>OX387334.1:4693998-5943998 GCA_947562085.1 Eudonia lacustrata | reverse complement strand
TATGGAATCCAGATGCGACAAGAACTGGTGCAGCGCCAGCGTGAAAATAACGCAACATCAGTTACCCTCACTCTGCCGGCCCACAAGGTGCCTTTTCACGCCTCGTTTGAAGGACCCCATGACATAGGAAGGAGGGAAAACGTGTGCTGGCAAACTATTTCATGTTTTGGAGGTGCGACAAAGAGACGAGTCACCAAATTTCACACATTTTACTCTTATGGAGAAATAGAGACTATTTCAGAGTTTACCACGATCAATTCTTCAGCAGAAGCTTTATCGCCGTATCGACATCGACTTGAAATACTTTACGTCACTGTAAAAGGATGCAACAAAAAACAATTGTGTAAAAGCTTCATACGGCCATTGGCAAATATCCTTAAAAAAAAGTTTCTCAAAATAGCCCCTGCTGTGTCTTTTCTTAGTAAGGTTTACTTGATTTACAGTTTTTTTTTCGGCACGATAGTATAGCACTTATACATTGTCATGTGTACTTGAATACCTTTTATATGTTTTGGGTATTTATTATATACACTTGCGTGTAATAAAATCGATTTTTCATGCCTTGCAAATGAGCTTACTTTGAAGCTCTGGTTATCCGCTTATCGGGACGTTATTCTGATAATAATGGACGAGTATAATTCTTAGTATTAAGATTTACCTGCACTTTATCGGAAAAATTTAAGTAGTTCGGCACCAATTTTAATTTTTATTTAGCTTTCGTTTCTTGCCCGAACCTGTAGGACCTTGAACAGCTCTTCTAAGGTGACTGGACCTGTAAATACTCCATAGTATTATCCATAGTATATGTACGACGATGACGGTAAACTTTAATGTAATTATTATTCTATCATAAATATATCTTCTTATTAAATGTTTAAAACACTTTGCACATGTTAACATTGATTGACATATCAATCGTGTTTTTTTTCTGTTGCAAAAGTGACGCATCCTGTACTCAGAGTCTCAGACGTCTTTCCGAGAAGCCCAGAATTGGTCACCGAGTGTGAGGGCTGACCCATAATATCCCAGTAAATATTCGCACAGTAGTAGGTCGTTGTCTGGCTCGCATCGGCTAATCTAGTGAGACACTCGAAGTGATGGCAACGCTGTATTTTATGATTGCAAAACTGTCTTTAATAAAATTGGACGATAGTTTTGGGAAAGATGCAAACAAAAACCTAGTACAGTACAAAACCAGGAAACATGCTATGGCTAAAAACTTACACAGTATTAAAAATGGAAATATTGTGTAGAAAATTATTAGTACAGTTGTAAGAGAAACAGAACATTCTATTTTTTTTAAGTGAGTTTTATTTTTTCCTCAGACGGCATTTCAGCTTCACCGGGCTTTTTTGAGGGCGGGCGGTGAGAAACTTAAAGGGTTCCTCAAGCCGTGAGAAACGAATCACCTTTGGAGGTTTTTTAGAGGGAACGGCATCACGCACTAGTGCGTTTCCCCGTACCCTACTAGATTCTCCGAGGGGTTGGTTCGGATCGGATCGGGACAGAACATGCTGTTATAAACAGCAAGTTGCAAAGTTGCGTTATAAAAAATGAAAGTGGCAAAGTTGATTTGCAAGTTGCAAAAATTAACTACCTACATTGAAGTAGCCATTAAGAAAGTTGTTACTACTTTGTTGTTTCATTTTCAACCCTATACTGAAGGGTATAGGGTTGAAAATGAAACCGCTAGTAGCTTCTTTGTTCTAATGTAGGTAACAACTTTATTGACAAATTACATGCTTTACATGCTATTTGCCAAAACACTTCGATAGCGCGATTCAAGTCAAAATACGAACCGCGCCATCTAGTAAGAACTATTTGAACTATACTTATTATATTTACATGCGTCTTCAACACTACTCCTAACATTAAAAATAAACAAAAACAACATTAAAAAAAGTTATTACAATTCCTAACTTTAAACACAGTTCAGCTGCACATACAAGTTGTCTAGTTTCTATAAACGCCAGTCGAAGTATGTCGCAGGCAATAACGACTAATTGGACGTAAAGCAAAAAAACTAAATGACCGCGGCATGGGTCCTCCGGGATGCCTCGTGTTCGCCAACCGGCTCTATGAAACATTCATGATGCAATGATTGAGTCGTTCCCATGGTCGAGAATGGTAAATTAATATTTCAAAATGGCGGTAGGTACCTAACTGTCAGTTTACTGTCAATTTTCAGTTCGGTTTGCGGCGAACGTTATAATTGGGTATGTTTTAAACCTTTTCATGTGAGCTTTTGATTGCTTAAATGTTTTTTAACGTTACAAGTCT
The DNA here is from genome assembly GCA_947562085.1 of Eudonia lacustrata. Lineage (NCBI taxonomy): Eukaryota > Metazoa > Arthropoda > Insecta > Lepidoptera > Crambidae > Eudonia > Eudonia lacustrata. The sequence goes on along the minus strand of OX387334.1, from coordinate 5,941,718 downwards.
TTTAATAGCATCAACCTCTTAAGACTTTGATAAATAATAATCAATTAAATGCATTAATTTTCTTAAGCTACGTTTTGTTATCAATTGTTTGAAATTGAAAGAGGCTTTAAGTAACCCAAAGTATGTCACAGTCTGTTCCTGAGATAGACATAAACATATTTTGTATTTGTAATTTAAAGAATACTAGCTTCGTGCGAAATTTTATCTGTCACCGAAGTGTTTATCACGTGGCCCTGGTATATTGTATTTGACCAGGGTAAAAACCCTTCGGAGCGTAAAGTGCAATACGCAAAATGTGCACAACACGCAAAATGAGCAATACGCAAAATGTGCAAGAGAGCCCACGTTCACAGTTTTGAGAAAATTGTATAGCACTATAAGAATACCTTTATTAATAAATACTCACAATATTAAAGGTAATTTACTAACTATCACTGTGTAAAATATCACGTCCATCCTTTTCTTGATTTTGATATTCATTTTTGACCACTGTACAAATATTTTTTGAAACGAGTATGTATTGGCCACTTTTATTTGCATTTATATCTGTTTGTTGCAATTGGGAAACAATACGAGTAAGACGCACGTGTTCGCCCCGAGCACTGCGCGCGCGCACCCAAACAGACATGAGCATCTTTTTGTTTCATCTCGGCGTGTGTAAATAATGTCTTACGCTTAAGGCCTGTCAAAACTTCATTCTTCGAATATTCGTGGGCATTTTATTTCAACTGATAGTCTTTTGTTTTCGCGACAAGAGCGCTCAGGTCATCTCGCCTGATAGAGTTATGATAAGACCGAAGTTGGAAGCGGCCTTTATTCGGAATCCTGAACTATTCTGCCGCGCTAAGGGTAAGAGCAGTAAGTCGAAAATGTCAAAGTTGAGAAAATGGCGGTAAAAGTTTTCGATAAAATTTTTACTTGCTTCTACTTTAGCTTATAAGTTTTAGTAGGTCTGATTTTTTCCAAATGTAGCTTAAATGGAGTTCTTTCATGATGATACATACTTAATAATTGCTATTTATTTATTATAATATGTTTAATTGACGAGAACTCCTATTAGTGCTAGTACGAGTTAAATTTATTTGTATAACCGCATGTGCTTAGAATAACCGCAGTAAGTACTATAGTTACTGCTTTAATGCTAAGTATTCCATACATAGGATATCTATATTTTGTATGAAATTACGTGTCACTTTGGGGTAAAAAAAAACAAAGATGTTAGCTAAATAGTATTAATAATTATATATCATTTAAAAGATCATATAGTGAGAAATCTATACATACCTTGAAATGTAATAAATTACGTATAGGTTTTTTTCTACAAGGCTCTGAAAGTATGTAATTAAAGTGAATACCGTTTAATTTCTAAAGCGTTTTTGTTTTGGTTTTTTGTAATTAACTCACTATATTTTATATTCAATAAAATATGTATTATTATTATTATTCTCTTTATTAAATATATATCTCTCTATCTAAAAACATATTTACAATATAAAATATTATAAGAAACTATACCTAGGCTGCCACTTTTTTTTAATTATTATTATTATTTTATATATTCCTCTAGGAGATACCTTTTTATATTCCGGGAACATTTGATGTTTAAAAATTTTTGTTTGTAGAAACTCCAATCATTGTTCTTCTTCCGCGCTAAGATCGAGCTTATATTTGAGCTGGTATTCGCCCCGATTTGCTATTATCACCATTATATTTTTAAGGTGAACTCTTGGTTCACTTCGACGTATTGAAGCGAAGATAAGTCAGTGTATTGGAAAATGCATGTGCATTTATATGCTGGCTATTGATAATAAACACCAAGAAACTGAAACCCTAGAGCCAAGTTAACCCGGCACTATACCGAAGACATCTCGAACATCAGCCTGTACGAGATTAGTAACTCTCAAACCGCTCAAAAACGGCAGGGTACCAGGTGATGACGGAATTACGGCCGAACTTCTGAAAGCAGGCGGAAGACCGGTACTCGTAGATCTTTAGAAGATATTGAATTCCGTCGTACTAGGGGGCAGAACGCCAGAGACGTGGCACGAAGGTATGGTGGTACTGTTCTTCAAAAAGGGCGACAAAACCCTGCTGAAAAACTACAGGCCCATCTCACTTCTAACCACGTCTACAAGCTGTTTTCGAGAGTCATAACGAATCGTCTCGCACGCAGGTTTGATGACTTCCAGCCTATCGAACAAGCCGGTTTCCGAAAAGGCTTCAGCACCATAGACCATATGCATACGCTGCGGCAGGTTATACAGAAGACCGAAGAGTATAACCTAACCAGCCTCTTTGCTTAGCGTTTGTGGACTATGAAAAAGCCTTCGATTCGATTGAAACATGGGCCGTGCTACAGTCTCTCCAGCGGTGCCAAATTGACAACCGGTACATCGAAGTGTTGAAGTGTTTGTATGAAAGCGCCACTATGTCAGTCCGTCTTCAGGACCAGAGCTCGAAACCTATCCAGTTGCAGCGAGGAATGAGACAGGGAGATGTGATATCTCCAAAACTGTTCACTGCTGCACTGGAAGATGTTTTCAAGCTTCTGGACTGGAAAGGACTCGGCATCAACGTCAACGGCGTATACATGACTCACCTTCGATTTGATGACGTAATAGTGGTCATGGCTGAGACCCTGGAAGACGTCGGCACAATGCTTGGTAACCTCAACAGAGTCTCTCAACAAGTGGGTCTTAAAAGAAACATGGAGAAAACGAAAGTTATGTCGAACTCACGTGTTGTACCCACTCCTCTGAAGGTTGGGGATTCTGCCCTTGATGTTGTGGACGATTATGTTTACCTGGAACAAACGGTCCAGCTAGGTAGGTCCAACTTCAGCAAAGAGGTTAATCGTCGAATCCAATTAGGCTAAGCAGCGATCGGTAAGCTACGAATTAACTTCTCGTCCGATATACCACAGTGTCTCAAGACAAAAGTCTTTGACCAGTGTGTGTTGCCGGTGATGACATACGGGACTGAGACGTGATCGTTCACTATGGGTCTTATAAAAAGGCTCAAGGTCACTCAAAGGGCAATGGAGAAGGCTATGCTCGGGGGGTCTTATAAAAAGGCTCAAGGTCACTCAAAGGGCAATGGAGAAGGCTATGCTCGGGGTTTCTCTGCGTGATCGAATCAGAAATGAGGAGATCCGCAGAAGAACAAAGGTAACCGACATAGCCCGAAGAGTTGCTAAGCTCAAGTGGCAGTGGGCAGAGCACATTGCTCGCAAGACTGATGGCCGCTGGGGCGGAATAGTCCTTGAGTGGCGACCGAGTACCGGAAAGCGCAGTGTGGGCAGGCCTCCAACAGGTGGACCAACGATCTGGTGAAGGTCGCGGGAAGCCGCTGGATGCTAGCAGCATAAAACCGGTCATTGTGGAGATCCTTGGGGGAGGCCTATGTCCAGCAGTGAACGTCTTTTGGCTGAGATGATGATCTAGAAACTAAAAAGAGCCCAATTTTTGTTTTGGGCGCAACAATTATCCATCCATATTACTATTTTATTACTAGTTTCTGTACTTGCTGCTGATATTATTAGTGAGATAATGAAAAAGTAGTAAAAAAATGCCTATCATAACAGCAGTACGTGGGGCTACTGCTTATAAACTTTGAGATAAGGTAAATCAGCTTGCAAAGTATGGTTGACATAAAAGCAGTAAGTGTGATTACTGCTGACATTCTAAGTATCCAATAGTTAAAAGTTTTTGAATAAGCTCATTTACACAGCAATATGTTCACTTACTGTTTTTATTATTAGCAAAATAGAATAAAGATGTCGGAGGTACACTAATTACCGTAAGGTAAGTATATTTCCTGCTTTTATGCTAAGTAAAAAAAATCATTTCATTGACTTACTGCTGTTATGCTTAATGGTATTTTAGGTTCCAGTGAAGTTAGAAAAACGAGAGTAAGAACAGTTTATAGAGCATTACGTGGCGATCCAGGATATGTACTTAACTCATTTTTGAAAAAAATCGACTTACTGCTCTTACTGTTAGCGCGGCAGTATTATAGTCTGTCTTACCTTCTAACTGATGGAATTCAACAATTTTGATAACTACTTAGTTCTACTACCAAAACCAACTGAGCACGATAAGTGTACTGATGGGAAACGAACCAGGCACTTCTTGGGTCTTAGCTAGGTGGTCTAAGCTCTCGATCTCGACTCGAAGTAGTTAAAACTATGTAGCTATAATGCAGTAGCTTTCAGGAATGTTTTTATATTTTTGATGTTATTATGTGTCATTGAAATATATTTTTTCTTTCTTTTACATTATTTTATTAAAAACTTTTTAGTTTCTAATAAATTGCAATTTATTTGGGCCAGAAAAAAGCTATCGCTCGCGAATTCTATACCCGCTCCATCCAGCAACAAACTCTAAAACTTTCTTCCTATTCCGAGTGAAATCTCTTTGCGTCCGTCCTTGTTGCACCTGCGCGTCCTAAGGACGTCATTCCTTGTGCGAAAAAGACAGAAGAACATGAAGACGTCACGCGGGGCGCAGGCGCGCGAGTGTTCTTGCACTTATTTTATTCATTTTGTGTGCCGCTCCACGGTCTTTTTTTCTTTTTGGTTCGCTCCTCTCAATGCTACGTCTTTGTTCGGGTACGGGGGCGCAATCGTCCGTGGCCGGTAAGTTGGATAATTTCTTTATCCTGCTTGGCCCACCCGACAATTTTCTGGCCGCATTATTATGAACTTGATTTGTTTAATAATTTTATTACTGCTCGTATTGCGTGCGCTCGTGTTTTGTTTACGTTCTGCGCCGCACTAAGCGCTTCGCTTTTGTTTTGTGCGCGAAAGCTTAGCAGAACGTAGGAAATTGCCGTGTCTATTTGTTTAACGATCTTTATTTGTCAGTAAATTGTTAGAACCAGTAGTTACTTGATTGGGGCTCAGACTCTAAGCTGCTAGCATAGTGCGACTATAACACTACTCGTGTGTCATTATTATCAAAAGTTGGTTGGTGATAGGATTATGCCTAAATACCTATTTCTGCCACCAAGAAGAAGAAGTTTTCCTTGTCTGTGTAGATACCGATTTGTAGGGGTACATTAAATGAAAAAAGGCATCAAAACTGAAGTATCGGTAACTGTTGGCATTGCAAACGTCTAAAGGCTGCGGTGGCCGTTTCCCATCAGGTAGGACGTCATCAAGCATCGTTTGCTCATTCTGTAACATTTTTAAAAAGTAGGCTTAATCCAATAGCTTAGTGTTACGACGTCAATGTTTGCACAGGCCTAACAATCTCGCAGAAGTCTCCAGCTGTTAATAGACTTTTTGCTCGAGAACGTCCAGACACATTACGTCACAGAATGCGGTCGGAGTCGCGGGCGGTTTTTATGGCGTGCGGAACCCCACCGCTAGGCCTTGAGGTTCGCACCGAGATGTCCGCTCCGATCGGAATACCTCCAACAAAAGCATGTATACACACGCACGCCTGCACATCGACCTACCCAAAACTGTCAAGTTTCTTCAATAAATATTCAACCGTATGACTAATACTTAAAGTTCAAAATCTATTGAGGTAATTTGACAGTTTGTTGTAGGAATAGGACAGAAAAAAGGACGCCTTTGTCACAAAATAAAGGGACTGCAGAAAGCAAGCTTCAAACAAACGCTGTTTTTTTTTAGAGTTTTTGCTGATTGCCTCAAACGGCATTTTCAGCTTCACCAGGCTTGTTTGGGGGTGGCGAGAAACTTAAAGCACGTCCCTCAAGCCGTGTGAAACAAATCACCTTCGGAGGTTTACTAGAAGGCATCACGCGCTTAAAAGTGCGTGTCCCCTTGCCCAACTAGATTCGGGAGCGGCACAACCCGAGGGCGCCTTCATAGGCTCGGACCTCGGCTCGGGTTGACAGGGCCGTGGAGGTGGAGAGAAGCTTCCAGGTACATGTCTGTGCCTGGTATAGAGCTCGTGTGAACTGGTTCGTCGTATCCTTGTTCTACGAGTACGGTGTCTTGGGCCTAAACTAGTGTGGATGTTTAGTGTATTCTGTAAATGTGTAAAGGCATTTAGAAAATCGGACGGGGGGATGAATATGAATACCTTGTACCGACTGAAAAATGTTCACCTCGAGCTCCTCCGTGCTTCGGAAGGCACGTAAAGCCGTTGGTCTCGGCTGCATTAGCAGTCGTTAACAACCACCAATCCGTACTGGGCCCGCGTGGTGGTTTATGGCCCGTTCTCCCTATCCATCCATAGGGAAGGCTCGTGCCCCAGCAGTGGGGACATAAAATGAGCTGATGATGTGATGTGGTGACGTGAGGGAACCTTTTAAGTTTCTCGGCGTCCCTAAAAAAGGCAGGTGAAGCTAAAAATGCCCATCAGTGACAATCAGCAAACGCTCTCAAAAATAAACAGAGCGCGGTATGTATGTATGTACTAGTGGCCGCTCGCGGTTGGTTCCCGTTTTCGTAGGAATATCTGAGTAAAAAGTGTCTTATGTGTTATTCCCGGTTATAAACTATCTGTATGCCGAATTTCGTCCAAATCCATTCAGTAGTTTTTACGTGAAAGAGTAACAAACATCCATACTTACAAACTTTCGCGTTTATAATATTAGTAGGATTAAACTTACTTTCTGTGTCCTCGTTATTTTGTGCTTATGTCCTCGCTAGTTAGAGCAGTGTTATTGTCCAGGCTCGCTTTCTTGACGCATGTTGACCAGATCGGCATCAAGATGGGACTGCGAACTGAATCATTTCGATGTAAAACAGTAATTTGAAGTGCGAACGGTTTTGTGTCGATGTAGATTTTGAGTGGACATTATTTTTGTATTTTGGTGAGTTTATGCGATGCAAATAATACTTTTTTCATGATTTGGAAACAACTCGACAACATTTGACTTTGATTTTCTTAATTATTTCATTATCATCATCATCAGCAGCAGCAGCCTCCTACTGCTGGCCATTTGAACTCCAAGCATGGCCCTCACCATCTCATTGGGTGTCCTCGAGTCTTAGAGGATTATATACGAAGAGAACTTTAAGCCTTCTTTTATGTAAGGAGAATGCTTGCACAGAAAAACTCCTTAGTGTTGGTTAACCTTTTTACCGCCAACAACTTCTATAGAAGTTCGAGATTTTCGTGCCGTCCACGCCAGCACTTCTACAGAAGTTCTTCTTTGTACCTACTTTATTAAAATACATTTATACGTTGGCGTACAGCGGGACATCGCGTGCAGGATAGTTGGGCGGTGAAAAGGTTAAGCAAGACTTTCGAGGATAAGGAGTTTGATGGCGCAGTGGTTAACGCGCCCGGTCTGCGAGTGCTGAGGTTAAGCAACATTCGACAAAAGGCCGGTGTCGGCGCCACGTAAAACGGAACGTCGCGGTGAGCAGTTGTGACGTCAGGAGAGCAGCCATTAAACGGACTTACACTTCGCATCCGACCACTTGCTTATATACAACCTTATTTTTAGTTTATACGAAAATCGAAACACGGCTCAAATATTTTCATATAAAGAATCAGTACAAAAAAAAAAATATCTTGAAAACTCACGTGTTTTTAGTAGGGTATACCTTGTTTGAGATTTTGTAAATATTATTTGGTCAAAATGTGGTATGGTATAAAAAGTATTGAAATCGATTCTATTACTGATTCTAAACAAACAGTTTTCAGGTTTCGTATAAACTAAAAATAACATTGTATAGCCCTTGACTACTTGATTTTGTATAAGATCCTAAACTAATTGTTTATTGTATAAATTGTCTAAAGTCAAATACCATTTTGTTTTGCAATACTTGTAACTATAATAAAAGCAATTTAAAAAGCTATCGAGGTTTTACTCTAATAGAACTACCAGTGGCTCGCGTGGCCAGACGGTAATCGGATGGATGACCAAAAATGTATCATCTCGAGCTCCTCCGTGCTTCGGAAGGCATGTAAAGACGTTGGTCCCGTGCATTAGCAGTCGTTAACAACCACCAATCCGCACTGAACCTGCGTGGTGGTTTATGGCCCGTTCCCCCTATCCATCCATAGGGACGGCTCGTGCCCCAGCAGTGGGGACTTAAATAAGCTGTTGATGATAGTACCTAATCTGCTTCTTCTTCCCCAGGTTAGCAGCAGCAGCCGCAGCCGCAGCTGGTGCCACCAGCGAGCTGAGCTACCTCGCCGCCCTCCACCCCGCATACCGGCCTGTTCCATACGACCACCCCCTTTATGGTGCTAACGCTTTAAGAGGTAAGATTTTGTAAATATTTTTATTATTTTGAATGTGTGCGAGACGCACGTGATAGGATTTTGTTTGTATTCAAATTTGGCCTTAATGCTAAGAATGTTCTTATGTATCACGAGCTACTAGCCGATCCGATGCCGATCCGATGTCAGCGCCAGCGCAAAATTTATTTTTATGGTATACCTTTAGACATTAAGTATAGGAATAAGATATGATGGGACTGGCATTGTCACTGTGTGATAAAAATACCAAAAAAAAAAATTAAAAAAAAATATATATTTTGAATTTTACATTCACAAAGCAATGTAGTATAGTCACAAGATAAAAAAAATATTCGGATCGAACCAACGACCTTTGGATAACCGGTCCAATGATCTTACCGCTGAGCTACCGAGACCCCGGGTCTACCGGGACCGGGGTATAGGTAGATCAACGCGTGATACGAAAATGCGAAATTCCTATCAGATCTTTTTTTTTGCCATATTTTTTGGTACCTCCCATACTAAAATATTCGTTATTATAAGTACCTATATCAGGAAACATATTTTTTGGTACCTCCCATACTAAAATATTCGTTATTATAAGTACCTATATCAGGAAATTTAAAATAAAGTAAACAATAAACAAATAAGTAACTATAAAGATTATGTTCAATCTATAAAAGGAATTTAAAAAAGAAAAAAAATTATACATAGACACGCTCGACGCTTTACACCGAACAGTTCGAAGTAAAACGAATTTCATCGAACAATTAATAATACTTCCATCGGATCTTCGTACACAATTTATTATCACCTGCTGTGTCCAGTGGTTTGTAAGGCTCGTTTGTGGTTACATGACATTCTTCATACCCTGGTCGGATTACTTGGTAATTAAAATATCATATTAAATTGTTTGATTATGAAAATAATGAAAAAAGTTTTTAACAAAATTGCTGTTTTAGTTGTTGGGTTTTAAGGGTTTTTAAATATAAATAATATGAGCTGATGATAACCGGTACACCAATTCCGAAATATTAAGATAGACAGAAAAGAAAAGACATTAACACAGAAAAGCTGGGACGAACCCCTCGTCGTTTCTTTCCGCTATAAGTTCCTTAACACCAACCAACTCTTAATCAGGACTATCTCATCAGTTTGCATTACTAAAGTACTTCGTATACTATATAATGCACTCGCTTAAAACAATAAGAGTCGTCTTTCAAGTCGACACTGTTATCGAATGCACTTCGCTGAACGTAATGCTACGCCACAATAAAATTGATGTGATAAATCTGAAATGGTACACCGAAGGCGGCTTAAGCGCATTCTCGGTAGCCCTACCATGGGAAAACGTGGACAGTTTACTGTAGCGAAGAATGGCGTATGTGTTTTAACGGCAACATGAACATAGAGTATAATAAAAATGTAGGTATAATGTGCTTCGAAAGGCACGTAAAGCCGTTGGTCCCGTCTGCATTAGCAGTCGTTAACAATCACCAATCCGCACTGGGCCCGCGTGGTGGTTTATGGCCCGTTCTCCCTAGCCATTCATAGGGAAGGCTCGTACCCCAACAGTGGGGACATACAATGATCTGATGAAAGAGAGAGAGAGAGAGAGGTATAAATTGCAAAAAGAAAAAAAACGAGTTAAAGTTTTTAAAAACTACATATACTACTACTACTACTTCTTATTTCAAATGGTTCAAAAATATAACAAACGTGTCCGTTCTAATTGTGAAAATTTTTCTTTGTTTCGCAACAATTTGAAAGTCATCTGTGGAACTCGGAAATCGATGTCCTGTGACTGCAAACCCTTGGTAGGGCTGCAGGCGACACTCGCGAAAGAAATACGTGGCATAAAAAGTTATATCGTTTGCGGTTCAGGGTTTTAATGACAATAATATGTTGAGTTGGAAACAATTTATTTTCTTACTGAATACTTGAAATTGTTTTTTGGAAGAGCTAAATTATTTTTGATGTGTAACATCTTTCTTCTCGCTTTCTAGCAATTTGTGGGAGTGCGTTTGTGCAATGGGACGGAAGTGTCTAACAGTGTAACAGGAAGTCGGGGAAGCGCGCGCCATTTTGTAAATTATATATTATTTATTATAGTTTTTGTTTTTTTCTGTTTGTACTGGTACCCAATAAACTTTTATTCTATTCTATTCTATTCTATTCTAAATTCTGTAATCGATATTATGAATATTTACTGCATTCTCTTTATGATTTGTAAAAAAATATACGTCATTGTTAATTCTATATTCTGTTTTCTATTGCAATATTGATTTCAACCCGAAGGGTTGTAATAAAGTCTATTACACACTTTCGTGTGTAATAGACTTTATTATTATATATTTTATAGTTATAAAATGATGTAGGTACTTAATACCTGACCCATTATTTTCAGAATATAATGTTAAAATTGCTTATTACTAAGGTGAGATGTCAAACGTTGTTAAATACGACAATAAATAGAAATGAGGTGACGTTGCTTGCTTTTGTTTTAAAACTCTTAAACCTTACAAATCACAATGTAGCGTCGACTCTCGAGCTACGACTGAGCGTAGGTAATTAAAACCGCTTTCGACCGAAGCCACCCTTCTGTGTCTATTTTATTATGTGGCAGAGATTGCACTTTTACACCCGTTAAATACACTGTTCTCTATGGTGACGGAACGAACCGCAGACGAACCCGTGGTACGGTAACTAGTGCTTAATAAAAGGACTGATTCACTCAATGCGCATCTCATAAATGGTCTCAGGCGAGAGTAGGTACAGTATCGGCACAATTTATCAACACACCCGAGTGTTAATTAGATTTTGAACTCACGACTGGCTGTAGCCTCTCTATCACCTAACAGAGGATTTCCAACCCTAACGTCACTATAACTAGAGTGCATTATAATAGTTGTAGTCAATGCGATGACAGATACGTAAAACGGGGCTATTAAAGGAAAGACTATGTAGGAGTCACGGGTGGAAATTGGCATGCCGCGAATAACGAAGGCATTTCTATCTTCAATTAAGACGTTTCGTTACATTTCGACTTTTACGGTGTTGGCAGGGATTCTTTTGGTTGCTTGGCATTTAGCGCGAAAAGGAAAAAGTACAAAAAAAATTAAGTAGGTAAACCTATCTGGTTTTAGGAAAAACTTCATTTTGTAACTAAGTGCATTGCAACCAACGCTTTGATTATGCAATTGCAGTGCATTCTCATTACTTTATTGTAAGCTAGCGGCCGCTCGCGGTTTCACCCGCGTGGTTCCCGTTCCCGTGGGAATATCGGGATAAAAACTATCCTATATGTTAATCCCGGTTATAAACTATCTGTGTCGAATTTCATCCAAAACCATTCAGTAGTTTTTACGTGAAAGAGTAACAAACATCCGAACAAACTTTCGCGTTTATAATATTAATAGGATTATTCTTATATGTTTGAGTAACTAGTTACGTGAAATAATATACCATACCATAATTATTGTATTTTAAGTCTTGCTAGCAAGTGCCTATCTTAATTTACTCTTCATCTTACTGCCCTGGAGTGCTATCAGCGATACCGGCCTGTCAGAATATTTAGGCGGTAGGGTTTATCTGTCAAATCCATACGTTTTCATTCGTTTTATCGCCATCGCTGGATAGAGCTAATATTTTCGCTATCGGCTTCTTAGGCGGTATGAAATGACAAGATGACGTCACAAACGAGAGCGAGAACGAGAGCGATCGAGTTAGGCGGTAGAGCCCCTGGTCCAATATTACTTGGGGTCGGCGCAAAATGTCCATTTCTTCCTCGTAAAATTTTGCTATGGATTTGGCAAAGTATTTACGGCTAGCCGCCTGCTTGACACCGACCCTCCTTGGAAATTTTAGTGTTGGTTTACCCGCCACCGCGCGGGTGAGCCAGGGTGCTTTTCAATATGCCTTAAATGTCTTAAACTCCCTTAGTCGCCTTTGACGACACCCACGGGAAGAGATGGGATGGTGCTATTCTTTGCGTCCGACACCACACGGGCCCATCTTACTCTACTGGGCGCCACTTTAACCATCTTTCGTAGCCACTTAAGGCCAATGATGATAATAATGACTACATATTATTAAGACGAGCTCGATGGCGCTCTGTGAGTGCTGAGGTTAAGCAACTTTCGTAAAGACCGGTCATCGGATGGGCGACCAAAAATTTATCATCTCGAGCTCCTCAGTGCTTCGGAAGGCACGTAAAGCCATTGGTCCCGGCTGCATTAGTAGTTGTTAACAACCACCAATCCGCACTGGGCCCGCGTGGTGGTTTATGGCCCGTTCTCCCTATCCATCCATAGGAAAGGCTCGTGCCCCAGCAGTGGGGACATAAAAATGAGCTGATGATGATGATGATGATTATTAAGACAAACACAAATACTTTTCACCTAGTTAAATTAAGTTAAAAAACCATTACACACTTATAGTGAATGCCCCATAATCGACATTCATTCTATATTCCATCGACAAATAAACGATTAAAAATATGAATCATAGAGTTTAGGCATACTCAACCGCTCATTGAAGCCTATTGTGAGAGAAATGGGGAAATTTAAGATATTTTTCCCTAACACGCCTCCACTAATATTATCTATGGATAAGACCGTAACAGATGCATGAGATGCATTAATGGACTTGTGGCGTGGTCTAAGTTACAAGCAGAGAAATTAACTCTCGTGTTTGTCTTTCTGGAACTAGTAATTTTAAGTAAGATAATTATCTTAGGATCATAACTTAAAAAGAGTTTAATAGTTTAAATTGTAATTTGTTCGCGATAAAATTTGCTTAAAATCATATTTAACTATAATTATAAATACAGCTTGCCTAATTCATAACAGATCTTTCATACTCCTCCTAGACGACCTCCTTGGTCGAGTGGTTTGTACACCGGTTTTCATGGTGTCGCCATCTCTGAGGTCCCGGGTTTGATCCCCGGTCGGGTCAATTTAGAAATTATTGTTTTCCTAAATTGTTTCGGGTCTGGGTGTTTTCTATGTATAATAAGTATGCATTTAAGTATTTTAAGTTTGTTTATCCGTTGTCTAGTAACCATATAACGAGTTTCATAACGAAGCTTCTCTTGGGCTAGATAATTGGTGTGAGTGTAGGAAAATTTAATTTATTTATTTAAATTTATACTTATTTGTAAATATATTAATATCGGATGTTAACGACACGCAGTGGTCGTCATTGAACAAGGGTGCTTTGGCTTACAAAGTAAGAGTAGAGTGGACCGAGCCACGATAGCATAGATGGTAGTGCACCTGACCCGGTATGTAAGATATGGGGTGCGGGTTCAAATCCCGCTTGTAGATTTTTTCAACACTCTGGTTTGAATGCTTACAAGGCGTACAAGGAACGGCGACTCATTTTTTCTGTAGCGGCCAAAGGGTAAAGGTATTAATATAGGGTAAGCTTATCACTTGTACCACACAACCAAATCCATGGTGCGTTCTAGTCGCGCCCGCAGTGCGCATTACCAATTCGCCGTGGACGCACGGTCTGTTCCCCACAATACTATGCACAAACCACTCAATATGCACAGAAGGTCATATGTTCTTACTTTTAATTAGCCAAATTTACTTCACTTCAATAGTGTTAAGGTTTACTTTTGATAATCTGAATAATGTTTGTAAGGCTTAGTCCAATGTTGCCAGATAAAAACAATAAATTAATTAATATCGATTAGCGTCTTTGGCATGTTAAGTGTTGGCAGATATTTATCATCTGTGGGCAGTATTGCTGTATTTTTCGTAGGGTCTGGATTCGATTCCCAAGCCGGGCTAAGTATGTTTCGGATTTTAGCGAAACATACCAACATACCATAGCATACCATAGCTTGTGATTACCAGCCCGCAAGAGTATTAGCGATGATTTGATTTCAACGATCAGTGGGTCAGTTTATAGCTAGGTTCGGCTCTTCTTAGCTTAGCTCAATCAAAAGTCAAAATACGTCTACTGAGAGTTAGGGCTTCATCCCAGCCAAAAGACGTCCACTGCTGGACAAAGGCCTCCCCCAAGGATACATGAGGATACATGATGATACATTTGCCATAATCGCCACGCTTGGCAGGCGGGTTGGCGATCGCAGTAGGTTGAGACTTAATCTCAGAGAGATGCTGCTGCCCATCCTCTGGAATGGTCCCTTAGTCGGCTTTTACGACACCCACAGGAAGAGATGGGGTGGTGCAATTCTTTATCCCCGGCACCACACAGGGAATGTGTGATTTTACCTTATTACCTATATTTGAGGAGCTCGATGGCGCAGTGGTTAACACGCCCGGTCTGCGATTACTAAGGTTAAGCAACTTTCGCGAAGGCCGGTCATCGGATGGGTGACCAAAAATTTATCATCTCGAGCTCTTCCGTGCTTCGGAAGGCACGTTAAGCCGTTGACCCGGCTGCATTAGTAGTCGTTAACAACCACCAATCCGAACTGGGCCCGCGTGGTGGTTTATGGCCCGTTCTCCCTATCCATCCATAGGAAAGGCTTCTGCCCCAGCAGTGGGGACTTTATGAGCTGATGATGATGATGATGACCTATATTTACCCGTGTTCTATAATGTTCATGTGGAAAGATTATAGACTTTGATTTATTTTAAGGGCTGATGACTGACGAGTGACGATGTAGGTGCAATAATAATGTGTATAAAACAGCCTTTCTGCACTCAACTATTGTACCACTTCCTCGACAATTCATTCATCAGGTAAGTAAATAGAGTTCTGACGTGTAAGCTGTTCCGAGTGAGATATGGAACTCAACTATTGAGAAATGGTGTGAACTTACAGAAACATCATTATAATATATGAATGTCAAATTGTATTCATTCTTACGTTGCTTTGGTCTTATTTGTCTCTGTCTAACGTCATGTAAGTGATAGTGACAAAATTAATGATATGAATAGAAATATTTTTTGGGTTTCATTCGTGGGACTTTGCTTTTGATTGACTGTCTTCCGTGGGACAAACGGCTTAACGTGCTTTTAAGAGCACGGAGGAGCTCAATATGATAAATATTTGGTCACCCATCCGGAGATCGGCCTTTGCGAAAGTGGCTTAACCTTAGCAATCTCAAGCCTTACAAAGTACATATCCTATATTTCCAAACCTACTTCAGTTTCAAGTACAGTTGCAGCCCAAATTTGGCGGCCGACTTTTATAGTCCTTGAACAATAAACGCGTGAAACTTAACCCTTCGTTCGCAGCGAGCTGTTTACGAGGTGGATGGATAAATAATAATAAAAAAAATCAGCGCTCGCTCGGTGTCCGCTTACGCAGCAGTCGGTGAGTCGCTCGGCTCGCTCATGGACCCGTTAAATGCATCTTTAGATAACGCTCAATTAGGTGCAATTTTTTTAAGTCAACCGGTGGATGGGTGTGTGCAACACGCTACCAGTTTTATGATAGTTAAGTTAATTTGCAATTTGAAGACAGTAGCTAAGTATTTTTTAGTTACTTTTGCATAAAGTGTAACTTACATCGATTATGTCAATTTCATATTTATCAAATTACTTATTATTTATTTTCACTAATCATATTAAACATATTATAAATTTATAAAATTCAATCGTAGATTAACACGAATAACAATAATTAATTGATACAAGGAACAACTTTTGTACCTACGAATGCAACCCGGCCTCCGTCTGAAAATCAGCGTCATGGCGATGGCTTTGCTAATGCTGTGACACATGCTGAGCCGGAGACTTTTTTGCCACTGTTTCACTGCTCACCATAATATTCTTATGCTTCTTTTTATTTTTGTAACCCTTCTCTGTGTAACAGTGTGCAAAATAAATTATTTGATTTGATTTGATTTGATTTGATTTATTTTATTTATTAACAAAGTAAGTATGTCGAAATAAAAGTGCAAATAAAATTTGATTTGACTTAAAGTTTTTCTACGATAACAATAAACGAGAGATTTGGTTATAGATAGACACTTGTAGATTAATATGATGAGTTAAGACTGATTAATAAACCACAGAATTAACCGCGTTTCTTTCAAAATATTTCAGTCATAGAGACATTGAAAAAAATGCACTCACATACATATAAGAAAACATCCTTTCAAACCTTTAAAATGGTTAATTTGGTTTGAAAGTATTTTTTCTTTTATTGTTACAAGTTGTCAATACGTAGAAATTGTAAAAGAATATCAAAACATTTCCACAAAAATAACTCTAACCAATCTTTACGAATGTTCGCGGGCGGTCTACAAACACATCGACAACAAAAACACCAAACGGCGTTTAATATATTCGTGAATTCGCCCCCAAACGTCTTTGTATCTAATTAATGCAAGTTTTAAATAGTTCAGTCTTAATGTCTTCATTGTTTGAGCACAGTCATTAAAAGTATTCGAGTTCCTCTGTGTCTCTGAACGCTAGTAATAGTCGAATCGTTCAAGGTAGAGTCAGGTACAATATAATCTAAAAACTTTGCTTTTTAATAGATTTACATATTCTTTTCTCAACAGTCAGACATAATTAAGCTTAGTATAACAATTATATTGCGGTTTACACATTAGTAACACACTTGTTTTTAAGCGTATATTAGATTTTTTTTTGTCTTTTTATTATTCAGTAATTTTTTTGTTATTTTTTTGACATATACAAACCAAGCACCATGTTGTCCGAAGAAGTGGTTGTTAAGGCTAAAGTCAGAAGTAACTTAGGGGAAAGTTGTTGAGTTTTATGTATACAAAAATGAACAATATAAACCAATTAACAAGCAGCCTGTATAGCTAATAATAAGATAAACGTTTTAATGTAAGGTCAAGATTGGTATCATAAGCGACAAACGCATAAATGAATATTAATTAGATTATTGACATTTTTTATTAGCAGCTGAAAGCTAATATAGTACCTTTTAAAAATTCAAGTTACATTTTTATTTATAACCAATAATGACTTTATAAATTGTCTATGACTATTTCCGCATTTGACTAAAGTATGTTTATTTTTTTTAAGCAAGTTACAGTTGTTTAAAATATACGAGCTAAGAGCTCATAGTAAGGCCCCAGGTCTGGAAATAACTCAACCTGTGGTGTATGGCCCGTTCTCCATATCCATCAATAAGGAAGGCTCGTACCCCAGCTGTGGGGACATAAAATGAGCTGAAGATGATGATGATATTAGGCACACACGTCTGCACATTCAGTAGTTCAGTACTGATTAGATTGGGAATGAGTAGTTTAGTCTAAACAATTCTTTTAGATTTTTGATTTTATAGTTTTGTCGTCAATAAGTGCCTGTGATGTTGAATAAATGATTTGACTTTGACTTTGAACTACCACAAACTATAAAATTTGCTCAATAGACTTTAAAATTTACGTATTACGTATGGCATATTTTTGAACATTTATTGAAGTAATTTATCCTCTTTGGATAGGTTTGACGTGCAGGCGTCTATAGGTACCGCAAAAGTGAATCGCCTATTGGCATTGAGTGCATTGGTCCGTCTCGCGCACACCCATCCCACCCGTTTCGCTGGAAGTAGTCGCCGGATCATGTTTCGTCTACTGTAGGTCACCGGATGTCAAAGATTTGTTAACTAAAGACCTACATTTGACTCCTTCAGTATTTGCAGATAACACTATATCTTTCAACTTCCTAAGTGCGAAGTTAATTTATTATGTGAAGCTGGTGTCTCGGTTTTTAATTATACTATTTAACTACGTGCCTATAATGAAACCAGCATTTGACCAATAAATATATTGACAAGAGTTAATATCGATTTAAAGTTTCACAAATGTTGGTTATTAATAAGAGTGATATTTTAGAAACAAATAGACTACCATATTTAAACTTTTCTCTATCACTTTACACTGCTCATATACTTCATGATTTTATCACAAAAACCATTAATTAATCTTACTTACTTTAGGTACTTAAATTTAGTCCATTGTGGTCCTTACCTATGAAATTACGTTTTTTTCTCACTTATTAAAAGGTCTAAAAGTTCTAAAAGTCAATACCGGTTGTTAATATTATGATACTCCTTTAATTAGGACTATGTTACTTATGCTTCAGTAATAACAATTATTATTAATTTTGTATCTTTATCGCCCAATGTTTTTTTTAAAATTGACTATTTTTTTGTGCGCGGAATTGTCTTTTTGTTTCATTGTAGCTTTGAAGGGACTTGATTTTTTTCTTTGTAATGTCTGCTATATTTAGCTAGTGAAACAAACACACTACTCTACAATTTTTATAGTGTTTACATAAATAGATGCTAAGAAAAATAAAAAAACGTTAGTATGAAAAATAAAATTTTATAAAAATCTTCATACAAGACGTCAATTTCATAGGTAAGGACCTAATATTAATACAGATTTTGATCTTTTAATTCCCATGTAAGCCTAATGCATGATTTAGGAGCTAGTCAGACTAGAGACTCCAAGGACACCGTTTAAACACAGCTACTTAACCTTTTTACCGCCAACAACTTCTATAGAAGTTCGAGATTTTCGTGCCGTCCACGCCAGCACTTCTACAGAAGTTCTTCTTTGTACCTACCTACTTTATTAAAATACATTTATACGTTGGCGTACAGCGGGACATCGCGTGCAGGATAGTTGGGCGGTGAAAAGGTTAAGAATCTGGAGCTGCTGTCAATGTAATCTTTGATTCTAGAGTAAACACATTTTACAGTAGGTAGGAGTTATACAAATACGGTAAAATCAATTCGCGCTGATAGAGACGTGATAAATGACATGTTAGAAAATGCAAATGCAGTCTTTGTTGATTACCAGGTATTCTTCTTCTTGCAGTGCCTCTCCATTACTGGAGGTTGGCCGTCAGCTCAGCGAACTTCTTTCTATCCTGCGCCAAGCGAAATAGGTCGTCAACCCGGGCAACGCTTGTCCATTCTCGGATGTTTCGTAGCCGCGATTTTTTCCGTCTTCCAGCTCGTCGTTTGCCTTCAACTTTGCCCATCATTATCAGCTGGAGAAGTTGGTATCTCTCAAGCCGCAAGACATGGCCGAGATATCCAACTTTTCTTTTCTTAACGGTCTGCAGTAATTCACGACTCTTGCCAACGCGCTGGAGAACTCTGATGTTGGAAACTTTCTCCGTCCAGCTAATTCGTAGCATTCTTCGGTAGCACCACATTTCAAAGGACTCTAGGAACCTCTGTGTATCTGCTGCTACCAGGTATTGTGAAGCTTAAAATGCAGCAAGTTAAGACAGTTGAGCTTTCTGTATAGTAATTATGTGAACTATAATGTATTTTGACATCTTGTATGTTAAACACTAGCGGCCGCTCGCGGTTTCACCCTCGTGGTTTCAGTTCCCGTGGGAATATCGGGATAAAAAGTATCCTATGTTTTAGTCCAGGTTATAAACTATCTGTATGCCGAATTTTATCCAAATCCATCCATCCGTTGCAGCGTGAAGAAGCAACAAATATACACACATACATACATACAAACTTTCGCATTTATAACATTAGTGTGATTCATTCCAAATTAAAGCTGTCATTAAATCAGAATTTCATATTACGAAAATTTATTATTTAAAATTATATATTTTTTATTTATAATGTTAATATCCATGATAAGGTGTTCAAGGTTCAAATCAATCTAAAATACTCCATAAGCAATATTGGTGATAGAAGATTATAATCTATACTTATTTATAATCAAATCAAAAAATCAAACATCACATTTACAAACTGACTTTTACAAAAGACTAGCTAAATTATTTTATTATTTAGATTATAAAATATCGATAATGACTTGTTAAAATATGCAAATAGGTTGGACTACTGTTTTTTGGCTGACGTATCGTGTTTCTGCTTGATCGACCTCCTTGCGGGAAGTCGTTAGGACGATATAAAAAAACGTAGACTAGGTGATTGCTCACAAAATGCCGAACCCAGATGCATCGGCCGACTGCAAAATTTCGCAACCGAAGTGACAAGCCGAAACTTAATAGCTTACTCAGAAATACGCCAGCAAATTGGGAGCCAAGTCGTTGGACCGGCTCCGTAACCCTACACTGCCTTACCGAACGCTCCGACACATATAAATTGTATTTTTATTCAAATCGAGCCTACGTGCGGCGATAAAGCCCCCTTAAAACAAATAACTACTTTGTTCACTGAGAAAACCACACGAAATGGTACCCTAACACCTGCCAGTAACGATGAGTATGATGCCAGCACAATTGAACCATAAGATACAGACAACAACAAGCTTTACAGTTGCAGTAACAGAGTTGTAGTTTCAGAAGTAAGTGGTCCCAATACACTACTTTTAACGGAACATGTTAATGCTACCTTAAGATGCTAAGTGCCCAACGTTAACAATGCCGAACGTACTTACTGACCTGATGCATAAGAATCAGAATTGAATAAGCCGAGAATATCAGATAACACAAGTGAATGATGATGTAAACTCTACGTATTCCCAGGACATATATAGAGGACAATTTAAAGGTTCATTGGGACACTTTTTCACTCAATTTGTTGCCTTTATCATTCTCATTCCATAGGATATGTAGACCAACAGGACGCATTACGTTTAAGGTATTAATCAGAAATGAATAAACAGATTGTGCAACAAAAAGCGCTACTTTAAGATCACCAAGGATAACTAGAATTAAAATTATGTGAGTAAATGATATGCATTGCGTATTCCTTTTAAATAAAGTTGTTTGCACGGAGACCCGTCATTATGCAGTTTTTCTCTCTCCGAAAATGTTAATCACCATATTTACCTGTCCCAAGTTTTTGCTCGCCGGAATCTTATGAAACATTTTAATAAAGTTGCTAATGATACAGCTGCCAATCACCGCGCGGCATGATTTAATAAGAATTATTTTATACCACACGTAACAGCTAATGAAATTGCTAAAACAGTAAACTTTATTGAAGATTCCGTGTTTATTTGCCACAATATAAAAAATTTCGGATATCGTTGCAAGTTTTTTTTGTGAAGCTTAATAACAAAAGTTTACGAACATTGCGATCATAAAAGTCGATGTACCGAAAATTATTATAATCGTATGCATATACGGGCGTGTATCGATACATGTATATATCTTCATCGTTCGATAATCGTAAATTAAGAGCCGAGTCTCGTTTAACTGAGCGTAAAAACTGTGCGCGAGAGATTGAGAGTTCATGTTACTCCAAAAACCCAAAACGAAAAAGTCCCGACCGCTTCGATTGTGAAACGGTGGACGATAACAGTGGTCAAAGAATCGAAGAGGTGGGTGGAGGAGATGAGAATGGATTCAATGATGCATCTTTTTAGAGGTAGTGTGGTAACAGATTTTTGTCAAAACAATAGAAAATCATAGAGTTGATCTAAACGAGCTATGAAATGAACCACATACCTTATTTATCTATTCCGTGAAATTAACTAATAAGTTGAAAATAAATAAAAGCGAGATTTTAATTTAGAAAACAGAATAAAATCGGTGTATTGGTTATTCTGAGAGACATTCAAGCATATAATGCACATGTTAGTCCCACATTTAATTTGTAGATAAAAAAAGATTAATACGTTCAAATAGGATGATGCCATTGAAAAACCCATAGTAGTTCGATGTAAAAAGGATGATAGAATCTTCTTTAACTGGCAGACTTTTTATTAATCATGAGGTGATAAAAAAAATCCGAATCCAAGCCGTTATATGGAAGGATTAATTTGTAAACCTTAAAACATTTTCTGCAAACCTACCGATCTTGGGCGGCTCCAATATATTTTTTGCGATCCGTTTCATTTTACAAAATGTCACAAACCGAGTTGACACCTTCATTAATTTTTTAAACCACCTTTGTCAAATTGTCCAAGTCCCAAAACTTAATCTTTGTCAACGAGGAGGCGAGAGGACCAGAACGGGTTTTAGAGAGAGATGCAGCGTGCGCTCGCGCATGACAAGTGACCGGATTAATGCATTTTAAACGAAGAAGGCTTAATTTTTACATTAGGCACTTTAATTGAACGGCTTCACGTTAAGGTTCTTTTTGTAAACATTCAAAGATATAAAAAAATATATACATAAATTACTCGGCAGTTTAATTTTCTAATTACTTTGTTATTTGTTTAATTATTATATATTGTTTATTTAGTAATTAAGAATCACAATTCTTATTACGGTTATTGACCTGCATTAAACGATTTCAAAACATTTTAAAAACAAGGGATATCACGTTTTAGTTATTCCAAAACACTAACCTACATTTGAAGAATAGTTCTCTTCTCATGCAGGTCACACGATGACAGGACCTAAAACTTCGACTAGGTGACCGGTCAATTAACTTATCAATTTAAATCAGCAAGCTTGCTATGTTAACACTAAATAAAGCTGCATTTCCACCAGAGTTGAGAGGTAAGCGGTGCGAGAAGATATCATCCACCTAAAATGATAGAAAATGATATATATATAGAAAATGATAGAATACTATAATTTTCTTACCTCGCTCAGGTTCAAATGGAGATGTCCTATTGGTCGATCTTGCCTCGCGCACCGCTTAGCCATCTCGAACATATGTAATGGAAACGCAGCCTAACGCTGACTCCAACAAAACACAACCAGCCAAAGCTAAAATAGCAATGAAGTTATTGACATCAACATTGGAGCTCATAAGTATAAATTATAATTTGTGATCTATTTATCACTTGCCTTTCATCCGCCGCTGCGTGCCTCCGGCTGATAATAGGTAATATCCTCAACAGTATGATTGATAATGACCATATCCGAAGGCCTATGATAGAATTACCCGCTGCGTTTGAAACATTCGATACATATTAATAATCAACGGTTACGGCCTTACTAATAGCGATAATTCCTTCGTTGGTACCTTATGTGTGTTTAGTGTAAGTTGCCGAACGGGCGGGTGATGCTCGGGTTAAATGTGAGTAATTGACGTCCACGATTAACAGTAGAGTGTTGAGTACACGTTTCTCTTGCTATTCGACCGGATGGAAGTTATCTATATTTCTTTTTTTGAAGACTAGCACTTTATTGGTGACTTTAAAATATACTTTTTAATTAAAATTTAGTTTATGTTACCCACAGGGAATGTAGCATTCTACCAGTTAAAGATTTTTGGGATTGAAGCAGTAGTTTCAGAGATTATCCTCCTCAAACAAACAAACAAACAATCAAACAAAGTCACAAACTCTACCTCTTTACTAATAGTATAGATTAGGCATTAGGGTGTTGGGTCAGGTGGCGGACGTAAAGAGACCTGTCGGGCGTCCTACTTTACTACCTCCTGCGGACGCACGTTTAGTGTGCGACCGATGTGGCAAGAAATGCCGTGCAGCTATAGGGCTTTATAGCCATCAACGGCGATGTAGAAACCCGCAAAACCACTAGCGATGCAACAATCATCTGTGGCCAATGATGATGATGAGATTAGGCATATGATTCTGCTTCACCTGATGTTAAGTCCAGAGTCCAGATGTAAAGACAGTTAGAGGATCAGGATTGTGCCGCTTGAGTTGTACCGATCTTGCCGACCTGCTTGTTGCTTTCTTTCATCTCGGTTTATGTATATCGAATTGAGGTAGCACCAAGTATCCGAATAGAACACTTCTGTGAATCTAGTTAGGTACCGAAAAGTTCTTGCATAATGCCAGTACCTAGAAAACCTCCGGGATTTTTCGGGTACTACGGTATAAGGCAAGGCTGGCCAAACCCAGGCCCGCGGGCCACAAAGTTTTGCAAGTTTTTGGAAAAACTTTTCCAGTGAAGATTTTCCGACATTTCGCGACCTTGCTATGCAAATTTTAAGCAGGTTTGGTTTCACCTATGTGTTTGAAAAAACATTAAATATCACACATCTTTCAATGCAAAACACGTATCGGATTTGATTGTACTATCAACATGAGACTTGAAACCAAATATCGACAAATTAATATCAGAAAATCTCTCCACAGCTCACATTAAATAAAAATAATGATGATAAAATTACATAATTTTATTTACAAATAAAGTAAATTAAAGCATATTTTGTCTTTTTGTGTATAATATGGTATTTGTATAACGTCTGACGCCCCGCAGGTTCACATGTGAAACTTATAACAATTGGTTTTCTATTGTGTCTGGTTTTACGGTGCCTGACTGATCACTATACTGTTTGTGTATAAATGAAGTTTTGCTCACCTGGAAAATCTATAGGCCAGCCTTGGTATAAGGAACCTTAGTATCTCGCCTCCTATTAACCCAGTTATACTGTAAAACCCAAAGAAGGCCAGCAGATAACTCCTTTTTAAAAACAACAACCACGGAAGTGACAAATTAGTTCTACAAGTTTGTTACTAGATGGCGCTGCTAATTTTAACCCAAACGGATTGTAAAAAAAATACCAGTAGACTCTAATGCGAACTTCGAAGTCCTAAGACAAACGTATTAGCTTCCCAGACTGGTTAATAGGACTATTATTAATCTGTTAACAGCACATTAATATTAAGCTGTTCAAAATGTAATAAAATTTGTAAAGATGTAATTTATATTTGTTCATTTGAATACAGATTGTGTGTGTGTTTCTTTTCCAAGGGTGCTGGTAAATCGAGATCACTTCCTTTTATTAATACGCTTACATTTGTAAGAGACTTTCTATTTTTTTAATGAAAAGTTACATTATATGTAGGTAAGCCTTCTTAAATTATACTTGGTATTCGTACTTTGTACTTAATTACTAGTCGGATAGATAACTATATGTATTTATAGATGTATTTAGATGACTTTCTTGACTCTCTTGGCGAATCTAAAAAATGTATTGGCCGATAATCTCATACAATTTGTTCGGTCGCAAACCTGTTCGGAGCCTCGATCATGATCGATGAAAAAACTCAGTCGGCACTGATTGATCCGGTCCCAGATTGAGACATCTTTGGAACGAGTTCCTTACGCTGCGCTGGCGCAGGCTTGTTGTGTGGCGCAAGTGATGGTTCGAGGCGTTTTATGAATGGATGGAAAAGGATTTTAACACGTCATCTGATTAAACGCCTTAGAAAACCAAATAAGAAATAGGGACATGCTTGTGTCATTCATGAATTTAACAGTATTTCATAATTTGTGCTTTGTTACAATTATATTTAGTACGGTAATTGACTTTTGAAGCACTGGCTATCTTATCTCTAGCTGCCGGAACCCAACAATGCTACAAACATTGATGTTATGGCGACATATTTAGATAAGATGTCGGTAGCTAGCCAGGCGGACTAACAAGCCCTATCACCAACCAAACCGAGTACACAAACACGTACACGCTGGTAATCGAACCCGGGACCTCTGGGTCTAAATCCGGTCTTAGCCACTAGACCACAGAGGCGGTTAATGTGGTGGTGGTGTGGTGGAGGTGGACTGTGTATCATGCTGTTGTATTCCACCAATCCATATACATATATATAAACTTATATAAACAAATATAATGTATTATTACATTCATGTATTATACATTATTGGGACGGACGATGTCGCGGTGGTCTCTAGTGTAATAATAATACAAACATAATAAAAACAAACCAACAAACAAAACAAACAATTAATCAACGAATCCAACTTTTCGTGAACGTGTTCGAATGTTTTATGTACTTGCATTAGGCACTGTGATCAGAATCGGACGTCGCCCTTAACTTGCACCATACTTAAGCACCCACGCCACACTTACATAATTGTTCCCGGAAAACTTTGATCTGAGTGTTTTTTTGCTCTCGTGCTTAGATAGATGAGGTAAATGGCTTGCTCGATAGTTTGTTGTTACTGTTATTAGAGTTCAAACAAAACGTTTTTTAAACTAGCTGTAAACACTTTTAAGCCAGCTCATGAACATATCCAAAACTATCAAGTTTCTCCGATAAAATGTTCAACCATACGCCGTAATATACTTAAAGTCCTAAATCTACTGAGGTTTGATAAAACCTTGGCAGAATCATCTCAGAGCATACTATGTATTTATAAATTAAGTATTATTTATTTTGTAGTATATTATTTTGTAAAGTAGTAGTATGTAATAATATACATTATATTTGTTTATATAAGTATATATATATAGAAATTGTATATTATGTAGGTTTATATTGTGCGTTTTATAATATCTAGCGGCCGCTCGCGGTTTCACCCGCGTGGTTCACGGAAACGGATCCCGTGTGTGTGAATATTGGGATAAAAAGTATTCTATGTTTTAATTCAGGTTATAAACGATCTATTTGCCGAATTTTATTCAAATCCATCCATCCGTTGCAGCGTGAAGAAGCAACAAATATACACACATACATACACACAAACTTTCGCATTTATAATATTAGTGTGATTTCTAAAATTGTTGTCTTCACCCAATGGTTGACTGGTAGAGAATGCCTCAGGCATTAAGTCCGCCATGTAATATATGTTGCAAACGTTTTAAATAAATTATAAATTTCACAGTTTGTGTAGTATGATGTGGAAGCACTTTGTTACAGTGCTATTAAACTATTATTGGTATTGTAGTGCTTAACCGGCTTTGAGGTCTACTGGTTAGACCACCTTGGTCTCACATACGCTGAGTCGCTGAGGTCCCGGGATCGATTCCCAGCAGAGGTTCGTACGACTTGTTCATAGTCTACCTAGCTAGCTACCACTTACCAAAATCTGCCATAAAAACAACGTTAGAAACAGTCCTGTTCTCCATCAGTTAGAGATTAGATAGCCCTCTATAATCGTCAGTTAGAGATAAGATAGCCAGTTTGACAAGTTGAGGATTCCGGTTGAAGTTCGCTTCTATTGTCGGCCTTAGCGTGACTCACTAATCGTAGATGAAGGCCAATCGTGTCTCCGTGGTAAAAAAAAGAACCGGATGAAAATACACATTTAAACTCAAAACTTTTGCAATACATTTTTTACATGTACACCAATAATAACCAGAATCAATTTCTGAATAGAATCCAAAATTTAATTTGATTAAGCACAATGGCCAGTGTGAATCGATTGGTCTCGGGTTAATTAAGCCGTTAGTAATATTAATTTGGAAATTCGATACAAGTCAATCGAGTTATTGACGGGTCGTTATCCAATTGAGTAAGTTTTTTTCTGTATGGATGTATTACATTGTCTGTTATGTAGTATTTTAAAAGTTACGAGCTGGTTAAGGTTTTTCACGTCGGAATACACAAATACTACTAACTTTGTTGCTATGGCGACATATTAAGATAAGATGGTGGTAGCTAGGACTTAAAAACAAGCCCTACTTCCAAACGAACCCAGTCGGTTCAAACACGTACCCTTCGCTGGGAATCGAACCCGGAAACTAAGGGTCTGGAGAACTCAGAACTCAGATACTCAGATCTGGCTATCTTATCTCTAACTGACGGAGTACAGCTGCAATGCTACTAACTATTTTGTTATGCCAGACTTAGATAAGGTAGTGTTAGCTAGCTGGTTGGACATAGAACAAGATTAACAAACAACCAAATCATGTACAGTAATAAGTTTATAGTATATTGTCCGTCGTAATGCTTTTTACGAAAAAGCATTACGACGGACAATATCAAATCGAAACTTAAAAATCATTTTCTAAGTAACGTGAATGTTGTTGAAGCTTAGAGTTGAATTACCAGTTACTTTAACCTTTAGTAAATACATTCACGGGCCTTTGGGCGGGGGTTGGCGCAAATTACTTATTTAATATAAAAGGATGCCTTTAATGGGTGACTAACGTTGATCCCCGTCTAGGTGTTTGTTTATTTATTTATAATGAAACGCGAAAGTTTAAAAGTGTATGTGAATAGGTACCTAACTACTTATACTGTGATTTTATATATTTTTTTTTTTTTATTTTTTTTTTATGTATGGTCGACATTAAAATTGCTTTACCACCTTAGAAGTGAATTTTGTTTGCATATAATAAAACAACAAGTTCTATTTTTGTTTAAAAGACCAAGTGACAGCTACGTTGTTATTATTGACAAAGAGCCTTAACGAAATGTTATTGTAATGGAAGTTTTTGTCAAGAGTGATAAAGTGATTTCATTGTCGACTATAGGCACCTATGTCAATTATTGTATTATCGATGTAGATAAAACGGCATTAACACAAACCTCAGTGGTTTCAAATGCTGTACTAATTTTAAGGTTTAATCATGTTATTGAGCAATAATAAATAAAAAATAAAATAAAAAAAATACATATGTGTCTGTGTTACTACCACTGGAATCGAAGTCGGGACCTCTACTATGAACCTTATTGCACAAAATATCCTGATTGCTTGAATTGCTTCTGAAAGAGAGAAAGTTCGGCTGGCCCCATTAGTGTGATAAGATAAGATAAGATAAGGCGAGATAAGATAAGATACTATGATCCGGAACTAAACCACGCACGGAGGCGGTTAAAGGTAGGTTTTTTTGAACTAAGTCGAATACAGAAAACAGTCGCTTAGAGTTTAGACACGGAGTGCTTTTAAAGGCACACGAGAAAGACTTTTGTGACCCTCGGAGTTTTTACAGGTAAATCTGCAAGCGAAAGCTTAAACATTTCAAAATTATTTTCTAAAGTTTACGCGAACTATTCTATTTTAGTTTCAAGATAAAATTTTACTAGAAAAAAAAACAACCAGTCTCAGGATGCTCGAGTGGGATTCGAACCCACGACCTTTGGCTATCCAAAGTCGTGGGTTCGATTTTATAGTAAAATTTTATCTTGTACCTAAAATAGAACAGTTAGCGTAAACTTTAGAAAATAATTTTGAAATGTTTAAAGTATAAGCTTTCGCTTTGTGAATCCCAAAAAATAAAAAATAAAAATATTAATAATATTCTATCTATATTAATCTAGCTGACCCGGCGGACTTTGTATCGCTTTGACAGTTTCCATGACAACAAAACAAACAAATCATTTTGTATTGGAAAATTAAGTTGTCATTTTTAGTATTTTCTATCACTTATTATTTATGTTTCTCACCGTTTAAACCTTCCCTGAACTTCCACAAATATTTCAAAATCAAAATTAGCCAAATCGGTCCAGCCATTCTCGAGTTTTAGCCACTCAAACGAACAGCAATTGATTTTTATATACAGGGTGGAAACTTTCAGCGTGGCAGTAAGGGGATGAAAATTTTTCGCAAAAGCTTTTTTAGTGACGGTTGAGATCTTTTTGTTGACTGAATAAAAAGATAAGTTTAAAAACAATTCAAATTTGGAACAAAATGGAATTGAATTTTTCATCCAAATGGCGGTCACTTCGTGCACTTGATATCGTAGTAGGGCAAGAAACAGCAAGATTTTAAATAAGAATAACATCATCAAGTTATGTTAGTTAATAAAAAAGAAAATTAATACGCCTTCTTTTTGATATCTGTAAAATTCTACGTGATCATTTGTCTTTTATTTTATTTTTTGTACTTCAGTTACACAAATTCTTTACAAAATGTAAGGGAAAAGTTTTTTGCAATTTGTGACTTTTTGAGTACTCCAACGATGGTTGGTCACATAGAAGTTTTTGATCAGTATTTGAAACAGGATCGATTGGCATCAAAAAATGTTTTTGTGTAAAATGGCCATTTTCTTGCTAACTGTAATTTTTTTTGAAAATCTTTGAATGGGGATCAAAATTCCATAAAAAATTATGGATAGTCTCCTAAGACCATTTTCATGTAGCTGCAACGGATAAGGTACTTCCCCTTACTGCCCCGCTGAAAGTTTCCACCCTGTATATATATACATATATATAGATAGATTAGTATTCCAAAAAATACATCCATCAAACGTGGCGCGTCGTCATGTTCCTAAATTATGTTTGTGTCAGCGAAAGTTCTTGTTGTAGGAAGCATAAATCACTCCGTCCGGCACCGAACCCGAGACCGCGGGCTTCCCGGAATGCTAATTAACAACTTAACACGTGTTTTTGTGCAAACTGGGATTATTTAAGACCCATATGGCACATTTATTCTAAAACTTTAATTAGTTGACCTTAGATCCAGAGGAATGTTTGTAAATATGAGTTAATTAAAAAAAGAACACACAAATGTTGAAAAAATTTCCACGAGCAGGATTTGAACCCGCACCCTTTTGCAGACCGGGTCAGGTGCTCTCCCAATTGAGCTATCGTGGTTCTAACCAGCCCGCCGAAATTATTCAACACTAAATCATTAATTTTCGCAACAAATGTTTATATAATTTTTAACACAAATTTTTAATTAAAAAATTTCAACGAGCAGGGTATGAGCATTTTTTCAACATTTGTGTTTTTGTAATTTGTTCGCAACAAAATTTGTGTTAAAAATTATATAAACATTTATAAATAGCTTGCCTTGCTTAACTTAAACTTTACTTTTTTTTTTGCTTTAACTGATCTTTAGTATTTGTAAAAATATTATGATCGGATGTTAATGACGGTAGTTGTTAACATTGAATGGGCGCCTTTGGCTTTCAAAGTAAAAAGTAAATAGTGTTGAATAATTTCGGCGGGCTGGTTAGAACCACGATAGCTCAATTGGAAGAGCACCTGACCCGGTATGTCAGAAGGGTGCAGGTTCAAACCCTGCTCGTGGAAATTTTTTCAACATTTGTGTTTTTGTAATTGGTTCGCAACAAAATTTGCGTTAAAAATTATATAAACATTTTATGAGTTAATTAATTTATTTAAGCATCAGTATCACAGGAATTGTATCATTATGTATAGCAGCCTTAATAAAATATTGTTTCAAAAATGAAATCGGAGGAAATTAAGTAATAGGGGTTATGTATGTAAGCTACGACCAAATTACTTCAAAAACAGTTCGATGCCATTTCTAGGAACAGAAGACATTAGATAAACTTTATTTACCTGTATGTAAATCTGAGGTTTTTAAAAGAAAGCCTACTTAATTGCTATTCATGTTTATAATAAGATACCAAATACATTTAAAAACGTACCCCTTGTCACTTTTAAAAATAATCAAATCAAAATAATATCCAATTGGCTCCTAGAAAACGGTTTTTATAGCATGAATGTATTAAATATATTATTGTGTCATTGTCTATTTAAATATTATTGTGATTGTGACATAGATTATTTTTTGTGATTTCTTTATATTTATGTGCTATTTGTTGTGTTTTTAGAATTTTTGCCTAGTATATTTCTTAAAGGGACGATTTGTAATAATAATTAGTATTGTCATGAATGAAATTTAAAAATATTTGCACACCAATAAACTGGTAGAATGCATTGGCTCGTAATATAATAACCCAGCAACTTTTACAACAATTCTTTATTCATGCTTTACAAAAATAGTACATAATTTGGTTACATAATTAATTACCGACAAACACCGGGACGGTTTATCTGCGGTAACGTGAGTCACTCGCTAGATCGCATTAACATTTACATAATATAATATTTTTTAAATGTAGATTTACATAATTTGTTGTTTGTATTTTTTAATTTTGATATAAGTTCAATAGGATTACTAATAGGTCCTTATCTATGAAATTGGAGTTTTTTTCTCACTAATAGGTGTATTACTTCTAAAAGTCAATACCGGTTGTTAATATTATTATACACCTTTAATTAGGACTATGGTACTTAGACTTCAGTAATAACAATGATTATTAATTTTGTGTCTTTAACGCCCAATTTTTATTTTTAAATTGACTTCTTTTTTTGTTCGCGGAATTGACCTTTTGTTTCATTGTAGCTTTGAAGGCTCTCGATTTTTTTCTTTTTAATGTCTGCTTTATCTAGCTAGTGAAACAAACACACTACTCTACAATTTTTATAGTGTTTACATAAATAGATGCTAAGAAAATTAAAAAAACGTTAGTATGAAAATAAAATACCAACTTACTTAAGTGAAGGGGGAGAATATTGTTTTTAAAGTAAATTATTATCAACGCGACGGTAACACAATACTGAACAGTTTCGGTTTCCGGCGTTAATTACGAAGGGAGATTTAATTACTCAGTTTAATTATAGGACCCTGTAAGTTTCAGCGAGTCACTTAGACTTTGATAACTTAAGTTAACTTTGTATTATTTATACGTAGGTGCATACAGTTTTAAGCTACAGATATTTTGCGTTTTTTTTTAAGTTAATTCCCATCTGATTGATGTTCTATATTCTCGGTTTAGTTATTATAACTAACGAATTAGTTAGTTATCTAATGGAGATCAGATTATAATG
The DNA here is from genome assembly GCA_947562085.1 of Eudonia lacustrata. NCBI lineage: Eukaryota > Metazoa > Arthropoda > Insecta > Lepidoptera > Crambidae > Eudonia > Eudonia lacustrata. The sequence continues at coordinate 5,909,441 of OX387334.1, read as the reverse complement.
ATAATAATAAGGTAGTACTCCTTGACACGGCACGTATTGTCAGGAGGTTCCTCACTCTGCAGCCCTGACCACCGCCCGGTAGCTTGGACCCTGCCTCGCTGCTGGCGGTACTCTAGGATTAGGTTTTTATAATGTTTTATTGTTTTTATATTAAAATATTGTAAAAATCTAGTTTAAAGAAAGAAAATAAATATAGAGTATAAAAATAATATTTTTTTTATTCAAGTAACAAGATCCATTCGTGTTAGTTATATTTTTACTTATCCTATGTTAGTAAAGGCAAAAATAGAAAAATATATGAAATTAAATTAAATTAATCCTAAGTTCCCCTGTGTGGTGCCGGGGATAAAGAATTGCACCACCCCATCTCTTCCCGTGGGTGTCGTAAAGCCGACTAAGGGACCATTCCAGAGGATGGGCAGCAGCATCTCTCTGAGGTTACCCTTAACCTACTGCGATCGCCAACCTGCCTGCCAAGCGTGGCGATTACGGCAAATACCCCTCATATCCTTGGGGGAGGCCTTTGTCCAGCAGTGGATGTCTTTTGGCTGAGATGATGATGATGAATCCTAAGTTGTGCCCGCACACAAGTCACCCCCGCACCACCCCGGCAGATGTGGTGCAGCAATGACCTATGTACCGGCAGTCTAGCCTGCTAGCAAACGTCATCAAGATACATATATTTTAGTCCACATTGCATGCCGTGGCAGCCTATAAGTAAAATGACACTTAGCTTAAGTTCATTTTGGTACAAAAACAACTTTAATTTAATTTAGTGTTAATTTTGTTGGTTGTCCTATTCATCATCATCATCATCATCTCAGCCAAAAGACGTCCACTGCTGGACAAAGGCCTCCCCCAAGGATCTCCACAACGACCGGTTTTGTGCTGCTTGCATCCAGCGGCTTCCCGCGACCTTCACCAGATCGTCGGTCCACCTTGTTGGAGGCCTGCTCACTGGTTGTCCTATTAAATAAAATAAATAAATAAATAAGATGCTGTTGGTGCTGCACCGCACCCTGCGCACCAGGGAGGCGCATCGTTTTCGCATAGTCGCGTAAAAGCAATCAACTCGCGTTTCTGCGAACATCCCTGATGCGCTACAATAACCCCAACAGTACCCTTTGTTATACTGAAGTTCAGTTCAGGGCGTTGTAGGATCCACGAGTACGTTTGGCCCACAGACTGCACGTATAAAAACTCTCAGTTTTTTTTCGGTTTACCTACTGTTAATTGTCATATTATTGAAAATACTATCGTATTAAATGAAAAAAATATATATTTAGTATCATAGGGAACGTGTTTACAATTTGTCAGAACCATAAATTCATAACACGCTATAGTTTTTTCTACAATATCATTTAAAGTTGGGCAAAAATCATAAAAATAAGTGGCGGCGTTTAGTAGATTTCTTATAGTTTATTTAAATTATTGTACCTCTGATTTTGTCTAAACAATCATCAATGGATAAACTACAAATTGCTAGACTACATTTTCGATTCATCAAGTGGTTATTTAAATATTTATTTTTTATTAAGCACTTTTAATTCCCTATACAAAATTAGTATGGCCACGCGGCATCAAATAAATATGGACGACGACATTTCAAATAAAACATATGACACTTGTCACTTACGGACGGCGCACCCTTAATAGCAATGTTTTTTTTTATAATACGTATATTCGTAGGCAAGAGAGAAATCAGGACAAGGTCTCGTTCATCTTTTCTTTATTTCTTTTCGATATTGTGTCGGATCGGGGTGGTTGTGGTATACCGTCGTTGTTTCTGATTTCCATGTTACGAGTGCTTAAGCTACTTACTTAGGATCAGAACAATGTGTGTGATCTTGTTATCTAATATCTCTAGGTGCTTGCGATTTTAGACATTTTTTTATGTAAACGAAAAAAATTCTATGTCAAAATGGCAACTGACATCTTTTGTTTCCAGAAGGTCATCTTAAGGCATACAAGTTTAGGTTCTCACAGCTCGAAACCAACTATCAAAAGTGTAAAAAACCTACCTAGCCTTTTCATTAAAAAGTATTTTTTTTTGTTTAAATGACAAACACTAAGGTATCTTAATTAATGGCTTCGCGTTTAGCATTTAGCCAATTTCAAGTAAGTATTTTTAATTATTAGTAGTAAGGTACAAATTATACGGTAGATAGAAAATAAAATGGAGGCTCACAACACGTGTTATTACGGGAAGAACTCGGGTGAAACTTGGACAAACATTCAAATCTAACAAGCGGCTTAGCGACTCATTACTTCATTAATCAATCAGTCGTTTTCATACCCAGTAGTGGTCCGAATCGCGGCACGAAGCGGTTCCCAGAGCGCCGACACCAAACGGCTAACAAAAATAAATCAACCAGCCATTATGAATAACTCTTCGATGTGTTCGCGAAATGGAACGCGTCAGACAGGGGACAGACATACACTAAACCTCAAGAGTGAAAGAGACGGGCTCAACTAGAACCTCCCAGGTACAATTATACTGTTAAAGTTATAATTTCACGTCGTTAATCTATACTAATATATAAAGCTGAAGAGTTTGTTTGTTTGTTTGTTTGTTTGTTTGAACGCGCTAATCTCAGGAACTACTGGTTCGAATTGAATAATTCTTTTTGTGTTGGATAGTCCATTTATCGAGGAAGGCTTTAGGCTATATAACATCACGCTGCGACCAATAGGAGCGAAGCATCAGTGAAAAATGTTGCAAAAACGGGAAAAGAGCCTAAAAAATTAAAAATGCTGCCGAAAGTCACTATTCCACGCGGACGAAGTCGCGAGCACAGCTAGTATGATGATAAGTGTATCACCTTTACTCTCTTTTTTTTTTAGCTCGTATTATAATTTTGTTGAAACTGAACAACGACTGAATTGAAAAATATGTATGAAAAATAGAGAAAAAAAAAAACAACGTTTCGTAGTCCCCAGACTCCTTCTCCAAAACTGGACCTGTATCGGTCCAGTTTTGGAGGGGACTACGAAGCGTTGATTTTATCTACTTTTCGAGAAGTACAGCCCGACAAGGGCGATTTCCCCCCACGTGACCGGCACTTACCCGACTCCCCCTCCGGACCGTTTATAACATTCAGTATCGATCATTAGGGGACACCCGATCCGATCCGAATCCTTCGGGGAATCTAGTAGGGCACGGGGACACACACTTTTAAGTGTACGACGCCGTTCCCTCTAGAAAACCTCCGAAGGTGTTTCGTTTCACGCGGCTTGAGGTGCCTTTAAGTACTTCGCCGCCCCCAAAAAAGCCCGGTGACGCTAAAAATGCCGTTCGAGGCAATCAGCAATCTCTCTCAAAAAAAAAATCTATGACGTTAACGAAAACTAGAATTGTATGGCTTTGAATGATCGTGGTGACAAAAAACTGTAAGTAAAAGTGTATTATTAGTCACTAGTGGACCCGGCGGACTTCGTACCGCTTTGACAGTTTCCAACAAGTGATTAAATTCTGTTTGGTTTCCATGACTACAAAACAAACAAATCAAGTTGTATTGGAAAATTAAATTGTCGCTTTTAGTATATTTATAGTTGTGATTCCCGTGGGAATATCGGGATAAAAACTATTCTATGTGTTAATCCAGGTTATAAACTATCTGTATGCCGAATTTCATCCAAATCCATCCATCCGTTGCAGCGTGAAGAAGGAACAAATATTCGAACAAACATACACATAAACTTTCGCATTTATAATATTAGTGTGATTTTGTGCTACAGTCTATCAGGTAGGTAACTAGAAAAATAATAAGGATTACAAAATAGAAGTCTCAATCGAACACTCCGTCTATTCCCAACCCTCAATGATTAACTTTACAATGATACCTAGGTATACTAACCTAGAGGAGGCTAACGAGGTTCTCCTCGCAGTTCTCAGAAACACCTATAAACGGTACAATAAACAAAATCGACTACCTGAATGCACCAACCTTTGATTAAAACATAAAAAGCTTGTTAGAGTTAGCCGCAGTTTTTTGCAGCTCCCAAAGCATGTCTTAACCAATCGCTTTATGACATCTGATGGCTTAACGACTTATGCCTTTTCCAACTTTATCGCTTCGGGTGTTTACCGAAGCGTTATTTAAGACAAGTCCCAGACTATCTGATTAAGAACGAATGTTAATTTTGATATTGATAAAGGTTATAGAAGGTAATACTTTAAGTATAAAGCTATAAGAAGGATATTTTCTATATCACGCCCGTCTTAAATAAACGCGATTAGATTCATAGAAGTTGTTTAATTTTGAAGTATGAATCATTGAAAAATTATACAAAAAGCAATAATATTACCAAAATATTAATTTCATATTACAAGCCTGAATGTTTAAAGAGATATAACCCACGCCGCCATTTAAAATTCACTCCGGTAACGCCTTTATCTCGCCGCACATTGGAATAACAACAGAACTCATAATTTACAGCCAGCCTCATTAGTATAGCCCCACAGTCAATGCGATGCAAAGACACCGCCCCAACGAGCCATTGACATTCATAACTTAACTCCAAACGTGACCACGAAACCACTAGACTTCTCGATACCTAATTTAACGCCCAATCGATTCCGATAAAAATTAATACATCAACTCCAAATCGACTCGCCGCGTTGCTGGTCCGAGCAAAAACCGACCCAATCGCATCGAGATCACCGCTCGACATTCAACTATTCGAGGAATGTACATAAAGACAGTTTTCGGGTGTGCTTTTTGCGTGGTGTTACGCCAATGTCGTAAGGGTGACCATGTTGCTAATGGAATTCGAGCCGGTCTGGACTATTGGGAATAATTTTGGTCGATGATATAGGTAGGTATTCTTTTTTTTTCTTATCATCCGACAACCGTTTCGGACGGTTTCCACAATGGATGAAGACATAAAAATTTCCGGCCGCGGCGCGTCAAACGAGGACCACATACGTTATTTTCCTGTGCCTCTCAGGAAGTCTGTGTTTTCTTGTTGGGCCAGTTATTTGCCAAATTGGTGGTCGCTCACGCCTTTAACATCAAACTATTATTTCGGGTCGAACCGACCGCCTCGACTCGCCGAAGGAGCGTGATCAACAAATCAAACCTTTTTGCTTTTTTTACGGTCCGGACGCCGAGTGTTTGTTTTCAAGCGTATTATATGTGATTATTTAAGAAATTCGTGGCTGAAATAACGCCCGCAGATGAGAGTGAGGCTTGATTAGGTTGATTAATAGCCCAAAACTATATGGTTGGGTTCGGCTTGGTGGAATTCATTTAGTTTTTTAATTTATTCTCATAACCAAAATTTTTATGAGTGCTTCTGTGATCACCGTACTCTATGTGAGCACATTAAATAATACTTACTTTAATCACAATCTTATATTTTATTACAACTTTAATTTTATATCATAGACGTAAAATTTATAAAAACGGTATAAGTAGCATAAAATAAATATTATGGAAAGCACCGCTTATAAATCAAACAAAGCATTTTCATTGCGAATTTCTGAGTATTTTGTAAATCAATTTACCATTAAACCTGGCTGCAACATTGTCAAGCGGCTACAAAACGCGAGGTGTCCAATTAAGCTCCGTCGTATTAGGACATTCTAAATTTAGTTTTATAATCTGTTCTCGAGAAATAGCCCGTAAAAGACATCTGTGGCTATTATTAATCTGTGCTGGCGTTAAGTGGTCACTTAATATTCAAGTTGGTCCAACTTGTTGACGTCTCAATTTGCAGTTATGGGTGTAGGGTGACCAACTCGCTTGATATGTGGACATGATATCACATTTCTATGTAAACCACGCCTATTACGGTGTGATTTGTCGGTTATTTCTACTTAGTTTGCTCCGCTGTCCAAATGTTTACTAATAATTTATATAAATTTCTTCATACACACTTTATAGTTTGTTTAGAGTATGCTTTGGTTTTAAAATTATTATTTTTGTTGTTTACAGGTTTAGAGTACTTAAGTGCAGCGAGGAGTCTGCACCCTGAGTTACATGCTGGCAGTACTCTCGCAAGCCAAGATTTTCAGCTTAGTTTAGAAGGTTGGTACCTACCGCTTAACAGCTATAGATACTTGATGGTAATCCTCAGTTTTAAATATCTAATGGGTAAGCACTTGAGGAGCTCGATGGCGCAGTGCTTAACGCGCCCGGTCTACGATTGCTAAGGTTAAGTAACTTTCGCAAAGGCCGGTCATCGGATGGGTGACCAAAACTTTATCATCTCGAGCTCCTCCGTGCTTCGGAAGGCACGTAAAGCCGTTGGTCCCGGCTGCATTAGCAGTCGTTAACAACCACCAATCCGCACTGGGCCCGCTTGGTGGTTTATGACCCGTTCTCCCTATCCATCTATAGGGAAGGCTCGTGCCCCAGCAGTGGGGACATAAAATGAGCTGATGATGATAATGCTACAAACATTGATGTTATGGCGACATATTTAGATAAGACGGTGGTAGCTAGCCAGGCGGCCAAATAAGTTCTACCATCAATCAAACCGAGTACACAAACATGTACACTGGGAATCGAGCCCCGGACCTCTGGGTCTGACCGATGAGGTGAGGCGTCTAGTTGTGTGTGAGTGTGTCGGTTGTAAACGTTACAGATCCTCGAGTATCTAAAAAACCGGCCATGTGCGAGTCAGACTCGCGCACGAAGGGTTCCGTACCATTATTTGACCACCCCCTTGGTCGAGTGGTTTGCACACCGGTTTTCATGGTGTCGCCATCTCTGAGGTCCCGGGTTCAATCCCCGGTCGGGTCAATTTAGAAATAATTGTTTTTCTAAATTGTCTTGGGTCTGGGTGTTTTCTATGTATAATAAGTATGTGTTTAAGTATTTTAAGTATGTTTATCCGTTGTCTAGTAACCATATAACGAGTTTCATAATGAAGCTTCTCTTGGGCTAGATAATTGGTGTGAGTGTAGGAAAATTTATTATTTATTATTATTATCTATAAAAACGGCAAAAAATCATGTCTGTTGTATGGGAGCCCCACTTAAATATTTATTTTATTTTAATTTAATTATTTATCTTTAAAGTGAATATATAACTAAATATTCTGTAAAAATTTCAAGCGTCTACCTGTTGCCGTTATTAATATCGAGCAAAAACAAGCAAAAAAATTACGTTTGTTGTATGGGAGCCTCCTTAAATATCTATTTTATTCTGTTTTATAGTATTTGTTGTTATAGCGGCAACAGTAAAGTTTTCAACTGTCTAATTATCACGGTTCATGAGATACAGCCCGGTGACAGACGGACGGACAGCGGAGTCTTAGTAATAGGGTCCCGTTTTACCCTTCGGGTACGGAAACCTAAAAAGGAATACCTAGTACTTTCAGCTTCATAAGTAAAACTAGCTCCGTGTTTATACCGTCTAACTTTACATGTATAATTAAGTAGTTTCTAACGGCACGTCATTAAAAGACACCTTTTTGAAATGGAAAATCATTATTGCAAATTGAAGTTTCTGAGTGCCGCATCTAGAGTCTGGATAACTTTATATCAAATTGTTCGTCAATGTTTACATATTAAACGTTATACCTTAAGTCCTCCTTTTTAAATTCTCACCTATTGTCTATATATTCAAGTGATATTTTGTGAAAATATTTTTTTAAATAAATTAGAAACAATGTCTTGATAATTGTTTTCCACAATTATTCCAGGGTCAAGAATAGCATCACCCACAAGACTCAGGTTATCAGGGGGAGCAATTGGTGCGTCTGTCAACCGCAAGAGGGCGGTATCCTGGAGCCCCTACTCCGCGGAGTCGTTAGACCTGGCAGCTGTGATCAGGGCGTCACCAGCCAGCCTAGCAGTGAGAGCACCATCAGCAGCATCCACTGGAAGCTATGGTCACCTTAGTGCTGGTAAGTGGATAGCAAAAATATACTGATCATTATCTTTGACCAAAAGCAGTGTCTTCCTACTCCTACTATACGGAGTTATTATATTTAGCAGCTGTTAGCAGAGCGTCACCAGTAAGTCAAGTAGTGAGAGCTCCGTCAGCTGCCTCCACTGGAAGCTATGGCCTACCTCAGTGCTAGTAAGTTGAGAGCAAAAACTTTACTGACTATACTACATGGTCTTTGCAAGAAATCAGTGTCCTCGTACCACTTAAAAGCGAAGTCAATACTTGCCAGCAGGTCTAGCAGTCCTGACCATGTGTACTATCCGTAGCATTCAGTAGGAGCTGTGGCCACCTTAATGCAGGTAAGTGTCCTGGTGCCCATATGTTAAAGAGTCCTTACTAGCTGCGACCAGTATAGTACTTTATATAAAATTTGTAATTAAAACACAAATGTTGATAAAATTTCCACGAGCAGGGTTTGAACCTGCACCCTTCTGACATAGACGGCACAGACGGCTGGTTAGAACCACGATAGCTCAATTGGAAGAGCACCTGACCCGGTATGTCAGAAGGGTGCAGGTTCAAACCCTGCTCGTGGAAATTTTTTCAACATTTGTGTTTTTGTAATTTGTTCGCAACAAAATTTGCGTTAAAAATTATATAAACATTTATAAATAGCTTGCCTACTTCTTAACTGATCTTTAGTATTTGTAAAAATATTATGATCGGAAGTTAACGACGGTAGTTGTTAACATTGAATAGGCGCCTTTGGCTTTCAAAGTAAAAAGTAAATAGTGTTGAATAATTTCGGCGGGCTGGTTAGAACCACGATAGCTCAATTGGAAGAGCACCTGACCCGGTATGTCAGAAGGGTGCAGGTTCAAACCCTGCTCGTTGAAATTTTTTCAACATTTGTGTTTTTGTAATTTGTTCGCAACAAAATTTGCGTTAAAAATTATATAAACATTTATAAATAGCTTGCCTACTTCTTAACTGATCTTTAGTATTTGTAAAAATATTATGATCGGATGTTAACGACGGTAGTTGTTAACATTGAATAGGCGCCTTTGGCTTTCAAAGTAAAAAGTAAATAGTGTTGAATAATTTCGGCGGGCTGGTTAGAACCACGATAGCTCAATTGGAAGAGCACCTGACCCGGTATGTCAGAAGGGTGCAGGTTCAAACCCTGCTCGTGGAAATTTTTTCAACATTTGTGTTTTTGTAATTTGTTCGCAACAAAATTTGCGTTAAAAATTATATAAACATTTATTTGTAATTAAGTTTACCGAAGAAGGCGGTGACTAACGTATCCTCTTTTTAAATTCTAGGAGCTATATCACCAGCGCTGTCCCTCTCGCACGCGTCTCTCGCTCAGCAGCTGCTGGCGCGGGGTAGCGTGGTTGGGGGGAGCGGGGTCCTCACCGGCGGGGTGTTGATGGACCCCGCGCACCAGCAGGCTGCGGCGGCGGCGGCTCATCATGCGGCGCATGCGCATCTTGTCGCTGGTATTCATAGGTGAGGAGTGAAAAGGAAACTTGAGGATTGATGGCACATACATTTGTGGCCGGAATTAGTGGCTCAAGTGGTGAGACTAAGTGCAAGTGTACAGAGAATGTCTGAGGTATTGTGAGATGATTGTTAGTGTAAAAAATAGTAGATACAATTTGATAGTCAATACATTATTAAATAAATTATATTATTAAATACATTATCAAGTGATTCAAGAATGAACTGCACGGTCATCGTAATCTGTTCCATTTATAACTGAAATCTTAGTCGAAATAACTTTTGAATAGAATAGAGTGAAAGCAACCAATGGACTATTATGTATGTTCAATATTTTTTTTTTCGGGTTTCTCGTTCTAATTTTAAAAGCTAGTGAATTGGATATATTACCATATAATAATATTACTAATAAAGTTTTCATCATTGTCACTAAAGCTATGGACTACTCTGTCCGAAAATGTTATCACAATTTTTAAGACAACATGTTTTTTCTTACCTCAGATCTCACATATCCTCGCCGACGCAGCTCATAATGGGAGGCCCGGTGGACGTCAGGCCGGGGCTAGGCCTCGACGGCACCCCCCCGCAACACATGCAGCAGCCTCCTCAACAGCCTAAGGTCACCAGCATCATGGAAGCTGACAGGTAAAAACTTATAGGGTGCTTAAGAAACAATGTATTCCACCTAGGTAGGCTTTGACCGTGCTATTCACAATCGTATCTCAGTGTCTTGATTGTGTCAATCCCAAAGTGCTTTTTCTGGAGAGGGTTTGCTGATTGCGTCAGCGGCATCACGCACTAGTGCGTGTCACCGTGCCCTGCTAGATTCTCCGATGGGTTCGGATCGGATCGGGGAGCGGAACAACCCGAGGTCGCCTTTAAAGGCTCGGACCTCGGCTCGGGTTGACCGGGCCGTGGTGGTGGGGAGAAGCGCCCAGGTACATGTCTGTACCTGGTATAGAGCGCGTGTGAAGCGGCTCGTCGTACCTTGTTCTACGAGTACGGTGTCTTGGGCTTAAACTAGTGTGCATGTTTAGTGTATTCTGTAAATGTGTGTGGCATTTAGAGGATCGAGCAGGGTCCATAGTGCTATGTCAAAATTTAGAATACCGTCTTTAGGCCCTAAAAGTACGTGGTTTTACCGATGCCGTTCCATCTAGAAAACCTCCGAAGGTGATTCGTTTCAACACGGCTTGAGGTACCCTTTACGTACCTCGCCGCCCCCAAAAAAGCCCGGTGCCGCTGAAAATGCCGTTTGAGGCAATCAGCAATCTCTCTCTCAAAAAAAAAACGTGGTTTTAGAAGCACAATTATTATTCCCCTAGAATCTTTATCCACGAAGGACAGAAAACCATATTTATTCATAAATTCTTCACACTAATTATTTAAAGTTTTATTTAACATTATCAAATACGTAACAGACCTGTGTTGCTCAAATCACTAGACCTCTAACCACAAAGGCGGTTAACCTATAAGCAGTTCTCATTAAACAACTGAGCGGTCTACTACTGTTTGCGTTTCTCACGTAATTTTTTACCACGAACTAAAATACTGTGGAACCAGCTCTCAGCGGCAGTATTTCCGTACCATTACGACTTAGGGATTTTCAAGAAACGAGCCTATGCCTTCCTTAAAGGCCGGCAACGCATCTGCGATTCCTCTGGTTTTGCAGATGTCCATGGGCAGCGGTGATTGCTTCCCATCAGATGACCCGCCTGCTCATTTGCCTCCTTCTAATATAAAAAAAGACGTTACACGGTTTCCTTCAGTGCATCAAACATCACTCAGAGGAAGTCGCCACCAAGCCTGATGCAGCGTGAGAACCACCACAGCAACAAACCACTGTCGGCCGCTGCGGAGAGCACAGTCCACGACGGCTTGGACTCCAAGGACGAGCCAGGGGACTTCATCGAGACTAACTGCCATTGGGTAAGTATCGAGGTGGTAAACTGTAACTTTGAAAGAGTTCCTTGAGGATTAGCGCAGCAGATAAAACGTTTCGTAAAATCCAACGTTAGGCCAGCGTAGTGCGTGCTGATCGTCTACCTTAGTCATGTACAAGTACTTGCACATCAGACTATACAAAACTGTCAAATTTCTTCATCTCATCAGCTCATTTTTATGTCCCCACTGCTGGGGCACGAGCCTTCCCTATGGCTGGATAGGGAGAACGGGCCATAAACCACCGCGCGGGCCCGACCCGTTAACGACTGCTAATGCAGCCGGGACCAACAGCTTTACGTGGCTTCCGAAGCACGGAGGAGCTCAAGGTGATAATTTTTGGTCACCCATCCGATGACTGGCCTTTGCGAAAGTTGCTTAACCTCAGCATTCGCAGACCGGCCGCGTTATCCACTGCGCCATCGAGCTCCTCATACTGATATGACTATGAAGTTCAAAGCCTATTTTGACAGTTTGTAGTAGTCTGATTTGCAGGTGTGTGTACAAGCATTGGCAAATCTGCCAGTTGTGCATTGAGTGCAACAAGAAGTGAGCGAGCTTGTAAGCTCCGGTTTCTTAAGAACTTAAGTCCGTTTCAACCTTTATACAGTACATATGGGAAAGTTTGAGCCTAGTAGCAAGATGTTTTAATGCTGATGATGAAGTAAGCGAAGTGATAAGAGTTATTAAAAATACACAGAGTGTTTGGTAGAGGTTTACACGTATGTCCAACCCTCTACTAAACATCCTGTATATCTTAGATGCAATATTAAAAATTGAAAGCGTGGCATAGGTTAAAAAAACATATATTTTAAACTCTCAATGAAGGAAACACTAATGGTAATTTGTTTCAGGTTGACTGCAAGCTAGAATTCCCAACGCAAGACGACCTAGTGAAGCACATAAACACAGACCACATACACGCCAGCAAGAAAGCGTTCGTCTGTCGCTGGGTGGGGTGCTCCAGAGACGAGAAACCCTTCAAGGCTCAGTACATGCTGGTCGTCCACATGAGGAGGCATACCGGGGAGAAACCTCATAAGTGCACGGTAAGTAGCTTCAAATTCTTCTTGATCAGAAGCTATAGTGCTATAGTGCAATGCAAGCTGGGCATAAGGGACAGGTGAGCAGTTGTTGCATTGTCTGCGGGAAGGCTCCATACTCCCTTTATTAATGCCTGAAATCCCCAGAAAGGGAAGGAGAGTGTGTGATCAGCTAAATATTTCATTTAAACCGCCACAAGCACACCAATTTGTAAGACAAATTATAGACGTAATAGTTATATTGTAAGAGTCCTCAATGAATTCAATAGTACTTTTAATCATATCGACGTATTTCTCGAAAACATTTCTCGTTTTCGTAGACTGTTAAGAGAAACCTAACTTTAATTTAATATGTATATTTTCAACCTGATTTTGATGTTAGTTTTTTTATTTTTGTATCGATATATTTGGTTTTTTTCTTTTTCATTCGCACTTTTGTTTAACAAACCGTTATTTTTGTACAAGTTTGCAGTGGAAACTTTAAATGCTACTATATTTTTTTTTATTGTTTATATGTGTGATATAAAGTTATATGTTTCCTTAATAAAAGAAATTAACATAAAATAAAATAAATTCATTTGAAATATTTAGCTCGGCAGTTGACTCCAACTCACCTGATGTTACGTGAAAAATGAAGTCCAACTGTGAAGACTGTCGTGGGCATACCACAAAATGAAACAGGCTCAAAACCCTTAACCATTTGCTGTGACTAGCCGACTGCTTTTCTAATTGACCTATCCAGGCATTGGTTTTCCCGACAGCAGTCTGAGGAAGTCACTTATTATACAATCAGATTGTCTTAACTTTAGGAAACTTTTTGTGCCACATTTGTTGTCATTGATGTGATGACATTATCATTATATTCTAGTAATCCGCATAGCTTCAATTAAACAAATTTACTTTCTTACAGTTCGAAGGATGCTGTAAAGCCTACTCACGATTGGAAAACCTGAAGACCCATCTGCGAAGCCACACGGGAGAAAAGCCTTATACCTGCGAGTACCCTGGATGCGCTAAGGCATTCTCTAATGCCAGTGACCGGGCGAAACATCAGAATAGAACGCATAGTAATGAGGTAAGAATATTTTTATTATTATTCCTCCATGGGTGGGTAAGTCTTTGTTTCATCTGATGTTAAGTTATGGTAAGGCTGAAGGTGGAACCGCATTTCACCTGGAATCCGTCCTTAACTACTGAAGAACTGGATATCTTGACACTGATGGGACACAACAATGCTACTGCAGCTTGGTGATTGACTTCTGTAGTTTGAGGCGTTTACGACGTTACCTTAGTGAGTGAGTGATTTTTTTAAATTAAGAACACTCGTTTCACTTACATGTTTACAGAGTTAAGATTTGAATAACATTTTAACACAATATTCCCAATAAACACAAAAAAAAACCTTTTCTTTTCTATACAGAAACCTTACGTGTGCAAAGCGCCTGGCTGCACTAAGAGGTATACCGACCCTTCATCTCTTCGGAAGCATGTGAAGACTGTTCATGGCGCTGAGTTCTACGCCAGTAAGAAACACAAAGGTAAGCTGTTTAAAAGTCTTAGTCTCATTTTCAACAATGATCCATTTCCCAGGACATGGTCAATCCGAGCCGAGATCCTAGCTTTTAGATTCGTCCCCGGATTTTTCACCCTTTGTCGTCTGACTCTACTCTTCGGAGAATCCATCGAGGTACCGGGCACGTTTTCGTGATGCCGAACCCTAGAAAGCCATCAGGGATCTTACAAAATAGTAATTAAGCAAATATTATAATAACTACTCTTCCTCTCTTCTAAGCTTTGCATCCTGTCTAATTTAAACATACAGATTAAGTAAACTAACTAACTAGTTATTAACTTGAGTAAGAGAAACTATATTAGATGGCAGATACGGGATGCTATGAAGTATTGAGTTTCTATCTGGGTAACATCAAGTACCTACCACGAAAAGGCAATCTTAAAGAGACTCCTTAAATCTTACTTTATCCAGGTTGCAGTCGTGGTGATGACTCAGCGGAATCAGGTGGTGGTGGGGCGGGTTCCTCACCACGCTCCGAAGAAGGGGGGGTACCGATGGGCGTTAGGGGACATACGTCATCAGCTTCCGTTAAGAGCGAGAGCCCCGCGTCGCCGCTGCCGCACGGCCTCCACACTCCTGCGCATCAGGTGAGTTGAACAGCAGGTTGACCGAAGCTGGAGTTGCCTAAAAGTCTTGCCTTTATGATAAGAAAGAGGCAAATTAATCTGCCGGAATTGGATAGAATACAAATATTAATACCAGCGGGATGTGAATCTCACAGGTTTTATCTGTTGAACTTAACAAGTTTTTGTTTATTAGTATTGTTAATTTGTATAAAAAATGTATTTTTGTGTCAATTTTAAAGTACCAAACTGATTTACATACTCTTTTCTACATACATATAGAAATAAATACCAAAAAATATAATAAGTAAAGTCATCAACAGATGACACCACAGAATAAGAACTTTGAGGGTGGCACAATACATTATCCTCAGAATAATAACTATTAAGTTATTGTTCTGAGACATTATCAGTGTCAATAGGAATAGTTTGTGTTGCAGTTGTCAGCACAATGCGGCGGGGAGTTGGACTTTGGTGGTTCTGGTCTTGGTGGGTTCAGCGACGAGAACGGCGTTCCGTACTTCAGGATAGATGGAGAGGTAAGCATAAGGCTGTGACTGGATTTTTTAAATTCGTTACGGGTAAGCTCCTGGCTTTCGTCTCACCTGATGTGATATGGCTGAAGCTGGAAACGCACTTTATCCGGAATCCTTAGCTACTGAGGCATAGGCTTTTTTATCTCTATCATTACGTTTCGTATTACATGACGTTTCCTTTATGATGTAGACAAGGACTAAGGCTGTATTCCCACAGAATCCCAAGATACGGGTGTCAGGCGGTCGCCAGTGTCTTTATACAGGGTTTTTGGTTATAACATAGCCATGCAACCAAGTATAACTAACACCGTGGTAACATGCAAAATCATATTTATGAAGATTTAATTTTCTATACAAAAACCAGAATTTATTCTACTAAAATATTTTTGTTCAACCATGACATGTTTTGAATTCTGTTTTGTTTGGATCATGAGGTTGACGAACAAGAACAATGTATCAGCTGAACCTAGGGTTGTCACTTTTAAATTTTACTTAGTAACAAAGCTATACCGGAAGTATCAATTAATGTCCTTACATTAATTGGCTCTCCTGTAAAATCGTGGTTTGTCCCTTGACGGTTTTACAGAAGAGCCAAAAAACGTATTTTTTTCGATATTTGTCTAACTTTTTGGCGTTTTATCCGATTTTATTGTCGTACAGGACAGTTTCTAAGTTTTATCTTCTCTTTTTTATCATTGTTGTTAAGTTTCATAAAACTCAGTAGTTTCAAAGATAGCATATCCCTTACATTAAAAATAAATGTTAACATGCTTCTTACGTTACTGAAATTCAAGGTAAAAATAAAAAATAAATGATGAAAAATAATGTAAGCGGCTAGAAGCTTTCGAAAAATATACGTTAATTTACTGTAAAGGATAATTTTAGTAGTGAAATATAATGTAAGTGTAATAATCTAATATATTTGCGAAAATCGTTCTAGATTGCCTGATTCTAGGTTAAAGTAAGGGACATTTTTTGAACGATAGAGCAATTCTAAGTATACCAATCGATAGAGCGGAAAATTCTGAATCCTAATTACATAGATTAGTGTTCAAATCACTGTTAAGGCGGAACTTTTGAAGACCTCCTTGGTCGAGTGGTTTGTACACCGGTTTTTATGGTGTCGCCATCTCTGAGGTCTCGGGTTCGATCCCCGGTCGGGTCAATTTAGAAATTATTGTTTTTCTAAATTCTCTCTGGTCTGGGTGTTTTCTATGTATATAAGTATGTATATAAGTATTTTAAGTAGGTTTATCCATTGTCTAGTAACCATTTCACGAGTTTCATAACGAAGCTTCTCTTGGGCTAGATAATTGGTGTGAGTGTAGGAAAGTTTATTATACTCTATATTTATTTTCTTTCTTAAAACTAGATTTTTACAATATTAAATTTAATAAAAACAATAAAACATTACAAAAACCTAATCCTAGAGTACCGCCAGCAGCGAGGCAGGGCCCAAGCTACCGGTGGTCAGGGCTGCAGAGTGAGGAACCTCCTGACAATACGTGTTATTATTGTTATTATTATAATTATTATTATTATAGAAAACTCATTTTGGCCAAAATGTCCTATACGTTAATTGATACTTCTGGTATCGAAAGAACCTTAATATCTCAGCCATATGTTGCTTTTCTGGTATGTTTATAATTTTCCGGGGTTCTACGATCTGTGCCCTGTCTGCCATATTCGGGATTATACAGGTATTACCAAACACCCTGTATACGTAACATGTCCCAAAATAGCTACTATTAAATCTACATGATATTTTGTCATCTTTCAGGTGGAACAAGAAGTGGTGGGTGAAGTGGGTCAGCTACCGCTGATGCTGCGAGCGATGGTGGCGATAGGCGAGCCGCGCGCGCATCACCACGCGCCACGCTTCCAGAGCAAGATGGGGTTGGGTCGGCTCATGCCACCGGCACACGCCAACGACATCGGAGGTAAGTTTTATCTAGTTCCTTTTTTTATAACTTACGTGTAAGCACGGTACCTTAATTTCACCTGATTTTAAGTGATGATGATGAGTTGGAAGCGCATTTCATCCTGGATCCCCAACTACTGAGGCATCTTATATCTAGCTGCCGGAACACAACAATGTTACAAACATTGATGTTATGACGAACATGTTTAGATAAGATAGTGATAGCCAGGCGGGCAAACAAACCCTCATCATCAGCTCATTCCAAGTCCCCACTACTGGGGCACGAGCCTTCCCTATGAACGGATAGGAGAACAGGCCATAAACCACCACGCGGGCCCAGTGCAGATAATAAACCCTACTATCAGTCATGGAAGTGTTGGAAGGGGTAGACCTAGGCGGACGTTTCGAGACCAAATCGGGGATGTCTTGGAAAAAGGCCAGGTCAAGAGTACCTTAAACCGAAGAGCATGTATGAAGAAAATAATGAAAGTGGACGAAGCGAAACAAATATGTATGGATCGTAGCAAGTGGAAAAAAGTGGTCTCTGCCTACCCCTACGGGAAAGAGGCGTGATTATATGTATGTATGTATCAGTCAAACCGAGTACACAAACATGTACCCTAAACTGAAAATTGAACCCAGGTCACCTGAGTCTGTGACCGGTTGTCTTAACTACTAGGCCACAGAGGCGGCCGTTTTCTTTTATTTCAATACTTGGAAGCGAAACTGCCCACAACGATTGATAGTTCTGTGGAACCAGTAGGCTTAGAAATAAGCTTAGAAGTAGCTAAAAAAACGATAGCGAAGTTCGAAAAGAATAAAATGTATGGGATTGACTTAAGCCGCGCTAAATCACGTGGTCAATCTTATGTCAATCCCATACATTTTATTCGTTTCGAACTTCGCTATCGTTTTCTTAATGTTACCACTGCTTACTCTTTAGGAGTTGGGAACTCTTCCTCTCTACCTCTACCTTTAAGGAATGAGCCTACTCCTTTGTCAAAGGCTTAGCTAATGCTTCTGTAACTCCTCTGATGTTTCGGGGGTCTATAATTACTCCATATATTGCTCTGAATTATTTTGAAGTACGTTCCAAGGTAGATTTACCAAATATTATAATGAATCGTTTGTGTAATTGTTTTCTCTTTATTACAGGCGGTATTCTTGGACGAGTTGAAATGGGAAACACGAACGTGGCAGTGGATCTGAAAACTGGCGTACCTAACGCAAGGCGAGATTCGGGGATTTCTTCTGGAAGTAGCCTTTACAGTGCTAGGTAAGATAACAATCTTGTAAACCGGTTCACGCCTGTAAATAACTACTAGAAAAATCTAATTTACAATAAATCACACTATCGGTAAAATATTACACAAAATAACTTAACTATTTGGAAACTCGAGGAGCTCGATGGCGTAGTGGTTAACGTGCCCGGTCTACGAGTGCTGAGGTGATGGATCATTTAGACCCTAAAGATTTTTTTTTATTTCACAATCTTGCTCCAATGATTTTAAATGTTGTCTCATCCCTCTGCAGGTCATCAGACATCTCCCGGAAAAGCAGTCAAGCTTCTATGGTATCCGGAGCTGTGGTTAACGGTAACGCCGGCCAGCGTTTGGTAACTCAGCATGCCGTCTACGATCAGCTCTCACCAGACAGCAGCCGGAGGTAATAGAATAAAAAAAGACAATTAAAAGAGTTTTACGATGCTAAATAAATGCAAGAAGGTGGTTTTAAGATAAAGTAGGCTTTTGTGAATATAATCTGGCTCGAAGGACTGTTTACCTCATTATGGTCCTTCGAGTCGGATATAATCGACCCTACAAAGACGCCTTAACACAATAAATCTGACGCTTTCTACCCAAATTAAAGGAAACAGGACTATGTATTCTTATTGCTTAAGTTCAAACTTCTATTTCAGATCTAGTCAAATATCATGTGTGGGATATGCGCCAGCACCATCTTCCGCGCTAGCAGCGGTCCAAGCCGTCAGAACCTCTCAAGGCAACCAGGTATTTATATGTCGTTTATCTTAATTACTCTAAATCGGTAACATAACATTCATAAAAAGTTGGTCTGTATCTTTAGAGTCCCACATAACCATCACTGTCTCTTTGTGCGTATTGGTATGCGTAATGAATTGTCTCCTGTATAAAATAATATTTGTATCTTTATTGGGCTCGTTTTAACATTGTAGCCACATACTACTACTCTTTCTATCTTATTTTTCTATCATTCTCTAATTTGGATGCTTCTATTTCAGGCGGTTCTGCTCCGAGGCGTAACTTGCTCTGAGGTGAGGGCTGAAGAGCTAGCCTTGGAACTGGACCCCAACATTCAAGTCAAGGAAGAGACCAGGAGGCTCTCTGAACAGTCTAACTTGAGCGACCCAGCTCAGGCCTACCAACCTTATCCTTGTGGCGCTGACGATGTGGTAAGTTTTTTTAATACGATAAAGTTTTGTTAAAATGTAATGGACCGCTTACTTGGCCCAGGCCAGGCTATTGTATGTGCAATATCAGTAAAAATATTCAGATTGATTTCTGGATATCACTGTTCGAATTTAATACCGATAAAAATTCACACTCTCATCATAATCGTCATCATTATTTTGCATGACCTGTTCCCAATCTTATTATGAACAGGTCAAAGATTCAATTTGTTTTTCGACTGGTGCAACATGATTTTCTTCCATTCTCCTGTCTATCACATTCACATAATCAATATCATCACGCATATTTACAAAAAATATGCTGTTTTTTAGATAACCATTGTTAATTATTTATTCCCTACTTAGGGTGACGTCTCATTCCCCTTCAAGACGGAAGACGACCACGACACGGTGACCTACAAGGAGTCCCGGTCTAACTCCACCAACACCGTGGTCACCACAGCGCAAGTCCACCATCCTAACCAAGAAGTCAACTTGGAACAGGTTAGTAAAGTAAAAAAATAGATGCCATATTTTATAAAACTATAAGGTAATATCTAAATGAGCTTGCGTTATGTGGAAGTAGCCAAGAAATTTTAATTTATTACCATTCATAATAATGGTAATGGTAATGGTTGCTACTTATGAGAGTCTAAGAATATACAATTAATATATCACTATGTTACCTAATAATAAGCAGTGAAAGCGAAGGAGGAAGTATGTTTTACTCGAAATCCCCCTTTTATCAGGAACTGGCTATAATAATCTCTAATAGCCAAAAACACCACAATGCACAAACATAGAGATATACTAACATCACAGTGGACAAAGTTTTAGCTCGTATTGGGGAAACTATATAAAATAGGCCTCTTCTTTCTCATACGAATCTACCTACATATAATATTGTTTGTATTAATTACAGGTCGCAGAAGGCGAAATGGTGGAGAACAAGCTGGTAATACCAGACGAAATGATGCAATATCTTAACCAATCCATATTGGCAAACGAATCGGTAGCACCAGCTAACACCGACTCCACCAATGCACCTGAACCGGAAACCGATAAAGACAACGATGCTACAACCAAAGACAATGCATCTAGTGAAATTGACAACACCAACAATACCAGTGACAAAATTAGTGATGTAGCGACCAGTGACGATTCTCTACTCAAAAACCTAGGTGCCATAGGAAGTGATCTCAATATAAGTGATATTCCAGTCGATTTAAGGTCGTTAGATGTTAGCATGTCGGGTAACAGTGGCTCACTTTTAGCTACAAAGTCACCGGACGATAAGAATCCATTGCAAGAGCAAGTGATACCTGAAGGCAATTCAGAAAAATGTGAACAAGACTTCCCTAAACAGGATTACTCTAAACCGCCGACATCTAACAACGCTAATAACAATCCCCTGCAGTCGTTACAAACAATGGCGGCGAATCAGACTGAACAGTCGAATCGGATGAGAGTCAATTCTTTACCTCAAAAGCAAAATGCGATGAGCCCAAAGACAATGGTTATGAGTCCTCAGAATGTTCTTAGTCCTCAGAACATAGCTCATAGTATGATGAGCCCACAAAGCCTTACTCACAGTACAGTAAGCCCACAAAGCGTCATGAGTCCACATAATATACCTCATAGTGTTATGAGTCCCGCCAGTGTTTATAATGTAATGAGTCCTCAAAGTGTCATGAGCGTCATGTCACCTCAACACAATGCAATGAGTCCGCAGAGCATGCAAAGTCTGATGAGCCCGCAAATGTCCAATCAAATGATGATGAGTCCTCGACACAATAACATTGGTAGTCCATTGTCTCAAAATACAATGGTTAACATGGCGAGTCCTATGACGCAAAATATTGCGAGTCCGATGAGCCATGGCATGCCCAGTCCTATGCATCCAGGCTTACAGAGTCCAATGTCTCAAGGTGTCCCAAGTCCAATGGTTCAAAACATGTCTAATATGCAAATAAACCAACCGTTACATAACCAAATGGTGCAAAATCAAAACGTGATGAACATGAACCAGACGTCGCCAATGCAGCAAATACTACCGAACTATATGAACAATCGTCAGAACTGCAATGCGAAAATGCCCAACAGAAACAATGTCCCCAATCAACAATACCAAAATCATAATTACAATCAAGCACCACCTTACCCTATGCAAAATCAACAAAACATGAATGCGAGGAGTCAAAATATGCAACAGTATCCAGTTATGCAGCAATACAGTCAGCCTCAAATGCCTGTGCATCAGATGCCCCAAATGGCACAGAACCAACAAAACATGGCTTACAATAACCAGATGATGAATTATCAGCAGCCCATATACCAAAACCAGAACACTCAGCTACATCCGATGCAGATGTCCAGGTCTTCGATGATGAGTGTAGACAATAGTGGTAATATGAGTAGGGGAGCGATGAATAGTTATTGTGAACAGCAAAATGTTCAATACAATCAAAGCATGCAGTATCCACAGCCACCTCCGTACAATTCTGTTGTGAATAATCCAGCAAACGTCATGGGTCCGCCTCCACCCAAGAACAACCACCAGTATAACCAAGCGATGATGAACAATAACCAATATTACAATCACCAGAGACCTTACAACCAATGGGACTACCCTGGCAACCAGTTTAATAAACACAACATGCAGAAAGGTGTCCAAAATTCAGTGAATATGTCGACTGGCAGTCAGAAGCCAAACGGTGCGAGACCGTCCATGAATTGCAACCAAATCGTGAAGAATGTCGGCGAACAACAGACGGACTGTAGCATGAATAGTATGCGGGGTCAAAATAACCCTCAACCGAGTGAAGTACAAGTGTGGGATATTTCGCAGTCGCAGATTGAAGCAACGAATGGGAGAAAAAAGAATCAGAATAATATGCGTCAGGAGACTTACCAGAGAACCTTAGAATATGTCGAGAACTGTGAAAATTGGAAGAGTTCCGAAATGGTGTCAAGCAGTACACATCCCCTACAAGGTGGCGACAACATGGTTGTAAACGATCTCCAGACATCTCTGTCTTCGTTCTATGAAGAGAATCAGTACCTGCAAATGATACAGTAGTATTGTTATACAGTAATGGTGCAGAAATAATGTTAAAGGTTGTAAAAAAATCTCTTTTAGAGACTGACTAATTTTAAATTTTTTTCTAAATTAAGATTGTCGTAGGTTTTATTTTAAGAACAATCATTGTGTCATATATTTTATTACAGTTGTAACAGTTTGTGCGTCTTATTGTTAAGACCATAGGGAATCGAATTGTGAAGCGTCTACATTTATTTTAATAGATATTATCATACATTAACATTTGAATCTTGTTATAAATAACACGCACAGTTTTTTTATTAACGATGATGTAAATATTGTTTTATCGTCTTCCACTTTAATTAAGTACAACGAATGTAGCATTTAACATTGAATGTAAAGAAACAGGTGCCTTGATGTACATACAATTGTACAGAATTATATTTTTAAGAAGACGTGTGACTATTGAAGAATTTGTAATAGTGCCTTTATATTTGGATTTTTGACAGATCAAGAAAAACTTTTACATGGGCGTGTTTTCTTATGCTAGTTCTTCCAGTAAGTCACTCATGAGATTATTAGAAATAGGGTAGATATATAAAGGGAGAAACTGTACAATATTAACTTTTTTTAGCATTTTTAGTCTTGTTGAAGTTTAGAATTAAGTGGAGTTTTAAATAAGAAATATTTTTATGTCCTAAAAATTAGTGTGTAAAATACTTAAAGCAATATATTATTATTATTTTTACAGTGAAAATAATGAAGACATTGAATCTCGTAGTTAGTTTAATGATGAGATTACTAGTATTTAGGTACTTGTTAATTATTTTTTATTTAAATGCAAATATTGATCAACGCACAAAATAAATGTAATAGTACGAGGAAATGTGTATTTTGTAATAAATTATTTGTTTTTTTTAAACTGTTTGTAATAGAATGATTGTGAACAACTGTGACAATATTTTAATCAAATTATTCAAATAAATGAAATTACCTATCATGAAACTTGGATTTTTTTTCAAAGACCGAACTTAATTCTTAACCTTTCTTCTACTTTTCTTTACATCTAAGCTTTTTCTTATCTGTGGCCTTAACTTTACGCTCAGAATATAGCCTTAGTTATTATTCTGAGACTTTACGGTATACACATCTTGCAAAACTAGTATGTGTCATTCATTTTATTAAAAAAAACGAAGAGTGCAAAAACACAACCTTACCTTGGTTCGCCGTTGGTAAACCATAAAAAAACTTTTTAAAACAAGCTTTTATAACTTGTTAATAAAAAAGAACTAAAAAGTTAAAAATTATTTAATATTAAAATCTTTGCGTTTTTATCACAGACCCAATTTTTTTATTATTAAAACCAGGTTACATTTTGATGGAACATTAAAGAACATTAAGCATATTACATCTTCATTATTCTTCTTTTTCAATCACAATGTAACATGCTTTTATTTAAAAAAAACGCAAAGATTTTTAACCTTTTTACCGCCAACAACTTCTATAGAAGTTCGAGATTTTCGTGCCGGCCACGCCAGCACTTCTATAGAAGTTCTTCTTTGTACCTACTTTATTAAAATACATTTATACGTTGGCGTACAGCGAGACATCGCGTGCAGGATAGTTGGGCGGTGAAAATTAAATTATTTAAGAAAGTTAAAAAATAAAAATAAAAATAATTTATTTCGGACATGGTCCATATAGTGTTAGTAACAATAATCATTAAGCTACTCGTATGTTAGTAAAAAAATGGGTTTAAAAGTAATTTTACTGTCTTTGACGAGCTAGACGCGAGTCCATGCTGCATTATGCACTGTCTACGTCCAGTTTCGTCGCGACGGTCTTTAGGAAGCTGTTGGTGCTGCCACGCACACACCGCATCAGGGACGCAATGCGCTTTCTGATGATAGCAGAGAGGCTATCAACCTCTGCTGTAGCTAGCATTCCTGACGCGCTGGAGTGTCGCGGCAGTCCCATCAGCCCCCTGAACGCATTGTTATACTGGGTACGTAGGGCCCTGTACGTTCCTTGGGTGTAATTTGTCCACAAGCTGCAAATGTACAGGGTATGGCAATATGCTTTGAAGAGCGTAATTTTGCGGACAACTCTGACAACTCCGAGCATAGCCCTTTCCATAGCTCGCTGAGCGACTTTAAATTTGTGAACTAGCCCAACCGTGAGTGCCCACGTTTCGGCTCCGTATGTCATGACCGGTAGGACGCACTGATTGAAGACTTTCGCCTTTAGACTTTGTGGAATAGGCGACGTAAAAACCCGATGTAATTTCCCATATGCTGCCCAGCCTAGCTGTATCCTTCTGTTAGCCTCTTTCTCGAAGTTGTTTCTTAGCATTTGTAGACTATGGTCTACAAATGCTAAGCACAGAGGCCGATTATATTCTTCGGTCTTCTGTATAATCTGCCGTGCTGTGAAGATGTGGCCTATGGTACCTTCCTCCCTGAGGATTCCAAACACATTTTCGAGGGCCTGGTTGACATCAACTCCATTTGTGGTTTCCACTGCAACGAATCGGTTCTCCAGGTTTGACTGGAACGTTTCAGATCAAAATGTTAAAAGTTAAATTTGGGGTTCTCTGAAATGGAAAAAATGTTGGATTCTTTGACATACTTATTCTAACTAGTACATATTTACGTATACAGAAAGAATTTAAGCCTGAGGAAACATTTACAGAGAGTTATAAGCGATTTTCATGTTTTGGTAAAAATACCTAACTTCTCGTCACAAATTTTGTTGGATTTGTAATCTGTATTACCTAACTTCATCACATGCCAAATTTCAGAGACGGAGGAATTTTTCGGGTTACAAAAGCCTCGTTGATTGGGCTAAGGATGGCGGCGCTGACATAAACGTACCGTCTGCGTAATAGGATCCAGGCTTCTTCAAAATCTTCTTTGCTGATCGTGTTGCAATTACCAAATTTTTTTCACTTTGGCCATCTTCACAAATAAATAAGTTTTTACCTAAAACTTCTGGTATAGATATAGCACAGAGTACATATATATATATATATATACTGCCGTCATAAGGAAAAAGGGCACAACTAACATTTTTTTTAAATTTGAGTTAGATACACATTTGGAATCAGGAGAAAAAGGCCTATCTTTTCAAACCCGTTTTTCTCCTGATTTGAAAAATGTTAGATGTGCCTTTTTTAATTATGACGGCAGTATAGTTTCGGTGCTAGAATGGTGTAGCCGGTCTACATTCATATAAGACTTTCGTATTCTATAATAATGTTTCTTTAATTGATTTAAAGGTAGAAATCTGAGTGTTCAAAATTGGGTAGAAATCTGATAGTGTTCAAAATCTCGACAAACAAGCTTTATTAAAAACGTTATATAATATGTTCGCTTATTAAATTTCTAAATTCCATTGACTCACATGGTATGCATTGGTTCCGTTTAATAATTTTTCCTGTTTTGTCTAAGGATAACGAAGCATTACAGTCTCGTAGTTCTTAAACCAGACACAATAGAAATTCAATTGTTCTATGGCACTGTGGCTACCTTGGGCGGCCAAGTATGCACCGCCACAAATTGCTTCCACTTTTATTTGTTTTGCTTTTAATCTGTACTCACAGTGTACTCGTATAAGTGTTCTTTGGCCCTTTTGATGTAACATATTCAATTTCATGATCCATCTTTAAACTCAAAGTCACTAATGTTTCTCTTTATAAATATAACAAAAAAAGAGAGCTTCGACACAGTAAGTTTACACTTCGGTAGTAATGACACATACATTTGTAAATTTTTCAAAGTACCTACCCTCACATATTTTTATAAGACTAAGTATTGCCATCACCATATTTGACAATAATTTATTTTCAGTAATAGAACAAATAAATAACTTATAATAAGTAATAATACTAATTGAATTTTAATAATTACGTTTTAGTGATGTAGACATTCATGGTTTGTTTACATTATAACTTCAATGGTAACTGATTTTCAAAATGATTAAGACATAATTATGGTTCCCGATTTAAATTTAAACCTCGGAAGAGCTCGATGGCGCTGTGGATAACGCGCCCGGTCTTCGAATGCTGAGGTTAAGCAATTTTCGCAAAGGCCGGTCATCGGATGGGTGACCAAAAATGTATCATCTCGAGCTCCTCCGTGCTTCGGAAGGCACGTAAAGCCGTTGGTCCCGGCTGCATTAGCAGTCGTTAACAACCACCAATCGTGGCAGCCGAGACCTACGGTTTGACAATGCCTTCCGAAGCAAGGACAAGCTCGAGATGATACAACTTTTGTTCACCCATCCGATGACAGGGCCTCGTGAAAGTTGCTTAACTTCATTAATCGCAAACCGACTGAGCCGGCCAGCTTCTCATCTCCTACAATGCTTACTCATAATTGGTCAAGAAGTGTCTTCAGCACGATGCTTGTACCAGCTGTTACAATACTGCTAACACCCATTAACTATTCATAAAGTCGGCTCATAATGTATTTAAGTAAATAAAATAAATCTCTCGCAAGCATCTATTTAAATTCTTCAGTGGGTATTCTGATACATTCGTTTGCCAAAGCCGCTAGTGCTGGTTGAAAAATATAATTCTATAGCTCTCATCCGCTGTCGTGCGTTTGATTAAATATTGTGCAACAACTCGCTATACTTTTGTGGTCGTAATTTTTCCTCTGATTTTGTGGGACATTCTTAAATCCATGTCATTATAAAAGGGAACCTGTCCACCATTATCACTATTACCAGCTCATTTTATGTCTCCACTGCTGGGGCACGAGCCTTCCCTGGATAGGAGGAACTAGCCATGACCCACCATGCGGGCTCAGTGAGGATTAGTGGTTGTTAACGACTGCTATGCAGCCAGGACCAACGGCTTTACGTGCCTTGTGAAGCACGGAGGAGCTCGAGATGACAAATTTTTGGTCACCCATCCGATAACCGGCCTTGCGAAAGCTCTTCGTGCAGGACCGTAATTTCGTGCATGTGTAAACTATTAAGCAACTATTACGAATCATATATGCTATAAGCCGCATATGCACCTATTTTATGCTTTTCTATGCTCGGTTCGATGCTTACTAGGAAGATTCTAGATATTCTATAACTTTCCACACATTTCTGGAACATATTTCTAGTAAATTTCGTTCTATTTACGATTTAAACTATTTCAAAATTATTTTGACGAAACTAGAAACGCATAAATGCAAATCTAATGTAATTCCAACTTATTTTAGGCGTAATGCAACGATGCCTTATTATTACTATTATAATTCTATAGGTATTTGTGAAGAGCTCAATGACGCTGTGGTTAACGCGCCTAGTCTGCGATTGCTAAGGTTAAGCTACTTCACAAAGGCCGGTCATCGGATGGGTGATCAAAATTTTATCCACGTTCGAGTTGAAATACAAATAGATTGGCAATGTCTCTTATATCGAAAACAACATTGTACATTAAAAGCTGTCTCGCAGTGTCAATCAAGCTTTATAACAAATTACCAAATTATGTAAGACAATATTCTGTTCCTATATTTAAATCTAAATTAAAGAAACTACCGATCGAACATTGTTTCAGAATATTTAATTTATTATTATTATTTCCTTTATTTATTTTTTTACATATCAATTTACATTTTTAAATATTTTCTAAAAACCAAACAAACATTTAAAAATATAAAAACCACTATTGGGTTCGCCGGCATCGGGACCAGGGTCCAAACTACCGGTGATTAGGGCTCCAGAGACAGGAACCTCCTCACAATGCGTGCCGTATCGAGGAGAACTGCCTTCTGAATCAGGCCCTTGATCCAGCCTTGATCTTTATTATTATTATTATTATTATAAGCCTGTAGTGTCCCACTGCAAATAAAAAAATAAAAAAAAATTAAATAAATAAATATTATAAAAAAATATTTATTTAAAGTAACTTATTAAAATTATTATTAATATTTGCATGCAAGCTTCGGAAGGCACGGAAAGACGTTACTCCCGGCTTCAATAACAGTCGTTAACAACCACCAATCCGCACGGGGCCCGCGTGGTGGTTTATGGCCCGTTCTCCCAATCCATTCATAGGGAAGGCTCGTGCCCCAGCAGTGGGGACATAAAATGAGCTACTGATGATCTATAGCTATTTAACCTATCTATACTATTGTTTGTACGGAACCTTTGCGAAATTTCAGCTTTGTAGGTCCAAGGGTTTGGGCTAGGCATTGATGAGTAGGAAATCGAGTGAGTCAGTAATTTTCTTTGAATTGATTTGAAGCTCTAGTTTTGTATTGCGATACTATTCTATGGAGACGGTACATATATTACAGAGCCATCGTTTAAAACTAATACTTCGCTACAATAATCACACTAATATTATAAATGCGAAAGTTTGTGTGTATGTGTGTATATTTGTTGCTTCTTCATGCTGCAACGGATGGATGGATTTGGATGAAATTCAGAATACAGATAGTTTATAACCTGGATTATAACATAGGATACTTTTATCTTGATATTCCCACGGAAGCGGGAACCACGCGGATGAAACCGTGAGCAGCCGCTAGTAATAATATATAATTTAATAAACTATACAAATATTTAAGATTCTACTGCTCAAAGTAAATTTTTTATTTAAACCTCTATTTTTAAGCAGTGGAGAAGAATGGACCGGGCGCAAGGAACTCCACAGCTTTAATAGAAGTAACGACATTTACAAAAAAAAAAAAGTATGTTGTCGTTACAAAATCATGCAATATTGAATATAATATACATTTACTTACTATTGAAAACCTAGCTTAAGCTGATCAAAAATTTTCACCTGTATAGAAAGCAAGAACATTACATTGCGCAAACTAAAAAGCAACGGTTACTAAGTGATATTAACTTGGCAACTTTATCCAGTCATCCATTTAACTAGAGATAGCTCGATTTTGTAAAAAATAAGATCTTATCTCAATCTTATCTCTAGCTACCGGAACAATGCTACAAACATTGATGTTAAGGCGACCTATTTAGATAAGATGGTGGTAGCTAGTCAGGCGGACAAACAAGTCCTACCACCAACCAAACCGAGACAAAAACATGTACCATCCACTGGGAATCAAACCCGGGACCTTTTGGTTTTAACCACTAGATCACAGAGGCGGTTGAACATATACAAATCTCATCATCATCATCATCTCAGCCAAAAGATGTCCACTGCTGGACAAAGGCCTCCCCCAAGGATATGAGAGGTATTTACCGTAATCGCCACGCTTGGCAAGCGGGTTGACGATCGCAGTAGGTTGAGGGTAACCTCAGAGAGATGCTGCTGCCCATTCTCTGCAATGGTCCCTTAGTCGGCTTTTACGACACCCACGGGAAGAGATGGGGTGGTGCAATTCTTTATCCCCGGCACCACACATACGGTTTATAAAGGTTTCACGTCAAGATGGGGTTTAAACGACAATTTTAGCATTATTCTTTCGACTAGGTACAGTTGCTTTATTGTGTTTTAAACGGGTTACATCGTAATATCGAAAGTTGCCATATCGAATGTCGCGATATCGACAGCGGTGCATCGATTGGTTGCTGCATCTACGGTACGCCACATCGAAAAGTACGTTATATCGAATGTCGCTATATCGACAACGGTGTATCGATTGTTTGCTGCATACGGTACGCTATATCGAAAAGTACGTTAATTATAAGCAATTATATCCTCGAATTAGCTCTAATACTGCAACTTTCGATATAACGATATTTAGTAAATAATATTATTAAGTAAATGATGAATAAGTTTGTAATGTACCTATTTAAATATTTGCACATCGTCTCGCCACGATAGATATGTTGGAGATCTGTACCTACCATGTTATCTGTAAATGTTACCATATTCTGCAAATAAAGATTTATGATTATGATTATGATTATGATTAACGTACTTTTCGATATAGCGTACCGTCAGCGTTGCCAGAATGTTACTTTTGTAACATTTTACGTTACTTTTGACCATCTCATGTTACTTCCATGTTACACGACTCAAAATGTTACTTTTACGTTACTTTGATAACTTTATAGAAATATAGGTACCTACCTATAATTAAATATTTTCCAGCATACAAAGATAATAGTGAAACGGAACGCAAAATAGTTTCATCTTCTTTTGTTTATTTACTTTTTGTTCATTTTCTTCTCTTTCTTACTAGGTAGCGAAAGTAGCTAACGAACTTTGAAAACAAAGTTCGATAATTTATTACTTTTATTACTTAACTACTTTACCTACCTTACTTTCAATAAGTTTTAATACTACTGATATCTGAAGGAAAGCACTGACCTTGGTCATACCGGCACACAATACATAAATACCGGTAGTATACCTAGCATTGGAGGTCAGGGTAAATAATAATAAAAATAATAGTTATAGGTACTTATTAATAGATTAGAAAGTTTAAAAAAAATTGTTAATGTTACTTTTCTCGTGAAAATGTTACTTTTTGAACCGTCTCGTGTTACTTTTGACTATCGGCCACTGGCAACACTGCGTACCGTAGATGCAGCGACCAATCGATGCATAGTTGTCGATATCGCGACATTCGATATGGCAACTTTCGATATTACGTATGTAACCCGTTTTAAACAGCCTTTAAAGTTCAATGTACGTACACACTTTAGGAAAGTCTTATTACATCCTATCCCACTGTTTGTCTCGACACATTTGTGCCGATATCAATAACTATTAAATCCGGTGGCGTTCACAGAAATAGCGGCGGTCGCTCTGTGTAAATTCTGCCCGGTTACGTCACAACGCAACCACCAAAATAAACACATTATTTCTGAATACGTTGCCAGTGAGACGCCGTTCGGAAATGAGTTTAGTTGAATTTAGCAAAGTGCTAGTAGCGCTGAGAATTGTTGGCGACTCGATATTCAGTCATTGCGCGAAAGATCACGATGGTTCGCTGTATACTGGGAGATGGAAACGTCGACAGGCCCGACTAAGTAACGACATACTTTTTTTTTGCATCTTATCTTATCTTATCTTAGTGGGGCCTGCTGAGGTTTCCTTCTATCAGTAACACACTAACAACCCATCGAGATCTTTTGTGCAACCCCATCCTTTCACTCTTCCTTTCTTTTTCTCTTGTAAAGATAGATGCCATAAGTTTGGCAACGTCCATAAGAGCAAAGAGCCTGAAGTCCTCCGGTTTCGGATAGGCCGACCCCAGGAGTCCCATTCTTTTCCTAGCCAGAGAGTTGCAGTCACACAGTAGGTGCTGCATTGACTCCGTTTCCTCTTCACATGCCCTACATAAGCTATTTGTTGAGATGTGCATTCTGTGAAGCATTTGCTTTGGGGCATAATATCGGTCCTTGGCCATAACCATCGGTGCCTTGGCAGTGCCCTGTCAAGGCACCGATGGTTAATCGGGCCTGCCTTGTGCTGCCTCCGTATATGAACTTCCTCCGTTCTAAGGCGTTTTTTTTTTGTAAATGTCGTTACTTCCATTAAAGCTGTGAAGTTTCTTGCGCCCATTCTTCTCCACAGCTAAAAAATAGACGTCCTGAATAGGTAGTAGGTAAAAAATATATGGACGATTCAAAAGCACTTTTTTTTTCTTTTAGTTGATGGCTTTGTGCGATTAGCACATTTAGCCAGTGTCAAAGTAATTTTTCTTTCAAGTAATACATAAATAAACAATATTTCTTTCTTTCTCCAGTAATGATGATGAATGATAATAGAAATGAGAAGTGAGAAATGATATACCCCCCAACCCCTAGAGTATCTCAGTAAAGATGTGGGGCTTTACTAAGTCTTCGGGCGTACTTCTTGAGAGAATTTGAAAAGTGACGTTGCACTGTTTTGTTTCATTTGCCAACAGTCATGCACACTTACGAATGCCATTATTTCACATTAATATTCGACATAACACAAATTTTAGAAAATAAAACCAAATCACAGACATGACTCTTCACTTTCCCGCCAAGAAGCCCAAAAGCACTTTTCGTTAGTTTCTTTTTCTTCTTTTACTTATGGCATGTTCTGTGTCTACAGCCGAACACAATTCTGTCAATATCACGTAGGTAGCCAATACACGGAAGGATTCGGATGAAATCTATATATTAATCCGTGAAGCAAAAACACTTTGTACCCCTTTTTTACGAAAATTGCGCGAACGGAGGAGTATGAAGTTTTTTTTTTTTCAATTTATTTAACAATCCTACTAATATTATAAACGCGTAAGTTTGTAAGTATGGATGGATGTTTGTTACTCTTTTTTTTAAATGGATTTGGATAAAATTCGGCATACAGATAGTTTATAACCTGGATTAACACATAGGCTACTTTTATCCCGATATTCCCACGGGAACGGGAACCACGCGGGTGAAACTGCAAGCGGCCGCTAGTAATAAAATAAATATTAAGATCGGATGTTGATGACGTAGTAGTTGTCGACATTGAATAAGGCTCCCTTGGCTTACAAAGTAAGAGTATATAGTGTTGATTAATTTCGGCGAGTTGGATTGAGCCACGATAGCATAGTTGGCAGTGCACCTGACCTGGCATGTCATGGGGTGCGGGTTCGAATCCCGCTCGTGGAAATTTTCCAAACCCTTTGTCTTTTTTCAAAATGTAATTTGTATTTGCGTAAAATTATAAATGTAAATAAATAATCAAAAATAAAAGCTTATCCTACTAATATTATAAATGCGAAAGTTTGTGTGTATTTATGTTCGTATATTTGTTGCTTCTTCACGCTGCAACGGATGGATGGATTTGGATGAAATTCGGCATACAGATAGTTTATAACCTGGATTACCACATAGAATACTTTTTATCCCCATATTCCCACGGGAACGGGAACCACGCGGGTGAAACCGCGAGCGGCCGCTAGTAAAACAATAAAACACAAAAATCACTGAGATTAGTCTGTAAGTTAATTAGATTAATGACTGTTGCAGATACGGCAGATAACATGGGCACCCTGGTTTTGGCGTATATGAGGCATTCAGTCAGCTCTTAGGTTTGATTGCTACTAATCAGATTGTATAATGGCAAATAAAGTTTACTGTACCTACTATAAACTATATCAAGGCAGCCACTGGATGTGAGAACCACAAAAGCAGTTTTTGTTTTTGTGGAGATACTTGGGGGCCTTTGTCCAGCAGTGGACGTCTTTTGGCTGAGTCATCATCATCATCATCATCAGCTCATTTTATGTCCCCACTACTGGGGCACGAGCCTTCCCTATGGATGGATAGAAGGGAGAACGGGCCATAAACCACCACGCGGGCCCAGTGCGGATTGGTGGTTGTTAACGACTGCTAATGCAGCCGGGACCATCGGCTTTACGTGCCTTCCGAAGCACGGAGAAGCTCGAGATGATAAATTTTTGGTCACCCATCCGATGACCGGCCTTTGCGAAAGTCGCTTAACCTCAGCACTCGCAGACCGGGCGCGTTAACCACTGCGCCATCGAGCTCCTCCTGGCTTGGGCTGAGTGACACACTTTATGGCATTTTCTACTGTATAAAAAGAAGTATCACCACCATTTTGTTATTACTCAAAGGGCAGGCGGCAACGCATCTGCGATTTATCTGGTGTTGCATTTTTGTTATCCGACAGATAGATAAGATAGCCAGCCATTCTATAATTTAGGATTTCGGGCGAAGTCCGGTCTCACCTTCGGCTTTATCGTCACTTGTTTCTACGTCATTGCTGGATGAAAATAGAAGTTTTTATATTTCACTAATGCAATTCAAAGCTCCAGAATAGTAATGAAAATGTGACGCGCTTTGACCTCGACACTTACGGCGAGGGTTTCCAAAAAAACTGTGTTTTTTAAATCAGTTTTATTCGAAATGTATAAGGATTTTAAATCCAAAAAATATATATGTTATTCATTGGCCTTTTATCTAGTAAATTCGGCTGGTATTTTACAATTTGCTGCATCGATTAAAATATCAAACATACGTCTTATTAATAAACTAAATATCATTTTATTCAGGCTATACACCGTTTCAGACAAAGAAAAATATACCAAACCAATTGTCTTTGAATATGTAACAGTTGTCGGCCATTATAATTTTAATAATAAGTAAAATCCACATTATTGCCTAATTCGACACACGCGCATCATTCAGTCCCGAGCGGAACGCCATGGAAATGTCGCAGTCGGAAACGCTCGCCTCATCGAATGAGATGAAGGACCAGCTAACCCGTAGAGCAATTTATGAAAGCTGACTAAAAAGTCCTACCACAAACCAATCCGAGTACCTGTAAAAAGTAGCGTAGCCGAAAAAAGTACAACAAATTTCAAAATATTTATTCGATAGGTATTGTTTTCTAAAGTTTACGCGAACACTACACATTGAAATGAAATATCTAAAACAAAAAATAAATTAAAATAAAAGGTAATATGATAACTAGTGGTGTATATAGCAGAATACGAGCACTTATCAGTTGTTTCAACTGCCTGCCTGATAATTTATACTAATATTAATAACTTTTACGGATCTACGAGTACATACATACATACACATAATCACGCCTCTTTCCCGTAGGGGTAGGCAGAGACCACTTTTTTCCACTTGCTACGATCCATACATACTTGTTTCGCTTCGTCCACTTTCATTATTTTCTTCATACATGCTCTTCGGTTTATTTTTTTTTTTTTTTTTTTAATCTTTTTTTTTTTTATCTACGAGTACTCGAGTTTATTTTACGCATTACTTAGGTATTTAATGTTTATCCTGACGTTTCGAACCCTTTGCAGGGTCCGTGGTCACAGGGAGACTGATGGTGGTCACGGTCTCCCTGTGACCGCGGATCAGGATAGACATTAAATAAGAAAAGTGTCAATAAACGCGAGTAGATGTTGTTTAATTTCAATATTTATTCGATTTAGGCTATAAATAATTCGCTCTTAAGATGTGACTATGTCATCAGTTCCAAGTCTACGAGGTGGAAGCTAGTACTGAGAAGAAATCGGCAAGAAGCTCAGTAAGAGATTCCTAGTTAAGTCATCTTTTCGTCAGCCGTATTTTATTTGAGTTTTCAATCCGATTGTATCATATAATAATTTGTGTGGTGCGATCAAAATAGCGGTCTATTTTTGCGTTAGAATGTTTACAAAGTCTGGCGATAGTTTAATGCCATTTCATTTATAATTATAATCTGTTCGTTTGACATTCGCAGACATTCGAGCTGGCATCGACAACGTTCCTTCTGGTTCATATCAAAACTCGTACAGAGTTTTGTTTGGTAGTTGGGGGTCAGTGGGGCGTGCATCAATGTGGGTGCCTAGAACGAGTTTTATTTGCCGTTCTGTCACCTTAAGGAAAATGAAATCTAAACTAGCTTACATTGGCGGTATTCTTGGACCGCTACGACTTTGGGAACTTCATGAAACGAGCTTACGCAAAGCTTACAAACGCTTACGAAAGCTTACCGACTTCCTCAAAGTTAGCAAGAACTGGATGAGATTATTCGCTGATCGTGCTTGGTGGCGTGCCTCGGAGAGGCCTATGTCCAGCAGTGGACTACCCCGCTACACACTACTGAAAGTTTATACTGACACCCCCCACCAACCTTACGGTTATAAAGTTAGGTGTCAGACATCCTTACGCAAGCACAAGGGACTATCTACGTCAGGTCATAACGCCAGATCAGAACACGCCGGTACGCATCCTTCATCCGGTACTTTTAAGACTAGTGTCCCGAGCTAGTTGCCCCGTGGACACGTATAGTCCACTACCTAATATCCAGATAGGTTACCAGAGCTGTAAGCTCGCTCACTTTTCGTTGCACTAAGAGTACAACTCACAGATACCACGGCTGCAGATACAATGATAATGATGTCTCATGAGAACGGGTCATAAACCACCACGCGGGCTCAGTGCCGTGGTGGTTAATAACGACTGCGGATGCAGCCGGGACCAACGACTTTACGTGCCTTCTGAAGCACGTAGGCGTGCGATATGATAAACTTTTGTTAACCTCGTAAGGCCTAATGACCTCATATGATGACATAATAAGGTTTTGCATTACAGCTCAACTAAATATCTAACTATATTCACTTACCGTCCAGCGACCTCATCTGATGACATATTCACAAATAAAAAATAGCCCCAATGTGATTAAATGAGAACAAAAATGTATCCGGTTTTATGCACGGAAAACTATTGCTCACAATATATAATATGTAAAAAAATATCAAGTGTAGTTCTAATTCTATCACATTTTTATTCCCAAGTATTTTGTTCTGGGCGGAACCTACTATATGTGATCATGTGATGATAAAAGGGCGTAAATTTACATGAGTAATTTAACACTGGACCTTACGAGGCACCATCCGGCCTTCGCAAAAGTTTCTTAACTTCAGACCGAACGCAAAACAAGGCGCCATAGAGGAGGAACTCTATCAAATCATAGAGAATGGATAGACAAAAAATAGCGCGTCGCATTATTATTGCGTTGGGTGTAGTATTGAAATACATTTTCATCTGTAACTGAGCACGTGAGCACCTGTAAGCGTAACCTTTGGCTAAATATAGCGGGGACCAAAATACTTGGCCAATTAATAGGAGCACAACAGACTTAAGCGGTTGGCATCGTCGCCCGCTGGACAAAACTTCAAAACAATGTGATTTGAGAATACGAAGAGTAGGAATACAACATTTTCATATTTGGTACATACAGAATAGAAAGGATAAAATAATAATATAATTGAGTATCAAAATGGTCTCTGTTCAGCATTATCTCGCGGCAGAACACCCAGACGCCGATATAAACGCTGTGAAAAAAAGTTAACATCGTCATAATCATCATCAAGGGTTTATATAGTATGACTAGTGTGCCTGACCGCCCCAAGGGTGGAAGAAGGTATACTCTCTAAATAATAAAAAAAAAACTATTTCAGACCGAGATCCATTTAAAAGTGTTAGTATACATAATACTTGTGCCGTCAGCACAATATTCATAGCACATAGCGTTCGTGGTAGATAATTAATAACGTGATGTAATAGAGAAACATGTTATGTAAATCAAGCAAAACTCATTATTTCTTGTTTCGTGATTTTTCTACAATCAACAAATCTCCCCCGCCAATTTCTTTGTATATAGATTATTATATATACTTGTACTAGCTGTGCTCGCGACTTCGTCCGCGTGGAATAGTGACTTTCGGCAGCATTTTTAATTTTTTAGGCTCTTTTCCCGTTTTTGCAACATTTTTCACTGATGCTTCGCTCCTATTGGTCGCAGCGTGATGTTATATAGCCTAAAGCCTTCCTCGATAAATGGACTATCCAACACAAAAAGAATTATTCAATTCGAACCAGTAGTTCCTGAGATTAGCGCGTTCAAACAAACAAACAAACAAACAAACTCTTCAGCTTTATATATTAGTATAGATTTTAACATATTAAAACTAGTCAGAAATTATACTCCGATACATTAACCAGTTGTGTTATTATTTAACTACGGAGCCCGCAATACTCTTAAAAAACTAGGTGTTAGTATTAAATTATTTTGTTTTATTAATTAAAATTAGTTGGGGCGGTGAACATTAATATCACTCTCCACAAAACTTTTCTTCATTGGCGAGTCCCGCCTATCAGCAATAGTATTTAGGATGGCGTTCGGACTGTCCCTAATTCTGCGAATAAGGGATGCTGTTTTTTTACGGATGGTTGTGCCAAAACCATCTGTTTCATATTCAGCAAACATTCCCTACGCACTGCCGAAACGGGGCAGTCCCAACATTATTATTATTATTATTTTCTTATGGGGACGTCGCAAGCCGAACGGACGATCCACCCGCATTATTGCGGACCACTTCATCCTTTTCCCCGTTCTCCCTTTTAAGGGAGTTTAGGTTCATCCAGCTTTCACGGCGCCCCGTCGAATC
This sequence comes from Eudonia lacustrata, assembly GCA_947562085.1. Lineage (NCBI taxonomy): Eukaryota > Metazoa > Arthropoda > Insecta > Lepidoptera > Crambidae > Eudonia > Eudonia lacustrata. The sequence goes on along the minus strand of OX387334.1, from coordinate 5,871,195 downwards.
TTTTGGTCTCTTTGGTAAATCTTGCTATCTGCTCCACCTTTAGATTCTGTAGATTCAGAGCTCCCATCTTGTTAGTGAGTACATAGGGCACTCAGCTAGTAGGTGGAGGCTGGTCTCCTCGCTTTCCATGCACTCCGGGCATATGGGATCGGTTTTAACTCCTATCACTGTCAGATGCCTGTTCAGCCGACAGTGTCCCAACATCATCCTGTAAATCTAAAATCTCCTGTACTTCTCACATGGAGGAGCTCGCAGTGGTTAACGCGCACAGTCTGCAAGTGCTGATGTTAGGCAACTTTCGCAAAGGCCGGTCATTGGATGGGTGACCAAAAATGTATCATCTTGAGCTCTTCCGTGTTTCAGATGGCACGTAAAGCCGTTAGTCCTGGCTGCATTAGCAGTCGTTAATAATCACCAATCCGCATTGGGCCCGTGTGGTGGTTTATGGCCCGTTCTACCTATCCATCCATAGGGAAGGCTCGTGCCCCAGCAGTGGGGACATAAAATGAGCTGATGATGATGATGACTTCTCACATACCACCATGGTTATCACCAGTAACGGATTTTTACTACTTACTCTTTACTACTTTACTACACTCCGCGGTGACCCGTAGTGGATCTTGGCCTCCGACACAACAAGACACCAATCTTCCCTACTTTAACCCTCTTAGACCACTGGTTGATTTGGAGCCCTTGTAGGTCTTTCACAACGGGTTTTTTTAACCTACCAACAATAATAATAATAATAAATGGCCAAGAGCCTCGATCAACATCTCTTGAGGCTCTCGTTAGGCGGCTGGATCAAGGGCCTGATTCAGAAGGCAGTTCTCTTCGATACGGCACGCATTGTGAGAAGGTTCCTGTCTCTGGAGCCCTAATCACCGGTAGTTTGGACCCTGGTCCCGATGCCGGCGGATACCTTTTTTTTTTTTTTTTAAATGTTTGTTTTGTTTTTAGAAAATATTTAAAAATGTAAATTAATATGTAAAAAAATAAATAAAGATATAATAATAATAATAATAATGTATAACATACACAAGACATGGAGGTTGCCTGGAAGCTTTACTTAAAAACAACATAAATTTTACTATGTTGCACTTAGCAGATACTATGTCGGAAATGTACAGTTTTGAATGTAACTGTGTTGTTTTGAAAGATCCCAATGTAGTAATTGTTTGTATTTATCGAACTCCCATATCAAACATCCTAGTATTTTTTGATAAATTTGAAACAATACTACAAAAACTAAATACCAAGTCAAGAAAAATAATAATATGTGGAGATTGGAATATAGATATCTTAAAGAATAATTCCAATACTCAAAAACTACTTAGCATTTTACAAAATTACAACTTGACTTTACACATTCAGACACCAACCAGAAAAAAAGCATGCCTGGATTTGATAGCAAGTAACATAGAAAATGCAAAAGGATTAACAAAACAGTTATTTCTCTCTGATCATAATACATGCCAAATATTATCATTTTTAATAAAGAAAAAAGACTCTTACTGGTATGAAATGAAAAGGGACTTTAATACTGAAAACATGAAATTATTTTATCAACATATTAATTCTTTGCAATTTAATGACGTGCTTAAGCAAACAAATACTAATGAGGCTTTTAACATATTACATGACATTCTATGTCTAAAAGAATTAATCAAAAAACACAATATTATAAAAGATAATCAGTTTGGCTTTCAAGAGGGTAAATCGACCTGTTTGGCTAGTTTCGCTTTTAATAAAAAGGTGACCGAGGGGCTTAATAATAAACTGCCTACTATAGCCATATTTTTAGATATGTCCAAAGCGTTCGATTGCGTTCATCATAACGCACTGCTAAACAAACTTTCTGACTATGGTTTGAGAGGTGCAGCAAACAAATGGCTAGAAAGTTACTTATCCAATAGGCAGCAATGCACTGAAATCAGTAGGATAGAAAATAAAAATAAAGTAACGACCCGTTCAAAATATAGGCAAACCGTACGAGGAGTCCCGCAAGGTAGTATTTTAGGCCCTCTACTATTTATTCTATACATAAATGATTTACCTGACATAACCAATAATGAATGCTTTCTTTTTGCTGACGATTGTACATTACTCTTTCAAAATAAGAATATTGACGAACTTAAATCTAACATAAATAATACTTTAACTGACGTAATTAATTGGATGATTAAAAATAATTTAACAATCAATTTCGATAAAACTAAGGCAATACACTTTCGCACATACAAGTTAAACAAACTTGACATAAATATAACACATAATAACAACAGCTTAGATTTAATAGAATCCACAGTGTTTTTAGGTATTACATTAGACGAACATTGCAGCTGGAAAAAACACATTGACACTTTATGTAAAAAAGTAAATAAATTTGTGTTTGCTTTGCGCAGAATCAGGAAGGTTTCATCTCTTCAAGTAGCTTTACAAGCTTACTATGGCTATGTTGAGTCTCTGTTACGTTACTGTATAATAATATGGGGTAAGTGTAGATTTTGATAGGGTATTTAAAGCTCAAAAATGCTGCATCAGGGCATTATGTAATATTAGTCGAAGAGATTCATGCAAACCACTATTTCAGCGACATAAGATACTTAATCAACCCTGTTTGTACATAGCTGAATTGTGCTTATTTGTAAAAAAATATCCTGAATACTTCAATAAAAACAAGCAAATAAAATCAAATGTTCGAGATTCGAGGAAAAACAAATTTGCAATACCAAAATGTAATCTGACATTGTTTATGAAAAATGCATATTATATGGCAATCACACTATTTAATAAATTGCCGCCAGGGCTAAGAGATCTTCCAATGGCTAATAATAAATTTAAAAACAATTTATTACATTGGCTTAATGAAAGAAATTTTTATTCAGTTAAAGAATACTTAGACTTTAAGGAATCTTGACATTGCAGAATTGAATATTTGTATAGAATATATTGATATCATTTCTTTTTTTAATTACATAAATAATGAATTAATTCAAATTGACATATTGACATATTTACTGTACCACAATTTTAAAATGATGTTATTAATGTTTCTAGTTTATTGTGCTATTGATTTGTTATTGTTAATACTAATTTTATAAAATATAATATTTGCATGCCTACATTTATAAGGTATAATACTATTGATTCCATTTAATTGATTTATTATCCACAATCTATGTACATGGTATTAAGCAAATAAAAATTCTATTCTATTCTATTCTAAGCGTTTTTCTTTTGCGAAGCCGTCATTTTTTCTATTTCTTGTTTTTCTTCCTCGTTAGTTTTGGTGATATTTTTTTGATTGATATGTTTCTATTCTTGTCATCTTTATAAACGCGAGTACCTAGTTTATCAAAAAACATGACGTTTTTTGTTTGTCACGAGTCACGGATCAGTTCAGTCGACCGATTTAAATAAACATTACGATGCGCGAGTGTTTACGGCTCCTATTACTATTGACGACCTATTTCGTCGAATGTAGTGAGTGCCACTATACTTATGTATAGCAGACGCAAATATATAAGTATACTATGCTACCATACTGTGACTAAGAAGACGCCTAGTGTGAGTTACATTCGCCATTCGAGCACCAAGAACCACGAACAAGAATTGGTATGGCACTCCTTTCCAATCTCTATAACATCTTTAACAACTCCTTGACGCTCAAGACGTGCTTGTATAACAAAGACGCTGGAGATTCCTAAAGTCAATACCAACTTCCTCTTAAATTCATTTGCAGTCAAAGCAGCGCAGCTATGGAACAGGCTTCCTACGGACATCCAGGATAGTTCGTCAAGGATCACTTTCTGTCACTTGTCATCGCAATGATAGGCACTATATTATATTACATCCATGTTTATTATTATTATTGTATATGTTCATATTTATGTAGTAATATTATGTATGTTTATGTAGTTTTTAGTAATATTGTAGTACATGTATTGTACCTAATATTGTTATTTTTGTTTGAGATATTTTTCTTTACACTTTTGTCGCTTCCTTTTAAACATGATGCTCTCATTCCACCTTAGGCTGGCTGGAAGAGATCTCTTTTAGAGATAAGTTCACCTTTGCTCACCATTGTTTGTATCCTGTTCTCTGTATGAAAAAGTTTAAGAAAGTTTATTTCCAATTCACATCATTTTTCTAGACTTTGAATTCAGAATACGGCGACTTGGTCAAGGGGATGTCACGCCACAAGTCTGGGGTCAAATAGGCGTATGTTTTGGCAATGGCAGCGTAGGTAGCCTTGGCGAAGTTGCCGAGGGTACCGGTAGAGCCACGAGCTGAAGTGTAGCAGTCCTGTACTCCAGCCATCTGAAGCAGCTGAAGGAACTGGGGCAGACACGATACCAGTACCACGAGGTGCAGGACGGAACCACACTTTCCAGTGACCTTGCATGGCACTGTGTGAGGCTTTCCGATCTTTGTATGTGTGTTTTTTGTGCAATAAAGAATATAATAACATGTAAAACAAAGCTTCTCGGTGAAAACGAGGAAAATTTGGATTTTGCCAAACGAATTTTGTTAACGTGATAGAATGGCGAATGAAACTCACAGTCACCCAGATCAATAAGGAGAATAGAGCGAAAAGATTCAAGGTACGGTATCTCATGCTTATTGATAACAATAATTTTAAAAATAACTAAAAATAATTTTAGTCCGTTACGGGTTGCGCTTGACTTTTACCTTATCTGATGCTAATCTTATCTTATCTGAGTGGAGCCTTTTTTCTGAAGAGAGTGTGCTGATTGCCTCCGACGGCATTTTTAGCTTCTCTAGGGGATCTAGAGGGTTTTCTAGAGGGATCGGGTGAGTGGTGCCTGCTGAGGTTTCGCTCTCTCAATAGCATTTCATTTTCACTTTTCTTCCTTTGTGATAATAGATGCCATAAGTTTGGCAACGTGTCTGAGAGCGAATTGCCTGAAATCTTCTGGTTTTGGACTCCTGCGATCGGCCTGATCCCAGGAGTCCTATTCTATTCCTAGCTAGAGAATAGCAATCACACAGTAGGTGCTGCATTAACTCCACAGCAGACACCAATCGAATACATACAATAATGTGACTAACAGATAAAGATGAGAAGGCCTGAGAGGAATAATACCAATAGAATGAAAGGATACAGCGTACGAATTCACATTCTTAATATTATTTTTATTCCGTTTCATGTCAGCACTGGCTATTATCTCACCTGATGTTTTGTGATACGTTTTAACCGCCTCTGTGGTCTAGTGGTTAAGACCACCGGTTTATACCCAGAGGTCCTGGGTTTGATTCCCAGCGGGGGCACATGTTTGTGTACTCGGTTTGGTTAGTGGTAGGACTTGTTTGTCCGCCTGGCTATCTACCACCATCTTATCTAAATATGTTGCCATAACATCAATGTTTGTAGCATTGTTGTGTTCCGGCACTTAGAGATAAAATAGCCAGTGCCTCACTAGTTGAGGATCCCGGCTGAAGTGCGTTTCCACCAATTGGCCTTGTCATCACTTAACATCAGGTGAGATCAAGGCACTGTGCTTACCCGTAAATATAAAAAAAAATTGCCGAAGGTGGACGCGTACGCCACCCATTTCTCTACTAAGTATTGAGGCACTGTCTATCTCATCTACCCTTTCACAATCAGAGGGATGTATATTCCCACCACATTTTGAACTTTATGTGATTGAGATAAGATTGAAAACCAATGAAATATTTAAACATGTTCTGTCTCTTAAAGGGTTAACTGTCGTAGCGCAACAATGCGTTCTACTTTCGGCCTTATCGCCTTAACAAATCAGGAAGGATAATTGTTTTTTTCTCGTAGGAAAAAGTATAGGTCTAACAAATTATTGTGAAGCACTGAGGAGCTTAATATTTTCATATTAGGAACTCATCTGGTTACTCGATGGACTGCTAAAATAAATCATTAGTTTGTTCTACAGACTAGGTAGAGCGACGATCTTCGCAAGGCAATAGCTTGAAGAGGCTTATGTCCAGCTGTGGACATATATATAGGCTGTTGGTGATAGTAGTATAGGCGGTTGATGATGATGATGATGATAATTATCTTCTTCCTGGCACTATCTATACTCTATACTACTATATAAATCTGCAACTTGCAATTTTTCTGACAAATTTTGGGATAAATATTCATTTTATGACTCACTGACACCAATTCTACGATTTTTAAAATTTTTGTCTGTCTGTCTGTATGTCTACTTTTAACTCAAGAACGGCTTGACCGATCGTGATGAAAATTTGTATGTAGTAAGAACATGCGATTGTGCCAATGATAGGCTATAAAAAAAAGAGAAAAAAAAGAAAAAGTTTACGTTTAAAATTTTTATTCAAGCACACGAGGTTTTGCAAAAGATAGACTATAAAAACGAAATTTTATTCACAAGCTCAGCTCAGCTCAGCGAAGCGGGCGAGTTTGAACTGGTTTGGGATGGCTACCAACAGAGAGAGATGGCGTGCAAAGGGAGAGGCCTACACTCAGCATTGGGTGGCGACGGGCTGAAGAAGAAGAAGCGGGCGAGTGATGGCTCTTGATGAAAATTTGTATGTAGTAAGAACATGAGATTGTGCAAATGATAGGCTATAATTATGATGTTTGTAAACCTTTGGTAAACATAATAATTATTTTGATTACATTCATTGACAGTTGACAGTTGTTGACATTGAATGGGCGCCTTTGGCTTTCAAAGTAAAAAGTAAATAGTATTGAATAATTTCGGCGGGCTGGTTAGAACCACGATAGCTCAATTGGGAAAGCACCTAACCCGGTATGTCAGAAGGGTGCAGGTTCAAATCCTGCTCGTGGAAATTTTTTCAACATTTGTGTTTTTACATTCAATGATCCATTATTTTCGCACAGCGATGCGGGCGAGGGACGGCTAGTAAGTATAATCTTTATATTAATACGAGAAGCAAAAATTTTGTACCCCATTTTACGAAAGTTGCACGGACGGAGGAGTATAAAATTTCGCACACTTATAGTTTGTATAGAGAAGGAGTACAGAATGTTAATATTTTTTTTAAATTATGCATAAAAAATACATTAATAAAAAACAAACATTACACACACTACCATGAATTTGACACACACGCATATATACTATTTTCTTAAATTTCAAAAATGGAAGAGGACCGGCCGAAATCTGGCAATGCCAATCCAAACTCACATTCTAACTTTTTTTGTTTTTCATTGCTTATGATACAATCCGTGCAGCCTTAATAAAATTACGGTCGAATTTCGAACACTGGGCGACCACTAGTGCTTATACAATAGCTAATTATAAACAAACAATGCTCGTTTTTTAAAAATCTAGTACTGGTTTTCAACATCTAAAATACATAAACTCTAAACTTATTATCCGAGAGACAAAACCGTTTAATATTAATATGCAACATTAAGCGTTAGGTATTATTTTGCGCCCGATTTAAATGAACGATTAATTATGCAGATCCTCGGGCATGGCTCTTGCCAACATTACAGTCGACACTATCTTTTTGTGATTTACTAATTACGATCTGTATACATCACGTTTTCTTGGAAACCGTTTTATTTTTATATTGAAGACTTCCTATAGTTACAATTTTGTATGTACTTGTAAGATGAGTGTAAGGAGTACTTTTTATTGGGCTCCCACACCTGTACCTAACAATGTAAATTTACAGTTACATTGTCTTCTATATAAATTTTATTGAAAGCACAATGTAAAAAATTGTATCTCATGTTACGGTATTTTAGCCTGACACTACCGATCTGAGATGTGCGAGATTGATCAGATAGGCTATCTGAGCCTTTTTGATAGGCTATCTGAGTCTTTTTGATAGGCTATCTGAGGCTTTTCAAATAAGCTATCTGAGACTTACAGATAAGCTAACTGAGTCTTTTCAGATAGACTAAGAAACTCAGATACTTTTTACATAGGCTATCTGGGGCTTTTTAAATAGGCTATCTGAGTCTTACAGAAAGGCAAAGTGAGTCTTTTCTGATAGGCTATTTGTGACATACAGACAGCCTATCTGAAAAGTCTCAGATTGCGTATCTGAGACTTTTTAGATAGGCTATCTGAGACTTTTCAGATAGGCTATTTGAGAGTTACTTACAGATAGGCAAACTGATACATTTCAGTAATCCCAGCGAGCTACTTATTGTGTTTGTTATGGTTGGTGTTAATTATTTATTTATTTATTTTAAACTTATGCAACAAAACATTACATAGCGGACTTAATGCCTGAGGCATTTTCTACCAGTCAACCATAGGGTGGTGCAGGAATGACGTTCGGTGGTGCAGAATGGTGTTAGGACTTGCTCAAAGTCCGCCTGGACAGATACCATCATCTTAGTGATTGCTACAACAACAATCTTAACAATATTAGTTTAAAACCAAAAAGAGTCGGTGGCCCGCGTGTGATACCGTCACTGTGGCCGCTATTCATCAAGCTGGCCTTATGCTAATTTTCCGGACCAAACTAGAAAAAAAAAGACATTTTGCAATCCCTCTGTTAGAAATAAAATAGCATTTTGATAGTAAAATAACTTAACGAGTAATTTGCTTTGCTGCAGAATAAATTGAGCAGATCTAATGTTCCGTACATTTTGTGCGCAAGAGCAGTTTATGGCTTCATATAAATTCGTTTGATTCAAGAATAGCGTTTTACGATTATGACATAAAATTCGCGAGCAAATGCAATGCAATCAAGGCTGCCTGTTCACAAGAAGGCAGACAAAAGAGAGGCAGACAAAAGGGAGTCAATCAACAAAATACGTAGACGTCAAAACATTAGGCCTCTTACAAATAAACAAAAAATAAGGTCGGAATAGTTTTTTTTTTGACGTGACAACGTCTTATAATTCGATGGAGCTGGCTGCACGCACGAAAAACATTACGTATGCGGCGTTACCTCGCTCTGAGGCGTTCCATTTAAGGCATAAATTTAAAACATAAATGTTAAATTTTCCACATATTATAACAACGTGTCTGAAATGACAAATAAAATTAAAATTTTCTTTTGAAAAATGAAACCATTCCATCAGTATTTTCTTATGACGTTGTCACGTTCAACTATCGTCAGTAAACTAGCTTTAGTTATTGTTCTGAGCAGTAAACCGACTTTACAGACAACCGATTTTTTTCTTTAGTTGATGGCTTCGTGCGGTAAGCACATAAATTTAGCCAGTGTCATAGTAATTTTTCTTACAAGTATTAAATAAATAGACAATATTTCCTTCTTGTATAGATGATAATGAATGATAATAGAAATGAGAAGTGAGAAATGATATACCCCCAACCCCTCGAGTATCTCAGTAAAGATGTGGGGCTTTACTAAGTCCTCACGCGGAGACTTCTTGAGAGAATTTGAAAAGTGACGTTGCACTGTTTTGTTTCATTTGCCAACACTCATGCACACTCACGAACACTTAACGGTTAATAATCCACCATTATTTCACATTACTATTCGACATAACACAAATTTTTGAAAATAAAACAAAACCGCAGACATGACTCTTCACTTTCCCGCCAAGAAGTCCCTCCGAATAGTTATTCCGTGTTTTGTTCCTGTTATGTAAACGTCATTCCAAATTAGAGTGAAAGAGACAAAACACGGAATAGGTAACTATTCAGACCTTATTCTTTATTTATTTGCTAGGCCCTCAATGTTTTGCATTGTTGCGTTCATGAACTAATAATATCTAGTTCCTCAGCTTTTTTGTTGCTTCCCATCAGGTGAGACTAAGTAAAAAGGACCTAATAACATGTAAACAAAATCTATATACTTTTACTTATTCATTATCGTTATCATAATCGTCATTCCCCCCTCTAGAAATAATGTGTCTCAAAACAATCCTATGCATAGAATGTGTGAATTTTTTAATGAAATCTTTTGGGATTGTGACCTTTTTGGCTGTGGTATCCCTGCCTTCAAGGGATCACTAATGGCAATGCTACCTACGAACCAATTAAAACTTAAATATTTATAAAATTTACAAAATACAGACCCAGCCAGGACTCCTGGCTGGGTCGGGTAGGCGTTTAATTTTTTCACTGTATTTTGTAAATTTTATAATTATTTAATTTAGTTTCAGTGCAGCAATTAGCACTTGAAAATAAAAAGTAAAAATTCAATTAAAACTTGTTTTGGTATTGTGTTTACATATTTGTTTTGAGCTTTACAATTTTATTTTATTTTATTTAACATTTATTTAACTTAATTTTATGTTACTAAACTTTGTTTAACCTAATATTAATTTTTTATTTTTTTTTATACTTAGCTCGGCAAATGACTCCATCCCACCTGATGTTAAGTGGAAATGAAGTCCAGACGCGAAGACAACTGGTGCAGCGTGGAAACAAACGTAGCATCAGTTAACTTCACTCTGCCGGCCCACAAGGTGCTTCTTCACGCCTCTCTTGAAGGACCCCATATCATAGGAAGGAGGGAAAACGTGTGCTGGTAGACTATTCCATCTTTTGGAGGTGCGACAAAGAAACGAGTCACTAAATTTCTTTGTGCGCGATGGGATATTTGAGACAGTGAATCGGTGACTCCGAAGAGCAGCACGTGTACTCCTATGAAGAAAGGGAGAAGGTGGGATGAGGTCAAAGAGCTCTTCAGAGCACTCGCCATGGTATAAGCGGTAAAACACGCTGAGTGACGCAACGTCTCTACGCAATTGCAGAGATTTGAGAGTATTTACCACTTCTGCATTGCCGATAATGCGTTCAGCGCGACGCTGCATTCTGTCCAAGGCATCGAGGAGGTACTTAGCGGAACCGTCCCAGATGTGCGAGCAATACTCCACGCAAGACCGTACCTGTCATGTATTGGTGTGTATTGCTTTGTTAATTGGTAAGTTAAAGGTAAATGCTGCGCACTTTTGTAATTGGGCACGGATATACCTTATTAACTGTACATAAATGTGTTTTTGTATGTTTTCTATCTGTTGTCTGTAATTGTGCATTAAATGCTAGCACATTCAAAATAAGGTTAAAGAGTATCTGTTGGTGTTACAGGTTTCCAGCGCTTAAGCGGTCGTGTTGTGTTGAAATTGTTATTACTTAATTATTTTATGATTTATTCTTTTATTATTTTATATATTATTATTTATGTAGCCTCATGTTTATGTGTAGGTTATGGTATGTATGTTGTGTGTATGTTGGCTATATGTAATGGTTAATATTGTATACATCTGTCACTGTATAAAATTTTGAAATTCATGTCTGGAGCTGCGACTCCCTCTCTTACTGGTTCCACAGAATATCAGCGCCGCACGACAATGTCATGTCATAAGCTGAGTGGTGACCATTTCGGTTGCATAATTATAAATTTAAAATGTCCAATATGTCAAGTTGTCATAGATGCTCCGAATAAATATTTTTCATTTGATTTCAAATAAAAAAATAAAAAATCATCAGCTACTAGTCCACTGCTGGACCGATCCGCGGCTACTCTCATCCAGCTTTCGCCAGCCACCTTATGTACCATTTAGCTTTCATTATTTGCACGTTTGATTTAAAGTATTTTACAGAAAACTCTCGTCTCAATTCTGGAAGCCCTGCGTGGCGTTGACGGCAACATTCAATGTCACACACACGTACCAAATATACAATCTGGGTCACCACGAAAAGGCCGATGGAGTGGCGCGACTCGTGAGAGACATCGCAGGTGCAAGCTGCCAGGTTTCACAATAAACTTCAGAGTTTCACACCTTATCGAAGTTAGTAAATAGTCCCGGTTCCGTGAAGGTTGGCTTCAGAGATAGATTATTTTAGGTTTTTTTAAGGGTCATCATCATCTTCATCTCAGCCAAAAGACGTCCACTGCTGGACAAAGGCCTCCCCCAAGGATATGAGGGGATATATTTGCCGTAATCGCCACGCTTGGCAGGCGGGTTGGCGATCGCAGTAGGTGAAAGTAATCACAGAGAGATGCTGCTGGTGCATTTAAGGGTGCGCCGACAAAAAAATGCCAAAAATGCAGTTACGGTTAAGTAGATATAATTGAAAATACTATCGTATTAAATGAACAAAATATATATTTAGTATCATAGGGAACGTGTTTACAATTTGTCAGAACCATAAATTCATAACACGCTATAGTTTTTTCTACAATATAATTTAAAGTTGGGCAAAAATCATGAAAACGAGTGGCGGCGTTTAGTAGATTTTTTATAGTTTATCTAAATTATTGTACCTCTGATTTTGTCTAAACAATCATTAATAGATAAACTACAAATTGCTAGACTACATTTTCGATTCATCAAGTGGTTATTTAAATAATTATTTTTTATTAAGCACCTTAAACTCCCCATACAAAATTAGTATGGCCGCGCGGCATCAAATAAATATGATGGACGACGACATTTCAAATAAAACATATGACACTTGTCACTTATGGACGGCGCACCCTATGATTGAGTGGCAAATCGCTTGGATGATATCCGGAGGTTCTGCGTTCTATTAAAAAGACGGGTCAATTGGTGTTTCGGATGTTTCACAGCTTTATTCAACATAAGTGTATTTTCTTTATTTTTTTTAATGTTTGTATTCACTGTGCTTATATAGTTACGAGATAAAAATTTTACGATAAAAAATCAACTAAGCTCAGGAAGCTCGAGTGGGAATTGAACTCACGACCCTTGGATTACCGATCCAATGCTCTGACCGCTGAGCTACCGAGACCCCAGAAGACTCGATGAATTCTATTAGTACTTTGTGATTTACACTGCAAGCCATTTCTCTCTTTCATTAAATTTATATAATTCTCTGATCTCTGATACTCTATTAATTACTAGCGGCCGCTCGCGGTTTCACCCGCGTGGTTCCCGTTCCCGTAGGAATATCGGGATAAAAAGTATCCTACGTTTTAATCCAGTTTATAAACTACCTGTATGCCGAATTTCATCCTAATCCATCTATACGTTGCAGCGTGAAGAAGCAACAAATATACACACATACATACACACAAACTTTCGCATTTATAAATTAGTGTGATGTGATGTGATGTGATGTGAATTTACGCACGTACCTACAAAAAACTCGAAGCCATCTCAGAATAACAGCTTTGGTTATTGTAATAGGAGAAAAGAGGATGGAACAGAATAAATACATATACAATCTTCACACCGATGCAAGATGACAGAAAAAAAATAGAGCATACGTCATTTGGTCACAGCAAATGTCATGTCGAAATTCAAGCAAGTGATTAGTAACTGAAAAAAAGTATTAAAATCTAACAAAAAAAAAGGAAATCATGCTAACAATATGACGAGCTGCCAATACAATTAACATGCTAAGTGTCAGAGGTTTGTTGATGGTGATGTTGAGGAGCGCGTTCATTGTCGCCTTTTTTAGCATCCCGGATCCGGTGGTGGCTTTCACAGGTCTCAAGAACTGGTCGCGAAAAGCCCTCTACCACCAAGTAGACCTCTGCACTCAATCCTGTTACAGCCAGATCATCCCTGGCCTCTACTTGAGCAATGCCCGGGCCGCTGGAGACCAGTCTGTTCTACGAGACCTTAATATCACCCATGTGCTCACCATTGAAGCGCATCGGCTTCCGAAGTCTACTTTTATTAATACAAACATCAGCACCCTGTTCATTAGGGCCGACGACACTCCTCAAACCAATCTCCTGCCCTATTTCCCAATGGCCAACTCCTTTATTGATGAAGGATTACAAAAAGGGAATGTCCTCGTCCACTGCCATTTTGGGGTGTCCAGGTCGGCGACAATTGTTATCGCATACCTGATGGAGAAATATAAATTGAACTTCGAACAGGCGTACTTCTTCGTCCGCCAGAGGAGAAAATTCATCAACCCTAACCCAGGCTTCGTCAGTCAACTGAGGGAGTATCAAAGGCTGAACTATGACGTGAAAGGACGGCATAGATTTGAAGCTTACATGAATGTTAACGCTAGAAGACATAAATACAAGATTGCGTCAGTTGCAGCAGTTATGGTTGGAATTCTGGTGCCTTTGGCTGTCATGGTTGGTTGAACACAGTTCTCGTCGAGCTAGTTAGATATCAAGTGCATATTGTGTATAATAGAATTGATGAAAATAGATAAAAATGTAATTTTTTAAATACCTGAAAGCGGTTTCATTTTGTATTGTTTTCTTTACAGGTTGCTATGCATCATATTTGAAATGTCTGCATAGATTTTAATCGCGTATCTTACAACAACTGTTTTGCACTTTTTATTTCTGTTATGACCTTTTGATAAATTGTTAAAAATGATTCTCTTTTTTCAATTTTGATTATTGTAACTTTTAAGTTTAAAACTTTTAAGAAATATTACACTAAAATAATGTTTTATTGAATATATTTTGGTAGAATAGAATTATTGAAGTGGGAGTCCGGGAGTTATTACCTGGGCTCAATTTTGCAGGCCTCGGGGGTTTAAAACACTCAAAAGAGTTCAGAGCCGAGTCGAGCGCGATACTTTGGAGCATGGACTCGAGTCTAAAAAGTACTCGAGACTTGAAACCAATTAGTATACAATTGACCTAATTTAAGTCTTGATCAAAACTCGAGTTCAAATATTCGTCTCGACGCGACTTTTACTCCTGAAATAATCAAGTACGAAAAGCAGGATTCAATTTTTATTACATAATATAAATTAAAATAAATAATATTTTTATTAAATATTCATAAATTTTATAAAATACAGTGAAAAAATTAAACGCCCACCCGACCCAGCCAGGAATCGAACCTGGGTCTTCAATCCGGGCGGCTGCACTGACCGCTATGCTACCGGGAAGGCTGACGTAAGCACTGAATTTATTATTTCATCTGCAAAGATGAATCTGCATAGCCATCGGTTGCAAATACCGTTGGATAGATGGCGCACTGTGCCGCTATTAGCACTCTATTAAAAAGCAGTGACAAAATTCAGCGCTTACGTCAGCCTTCCCGGTAGCATAGCGGTCAGTGCAGCCACCCGGATTGCGGAAGACCCAGGTTCGGTTCCTGGCTGGGTCGGGTGGGCGTTTAATTTTTTCACTATTTTATAAATTTTATGAATATTTAATTTAGCTTCAGTGCAGCAATTAGCACTTGAAAATAAAAAGTAAAAATTTTAATTTTTATTATTTCCTAGTCCACCGGCCGCGGCCTCGTTTGCGTCAGGTCCAATCATAGGATTCCACACCAAACTATACTACTTGTCACAAGCAATTAAAACTAAAAAGTTATGATCGGTCCGGTCACCAAGGTCCAATTCCCTAAATGTCCAGTTTTCGAAAGTCTATTGTCTGAAAGTCCATTCCTCAAATGTCTAATTCCTTGAATGTCTATTCCCCGAACGTCTATTTACCTGAGTGTCTATTCTCCGAATGCCTGTTTACTTGTACGTCTATTTACTGGTATGTCTAATTACCTGTTTGTCTATTCTCCGAATGATTATGGAAGAGCCGGAGCCTTCTGTTACAGATATTTTCAAGTCTAATAGGAGGCTCCAAATGATAATATTGTTACAATGTTTCTAGTGCTGAAATAAAAGATTTTTGATTTTTTTTTGTCACTGAACACTCAGCACTTTTACTTACTAGGGTGCTACGTGCGAGTTTCATCCGCCATTTGATCATGTAAACGAAAATTTCTTCTCGTAAGTCGCCAGGCGGCGCTGCTTCAACACCATAACGAACACCACATAGAAAACGGGCCACAAACCCCCAGTGCGGTGCGGTGGATGTTAACAACTGCTAATGCAGCCGGGAATAACGGTTTAATTAATGATTTCAGCTCTAACATTAAGTTGTAAGTGGAAAGCGTCCTCCAAAGCTTTCCATAGCTTCCTGTTTCTCTCATTTGAAGAACTCTTGCAACTGTGATGAAATGTCATCTCTCCATCTCTTTTGTGGTCTTTCCCTTTAGTCTTTAACTCTTTGTGTATGTCCAGCTCATTTCCATTACCAGGGTAGAAGTGATGATGGTATTAAATATGCACCACCAAGGTCACATGCGCATGCGCTACAGCTAACGTGGCATGAACATATGAAGTGAAACTCACAAAATGTGTCGTCCTTACACTATGAACGCTCACGAGTCACGAAACAATTTGTTATTGCAACTATAACGTCAGGTGCATCTCCATCATAATATATTTATGTCATCTTAACTCCTATACAGTGCAAAGGTGTACAAACAGTTTAACAAATGTTGGTACTGTTAAAAATAAAGTAGATAAATATATGTTTTTATAAATAATAAATAAATAAATAAATTTTCCTACATTTACACCAATTATCTAGCCCAAGTGAAGCTTCGTTATGAAATTCGTTATATGGTTACTAGACAACGGATAAACATACTTAAAATACTCAAATACATACTTATTATACATAGAAAACACCCAGACCAGAGACAATTTAGAAAAACAATAATTTCTAAATTGACCCGACCGGGGATCGAACCCGGGACCTCAGAGATGGCGACACCATGAAAACCGGTGTACAAACCACTGGATTAAGGAGGTCGTCAATATTATTATAGTAATAGTATAATATTTTTTTATTAAATATATGTAAATGTCTGCATTAAGGAGACACAAATTAAAGAGTCCTAACAAACACTTGGTTTCGATACTACAAATGCCCTGCACCAAGTTGATTTACTTTTGTAACCGTAACATAGCAATGCTGCTAACTGGCAGAAATAGGTATACAGATACGAAGCTGTTCTAACATAGCTCAAAACGTCGCAGCATCGGTTACCCTCAAGCCGGCTCACAAGGTGCCTCTTCACGCCTTGTTTGATTGGCCCCATGTCTTAAGGAAGATGGAAAACGTGTGCTGGTATCACTTGGTAACCCTAGTCTCAAATCAAAATAAAGTGAGGCCTAGTAAATCACCATCTCAGATTAGTTTATTATGTTGCGAAGCGTATTCGACAATATATTGTTAGACACTGTTCTTTTGAATTGTTATGAATGGAATTGTAGTATATTTTCTGAGCGGAAAATATACCTACTACAATAAATTCGTGTTATTGCAGCAACTTGCAAAATGTCATAATGATTTAAATGCCGACAAACAAAATATAGTTTCTCCATAAGAGGACATAAGGTCTTTGTTAGTATGTGTTAGTCAGTTTACCAGCAACTGAACTCAATAATCCTCCAAAACCGTATCGGTACATGGCCTGACAACATCTTGTCTTCATCACTACTTACCATGATACCATGTCTTAATATTTTTTAGAAGAAAGTTAACTAATACGATACGAATATTAAACCTTGTGAGACCATTCGACCTGTCTTTCTTTCTGAGGGCATTTAGCCAGCTGGGCGAAAGGAAGGAGGAACATAAAAAATACTCGTTTTCTACATCGCACTGATCGAACAGAAGACGCCTCGAGACCGCACTCGCAGCCGGGATAAACTCCAATCAAGAGCAATTTTTTATCATCATTTTTTTAATATAAGCATGCCTGTTCTCCAGAGGCGAAGACAGAAGATTTCCCGAATTTCCTGTAGCTGATATCTTGACATACTTCGCTCTCTCGTTTCTTCCAGTCGCATCAGATCCTTCATGCACGCTCGTCTATTCTTGGAGCTTCTGCTGATTATTAAATTCGTCGACCTGACTGGTCCTATTGAACCAATCAATATAATCAGTTGCTTCCAACAAAGTTTGAACAGAAGAAGAGAAGACAGTAGGTTTATGATAGACCATTTATTCTTCAAGTAGATCAGAACTAGATTTAAACCATTTAACGACCCTTCGCCTATTAGCCTACTTCATGCCAGTCTCGGCAACAGCTTATCAGCCGTCCATACATCCACTCTAACTAAATCTAGTTCAGATCCTCGTACTAAAATAGCCGCGATCGGGAACATCGTACATGTGCAGCATGCACCAATGCAGTCGCTTAGAACAGCCCCGGCGGGCAGGCTGCGCGAACTCTAACCCCCAACCTCGCAATTGGTATAACCGAAAAATTGGGTGATTTTATACTAAGCTATTATAAATGTTATGTACACAATACCGGGTATTTTGGGCGCGGACTCCGTGCGATACGTGAAAAGCAGTTCAGTAGTGGTTGAGAGCGCGTGCGCGAACGTCCCTAACAGTAGGTCGGTCGCGGTAGTAACAGTGAGAAAGTGTAAGTGTTACAAGTGCTTATTAATCGATTAATGCTTGTGTTGTGCGTTGACGGCGATGCTTCGGTGCTAACACACTAATGCATGCGGTTGCGTGGGCGCACGGCAGGGGACGAAATTTGATAAGGTGTTTGGATGGGTGGGTCGTCGGTAGTCGCCGCTTTTGTATGCGGTGGTGTGGCGTGCGCGATGGACTATTTCTGTCGTGGCGCGGGTTCAATTTTCTGTTGGTCGGCTCCCGTTGCCGGCGGCGGGTGCGCAATGCGTATGCGCAGCGCACGCTTCGGGTGTCAATGTGAGGCGGCTGGATCTCGCTTTGCATGCAGCTTGAGAGCGAAGTGTTGATGTGATGACCAATTTTTTTTAGGGTTTTTATTCTTTTTGTGAACTTTACCGGTTCACTGTAGGTACTGTAACGGTTGATATAACCGTTCGTTGTTATATTTTTTTAACATGTTAAACTGCGATTTTTGCAATATAGTGTTAATTATATTATTTTTAAGTATTAAACAGAAATTTACTGAATCAGGAAAATAAAAAAAACTATTTTTTTCTATGTAAAATAATAAAATTCATGAGTAGTCTATCTAACAACAGTATCACATAGTATTCTAAGCACACTATAATTTGCAACAAAAATATAAACAGTCAACTCAGCAACCCGCATTGAGCCAGCATGTTGGGGTATAGGTACCCTGATCTCTTTATGTGTTATTGTTCATGTGGGAAGGCCTTAGCCCAGCGGTGGGAAGCTTACAGGCTGATGATGATACTGCTAAGTGAGTGATGATGTCACTCTTAAAACCTTCAAGGTGCATTCCTACTTCTCAATTTTACAGTACTGCAATAAAGAATTTACGACGCTAACCAGTCAGTTGCACCACCGACAGCTTTACGTCTTACGTTTCACGTTTAATTCAACAGGAACCAGTAATCCACATTTTGGTCATTTTAGTTTTTAGCAAAAAAATTTATACCGACTTCTTGCTTCTTCGCTGTCATGCCGTTTTATTTCAATGTTAACTATGTTATTTTTTGACGACGAAAACTATGTCAATAACAGGGCTTAAAGTGTCGAACACTGGCCATTACCCTACGGTTAACGGTACCCTTCTAGCCACTCAAACGTCAACGCCGCCGCGAACTGTCAATACACGGAAACGTCTAGATGACAGCGCGCGATCTAGCGCCCAATCGCTCGACGACTCTTCCGATAGAAGCGTTTGTCAAAAAAAATATATACATAGTATAATTATTTAAAAGTATATGCTAAGTATATATAGACCCAGATCAATACCGAAAAACCACCAAAGAATATGTTGTCACTTTTTAACAATTTTGTTTTGTACCAAACAGTAAACTGTACACGGTGGTGCGATTGGCCATGAAAAGTAAAAAAAAATACAAAAATAAATAATAGCACATATTTGTTTACGGTAAATGCTTAATTCTTCATATTGACACATGACTACGAACAAGATATATTGATAGATAGATAATACCTTTATTGCAACGCTATAAATAAAAAAATAATAATAAAAAAAAAAAATAATTTACAAAGTTACAATTTGGCGGCCTTATCGCTTTCAAGCGATTTCTTCCAGTCGGATGGAGAGAGCTAATAAACTGTAAAATCAGAGGTGAAACTATTAAAACGTACTAAAATAATCTGTATATTAACGAAGCAAAATAATAATAATAATGATAAATATTATAATGATAATAACCCTGAAGGGTTGTCGGAAATTGAGCATGTTTTCAAAAGTAAAATAAATAGCCTATATATTTATTACTAGTTGTCGCCCGCGACTTTGTTCGCGAAAACTAAACTATCCCACAGTAACCTGTTACCGGGATAAAAAGTATCCTATATTCTAGTCCGGGTCATGGTCTGTCTATGTGCAAAGTTTCATCCAAATCCGTTCTGCCATTTTCACGTGATGCGCGGTCAAATAAACAGACAAACAGATAAACAGATACACAGACAAACAGACAAAAATTCTAAAAACTGTTGGAACATGTTCTGCTATCGATTCTAAGTATCCCCAGTCATCTTTTTTTCGAATATCTTCTATATACAGACTTTCGACCTTAATTAGCTGTATTATATGTATAGATTATTATTATTATTATTTATTTTTAACTTTTTCAACAAAATATTACATGGCGTATTTAACGCTTACTATCCAATCCGCACTGGGTCCGCGTGGTGGTTTATGGCCCGCGCTCCCTATCCATCCACAGGGAAGGCTCGTGCCCCAGCAGTGGGGACATACAATGAGCTGATGATGATGATGATATACTGTCCTACTGCGGGGAAAAAGCCTCCATCTTGTTATCAAGGCATGTATTGGAGTAAACATCAGGCTTGCTTAATGAGGGTTGGTGATTCGTGATCAATTGAGGTTAGGGTTCGTACCCGGGCTTTGCATCGGATAATCCGAAACACGCTTTGCCCGTCCTAGAAATTGAATCCAGGATATTAGGTTACCGGGCCGAGCGCTTAACCACTAGGCTACCTAGGCGTTGAGGCGAAAATAATGATAAAATAAATAAATATTAAATAAATATTTTCCCACACTCACACCAATTATCTAGCCCCAAGAAAAGATTTAAGAAACTCGAGAAATGGTTAACCAGTCAACGGATAAACATACTTAATATACTTAAATACATACTTATTATACGTAGGAAACACCCAGACCCGAAACAATTTAGAAAAACAGGTATTTCTAAATTGATCCGAACGGGGATCGAACCCGGGACCTCAGAGATGGCGACACCATGAAAACCGGTGTGCAAGCCACTCGATCAAGGAGGTCGTCAAAAATAGCAAAGATAAAATTTAATCATTTTCCACTTAATTAACTAACATTAATTTGAGCTCTTAACAAAGAAGCCATCAGTTCTTAAGAATTATAATGATTAGAAATCTTGTCCTTTTGAAAAGAGCCGGCAAAAATCTCAGCAAAGGTATTCTTTACTCTTTTTCTTTTTCAGTCTCAAAATGTTATAATAATATTAATATAGGTCATATTATGAGACCGGTTGCAAGCGTTAGAGATGTGGACTCTACGCAAGATGTTCAAGATACCATGGACTAGTTTCACCTCAAACGCCAAGGTACTTGAGAAGGCCAACTGCAGAAGAGAGCTGGTGTCTACAGTCATGAGACGCAAGGTCGCCTTTTTCGGACACATGCAGAGAGGATTTATATACGAGTTCCCACGGCTAATCCTCGAAGGCAAAATTTCGGGAAAGAGAGCTCCGGGATGTCCGCGCCGCAAATGGCTGGACGATATCAAAAAGTGGACTGGACTTAGTTATCACCAATTAAAACAAGCTGTATGGGATCGCAGAAAAATTTGTATACTGATCTCCAAACTTCAGTATGAAGATGGCACTAAATGATGATGATATTATAAGTCATACTTAATTTATTTTCAAGAAAACATAATTATACCAATTTTCATGTAGGTATTTTACTTTAGAAGTAACGGACTTTCATACAAACTTTCACCCCCTATTTGACCCCTTTAGGGGAAGATTTCCTTAAAACCCTTTCTTAGTGGCTGGTTAAGTCACTTAATTAATCTATAGTCCAAATTCCATCTAGTTAGCTTCAGCGGTTTCGGCACGGCGATGATGATTCAGTCAGTCAGGACAAGACATTAAGGGTCAAACAAAGAATAAGCTTCGTATAGTTATTCCGTGTTTTGTCTCTATTACTCTAATTTGAAATGACAGGAACAAAACACGGAATAACTATTCGGAGCTCATTCTCTGTTTATTTGTAAGGCACTATATGTATAGATGGCCTATCAAAAAAGGCCACTTTCTATCAAAAAAATCATACAAAAATAGATCTTAGAGAACTTAATTTTGTAAATTTACATCTCGCGCAATAATTCTCTAGTTACAGTACGGCTGCGGTATACAGAGACGTGAATTAATATTAAAAGCCTCTGTTATTTCGGTATTTTTTACAAACTTTAAAATCAAATATTTTTAAACCAATAAACTAATTCTAATGAAACTGTATCTAGAAAGTTAGTAGACAGCATTTAAAAAAAGGGTAATTCCACTGAATTTTTTGACGATTTATAGTCCACTATGGCAATATTAAAATCAGGTTGTTGAATAAACGTTATTATATAAGTTATACTAGATCAAGGGTGGCCAACCTTTTTGGCAGCTGGGCCAAATTTCGGAAAAAGGATTTGCCACCGGATTGAAAATGAATATGTTACTATTAAACACACATTTGTTAGTTACTTTTATTTACAAAATATGTTAATGAGATGTCTGACTTTGTTTGACAGAACTAAATGCTTTTTGTTTTGTTTATATAATTTTTAACGCAAAATTTGTTGCGAACGAATTACAAAAACACAAATGTTGAAAAATTTCCACGAGCAGGATTTGAACCTGCACCCTTCTGACATACCGGACCGATGATCGTGGGTACCACAATAGCTCAATTGGGAGAGCACCTGACCCGGTATGTCAGAAGGGTGCAGGTTCAAAGCCTGCTCGTGGAATTTTTTTTCAACATTTGTGTTTTTAGAACTAAGTGCATCAATGTTGATATCGACTGAGGTTGTTGCTATCACAGAACACCTTATTTATCTATTCCGTGGTTGCTACACGTAAACAGTTTTCCAGGTAAACATAAGTAATAGGTTATTGATTCTAAACGACGAAAAGTTCGTGGATTTGTTGAACAAAAGTAAATTTTTGGGGACTCTGCTCCGCGGGCCACAAGACGACACTCGGCGTTCTCGGACCTCGGGTTGGCCACCCTTGCTAGATCTAACTAGCTAAATTAGATCTCTATATATTTTTCTTAAGTATATAAAGTTCTATAAACTAATGGTTTGAAAAGTATTGAAGTTTCTATGGCATACTGAAGAATGTAATAACTATAAAATATGATTTTAGTGTAAAAAAGTCTCGTTTCAAAATAACGTTCTGTTCTTTTTTAAAAACAAAACTCGTAAGTTTTCATTAATAATAATTAAAATAATGATAAATCGCCGTCTCTGGAGTGCGGCAGCTTGTCACGTATCAGTACTTTAACAGAAAATCGTCATTATTATCTATACCAATAATCACCATACATAATTCAAAAGTAGTTTTTTTATTTGCTTATTGTAGTTAAAATAATATTTTTTGAAATTAAAAAAGGACACGAAGTACTTCATGAACTTAAAAATCGAAGCCTTCGTAGCGACTACGGTGGAGACTTTGTACCAAGAAGAAGCCGCAAGAAACTTGGCAAGCGCTATTTCATTCTACGGTTCCGTGTTACAATACAATACAATCTGTTTAGTTAAATTCACAACAGTAACTTAATATTAATCGAATAAATTAAACAACTAAAAAAATCAAGAAAATAGATTTTCATGATCATGAATTATGTTTTTTGGTCATACTCGTATATAATATCTTTAGGGGTGGATTCTACACTCCTATTCCATTTCTATTGCCTGAATAAATTAATTTATTCTAATAGCGATATGCCACTTGTTTAAAGGCCCTCATAGGTAGGACCATGGTAGGACCACACTGCACCACCCACACCCGACAGCACGCAAACTATTGAATGACTTACAAAAATATATGGTTATAGTAAATAGACTATTAAGTACTTATAACCATATATTTCACTCGAGAAACTTAATGGCACAGTGGTACACGCGCTCGGATTGCAATTACTGAAGTTAAGCAACTTTCGCAAAGGCCGGTCATTGGATAGGTGACCAAAATGTTATGATTATTTACATATAATTTTACGCAAATATTGTTGCGAACAAATTACAATAATAATTTAAAAAAAGTCTAAGTGTTAAAAAAATCCACGAGCTGGATTCGAACCCGCACCCGAATAGCATAGTTGGCAGTGCCCCTGACCTGGCATGTCATGGGGTGTGTGTTCGAATACCACTCGTGAAATTTTTAATAAGTACTTTGTCTTTTTTCAGACCAAAAATTTATCAACTCGAGCTCCTCCGTGCTTCGGAAGGCACGTAAAGTTCTCCCCTATCCACCCATAGGGAAGGCTCGTGTCCCAGCAGTGGGGACATGGAATGAGCTGACAGATGATGATTGATGATACCAACTTAAAATTTGTTCTTGCCAAAGTTCCATGGGACCGCGACTGTCGTCAGCAAACATTGTCAGCCGTTGTCTACTCGATTTGCGACGTTGATCAATGCACGGGCCGATCATCGAACCCGCAGCTATGTGCCAAAAATGCCACGCTGCCACGCCATGATAAGGCTGAGAGGATTAACGACCAATTAGCTACCACACTGATCTTTCGGATAATAAGATTTATTGATCTAGATAGCTCAGCAATCAACTCGAAATATTGTTTTGATACTTTCATACCCAATTGTGTAACTATTGTTTTTTTTTTTTTTATTGTGAAATGGGCTTGCTCTTGGCCTCATTCTAATCCCTAGGGCTAAGAAGAGGCCGACGATGGAACAAGCTTGCCCAGAAAAAGCCTATTCAGTCGGGCTTTAAAAACTTTAGGGTTTTATGCACTTGGGAACACAGACGCCGGTAGGGAATTCCACTCTTTGGCTGTACGCATTATAAATGTAGAAGCAAAACGCTTAGTGCGTAGAAGTGGAATATCAACCAGGTAAGGGTGGTAGCCAGCCGTACGTCTGGATTCTCGATGGTAAAATGGGGAAGGTGGAATGAGCTCATCCAGCACACTAGCACACAATAGGTACTATAAGTACATACATAAGTGGTCGATATTCAACCGTTATTCAGAAAACATACAACAATAATAATAAATAATTAATTAGTTTATTAACAGACAAACTTACATAATAACATATACATACCACATAAACATAATACTCGTACTTAATAATGTAATGCATGCAACGTCAAAAATTTAAATCAAAATTCAAAATCATTTATTCAGTTTAGGCGACAAGTAGCTCTTGTGAATGTCACTATGCCATCGGTTCGAAAGTCTACTCTGGGCGAGAGATCTTGTACTGAGAAGAACCGGCAAGAAACTCAGCAAGTGTCCAGCTCTTTTCTCCCTTACAGCGTCAAAAAATATTGGAAAATGCCCTATCATAGCTGGACACTTTCCATTCGAATAAACACAAACAATATAGAAGACAACCACAACATGTAAAAAATTAAATTAAAAATCTTTAACATTTCAATTTTCACAATGTCATACAGTACCACTACAGTACTCTAGTAAAAGACAAAAATTGTTTAAGAAAAACATTGCTCTGAGCCAAGTTATACAAGTTCGAAGATTCATCATTTTCATTTACTTATTGATTCCTGAAAGTGCTGGAAAACATAAAATAATGATAGATATTGTTAGAACTAATGATTCGAAGCAATTGTCATTGTGAAGCGTCAAGCGACCGCTCTGAAGTTGATACGAATGGCGTTACAATAGTAGGTACGCGGCCGACGAGAAGCAACCGATATGGGTCGGACGACGGAGAGGATGGTGCATTAACCATATAACTCGCCGGAGATATCCCAGTGGAAGAAGTTCGGGAGATGGCTGGACGAGATCTCCTAGTATTACGAGGCCGGATACAATCCAGGCATATTGCGTCAAAAACGTATTATGTCTACATTGCAGCTGATCCAACACTTCGTGGAAGACAAGTTATTCCGTATTATTATTGTTCATGTCCGATAGGAAAACGGACAACAGGATGTTGTTCACACACCATGACTATTATATGGTGTGGGTTTCGCACGGCATGAGGATTTTATACATATACCGGCACAAGGTTTGGAAGATGTTATAGTTACATTACATGATAATTAGAAGACTAGTGATCTTTTTGCAACTAATAAACAACATGAGAATCAGTATTTTGCTTTTATTCTTTTCACCTAAAGTGGTACACTATGCTGTTCTAAAACAGAAGTTATAGAATGTCATAAAGCATCATTGTTATATTATAACAATAGAGATCTGTCCAAAACAATCAGATCAATAAAAGTTACAAAATCGATTATAATTAATTAGAGTACTTATTTTTTGTATAAATATGAAAATGACGGTTTTCTAACTTGTAAAACAGAAAGAACAGATGATGACCCCACAGCTTTTGTGCTACAACAACAAATGCTTCAGATCATTAGTTCTAGCAATATCTATCATTATTTAATGTATCTTAGCACTTTAGGAAAAAAAAAATGTATGAAAATGATGAATTATCGAGCTTGTATAACTTGGCTCAGAGCAATCCTACAACTTTTGCGCTATATTGGCTATTACTCCAAATGGCTAGTTCTAACAATACGTACTTTTTTTTGTTGGCCGGCGCTTTCAGAAAAGGCCCAAAAATGTATGGAGCCCGAATGATCTCCTTTGGTATTTTTAATATTTATACCTACTTTAAAAAGGACAAAATAAAAGTAAAATCAAAATTTTTAAAAACCCCCCGACACAAAAAATAAACTCTAAAAACTAACAAATAATATTTTAAACCTATTATAATTATTATCGTCACATATATTATGTAAGTTTATATGTTTTTATTTTCTAAGCGTCGGTCGTCGCGTGGGGGGATCTAAAAGTTAAAAGTAAAATTAAAAAACTTAAAAACCCCCCAACACAGTGTTGGAAAAATGCTTTATAAACTTTAGCGGTCCCCCGACGCGACGACGCTTGGAAAATAAAAATATTTGAACTTACATAATATATGTGACGATAATAATTATAATAGGTTTAAAATATTATTTATTAGTTTTTAGAGTTTATTTTTGTGTCGGGGGGTTTTTAAAATTTTTAATTTTACTTTTTTTCAAATTGTTATTTGTTCGCAACAATATTTGAAAAAATTATATGTAAATAATCGAAGAGTATATGTTAATTGTAGAACCATTTGTCAAAAAGGAAATCATATTTTCTTATTATCTACGATTATGTAGTAGCGTCGGTGTAGTAACAGATCGATTCTCGGGTTAAATGCGAGAAATCATAGTTCAATCCACGGGGATACAGCAACGGAGCTACACTGATATAAACTCATTTATACCAAACATAATTAGAATAAATATTATTAACGGGATTATTACCATGTTTATTGTCGTGTTTGAGTATCCGATATTTCGGCACAGTTGCATGCGCCATGATCACGGATGTACGGATGCACTATTGTACATCCGTGATCATGGCGCATGCAACTGTGCCGAAATATCGGATACTCAAACACGACAATAAACATGGTAATAATCCCGTTAATAATATTTATTCCAAACATAATTGTTTTGATAGACTAACAGGACTTCAACGTAAATAATAGCATTAATCTACATAGCAGCGTTAATCTACATAATACCGATATCGATATGAGGTGACATCTTTAAATAGAGTCGCGAGAAAGGCTTGAAATGGTTAAGTACTAACAAAGAGAGATGGCGAGCAAAAGCAGAGGTCTACACTCAGCATTGGCTAGCATAACGCTGAATAAGAAAAAAGAAGAAATAAATACCTAATAATAATAATATCTCAAATATAACACCTGTTGTAACCACAACTTAAGAGCAGTTCACAGCTAACAATACAGAAAACAAATCAAACAAGACACAATTAGGATTTAATTGTAGCGAACTGGTCGATTGCCAGCCGTGATAAGAAACGGTTATGAAATCCAGCAATTACTGTGAACAGATTGCACACCCCGTGTAATAGGCTCGCGACGCCAACTTTTGCAGTGACTCATGTCACATTCCTCTTCATAGTCCTAGAAGCTATAACATATACAAAATATATAACATGAGACTTCCTGGAACAAGTGTCTGATAGATACGCATCCTAAGAATTATAATCTAGATTAAGGTTAAGTAGGTACCTAAAAACTATTATATAACATGATTATAACTTGTTTTGTGTCATCATCATCATCTCAGCCAAAAGACGTCCACTGCTGGACAAAGGCCTCCCCTTAATCATCAAGGGGGGTATTTGCCATAATCGCCACGCTTGGCAGGCGGGTTGGCGATCGCAGTATGTTGAGGGTAACCTCAGAGAGATGCTGCTGCCCATCCTCTGGAATGGTCCCTTAGTCGGTTTTTACGACACCCACGGGAAGAGATGGGGTGGTGCAATTCTTTATCCCCGGAACAACACAGGGAAGGGAGGTTTTGTGTGCCTTTAAAAAATAAATAAATTTGTGACAATAAAACCAAGATAGAAAAAACCTTACTACTCCCAACCAATTAACAACGGACTCTTAACCAATTAACAACGGACTCCCAACAATAATTGTAATCGTTCACTGTATCATCATCGACATTAGTCTCTATACGTGCCACTGAAGGGTTTGAGTCTCCACACCTTTATCGAGGATATCGAGCCATAGACATAAAACACCCAAACGAAAACAAACATTTATGCTCTAGCAAAGGCTTTTATAGGGCTTCATAGGATTAAATAGTAAAGTAGGATCACTACATTAATTCTTATGAGGCTATTGTTTTGACATATCTTGGAAGCAAGGCATCTTTGGAAGATTTTCGAAACTCTACATCATAAAATTAGGAAAGAACAGAGAATTGTAACTCAAAATCTCCATAAAAAGTCTCTTTGTGACTTACAGAATCCTGCAAATGTCTGGGTATGAAAGAAAAACTCTTAACATAGGATAGTAATTAAAGCCTGGTTAACAATCGAAAGCTCTTTGTGTCACCTACTGTTAACTGATAAGGACAACTGCTGTCAAATGGGTGCCTGTGGTGAAAAAAACCTCTCAAATCTTCTCTTATCCTGCTATCAGCTTTATTGCCCAGTAGTATCAGAACTACAAAGAAGACAAGGGTCGTTTACCTCTTCAATATAATTGTAAAGCTTTCTTGAAAGAAATATCCCACAGAAATGTATGTCAATCAATACTAATAGCAGACTTTTAGCAGCTAGTCTTAATTGAGACTTAATAATAATTGTGATAGATCTTTAAGTCCACCTTCTTCTTAGTTTATCAGGTTAGCTAACATCTTATTATTTAAGTTGGTTGCTGTATTAACAATTTTGACAGCATTTTTGTGTTCGTCAGTTAAATTAAAGTTAGCCAATTCATTAGAGTTTAAAGATTCTGGGTGAAGTGATTCCATCATTAGCCTTATTGTCACTTACCATCAACTTAGGTGAGGACCATCTCTTCATATTTGGAGAAAAATCTTTAATTTATTAGTTAGCTTATATTATATTGTCCCACTGATGGAAAAAGGCTTTCATCATTAAAGTCATCAGTTGATGGGATCACCACGCTTGCCGAATGGCTGTTGGAGATTATAAATCCGGGCAATACATCTCAAATTCACCTCTTTTTTTGACCTGGGGATTGAACCCAGGACCTCCAGATATCGGGGCCAAAAGTTTTACCAATCGGCCAACGAGGCATTCTTCTTCTTCTTTGAAGTAAACTTCATCAGTTACCATAAATCATTTTTCGATAACGCTAACAATATGTATCTTCTCTGGATGTTGCTAGACCCAACGTTTCAAGTTAACTAGAAAATTCCTCCCTCGGAACAACCAATGACGGGCAACCTTCAAACAGTAGCACTAAAATAACCGAACGGCTGAACGTACCGACTATTCATAGACGAATCATACCAGCAGAAGGCCTTAACATAAATATTTTTCACACAAGATTATCACCTGTCCCCCTCGCACCCAACCGAATCCATAACACTGTCTCTTTCCACATGGCCAACCGCCAGCGACTCGTCACTTCTGTTACGAAATATGAAATCTAATTATGAAGATCGTTATTATTAAAAATGCATTACCATTTTCCCGAGTATCAGATTGTGTTGGGAATGTGAATCTTTTCTGAAAGAGTGTCATTATTATTTTGGTTTAAGAACTCTACTTTGAAAGCAAATATTTCCAAATCTTTACCCTGAAATTTCCAACGTCCTGTTTCATCTTTACCATTTTACTAGTTAAAGCGTTCAACGCAGCCCTCTTACCCTTGTAACACCATAATGCATTAATTGCATGTAAAGGTGTGGGTACTGTGGGTATCTATCATGTTCGCGAACCTACTGCGCTCCAAGGTCTTGCATCTACTCCTGGTAATGGGTACGTTCGCAAACATGGATCGTGCAACGTCTCACCACAAAATAACGAGACAACAGAAGGTAAACCTCATACAAACGCGCTCGAGCAACGCACACATAAACAACCTCTCACGGGCACGTAATCTCTCATCAGGTACGATCGACAATTTTAAGGATATCCAGTTACAAACATATTTGCCTTAACGTGGCGATCGTAGTTAACTCCGCCTACCATGAATATGACCGTAGAATGACCAATAGTAAACCCTCCGACCTTTTTTTTACCATAACTATATAAATTCATTCATAACATAATATAGATATAGATGGGGATAAAACATTACTTATTTATATATTTATATATACATTTGCAAAAATTTCAATATATTAACCGCACAAAATATAATCAAAACAGAAAGCTTAAACCGAATTTACCGAATGACGACTACCATCGATTTTATATCAAAACAAATAAAATCAAAGTATTCTAAACAGCTGTTAATAGAAGTAATTATTAACGGGATTCTTCTTTCTTCTTCTTCTTATTTCTTATTATTCTTTCTTCTTCTTAATTCTTTCTTCGTCTTATTCTTATAACGAAGCTTCTCTTGAGCTAGATAATTGGTTATAGGAAAGTTTATTTATTTATTTATTTATTTACCATTTTTATTATTTGTGAGTATCCGATATTTCGGCACAGTTGTATGCGCCATGATCACGAAATTACTGAAGTTAATGCATTAACTGAATCGCGTTAATAATAACTCTATTAACAGCTGTATTAAATATTTTGATTTTATTTGATTTGATATAAAGCCCACGTTGCAGCATGAACATCACCTGCAATGCTGATATTCTGCGGAGCCCTATTGTTTTAGTGTCTGCTTAGACCAGCAGAGGCAGCAAGAAGTGCCTTGCTCTTACCCTTTTATATAATTAGTTACATTACAAAATAAACTTATATTATTTACAAGCGGCCGCTCGCGGTTTCACCCGCGTGGTTCCCGTTCCCGTGGGAATATCGGGATAAAAAGTATCCTTTGTTTAATCCAGATTATAAACTATATGTATGCCGAATTTCATCCAAATCCATCCATCCATCTGTTGCAGCGTGAAGAAGCAACAAATATACACACATACATACACACAAACTTTCGCATTTATAATATTGGTGTGATTAGTGTAATGACACAAGAAGCAACTAATAAAATTGGTTGATATAATTTATCTTTAATAAACTAGAACACAATAAAATAGACATTATGTGATACATAGATACAGCCCTCTTTTATAGATTTATTTGTAGATAAGGAAGATATTTTTTTTAAATTACGTTTAAATAAACAATCTGTTACCCCAGTATTTCCCACTTTATGATAGCATCGACCAATCACAATCAATCTTACATTTTAATCAATATCTCGTGTTACAAGACTGTTTTTAAAATATTACAAGACAATTAAAGCTTCTTATTTATGCTAACATTAACTTACCGACTTCATGCAATACTTTGTGAGTAAGCAAATAAAGCTACATTAATTAATAATAATAATAAGGTTTTGTCTGTGCCATTGAAGATGAAGTTATCAAGACGAATAACTACCGGAAATGTATTATGAGGGATGGTACGGTCGACATCTGTTGGGTATGCCGCCGTCCAGGTGAATCACTCCGACATATTATTTCTGGTTGTTCTCATCTTGCTAACGGAGAGTATTTGCACAGACACAACCAAGTAGCCAGAATAATTCACCAGGAACTTGGATATGGCCTAGATGAATCGGAGGTGCCGTTACTATACCAGCGCCGGGCAATACTGGTTGATATTACCATACCTCATGATGAGAACCTCGTGAAAGCTGAGAAGGACAAGCTCAGTAAGTACCTTGACTTGGCTCACTGGGTTACCGCCATGTGGGATGTGGATTCAACCATTATTGTACCGATATTCGTTTCGGCAAATGGTCTTTTAGCCAAGAGCCTCGATCAACACCTAGAGAGGCTCTCGCTGAAAAGTTGGGTCAAGGGTCAGATGCAAAAGGCAGTACTCCTTGACACGGCACGTATAGCACGGCACCGATAGCTTGGGGCTATCCCCGCTGCCGGTGGCAACCTAGGTTAAGTTTTTTATAATATTTTATATTGTAAATATGTTTTTATATAAAATATTGTAAAAAATAATAATCTTAAGATGTATATTTAATAAAGAGTATAATAAATATAACTATCGCTTTAATGAAATATGCCAAAATATACAGGAAGTCAGCAGTTTTCACTTTGTTTCCGTACCAGTGTTAATCACAACAAACTCATAACTGTCAAACATTTCAATGTGTAGTGTTCACTTAAACTTTAGTAAACAATGACTCAAATAGTTTATTACAATAAGCTACCATATTTCTGCCAAATCCAAACTAGCATGCACAGGCGATTGATCGACCATTAATAACTATTTCATATTGTTAGCTTGTGACTATTCGTGATTCGTCTATTTTTGTAACGCTTATTTTTACCCGAGTGAATAACGGTTATGACAAGCTGATTCATTGTTGTTTCGTCGCAAAATGTTTACGGCACCATGAGCGTCTTCAAAGGAATTTGGAATGGCTTTGTCTGACTAGATTTGTCTCAGAAAAACTTCGCAATGTTGAATATTTAAAAAAGTATAGTGAACTCTTAGTACTCGTTATCTTTATCATCAGCAGATATACAGCCTACTGCATGGCTTTAGGCTCTTTAACAAGGTGGGTAAGATCGGACTATACCCCACATCTCTGGCACAGATAAGTAGGTTTAAAAGACTGCTAATAGCTTCTAGCTAGACTTAATTTCGTATTAAAGGCTTAACGTGTCTTCCGAAGCTAAGAGGAGCTAGAGATTTATTTAATGTTCAGTGTTCACCCATTCGGTGATCCAGCATTGCGAATTAACTTGCAAGATCGCAATCCAAACGCATAAGCTGGTGCGCTATCAAGCTTCTCAAGTTGTTACATTATTTTAATCTGTACATCTAATTTTCTTACATCTTCTATGTAAGTGATCTGAGTATCTTTATCTATATCTATACTACTATATAAATCTGTAGGCTCTGTCTGTACATGTTATTTTTCTGACAAATTTTGGGATAAATATTCATTTCGATTTTTGAAATTTTTGTCTGTCAGTCTGTATGTCCTCTTATAACTTTATGAAAATTTGTATGTAGTAAGAACATACGATTGTGCAAGTGATAGGCTATATATACATGATGTTGATGATGATGTTGTAAACCTAATAATTATTTTGATTAGCATTCTTTGATCCATTATATTCATGTATACATGCATAGCGAAGCGGGCGGGTGCCGGCTAGTATAGTATATAAATCTTCTGTGCGTATGTTTGTAATTGAACTCCTTCTAAACGGCTGGACCAATTTTGATGAAATTTTTTGTGTGTGTTCAAGTAGATTCAAGAATGGTTTAGATTTACAATTGGACTCGGTAGGTGGCGCTGCAATGGGTCTAACATGGGATAGGGGTGTTCTTAAGCGGCCGAAGTTGCGAGCGGGCCACTAATAGTGATACTTAAAAAATATATATTATACTCGATGACGAAAAACCTTTATATGTATTTTAAATACATACGCACAACATATACTCCTTCTCCCAAAAAGGGGTAGACATAGCATCGAAATCACCAATTTTGAGTAATCTCGCTGTTAGTGACCTCGACGCCACATTTAACAAAATCAAAGTAAGGCTATGAGGTTGAATATATAACATCGGTGATAGGTTGTTAGCTTATAGCCTGATGTACAAACAATTTGGAACCCTTGTCCCTTAGTCGGCCCTTAAGAGGATACACTAAGGTCGACTGAATTGAAAAACATGTATGAAAAGTAGACAAAATCAACGTTTCGTAGTCTTCTGATTCCTCCTCCAAAACTGGACCGATTTAATTACTTTTTTCTTTAAAAATTAAAGAAAGGCTTTGGCTGTGTCCCTATGTTTCTTTTTCATAAATTAATTATTAACAAAGATGTGAACCTTTAAAAACCTTAAAAATAGACCGCTGTGTTTCCCAAATTTGACGAGATTATATAAAAAAAGCAAAACATAGGGACACAGCCAAAGCCTTTCTTTAATTTTCAACGAAAAAAGTAATTAAATCGGTCCAGATTTGGAGGAGAAATCAGGGGACTACGAAACGTTGATTCTGCTTACTTTTCATACCTATTTTTCAATTCAGTCGACCTTAGTATTTTCTCTTATGGCTCTACGCTTGCATGCGAAGTTAGGCAGCTATAACATTCTTTTCACATCCCAGACCAGCATGGGACCACATTTTTAAACTCTACTTTATTCTAGTAATGTTGTTAATCAACTTTACGTAACATGATCGCTATCATTAGTGTCAGCGATATAGCTCATGACAATATCTTTCGTTGACCCACCATTAGAAGGGGTGAGATTAACACTAATTAATTTGTTGGCTGACATTTCACAACAGTTTTCAGCGTCTGTTCATACAGCACAATAAAGTGAGATGCTGTCGCGTCTCATTCTCCAATTAGCCACAATGTCATTGTTAATTTAGAAAAACATTTTGGCACAACACGTAAGTTTTAAGATGAATAAGTGTTAGGAGTTTGTTAACTTTTTATTTCTTTATTTCTTTGTAGAAAATTGAATATAAACAATATGCTTAAAGGTATATTCTTAAAACCAGTATTAGTTCATCATCACCAGCTTTAATAGATCTAAAATATTTTCTTAGATTTCTAAATTCAACAGGTGCCATAATAATGTCATTATGACTTAAATATTAATTAATTACTCTTTGTATTATGAAAAATGAAAATTTTGTTTCTCGAATATTTTTAGTTTCAAGGCTGAGCTCACGTAACGTACTGAATAGACTATTATATATATTATATTATAATGAATATTCTATGTATTTGTTATCGCATTTATGTTGTCGTTTCTTGGGTATTTTTGGTATCGAAGAATTCATACAAAATGTAAAAAATCATGAATGACTCCCGATCAACCGCAGTCAACCGTGGCTATCTAAACATCGAAATAAATTGCTCCGTCTGTACAGAGAATTTTATTAGTGAATTCACGCCAATTTTTACGGCGCCAGTTGCAATTCTACCATCTGATGGAACTGCTAACGACTTCACATGGCGGATGTTACTATTTTAAATAAACATATCAAGAAAGATTTTCTATAGCTTCCTGATAATCGCGATATTGATCTCACATAATTATATCAATTGAAACAGATGCCAGTTCATTTTTTTCTTTCTCAGCTGTGCCTAGTTAGTAAAATCAAATCTAATGGTTCGTATTCTATATTGGTTTCTGTTTATATTTTTCTACAACTGAAAATAATTAAGATTTAATTGCACTGACGTAATTGTAATTATGTGACTGTCAACGAAATATATTACACATGTATCTTAAAATAAATTAGCACGAATTAAAGTTGCTTTCCAACTGTTGACTATTAACATTAATTTGTACTTCTACTGGTACTACTACAAGATGTAGTGTAAGAGGATACTGTGTGTCATAAAAATATCTTTATTTGGAGTTCAACTACTATCATATTCATTATTTCCCGATTCATAGGATACTTCCATTGTGTATTCGATCGCAGCCTTATTCTCTTTTTGGTAGGTATCATGTGAATCTAGGTCTTCCAATTCAATTGTTATTACATCTTAATATAATCCTCTAACTGCATCGGTGTTGCGATCCATCTGGACAAGTTATTCTGCTAAATATTTATCAAACAAAACAGCACGCGAGCACCGAGCGTGGGTGTGACGCACTGTTGATACCTGATGCGCTATTTCGGTATCGGAATCACGATTACCATTTCCTTTCCCACTATAAATATCTTATTAACGACTGTTATGGTAGTTATATAATTAACATCAATAATAAATATTTTTGATTTTTCGGTAGTAGTTTTGTAATTCAATATTTTACTTATATCGCCAATAGCAAATTAATTTGTACAGTTAATGTAGCATTGTGTGATACATTAGCAGCCCTAACCTTGTCGACAAGGTGCTTCTTTTGCCCTACGTTGAATGAAAATTATACTTTGTTCGTGTAGTTTCTTTTTTGTTATTTTGTTTTGGTGTCAAACAAAAGAGTCAACTATGTTCACTGTGTTAGCGTTATCGGTTTTTAATCATTATCGGTGTTGAGCCATTTTTATAAAGTACTTTATGTGTTTATTTTTAATTATTTTATTTCTATTATAAGCTTTAATAAACTTGCAAGATCTTGTTGATCTCAAAGCTAATCGCAATGTGGATCAACACATTAGTCACATGTCATGTCAGACAACAGACAATACTTGCACTGTTTCGAATTATATTGAAACCATTTGATATATTTCCGGTTCATTCGACGCTTGCCAAATACCAAATAGCTTTTCATTAGTATGTGTGATGTGATTTCTAATTAGGTCAGTATATTTTCCTACGCTCGACAATCATTTCCTTTCTCAAGTTTTGTTAGTCACATTTAAGAACCAGTGACTAAAGTCATGAGAACGACTCCCACTAGAAAACACTTTTAGAATGTATTTTGACATTTGAGCTGATGTTTGACCGCTGATACTTTTAATTTGAATGCTTGTGTTTTGTCATTCACAATCTGCGTAGAGAGTTCGGATCATAACCCACCATACTGTACCAATGCGGGTTGGTGTATACAACGTGTAAAAGAAAGGTGTGGCCAAAATGAAAAGATCCAAAGTGTATTCGATCTAGATATTGTATGCAGAGTTACTAAGACATCGCTATTAACTTTAACTTGTTATGCAATTTTTAATTTAATATTTCTACTGTGACGTCACAGTCCTTGACTTAGTTATCCTCTTAGTAATTTTTTCTGTTCCATATCGGAAAGTAACAACCGTTTCATTAGTACAATACACCGCGACGGATAGCAGGGTAAAATGTTTAACATTTACAATTACATGACAAATTTAAGTTAACTAATACTCGCCCAGTGGTCGAAATTCGACCGTAATTTTATTAAGGCTGCATGTATTGTATCCGCAATGAAAAATTAAAAAAGATAGAATGTGAGTTCGGATTGGCATTGACAGATTTCATTGTTTTATTTTATTTTTATTTTTCTCATCTGTTTGTATTTGTGCAGGTCAATAAATGTTTCTTATTCTTATTCTTATTCTTATTCTTATTTCGGCCGCTCCTCTTCAATTTTATTTTTTTTTTAAAAGAGTATGCGTGTGTCAAATACATGGTAGTGTGTGTAATATTTGTTTTATTGATTTAATGTACTTTTATGCATAATATTAGCATTCGGGTAACCTTCTCTTTATAAACTATAAGTGTGCGAAATTTCATACTCCTCCGTCCGCGCAATTTTCGTAAAAAAGGGGTACAAAGTTTTTGCTTCACGTATTAATATATAGGTAGACGATTTTGTCTTAGTAACAACACATAGAAGATCTAGATCGAAACTTACTTTGAATCTCTTTATTTTTCACCGCCTCTCCGTTACACGTTGTATAAACGACTGTCATCTTTAAAGAATTGAAACCAACTTTAAAGGTTTAACGTGCTTTGCGAAGGATGGAGGAGCTCAAATTAGTAATCCATTTGGTGACCTGGTAAAGTGAAAGCTACTTAATTTTGGTTTTTATAAGTTTAAACTTGAAAAGATTGCAACGGCAACGCGCAAACTGCATATATTTTGCAGTTCTAGATCAAGTGAAAGTGATTATGGTGCTATTATATTAACATACAAACACATATTCCAAATAGTAGGTATATAAAAGCAGTTTTCCAAGCAATTCTATTAATATAAGTTAACACATACGAGTACCACTTGCTTCTAGGCAACAGCAGTTGTTTTGATAACCGCTTAACCAATTTTTGGAGATATGATACGCTAACGATACGATACGATTTATCTGTAGGAAAAATCTAATAAGGCTTTCCATTTGGAGAAGAGCTTGATGGCGGAGAAATTGAGCTGGTAGCCTGTTGAAATTACGAACGTGAAATTTGCACAATGCCGTATCCCTTCATAGTGTGGATTGTGTTGAATTTATGACGGTCTTTAACATCTCTACCAGAAGCTTGGTTTTGGCCCAATTTTCCTTTTTGATACGGTCCGCGTGAGAAGGCCTGAGCCTACTCTCATGTCACAGGACACAGTACTGATTAGCTGACGATGTGGAATAAAAATAGAAATTTTGGATGTTGATAATAACACTACTGTCGAAAATTTTATTATTTACAAGCAAGAAAATCCATTTAAATTAAACTATTTAAAATGAAACTTACATATACTCGTAAACAATAAATTGTAACTACTACTAACTTTAAATAAAAAAATCCCCAAATCATCCCCCATCAATCAGGCCGAGTGCCCGCCTGGTTAGCTAACAGCGTTGCCATGTTAGCAAGATTTATTACGCTGGCCCAAGTTGCTCAGTAGCCCAGGTGGTTTCTGCTAATTTTATGGAAATATCTTTAAAACGTTTGTGAGCACTCTGGCCACATGTCCAGTCAGATTCTCATACCTTCGCCGTTTGAGGTTCTCTAACAGAAGTGCTTGGAATGTGCGACGGACGGTGCAAGCGTTTCGATACAAGTAGCATCCCAAACTAGAGCCCGTCCCATTCTAAACAATTTAAAAAAAACCAACACTTATTACTTCCAGAACACGAATTCTGCCAAAATTGTAGATGCATATTGATAATACTTGTTTCTGTAACCAATAAATTGGTAAATTAGCTGTCATAGCTCGTTATTACTTTGAGTTTTTTTGGTTATTCTGTTGACTATCCGTTTAACTACCTTGTTTATTTGTTATGTCATCAAATTCAAATTCAAATTCAATTCAAAAATCATTTATTCAGTTTAGGCTACAAGTAGCTCTTATGAATGTCGCTATGCCATCGGTTCGTAAGTCTACTCTGGGCGGGAGATCTTGCACTGAGAAGAACCGGCAAGAAACTCAGCAAGTGTCCAGCTCTTTTCTCCGTTACAGCGTCAAAAAAAATAAAAATTGGTAAATGCCATATCATAGCAGGACACTTTCCATTACAAATAAACACAAAAAATATAAAAGACAACCACACCATGTAAAAAACAAAAAAAAATAAACAAATTATCAAATTTACATCCGGTATAAGTTTCAATTTCCACAATGTCATACAGTACCACTACAGTACTCTAATAAAAGTCAAAAATTGTTTAAGAAAAACAAAGTCAAACTATAGTAATTAATACTAACAATAAGATAAGTATGCAAGAGCAGACCAGCCTCCACAGGCGGCACCCGTTCACGAGTATGACATATGAATCAGCCATCGCTTCGCTCAACCATATTTTAGGGAACGTAACGACCCGACGCACACGCCACCACCATCATCATCATCAGCCTATACTATTTGTTGTGTATCTCTTTACAATCTTATTTTTTTTGTAGACATGCTAATGTGGTTTTTTTAATAATAGTAAAAATATGTCTAGATTTAGGTCGACTCGTACAAATAACTTCCAAATTTTCTCTCGTCGAATGTTTATTCCACGTCGCGTTAAATACTTGAACCGGATGTTTTGTCCGGGCCGCGAAAATATCCCGGAGTGGCTTGGAAGTGGGACATTTGTTTGTACAACTGCTACTTACTTCGGGCTGGTTCTTATGATCTTCCAACTACCACTATTTTGATATTATTAAAATGAGAATGATTGCGTAAATTATCTACCGATGTGTTGCTAATCCTGAAAAATATAAGTAAATTTCCATGGAACAAGCTTATTTTTAAGTCTAATGTTATATTGATGGCAGCTTTTCCTAAGTAGATTCTAAAATAGGTGTCCCAGGTGTCTACACATATTGGGGAATCTCATCATCATTATCTTAGCCAAAATACGTCCACAGCTGGACAAAGGCCTCCCCCAAGGATTTCCATAACGACTGATTTGTGCTGCTCACATCCAGCGGCTACTAACTTTGGTATTTATTGTATATTTAAATATTTAAATGTAAAACTTGATATACTTTAAATCGCGTTTATAAGTTCCTCTAATACTTATCTTAAAGAGGCCTGCCAAGGTCTGCCTTTTCGTCTTTAGTGTATGCTTCTTCTCTGTGCACAGTGTTGCACTTGCACTCTCCAACTCTATCTACCTTTACTTACAAATATGAGAAAGCATTAGTTCTTACTAATTTCAGTCTACGTTTTTGAATAAGAGGGATGCTTTCTAACTTCCATTCAATATAAGAGAACACACTGGAACATTTATTAATTAATATTATTATTAATATTAACGGGTAAGCACAGTGCCTTGATCTCACCTGATGTTAAGTGATGATAAGGGCAATGATGGAAGCGCACTTCACCTGGGATCCTCAACTAGTGAGGCACTGGCTATCTTATCTCGAACTGCCGGAACACAACAATGCTACAAACATGTATGGCGTCATATTTAGATAAGATGGTGGTAGCTAGCCAGGCGGACAAACAAGCCCTACCACCAACCAAACCGAGTACACAAACATGTACCCTCGCTGGGAATCGAACCCGGGATCTCTGGGTCTAAACCGATGGTCTTAGCCACTAGACCACAGAGGCGGTTATATTTTTACACTCGAATGAACACTTTTTTTCACCACCTAATTTTATTCTTATTACATTTTCCTGTTGTACAGTAGTCTAATAGACATCTGTTTCCGGCTGTTCTGGTCTTCGACGCAAACATGCGTGTCAATAATAAAGTGTTCGGCACATGGATTTCCCGCCGCCCGGTAAATCTCTTCGCGGATTTTTTATCTTAGCTAGTTGCTTTTTGATTTTTGTTTACAATTTATCATGCGTGTTATAAATTATAATAACTACTGTATTGGACACCGCTCATTTTACATTATACAATTCAATTTAGATTTACATTTAGTATCTCTGGAGCCAAAAAGTTTGAGTTACGTGAAAATGTTACAAGTAAATCCCCCTCAATGATGAATGATAGTTTTACTTTATTCGCCTCTGTGGTCTTGTGGTTAGACCACTGGTCATTATGTGTTTTTTTAGCGGGTCGTACATATTGTGCTCGGTTTTTTGGTTGTAGGGCTTAGTAGTCCAGTAGGCTTAGCCAAAGTAACATTAAAAAAACGATAGCGAAGTTCGATAAGAATAAAATGTATGGGATTGACATAAGCCACGCTAAATCACGTGGTCAATCTTATGTCAATCCCATACATTTTATTCTTATCGAACTTCGCTATCGTTTTCTTAATGTTACTTTGGCTACCGCCACTGGCTAGCTACCACTATCCTATCAAGCTTTTTGCTATAATAACACTGATAATAGCATTGTTCTGTTACTACAGTTAGAGGTAAGAGAGAGCCAGTCCCTCATTAGTTGAGGATCCCTGGTGAAGAGCGCTTCCACCTTCGTAATCAATTACTATTAAGTAACCAAGCTCTCCTACGTTGCAGTATAATAATAAAATGTTCACCTCCTTACATACCACGATAAACTCAACCTGAGAGTGCTCCTAATATTTAAAGGCGCCTTCGAGCTTATTGCACTCGATACCATGTTCAGGACATTCAGCAAACTAAGTAAGACACGGAAAAAATCTGCGGCGTTTACCAGTTACTAAACCTTGTGCATTCTCCAAGACTTCAGCCGTCTCTAATAGTTACACTGTAAAGGTCACTGGCAGCTTACAGTCTCACAGTTCTGCTGATCCAAATTTGATGACCTAGAAATCTTTATGTCTAACCTACAAGTATTAATTAACGTCGACATCAAATGTTTCGTCAATATAACATTTTGACATACACCTCATGATTTAGAGATCACCTGACTTCATTCTCCAGTTGCCAAGAGGCGTGCTGCTGTGCGAAAAATATACGGCTCATCTGATTTACGAACCTAATAAAACTGTATACACTTGTTTGTCAAAATTGGTACACTGCTTATAGACTATCCTTGGGGCTTTGTTCACGAAAAATAGTCTGAGCTCAGTAGTTTCAATGGAATTGACAAATTTCGGCATCTCTGTGAGAAGAAACTCTTATTGGAAAACGTTTTTATTTATTCTATGTACAGTGTTTACATTTTAACAATAGTAAGTGAGTTCCTAATTCTTAAGAAGACCTTGAAGAAGACCTTTTAAAAGAACTACATTTCCATCATCATCATCATCATCATCATCACAGCCAAAAGACGTCCACTGCTGGACAAAGGCCTCCCCCAAGGATCTCCACAACGACCGGTTTTGTGCTGCTCGCATCCAGCGGCTTCCCGCGACCTTCACCAGATCGTCGGTCCACCTTGTTAGAGGCCTGCCCACACTGCGCTTTCCGGTACGCGGTCGCCACTCCAGGACTATCCCGCCCCAGCGGCCATCAGTCCTGCGAGCAATGTGCCCTGCCCACTGCCACTTAAGCTTTGCAACTCTTCGGGCTATGTCGGTTACCTTAGTTCTTCTGCGGATCTCCTCATTTCTGATTCGATCACGCAGAGAAACCCCGAGCATAGCCCTCTCCATTGCTCTTTGAGTGACTTTGAGCCTTTTTATGAGGCCCATAGTGAGCGACCACGTCTCAGTCCCGTATGT
Organism: Eudonia lacustrata; assembly: GCA_947562085.1. NCBI lineage: Eukaryota > Metazoa > Arthropoda > Insecta > Lepidoptera > Crambidae > Eudonia > Eudonia lacustrata. The sequence goes on along the minus strand of OX387334.1, from coordinate 5,828,403 downwards.
CATCACTGGCAACACACACTGGTCAAAACATTTCCATCAATTAGTCATTACTATTTCTGTTAAATAATCTTTAAAAAGAATACTATTCCATAATTTATATCGTACATTCAGGAAATTGTTTAAGCCACGATGCGCGGTTTAAAGTCTATATTCAAATCTATGCAAGCCTTTCATAAAACACAAAAGACGGTTTCCACTTTATAAATAGGTACTCTTATTTATTATAAACTAGTGAAACAAGTTACCAAAGCTTACGCGTTTTCAACAGAAAGCAATTCAAAGCAAATCATTTGCCATGTATCCGTTTTGTCGTTGCATGATACCCACAACGAAAGTTTGAGTAGGTTTGTAACAGTCCCTCCGTGAGATCAGCTTCTATCTTCAGCGGAAAACACCTCTGCACCGGCGACGTCACGGTGACGACTCCGTTATCCAACCGACGACGGCTGCAGCCGCCCACGCGCATACCGTCCCGCCCGCCTCGGCCGGCAGCCAACATTTTCATAGTTTAGTTACGATTTCGAAAACGACCCGACGCGTCCCGCCGCCGGTGACCAACCGCCGGATTTCGAAAACGAATCCCCAGTTTCTCGCATATTCTTCGTCAAGTTCTCGATAAATCACACTTGACTGTTGTAGTGTTGTGCTCACAATTTTGACTAGTGTGTCGTGATATCAATTGGATTTTTTTCCATTTTATTAGGTACGTTTACTTTTTATTATATTTATTAATATTTAATAGAAATGGCGCAATATAAAGGAATGTTCTTGAGTGGTTCCGATATTTTATATTGAACAACGATGGTCTTAGAATCGACCCTTGAGGCAGCTTTTTAGTATCGACGTTGTGTATAATTAATCTGATCTATTGAATGCAGATATTTCAAGCTTTCATAGTGGTAAATCTAAAGGAACTTATACTAAAAATGTTAGGTAATCGTAGGAAGTAACAGACGATGCATGTTATAAAAGATGAGCGCCGCCGAAACGCGGGCCTTCAGTAGTTACAGAAATAGACCAAGATGTTTCGTTCACACTTGAGAGAATTTTAACACAGGACACCCACTCGCTTACACTTCACCTTGCCCAGATGGCGCTGACCGGGGCAGTGAGTCACTTCAGCGTCGAGAGCTTTCAGCACAAGTGGTTTTAGCCAGTGATACAGCTATGATGTATTGAGTTTAGGGCGACTTTAAGAATGATTGATTCCATTCTTGCTTCATGAATCAGTAAATCAACTCAACGCGAATTGTATTGCAAAACAGAAGTCTATTTAGGTGAAGATGATAGATTGCAACTTTAATTTTGTTTTATGAAATGACACCGTTATTTTCATTTATGTCTCCCAGAGTTAATTGTTAAGGCATATCTTTTGACATAATTATGGGCTTTGTTGTATTTATTGTCCAGAATTTATAATTTATCATTTTTTTATTATAATCTTATAACTTTTATCTTTCCTCCTGTTATTAGATTCAAGAGTTCAAAGAGAGCATCTCTTGCAAGCACATAATAGTTTCGCGTCTTTTCTTGATACTATTTTTTTCCTAATTTACTTTTTTCTCGATGGATCTTTCTGCACACTTTTTAAATTTACTTTAACGTTTGTTATATAAGTTTCTGAAGCCAATACGGCTTTTGCCAATATAAAGAATTTTACATTCCCTAACTAAATAAATAAAAAGATCATATCTAACTATACAAATTAATTTTCTCTCATAAGAATTTTGAATATTACTTCACATGTGTTTCTACCAGAAGTCGCTAGCTGTGACAACGAGCTCCATAGTTTAGATCACTGCCATACAAGGCTTTTGGACTTTATAATTCGATTTGTTGAATAAGTTAAGTTTAGAGCTGAAAGCAATTTGACTTATATTTTGATTATTTGTTAAGAAATTCAACAAACAAGCTGTTTTACTATCCTGATAATAAAACTTAGTCAGTAGCAAAATTTTAGAATATGTTGAACTTGAACATGAACATGAACATGTTAAAAAGCAAAACAGTAAAAGAAGAATAAGAAATCATTTACAAAAGAGTGCAGTAGAATAGAATGAGTAGAGTGCAAAATAGTGCAGTATTAGTTTCAATATGTGATTTAATTTAATTCATTTCAAATTAAAACATTTATTTTAGACAAATATAGGCCTATACTTATAAAAGTTAATAAAAAAGTAAAAAATAAAAAAAATAAAAATAGTTATAGCAATGTGTCCTGCTTTATGCATCTGCATCATGATCGGGCAGTCAACCATACCCGCCACAACGTGAAGAATGTAAAATGTTAAGACATGCATCAAATATTATCAAAATAAGATAGTAAAGATGAGTTACTCAATACAACAATCAATGTTCCTTTGATTCCACATTTAATTAAAGCGTTGATAGCCGAATGGATAGAAGCTCCCGAGCTTGTGTGAGCAAGCGAGTTTGGTGCTCAACTCTTGTTTGGTGTTTAGCTAGCAGGACTGTTATTAACCTTCCGGACTCATGTCTTCCCTGATGTCTTCCCTTGGGGAGACATCAGGATTTCCTTAGTCCTGGTGTCTCCCCCAGGTAGGGGAGACATCAGACCTTGCTTTTTATTATTATGTTGAGTACTCGTGAATCCTAGTCTAGCAACAAAAACGAAAAAAATACGCATATCAAGAAAGACGATCTTAATAAGTTATAGAGCATTAGTTCATCATCACATCATCTCCAGCTCGTGCTGCCCCCACTGCTGGGGCATGAGCTTTCCATATGGATAAAACACCACAACGAGATCGGGCCATACCAGTGCGGATTGGTGGTTTTTAACTACTGCTAATACAGCCTAAAATTAAAACAAGCTATATGGGATATCAGAAAACTTTGTATACTGATCTCCAAACTTCAGTATAAAGATGGCACTAAGTGTCTTACAAATAAACAAAGAATAAGGTCCGAATAGTTATTCCGTGTTTCATCTCTTTTATTATCAATTTGAAATGACGTTTACATGCCAGGAACAAAACACGCAATAACTGTCTTAGTTTCCAACCACCATATTTATTTATTTATTTACTTAAAACCAAACAAAATTATTTTAACCGAACATTCTCCGAACGTAATGACCAATAAAAGTTGTAGTTGGCAAAATACATCTCAACCACAAGAGATGTGAACGCCACTTTAAAAAAAGAACTATTCGGAACTTATTCTTTGTTTATTTGTAAGGCCCTCAATGATGAGGAATACAGCCTAGACCAACGGTTACGTGCCTTCCGAAGCACGGAGTCGAGCATTAGTTATAATCTTTAAAAACAAACTGTTTTTATTGAAGACATTATTCTGCACGACTTCAGGCTTTTGAGCGAATCAGACATAGGTATAATTGTTTACAGCCCTGGAATCTCAATCTGACATTAATGTGTCGTAATATCAATAGGAATATATGAGAACATTAACCTACTTGGCAGTAAAGTCCTTTTCGTTATCTGATGCAATTTTGTATTTATAATTTGCTTTGTTTGTAATATCATTATGTGACATCTTTATGTAAAAACCATGTGATTTCATCAGAATTTAATTAAGTGTTTCTTACACATAAATATCCTATAGTTAGAGATATAGCTCGATAACGCAACGGTTGCGATGTAGAAAGTTTTAAGCAACTTTTCAATGTTTTACAGGAGGAGTTAATTAGAATGTTAATAGTCGTTAAAGTGACAATATCAATATCACTTCGCAAAATGTCCACTGGTCGCAAAAGGTCCCATTCGCAAAACGTCCCTTTCTCAGAATGTCCATTTCGCAAGTCTCTTTCGCAGAATGTCCGCTTCGTAAAATGTCCATTTCGCATAATGTTCCATGTTCTTCAAACTTTCTCTTGTAATATTTACATGTTTGACTGGTACAATTTGTAATTTGTATGGATATAAGAAATTCAAAATAAAAGTATGGTACAAGTCACGTTTATTTATTTACTACAATCAAGCAACTGATAATATGGTTTTATCTATAAACAAATATCTTCCGTATGAAGTGATTTGGAATTAAAACTTCTAAATTTAAACATTAATTAGTTATTCTTTAAATAAATGTCAGTTTCATTAAAAAAATCAAAAATAAATAAAAAATGACAATAAGAATAAATTTTATAATAACCATAATATCAGTTGCTTGATTGTACACACGGCGGCAGATCAACCTACCCAAAACTGTCAAATTTCTACAATCAATTTTGAACTTTATTGTTTGGATATAAGGATCAATATTCATTGGAGAAATTTGACAGATTTGGGTAGGTTGATCTGCCGCCGACTGTACTATACTTTTATTTTGAATTTCTTACATGCATTGAATAATAATAATTTGATAACATTAAAAATTACATTGAAAATTATATTAAAATACATTAAAACCTACACTAAAATTACATTAAAAATATTATATAAATTTGTCATTTAGAAATTCCTCAACACTGTAGTAACATTTCTCCATCAATAACTTTAAGTTTTATTTTAAATACTAAACTAACTAACGTAATATTATTACACTCGGAATCATCACTCTCCTCCTTCCATTGAGCTGAACTGGTTTTTTACCTTGCTAGAAATCGGAAATAGGAAATAGGAACCTCTGGATGCTGACATCGTTGGTCTTGCCGTCAGAGTGCCTATATAGTGTATCTTTTGTTTATTAGTATGGCATTGAAGCAGCGCCTCCTGGCGGCATACGAGAAGAGTTAACATTTTGCCATACAAAGTTTTCGTTAACGTGATCGAATGGCGAATGAAACTAACTCGCTCCAGGCAGGTAGCCAAAGTAACATTAAGAAAACGATAGCGAAGTTCGAAAAGAATAAAATGTTTGGGATTGACATAAGATTGACCACGTGATTTAGCGCGGCTTATGTCAATCCCATATCCATAATGACGACCTCCTTGGTCGAGTGGTTTGTACACCGGTTTTCATGGTGTCGCCATCTCTGAGGTCCCGGATTCGATCCCCGGTCGGGTCAATTTAGAAATTATTGTTTTTCTAAATTGTCTCGGGTCTGGGTGTTTTCTATGTATAATAAGTATGCATTTAAGTATTTTAAGTATGTTTATCCGTTGTCTAGTAACCATATAACGAGTTTCATAACGAAGCTTCTCTTGGGCTAGATAATTGGTGTGAGTGTAGGAAAAATTTATTATTTACCTACTGATCACAAAGGCGGGTAGAATTTATTTGAACGTATTGCATATCATATAGTGCCATGTCTTAGTCCCATTTATTTCAAATCAAATCAAATCTAAATATTTATTCATTTTCAAATTAAAAGTAATAAACAAAAATAAAATATAAAATAAAGAAGCGAAAACGAAAAGGACCCCACTAAGCATATGTTGCAGCATGAGCATCACCTGCAACGCTGATGTTCTGCGGAGCCCTATTGTTTGTGTGTACTGTAAGGAGGTTATATGCAGCTAATAGTAAAAGTTAGTTTAATTTATTTGTATGTAAGCCTCTTTAGTCTGGATGAGTATTTGAATCATCGAACATGTAATTAATCCAACTTTTACTATGAGCTGCATATAACCTCCTTACAGTGCACACTGCGCTTCTGCTTATATTGGCTAAGCGGCCAGAATCGCCGCGATTTCTTTCATTTATTTCGATTTATTTCGCGTTCGATTCTTAGGGCGTTACAAAATTATTGTAACCAGTTTGATTGGTGGTAGGGCTTGTTGTAAGGCCGTCTGGCAAGGTTTTCTGGTCCATCGCCATAATAACAATGATGCAGGAAGGTTGCAGGTAGTATTAAGTTTGGTTATTTAGGATTCCAGTCAAAGTGGCCAGTGTTCCTTCGGCCTTATTTTCACTTATCTGTATAAACGTTTGTATAAACATAACTGAATTAATTAATTCATTGAATAATTGAATAGAGGAGCTCGATGACGCAGTGGGTAACGCGCCCGGTCTGCGAGTGCTGAGGTTAAGCAACTTTCGCAAAGGCCGGTCATCGGATGGGTGACCAATGTACCATCTCGAGCTTTTCCGTGCTTCGGAAGGCACGTAAAGCCGTTGGTCCCGGCTGCATTAGCAGTCGTTAACAACCACCAACCCGCACTTGGCCCGCGTGGTGGTTTATGGCCCGTTCTCCTTATCCATCCATAGGGTAGACTCGTGTTCCAGCAGTGGGGACATAAAAATGAGCTGATGATGATGATGAATTGAATTGTTCTCTAGCATATAAACTATAAGTTTCCATACGTAATTTGACGTTTTTAAGAAAGTAGGGAAAAGAAATTCCTTTGCTAAAGTGTATTGCTAGGCCCTTGCTGAGTGTGTATTAGATACGTAATGGTTCTCTGCACAAAGTCCCCCGCCGCCGCCCCCGCCGTAGATATACTAAGTGGCGTGGTGACTTATACAAGTGCTATTTTTTTTAACAAAAACTTAAAAAAAAAATACTATTTTCATATTTTCAAGTGCTAATTGCTGCAATTATACTAAATTAAATATTTATAAAATACAGTGAAAAAATTAAACGCCCACCCGACCCAGCCAGCAATCCGGGCAGCTGCTTTGCTACGGGGAAGGCTAACGTAAGCGCTGAATTTTGTCACTGCTTTTTTAATTTTTGAGTGCTAATAGTGGCACAGTGCGCGGATGGCGGATGACCCAGATTCGATTCCTGGCTGGGTTCGGATGAGCGTTAAATTTTTTCACTGTATTTTATAAATTTTAAAAACTTAAAATTTTGTTGCTGGACTCGCGACACCTTTAACGTTCTCCTATAAGCCTTCATTTCAATCAAATTCCCGCTAATTAGATTATTTCATTAGCTAATGTGTTCATTAATATTATCCATCCTCTCCTCCATTTATATTATTGAGGTATTTAGGCCTGATTATTATTGCAATCATGTTAACTCTATTACTGATGGGTATTGTTTAACAACCACGCTTGTCAAATGCGGGTTGGTGATCACAAACCCGGCTATGGATTGAGAAAAACGAATCCTTTTCCTTATCGACCTGAAATAGTGCTATGCCTCTCGACTACTGAGGTGTTTTGAAAAGTCTTTAAAAATATGAGGTTCTTCAAGAAGCGTGTACTTAAAGTCGCTTTCAAAGTCGGTAACTCTTGGATAACTCCCCGGGTGTTGGTCTGTTCATGGGCATAGGCGGCAATGACCACTTTCCCACAAGAGGCTCGCTTCCGTCTTTCAATATTTAAATATTAATGAGCATAACATCTTTACCAAACTAAAAAAACAGGTGTGTAAGATCGACGATGATGAAAAATCGACTGAACTAAACAACAACATCGACTGAATCCATCGGAATACAGTGAACAAAAAAAATACAAGACAAAGCTTTAATATCCCCCACTGCTGAGGCATGAGCCTTCCTTTGGATAGATAGGGAGAATAGGCCATTAACCACCACGCGGGCTCAATGCAGAGCTAATTGCACCGGATCTAACGGATTTATGTCCCTTCCGAAGCACGGAGGAGCCCAAGATAAAACATTTTTGTTCACCCATCCCATGACCGGCCTTTGCGAAAGTTGCTTAACCTTAGCAATCGTAGACCTTAACCTCTGCGCCAGCGAGCACCTTTAGTTTTCCCTAATAACTATAGTAAATCATAGAATAAACATAATATTGATGTTTGTTTGGCATGCCTGACATTAAAAGCCTCTTATGGGTCACAATACTTAATTTAGTTTTCTCTAAAACCATAAGTAAGTGTTTGTTAACTTAGCTGTAAGTGAAATTGGTAAAGCAAGGGACTGCTTTTGAATGTTTTTGCCCAACTCCTCATAGAAGACGATTCCTGCATTCCAAACGGTGTGGTAAAATCAAGACCGTTCCAAAAGATTCTGTTGCGAACAAATTACCAAAACACAAATGTTGAAAAAATTTCCACGAGCAGGATTTGAACCCGCACCCTTCTGACATACCGGGTCAGGTGCTCTCCCAATTAAGCTATCGTGGTTCTAACCAGCCCGCCGAAATTATTCAACACTATTTACTTTTTACTTTGAAAGCCAAAGGCACCCATTCAATGTCAACAACTAACATCATTAACATCTGATCATAATATTTTTACAAATACTAAAGATCAGTTAAGAAGTAGGCAAGCTATTTATAAAATGTTTATATAAAAATATATGTAAAATTTATGTAAAAAGTAAATAGTGTTGAATAATTTCGGCGGGCTGGTTAGAACCACGATAGCTCAATTGGGAGAGCACCTGACCCGGTATGTCAGAAGGGTGCGGGTTCAAATCCTGCTCGTGGAAATTTTTTCAACATTTGTGTTTTTGTAATTAAAATAAGATTAAAAACCAATGAAATATTCAAACATGCGGTGTGTCTGTGTGTATGTGATGAAGTACCAATTAAACTATCTATCTTATGAAGACTAAAATAAATCTAACAATTGTTGTTTGTCCAACAGGTTACCCTACGTCTTCGAGGGGCAGTTTCACCACCAGTAATGACCAGCTAGCGGCATGGGGGTGACCGACGACTTGGCACCGAGCTTTACGCAGAAGCCGCAGCTGCGACAAGAGGATGACGGCAACAAACTCGTGTTCGAGTGCCAGCTACTGGCCTCGCCGAAGCCGGAGATCAGCTGGTACCGGAGCGATGAGCTCCTCAAAGAGGACACTAGGACTAAGTTCAAGTGAGTTTCTTTGTTTCTTAATTAATGGCTCAGTGCGGTTTGTGCATATCCAAAGAAAACACATCTGATATCTGTAAGGCTGCGTCCTTGACGTCTGCGGTGAGCGGGGCAGGAGCGGACATACATACGTACATACATTGACAAGGGACCGTCCTAGATGACAGCGGGAGCGACGCGACAACAGAGCGAGCGGTACACGAGCGGCGCGGGCGGCGGGCGACTGTCGAATTTTTCGATAATTTCAAGCGGGGTACCTGTCTGGTGCCTGCTGCCGCTACAGACAGGCATTCCTATTCTCCGCCCCGCTACCGCTACCGCCTCGCTCACCGCAGGCGTCGAGGCTGCGGCCTCAGCACTAATTAATTAATGCGGCATTCACGTTCCTTTCGCAGACACGTAGGATGTGGAACTGGCTTTGTTCAGACAAATTTCCCATGCGCTAAAACATAAATAAGTTACTTCAGAAAGCTTCTTAATAGGGCTCTAAAAGACGGCAACGCAAAGGCAAGCCCGAATGCTGCCGATTTTTTTTTTAAATTCTTTATAGGCAAGTATTTGACCGCGATCTCGCCTGATTGGATGGATAGGATGTAGCATACTTGCCTAGATAATACCTGTTCACTCTTGCCTTGAAAATGTGCAGGTTACGTGTCAGGAAACAAATCCGCGGAAAGGGAGTTCCACTCTTTAGCTGTCTTCATCAAAAATGATGACGCAAAGCGCTTTGTTCGTATAGGCGGTATGTTGACAGCATAAGGGTGTGATCTCAGTCCGCGTCTAGTTCCCCGAAGATGGAAAGGAAAGGATGTAATAATTTCCCATATTTTCGCTCTTTTAACTGGCTATGTGGTGTGATGGGTAATCAACTACGATCTGAGACCCAGAGACCCAAACTCAATTTCCAGCGGGGGTATATGATCAGATTAGTTTTTTAAGTCCTCCTGACCACAAATTATCTAAATTTTAGTTAATTAGTGGTTAGAGAGAGTTATAGATGAGATAGCCAGTGCCCCTGTAATTGAGCATTCCGGGTAAAATGCGCTTCACCTTGCATGATAAGGCAAGGTGGATTGAAAGAAAGGTGGAAGTTTACTAGTGAGATAAGGCAACCATTCATGTGAGATAAAGGTCCACCCGTTAAAAATTAGAAGGCTCGTCCGCTCATTAGCCATTTTGATTACATAAAGAGAATTTTCCTAAATTAATATACGTTTATAGAGTGACATTAATTAGCAGAATCGCGTCCCACGTTTTGGGTCAACGCTCGCCGTCACCTTGGTACAACGCGTTCGCTCTTTTATTTCCTTTGATGTGTTGTGGTCGACAAAGCGGGGACAGCTGACACACTTGGCACCAGAACCCGTCTAATGTTAGTACCTACATAGACACGAACCATGAGGAGTTAACATAAAATGTTAGCCCGTGACCACAGCCACTGCGATTTATATATTAAGGGACGTGGATACGCTTGTGTGTTGCCATCCCCTCTAAAAGCCCTCTAAGAATGCCTCTGAGGATGCCTTTGGGGATGCCTCTGAGGATGTCTCTGAGAATGCCTCTGAGGATGCTTCTGAGGATGCCTCTGAGGATGCCTCTGAGGATGCCTCTGAGGATGCCTCTGAGGATGCCTCTGAGGATGCCTCTGAGGATGCCTCTGAGGATGCCTCTGAGGATGCCTCTTAGGATGCCTCTTAGGGTTCCTTTGAGGATGCCTCTGAGTAAGCTTCTGATGATGCCTCTGAGGACGTTTCTGAGGATACCTCTGAGGATGCCTCTGAGGATGCTTCTGAGGATGCCTCTGAGGATGCCTCTGAGGATGCCTTTGAGGATGCCTCTAAGGATGCTTCTAAGGATGCCTCTGAGGATGCCTCTGAGGAAGTCTCTGAGGATGCCTCTGAGGATGCCTCTGAGGATGCTTCTGAGGATGGCTCTGAGGATGCCTCTGAGGAAGCCTCTGAGAATGCTTCTGAGGAACCTCTAAGTTTCTCACCGACCACAAAAGTCTCACAAACTATAATAATCGGATTTTTATTATCCCTACACCGATTTGGCTTTCATCTCACCTATGTTAAGTGATGGTTGATAGTGGATTAGCACTTCATCTGGCAAGCTCCACTGAGGAGTTCGTCTATTCTTTTTGATGGCCAGTCACTCAGTATATCAACAGTACTGTCGGAACACAACCAATACTACCGACATTAATGTTATGTCGACATATTAAGATAAGATGGTAGTAGATGGCCAGGCCATTGGTGGTCATTAACGACTGCCAATGCAGCCGGGACAAACGGCCTTACATGCTTTGCGAAACAAGCGAAACAAGGAGAAGCTCGAAATGATATATCTTTGGCCACCAAAACAAACAAGACTTGACAAACAAAACAGACGTACAATTTTTTTTTCATGTAACTAACTGAGAGGAGCGATGCGAGGAGGAGGAACTGAGAGGAGCGATTAAGACGAGTTAGTATCAGTTGGTCTAAAACGCAACTGGTGTAAGTAGCAACTGGTCTAAAACGCAACTGGTCTACTGGTCTAAATTGCAACTGGTCTAAAACGCAACTGGTCTAAACTGGAGTGGTCTGTAAAATAAAATATTTTAAACAATAGGTATTAGTTAGTAGTAACTTAAAGCCTAATAATTTCATGTTTATTTCGTGGTACTCTGAGAATTTTTGTTTGGCCAAATTGCAAATCAAATCATTGCAATCATTTGTCAAAACGAGGCGCCAGCCATACAAATTCTCGTATTCCTTAACGTGTTGGAATGGTAAATAAAAATTGCACAACGTACTCTTGATCTCAACTGAAGTGTCAGCGACTGTGATAAATGAGAAACATTTTTAGTGTGTGCCATATTTTATTTGAGACATGCTTATCTAAACAAACCGCAGACGCACAACTGTAGAATATAAAATATTTAACGTTATACGAACTGTGAAATTGTTAACCGCACAGTTTTGATCTTGTTCCAACGACACAATTAAACCTCGGGGCGGAGTTTATAGCGTCAGCAGGTGTGTACAATATATAATTACGTTTTTTTGAGTCTGTTTAACGCTCGTGAATGCGTTAGTTTTGTTTTATATTATTTATGATTAATATTGATTATAAAATGTTAAATTTGTTTTTGATTTCTTTAATGGTTCAAAAAATATTTGCATACAGCAACAAATTATAATTTCTAATAATAAGCTTAATTACAAGTTCGATCGATGGATGTAGCGTGTAAAGATGCAGCCTTGAATCGTCCTGAACTATGGTTGCGCTTCCTTTGTAGCCCTCAAGGCTAAAGGCGATCCCCAGGGTTTGTTTTTACTGTGGTCGGCCTTAGCCTTCTTAGAGAGGGCAAAGGTTAATCCCAGATCTGCGGATTATATGGATCTTTAGATCCGTATCTCCCGGAATATGTTTACTTTTTTATTATACTATCTATATCTAACAATTATATTATACAGAACGAAAACGAAGCAGTTTTATTGTTTACATTATCTAACTATACAAAACGTTGCTGCTGCTGTATTATTATTATAAGTATATGGGTATTAATATACCGTTCCTGTATTACTGATGATTGATTTACCTTTTTTATTTTAATATTTCTTGATAAACTTTCTATGTAATCACGCGCCCTATCAAAGGGAATTAAGGGTCGGCAACGCGTTTTTGCGTTTCTAGCTTTTATGAGCAGCGATAGCTTTTAAATTTGCAGGAGGTACACATTATTTCTACCTCTATTTATAATGTTTCCTTTTGCGGGCCTGCTGGAAGATATTTCAGAACTGAATAAGCAGCGCCCTTGTACTACATTTACTTTACCTTTATTTTTGTTACCTTTATATGTGTGTACATAAACTTGTAAAATAAATAAATAAAATAAATAGCCGCTTTGAGCGTTTACCGGCTACAGTTCAGTCGCATAGAGAGAATTTTCTACATTGACCTTAGCGCCTGACATTTGTCGTAAACATTTTCATAAGAGGCAAATTATTTAAAAATTAAATTTATTCTAAACATATTTTTATCATTAAATTATTTTAAAAACTCGCACAATATTTATTAAACATTTTGAGATAGCAATATTGGGTAAATTTTAAATAATAATATGTGCTCCACTTTGTGCAATACAACATTCTTGACTTTACTTAGATATTAAGAGCGTTTACGCCGCACACTAACGCCGCCAATGAAAAAAAACATATCTAGTAATTAGAGATAGTAAATCAAATTATGCTCAACAAACTATCTGGATGAAGTAATTTAGCATTTTTACGTCACCTAATTAACACCTGACATGTTATGGTTTAGCTAAATATGGTGTTATAGTTAAAAGTGGCCGTAACGTCTTATTTAACTAAACCATAACATGTGAGGTGTTCATTAGGTGACGTAAAAATGCTAAATTACTTCATTCAAATAGTTTGTTGAGCATAATTTGATTTTCTATCTCTAATTACTAGATTATTATGTTTTTTTTTCATTAGTGGCGCTAGTGTGCGGCGTAAACGCTCTTAAGTTTATAATAAAAAAATATTATTTTTTGTTTATTTATTTGACAAAATGCTTCTTCCTACCAGGATCCAGAGCATCGCCAACACCAAGTTCCTGGTGGTGCTCGAGCTGGACGACGTGATCGAGACCGACGCGGGGCTGTACAAAGTCAAGGCTAAGAACAAGATGGGCGAGGTGGCCGCCTCCATCAACCTTAACTTCAGCCGTGAGTGTCCATCTTTATTATTATCAGCAACGGTAGAATCGCGTTAAACGTTTTAACGTTTCAACGAACGAACAAAACTAATGACAGCACCTGCGCCGATGACGTAATTCGCAAAAATAATGAATATGTTGCAACCAGATCATATTTTATCATTCTATAAACGACAATTTACTAATTGACATATTTCCTCCGGCAAATCAAAAGTAGACTCTAACTAGACGACATAGAGTCGACCGAATTCGATCGCTCAATTGTTCAAATTTGACACTAAAATTGAAAGAGTAGACGCACAGAGCATAAAGTGGTTGGGGGGTTTGATAAACGCAAATTTACTCTTGTTTGTCTATAGCCAAACTGCTTTATACAAAAGTAAGCTCAAAATTAGCAAAATTTAAGTTCTAATGTCGGTTGGCAGGCGTGATCATAAATGATCGCTCGGTCGTTGACGGAGTATTTTCACTGATCATATATGATCGGTTGGTCGCTTAGGGGTGGTGCTCTCTCACTTGGAGCGTTCATCTCTAATGTAACGTTACAAATCTGAGCTACAATTTTCAAAATAAATTGTGTTCCTCTCACGAGCGAGACTCAAAAGCGCACCGCAATCCCGCAATCCGTTACGAACCACAAACTATCAGGCTATTCCTAAACTAATCGCAGTTAAATCACGAAAATGTATATACATACATGTATTTATAGTATTATTATGACCGGTAATAGCTCCAACATTCGATAAAACACGGTGCAAAATTTTACTCGGAAACGCTTATTCTGTTCCAATATTATGTTTAAATTTACTAGAGGAATGCTGTTGATGTCGTACAACGTGCCAACACGTAAATTTTAGTATTTTTAGTGATTCCTAACAAAGGTACGACCGATATAATGTATCGTTAACATTCACACATAATTCACGACACCTTAATGAATGTTGGCATCCGACTTTACTGCGAAATCAACGGTTCGTTTAGGCCTTATAAAAAAAATATAAATACGCCTTAAAAAACCACCTCAGTGGCCGAGTGGCTAATCGTTCGGCTCGATACCCGAAGGTCCCGGGTTCGCCAGGTCAGGCGAAGTGTGTTTCGGATTTATTCAATGCATAGCCCGGATTTGTGACCACCAACCCGCATTTGGCAAGCGTGGTGATTAAGCCATTACCCATCAATTGATAGTGATGACTTGATTTCAACGATGGAGATCTTTGCCCAGCAGTGGGACAGTTTTAGGCAAATAACTTTATTTTATATAAAAAAATAGAAAACACAAAATTGTTTTTTGGAATTCAGTCATTTGCCGGCAAGGCGAAACTAGACTATACTTTGCTATACTTAGTCCTGCACTGCTAGCTGTTTTTGTACCTGGACTACAGTTCTGATTAAATCAGGTAGAGCCGATTCATTTGCCACTAGGTTGAAAATGAAACGTATTATGTATACTCGTATAACAAATACCTGGCCGCTTTATTAAAACTAGTGGTCGCCCAGTGGTCGACATTCGACCGTAATTTATTAAGGCTGCATGGATTGTATCCTAAGTAATGAAAAATTAAAAATGATAGAATGTGATAAAAAAAATAAAAAAAAAAAACATTTGTGTTTTTGTAATTTGTTCGCAACAAAATTTGCGTTAAAAAATTATATTAACATTGATAGAATGTGAGTTTGGATTGGCATTGACAGATTTCGGCCGCTCCTATTCCATTTTGGAAAATTAAATTGTCTTTTTTTGTATTTTCCGTTACTTATTATTTATGTTTCTCACCGCTTAAACCTTCTGAACTTCCACAAATATTTTAAAATCAAAATTAGCCAAATCGGTCCAGCCATTCTCGAGTTTTAGCGAGACAAATGAATAGCAATCGATTTTTATATATACAATTTGTCCAGGGATGTAGTAATAAAACTTTAGGAGCAGTATCTGCAATATATTTCATCGACGAAAATACCAAAAAAATACATAAATAAATAAATAAAATAAAATAAAAATAAAATAAAAAAATAAAAATAATAATAAAATACATAAATACATTCAATTGACAGAATAGTTGTCTCTTTCTAACTCCCTAAAAAAAATCCGTATCTGCTCACACAACGCAACAAAAGACGAGGATCGCTTACCTGCACGTGCACTCGCGACAAAGGGGTCTTTTTAAACAACAATAGCTCTTAAACTATTAGACCGAGAATAGTGATTGCTGCATCAATTTTTTATGTAACTCAAATACTATTAAGTGATTATAAAAAAAAGGTATGTCAATGGTCTCGTTTTAGTACTATTTTTTGATAAAGTGCCCGAATGCGCACAAAAACTGTAAAAAAAATACTTTCTCCTTTCGGCAATTAAAAAAAGGAGTTGTTTGATAGCGTGTTTTTATTGCACTAGCTAGCCTACACCTTTGCCTTTAAAAAAACACCAAAATCGAGCTCCTGCACGACGTAGAACTCAAACCGCCGTTAATTTTATGAGTTAAGCGAGTTTTGGTAAAATAAAACCAATAGTCTCTGCAGTTTTGTGGGGTTTTGGAATTGACCCCCCATAAGGGGTATTTTCGTCGATGAAATATATTGCAGATACTGCCCCTAAAGTTTTATTACTACATCCCTGGACAAACTGTATATACAGATCACATAGATGAACTATTATCATTGATATGGTGACACGAAATCATCAGCTATTCTCAACCTACTGCTGGGCAGGGTTCGAAAGGATAATTATCAATTTCAATTATCATGATAAAGAGTTGTAATAATCTTACTAGATTAAGGATCCGGAACAAAATGCATCTCGAAAGTGATTTCGAATAATAAAATCTGAAAAACCATTGTATAGCATCAACAACTCCAGCTTACTGTAAACCTTAAATCTTAAACATGAAGTATAATTGAGGTTGCAAAATGAACCTATGAAATTGATGTTTTTTTCTCAATTATTAAAAGGTCTTAAAGTTCTAAAAGTCAATACCGGTTGTTAATATTATTATACACCTTTAATAAGGACTATGCTACTAGGCTACAGTAATAACAATGATTATTAATTTTGTGTTTTTATCGCCCATTTTTTTTTTAAATTGACTTCCTACTTTTTGTGTTCGCGGAATTGTCGTTTTGTTTCATTGTAGCTTTGAAGGGACTTGATTTTTTTTCTTTTTAATGTCAGCTATATTTAGCTAGTGAAACAAACACACTACTCTACAGTTTTTATAGTGTTAACATAAATAGATGCCAAGAAAATTAAAAAAAACGTTAGTATGAAAAATAAAATTTTATAAAAAAACTTTATACAAAACGTTAATTTCATAGGTCAATCTCGCCACAAACATCATTGTCTGTCATCATCTCTGTGATTCTCGCTGAAGATTTAGAGGTCTATATAGTGCCGAGTAGGTATACACAAACATGTAACTCTCTCTAGGATTCGAACCTGCTTCCTCTGGGTCTGACCGGTGGACTTAACCAGTAGACCACAGATGTGGTAAAGATATTCTTCGACTATTCTTAAAACAAATGACGATTCTTAAAACAAATTCTCAAAACTCAAAGCAAAAACGAAGTCCCGACCGTTACATGACGTGACGTCCGAAACAATTCGTTGCGGTGATCCCGAACATTTGTCATACAATATGCCGGTCGTAATCCAATACTGAGCCAATAAAAATACCTTCACAAATAACTGTATTAGTCACAGACAGAAATACATGTTTGCAACAAAAATTGTGTGAACGGTGGCCCACGCTTTCAGCGACGAGCCAAGAGATACGTGCGACGAGCCACGTTGCCGACTATCCCGACTAGATGTCACAAGTCAAGCTAAAGGTGCTCTTGACGGGCAACTTTGGCGAATGAACGCTAGAGGTTGTTCGAAATTAGTTGGGTGAATTTGCTCTAGTATGACGGACATCTTGGTAGAGAATATCACAAGCCATTGAACCAGCTCTTGAACGGGCAACTGTAGCAATAGTTGCGAATAAATACTGGAGACAGTGCGACAGTTTTGTTTCTGTGGAAGAAGAAGTAATATTATTTTTTTATTATCATCATCAGGTTGTAGGTAAAATAAATACAATTTAATATACAGCGCATTGTCATGCACTCAAAACTATAGAAGAGCAACGTTATAGTGGATGGCTCACTGCGACAAATGCTGAGTGTAGTTTTTTAGGATATATTTAGTTTTTTCTTTTTTTTTTAAACTATCTTGGCGATATAATTTTGTGTTCTAGATAAATGTTTTTGTACACGTTTGAATGAATGCATACAAAGTTCACTAAAGTTGCTATATACAAATACCTCAACATTTAATCAAGTCCCATAGGGAAAGTAGTTTTTTTTTGCAAATGCAATTTACGGTTTCGACATATAGCCCGGTCAAAATAGACATTGACCCTTGCATTAATTTACAACAAGCTGAAAATTTACAGGCACGTAAAGTATACCACTCTAATGAAATCCTGAAAGTCCCCCATGATCCCATGTGTGCAAAAAATTTTTTTCAAGGTCAAAGGTCGCAAAAACGGGTTTTTTGGATTTTTTGGCCAAACGGTTAGTTTTATGATAAAAATAGCTGAGATTAAAATTGTAGATCAAGTAATTATCTACCAAAATTGTCCTTATACTTTTTTCTCTAAGATTTACCATTTCTGAGAAAAAGCCATTCGAAAGTTAGGTGGAGCTGTAATTTCCTTATAATGCACACGTTTCCACGCCACCTAGTAGTGTACCTTGAATAATTTTTTTTGCACACACGAGATCAATGGGGACTTTTCAGGATTTCATTAGAGTGGTATCCCTTACGTGCCTGTAAATTTTCAGCTTGTTGTGATATAATGCAAGGGTACCCCTATTTTTTGAGCTAATTTGACCGGGCAAATAAATATTGTACCGTGAACGCAAAATATCTTACGCTAAGGTTGTATTTTTTAGTTTCTATTTTTAGTTAGTTTAGTTGTGTCGTGTATTACCAATAAATGTTTATTAATTCATTCATTCATTAAAATAACAAGTTAAAAGAAAGAGCAATTATAGTTGCCCGTGTACATAGCAACCGTTATGTCAAACAGCTGACGAAAGTCCTGACATCGTAAACA
Source organism: Eudonia lacustrata (assembly GCA_947562085.1). Lineage (NCBI taxonomy): Eukaryota > Metazoa > Arthropoda > Insecta > Lepidoptera > Crambidae > Eudonia > Eudonia lacustrata. The sequence goes on along the minus strand of OX387334.1, from coordinate 5,809,950 downwards.
CCATGACGAGAGTAGAAAATAAAAGATTATTAGTCACTACAAAGGCATCTTTAAAGTAGCCAAAAATAGTATTGGCAACACATAGCGCTGTTATCTGTCTAAAAATAAGAATGCTTTTAAAGAACTATTCGGTAAACGTCATCAATCAGACTAACATTAATTACATAGCTTTTTCTGCTAATTTATCCCACAGCTGGGCAAATGCATAAGTGGGTAACGACTACTATCTTAACACTTTACTTTTCTTTTGTTATCTTAACATTGCTGATAACTTGGATTATTTTATGCACGCATCCTAAGAGTTATAATCTAGATTAATGTTAAGTACCAAAATATTGTTATATAACATGATTGTAACTTGTTTTGTGTTCCTTTTAAATCGGGACCAACGGCTGAACGTGCATTCCGAAGCATGAAGGAGATCGAGATATTTTGGTTTGATCATCACCAACCTAGTGTTTCACTCGCATGATCGTAACCCGAACACGCAAGGCACCGCGCCATTGAGCTACTTTATAAAAGCAATGAAAGTACTAGCCTACATATAAAATTTGTTTTATCTAGTATGCTTGTTTCGAGCTGAGCACTTCATCATCATCATCATCATCTCAGCCAACAGACGTCCACTGCTGGACAAAGGCCTCCCCCAAGGAGCTCCACAACGATCGGTTTTGTGCTGCTCGCATCCAGCGGCTTCCCGCGACCGTCACCAGATCGTCGGTCCACCTAATTCTCCTTGTTATGTATACAAGATATAAGACCGGATTTTTTAAAATTCCCTCGCAATTGTGGTATACTATAATCTATTTAAATACTAATTTAAGCGGCAATAGTTTTATTACATTACACATATTTAGTTACATTATAATTATACATTATGTTTACTTTGTGTTATTGTTTATTTCGGCTCGCCAACATGTGGTGCCCAAAAATATAGCAAAATACAAAAACAGGTTAACTAAGCATTGTGCTAGTCCAGTTAAAGGCAACCACAGCTAACTCCACTACTTTATTACAATCACACTAATATTATAAATGCGAAAGTTTGTGTGTATGTTCGTATATTTGTTGCTTCTTCACGCTGCAACGGATGGATGGATTTTGATGAAATTCGGCATACAGATAGGTTATAACCTGGAATAAAACATAGGATACTTTTTATCCCGATATTCCCACGGGAACGGGAACCACGCGGGTGAAACCGCGAGCAGCCGCTAGTGTAACATATTTTTAAACTTGTGACATGCAGTAAATAAATCTAAATTTGAATCTGGAAACTGTGCTTACGCGACCAATGTAGCGCGCGGTCGTTAGTAAGAAATATTATGTATTTCAAACCAAAAAAATAACAAATGAAAAATCAAATATTTGTTAGGGTGAGTTGCACCATCCAAAGTTATCGTCAAACCGTCCGGCTAATCAATCGTTTTGCCCAAAATGAGTTTTTTTTTGAGAGAGAGGTTGCTGATTGCCTCAGTCGGCATTTTCAGCTACACCGGGCTTTTTTGAGAAACTTAAAGGGTTCCCCAAGCCGTGTGAAACGAATCGCCTTCGGAGGTTTTTTAGAGGGAACGCATCACGCACTAGTGCGTGTCCCCCGTGCCCTACTAGATTCTCCGAAGGGTTCGGATCGGATCGGCAAAAATTAGTTGCACCATGTAGCGATCGTTAAAATGACTATGATAGACGTCATATTTTAACGTTAACCATAAACTGCTCAATTTTGGCTGGTTAAAGCTAAGGTTGATGTTAAAGTCAAATATCAGTAATTTTTATTTATAACCATGAAAAAAACTTTTCCCTTCCTTGCTGTAAGGACAAATGTATCTCATTTCTCCAGCAAGCCATTTAACTATAACGTTAGCAAAGTATTGTATGGTGCAAAGTATTGTTTTTTTCAACACTTTATCTTCGCAACAATATTTGCATAAAGTTAATGTACATTATTTTTAACAGTTACATTAACCGGAGTTTTGGTGTAACCCACCCACCCTAGGAATGTCCTAACTATCTCTCAAAGCTCGGTGTTCCTAAGAAAACTCAGTGCAACCGCCAATTGTTTCCGAAAACCTCAGCACTACGATTCGCAGAATATCAATGATCTGTAATTTCGATGGTTACGTCTGGCCAAAGCAATGCAGATTGTAAACAAACGAAATTAACTGTTCGCTCTCTGTTCGCGATGAGTCTAACAAACTAGTGTTATAATAGGATTCTGCCACAAGAGCTAGATAGTGGCTAGGTATGTTTAAATTAAACATGACCTACTAGTGATTTTGGGCTATTGATAGTGTGTTCTCATTATTTCATCTATTTATTAAGTAATGTAAGTAATAGCCTTTATACTGTCTCACTGCTGGCGATTTTATTAGCGCTACGTTTGCCAAATATGGTTTGGTTTTATTAGGGTGCCGTACCTCAAAAGGAAAAAATGGAACCTTTATAGGATCACTTTGTTGTCCGTCTATCCGTCTGTCTGTCAATACTCATCTCGGGAACGCGTGGAGGTATCGAGTTGAAATGAAAACCATATTCCCAAGTCTACGATCCCTTGAAGCTGTAAAAAAATCAAACTTCTAACTTAACTAAAACAAAAGGAAAGGCCGTTTATGTCGCAAAAAACGTATGTTTCGACACTGTCAAGGGAATCAAAATTCGTAAGGTACTTGCCGTTGACCTAGAACTATGAAGTTTGGCTAGTAATGTCGTCTTATATTACAAGTACAGAGAAAAGTCTAAAAACTATACATTTTTAATTAAATCACAAAAAAATAGGGTCTTTATGCAAGGAACGGGGTCTACATTTTGAAGTGAGTTAAACGTGTCATGTGGGGGATCCGTTCGGATCGGATCGGAAAATGTGGTTTGGTCTTTAAAACCCGGGGTATGCATCGCAAATCCGAAACACGTTTAGCCCCGTAGCGAGGACCGGCGACGCTTGGCCACCGACTTGGTGAAAAAGTGGCAGTTCTTCTTAATACAAACTCAATTTAACTTTCTTCCATAATGGGATAGGTTAGTTAGCCTTAATCTCACCCATGGTCAGTGACAAAAAGGCCGAAAAAATTATGCATTTCAAACTCAACTACATGGCGACGCACCGCTAAACAATCAATCTCATACGGAGCGTTTGCGCCCCGTACCATAAGAAAAACTGTTTTTTTCCTTCAAATTAAAACTACAAATTATTTAAAAAAAAATGAACTACAATATTGAAGTGTGTGTTAAGACTAATCTACTAAGAAAATTTAGGTGCTTAAATCGATCTGGTTAGCCTGTACAATGCAAATCTGTTTTAAAAGAGGTTACTTTGATATTTCTCTTTTTGATAAAAAAGTTGACAAATCGTGTTTCTGCAACTAGGAAAATTAAGTCAATTGAATGAAAAATCATGTCATCAAATATCACTTTCATATTTTTACTTTTTATTTTCAAGTGCTAATTGCTGCACTGAAGCTAAATTAAATATTTTTAAAATTTACAAAATACAGTGAAAAAATTAAACGCCTACACGACCCAGCCAGGAATCGAACCTGGGTCTTCCGCAATCCGGGCGGCTGCACTGACCGCTATGCTACCGGGAAGGCTGACGTAGACGCTGAATTTTGTCACAGCTTTTGTAATTTTAGAGTGCTAATAGCGGTAGGCGTTTAATTTTTTCACTGTATTTTGTAAATTTTAAAAATATTCACTTTCATATGTTTTGTAATTGTTGGGAAAAATCAAGATCAAGAAATTTACGTGGCGGGGCCACGTAAATTTCCAATGCGTCGCCTTAATGAGAAAACTTTTCATCTTATTCCGTTAGATACTATGCTACTAACATTGATACCATGGCGACAACCTTTAATAAGATATATCTTAAACCAAGCCTTACGCCTGCTTTATCAATCACTATAATACATGTACCTACCCCCGTTAAGAATCGAAACCGGATCCTCTAGATCTAAAACTGGTATTTACTCACTAGAGTAAGAAGGCTAAATCTTATTTATCTGTAGGATCGCGAAGAAGGTTTTTGATAAGTGCTTTATTAATTTTATTAATTTTACTTTCCAGCCGCTGACGAGGAGAAACAGAAGTGAGTATAACATTTGCTATTCGTTATTTTAAATGAAATATTAATATAATAAAGTCATGGGCTGCAAACTTAAGATTAAAAATTACATCTACACGATATTTTGCTAAGAATTTTCGATCATTTTACGTGAATCGGAGCCCGATTAAAGTTAAATATATAATGACGATAACAAGTTACAATTTCATTTTGAAACTACGAACAACTCAGTTTGGTGGTTTGGACCTTGCAAAATGTTGGAAACATCAGGATAAAATTATAAGTACGTTAACAAACGCGATCACATGATTCGTATAAATAAGGAAAATAAACTCACAAATGAATTCTACTATTGTGTCAAAAGTATAGTATCTATTCAATCCCAATTCAAGTCCCAATATCTCACGAGAAAAAAGTGGAAAGATTAATGCCCGATTTTACCGACGACCGACACCACAATACGTTTTGCCTAGTAAGGTATAGTTATGTAAGGTCCTGCAGTGGACGTGTCTATGCTGATGATGATGATGAAGGTATAGTTGACCATTAACTATCATTTAACAATGGTTTAGTGGCCTCCTATAACTTAGGGGTCATCGGTAAAAACGGGCATCATACTGAACTATTATTGATTACATCTGAGCAGAAACTTTTTGAACACATTTTCTACTCATTGCAAGGTCTCGCGCCCTACGTAGACTTACGAACCGATATAGTGACATTTATAAAAACTATTTGTAGCTAATAAATAGTAAGTAGGTTGTAAATTATATTAAATTGCGACTTTTTAAATTTTTTCCTTTTTTGCATGTAGACAAGTGGACGGAAAAGCGCCAACATTCGCGCGCAAGCCGGCCATCCGGCAGGAAGACGATGGCAAGCGGCTTATATTCGAGTGCCGCATCGAAGCCGAGCCAGTACCCAGCGTCGCCTGGTTCCACAACACAGCGGAGGTCAAACCTGGAGCGAGGCATAAGGTAACCACACATCAACGGAAAAACGATTGACTTTCACCTCACCTGGTGGCTTACCATAAAGCTCATAAAGCAGTATAACTACAATTGTACGGGGCCTACCTATGGTGGGTTGGGATGATAGTCCAGTAAAAGACAGTGGACTGTATTTAAGCGATGCACAATTCGGTCCCGACAGTATTGAGCGACCGAGGTCTGACGTGCCACTCGTGCGGCTGGTACGTCGAGTATATACTCGGTAATACCGAGTATATTTCGACGTACCAGCCACTCGTCAACCATTAAGGAACTGGCAGTCATATATCAGACTGTCGGAATACATCACCTAATAACATTGTTATTATTGAGACAGACAGAAATAAATTACTGTCATATTCAAAAGCACATACTTCTTTTAAAATATATTTACTCTACAGTTTAACTAGCATCAGCTGACATAAAAGGTATATGTACCATATTTTGAACCATTAATAATTTATGAATGCTTAATACAACATAATATTGTTCTATAAAATGTAACGTCCTTCAAAAAACAATCAAAGAAGAAGGAGTAAAACAGTGTTGACAAGAACATACTGTTAATGTTGTTCGAATCCTCACCTGTCCTATTTAGAACACATCAAATAAACTTCAGGATATATACGACAATAGCTTCAATGTGAAAACGTTGGTGTCCACTGATGATCTTGTTTTAAAAGTGCTCAGAGATGGCCTTGACCCCGTTCTACTTGGCTAGGAGCAACGCCAGGTGCTCCCAGCATCGCACGACGACCTTTTGGCCTAGATTCGCATTCGTTTATTAATATTGTCTGCCATTCATCTTTGTGATTTAGTTTTTGATCAAATAATTTAGGGTACTTTGGAATTTGTTTTTCCAATTCCTTAGTAAAGTTTCTTGGATCTTGAATTAGACATTCATTGTACTAAGTATATTAAAATATCTAAATGACGATTAAGCGACTCAATCATTCCATGTTCTTTTTTTAACATTTATCGTTTTTAAGTGTATCGGTTTTATCAAGTTTAGGGTTTTATCTTTCATTTAAATATATGTACTCAATACATGATACTTTCTTAAACAGTTGTGCTACTATAGTTATAATGAAGTACAAAAGCGTTACATTTGTATCTGTGTATTTTTTTATAAGGAATTACTTTCTCAATCATATTTAACATTTCATAATTCAGAATTGCTTCAGTGGTACAATCAAGCACAAGTTTCCATACACTTTTATGAGGGCGTCATATGGGTGTTTCTTGGAGTGTCCAATATATTTTTATAGATAGCCCATATTGTGTCCTACTGCTGAGTAAATGCCTCCCTTCTACATCTCCACTTTTTTCTATCCCTATATAGCCACCTCATACACTAAATTTTAATTAACATTTGGTTTTCGTTGTACAGCTAACAGTTAGCAAGGATGGGAAGTCGTACCATGCCTCGCTCGAGATTAACAACGTTACTGTGGAAGACGCTGGCAAGTACAGGGTGACAGCCAAGAACGAACTCGGCGAAAGTAACGCCACAATCAGCTTAAATTTCGACAGTAAGTACCGAATTGTACGACATTCGAATACAATAGCAACAAGTACAGTTTTTGAAAAGGTTGACATCCTCCATTGTTATTCCTTATGAAGTGGATCAAAATTTTCTGATGGCCTTGAAATGGTTTTGAAACTGGCAGACATTATCACACTTAGACAAAAGAGTTGTCATGACTAATTCCATAGTTGCTGTTTTACAAACAAAAATATCGCTTTTGTTATATTTTAACATTTGCGTCATTGTTTTGTGTGGTCCTAATCCTATTCGTTTTGTAAATATTATGTCTTTATTGTCCTGTGAAAGTAGATTTTGCAGCAAAGCTTATGTAATCATCGACTAATTCTTTAAAAGTTTCAGTCACTCTACATAATACACTATAATTTAAAATTATTTCGCTAATTCTGTTTCCAAAATGCGACTTAATTTAAGATGTTTTCTTAATATCTATTAAAATCTAAATATTTGTTTAATAGTTGCACTGTTTCACATATTAATCTTACACTATGCATTTACACTTTTTACAAATTTATTTTCATACTTAATTGATTCTTATCCTTTACACTACACTTGCTACACCTACAAATACATACTTTGTCTTAAAACTAGTGTTTTTAACTATATTTTATTTATTATTAATAATTTAATTTGCTACTACGCTTTTATTAACATGTAATTTCCCAGGCATCTATGTAGTATTATTATATTTGTAGTTAGTTATAACATTTCAACTGTGCTTAAGCAAATGCACTTAACGTAAATTAATATCAAATGCGACTGTAATGCGTACATCAAAGTCAAAGACAGTTATGTTTTTAATAATCCAAAATAGTATTTATATACATACTTGACCACTATATCTATTTCTCATAATACTCCTAGATTAACTTTAATAAATACCAATATTAATTGGGCTACGATTAATCCTACACAATACTTCAAAGAAAACATCTTAAATTTTATACGGAAGAACGGTGTCTGCTGCAAACCCTTAACGTATGTGACACAAAATATTATTAATTGTAAAGATTGATACTAATTACTGGATTCGTAATATAGGCGACGAAGCGCCCGTACCTGAGGACTCAATCAAACCAACGTTTACGGAGAGACCCGTCATCAGGCAATCGGAAGATGGTACCAAAATCACCTTCGAATGTAGATGTGTTGGCAAACCGAAACCAACCATTACATGGTAAGATTCTACACCCAAAACTCTATTATGAAAGAGAAATGCCCTTTACTCTACTTATTTTCCAATTTGTGATGCAGGTACCATGGAAAAAAATTAATAAAAGAAAGTAGTAGATATAAAATTACACTAGAAGAGGACCAAACGTTATATCATATGGCGCGACTCGAAATAACAGGCGTAGATAATTCCGACAAAGGAGAATATAGGGCAGTAGCTAAAAACAAACAAGGTGAAGGCGTAGCAAAAATAAATCTTAATTTTGAAAGCGGAGACAAACCAAAGTAAGAAAGAAGATGAACAAATTATTATCATGACTTACGATATCACGGTAGGACTTTTATTAAAAACTTTATCTTTTGAACAGAATTCCCGACGGTAAGGCACCAAGATTCCCCAAGAAACCCACAATTAGACAAGAAGGGGACGTGTTAATTATGGAATGCGTCCTAGAAGCTTATCCGTTACCAGATATAACGTGGTTCCATGGGGATAAAGAAATCAAAGATGGAGCTAAAATGAAGATGTCTAGAAAAGCTATTGCAAAAGATACATTTAATTTAACATTAGAGATTTTAAGTCCGACCAGAGAAGATGGTGGCAATTACCGGTGTAATGCCTTCAACTTGTTTGGCGAGAGTAATGCAAATATTGCTCTCAATTTCCAAGGTAAACCAGGGGTTAAATGTAAACACTATAAGTACGCATACAGTAGCAATAGCACGTAAGGCTTTAAGCTTGTCAAGCTGCATGAACTACTTTTAGGTAACTTTAAGAATGAGTAATAATTTATCGATCTTTTTATTAGGTGGGGATGATGAGAACGGTTTCGCACCTTCATTCGTGGAGAAACCCCGAATCATTCCCAACGAAGATGGCACGCTTATCACAATGCGTTGTGTTTGTAAGGCCAAGCCGGCGGCTGAAGTCACGTGGTACCGAGGCACAACTGTTGTAACAGCTAGCAGTAAAATTGAACTTAAATCAACTGTTATCAGTGAGGATACTTACGAATTGGTGTTGCTTTTGGCAAACCCTTCGGCAGCGGATGGTGGCGCATACCGTTGTCATGTAAAGAACGAATATGGTGAAAGCAATGCTAATTTGAACCTCAACATTGAGGCTGAACCAGAACCTGAAGGTGAAGGACCAACATTTGTTGAGAAACCTACGATTCAGTCGAAGGATAATGGAAAAATAGTAATAATGGGTTGCAAAGTCAAAGCTAGCCCAAAACCAACGATAGTTTGGTACCACGAAGGCATAGAAATCAGGGACTCGTCAAAAATAAAGACCCGGGTCGAGGTCAAGGAAGACATTTACACAATAATATTGGAACTAATTGATCCTGGTATTGAAGACTCCGGATTATATAAATGCAATATTAAAAATGAACTTGGAGAGCTCAACGCTAATCTCACGCTCAATATAGAAAGTAAGCAAAACTATTTATGTATCGCCCTTATTTCCTTTACAGTGCATCATTGTATTTAATACTTTTTGTTGTCTTTTACAGTCATTCCAGTAATCAAAGAGAAACCAAAGATCATTAAGATAATTAAAAAGAAGACTGTTATTGTTGAATGTAAAGTATTAAGTAAATTTGCACCTTCGTGCACTTGGTACAAAGAAACAAGCGCCGTCAGGGAGGACTCTAGGCATACTGTGCTGATAGAGCCACTGCGAGAAGTAAGTACAAGTACTTTCGATAATGTGTAAACAACACAAGTTTTTGTGTAATACCATGTTATATTTAAGCATGTACTATAAAAACTGATTGATATCTTATGTACCAATTACAGGGTGAATTCACAGTCAAATTGGAAATTTCAAACATTTCACAACACGACAAAGGCTCATACAAACTTGTTGCTAAGAACGAAAAGGGCGAGGCGACATCACAACTGGTTGAAATCACGGACATACCTGAAGAGAAGGGCGACAAACCTCAAATCGTTAAACATCTTAGGAGTTTGGTAAGTTGATAACATTAAAATATGTTATTTTTAAAATATTCTACGGGTGAGCACAGTGTCTTCATCTCAACTGATGTTAAGTGATGATAAGGCCAATGGTGGAAGCGCACTTCACCCAGGATCCCCAACTACTTAGGCACTGGCTATCTTATCTCTAACTGCTGGAACATAACAATGCTACAAATATTGTTACGGAGGCGGTAAAGCATGTATGACTATATATTTATAAACCACACCTAAAACAGGACAATGTTGTTTTTTATTATTAATTTGCAGGCTAAAAAAGAAACAGAAGAAGCTGAATTTATTGCCGTTCTTAAAACCTCCGACCAATCGTGTAGATGTACATGGTATAAGAACAGCACGGTCATCAGAGATTCCTCTGAAATAAACACATCATTTGATGGAACCAACGCAAGACTGATTGTCAGAAAAGTGACATCAAAACATGTTGCCAACTACAAAGTGGTTATTAAGAACGAGTTCGGTGAAGATGAGTCTAGTGCTGACTTGACTTTAGTCGAAGAAAAGGTAAGACTTAGTTGGAATAACTTAAAAAAAGAAAAGATAAAGTAAATAACTTATAATAAATTGAAAAAAGCCACGATAGCATAGTTGGTAGTGCACCTGACCTGGCATGTCGTGGAGTGCGGGTTCGAATCCCGCTCGTGGAATTTTTTCAACACTTTTTCATTTCGTAATATTGTTGCGAACAACGCAACAATATTTACGTAAAATTATATGAAAATAATTATAACTTATAATAACATATTGTCCCACAGCTGGGCAAAGACCTTCATTTTTAACTAGTAGGTACCGGGGACACGTATTAGTGCGTGATGGCATTCCTTCTAGAAACCTCTGACGATTCGATTTCGATCACTCGCCTTAAGGAATTTAAATTTCTCATCCCCCCCCCCCCCCCCACAAAAAGACCGGTGACGCTGAAAATGTCGGCTAAGATAATCAGCAAATGCTCTCAAAAAAGACACCATTGTAAGTTTTAACTTATCTAAAATTAAACATTACAGAAGAAGAAAAAGGAGGAGGAAGAAGAAGAGACAACTGTAATAGAGGAATCTGAAGAGGAAATGTCAGTGGTGGAAGAAAAATCTGTCGTTGAAGAAAACCATGTAGAAGAAAAGAGAAAGGTAAGTAAAAAGACAACTGAAAACACATACAATCAGGACATACAGAATTATAGATTCATTTCAAAACATTAAGTTGGGGACATCTATTTATTAATACCACTATTTACAACTTTACAAAAGAAAAAGCAAGTAAACATTAAAGCGTCACGCTTGATCCACCTATCTGTTAGGAGGCGCAATGTTTCCTAAAACCATGAAAGATGTGCAGAAACATCAGTTATGTTATTTTAATATTATATATTTCAACTTGTATAGGAAGAGGAAAAGAAATCTTCTGCCAAGAAAATAATTAAGAAAGAAGAAGTCAAAATGGATGAAAAGAATGAAGATATAGAAATTGAAGCTAAAAAATCCGAAACCAAAACAGAATCTAAATCTGTTTCAAAGAAAGAAGAAATCGTCTCTAAGAAGGCAGAACAAGAAGTGGATGAGGCTAAAAGTATTCTTGAAAAGAAAACGGCTAAGACAGAAGAAGAGAAAAAAGCTCTGCTTGAGAAAATTGAAAAGAAAAAATCGGAACCTGAACCAGAAGCTAAAATTGAAGGCATTCCAAAACTCAAACCAGTCAAACCAAAGGAAGAGCCTGTGGAAGACAAGAAAGAGGTTGCTAAAAAGTCAGTAAAGACCGAAAAGAAGGTTGTTAAGAAAAAGGTTGTTTCAAAGAAAGATGAGGTGAGTACTGTTTTGTTATATTTTGTATAAAAGCATTGTAAAAACGCTTCTTGTGAGAAATTATTCTTAAGAAAAATAAAACTACAAGAATATACATTAATACGACATTATTACAAAATCGTAATAATTTTAAAGATTTTCTAGACAATATTACTGGTTGTGACAAGTAAGTGTTGTATTGTATGGCAGATCAAATATTGTATATAATTATTTATGGCTAAACATACTATTTATTATAATAATGTTATAATAATACCTCTCTGTTGTGAGTGTTTGTGTTAACAATCCATGTGCTAAACTATGTTTGAAAATAGGACGAAATCGAGTTTGTCGACGATTACGAGCGACCAGTTTTGGAGAAATATGAAAAGGTTACACCCACGCCTTTCGATAAAAAACCTAAAGAGGATGTCACACCAAAGGTAACCACACTACATTACACTACACATGCATTCTATTCAATTATAACATTTTCTTTTAAATGAGCAAGGTCATCATAAATTTAAACAAATTGAACTATTATTAGGGTAAACGCGCGTCCGTATCAGATAGCGTTAAAGGTGAGCAAGAAAGTGAAGAAGAACCTTCAGTTTCTACACCCGCTCCAGAGAAGAAATCAAAAGTTGAGAATGATAAGGTAAAAAATCTTTTTTAATCACAAACTTATTCAACTCACGGCAACTTTATAATTTCATAAATAAATATATAAAAACTTTCATAACATTTACTTGCTTAGGTTGAAGAAGAAATATCAGAACCTAAGAGGCCAAGCATTAAAAAAGGCCTCCGCAAGCCAGAGGAACCCGTTGATGAAATATCTCAGGTTAAGTTGTCTAAAACTCCAATTAAGCCTACTGAACAAGTGGCTGAAGAACCGCAGGTTGCTAAAACTAAAAAACCTGTTAAGAAGGTAAAAATTAAAATATATTTTGATCATAAAATATTAGTCTTCAAACTGTTAAAAGTAAAAAGTACATTTTAAATACCTATAAAAATTGTTTAAATTTAGCCCGCGCAGCAAGATGAATTTGTGGATGACTATGAACGGCCAGAATTAGAGAAATACGACAAAATGACACCTACTCCTAATGATAGGACCAAAAAACAAAACGGTGTCCAAGAGGTATATCTTTTAAATTATTAAGTTATATATTATTCTTCATAATTTCTTAAATTACCATAGTTTTATTAAAGGATATAATATTAGACTTTTAATCTAAAACCGATCTAAAACCGTAGTCATACATAATAGTGTAATATATTATAGGCTGAGCCCGAATTCGTCGATGACTATGAGAAGCCAGAACTCGAAAAATATGAAAAAATTACTCCTACTCCTAAAGAAAAACGTCGCCCTAGTGATACAAAGGTAACTTACACATCTATTACAGTATTAAAAATATTGTCATAATATAAAACTTAATATAGCTTTTAAATTTATTATTTAAAAAAATACAAAACATAAATTTTCGATAGGATGATACTGAAATGATGAAGGGTAAAATAAAACCGAAAGAAAAAGAAGATGAGCCGGAAATGCCCACTCTACGAAAACGTCCAGTTACGAAAGACAAGGTATTTTATTGTTTGATAATGTAAAAGAATTACAATGAATCTTTAGTTATTTAAAACAATGTACGACATAAATGTTTTATTAGGAGGAGGAGAAAAAGCCTGAGGAAAAACCTAAACCGAAAACAACAAAAGTCGATGAACCACAAGCTAAAAAGCGACCATCTTTAAAAGAAAAAGAGGTATATCACACATTTACACTCAACATACTGTTCTCGAGTGACCGTAACAAAGAAAAGTTTTTCAATTCTGTACTCACATCTTACTATTAACATCACACTAAGTTTCACGGGTCTTAGCTTCAGAACACACACTTTAAGCGGTAATCCTCTGTCACGGCTATTCTATTTTTGTTCTAGCATTTGAGTAAGTAAAATATGCTTATTTCGCATGGCAAATTCTGTAAAACGCTTTGCTTCAATCTTTTCCAGCGTTGCAGAGAAATTGGCGAGTTTAGTAAAATATTTTATTTCTAAATAACTAGTTCGTCTTTAATTTTTTTTCTGGCGATAATAGTAGGAATAATACTGATAACAATTAAGTATACATATTTACATACAATCGTATTAAAGGTTGCAGAGGAAGAATTTATCGACGATTACGAAAGACCTGTTCTCGAGAAGTACGAAAAGTTCACGCCCACACCAACAGAGAAAAAGAAGAAGGTACACTTTACTTTTAGCACTCGCTTACACAAACACATTGCTTATCTATATTTCTTGACAAAAATTACACTATAAAACTTTGTTAGGACGACATAAAGCCTGAGGAAGAGGAACCTTCCGCCACAGCTACTGCAAGACGACGATCTATCAAAGATAAAGCCAAACCAGAGGTATACTATTCAATTAATTCTAATGCAAATTAATTTCAATTTGTTACGATTATTTAAAATCAATAATATTAATCTTTAGGCGATGGAAGTTGATGAAGAAGTAAATCTTTTGAAACCAAAAGTACCCTCTAAACCGGGCCAAGAACCGGAAGATGTCTCACTTACACACAAAACACCAGCAGAAATTACACCAACGGTTCGTACATACTCTTCACCCGCTTATATGCAAAATGGTTGCTTCTGGCATTAATGTTAATGATACTAATAGCAATATAAACTCTAGGAAGGTGAAGCTGAGGCCAAACTTAGTGTTAAGAAACCAGAAATTGTAGAAGACAAAACACTTAAGAGACCAGCTCCAAAAGGCAAAGAACCAAAGGTACGAACGCGAGTCTAAATATAATGTTACTACGTTTAGCTTATAGTTTCTATTTCAAAATAAGATAAAAGGGAGATATTTAAAATATCCGCGCTTTGTTTAAAGAAAACGCATCAAATTATTCACAGACAGGAATGGTGCCTATCGACGATAATGTACCGACATTGCCTACAGCACAAGTTTTAAAGAGAGTTTTAATTCTTGTAAAGGTACTATTTAAAAACTGAAATGCATTATTAGTGTAGTGTAGGGACCTTAAACCACATTAGACACCACAAAATTACGTACACGAATGATTGGAATTTTTACTGCACAATTTTATAAAGCACTCGTGTATAGTCAGCACATTTTTTTTTACTTATATATTTATTTTTAAATGTATGACAAGGCATTTTGAAAATGTTCCTTGTAATCTACCTCACTTCTTATATTCTATCTCCCATTTTGACTTCGAACTTTTTCAAACTTTTTCTATCTTGCCTTTAACTTTGAATGAGACCTTATTCCTCTTATCCTGGGATTAGGGTGAGGACACCGAGGAGGCTGTCAGTATCACCAAACCCAAAACTAAGACGAGCACTACTGCTCCGGAAGAAGCTTCCCTTACCCAAAAGACACCCGCAAAGAAAAAACTGACGGTACGATCCTTTTCATTTTTAATTATCTCAGCATAAAAATACTCATTATTTAATAAAAATCATAAAGTAATGAGAATTCTTTACTTTTAATTCTAAAATAATTTAATGGTATTAAAATTAAACATACACTGCTAATTTCCTATAGGAGGGATCGGAAGCAGCTCAACTTAAAGTCAAAAAACCAGCAGTTGTCAAAAAAGGAGATGATGACGAGGTAGACATACCGCTTAGAATAAATATCACAAAGGCTTATTAGATTATATGGCACAATAATAATGAAGTAGCTGAGATAATTGAAAAACCTATGTACATTTGTTACTAACAATTTCGTTTTCTAGACTAGTCTAATCTTAAACCACGACCTTCACAATTTGAATTCACCGGTTTTTAAGTGCAGTAGTACTAATAACCAAGTAAGCATTTATAAAACGCTTTTAGGAAATCCTTATTGATGCTTTCCATGGTTCATAGGATCCTCTACTCGTACAAGGTGGTAAATTCGAAAAACCTCAGCTCAAGAAGACTGTTAAGAAGACAACAGATAAGCCTAAAAAAGCTGAGCTTGGAACAAATGAGGCTGACGATAATGGGGTAAACAACATTTCGATTTTGACACTTCTTTGTGTCGTCTCTATCTCTCTCTTTTTTTCATAGCTATTCTTCCTGTGTACTATCTTATTATCTTACACTCCCATATTCACAGTGTTCTTAATGCTATGCACAACAACACCACTCCTCTTGTCGGCAAAAATCGACCACTATCAGCCTCAAACTTCCAGATTCACGATTCCAGCTATTATTTGTCAAGTTAATTGATTTAGGGTTCAGCATTGTCTCTCCACGATGTTTTTACGGGTTGTTTGTAAGTCGCATGTTGCTTGATCTTTTTTTATGTTTTCTGTTCTCAGAGGTAAGTAAAATTGTATTTAGGAACAATTTAAATAAAATTGTATCACTGAAATGACTGGCTTGTTAAGCTACAATTAATATTGTTTGGGAAAGGGTGCTACACAATTTTTCTCTATCTGGATGTTGTGTACACTTTTTTTGAACAACCTGTATACTTCAAAACTAAAACAAGTCTGCTAAATTGATATGTCAATTCAATATTTAACGTATTTGAATATGTTTAGCTCGAATTGGACTTTGTTGACGATTACGAGAGACCAGTTCTTGAAAAATATGAAAAGATGACACCAACTCCTACAGTTAAGGACAAGAAAGAAAAAGAAAGCACCAAGGTAAGAAGTGGTTTTGTTATAAAATACTTAGGTAAATAACAGTTAATATTAAAATATTGATAATAATTATTTGAAATGAACTGGTGATGATGATGAGATAATAATAAATCTATGTAATAGAATGAAATAGATCAATAGATCACGTATAAACATGACTTATGGTCAAAGCTCGACGAAGCTATTTAAAATAAGTTGACTCAATATGTGATTTGACATGGATTTGACCTTGTTTGTATATAATATTTTCACGAAAATCTCAGTTACAAAGCGTTTGGGTGTTATGGGTAATTATGAGGCTTAAAGGCATTATATAAAGAACTTACCGTACTTGATTCGGGAGCACTACACTTATTACATCTAAATTACGTTAAATGCTAAGAATCTGAAATAGAAAATATACATATTATGACTTGAATAAAATAAAAGTAATGTACTTGTAATAAAATAGAAAACAAATACGCCATTGAAAACATTGTCAAGGTATCAGTAGCTCAAATTATTGAGCAGTTGCCCAAAGTTGTGGGTTTTAGGTAGTTGCTTTTTTCAAGTCTTATATTATTATTAATAGTGTTAGTATCGATGACACCAACTAAACATTTCAATGGAACAGGTGACGATGACTGCCCAACAACAGCAACGTCTAGAAGTAAAGGTAGAATTGGGTTATTTTGATAGCATGGTACCCATCCTACGACGATCCTTCTTGGTACTTCACCTGTACTGAGTATTTGTGTTACCCCTATTCGGTTATTTGTACATACTTGCTGTCGAAATTATTCCTTCGTTATTGTCTCGTGTTGTCATTGTCCAGATTCCACATATTTTGTCATTTGTAAAAAAGTCATGCCTGTACCTACATTGTTAAAGAAATATTACCTCTGTGTTAATACATGTACTGTTGTTTTTTCTGTAGACCGAAAGTCGAAGGACATCGATGCAAAGTGAGGTAAGAACGTATCAATAGAAACAGCTTATGTTTGTTGTAATAGCTTAAAATTATAAGTAGTGCTAGTTCTGTAAATGTAAGTAACTAAAATTCAAAATTACTCTTATAGGTCAAGGAAGAAGTTAAAACGGAAAGTCGAAAGGCTTCAATTGCTGAAGACAAATCAATTAAGGTAAGTAGCTTAGAACATTTGCTACATATTCTGTTGCAACTTAAACATTGTCTCATAACCACCATCGTATTTTTAGTTCACAAAAGAAACTGCGGAAAGTAGAAAATCATCTATTTCTATAGCTGAGAAACAGGAAGTGGGAACAGTCAAGAGATCTGTTGGACAAAAGGTAATGTTTTATTTGTAATGATGACTTAAAAACACTTCTTTATAGTATCAAGGTAAATAAAGTATATTTTGTAAAAGTCTAGTAGATTACTTTTATAATAAGTAGTTAGTTTTTGGCAACACCTTGCAAAAGTATCCTTTAGAGCTTTGTACAATTTGCAACTCCTAGTAGAAATTATAGTACACACTAGAAAATCACCTATTTAATGATAAGTTTTTATCGAGTGGTAGTTAAATTATATCCTGCTTTTTCTTTAGTATAACGTAGTTGTTAAATGGTTTTAAAACACGCCTGCATATCCAGGACAAAGAACTTCGTTTTACTCGAGAATTGAGGTTTTATAATGCGCAAATCCTTTGATGCTTATTCATATTCCAATTAACTTATGATTTTAGCCGACCATAAAGGAACCAGAAAAGAGTGAAATAGGCACAATTAAACTAAAGGTAAGTTGTAATCAGAATCATATGCATGATCGAACTTTGTATTATTTCTCCGAAATATGACATTATAAATGTTATATAATATACATATTCTGTTCTCTTTTCCTTTCAACACTTCTATTTTCAACAAAAATCTTTTGTAAATAATATTGTATCTTCTCTTTACAATCAGACTGTGTAAAGTTTGATAAATATTTGTGTTTAGTAAATAACAACTTTGTAATTAATACATCAAGTGACAGGTACCTACCTACACACGTTTTAAGCAACAGATGCCGGTTGTGAGGCAACCTAGAAATAGCAGCACCAAAATTTTCGTTCACGTTAGAAACTTAACGTTTTATTTTTGTAAATAGGATGACACTGTAGATACCGTAGAAGAAATGGTAACAACAGAACCTATAGATAAGCCGTCAGAAAAATCTTATCCTTGGCGACCTACGAAAACAGACACACAGGTACAAACACATTCATCTCATAAGTCTCATAACACACAAAATACACTCCAATGCAATATAATAAAATATATCGAAAAATATGTTAGGTACTATTTAAATTATAAAACTGTTTAGGAACCTATTGAAAAGTTGGAAACTCCAGATTCGAAGTCTCCACGCCGTCGTCCTAGTAAAACTAAGGTAGGATTAATTTATATATTTTAAAACATTGATAATATTTGACATATAGATACTGAACAATGTATAAAACTATTACGCAACAGGAAACTGAGCAGGTAGATAAGTCTGAAACAACAGAAACGACCGAAGTCAAACGAAGAGTTTCTATTGAAAAACCTAAAGAACCACGCCGCCGGCCAAGTAAACCAAATGAGGTAGACTTTCAATTTTGTTTTAAGTGTAGAGAAATAATGCTGGTATTGTTTAATAAATCACTTAAATGAGACTTTTGTACAGGATATCAAAGACAGTAAGGAACCTGAACTGGCACCTAAAGTAGCAACACAGACGAAACCTCCTGTGGAGGAGTCTAAAGAACCAAAGTATCCTTGGCGTAAATCTAGTACTACCAATGAGGTATACTTTCAAAATGTTATATTAAATATAGCTTGATTTTAAGTATTAAAAAACAAGGGTCGATAAAATACAACACCAATACCAATAAAAATATATCTATTCTATTCTATTCTAAGAGTTATTGTAACAATTATAAGTGCAGCAATTTTTTCAAAGGAGTTTCATAAATATTATATTCTAAAATATCATGTTTTGATTAGGAAACACAAGTGGTAACAGATGAAAAGGATAAACCAAAATTGCCCGTTGACCAACCATTAGACTCTGCTTATCCTTGGCGACGTCCAAGTAAAACAACAGAGGTAATATTATTTATCAGAGCGATTTTAATTTATACAATATAATTAAATACAGATTATCAATATATGCCGCACTTTTATAGGAACCCGATGATAAGGTTGACGTGCAAGAACCGTTAAAAGTCATTGAGAAACCAAAGGTATATAACATTTTTTTATGTTTGATGAATACATAAATATTTAAATAATAGTTTCTAGACATATACCTAAACTTAATAATTAAATTTATTAGGAACCGGAATCTCCTATGACACCTAAACAATCTCCATTCTGCGGGTGGAAAAGATCACTTGGTGGTATGGAGGTAGGATTTACTATACAATATTTGGTATCAGAAATAATCTTATTCAAAATATAACGCGTTGAGAATCACATAATTAAATAATAAAAATCTTCTTTAGGAACCTAATGATGAGGTGGAAACTAATATTCCCGAACCTGTCAAAGAAGTGAAACAAGCTTCCAAGGTATTTCAAAATTGAATTTTATATTAAAATAAAAAGTATAATTATAAAAATAGATACTTATAGAATTTTTTTGATTAGGAACCCGAGGAACCAGAGTCAATGACACCAAAACAATCGCCTTTCTTACCGTGGTTAAGAAAACCTAGCATTGAGGTAGAGGTTGGTATCAGATTAAATAAAAGCAAATTTAGTGTATTTATTTCCTAAAACCATAGAAAAATTACATAAATTTTTTTTGTCATTGCATTAGGAAACGGAAAAATGGTTACAAGAAGTGACAGAATCAGAACCTATACAAGAAACTCCATATCCGCGGAGAAAACATTCTAACCGAGAGGTACAGATACACAAGAGCTATGATCATCATATAATTTATTTTACACTTCAATTTCAAATTTCACTGAAAATTTTGCATGACACAATAAACAAAATAAAATCGACAACATGTTTGCAGTTTTACACATCCCTTACGTAAACCTACATCAAAATTGCACACTTGCACAATACATCATTTGATGAGCACTGCACCTTTTATAACACTAGTGAACATTCATAACACAAAATGTCTAAAACAAGGTAACTTTGATTAGGTACCGACACAGCCAGAACAAGGAACACTACAGAAACCAAACGAAGTACCTTTCTCTTGGGAAGTGATTCCTGAGATACCACAGGTAGAACATTTTTTTTATTGGCATCATTATCTAAATTCTTAGTAGGTACAATATTTATTTAGTTGGCTCCCTTTTACTTTAGAATATTTTATCTATTCTTCAGCAATTGAAAATTTTCATTTGGCCTTCAAAAATATAGATACAGACGCGTCATCAAAATCCTTACTGGGTTAAGAATGCGACAGTATGAATATATCTTTTATTTTTCTTAAGAAAAGTCACTGTTAAAATGATATCTCACTAAGTAAAAAAAACAATTTCCAACCAGGCTGAACAAACTCCAGAACTGGAGGACAAATACAAACCTACGCTACTTGATACACCTGAAATTGTACCACCGTGGAGGCGAGCTCGTTCTCCTCAGGTACCACTACACATTCTTCATTCTCACATACCACACAATCACAAATTGGAAAACTTATCATACTTTCATAAACATATTCATCACATTTAGTCTGTCGTTGTTTTAGAAAATACTTCTGAATCTTAGGAATTATTTTCTAAATCGATAGCAACTACACTTCGTACGGTCGCCATTAACTGGTTTTATCTATAGGCTGAGATGGTGGAGGACAGATTGAAAGCAAGCACGCTAGGAATCCCACAGCCCGCTTTTAGCAGCAGACCTGACGAGGTATAGACCACGCTACTATCGGTTATTCGCACAAAATTCTTGAACGTTATGCACTTTATTATAGTTCCTCACAGTTTTTTTTTTTATTAAGAGAGCACCTGTCTGCACTATTTTAGCATTGGCACCAATTTTTAATTATAGTAGTTGTCCGCACAGTATTGTTCTATTATTGGCTATGAATGACGCCGATTTATTTTTAGCCTCTAATAGTGATAGTTGCACTGTATAAACTTGTAGCATACATTGTTGAGCATGTACATAAACAAATTAGTCTCTTATGAAAAATGTATCGTCACAGAAAATGCACACCTGTAGAGATCAATGCACATAACATGTATAAAATGCGATGTCTGCACTACTAACTTGGACCAAGTATTTGTTTTATCTTCTCTTTTACATGTATAAATAACAATATTTCCTGCTTATGCTTTGCTATCTAATCTAACTAAGTAAAATAAATGTTTACATAAAAAAATGTGAAAATGTAGGATGTTACGGAATGTAACTCCTAAATCTGTTAAGGTAAGTTAGAATAATTATTATGATTCTAATGAATTTCAATGGACTGAAAGTATTTTTAATCTGTTCTAAATTGAAAAGATAAACGTATTAAAATTTGCAACGATCGTCACTCTAAAAGGTAAAATAGGTTTAAGCAATACTGGTTATATCAATGCAATTGCAGAAAGTGGCAGTCAAAGAAGAGAAGGTTGAAGAAGAAGTCAAAAAGGCCAAGGTCACTTCAGTCAGGAAGAAGGCTGAAGATCTACCTGAAATCGCTGACTATGACAGACCAGACCTTGAGAAGTACGATAAAGTTTCACCGACTCCTCTGACCAGAGATAAGCCAGAGAAAGACAAGGTTTGATTTACTTTGCCACAATATTTATTGAAATAGCTGTAAATCAATTCGATAAATATCTGATAAGATCCTTACATTTTTATTCGTTATTTTAAACAATATTTTATAGTTGGAGTGTTGGTTGTCTGTTATTTTTTAATATTAAAGCAAAGCAACATCGATGTGATTATACTCAAGATACTTGAAGGGCCCGAGAGTGCGACAAGTTGCTTTTATCTATGTATTTGATATTAACCAGGGGCATTTAACTCTTAGACAAATATTACAACTGACCACTATTCCACAGCCAGCGGCATTAAACCCGATAGCTTTACTACGGTCTTATCGCTTTCTTTAGACAAAATGTAAACAAGTCCACGACAACTGATCAAGAATAATTTTATTTAGCCGATAGTGCCTGAAATCAAGGCACCCGATGACAAACCTGCAGCACCCAAGATTGAAGTTATTCGGGAGAAGTCGCCGAAACCTGAAATGCCAAGGAAACCCTCCTTGGTGCCTGGCGCTCCAGTTGGCAGACGTGGTTCCCTAATTCCTCCACCAGAGGAGATGGGAAGGCGTCCTTCACTTATCATCAGTGACGAGGTATGTTTCCTTCTTAGAAATATTTATGAATATAATTTATCAATTTATTTAGTATTTCCTATACATTTTATTGCAATTTAAAACGACATGTAGGTATTAAGGTATGAATTTGATGAGATATAATTTTATTGTGCCACCCAATGTTAAAGTAAATATCAACATTTGCTTTTTATCTTCATTTTTAAATTTTTTTTGCTTTTTGATTCGTAATTAAGGACCTATATTTAAATAAGATTTTAAGTTAATTGTTCCATTGAGAAACATTAAGCTAACGTTGATGTTTGCTTACAAAGTTTTAGTCCCTCTTTGTAGATTAGATACCCACCCTACTCTCTCAAGCCGAACCCATAACATTTGCCATCATAGACTTTCTTTATTTCCTTTTCGAGACACATGCCAGTAATCATCTATAAAACGATGAAGCTTAAAACATTATCGCCCTGAAATGCTTCCGTAGAACATTTTGATTTAGGAGTAATATTAGATCCCCCATTCCTTGCTTCTAGATCATTAGATATAGCGTACACACTTTAGACACAATGAAACACAAATGTTAAAATTAGACCCGTGTATGTAGTAATTTTAAATATCGTACAAAACAATCCACAGGAGAATAGAAAACTAAGACCTGGTGAGGTGGTCGAAGAAAAGAAGGTAAAGCCAATAAACGCTACAGAATATTACGTGAATGCTGTCCGTTATATTGCCGTGATAAAAGTCTTAACTATTTCTCTAAGGAGTCACATTAATGCGTTTGCATCCGACGCGGTTTAAAACGCTACCAGAACTGGATAATCACATAAGCCAAGAATCATTTGACAAATGGATTTGCACTGATTTAGGAATATGTTATTATCCAGAGATTCTATAAAACAGTCGTCAGAAGCTCTAAAATGCACACTATTGTGGAGTCCGCGCACCAAAAAATGCACCGCTTGTCAGCACGTATCGCACACAAATAACGGTTAAAAACATTGTTCGTGTCGTAAAAAAACGATATTTTTGGCAGGAATTAACTTGGATACATGGTGTGTATCAGGCTTTTCGTACACATCATAGACGGGACACTAACATAATCGATTAACACAAATATGGCTCAATATGTAACGTAATAACTCTTGCACATGCTGATAGGTATTTGCACAAAATAATAAATCAACTCAAATTAGGTAGGCGAAGTAGGTTCGGCGAAGGAGATGTTAGGTAGGCAGAATGGTTTATAAGGGGTTATTATCAATATTTTTTAACAACAGGTCAACAAATTACGCCCTGGAGAAGTTTTAGACGACAAAAAGGTGAGATCGACTGGGTCTGGTCAGTTTTAGGTGGACGCTGCTCGCTTTTGCAAAGCATTTTGTCTCTAGATGTTTTATTTTCTTCTTTTGTTACACTCACGACATTAAGGACTCAAAGTTTCGTGTCAAACAATCTGAAGGCCGTTCCGAAGTGCCAATGTTTCCAAGGACATTTATAAATTACAGAACTTATTGATACCAAAACCTCATACAGCTATGTATAATGTTACATAATCACTGAAATTACACTACCCACTTTCCGTACTTTCAAATTTTTCACATTTTCCTCATAACATTGATATGAATTTCTTATCTACTCAATACAAAAATTACCCCATTAGTTAATATCATTCGAAAGGGAGTGTTTCAGATCATTCTAAAGACATAATTATCCTTCTACATATTTATTTTCTTTATATTTCTCTTAGATGTTCAAATCTGTTTAGTTTCCAATTAGTGGCTGCTTTGCTGTCCAGCAAAATTGGTACTGAATCGCTGGCGCAAACTGTTTGACTATTTTGGCTGTTAAAAGAACCAATGTTCGCCCAAACCTAATAGAAAGCTCAGTAACTCGACAGCCGGTAACAACAAAATAAAACAAATGTGCGATGCTGGTTCTTTTATCAACTGAGCTTCCTAGATCATTTGTAGAATGGCTTTAGTTTTCCGAATTCCCAATAACTGGTTTTAGTTTTAATTTTCTGCTAATCCCATTTTACTATGCACATGTTTTGGTTTCAGCAAATCGATTATTTGATATAGTGAATATTTTTTTTCAATTATTTTAAGATACTGATCCTACAAACAAATTACTTACAATTTACAACTACATACATTTCATACACTCACCTTTAACACACTTAAAATTAAGAGCACACACATTTAAATTTTAGTGTATAATAGTTATAATTCGATGCACAAATTAACAGAGAATGTTTTACTAAAAACTATATTTTTTTCCTAAAAAGAAACGCAGCAGGCCCGGTGAACTCGCGGAAGAGGTATATAAAGTGTGAAAGATATATGTTTAGATATATGTCTAGAAAGAATCTATTAGAAACGTGGCTAACATAGAATTTTCAAGTGATTAATTCGTAAATGAGAAAGAGAAATGTCGTGGCAAATATGAAACTAGAAGTTGGTTATAAGATGTATCACTAAAATATGTCTTTATAACAAATTTTTATGAAGCTCGAGGCTCAGAGACTTGTTTAGGAAGAAGTAAGCGTTATTGTGAACACAATAACTGAACTAATTTAGTGCTCTTAACCTGTTGTCATGCTAACACAAAATGTTAACCCAAAAACCAATACTTTATATAGCGCATGACCCAATTAAAAAAGAATATAATAAAATTGCACAGCATGTGAAATAAAGTAAATCCATAATGCAGAAAATTTACTGAGTGCTCTAAATTTTTTACAAAAACAAAGTCACAGAACACCTTTTAAGTTATGAATAATTTACAAAATAAAAATTACAAGTATAAAGTACGAGTAAGCAGTAAATTTCAAATGTAATTGCATGTTCCAACAAAATAATAACAAGTAACTAACGATCACATAATTACCATAAATTCTAATGTTTATGATCATTACCTTGAAAAATCATAGTCTCGTGTAAAGACTTTGATCTAATTTTGAATAAAACTATGATCATAAATATTCCCTTAACAAAGATGCCACAATATATCCAAAGACGTAAGCAAATGCATATCAGAGCCTGAACCATATGGATGCCATGTCTAATTATGTTACACACAATAATTATAAATCAAATGCATTAGATTTAGAAGCGGAAGCAAAACAAAGATTCTATAATTAGTTGTCGGTGATTTCAGTTTGAAGCCAAACTTTAGTAACTAGGACGCGAATAACATAACTTATTAGATCCCAAATTTAAGTAACTTAACGGTAGAACACTATAAATAAACAGAAGACAACCTTATAATTTATGAGAGTTGTTTGAATTTTCGTTAGATATTTTTCCTGTCACTTTACAATTTATTTCGTTTAGCGGTTCAATGCGAGCTCGCCTGCCCGAACGTGGGTGTGCAGAATGTCAAAACAATCACGATGAATGTCAATACGAATAGCTATGATGACTAAACAAGCTGACCCTTTCGAGAACACTCTTCACTGTTTTTAAAATACGTACAGCAATAAAATATTTTTTTTAAAAGATCATCATATCTCAGAAGATTTCAAGCTGGATAAGTTTTGATTAAATAGTTAAAGACCGTAATTAATTTGTACACTTTTAACAGAGGGTATAATTAGAGGTAATTTCAAGAAATTGATCCAGAGATTATGACTGACTATTAGAAATGAAAAAGTGCACGCACCTGCCCATAGAAGTAACATATGCGGTGACGTTAGTCCGTTTAATGAAGCAAATGAACCACCGCGGCTGCGCCAGCGCCGGCCTGATGAACACGTTATGATGGATTGTTATTCTTATAAATATGACTGCATGAATCAGGCCAAGAGCATACCAGCGCTCTTGCAATGTTCTCGCCCTTAACTGCCGCATGCTGCCAGATAGAATGAGTTATGGCTGCGTGACTAGATATTGTTAAAAACATATAAGTCTTCACCGGAGGCAGGTGTCGTGGTGCGAATTGACGCGAGAGACTTACGCTTGATTAGAAAACATCTTGACGAAATAATACATCAATATGTGATTAATGGCACGAATATTGATATGCGTCATAAATCTATCAATTGTTACATCCAATTGCACTCTATGCATTAGCAAGAAAAGCCTGTTGAAAGAAACGAAACATGTCATAATTTCAAAACTCAACACGATAAAATTAAACAAAGGTTGATCCGAATATAGCATTAATTATGAGTGGGTTTGATTGACACGCTGATGTGGAAGTATCAGAAATACCTTATAGAACGTGCGTGGGCTGTTCTGCGTCCTCTCCTCGAGTGGTAACAACAAACACTAATCTGAAAACTTTGGCAAAGAAGCCAACAGTTCATGATAGCGTCGCCTAGGTATTGGCTCTGAACTACTCATTAATCAACAAATCGACAGGTGTTACTTTTTGTACTTTTACAGTTTTAGGATTACATTAAACAAGACAAAGTTAATTCAGCTATTAATGCTACAAAGATGTCACTATTCAATGCAATTTTGGTAACCTTTTTCAAATTGTTCAAAACTAAAGATCCACTGCACACTTTCTGTTACAAAGTTGACTGCATCCAAATCCTGGTATTTGTCGCCTTGTTAGTATTTGTGTACCTATTTGAAGCATAGTGCTTCTTGCCAGCGATGACAATCGTTTGAATAATTAGCATTTGTAAAAGGTGCCAATCAATCTCCTTACGCTTACGCAAGCCTTCAATCTCATTTAATTTATTAATCTAGACATCAGTGATTCGTCCCACGGTTATCTTTTTTGGATAGCTGGCTACAAATCTAATATTATTGTTCTCGGTAACGACGACATTAAGGGATATAGAGCAATGTGATATGTACTATGACAAATTAAATAAGTTGTTACGCTTTTTAATGTCTTACAGAAACTTTGTATGACGTAATAAAGCCATGCTATTTGACAAGATAAGCATTTCCTGAACAAGATAAACAGTTCCAAATGATTCAGATTCTCTAAAAGACGACGCCAGTATGGCCTCCGAATATCAGTCGTTGACAACTTCACGCATTTATTAACACTTGAGTCCAAGAACACGCTACACGGATGGCTCACCTTAATCTGATAATTAATTGAAATGGTCTGCTGATTTGTGCTGTGCACAAATAGATGCCCCCGCTCCCCGCTCCTCGCAGCATCGCTGGCGACCAAGTCTGCACGACCCTTTCTTCAGTCTTTTGACATTCGCGCCCATTTTTAGATGGAACGATACTAACGAACTGTCCCAAATCGAAAATCTTACGAGCATTATTTTAAAAAAATACGAAAATAGGGTGTAACAAATAAAAATAGTTAAATAAAATATAAAGCTCAAAAAACAAAAACTTTTTTCGAAATAATTTTAAGCATTTAAAGTTAAACTTTTAGTGATAATGAACCGTTCGAGTTTTGGACACCGGCGAAATATTGATGAGATATTATTAAAGAGTGTTACCAATATTGTTTGACATTATGTATCTGTGATAAGAGATTTTAATTTTAAGCAATTGAACATTATTTTGGTCGTGTTGTGGCATCTTAATCGTTGCATGTTAATACAACCATGGCAGCAGTGGCCAAGAAACCACTCGCCCCTCCTAAGACTAAGGATGATCCGGTAAGTACAAATCGTTATCTAAATAAATGTCAACATTCCTAGAAATTGCAAAGGTCATCAAAATTTTCTCAAATTTTGTTATTTACTTTGATGCGTCATAATGTTTGTAGAGTATCACAAGAAAACTACGAGTACGTTGTTGCGACTAATTTGAAAAAACTAGTTTTTTGAACAAAATATTCAAAAAGCATTTTGGTTTTTCGGTTTTTTCAATTGAAAAAGCGGTCACCGCCGCCTACAGTTACTTGCAACACCATGGGTATATTTTGCGCGTTGCCAACTGAACTTCACACCTTTCAAATCAGAACTGCAATCCAGGGGGGTAACCACGAGCTCATAAAGCAGTATTATTGCAGTTGTGAAAAAGAGACACGTGTAGCGGCGAATATATTCGCGTCTCTTTTCCACAACTGTAATAATACTGCTATAAGATCTCATAGTCAGGGGGCAGGACACTGTTATTTAGTTTGTTTCATTTTTATTGCCACCTGTTTATATTTGCATACTTCTTTATTACTTTAACAATTTTATTTCTACTAAGACATTAAGGGGTTATTACTTCTAATCCAAAGTCACATATTATGAAAAGTATTTTTTTACTCCATTTCAATTCCTTTAATTAATACTAATTTAGTGGCAGAAATCAGACAGCATCATTAGTTCGACTAAAAACTCTGCGTAAAGTGAAAAAAATATTTTGTTGTTTTTATTTAAAGATTAAAAATTTGGGTGAAATATTTTATTGAATACCTTTTTTTATGTTAATTATTATTGTTATTATTATATTAGCCATAACTGTCCCACTCCTGGGCAAAGGGCTCCCCACTCTTTTGCCACACCTTCTAGTCCCCTGCAACATCACGCCATTCCTTGAACCCATCAAGATTGCAATTTTCGTGTTTGCGTATTGACATGTACATATTTACTTTCGAAGATATCAGACTAGTTAGTTGTTACTGACGACGTTCAAAATCAATTTATAATTTTAATGTATCCTGTTATCATAATTTCATAAATGTCTACACAGCAGTTGCGCTAAATTTATCATAAAGTCCAGATCCTCATTGTCAGTGCATTTGGCTAACGCTCTAAATGTAGCTCATTTGTCATAATAACACAACAAATATATCATCCACGAAAATTAACTACAACTTTCAGATACCGCTATAACGTTTATTATATTTTGACGACCTTTTTATTTTATGAATAGCTGTCTAGCTTTTATAGATGTGACATTTATTTGGATAACATTTTGATTATGAAACATTCTGATAAATTTTGTATTATTTTTGTATTCAAATTACAATTTAGGTACGTACGAGTTTGTATGTACTTTTAGACGTAGATTACTGTAAATGACAAAAAATAATCTGATGTATCTAATATTATTATTAGAAATTAGAAAATAAATTTAAATACTCACATACGATCCATTATATGTTTTATGTTGATTTAATTGTGATTAATCAGTGTTAATCAAACTTTATATATTGGAGATTTTACTAATGCACTAATAATGGTATAGCGGCGAAAGTCCGGCGACGCCAGAAGGCCTTCCATCCAGGACTTGGAAGACCTTATCAACAAGCCGTCAGTACCTCTTAAGCCTCTCGGCAATGAGGGTCCACCAGTAATCGTGGACGTACAGGAGAGCTACTCGGCTGTTGAAGGTATTTACCTATTTGTGTTTTCATTATTTCTTGCCTGAAATAAAGATAAAATAAAACTTTTTTTTCAAACTCATCTGTAGCTTAAATTTACAAATTATTGTCTGAAGGCTTCTTACGATTCTTACGATTTTAAACAACCTTATTAATAGACTTCCTACGAAATAAGTTTCATAGCCTGTTTCATAGGCTTTTTGATTATGCTACAATGTTTGAATATTCACACTTTCTTAGTTAACCAAGGTAACATGAACAAATTTTATTTGCGTCCGCCACAGATCAAACTGGATACATCACGGTACAAGTGGAGGGCAATCCACCACCAACATTCAAATTCTACAAGGGAGTAACTGAAATTATTGAGGGTGGCCGTTTCAAATTCGTCACCGACGGTGAAACCGGTCTCATTACACTTTGTATGAGAAAGGTAAAGCCGAACGATGAAGGCAAATACAAAATTGTGGTTAGTAACATCCACGGTGAAGATACTGCCGAGATGCAGCTCTATGTATCAGGTAATAATTATATTTTTATTTATACTTTAATAATCTTTAATAGTATTCTAAATGTACATCAAAAATCTGTTGTTGAAAACGTCTAAGTATATTATATGGATAAAAATACTATAACCTACTCACAGACTCTAGTGGAATGGACTTCCGTGCTATGCTCAAGAAGAGAAAGTACGCTAAATGGGGTGAAAAGAAGGATGACCCAGACTGGGGAGACCTCAAGGAAACGGATAAGCCTATCCCACCACTTAAGAAAGTGGAAAAGGTAATGTCGTTAATAGAGTACTACATTTTGTGTGAAAGATATGTGAATTACTATGCTTAAAATAATATTTATTAAGGTTGTCGAAGATGGTGATATGAATATTAAATAAATTAAAAAACTGAAAGTTTCTAACGATGTAGCATGTGGAAAATATTGTTCTGAATAACTTAAAAGTCATATATTAAGTGTTAAAAAGGAAATATTTTCTGCATTGTACGGATGTTAGCTAAATTATAAATGATTTACTCAAACAATCTCCATCAGGCCATTCAAAAATTATGATCAAATTTAAAGGCATAATTTCACAGAAACTTTAACTCTACTCATCGATTTTTATAAACTCTTACTTATTAGTTTTACCCGTCCTGTTTGCTGCTATTTGTAGTTTGACTATGAATCATAATTAGTAGTGCCATACATCCCAATGTTTTACAAATAAATTGATTTAAAACTTTAACTATGACATCGAATGCATCGTGGTATTTGGTCCGTAGGGACTAGAGACTGGATATTTCGAGGAGGACGGCTTCCTTGTGGTAGTCTCCGAGGGTGTGGAGATCCTTAGGATTCCAGCTGACAGACGGAACTCTTCAAACTGGTCCTGGGTCAAGGTCCTCAGTATTCTAAAATATATTTTCATCGGTCATTCCATCTTACATTTCAATATTTCTTTCTCGTCGTATTTAAATATTTTGGCACAGTTCAAAATAAATGGTTTTGACAATCATTACTATCACAAAAACACATCGTAAATGTTTTTCATAAGCTTTAATAATGAACTCGTAACATAAAGTCGTTTGAGACGATAATCATTAAAGACTACCTACTTGTAGTAGAACTACATTCTGAAATAGATATTTTATTTTTTACGGCTTTCTAATGTCAATGTCAACTAAATACTATTATTAGATTGTGTTCGTTTAACAAAATGTGTTTTAAATAAAATACAATTTAATCAAGTGCTTTCATAAGTTAGCCAAAAAGGATTAAAGCTAGTACAATGGCAGGAAGATTCATAAGAAAAATTTATGACTCATTCAGAATCTTCAACTATCCAGTAAGTGCGCATCAGTGAGATTACCTACATTCCTTAATCAAGTAGATTCAAGTAGTCATAAAATAACTATTCATTGTTCATGTTTTAACTTCATGTCATTTCATGATTATCAAACTTGCTTCAATATCTAGCTTTGATCATTCCACATCGTCATCAAGAGCGTTATCTTTAAAGTAACGTTTGTTGTCGATTCTAGGGTATCTATGAAATAAAGAGACGTATGTCTCTCTCAGAAATAATACCTGATTGGCCCGCTTTGATGGAGGCTGTTAAAATAAAGGTTCGCTAAAAAGGAAAACTAAAAGTAAACAATAAACTGAGAGATTTCTGCCCTTTCGAAATTAATGTGCAAATGCTTTCCTCAAAGTTTTTAATTATATTTGTTTACAATTTTTTACAGAAACCATAGTGTTTCGAAAGCACAGAAAAGCTCTTTTAAACTTATGATTTAAATAATGAATGAATAACTAAACCTGAACTAAAATTGTCCTCTAAAAGTGAGACCTTCAAAAATATTAAATAATTTGGTATAGGTATACCAGAAATTTGTAAATACTTTCTCAATTTTCTTAAAACTTACTGGATTACATTTAGTCAAAAGTGTTATTGAAAATCCTACCTTGAAGGTTTCATTTTATGAGTGATTTAAATAAAACTGCATTAAAAATGGAATTTAAATAACTCGCACAAAGGTTTTTTGTATCACCACTTCACTTTTTTTTTTAACTCGAACTCATGTTGAAATGATTTTCAGGGAATGTAAGTGGAATGATTTGGATGACTATATCACATTTTGGAATTTGTTCGTTCTCTATATTTCCAGGTTTTTATTTGACGTCGGATTGAGGAGCTTCTGTCACGTCATTATTATCAACCCTTTTGTCTCTTTATTTTCATTTAATTCACATTAATTTCAGCTGATGCATCCGGTGTTTGCAGTTATTGGAATTTGTTTTTCAATAATCTGTCGTTTACAAAACAATTGTGATTTTTGTGATTATTTTGTTATCAAAATTTTTATACTTTTTAACTAATAGTAACCTTTATTCTAATAGTAAAATAACTTTAATGGCAATTCGAATAAAATTTGAACATAGGTAAAATCAATTGTTGATATAAGGATTTGACTAAGGATGAATGGATATTTTATAGAGATCATATAACAGAAGACCGTCACTGGCGGAACTGATACCTGACTGGCCTGTTCTACACTCGTTCAAAAAAGACGAGGTTTGATTAAAAAACGAAACATTCATAGACGGCACAGTGCACCATGTATTTAAATTATCACCAAATGCAAATATTTGTCGCACAAATGATTCATTA
The DNA here is from genome assembly GCA_947562085.1 of Eudonia lacustrata. Classification (NCBI taxonomy): domain Eukaryota; kingdom Metazoa; phylum Arthropoda; class Insecta; order Lepidoptera; family Crambidae; genus Eudonia; species Eudonia lacustrata. Next base: position 5,777,048 of record OX387334.1, on the reverse strand, counting down.
TCATTATAATGAAATGCTTTAATGTTGGTTGGGACGTTGATTGATATTTCTGTTGACAGCTAAAAATTACACGATCAAAAATTTTATAAATAAACTATAATACTTAAGCACTTTATATTAATTGTCTACTTAAGATACGATAGAATATATGTAATTTTTAGCTACAATTTACGTTTATCAATATAAATCCCATCAAAACATTGGAGTACTGCAACAAGGCCACAAATAGACAATACAGCCAGCACATCTTTGTCTTTCTTTATAAATACAACAGTCTTCTTCTTTTCTCTTTACAAATACAGCAATTCTTCTGTGCACTTCTTCGTCAATATCTATGATAGCAGCACAACGCACCCAAAATGTCAAATGCACTTTAATGTCGATGTTATCAAAACTCGTAACTACAGCAATGATAGTTTTTGTTTTATTTCGTTGCGAGTTAATTTAATAAAAACATTTTAGTAGTTTCAACGAAATAAAGCGAGAACATATAAGTATATAAAAAATATACTTATATGTGATTATGATTTAAGTAAATCATATTAGCAAAATCTCTAAAGAATTATTAAAGTAAAATCTTTTTGTTGATATGAAGAAAAAAATTCCAATTTCTGTACAGAAGCATGTATTTTGTGTGAGTGACGATGATGAAAGAATGGCTGATGAATCTAACGCCTCGGCTGATGATAACGGTTACTATAAAGATTTTACTGGTTTCCGATGACTTGCATCTGATTTAACTCGCCGAGTGACGTTGACAGCGATGGGATAATTGTGAGGGTGTCTTCGTGTAGCACCACAACAGCTTTGTATGAAGAGCACCGTTTTGTGACTGCACCTTCTCACTTTGTGCGGAAGCAGTTATATTAATTGGCACTGGAACTTTTTTCAGAAACAAGAGTCGTTCTTGAAGCCTCTCATAGATCAATTTGCGAAAGAAGGAAAGGATAAGAAGGTGGTATTCGAAGCCATCTTCACGAAACCGAATGCAAAACCGAAATGGTTCTTCCGTAAGGATGTAAGTATTCACTCTCGTTTTCACTAAGGGACAATATCGAAAGATATGGCGTTTGCACATTCACTTGCATAGTTCAGAGGATGATGACGACGGACATTACTTATACCAAATCATTGTCATTGAGAAATTGCCCTAAAGATAGTATTTTAAAGTGCCAAATTTCCAAAGCCAAAGGCAATAAATACTTATGCCCTGCAGTGAAAAAGGGAAACTATCATAAATAATTATTGGTGTAGGTAAGTAAAAAATAAGTAACATTTAAAATTGACCCCAACAGGAATTATTCCCAAGCTCGAAATACAAGATGGTTAATGAACAAGACTCATACAAACTGATCATTCAGACCCCTAAAGTGGAAGATACTGGCAAGATTACCATTGAGGTCGGTGGAATAACTTGCACTGCCTTCTTACAAGTAGACGAACCTGATCCAACTTATACATTTACCAAGAATTTGAAGAAGACCACGAGTGGATACTATGAACACGAGGTGCTACTTGAATGTACCGTATCCAACAGCCTGGCTATTGTGTCATGGTGGAAGGGCGAAGACAAATTGGAAGATGGAGATGTGTTCCAAGTCTCAAAGGATCTTTCAGGCGTGTGCAAGCTTCTTATCAGAAATGCCAAGTTTGAAGATGCTGGCAAATATTCATGCAGAATTGAAAAGCAAACTGACAAGACTGAAACTGACGTCAAGATTGTCGGTAAGTGTTTAAAATGATTACGCACCAAACGTTAGGTGTCTTCCATGAAAACTATCCTATTTATTCTGTGTTACAAATAAAATTATTCCGTCAACAGAATATCCATACAAGTTCACGAAGGTTCTCAAGTCGCAACAGGCGATTGAGAAGGACACAATCACGCTACTTTGTGAGCTTGACGATGCTGGTGGCGATGTAAATTGGTTCAAGAATGATGAACCAGTGAAAGCAGACAAGCGCGTCACCATTGTCAAAGAAGGCCGTAAACGCAAGATCGTCATCAAAGATGCGAAGGTCACTGATGCCGGCAACTACAAATGTGTCAGTAACGCTGACGAGACAGCTTGCGAATTAATTGTCAATTGTAAGTTTTCAACTATTTTAAATTATTGTACAGGGTGTTTAAATCACAATTTGTCACACATTTTCAGTGCAAATGTTGGTCAAAGCTAATAAGTATTTAATAATTAGGTAAAATATTAAACTCATTCATTTGTACCTCCATAATTGTAAAGCTATAATCAATTATCCTAATAAATTAGGGTCGGGTTTGTTATTGTCTTGTGACTACCAGACCTAATCGACAATGATTCATCGACCAATATGATATCGACCGAAACGTATTAAATCGGAATCTCAAGTCCGCAATACTCCCGAGACCGTCGTGGTTGTGCCGTGTCCAGGTGACTTTAAAAAACTTATCAAATTGTTTTAGACTCTAATCGCTTCAATAAGAAGTTGAAGGACACCGAAGCAATTGAGAGGGACAAGGTGGTACTGGAGGTGGAACTCCAAGATCAGACCGCTGAAGCTGTCTGGTCTTTCAATGGGCAGCCTATTGTACCAAATGACAGGTAAGTTGTATATTATTAATATAGTTTTTTTATATTTTTTTAATATCTTACGGGTAAGCACAGTGCTTCATCTCACCAGATGTTGAGTGACGATAAAGCCAATTATGGATGTGCACTTCACCCGGAATCCTCAATTATTGAGGCACTAGCTATCTATCTCTAGCTGCCGGAACACAACAATGCTACAAACATTGATGTTATGGCGACATATCTATATATAATACGTGAAGCAAAAACTTTGTACCCCTTTTTTACGTAAATTGCGCGGACGGATGAGTTTGAAATTTCGCACACTTATAGTTTATATTGAGAAGTACATTAAATCAATTAAACAAACATTACACACACGACCATGTATTTGACACACACGTATCTATAGGGGAGACCGGGAACAAATGTAACACTTTTTACTTCATGGGCGATAATGACAAATTTGGTTTGAGTGTTGAAACCTGTTGTGTTTTTAAGGAAACCTAATTCAATTATCTATAAATGTATGCAGTCTAAATTTAGTAAGAGATTGTAGTTTAGTGGCAATCACGGATTAAACAGAGGTCGTTAACTGTTACGATTGACCCAGAGTACCGGGTCAATTGTAACAAAGTTTTAGATGAAAAAAAAACCACGACTTTCATTCAAATTGCTTTTTTAAATTAACAAAATTGTTTCATATTCAAATGCAACATTAAGTCTTGAAAATTAGGAACTAAATCAATAATCTTACAGCAGAACCGCCTTTTAACCAAAAAATTACATATTCTTTGTCACAACACAAAAGCTAAGATCTAATTACGTTTAAATCACAGATTGGAATAAGTAATTATCACTTTTACTAAAAACAAATTCACCATCGTTAACATATTAATATAACAAGTAATAATCAACTGCAATAATTTGTATGGTGCCGGGGATAAAGAATTGCACCACCCCATCTCTTCCCGTGGGTGTCGTAAAAGCCGACTAAGGGACCATTCCAGAGGATGGGCAGCAGCATCTCTCTGAGATTAAGTCTCAACTTACTGCGATCGCCAACCCGCCTGCCAAGCGTGGCGATTACGGCAAATACCCCTCATATCCTTGGGGGAGGCCTTTGTCCAGCAGTGGACGTCTTTTGGCTGAGATGATGATGAATAATTTGTATGGAAAATGGGTGTGGTACTATCGACCCCTGTTACAATTACCCCAAATTGTATTTGTGAGTTATAATTATAAATCCCTTTTATTTTTAGAACAATGTCCAATTTTAACCGGCTAGTCGTCTATCTTTCTTTAGTGTTGCGGAAGTATAATGTTGGTGGTCCGAATTAAATATTTAGATATTTGCTGTTCTTGATCCGTTGTAGAAACTTTTGTTGCGGGGTTATATCCCATAGCCAAAGTTCCGTCATTACCCATTCTTTATTTTTTTCGTTTGTATCTCATTAATGTAACGTGGCAAAGATCAAACATTCATGCGGCGCTGTGCCCGGATTTTCCACTCAATATTTCGCTGTACGATTGCTCATATAGAAAAACATCTGTGGATCCTCTGGCTGTCGTTTTTTCTCTTTTACGTGGCATCTGAAATAAGACAGATGTTAAAAATGTCAAACATGGCTACTCCTTACATAGCCCTATTTACTATCAATACAACTATATCCAGCCACGTCATTAAACACCATTCGCCACCGTGGCGAGTTACACTTTAAGTACCTAGGTACTTGATTTGATTATAGGTGCGCTAATATATTTGCTGGGGTCAATTGTACCATGGGGTTGATTGTACCATTACAATTGACCCCTAAAATGTTGTTACAACTGTTCATAACGACATTTTTCGAAAGAATACTCATAAATCAGAAATTTTCAACTCTACTAGACAAACCTCCTACTATAAATACTGCACAATACACATAGATTCATCATAAAATGCTCAATTTACTGAAAGTGTGTTGATTTAAAAGTAATAATACATTATACAAACAGCAAAAACTTACGATTCCTTAGCGAAAACACAAAAACCGCGATCGAAGCGTCCACACCTCAAGGAGCACTCTGCCGACTGGCTCCAAACTTGCGCCGCGTCACGGACGATGCCCATACGCAAGCACACATCTAAGCATTGCTTAGCAACCGAGATATGTCGCATGTTACTATTGACCCGTGTTACTATTGACCCGTGTTACTTTTGTCCCCGGTCTCCCCTACTCTTTTCAAAAATTTCAAAAATGGAAGATGAGCGGCCGATTTCTGTCAATGCCAATCCAAACTCACATTCTATCTTTTTAAATTTCATTGCTTAGGATACAACCCGTGCAGCCTTAATAAAATTACGGTCGATCTTCGACCACTGGGCGACCACTAGTTTAGATAACAAGCCCTACCACCAACCAAACCGAGTACATAAACATGTATCCCTCGCATGGAATCGAACCCGTGACCTCTGGGTCTGAGTCCAGAGGTCTTCGCCACTAGAGCACAGAGCTTTTAGTTATGTGACGTCATTATAAATATCTAATTGTGAAGTCCGGTGATGCGAATGCGATTAATTAATCAATTTATTTTTAACTGTTTAGAATTGAAATCAAGAACCTGGGTGGTGGTAAACATCAGCTCATATTTAACAAACTCGAAATGGAGGACGATGGTGAGATCCTCTGCGAATCTGGCAAACTGACGTCATCTTGTAAGCTCACGGTGAAGAAGGGCGAGTCGAAGCCTACTATCGAATGTCCTGAAGATTTCTATGGACCTGCTGGCCAGCCGTTCGTGATTGAGGTGCCTTATAAAGGTATGTTTAAAATAAGACGAAATAAAATTGTACCGAATAAAATATTCATTACTCATTATTATCGAGGTCATTAAACTTATCGAAGCTTATTTAATTGTCAATAAGATCAAGTAAAGTAAGTTCTCATGCATGCATAAGTTTAAAGTAAATTTTTATTTAAATCAAAAATGTTGACAGCTTTGATAACATACTACTTCAAGTACATACCATTAAGGTTCCATTTCATAACCATTTTTGTGTTACAGTCACTGGTACCCGCGTAACGCCAATCGAGGCTAAACTATGGAAAGACGGCAAAGCCCTGCCGATTAAAGAAATTGAGGCAGTGGTTGAACAAGAGAAAGTTCTCTTCAAAGTCAAGAAGCCTACCAGAGAAGGCTCCGGCAAATACCAGATCAAGCTCTCCAACGCCCAGGGAGAGGATTCCAAGGATGTCACTATTACAATGCAGAGCGTCCCCGCACCACCTCAAGATGTCCAGGTCAATGAGGTATTCCAAACCTCTTGTGTGGTCGCATGGAAGGCGCCACAGGATGATGGTGGTAGTGCTATCGTCAAATACATTATTGAAAGACAGGTAAGGCGCTTGTATAAATCATAACTTTGTATTCTTGATACTTCATTTGTAAATGTTTGTGTCAAATGAGCTCAAAGCCCGACCACCTGCGGCTATTTCCTACAATTTTCGCGGTGGAATCTTGACCTGCCCTAAGTGTGACCGCACTTTTATCGCAAAAATTGGCTATATTAGTCACATGCAAGCGCACGAAAGGGCAGAGCAACAGAACCTCCGTGACGGCAGCCCATAAAAACGGTCGCTGTAGCCGGAATCGGCTAGGAGAGTATATATACTTCATTTGTATATAGTTAGGTGATAGGAGGCCTATGTCCAGCAGTGGACTAGTATAGGCTGATAATGATGATGATGATGATAGGTAATAATGGAACCCAAGCATAATTAAGACTTTTAAATTTTATTCTTGCAAAATGGTTGTTCCATTTTTATTTGTTTTTTAACATTTGCAAAATGTTTATTTACTACGTTAATACAAAGGAAAGCAAGTTGAATAAGTACTTACTTGAAATATTAGAAAGATAAATCGATGATTTAATAGCTCAATTGAAAGAGCAGACGTTCGGATTGCTTAATTGAAGATCGAGGTATCGAAGTCCCATTTGAGACAATCTCTATTTGCAATTGGCATAAATTTCTATAAGCTATAGTTAAATCATCTAATCTTTTATCTTCTTTCAGGATATGTCCCTCAAAGCAGGGTGGGACAACGTGGCCGAAGTACCAGCCGGCCAACCCACCAAATTCAAGGTTGAGGATCTCATTGCCAAGAAGACCTATAAATTCAGGATACGCGCTGTTAACAAAATCGGCTCCAGTGAACCTGGTCTTTTCGCTAAGCCAGTGCTTGCGAAAGACCCGTGGGGTATGTCAATTTTACTTCTACGTTTTTGGCGATTATCTTTAGTGTTTTACGAAGACCTGCAAACTTATTTCTGCAGTCAAGCAGTGTCCTGATGCATTGACGCGTTCTGGATTCAATGTTGTGGGATCCAGTAAAATAGCTGAACATAGAATATAAAACCATTATGATAAAATAAGATACTAAAAGAAGATTTATATTATTATTTTAAAGACATATATTTATATGTATGAAAAGAAGCTTAACGAAAATGAAAAATACAGATTGTTCCCATCATTACTATTATTTTCTTGTATGGAGCCATACCTGGGAACCTGATAGATATGGAGTTATTGAGGAACAGTCAAAACTTTTTTTTACGGTTTTTGAGGAATCTGTTTAAAAAGATTATTAGAAAATTTTCTTCTAAAGGAACATTAGCATTTTTCTTCCATTTTCAATTAAAAAGAGACATTTTAAGTTACAAACCGCAATGAATATCGAAGGCACACAATGATGCGGCTCGCGAGTCGCGGCCGGCCGCGGCCGCCTCGTATCGTACGCTACAGCACTCACTCACATGCACACTAAGTTGCACGCGTTCCATTGCGTGTCATAAATAACACCTGTTTTTGATAGGTACCCAAAAATAAAAGTCGTTTCCCAGCAATTATTTTTACTTAATGTTTCTTAGTTTGACGTAGACTAAGCGTATATTACGGCTTCGGTAAGGTTTTTTTCATACCCTGTATAATACTAGCTGACCGGCGGACTTCGTACCGCTTTGACAGTTTCCATGACAACAAAACAAACAAAACGTTGTCAGTTTCCATGACAACAAAACAAACAAATCATTCGTCCACTTAAGAACACCCGTATCCCATGATGGACCACTATAGCAGCGCCACCTACCGGGTCCAATTGTAAATCTAAACCATTCTCGAATCCACTTGAACACACACAGAAAATTTCATCTAAATCTGTCCAGCCGTTTAGAAGGAGTTCAATAACATACACACGCACAAAAGATTTATATATATATAAAGATTAATATCTATATTTTTTTTCAGATGAGCCATCTAAACCAAAGAACGTTGAACTCGTGGACTGGGACAAAGATCACGCTGATCTCAAATGGCAAAAGCCAGAAAACGATGGTGGTGCACCGATCACTGGATACGTTATTGAATATAAGGTAAAAAAATTGGTCACGATTTTATTTTACAGGCATTTTTTTTTGTAGTCATAATATTGCAAGGTGGGATAAACAAATCTTGACAACCTTAATGGAGGATAAATTGGAAAAATATTTGATAGTAGTTTAAATAACCTTTAGAAAATTGGTATTATCACTGTTTTAATTACAATATGGAAAAAAGAGCATTTGTGTTTAAGTAGACGCTCTGTGGGACAGTTTGTTTTCATGCAAGCAAGATGCAAGCAAACAAACTGTCCACAGAGCGGCAATATCCGAGTTCCCAATCGTCATGCATTCATGTCATGAACAGTGACCCTTAGCATTTTTATTTTATAGCGTGGAATCTGTCAAACTTGCGATAGCCTGAAACGTGAGACGGACATATGCACTGACAAGTCTGCACTCTTTCCATGAAACGTCAGGTCGATGTATTGAAAATATTTTCGTAAGACAACAAGATAAAGTTCATATTTGCACATGATTATATACTTTCAATTTTGTATCGTGCTAGATATTTTTGCGATCCACCTGTGATCCGATGGTTATTCGTTCACTGTGAATAGATATTTATGCTGATAGTGGATTACATAATTTTGATTTTGTGCAATATCAGATATTTTGAAGCTGCCCGGTGTCAAATACTTATGCCGTTTCCGAAATCGATATTTATATCGGCCACAAATTATCACTTATACCGAGTTAGATCTTCATATATATATGCCTTTCACCAATGATCAGATGTTTTTGCAGGGCTGTCCATAGTCATATATTTATGCTGGTGACTGTACCTACATAATTTTCAAAATTTATGAAAAGGAACTGCCAACGCTTATCGCGATCTAAGTACATCAAAATGGTTTTACTAGCATCTCGTATCGCATACGACTGACCAATTCATTGTGTCCGCAGGAGAAGTTCGGCAAAGACTGGGTGAAGGGCAAGGAAGTGCCCGGAGACAGCCTGTCGGGAACTCAGGACGGCCTGAAGGAAGGCTGTACCTATGAGTTCAGAGTGCGAGCGATCAACAAGGCCGGCCCTGGCGAGCCCAGTGATACCACGAAGCCGATTGTTGCCAAGTGCAGATTTGGTAAGCAATAAGGATTCCAATATTCTCTGCAGCATTGCTTTGTAGTATATTTGCGTATTTGGCAGAGGACTGGATCTGGAAGCGATCTATTAGGAAGGCCTATGTTCAGCAGTGGAGCTCTGCAAGCTGAGGATGATGATGATGATGATGATGTTAGCTCAGGCCTTCCCACATACACCATGTACAGCTGACCGTATGCACATTCAATTTATTGTGCTTTCCGACACACAGAGCTCGAGGTAGTTTAATTAGGTAACCCAACCAGTGACTCAAAAAAGCGAAAGTTGCTTATTTTAAAAAAAAAGGCAACGTGAAATTGGTTCTCTTGGTTTGCAAGCATCCAAGGGCTTTTCATTTCGTACACTATGGTCATTTGCCAACTCAGTATCATAAAAAAAGATTCAGACTAGTTCAAATCCCACCATAGAAACCGTATTGTGTTCGGTTTTGTTTTTAAATGGTGGTTGTTGTGGTGTATTTTTTTTAACTTAAAGCGTTCGAAACACGAAGGAGCTTTTAATACTAATTTATATTTTCTATTTATCCTCAGTGAAACCATACATTATTGGCGACGGTCTCCAAAACATGATCATCAAGAAGGGTCAGGTCATTGCGTTTGACATCAAATACGGTGGCGAACCAGAGCCCGAGGTCAAATGGATTAAGGGAGAAGAGGTAATTCTGACATTTTATTCTTTCTTTGAAGCAATCCAAGGAGTTTCTCTATATAGAGATTGGATATTGAAACTCTTTTTGAAAATTAAATATTTGACGAGTTTTATGCAAACTGCTTTGTATTATGTATCGTAGGCATACTTTACCTTTTAAGTAACCGCTACAAGTTATCTGTAGCGTGTAGTTCAAGTATTTGCAGAAAGACATCCTTTCTTTGGGTTGGCAGTCTGCTTACTTTCAGAATACGCTTGTGTTCGTATAGGGACACCATTAGTGAATGTGTGTGGCAGTAGTTGGATAAATTAAGTATATGATGTTGGATGAAAACTGTTGCGACTGGGTTTTTTTTATTGAAGAGTAGACAAATGACTCTGCTCTACCTAAGGAGTAGAGTTACAACCACAATCACAACACGTGGGCGGGCGCTATTATACAATGTTATTTTTAGTTTATACGAAACCTGAAAACTGTTTGTTCAGAATCAGTAATAGAATCGATTTCAATATTTTTTATACCACGTTACATTTTGACCAAATCATATTTACAAAATCTCAAATAAATTATACCCTACTAAAAACACAACGGGGCAGCACAAAAAGCTTGTAACTTCGTGAGTTTTCATGATATATTTTTTTGTACTGATTCTTTAAATGAAAATATTTGACCCTTGTTTCGGTTTTCGTATAAACTAAAAATAAGGTTGTTTATGAAAATTAATAGTTGAATTCACACGGGTCACATTTTGCCCTCATTATTGACTGCATGTTTGGTACCGACTACATCGCAGCCACGTCGCAACCACAACGCAACCACCAGCGACAACGCGAACTAGCCGGAGTCGAACTGTCTGTCTTTACACTACGCAACCACATACACATTTTGTAGGTAACGCAACGCAACCGCAAGAAGCCGCAGCAACACTATTCACAACACGTAACCACAGCTGGACTACCTTTTGTCGCGACGGTGTAGTGTGGTTGTGGACAAGCATAACCTTCGGAAGGATAGGGGGTGACTCATCACCCCACACGTTCAAAAAAGATGCGATAACTTTTTATACGTTCATTGAGGGTAGTTGTGCTTTTCAGTATTCTCTATTTAGCTTACGTAATTAAAGTAGCATATCTCACTGATTTGCGGACGGTCGTGGATTTTGCTATATTAACCTGCCCCCCGACCGCCTAACCGATCGCTTTGACTACGCGTATAGTTTATGACGTCATCTTGCTACCTTGCACCGAAACGAAACGACAAGATGACGTCATAAACCACACACGAAGTCAAAGCGATCGGTTAGGCGGTCGGGCTGGGGTGACCGATCACCCCACTATCCTTTTAAGTTTGTGTTTTTTTTCGAAGAGCTAATTGAAATAAATAACCTTCTGGAAGTGTACCCCCTTTGGAACTGCAAAAACAAGCACGGTGCTCAATGTTTCCAAGGAAAAAAGACAAAAATGTTAAAATTGTTTGTGTGAGATGTCATTTGCCGGTATTTTCCGATCTACGTAAAAATATTTGTCTGAGCTGCATTAAATCATAAATATTTAAATAGATGTATGCATATAACGTGTAACAGAAAGGTGTGGTCAAAATGAAAAGATCCAAAGTGTATCCGATGTAGATCTTGTAGACCACTAGGGCTGTAACTTGTTTATTTTCATGTGACGTTACAATAAAATTATTTAATAAAAAAATTGTAAAGTAAGTAAAATAAACAGCCTATAAATGTCCCACTGCTGGGCAAAGGCCTCCATCATTGAAATCAAGTCATCGCTACAATTGATGGGTAATGGCTTAATCACCACGCTTGCCAAGTGCGGGTTGGTGATCACAAACCCGGGCTAAGCATCGAAAAATCCGAAATACATTTTGCCCGACCTGGGAATTGAACCCGGGACCTTCGGGTATCGGACCGAGCACTCTGCCACTCGGCCACCGAGGCGTAGGCGTAGGCGAATATTAAAAATTAAAATATTAAAAATTGAATAAAAAGTTAAAATTAATAAATAAGCCTTAGTAACTCTGCATCCAAGGTCTAGATTATCCGATCTAGATCGAGACACCTTGGATCTTTTAATTTTGACCACACTCTCTGTTACACATTGTATAAGCTACTTAAAATTGTTTTTCATTCTTTGATTTGGAACTATATTATAAGTGATATTTTTATAGGTACTTATATGTTTTATTTATATAAGTTGTGGGGTGATGGGTCACCCCTCTATCCTTACGTGTATGCAAGAAAAGCCTATCCTGCCGAATGTTAATGGAGACAGCTAGTGGAGCGCAGCGTTATTCTCTAAGCAAAACAGCGTCGAACTCGACGTTGAACTCGCTCATAACTTGCAAACGAATGTAGACTTTATTACTATTATAAAAGTAGGTTGAAATTCGTTTATGAGCGAGTTCGACGCTGTTTTACTTACGTCCGTTCCCAATAACCTATCTATCTGTTGTTTTGCCTACTATAGATACAAATTTGACATAAGCTCCATACAAATTATGTCAAATTTCTAACTCCAATAATCAAAACAACAGACAGGTAGATTATAGGGAACGGGCGTTAGAGAATAGCGCTGTTGGATTGTGCCTCACAAGAGTCGTATGTAGCTTCTTCACCCCTCTTTAAAGGATCCAATGTTGTAGGAAAGAGGGAGTACGTGTGCGTTCGCGTTGGTACTATTGGTGTTAATTTAACAGGTTCCCTGTCCCATATATCACATGTGATACATAACAATTGATTATCTATTGTTTTAATTTTTGGACAGCGAAACTGTTAAGGTACTTAATAAGGTATACCTAGGATGCCTATACTGAGCAGTTTCATTTTAAACTTGTTAAAAAGTGGTTTTATTGCTGTAAAGCAAACTTTGTTGATGATGTTATTTTAATACCGAACGATCAAGCGGTTGTGGATTTCAAATCGGAGCTGGTATTAATTGTTGTTTTCCCATTTTTTTTCCAAAATAAGAAACGCGGAAAGCCGTACACCGAGAAGGTCAGAGGGTGAAACTAGATGTTGTGTTTATGTCTACTATATGTTCTTAAATCTACTGATACGTACACTATCTCTGTCTACATAAATGTGACTAACCCTATTACACTTTCAACAGAAACATAATCTGTGCAGTGCTCTAAAAAGGCCATTTTGCATTAACATCAATATTCGTAATTTAGTTGCTGCATATTTTGATAACTCATACTCCTACAACTTTCGATGAAAGTTGATGTATTTTTTCCAAGTGTAGCCATATTAATATATATTTGAGTGATTTCAAAACATATAGAATAAGTAATTTCATTGTAAAGCATTAATGATTTTTAGAGGTGTTTTCGTAAAGAATTAATATGATCGAATCAAAATTGCACAATCGTGTTTTTGAGCAAGAGTTTTAAAGACAAAGACATGGAATTATCTATATCAACATTTCAGATTCGTTGGTCTTATCATACTCCTACAACTTTCGATATTTGGAAAATTTACATCAACTTTCTTACAACATACTTAAAATTTATTTTTGTGATCTCAAGTTTACTCGTTAAATTGTCTCAGTAAAATTTTTTAATGCGGCCTTTTTAAAGCAACCTGTACATTGATTCGTATTGAATTTTTGAATTAATTAAACTTAATAAAATTTATTAATATGGTTAACGCGAAAAAAGAATTACCTAGGTACTTATATATATTTTTTTCTATCGAAAATTTAATACGATACTCTTTTCTTTGCCTTTAAGCAAAAAAGCACCGCAAATGACGCGATTATAATTTAATTATTTTCTATAGTAAAATAATATTTACCTACTCGCGCTATAGAAACTACAGGGTTATTAAAATTTCCTCACAAAACATGATGACATTATTTTAATACTTCAATATTAACTTTTTATCTTGTAAAATTGCACTGAAACGCATTTTTAGAATATTAATTACATTTTCAGTTATGATAAAATTGTCTACTGAAATTTTATCAATAATATTAATTGTTGTAATAACACATAACAGTACGACAGTACGATACTGTTTACACATAACAACATAACATATTAACACTCACGACAATATTGTACCTACTCATAACTTTCGGTATATAAGTTATTTATTAACATATGCTAAGTTGTTGCATCTGATCTGTACATAAGCACTATAGGTACTCTGTTATAACCGTCATTCAAATATATCGTTCATTATAATAATATAGAACGTTTTAAACCACCATAACATTGTCAACTCGAGCTGAAGTCCTTGTCTTGACACCCACTGATTTTACGCTCTCGTCATCCGACCCCCAAAGCCTCTACAAAAACTTTAGAAACGAAAAGAAAACGCAAGAACGGACGAAAGAAATTACGATCATCGACTAGGAGACCAATTTCGTAACTAGCATGAACATGAGCATATAAGTTTTCAAATTCCTTTGATATAAAATAAAAAACTCATCATTCACTTGCCCGGTTCCAATTTTAATTTGGGGTCGTCGGCGCAATATTTCCCCTTTTTTCTAGTCACATTGACCAGTCGGTCGACAACTCTCAACTTTAAAAAAAAAATTAATGTCTTATAATCAGCACTTATTGGTCTCATAACTACCTAAAGAAAATTATACTGAGACAGTTACTTCTCCTGAAGGTAACACCACATTCAAAGTCATACAAAGATTATCATAACTCTCGTACGTCATCAGAACAAGTCACTGAACTCTTTAGCACTTTGTTAAAGCAACTATAATATGTAACGGGTGCAGAAGTTAACATAACTTTCGTGTAATATGTAATAGTACCTAATTTGCCTATATAATACTGTCCCATGACCAGTAGGTTTAACCAAAGTAACATTAAGAAAACGGTAGGTAGCGATGTTCGAAAAGAATAAAATGTATGGGATTGACATAAGCCGCGCTAAATCACGTGGCCAATCTTTGTACACCGGTTTTCATGGTGTCGCCATCTCTGAGGTCCCGGATTCGATCCCCGGTCGGGTCAATTTAGAAATTATTGTTTTTCTAAATTGTCTCGGGTCTGGGTATTTTCTATGTATAATAAGTATGTATTTAAGTATTTTAAGTATGTTTATCCGTTGTCTAGTAACCATTTAACGAGTTTCATAACGAAGCTTCTCTTGGGCTAGATAATTGGTGTGAGTGTAGGAAAGTTTATTTATTTATTTATTTATGTCAACCCCATACATTTTATTCTTTTCGAACTTCGCTATCGTTTTCTTAATGTTACTTTGGCTACCACCACAGACCTCCATTGAAATCGATGGGTATTAACTAAATCACCACGATCTTCAATTCGGCTGATCAAAAACCTTATAAATACCTACATCGAAAAATCTTCAAATACTTTTCGTGACCTGGAAATTGGCCTCCGAATTTCGATCTGAGCGCTCCTGCCTCTCGGCCACTATTAAAGTTATTATGACAATGGTACTAAAGTGTTCAGCAGCTTACACTAACCAAATCTCCATCAATTCGACATAACCACCATCACACCGGGGAGATCAGATCAGATGCAATGCTTTTCAATCTCCGTTCTTTTGTCTTACACTCTTCATTGTGATACAGGAGATTCGTGACGACGCCGACCGCATCACCATCGACAAGTACGAGAAGAACACCGTGCTGACAGTCAGGAAGACCACCAGGCCCGACAGTGGGAAGTACAAGTTGGTGCTCACCAACTCGTCGGGAACATGCGAGAGCATAGCCGACGTTGTTGTGTTGGGTAAGTCTTCCATTCTTAGACTAACGTCTGTACAACCCTGCTATACACGACTTCAAAGTTTATACTGACACCCCCTACCAACCGTCAGGTTACAAAATTGGTGTCAGACAACCTTGCGTAACTAAACAGAATGGTCCTGTTCCAAGGGGTCATAACGCCAGATCAGGACGCGCTGAAGCGCATTCTTCATCCAGAACTCTAGATCCAGACTAGTGTCATAATAGTGTAATAATAGTCTACTACCTAATATCCAGATAAGTAGGATAGGATACTTACGTTTATTCGTCTATAATGTCTATACGTTCCACAGAACTTGGCCCCAGATTTGCCACATGTACATTAGCAAATGGAAAAATCAAACCATAACTCAGGTTGGATGCTAGTTAATGGGTTTTAAAGACTGCTTTAATTATTACGATAATAGTCAAGACCAGCGGTTTGAAGTGCCTTAAGTAGCACGTAGAAACTCGAGACATTTTTTATTTAAGTATTGCGAAGGTTTTTGATCTTTAATAAAAAACAAAAAATAAAAATAAAATAAAAATATTTTATTTCGGACCATTGATCCATATTATGTATGTTAGTAACAATGAAACTTAAAAACTATGTTAATGTTAAATAAAATCATGAATTTATTGTTTATCTGAAACGCCCCTCCGAAGCACTAGGTATATGTGCATGCACATACACCCAATGCCTCTGAATGGCACACTCAGGTTTATGACCAATCATGTTCAGAATGCTGTTGGCGCTCTTTAGTATAGTAAGTATTTATAATACACCCAGTTGTCATAGGTACCTACTACCTATAGCTACTATACTAGTAGCAGGTCAAATCAAAACTGAAGGTCAAAATCAGAACTCCTACAAACCAGTATTTTTCATAATTATATTTTATTGCTTTGTTTGCAGACAAACCAAACCGTCCCAACGGCCCCGTCGAAGTGACAGACATTCGCGCCGAAAAGGCTACTGTCAAATGGAAGAAGCCCGACGACTGGCAGGGCTCCGACATCACTGGCTACACCCTGGAGAAAATGGACATGGTATGATCACAAATAAAATAACTTACTTACCATCCTGGAGCTGTAGCCATAAGTGAGCTTTGGCCTCTGATACAAGTCGGCGCCACTGGCCGATTCTGAACTGCCTCTTGCCAGTTGTCGAAAAAATAAATAATAAAAAAACACCATCATCATAATAATATTATAGTAGTAAGTGGTAGATACTAGTCGATAGCGACCGTACCTACCTAACAAACTACGTTTTTGTGTATTAAATCAAAGCATTTATCTAAGATTCCACCAGAGCTATGCGAAGAAAGTAGCTAATCGGTGCTAGGCATAAGACTACGAATACTACGTTTACCTCGCCTCACTGAATAAAAATGGTTATCTCGAAAACGCACTATTACTGACTGATTCGCCATCATCATTTATTCTGCAAGGAGACCGATACCTATACCAGATACCTCCCTTGAATAGTTGTTATTCTTAAATATTTTTGCCCATTAGGATACTGGCAACTGGGTGCCATGCGGTGAAACTGGCCCAGAGCCTACTGAGTTCCAAGTCAAGGGACTCACCCCGAACCACAAGTACAAGTTCAGAGTACGCGCCGTCAACAAGGAAGGT
The DNA here is from genome assembly GCA_947562085.1 of Eudonia lacustrata. Lineage (NCBI taxonomy): Eukaryota > Metazoa > Arthropoda > Insecta > Lepidoptera > Crambidae > Eudonia > Eudonia lacustrata. The sequence continues at coordinate 5,759,966 of OX387334.1, read as the reverse complement.
GAATCTGAGCCATTGGAGACTGATGGAGTCATTGTCGCCAGGAATCCTTACGGTGAGTCATCGTTGTTATTTCTGTTCTTGAATAATGCAGCAAAAATGCTTATTATTTCGAATTTGGTAAAATGATTTATGCCGTTACCAATCATGAAAACGACGATAACTGAAGAGAACTAGGAGCTATTTCTAATTGGGTGGGTAGCTTTATTACTCAAAAGACAGCATTTTCCTAATTAAATCAGAAATATATGACCCGACTACAAGGGCGTAGCGTAAGTAATCAAAAAGAAGTTCTTGTTTCGCGGGTAAAATAGGGCAGTAATGCAGTATAACCTTAATCCCGTTACCTTCCCTGAATGAGAAAAACATTGCGCGCGCTGTCAACCTGTCAAGTGTCAATATCAAAACAGCCGGCGTATTTTTGTTGACTGACAGCCAATTGTTTATCAACAAAGATTTTTGTTTAGCGAAAACTAAAATGATTTCCAACAATATCTTATACTACAGATCCACCAAAGGCGCCTGCCAAGCCGACCATCATCGATTACGACAATATGTCTGTGACCCTGAAGTGGGAGCCGCCTGTAGACGATGGCGGTAGACCGATCCTGGGTTACGTCGTCGAAATGAAAGACAAGTTCTCACCCGATTGGATTGAGGTAAGGGAAATTCTTATAAGTACCTTGTCTTACCTAGTTATTGCTGGTTGTCCTTTATATAAATAACTAAATAAGTAAAACTTGAGTGGCATTCAATCCAATTAAACTTAAACATAGCAGCATAAATTCTTAAGTTATTAAAAGCAAACTATTGCATTCAATTGATCTGTTTAATAAGACTTCATTTCCTATAATTAGACATTTCATTAAACTTTTATATTTTTTTAAAAGTAATCTTTCATTCAATAATATTGCGGAAAAGTAATTTAAAACTTTCAATGAACACAAGTGTTTTAGCATTAGCAGCAGTAGCTTATATTAGTTGTACTTTCAAATGACATTTGATGAAAAGAATAAATTTGTGTAGTAGGTAAACAATTGTTATTTCTAAAGTGCTTGTTTCTTATTTCTTTGATTTTGAACCAACATGTTGTTACTTATGCATTTATCTTCTTCCCTCTTAGGTTGTTAAGACAAATGACACCAAGACAGAATATAAGGTGGAAGGTCTCAAGGAGAAGCAAGTGTACCAGTTCCGTGTTAAAGCACATAACAAGGCGGGTGTGGGTGAAGCGTCCTTGCCCACCGACAACCACCTCTGCAAACACAGGAACTGTAAGTTTGACTATCTGCATGTTTCCCTGTAGAGTCCCTAAGTGTACAGTCACCAGCAAAGGTAACTGATGATTAGTCAAGTTTCAAAATATGAAATCAGTATGAAAGACAAAACTTTTTAAACGCATATCGAAAACCTTCGAGTGTCTACTAGTACCTGCAGACTGACTGACTGACTGACTGTAGTTATATAGAAAATACCGACTTACACTATCGAAACCTAATTTTGAAATCTAGTAAACATCATCAACTTTTGCTGTTGACTGTACATATATTCTTGCTTCAACTTAATAATTTTTCTTCTTAATTCAACCATCATTATCAGCTCATTTTTATGTCCCCACTGCAAGCCTTCCAGATGGGTAGGGAGAACGGATCATAAACCACCACCTGAGTCTAGTGTGGATTAGTGGTTGCTAATGAAATGAGGAACCAATGGCTTAACTTGCTTTCCGAAGCATGAAAGATCTCCAGATGATATATTTCGATGATGATCGATGATGATACAATCGCAGACTAGGTGCGTTAACCACTGCGCTATCGAGCTCCTCGGAACTTAAGGATAAGGACATGGCTTTTCAATACACCACAATAAAAAATTGAATACTAGTCACTGCTCCACATTAATATATTATCACATTGTAATAACTCAACCTTTCATAATTTTAATAATATAGCCACTTCTTTATTTTTACCGCAAAATAGGATTTTTTAATGTAGCAACATTAATATGCACAATTATCTTCCACAACAGTGAAGCCACGCATCGAACGCAGCACATTCAAATCGGTGATCATCAAAGCTGGCCGCACTCACAAATGGGCTGTGGACGTCATTGGTGAACCAGCACCGGATATGTCTTGGTGAGATATATATAACCTATTTTTTATAACTTACACACTTTTAATAGCCCACTGCTGGACAAAGACCTCCACTCTGCGTCAAACTTCTCTGTCATCGGCTACCTCATATGTAAAAGTGGACAAGTCTTCGTGTTGTCTCCACTTTAGCCTGCCATGTCGCCAGTGTTACACTTAATTTAATTATTTATTTAATAAAACAACATAGTGTTTAATAATAAATCTTTCACAATTTTGGAGAAAGCCATCTGATAAAATATATAATAGTAGTTTATGCAACTGTCATATAATGAAGGGTATTAAAACACGAGTGTGAGTTAATAGTAACGAGTGTTTTAATACCCGTGTTATATGCAGTTGCATACACTACTTTATCTTCACTAATGCAATTAGTCAAACAACAAAAGTAAAAGCTGACAATAGTTTATTTATAATAATTGTTCAAATTTTGGATGGTACAATTTTGAAAGTTAATGTTAATTATTGATCCAGCAGCTGTAGCGGTCGCGGGGCAAGCAGTAGAGCTCGTAGACGGAGTTGGAATATTTATAATTACTTCATTCGTCTTGTTTTCTATACTGTTCAAGATCGTATTTGAGACTTGAATTTTATTCATTAAAGACTCATCAATGTAGCTTTCAGCCACAGTAGAAGACTACCACCCCCCGTGTCGTTCAGTGCGGTCAAATCACCACCGCTATCTATGAGAAGGGTCGCCGAGGTGCGCCGGAAGCAATGCCCTGTGTACAACGCTGGGTTAGGCAGATTCAAAAACTTGCGATAGTTTTTCCCAGAGCACCAAATTTATTAATACCAGTTCTTTGATCGACGCACTTCCCCGATCTATAGCTCAAGAAAAAGGCAGGGTTTCGACAGGGGGTGGGTCGAAGTTCCATGTATTTTTTACATACGGCATAGCAGTTGCCCGTCACAACGAAAGAACGATCTATTTTCGTTTTTGTTTTCGAAACTTTCACCATGATTGTACTGTCGTCTATGTTAGAGACTTCATCGAACTGGATGTTGTATAGCTCTTGCCTTCGGCATGCCCCCATTATGCCAAAGATAAGTGCAACCTGTAACAATAAACGATATAATAAGCTTGAGGTACATAGCCAAGGCAAAAACTATGATTTATGTTATGAAGTAGTAAAGTGTAGGTATCTACTACCTAATTTATACACAAAGCGCTTAAACGGAGTGTCTAGATAACTTGCGTGTGTAGTACGTAAGTACTAGGTAGATTAAATAACAGAACTAAAATACACTTACCTTTTCAAAAAGATACAAAATATCTGGTGAATCTTTCAGGAACATCTTTATTTGACCTGATGTAAACGTCAAGGACTTTTTTTCCTTGTGTCCTTCTGAACTGCGTTTCAGGAACGCTATGACTTTTGAATACTTCGTGATATCAATATTGTTGTAGATAGTCAGTGTGGACTTGAGCATAGAATATTTAGCCTACATAGAAGATGGCTTGAATTTGTCGGAGAGGTCTTTGAGATACACAAGAATGACATTTTCAGAAAATGATGTAGTTTTCTTTTCGATCTTCCATGCCAAAAAGTTATTATATTCTTTTTCATATAATTTTCTAGATTTTTCTGGCAAAAGATTGTGAGTTACTTTTGTTGCCAATTCTAGAATATCCGGAGGCGTACAAATATCATCGTCGCTGTCCATTTTTAACTTTTAATTTGTATTTTAAAAACAAAACACATTGCGAAACATTAAATTCACGCGTACGTGTATTGTCACAGTGAACTTGCCGCCATTAAAATCTAACCAATGAGAGCGCAGCTGCGCGCGCAGGGCCAATCAGGAGCGAGCGCGCGCTGTTCTTTTTTTATTTAATTGGCACAAGATCTTACCAAAGAGTTTTGTGTATGTAAGTTTAGTAGTTTCGACGAAGTTTTCACGTATAACCCAACTGTTTTCAAAAGCCAGCCTAATATCAAAATTTTATACAACTTGTATGAGGATTTTGACATAAGGCTCGCCAGGTTAATTGGTCGCGTTTTATTGATGTTATAATGAGATTTTACGATATCGATGTGGATATTATACCATCATGTGAAATTGCTTAAATTGAGTGTTTTGTGCGCTATAACAGTAGTAATTATAAGTCAAGTATTGGAAACATAAGTAGAATGTTACAACATTAGTGTAGATAAAATATATTTATAATACATTTCTACAAAAAACGTTACGTTTTATTTGTTTGATTCAGGTCGTGGCGTGAAGACGTAAAGCTAGTCAACACTGAGCGCATCAAGATCGAGAACAAGGAGTACCACACCGACTTCACCATAGTGAACGCGGTGCGTCGCGACACCGGCAAATACAAGCTGCGCGCTGAGAACTGCAACGGCTTCGACGAGGAGACCGTGGAACTAACTGTGCTGAGCAAACCTGGCTCGCCTAAAGGTATTACTTTCATCAACACCATAATCGTTATCGTCGTCGTTAGTCTATAAATATCTCAAAACTGGGCTCAGGCGAACAATAGTACCACACCGACTTTAGCATCGTTGACGTTTTCAAAGAAAACAAAACTTTGCAACGTCATGTTTTTTTTTTCTTTATTTAATTTGGGGCTTTTCTCCATATGCCAGCCTTCTTCTAATCTTAAACTAAGCTTATAAAAATAAAAGTTACCCTAGTTAAATAAAGGTCACTAGTACCTACTAATATACAATTTTTTTCAGCTAGAACAGATTTTGGTTTTGATAAAATATTTTGAATGAATCCTACATCTTTAATATTTAATTGAAATTCATTGAACAGTGATTCTCTTTGGGCTCTGTTCTTGACACAGTCGATCAGCATATGTTGCACATTTTCGATTTTGTCACAAGAGTCACTTTTTAACTCATGTCCGCATGAAATCTAAGTAAAGTCCCACATCTTTACTGATACTCAAGTTGTTTGGAAGAATGTCATTTGTTATTAATCTCTCATTAATATCATTAATTACTATATACATTCAGTATAACGGCAATTTACTTTAAAACTACTCGCTAAACAAGCATATTCATAGCATCACTACAGGTGGTAACTAAAGAATAAAATATATTATTATTAAATTGCTAATTATAAAAATGCGTCCAGACTATATAACAAAACATGTTATGTAGCAAAGTTTGTAGCATGTTTTATTAGTGTGGACGATAAGTGTCAATAAAACATCCGTTTACTTATAGTTTTGTAACATAAGTTGTGTAAATATGTTTTTATAAATATATCTTATGGGTATGGTAATATAGCTTATGGGTTAGTGGGATAAGTGATGATAAAGCCGAAGGTAGAAGCGTACTACACCCGGAATCCTCAAATACTGAGGCACTGGCTGTCTTATCTCTAGCTGCCGGAACACAACAATGCTACAAACATTGGTTTATTTTGAAATATTTATATAAGATGGTGGTATCTAATCTAGTCAGGCAGACTACAAGTCCTACCACCAACCAAACCGAAAGTACATACATGTACCCCCGCTGGGAATCGAACCCGGGACCTCTGGGTCTAAACCGGTGGTCTTAGCCACTAGACCACAGAGATGGTTAAACAATTTGTAATGTGGACTCAAATCATGCTTCAGTCATAAACCTAAACCTAACGGCAATATTTAATTTCCCAGGCCCGTTGGATGTGTTCGACGTCCACGCAACTGGCTGCAAAGTCAAGTGGGACAAACCAGAAGACGATGGCGGTTCACCAGTCAAGGAGTACGAGGTGGAGAAGATGGATATGGCGACCGGCAAGTGGGTGCGCGTCGGCAGGTATGTACAAATGTAACACCTTTTATACATCTGTGTCTGTTATTTTAGACACTGTATTTTCAGCTTTATAGGTTAAATATAAGGTTAAAAAGTAATAAAAAATAAAAGCCTTCACAGTAATTTATTGGAAAACAAAAGCGTTAAGTATACAAATGTTACTTTAACCCTGCATATGAACAGTTGTGTCCGATATTTTAGATATCATATTTTAAGCTTTATATGCCTTCATTATAAGGTTGAAAACGAATTAAAATAAAAGCCTTTATAGTGAGTAATTGGAAAACAATTGCGTTAAATAGTGTTTCCTTACGTGTAATGTCTGTTTATGAACATAAATATGTTATGGAAGAACTCTTGCTTAACAAGCATCCTAGAAAGTCCCCAATTCTGTATTTTAGCATATGCATTGGCAGGTTAAAATAAAATATATTATGCTATTTTGAATTTTTTTAAGCTAAGTATTAATAAAGAAGGGCGCTCCTTATTTAAGTTTGAAATATCTTTCAGCACGCCTGCAAAAGTAGACTATACTTAAGGTACAGAGTCAAAGTCAAATATTCTTTATTCAAATAAACTTTATAAAAGTGCTTTTCAATCGTCCATAATTTTTTTACCTACTACCCATTCAGGACGTCTATTTTTTTAGCTGTGGAGAAAAGCAAACATACAAATGAGTAGGGTTGTTTACAGTAGTTAATGTCTTTTGTTATTGATTTATACTTAATTCTTAGAAATTAAAACTTAAGACTTTTGTAAGTTGTCAGATTCAGTAGATGTAAAATGAAATGTAAATAAAATGAAATAAAAATATATTGCTACTTAGACCAGTTGCAATTTAGACCAGTAGACCAGTTGCGTTTTAGACCAGTTGCTACTTAGACCAGTTACTTTTTAGACCAACTGATACTAACTCTTTCAGATAGTTCTGACATGAAAACTATTCATTTATTTGAAGAAAATCATTTCGAATAAGTTTATTTCATACATTAGCTATCTTTCGGTATTATGTACAAAGTGTTGGCATTTTCTCTATACAAAATTAAACATTTCAATGACATTCTACATTATTTTTTGGGGACCGAACACTGGGCTTAAAGTGCCGAATGCTGGTGCCTCTACCCTATATACTTATGTAGAAAGATACTGGTTTGCAGTTACCTTTAAACCTTTATACGTTTATGCAGAGTGGCCGGGGACAGGAAGCCTTTAGAGATGGAAATCACGGGCCTGGAGCCCGGCCACCAGTACAAGTTCCGCGTGACCGCCGCCAACGATGAGGGTGACTCGGAGCCGCTGGAGACAGAGCGCGCCACGCTCGCCAAGAATCCATTCGGTGAGTGCAGTGGTTTTTTAAGTTGATTTGCCAGGTTTAAAAGTTAGGTTCAACAGGGGGTAAATAGAACGCAGCATCTAAGAGTACCGTTTAGAAAAAAACAGCTGGAGACAGAGCGCGCGACGCTCGCTAAGAATACATTCGGTGGGTACAATGGTTTTTTAAGTTGATTGCCAGGTTTAAAAGTTGGGTTCAACAGGGGGGGGGGGTAATAGAACGCAACATCTAAAAGTACCGCTTAGAAAAAAAACAGCTGGAGACAGAGCGCGCGACGCTCGCTAAGAATACATTCGGTGGGTACAATGGTTTTTTAAGTTGATTGCCAGGTTTAAAAGTTGGGTTCAACAGGGGGGGGGTTAATAGAACGCAACATCTAAAAGTACCGCTTAGAAAAAAAACAGCTGGAGACAGAGCGCGCGACGCTCGCTAAGAATCCATTCGGTGAGTACAATGGTTTTTAAGTTGATTTGCCAGGTTTAAAAGTTGGGTTCAACAGGGGGGTAAATAGAACGCAGCATCTAAGAGTACCGTTTAGAAAAAAACATCTGGAGGTGGAACGCGCCACGCTCGCTAAGAACCCATGCGGTGAGTAGTTAATTTAGTAGTTTTTTTCAGTTGTTTAGTTTGAAAAGTTAGGTTCAATATGAGAATAGAGCGCAGCGTCTAAAAAAAACTGTAGGATTGCAGGACTCGATTGTAGGATTATGTCTAGAATAAAATAAAATCAAAATATTATTTCAATTTCAAATTAAAGTAAGTACTAATAAACAAAAGTAACATACATACATATAATCACGCCTCTTTTCCGGTAGGGTTAGGCAGATACCACTTTTTTCCACTTGCTACGATCCATACATACTTGTTTCGCTTCGTCCACTTTCATTATTTTCTTCATACATGCTCTTCGGTTTAGGGTACTCTTGACCTGGCCTTTTTCCAAGACGTCCCCGATTTGGTCTCGAAACGTCAAAAAAAAAAAAACGTTAAACAAAAGTAAAGTATAAAATAAATAAGCGAAACTGAAAATAACCCCACTCAGCACATGTTGCAGCATGAATATCACCTGCAACGCTGATATTCTGTGGAGCCCTATTGTTTGTGTGTGTGTGGACCGTCTTTCTTTATATAATTGTAATATCTAAGCCTTTTGTCTGTCATACTAAGTCTAATGCCGACAATGGCAGTAGCTTATTGTTGCATTACGTTAGCAAGGGATACGACAAACAACTCCTCAGTTGTTGAAGATTTCGCGTGAAGCGTGCTTCAATCTTCGTTTACTATGAAGTAAGATAAAGGCAAAGCCTTGCCCGTTGTTGTGGTATATAACTCAACATATTTAAATATAATTTTCAACGGTCATCTATGACGTAACAGGGCATTGGGGAAGTAGCTTAGTTTCCACGATATCAATGTTCTTTTTCTTATGTCATATTCTTTCTATTTCACCAGACGTGGCCGACAAGCCGGGCAACGTAGAAGTGGCCGACCATGACAACCAGAGCGCGGAGATCAAATGGGACCCGCCCAAGTCAGATAACGGGGCGCCTATACAGAAGTACATTATACAGAAGCGGCCTAAAGGCGGCGACTGGGAGAACGCCGTGGAGGTACGTACTACGGAATAGTTTACTTTTATTTTCGACTAGCGACTCCGTCCGCGTAAACACCGTCCCGTCCAGTGACGTGAACGTGACGGGACGTGAACCTCGTGATTCTGAGGAGGTTTCGGAATATGTTGTATATTTCTTGTCTTTGTTATGAAAGGGACCTGCCTGCAAAATCTAGCGTACTAAATCCAGGGGTTGCTCTGTATAAGGTTGACCACTTTGCAGTCAATCAGATGGGTGACGATGATCTCATAAATTTGTATTACAGCAGTATTATGCGTGCGTGCTTATAGACGTCGCTAAACGCGTCTCGTTTTCACAACTGCAATTACATTGTAATAATAATGATTTAAGAGATCATGGTAAGCCACCAGGTCTTCCGTCTCAGCATCAAATAGATGATTGTAACATAATTATTATCATAAATATCTTAGTGTTTAAGAAATATAAACCTTACCTTTATGAGATTAGAGTATGTTTTTGACAATTATTGTGAAAATTTTGGATTCAGGCAAAAATAGACTTAAAACCGTAAATCATAAAAACTCAATTTTCTTAAATGTGAAGCAGAACTTTATAGTCTTCAGTATCCTCCGCTCAATTTCATGCCGACTAACTATATTGGTAAATAGTATTAACGTATGTAATTTTTTCGATATTAAAAAATTTCGTTGTCTCCAGGTACCCGGATCGCAGACCTCCGGAAAGGTGGAGGGTCTACCTGAGGGTAGCGAGTACGAATTCCGCGTGATCGCTGTCAATAAGGCTGGACCTTCAGAGGCCTCGGAGCCTACCAAGATGACCACCATCAGACACAAGGCCCGTAAGTTGAAAACTAAACTAGATTTTTCTGGTATTGCATTAGTTATCTTTCATTACCAGGTAATTACCTAATTTATAAGTAATAGAATAGACTTGGCTGGTCAATAAAGAAACTTATTTGTTAGTAAATATAGATATTTAATGAGACTAGCTAATAAACCAATTTTATTGTTACAATATTTTTATAATAAAAAGGAAATAGTTATTTTTTCAAAGATTTTTAGTAATGCGCTTTTAACACATTCATAACAGTCCTGTTAGTTAACCCACCTACGCCCGTTTCCAATAATCTATCTGTCTTTTGTTTTGCCTACTATAGATACAAATTTGACATAAGCTCCATACAAATTATGTCAAATTTCTAACTCCAGTAAGCAAAACAACAGACAGATAGAATATAGGGACGACGCTAGGCAGCTATATGCTTTCTGTTACGTATGGGTTCATTTCAGTAGTCTAACGCAGCTACGGGGATTGAACCAAGAATTCTCTCATTCAACCCGAGCAGAATATCTATCCGTTTCGCTATCAACGCTTCGAAGCAATTACAGTTTAATGGCGGTAACAGGCTGTAACGTAACATGCAATGTAACATGAAAGGAGCATTTCATCATAAGTGTGGACGCAGCGCATGCACGAACCGAGCGTGTACCTACGCGCTTCTGTTTCCGGCATGCGCGCGGCGAACATAGCTGTCTGCCGAAAACACGCGAAGAGAATGGATTTCTCCATTGTTCGCGCGCGTTCCGCAGTACAGACACACACAACCCGTCAACACTGGCGCTCTGTGTATACCGCGCGCCCCTTTGTGTTCGGCAGAAAAATCGACAAATGGCGGATCGCGGCGCGCACGAGTTGAAATGCTCTGTTCGTGCGCGTAGTGTGCACGGTTCGTGCGCGCAAGGCGTCCACACTATGGGAATTCTGTTACATTACAACAATGTGGATAGCAAATTCTTTCATTGCATGTTACATTTCTTTTTTTTCTTTTTTTATATTAACGGGTAAGCACAGTGCCTTGATCTCACCTGATGTTAAGTGATGATAAGGCCAAAGATGAAAGCGCACTTCACCCTGATCCTCAACTAGTGAGGCCAGGCGGGCAAACAAGCCCTAGCTACCACCAACCAAACCGAGTACACAAATATGTACCCCTCGCTGGGAATCGAACCCGGGACCTCTGTGTCTAAACCGGTGGTCTTAGCCACTAGACCACAGAGGCGGTTAAATTTCGTAAGTCTGTACCCGTCTTTAGAGTGGCTTTCCACCAGAGCTGTCCGAAGTAGCTAAGCGGTGCTTGAAAAAAAGTTCCACCAGTAAGATTGCTGCTCTTCCCTTGCGGTTGAAAACCTATTTCTATTTTTTTTCTAGCACACCGTTTAGCTAACTCGCACAGCTCTGGTGGAAAGCCACCCTCATTCTTCAGTATCTTACTCTAACATTGACAATGGCTAAGTTACAAATAGTATGAATAACGCATTGATGTGTAAATATTCCGTTCATGCAGTGAAGCCGCGTATCGACCGCACCAACCTAAAGGCGTTGGCGGTGCGCGCGGGCAAGCCGATCTTCTTCGACGTCAACGTGAAGGGTGAACCCGCGCCCAAAGTGCAGTGGTTCCAGAAGTGGAAGGCTGACGAGAAGGAGGTAACCATTCGCTTGTCAACACCAGCTCATTTTATGTCCCCACTGCTGGGGCACGAGCCTGGGTGGAAACACCACAACGGGATATAAAACCACCACGCGGGCCCAGTGCGGATTGGTGGTTGTTAACGACTGCTAATGCAGCCGGGACCAACGGCTTTACCGATGCCTTTCGAAGCATATACTTTTCTCTGAAGGAGATGTTTTAGAGATGTTTTAAAAGTTATCGAAATTATATCCCCTCTCTATTTTTATTCAATCTCTAAAGAAATCTAAAAAAGGTCTTTGTGCTGTATCGACGTAACCGAACATTAAGAAACGACGTTCTTTTAAAAATATATATGGAAATAGCGAACTATGATGTCACTATATGGTGTTCCAAAAATTCAGTGCTTATCAACTATTGGAAAATCGTGATTTCGTCAAAAAAAAACGGCTGCGCAAAACTGTCACGTGACGTCACGTATTTTTCATTTCATTTACACACTAGTGTTTGCTATACATAACCAAATCCTTCTTACAGGTGACAACCAACGTAATCAACGTTGACTACAACACCAAGTTGGACATCAAGGAGTCGGAGCGTATCATGACTGGCACCTACCGCATTTTAGCGACAAACCAGCACGGAACCGACGAGGCTGAGGTGGAGATCACAGTGCTATCTGCCCCGGGCAAGCCTGGTGGCCCGCTCAAGGTCACCGATGTCACCAAGTCTGGTTGCAAACTGGCGTGGAAGAAGCCTGAGGATGATGGAGGTGAGTTTAGACTTCTAGGAAGTTAAATTTTTTTAGGACAACCCTTATTAACACCTACTTTAGTTTGAAAACCCCACTTGGCATGGCACCCCATGACATGCCAAGTCAGGTACACTGCCAACTATATCGTGGCAGTGCACCTGACCGGCATGTCATGGGGTGCGGGTTCGAATCCCGCTCGTAGAAATTTTAATTTTTTTTTTTTAATTCTTTTTTCAAATTGTAATTTGTTCGCAACAATATTTGCGAAAAATGATATGTAAATAATCATACATACTTTAGTATTATGCTAACACCCTCTACCAACCGAAAATGTTAATTCCGACCATTGGAATCCTTGGCGTCGATATTTCGAGTGACGTTCAATTTCGCGGTCATTTGGAAGGTAAAGCTAAATTAGCTTCGAAAAAGCTGGGTGTGCTCAATAGAGCGGGACAGTATTTCACGCCGACCCATCGCTTACAGCTTTACAAAGCACAGGTCAGGCCTCATATGGAATACTGTTCCCATCTTTGGGCTGGAGCGCCCCAGTACCAACTCCTCCTATTTGACCGCATTCAACGCAGAGCTGCTCGAGTTGTCGGCGACGTGGTAACCTCTGGTCGGCTCGATCCACTGGCCCTTCGGAGAGACGTTGCATCTCTCTGTATATTTTATCGCCTTTATCATGGGGAGTGCTCTGAGGAATTGTTCGGTTTGATCCCTGCCGCTGATTTCCTTCACCGCACTACACGCAATCGACTGTCTTTCCATCCACACCATCTTGATGGATGGCGATCTACTACTGTGCGTTTCTCACGTAATTTTTTACCACGAACTACAGTGCTGTGGAACCAGCTCTCAGCGGCGGTATTTCCGGACCAATATGACTTAGAAATCTTCAAGAAACGAGCCTATTCCTTCCTTAAAGGCCGGCAACGCATCTGTGATTCCTCTGGTTTTGCGGGTGTCCATGGGCGGCGGTGATTGCTTTCCATCAGGTGACCCGCCTGCTCGTTTGCCTCCTTCTAATATAAAAAAAAAAAAAAAAAAAAAAAAAAAAAAGGTGAGTCCAGACTATTATGACTAAACATGTTATACTCGTATAACATTTTTTATTAGTGTGGGCGATAAGTATCAATAAATCAACCTTAAACTTATAGTTTTGTAACAAGTTATATAACATAAGTTATATATTAGGTCCTTACCTATGAAATTGAAGTTTTGTATGAAGATTTTTTATAAAATTTTATTTTTCATACTAACGTCTTTTTTTTAAATTTTCTTAGCATCTATTTATTTTAACACTATAAAAATTGTAGAGTAGTGTGTTTGTTTCACTAGCTAAATATAGCAGACATTAACAAGAAAAAAAATCAAGTCCTTTCAAAGCAACAATGAAACAAAAGGACAATTACGCGAACTAAAAAGTTAGTCAATTTAAAAAAAATTGGGAGATAAAGACACAAAATTAATAGTTATTGTTATTACTGAAGCCTAAGTAACATAGTCCTAATTAAAGGTGTATAATAATATTAACAACCGGTATTGACTTTTAGAAGTAATACACCTATTAATAAGTGAGAAAAAAAACTCCAATTTCATAGGTTACCTATTATTATGTTACTTGATGTGGACTCACCTTTATACAGAAAGAACCAGACGATCCTGGGAAAATAAAACCCGAAAACTTAGGTCATAACGCCAGGTTAGAAAGCGGAGCAGCGTATAGTCATCGGGACTACTATCGGGACTTATTGCTTATCTGGTCTGAGAATATCTTTGAGGCTGACTCAATGTCACTGACGTTACCAAATCACCTTAGAAAGCCCATTCAATAATTTCAAACTGGCTTTGAAGAGGCAGGATATATTTTCAAGTTCTAAAGTAAAATGCATGTAAAGCGCGAACACATGAAAATGACCAAACAAAACCGGTAATTCTAATTTTCCGTTCACAATGCTATATTTTATATCGAATCTAGAAATTGCAGATGAAATAGTTTTGAGTCCTATCTGTGGCAGTTGTGTAAATTTAATTTTAGTTGTCATGTCGTAAAATTTTCTACTCACAAATCACGATTTAGCTGATTGATGATTGAGATTAATCTGCCGATTTATTCTTGAATCAAAAGCAACCCTTTATGTATCAACATCATCATCAGCCTACACTAGTCCACCGCTGGACATAGGCCTCTCCAATTGCACGTCATAGTCACTATAATATTGTAACCAATAACATATTGTATCGCAACTCTACTATGTGCAAATAAACATTTATTCCATTCATTCACCAGGCAAACCGGTGACCGGCTACGTAGTAGAGAAGCTGAACAAAGCCACCGGCCGCTGGGTACCCGTCGGCAAGACTGATGACACCGAGATGGACATCAAGGGGCTGCAGGAAGGCGAGGAGTACGAGTTCAGAGTCCGGGCTGTCAACGAAGAGGGAGAGTCGGAACCGCTGAAGACCGACCACTCGATCATAGCGAAGAATCCTTATGGTGAGTGCTTTTATAGTTCAAATTTGATTGTCAGTGCAAGCCTAGATCGGTGACGGGCATTTGGCGGAAAGCCTAAGTGCCTTACAAATAAACAAAGACTTAGGTCCGAATAGTTAATCCGAGTTTTGTTCCTTTCATGTAAACGTCATTAGAGTAAAAGAGACAAAACACGGAATAACTATTCGGACCTTATTCTTTGTTTATTTGTAAGGGGGTTAGCCTTTAATGTAGTTAGTATTAATAGTGAGTAGAGGGTCGTCAAACGAGGAGAGCGTGTCCTAGCTGCTGAAGACTGACTACTCGATTATAGATAAGAATCCGTATGGTGAGTGCTTTTAGAGTTCAGATTTGATTGCCATAATTTTGTATTTTTAGCCGGCCGCAGAGGTTGCCTAAAGTAATGGTTTCTGTTTATTGCCGTAATCGTCATTAGGCATCAATCTTTATAGCATATTTGCAAGCATAAGTAACATAACTTTCGTTTGGCATAATATTCAAAAGACATACATTTGATAAGCATTACACTTTAATTTCATATTGTGTAATCAACTCCTCATAACAGTGCTTGTTGCAAGCAATCAAGTAATAGAAACATTTCCTTTCGCGGTGGTTCACGTGCAAAGCGACGAGCGTTAGGTGCAAGCCAAAGGTCCTAGGACTTGTTTAGCTCTATGATCTATAGCTTGCATACTATATGAAATCTTTGTTAAAATAAATAAACTGAAACCAACCTTACATTGAATTCTATGATTCGTTTGAGGTTTTCATCTCAAGTATCTACGCTTTTGGTTCCCCCTTTAATCTACCATGTTATTCACCAGACGCTCCTGGCAAGCCCTCAGTCCCGACCATTGAGGACTGGGATGTGGACCGGGTGGACCTCACATGGGAAGCACCGAAGAACACCGGCGGCGCACCCATCACCGGCTACGTCATCGAGAAGAAGGACAAGTACGGCACTTGGCAGGAGGCGCTCGTTACCACGGTGAGATTTAAATAAGAAACGCAAGACGATTTTTGTTATTGCATACTTACGAATTTTCATCATCATCAGCTCAGTATATATCCCCACCGCTGGGGCACGAGCCTCCCCTATGGATGGATAGGAAGAACGGGCCATACCACGCGGGCCCAGTGCGAATTACGTCTACTAATTCGCACTAGTCAGTGCAGCCGCCCGGATTGCGGAAGACCCAGGTTCGATTCCTGGCTAGGTCGGGTGGGCGTTTAATTTTTTCACTGTATTTTATAAATTTTATAAATATTAAATTTAGCTTCAGTGCAGCAATTAGCACTTGAAAATAAAAAAGTAAAAATTTACGAATTAGTAGTTTTTAACGACCGCTGATACAGCCGGGAACAACGGTTTTATGTGCCTTCCATGACATGGAGGAGCTAGATATGATACATTTTTGATCTTAACCGAAACCTTAACCTTAGAAATCGCTGACCGGGACCATCGAGCTCCTCATCTGCATCATTTATTTGGGTTAATTAAATTAATAATGTTCGTTCTCCTCTCCCACACAGACGCCCGAGTGCAAAGCCCGAGTGCCCGAGTTGAAGGAAGGCAACACGTACCAGTTCCGAGTGCGAGCCGTCAACAAGGCAGGCCCCGGCGAGCCGGGCGAGCCCACGCAGCCGCACGTGGCTAAGGCCAGATTCTGTGAGTGTTGACAGGTTTTTTAAAGTCCACATTTAAATGAAGGAAAGAAATTATCGTTAATTGTTTGCACACTCGTGAGTTTTATCATTATTGTTTCTTTAATTAAATTAATTTGGTTTATACAGTTTTGATTAAAGTCGAATTAAAAAAAAAATCTCTTTGTATGTGTTTTTGTTGTGTTGTAATTTTTTTTCAACTCAGGTCAGGTTTCTTCTTCTTATAGTAAATTATTTCTTTGGTAAGCGCCTCTAGCTCATCAGAAATTGATTCTGCAGTTTTAGAACGTCCACATATTGTTTGGCCTGAAATTGACAATTTTCCCGTAGTCCTTAATGGTCAAAATCACATCACATAATGTAATTTTAACATAAGTTGCCATGCCTATGTAGGTAATTAAGTTGATGTGACAAAGTGCTATCTATTAGAATTTATTAATGTCAAAATGATGACAGAGTACTCTGAACACTAGTGAGACAACTCGTAATTAATATTAAATCTAAGAATTATTGTCACCGGCTAAAAATCTTGAGCGCATGACTAAAATGATATATTTTTTATAATTTTTCGGTTAATACATGACCGATTGTTATAGTACTTCTCATATTGGTCAAAAATATCTAAATTAACGTATAGTGCTAATATCTGTATAACGACCGAAGTTTTCAATAACGGTAATAGAAATTAACCCACCGATTTGTCTTAATATTGTGTTTAACTTCACAGTGAAGCCGCACATCAACCGCGACAAGATGGCGGCGGTGCGCGTGCGCGCCGGCACCACCATCAAACTGGACGTCGACATCAAGGGTGAACCGCCACCGACCAAGACTTGGACGTTCGCCAAGAAGGTATGGAGTCACTTCTATCGTTTGCGTTTTTCATCATCATCAGTTTGTAAGTGTTAGGTTTGTGTTGTTGGTCGGGGTTTCCTTTTAGAATTTCCTTTAGGAACAGGATACATGAGGAGAACACACGGGATTTTTTTTATTACAGGGAAGCGTTTCGCATTTATCTCTTAGTTCAGTGTGCGGTATCCCATAAAAACTTAAAAGCTCTCAAAGCTCGTAAGCCAATTTTAATAAAACGTTCTTTCAGGAATGTTGTCAACGAATAGAAAACCTTTAAAAATATTTTTTTAACAAATTTAATGCGTTTTGAAACTTTCCATAGTGTACTGGAATTTACATGATCGCATCCCGATACAATCATATCGTATCATATCAACGATACGCACTTTGATTACATTTTTAACAATACTGGTTCTGCTGCTGTGTTCGCGTCTTCGTCCGCGTGGAATAGTGACTTTCGGCAGCGTTTTTAATTTTTTAGGCTCTTGTTCCCGTTTTTGCAAAATTTTTCATTGATGCTTTGTTCCTATTGGTCGCATCGTGATGTTATATAGCCTAAAGCCTTCCTCGATAAATGGACTATACAACGCAAAAATAATTTTTCAATTCGAACCAGTAGTTCCTGAGATTAGCGCGTTCAAACAAACAAACTCTTCAGCTTTATAATATTAATATAGATTAATCTATTTATTAACAGGTCTTGGAAACCAGCCCGGGACTCAAACTGGAGAACGAGGATTACAACACCCGTCTCCAGATCTTCGACTCGTCATGGAAGAACTCCGGCACTTACACGCTGAAGGCGGAAAACGAATCTGGAGTTGACGAGGCCACCGTTGAGATCACTGTGCTGGGTAAGAATCACGGGCATATATTTATAGACTATTTATCCCTGTTTCACATCATACTGGAAATAAGTTACTTGACGTCAACAGTTTAACAGAAAATTAATAAAAGTGCAACTTAACGTTCTATAATAAGGTTGATTTTTGTCATTCACGTTAATTTATTTTGAATGCTTAACTCATTTTGACGATGACTGTACTTTTTTTCATTATCACCATCGTCATCAGCTCAATTTATGTCCCCACTGCTGGGGCACGGGCCTTCCCTATGGATGGATAGGGAAAATTGGCTATAAACCACCACGCAGGCCCAGTGCGGATTGGTGGTTGTTAACGACTGCTAATGCAGCCGGGACTAACGGTTTCACGTGGCCTTTCGAAGAACGGAAAAGCTCGAGATGAAAAATTTTTGGTCACCTATCCGGTGATTGGCCTATGCGTAAGTTGCTTAACCGCTGAGGTTACAGAGGTTACTCGCAGACAAGGCGCGTTAACCACTGCGCCATCGAGCTCCTCGTATTTTTAAAGTGCACATTTTTATGGTGTTACAACGTAGCATTCTTAAACGATACGTTTTATTAATTAAGTAGTTTGTTTGTTATTCTGTTTCTGTACTAAATAACTGAATAATTCCTGTTTCGTACTCCAGACAAACCAGGCAAACCGGAAGGTCCGCTTGAAGTATCCGACGTACACGCTGACCACGTGAAACTGAACTGGAACAAACCCAAGCACACCGGAGGGTTGCCCCTCAGCGCCTACGTGGTGGAGAAGATGGATACCGTCACCGGAAAGTGGGTGCCTGCTGGTACTGTTGATCCGGACAAGACCGAAGCCACTGTTACTGGTAAGATATATTTATTTTCTACTTAGTTAAAGATCTGTGCCTTCATCTCACCTAGAGTAAATCCCGATCCGCCCCCCGACTGCCTAACTGATCGCTTTAACTACGCGTATAGTTTATGACGTCATCTTGTCACCTAGCACCGCCTATGAAAGCAATATCAAAAGCTAAAAGGCTATAGCTTTCGATATTGCTTTCATAGGCGCCACGAAACGACAAGATGACGTCATAAACCACACACGAAGTCAAAGCGATCGGTTAGGCGGTCGGGCCCCCGATCCGTACCCCCGATCCGATCCAAACCCTTCGGAGAATCTAGTAGTGCGGTATTTGCCGTAATCGCCACGCTTGGCAGGCGGGTTGGCGATCGCAGTAGGTTAAGGGTAACCTCAGAGAGATGCTGCTGCCCATCCTCTGGAATGGTCCCTTAGTCGGCTTTTACGACACCCACGGGAGGAGATGGGGTGGTGCAATTCTTTATCCCCGGCAGCACACAGGGAACGTACGTACGTTACGTACCTCGCTGCCCCCAAAAAAGCCCGGTGACGCTAAAAATGCCATTTGAGGCAATCAGCAATCTCTCAAAAAAAAAGTTGTAAATGATGATATTGTCAAAAATGCGTAGTGCACCCGAAATCCTGAAGTACTGAGGAATTTACCCTTTACCAAAATAAAAGAAAAATAAAGCTAAGTAACTTTTAACTTGAAGCTTTTACTAATTGTCGTTATGAAACGACAGGAGATGTTAGTGGTAAGCCATCTGTGTTGGATATCAATTGCTGCTAGTTATTCATATCCTTGGGGGAGGCCTTTGTCCAGCTGTGGACGTCTTTTGGCTGAGGTGATGATGATGAGATGATTCATATGTAGTGACATACTTAGATTAGAGTTATATTTGTACAGTTAGCCAGGCAGAATAGAACTGTCCCTTTCAATAACTAAACCAAATACTATTATGTAATATCAGTCCCACCCTCTTGTTTGGAGTCGGTAATCTGAATCTAATATTCGGACAACCAGCAAAAACTGTATAACCGAAGAAAAACATAAATTATTCTTAAATGTTTACAAAATTCTCTAAACAAACCTTTTTTCCCCCCACAGGTCTAGAACAAGGCCACACATACCAGTTCCGAGTGAAAGCTCTGAACGAGGAAGGCGAGTCTGAACCTTTGGAAACTGACCATGGAACCATAGCGAAGAACCCGTACGATGTGCCCGCACCCCCTGGCTTACCAGATATTGTGGATTGGGACGAGAAGTCCGCCAAGCTTAAGTGGGAGCCCCCCATCAGGGATAATGGAGCACCCATCACTGGATACGTTATTGAATACATGGATCGCGATAGGGGAGAGTTTGTCAAGGTTAGACTGTCTTTCTGTTTCTATGTATGGTGTATTGTGTTCCATTACTTTAAGTCTTAGGCTGCGTTTTCACCAGAGTTGTGCGAGGTAGCTAAGCAGTGCGCGAAAATGTAGCCACCGATAGTATTGATTCATACTCTTTACCTTGTTTGAGCGGTCAATAAGTAATAATAATGCATTTAGTGTACCTATATATTCCTTGTACACCGCTTTTATATTCGTGGAAACGCACCCTTATTATCTCTTTCATCCTTTTTTATTTTTGGACCTCCGTAGCCGAGTGATTTGTATGCCGGAGTTTGGGCGGCGCTAACTCTGAGATCCCGGGTTCGATTCCCGGTCGGGTTAATGTCGAAAACGAACTTTTCTATATTGTGTCGGGTCTGAGTAGTTTTGGTACCGTCGTTGTTTCTGATTTCCATAAAACGAGTGCTTTAGCTACTTACCTTGGGATCAGAACAATGTATGTGATGTTGTCTAATATTTATTCCACTATCTACTTCTCTCTCTCTACTACAATCTACTTCATTTTAAAACAGTGCAAGATTATTCTACTGTTTTTCTTTATTCATCAAATTATGACTATCATACTTGTTGTTGTGTTAGCAAGTAATAGCAAAATGCAGCCACCAAAAAAGGCTATGAGGCAGGCCTTATCTCGTGGAATGTTTATGTAGTCTGAATATTGACTTCCCGCGCTTTTCGCGTAAACGCCCAGATGAGATGTGGATAAGAATATCCGCATCTCATCTTGTGATCTCGAGGATATTTGAAATAATTAATAATAAGTACCTGCAAATTGGGTTTTGCGATGTTAATCGTTCTTCAGTGACTAACTGTCAAGATGTCTATTTTTCTTAGATAGATATATAGGAAGATAAAGTTTTTTTTATTAAGAGCGTTTACGCCGCACGCTAGCGCCGCCAATGAAAAAAAAAACATATCTAGTAATTAGAGATAGAAAATCAAATTATGCTCAACAAACTATCTGAATGAAGTAATTTAGCATTTTTACATCACCTAATGAACACCTGACATGTTATGGTTTAGTTAAATATAGCGTTATAGTTAAAAGTGGACGTAAATTAAAAAAAAAACAATAAAAAAAACAGTAAAACAATTTTTTTCCTTATTCCAGGCCGCTGAAATCCAAGGCAACGTGTGCCAAGGCACCGTGCCCAAGCTGGAGGAAGGCAACCAATACCAGTTTAGGGTACGCGCCCTCAACAAGGCCGGCCAGTCCGAACCTTCGGAGAACACCAACTGGCATACTGCTAAGCCGAGATTCTGTAAGCACTTCCACTATTAATGTGTAAATAAAAAAATAAAAAAAACTTTTCCGAATTAAAGTGATGTTTATAAAGTAAATAAAATTGTGTCACAGTGTGCATTTTTAGTTTTTAAAAAGTTTGTTTAACGTTTCAATTTAAAAATAAATAGCAAATTAATTTTAATGTACATTTTGGTTAGTTTTTACAAAAAGTACTTTTAATGTAGTCATTGAAGGTACTTTTTTACTAAATTATGCTGACTTAGCTATGGTCATTCCTGAAATGTCAAAATGCTTTAAGTAACTACAACATAAAAACGTCGACGGCATAAAAACGGTCGAAAACATAATCTTACGTACCATCAATTCTAACTGCTGCAATATTTAACATAATCTAACTTTCGACTCCACAGTGAAACCAAGAATCGACCGCACAAACCTCAACCCTATATCGGTGAAGGCTGGTCTACCAGTCTCCTTAGACGTGAAGGTCTTCGGCGAACCCCCAGCCACAGTCACCTGGCACTTTAAGGGCGAAGAGCTGAAGACAAGCGAAAACTTGGAGATCATTAATGTGGACTATAATACCAAGTTCCTCATGACCAAGAGCAAGAGGGCTAATACAGGCAAATATGTTATCAAAGCCAAGAATGAGGTTGGAGAAGATGAGGCTGAAGTGGAGATTACCATACTTGGTGAGTTGGATTACTGTTCATTGTTTTAAACTTGGAAGCAGCATGAAAGTTGAGTGGCATAATTGACAGAATTGTTTAAATGATCAACCTTTTTTTGTTTCTCAAACTTGAACCTTAATTGTATTGATATAAGAATTGTTCCAGACTAGCAACATTATTTTTTTGCTTTTTAATCTTATTCCAAGTCTCTTAAGATCTATATTTAATAATAGCCCAAAAAAGTAGACATTCATAACTTTAAAGTAATAAAATATGCTATCGTTTAATCAGTTTTCGAGTTTATTACCAAAGAAATGAGTAACCTTTTTCAATGCCCACTCGTCATTACATAAAAAACCTTACTCAATCTTAACTTTGAACTAGTAATAGAACTCTCTGTCATGTCAAACAACTTTCGATCTTACTACCAACGGAATAAGTCACATATTTCAATGCCCACTCGTTTCCAGGTAAGCCTACTAAGCCCAATGGCCCCCTCGAAGTATCCGACGTCACCAAGAGCGGTTGCACGCTCGCGTGGAAGAAACCGGACGATGACGGCGGCTCGCCGATCGACTACTACGAAATTGAGAAGCTAGACCCGCTTACTGGTGAGTTTTAGTTTTATTGTTGCACAGTGGCAGTAGAATACGATATACTAGTACCTAGTAGTTACGTCTACATTTTTAAACATTCTCGTTCCATTATAAGCAATAATGAAATGGAATTGATATCTTGTTAACAAGGAATAACGCAGACTGTGAAACCTTTTTTATCTGAAGACTGACGTTCCGATTGGGTTGCAATGGCCAGTCACAGGCTAATTTGCCCGTGTTTGGCAAAACAGATTGTTATAAATGAATCGCAAACATTAACCCTTTATAGGGCTCTGTCCATATATTGGACACCATAATTTTAACTTTATTACCTTAACATAAGGTCGAAAACCAATGAAAAATTTCAACATGCTCTGCCCATTAAAGGGTTAAATAAAAACAGCACTCCACCTGGTACAGACAATTATTTATTTTCTCTGAAAAAAGTAATATTAGTTTTTACCAATAAATTACTGTTGCCTTCTTTCTAATTAAAATAAATGAAATGCTCAATTTGATCGAGAAATATTTTTTAAGTCTCTTTATTATTTTAGATTTCTTAAAACAAATATAAATCTGTATAAGATCTGAAACGTCATCAAGACAGAATTAAATATAATCATTGTGTAATCTAAACGCGAGTAGATTCCGTAAAAGTAGTTTCATTTCCAATATAGATCGTATAGCTGATTAATAAGACTTACTTTCGTTTAGGCCAATGGATCCCGTGCGGAACGGCCAAGGACTGCAAGGCCAACGTCACCGGCCTGCAGGAAGGCAAACCCTACAAGTTCAGGGTTAAGGCCGTCAACAAGGAGGGCGAGTCGGAGGAGCTTGAAACTGACAAGCCTATCATCGCCAAAAATCCGTTCGGTAAGTTTTTTACACAGTTTTAAATACGTTGTCAGTATACCACAGATAAAAGTTTGTGTGAATATCAAAAAGGCGCTGATGCAGATAATAGAAATAAATCCACAGCCCTAATAAGTTAAACCTTAAGAATCTTCCAGCGTTAACAAACGTTTGATTTCCACAGACGAGCCCGGCAAGCCCGGCCGTCCGGAGCCCCGCAACTGGGACAAGGACTTCGTGGAGCTCGAGTGGAGCCCGCCCAAGGAGGATGGCGGAGCACCCATCACCGGCTACGTCATACAGAAGAGGGAGAAGGGGGGAAGGTTAGTAGGACTTGTATATATTTTTTAATGAAACTGATTCGTCAAACTAGCATATGGCCTGCTGATCGAAAGCGGCCAAAGCAGTTCATGCACGTTTGCGACAACAAGAGCTTAACAGGTTCACAGTCCAAGCCAAATCGTAAGATATGCCCTCAAGTCCAAGTATTGTAAATATATTTCTGAAAGTTTTTTGTGTAAGTTAACCTTTAACCCAGCGTTTAAATACTTCTTCTTATTACAATCAGAGCGTATTTGAGTACTTTAATTTATAATGAGTCTATGGTCTCTCCACCAGATCTTGGCAGGACTGCCTCAAGACGACCGGCGACAGGCCGACCGGCCGCGTCACCGACGTGGAGGAAGGCCGCGAGTACGAGTTCCGAGTTCTGGCCGTCAACAAGGCTGGTCCCGGAGAACCCTCGGACCCTAGCAAATCTGTCATCACTAAGCCTAGATTCTGTAAGTAATAAATATAAAAAAAATATATCCATTTGTTTGAACAGGGTTTTGTAGTTATGTATTGTGTACTCAAATGAGTCCTACAAGGACACTTTGATGTTAAGTATGGCTGTACTATACAATCCAATAAATAAGAATCCTTGTCCGATCCGCAGAGTTGTTATTAGGTATTGATGTAATCCTTTTGAGATAGTAATTAATAAAAAAACTAGTTATTAATAAAAAAACTAGTTAACTACGACAGTCAGTTATAAGATAGCCAGGACTTATTTATTTATTTAATAACAGAAAAGTTACAAAACAGATTGCAATCAAGGAGTAAAGTAAGCTTGTCTTCTGCCTAATTGTCATTTCCAACGAGTGATATTAAGGCTAAACGTTTCCCTGTCGCTAAATAAAGAAATCTCCACTCAGTGAATCATCAGTTAATACTAAGTAAATCTTATATTTGATAAGTGCTTGTACTATCGCATTGGATTTGTCTGTAATGTTAGTACTAAGTTTGATGAAATAAATAAATAAACATAAAGTGCTTCAAGTGCACATATTAAAGACAACATTGTAATAATACCAATTAAATTTCACAGTGGCACCAAAGATCGACCGTAAGAACCTACAAAAGCGCAAGATCAAGATTGGCGAGCTACTCAAGATGGAAGCCGACGTCAAGGGAGAACCAGAGCCTACCATCACTTGGACCTTCAACGGACAAGCTCTCAAGCCTGAAGAACGGCTCAAGATCGAAAACAAGGATTACCACACGTCGTTTGCGTTACAGAAGACGACTAGAGCTGATGGTGGCAAATATGTGGTCACCGCGAAGAACGATTCGGGCACGGATAGTGTGGAAGTGGAGGTTGCTGTGGTCAGCAAGCCGGCTAAGCCTAAAGGGCCGCTTAAGGTTTGTTAATATTTAAATTTTATTTATGATATTTTTTTTCAGCTTGGTGAATACCTTTGGTGTTTGTTGATCATTACTAAATAAATAAAAAATTACAACTTTTAACTTGTTCGCACGAAGTACAAATTTATCCTAAAAATGGGATTGTACATTTTGTATTATAAAGCAGAGTAAGTATGTATATAGATTGGTGAAAATATTTGTATGATGATGACGGTTTAATAGTTTATCATATAAATACCACAAACAGATCGTTTGTGTCTTCTAAATACATTTTCTATTTTGTAGCAAGCAGTTCATGACGTTTAAATTAATAAAAAAATGTTGTCATAATCACTCACACTAATATTATAAATGCGAAAGTTTGTGTGTATGTATGTGTGTATATTTGTTGATTCTTCACGCTGAAACGGATGAATGTATTTGGATGAAATTCGGCATACAGATAGTTTATAACCTGGATTAAAACATAGTATACTTTTTATCCCGATATTCCCACGGGAACGGGAACCACGCGGGTGAAACCGCGAGCGGCCGCTAGTTTAAAATAAAACTATTTGCTCGTAGGTTACTTTTTGTAAGTAATTTTCATATAAACACTACATATAGAACGTTTGTGTCTCTACCGTGTTAAACGTGCTTATAATTATAAAATGTTTATATAATTTTTAACGCAAATTTTGTTGCAAATTAATTACAAAAACACATGTTGAAAAAATTTCCACAAGCAGGGAGAGCACCTGACCCGGTATGTCAGAAGGGTGCGGGTTCAAAAACTGCTCGTGGAATTTTTTTTTTCAACATTTGTGCTTATAATTGTTTAAAATTTTTCAATCTCTTTATATTTTTCTTCATAGGTATCTGACGTCAAAGCCGACGGCTGTAAGCTCAAATGGGAGCCGCCAGAAGACGACGGCGGCGAACCGGTCGAAAGCTACGTTGTGGAGCGTATGGACACCGAATCAGGAAGATGGGTGCCCGTTTGCACCACGAAAACGCCGGAGGCCGACGTCACCGGCCTCAACGAGGGCAAGGACTACATGTTCAGGGTTAAGGCCGTTAACCCTGAAGGGGAGAGCGAACCGCTGGTCACTGAGACCGCGACTACGGCGAAGAATCCTTACGGTGAGTCTATTGGCAATTTTGAATAATTTGAACATACTGTGGCTCTAGCACGAACTTTCATCGAAACGTTAAGGGTGCGCCGACCAAAAAATGCCAAAAATTTGGTCACGGTTCCGCTGATATAATTGAAAATACTATCGTATTAAATAAACAAAATATATATTTAGTATCAAAGGGAACGTGTTTACAATTAGTCCGATCCATAAATTCATAACACACTATAGTTTTTCTTTATCATTTAAAGTTGGGCAGAAATCATGAAAACGGGCGGCGGCGTTTAGTTGATATCACATAGTTTATCTAAATTATTGTACCTCTGATTTTGTCAAAACAATCACCAATGGTCTAAACTACAAATCGTCCGTCTCACATTTTCGATTTATCGAGCGGTTTTATAAATTATTATTTTTCAAACGTTAAATTCCCCATACAAAATTAGTTTGGCCGCGCGGCATCAAATAAATATGGACGAGGACATTTCAAATAAAATATATGACACTTGTCACCTACGGATGGCGCACACTTAACGTGAAGTCTTGCTAACGTCTCAGAAAATGTCTTTACGGTAAACACATTTTATGTCCCCACTACTGGGGCACGACCCTTCCCTATGTATGGAGACACCATAGGAAGAACGGGCCGAAAATACCACGAGGGTAAACGACTGCTAACGTAGCCGGGACCAATGACTACATTCCTTTATACGGTATAGCTTGAGATGATACATCTTTGGTCAGCCATCAGAAGACCGGCCTTTACGAAATTTCCTTAAATTGAGCAGTCGCAGACCGGACGGTTTATCCATTGCGCTATCGTGTTTCTTACAATATATTAGGTCCTTACCTATCAAATTGACGTTTTGTATGAAGATTAATTATAAAATTATATTTTTCAAACTAACGTTTTTTTTAAAATTTTCTTAGCATCTATTTATGCTAACACTATAAAAATTGTAGAGTAGTGTGTTTGTTTCACGAGCTAAATATAGCAGACATCAAAAAGAAAAAAAATGAAATCCCTTCAAAGCTACAATGAAACAAAAAGTCAATTCTGGGAACAAAATAAATACACAAAATGAATAATTATTGTTATAACTGAAGCCTAAGTAACATAGTCCTAATTAAAGGTGTATAATAAACACCTATTATTCTCACTAAATAATACACCTATTATTAAGGGAGAAAAAACATCAATTTCATAGGTAACGACCTATTAACAAATCACAAATAGTCCCTAAACATGAACTTATAAAGGTATTGCTATTTTTGTAATCTATCTGTCTTGTAGTGTGTTATTATTAAATAAACTTTTCATTAATTCATTCATTCAATATTTTTTTTTATTCATTCATACATTTCATTCATTCATCGATCTTATCAGCCAACATGTAGCCACTGCTACTATTGCTTACTAAATACATTTTCTACTTTAACAGGCGAACCCGACCCGCCCGGCAAGCCCGAGTTCAAGGACTGGAGCAAAGAGCACGTGGACCTCAAGTGGGAGAAGCCCCCCAGCGATGGTGGCACCCCCATCACAGCCTACATTGTTGAGAAGAAGGATAGGGACACCGGCAAATGGGTGAAGGCTGCTGAGGTTAGTGTTTAACACTGTTAAGAAATAAGAATAAAAATAAGAAACGTTTATAGGCCTGCACAAAACAACAACAACACAAAAAGGGCACTTGATAAGTTTGAAGACAAGTAATTTTAAGTCTTCTACTCTTATGTTAGGATAGCTTTTAAAGATTTTATCAAATAATTGCTTGTGCCTCAATTTAAAAATGTTAGATATTTTTTTTGTGTTTTTTTTGTGTCACTTTTGAATTTAAAAAAGTAGTGCGTCCGCGTTACTTTTACATTTTGTAAACCAACTTATTGCAACATTATAATACTAGGTAATTCTTTAATAACGTTTTGATCACGGACGTTGTTTACGATACTTAAAAACATTGGTCTACAATAGATAATGCGGTGTGTAAGCAATATTCAAGCAAGCTTCAATTCCTGGCTGGGTCGGGTAGGCGTTTAATTTTTAATTAATTTTTTCACTGTATTTTATAAGTATTTAATTCAGCTTCAGTACAGCAATTAACACTTAAAATAAAAAAAGGTAAAATTCACTATACCTAGCGTTGTGTTATCAAAATTGTGGTATTTCATCTGTAAAGATGAATCTACATGGCTATCGGTTGCAATGACCGCTGGATAGATGGCACTCTGCTGCTAAAAAGCATTAAAAAAAATAAAATTCAGCGCTTGCGTCAGCCTTCCCGGTAGCATAGCGGTCAGTGCAGCCGCCCGGCTTGCGGATGACCCAGGTTCGATTCCTTGTTGGGTCGGGTAGGCGTTTATTTTTTTTCATTGTTTTTTATTAGTTAAGTATTTAATATTTTATACATTCATCACAAAACATTGTGTGTAAAGTTTAAAATCGAATGCGAAAGTAATTAAATTCCAAGTTTACCTGATAGAAATGAACTGTATGAAACGCATTTTTAAGACGCTATTTCACTTTGAATTCACCTGAATGTAAAATGTAGTTCTTACAACTACAGAATATGCCTTATATCATTTAATTAACAAAACAATTTTACACCTTAGGTACCCGGCAATAAGACCGAAGCCCGCGTGCCCGACCTGATCGAGGGCAAGACTTACCAGTTCCGCGTGAAGGCCGTGAACAAAGCTGGCCCGGGCAAACCCTCCACTGCCTCCGAGAACTTGTTGGCTAAGGACAGGTTTGGTGAGTAGTATATCTTATTATTCCTCTATTATTGTTGTTTTTTGAATTCGTAATAGGCAAGTATTTGACCTGGATGCGAGCAGCCCAAATCCGGTCGTTGTGAAGTTCCTTGGGGGAGGCCTTTGTTCAGCAGTGGACGTCTTTTGGCCGAGATGAAGATGATGATGATAAAGTATTTGACAAAATACTCACTCAAAATCTCACCTGATGTTAATGAAGTTGCTGTCTATGATGTAGAATACTTGCCTAGAAAATGCTTGTTATTATTATTCTCTTTATTTATTTTCTTTCTTAAAACTAGATTTTTACAATATTTTAATATAAAAACAATAAAACATTATAAAAACCTAATCCTAGAGTACCGCCAGCAGCGGGGCAGGGCCCAAGCTACCGGTGGTCAGGGCTGCAGAGTGAGGAACCTCCTGACAATACGTGCCGTGTCAAGGAGTACTGCCTTTTGCATCTGACTCTTGACCCAACCTTTCAGCGAGAGCCTCTCTAGGTGTTGATCGAGGCTATTTTTATTTTAAACTTTTGCAACAAAATATTACATGGTGGACTTAATGCCTGAGGCATTCTTTACCAGTCAACCATAGGGTGGTACAGAAATGACATGGGAGGTGCAAATTTTGAGAGACAACAAAAGTAGAAAACAGTGCAACAAAAAGATTCAAACTTACAATACATAAATAAATATTCTATTAATTACAATTACATAAAATACTTGTTCAGTCTTGCTTTAAAACTGTACTTATCAGGTAACAGATCCGCAGGAAGGGAATTCCACTTCTTTATGATAGGCTCATCGAAAATGAGTTGTATCTAAGATTTTTCTATTCTAGAGATTAGCGTGTTCAAAGAAAATTAAACTTTTCAGCTTTATTATATTAGTATAGATTAGCCGGAAGAAAGATCACTTAGAATAAGAAAAGCCTCTTACCTACTCAGCCACCATAGAGACGATATAGACTGATGATGAATCAATCTCTCTCCAATAGTTTGCTAAGTCTAATTCTAATCTATGAATTCACAGCACCGCCGAAGATCGACCGCACCAACATGCGTGACATCACGCTGAAGGCAGGCCAGAACATCCGTCTGGACGTCAAGGTCTCCGGCGAACCGCCGCCGACCAAGACTTGGTGAGCTTAACATTACTTATCTAGGTCTACCGTCACGAGCCGCCTTCTCAATTAGATGGTACCGCGTTTTTTGTGGGTATGTTCCTGCAACCCGTACAGCTTCTCGAAGTAGAGCGGGGAGCAGAGGGAAGAGGGGGCTATTCCCCACATAACTCGCAAGTTGATCCAGACCCGCGAGTATGCAGTGCAATGCTTTATTCTCGCAATAAAATAGGTCTTTCTCCATGCATTTGCTTGATGCTGCCCCCAATTCGACTGAATGGCGACCCTAATACCTAGCTATGTCTGATGCCAATGAACATTGTAAGCATTGCATTCTGTAGGGTACTAAATCAAGTAAAAAGCAAGAGATAGACGCTTCAGAGTCGGCAGCGCAGTGCCGTGATACTGTCACTATTTGGATTTGAATTTGAAAAGCTTTTCCGATAACTGCAAATAACAAGATAGCGGGGTGACTAGTGTGAGTTTTCTTTACTATATAATTTTTTAATATATACATTCGGTTACGAAAACGAAAACGAGAATTTGTATGGCAAATTTTAACTCTTCTCGTATGGAGATTCGCTGCGATCTGAACCAGAGGGACTATAATGAAGCCGTGATAAAAACAGCGTCACGTAAACTCGGTGTCCTAAACAGGGTGTGGCGATTTTTCACGCCGAATCAGTTGTGCCTTTTGTACAAGACACAGGTGCGATCTTGCGTGGAGTATTGCTCGCACCTTTGGGACGGTTCCGCAAAGTACCTTCTCGATGCCTTGGACAGATTGCAGCGGCGCGCTATACGCATTATTGGCAATGCAGAGGTCACTAATGCTCTCGAGCCCCTGCAATTGCGTAGAGATATAGCGTCACTCAGCGTCTTCTACCGCTTATACCACGGTGAGTGCTCTGAAGAGCTCTTTGACCTCATCCCACCTTCTCCCTTCCTCCATAGGAGTACGCGTGCTGCTCTCCGGAGTCACCGCTGTACTATATCGAACATTCCATCGCGTACAAAGAAATTTGGTGACTCGTTTCTTTGTCGCACTTCCAAAAGATGGAATAGTCTACCAGCACACGTTTTCCCTCCTTCCTATGACATGTGGTCTTTCAAATGAGGCGTGAAGAGGCACCTTGTGGGCCGACAGGGTCAGGGTGACTGATGCTGCGTTGTTTTCACGCTGCACCAGTTGTCCTTATGTCTGGACTCCGTTTCCACTTAACATCAGGTGGAGTGGAATCATTTGCCGAGCCATGTATAAAAAAAAAATGTCGCCAGGAGGCGCTGCTTCAGTGCCATACTAATTTTCATTTCCATAGCGGCACCCTGTTGTATGATACCAACGAGGATGACTATATTTTTATATTTTTTATTACTTGTTGTGAAATAAATATAAACCCTTTCGTATCCTAGGTTCCACAACAAAGAAAGGTTGTCCACCCGTGACGACCTATCAGTCGACGCTGAAGACTATCGCACGAAGCTGTCAGTGGTGGTTGCTTCCCGCAAACACACCGGCACTTACGTCCTCAAGGCTGAGAACAGCAGCGGCAAGGACGAAGCTACCATCCAGATTAACGTGTTGGATGTACCCGCTAAGCCTGAGGGACCGCTCAAGGTGAGATAGAATGAATATTAATAAAGTCCGATTTTAATGTAGCTTGTATCGACGAAATAATTATTAGTCAGCCCGGGACCACGGTCTAACTGCAACTCTGTCGGATGCCTTTGATTCACAGAAGTTTCTTTGCTTTTAACCCATTTAGTCCGACCAAGTGTTTGTGTTTTGTTGTAAATAAAACTCTAAAAGTATTACATTACATCCATATAATACTTTTAGGGGTGTTATAACACCCTGTCGGAGCAAATGGGTTGGAACGCGAAAGTTTTTACCTACACTAGCTCATTTTATGCCATCCGCTGCTGGGACATAAGCCTTCCCTATGAATGGAAACACCACAGGGAGGACGGGTCATAAACCATTACGCGGGCTCAGTGAGGATAGGTGGTTAACGACTGCTAATGCAACCGGGACTGACGGGTTTACGTGTCTTCCGAAACATGAAGGAGCTGGAGATAGCCTTTGCTGAAGTTGCTTAACTTCCACTGTGCCATCAAGCTCCTTCGAGCCATACCCCTCTCTGCATCTACTTGCATTGTCACTGTTAAGGTGGTGAATGATCGGAGCGAACATCGTAACGTAACCGTAACGCACTATTCCCGTCCAGCTTGATATGTCATTGCTGAATAACCGATAACACGGCGGACTGTACTGATCATGCGTATGTTCGCATCGAACATGTTACATTACGATGATACGCTTCGGTCTGTCTCCACCATTAAGTTACACATACTTTTTACCTGGCTCAGACTGCCCGCTTGTGGTTTGTTTTCACAATACTTTTTTTCTAATAGTATTTGAAAGTTTATATAAAAGACAAACTCACTTATTGATCTATCCCCCCCCAGATCTCAGACATCCACAAAGAAGGATGCACGCTCAAATGGAACCCGCCTCTAGATGACGGCGGTGCTCCCCTCGACCATTACCTAGTAGAGAAGCTGGATACTGAGACAGGAAGGTGGATGCCTGCTCTGAAGACTAAAGACCCGAAGGCAGAGATCGAGAACTTGGTGCCTGGTCACGAGTACAAGTTCAGGGTGTCTGCGGTCAACAATGAGGGTGTATCGGAGCCGTTGGAGGCGGACCACAGTATTATAGCTAAGAATCCGTTCGGTGAGTAGAGAATTTGAAAATGCTTTTTTTATTTGTAAAAAAGCATTTTCAAATTCGGTTAGTTCACATTTTCATTGTTTAGGTTTTTTATATGTTTGAAAAATGATTTATAGAACATGAAAAATGTAGATGTTAGGGTTTTGTGCCTCAAGCGAGTCTCGAATCCACCAACTGTGGAATTTAGGCGACATGAAAAAGAAACAAACATAATTTAGTTTATCCAACTTATAAAGTGTCAATAAATTACTAGATAACATTGATAGCCTTTAATGTCGCTAAAGTAGGGTATAGTTCAATACTGATCCACTGCTGGGTAAAAATCTCATTTAAATTAATGTTGGTATGGTATCATTAGTTTTGGCTTTACACCACGACTTTGATATCAAAAATCTAGATGCATCTATAACCAGGAAAATTTGCCACACTTGAGAATTGATCCCACCGAGACGCGATCTGGGGGTCTTTAACAAAATTGTGAAAACACCTCTGAGAATAATTAACATCCAACATTGTCCCATACATAAACAATGTTGCTTTTTTTATTTATTCGCCATCTTTTCATTAAATTACAATTATCGTTTGTACAGTTTTTTTTTATACATTATACATCTATATTATAACCAATGTTTCTATTGCTCCCAGACGAGCCCGGCAAGACCGGAACCCCGGAGATCCTGGACTGGGACCGCGACCACGTGGACCTGCGCTGGGAGAAACCCATCAGCGATGGTGGCGCCCCCATCACCGGCTACGTCATCGAGAAGCGGGAGGTCGGATCGCCCAAGTGGCTGAAGGCTTGCGAGGTGAGACAAACTCAACGTTTTAATGTTTTTTTTTTAAATAATGCAGATAATTTATAAGCAGTGATCAGACTAAAGGGGGCTTATTTACTTAAGGCGACGCATCGCTAAACAATTAATCTAATATGGAGCGTTTGCGCCGTACCATAAGAAAAACTGTTTTTTTTTCTTTCTAATTAAAACTACAAATAAGTTAAAAAAAAATGAACTAGCATATTGAAGTGTGTATTAAGACTATCTACTAAGAAAATTTAGATGCTTAAATCGGTCTGGTCAGCCTGTAAAATGCAAATCTATGTTTTAAAAGAGGTTACTTTGATATTTTTTTTCTCTGTTATAAAAGTTAACAAATCGTGTTTCTGCAACTAGCAAAATGAAGTCAATTAAATGAAAAATCATGTCATCAAAATATCACTTTCATATGTTTTGTAATTGTTGGGAAAAATCAAGATCCCCGCCACGTAAATTTCCAATGCGTCGCCTTAAAGTTGCCGACAAGACAGGATGATAAGGGTGGGTAAAACAAACCTCCAAAATCGTGTTAACATTTTTTATTGGATCTCGGATCTCGGTAATATTTTTACTTCTTAAGTCTAAGGAAAGTCTTTTTAACTTTTTTTATTTTTTTTAATGTCTTTACGGGTAATCGCTTGGCCGTCATCTGACCTGATGTTAAGTGATGATAAGGCAAAAGGTGGAAGCGCACTTCACCCGGGATCCTCAACTACTGAGGCACTGGCTACTTATCTTTATATACATGCTACAAACATTGACGTTATGGCGACATATTTAGATAAGATGGTGGTGCTAGCCAGGCGGACAAACAAGCCTTACCACCAACCAAACCGAGTACACAAACATGTACTCCTCGCTGGGAATCGAACCCGGGACCCCTGGGTCTAAACCAGTGGTCTTAACCGCTAGACCACAGAGGCGGTTAACTTAAGAGTGCCTGAGCACTCTTGTCGGTGTAGCCTTATCCATTCATCTCGGTTCCAAGCTATCCATAACTGAAACCAAGTCATCGCTACCAATGACAGGTATTTGCTTTTAACCACTCACGTCCCGATCGATGACTCGATATCGAGTCCATTAGCATTGTTTTTCTATTGTTTCTAGGTTTCTTGGTACGGTAGGTATTAAGGCAAGCGTGGTGTTTACGCTTGCCAAATGAGAGTTGGTGATCATAAACCCAGGCTATGTATCGGATAACCACTCTGCCATCAAAGGGTTGATACATGGACAAGTAATTTACTTAAAAAAGTATTTTTTTTCTATACTTAACTTTGCGTCCGTTGTCTCATAATAAAATAATGTTAACCAATCGCGAGTAGATCCAAAGTTATGTTAAAATTTGTTTCGTGTGTAAATTACTAAATATTTAATTTTATCTATTATTCACAGGTTGGCCCCAATGACAACGAGAAGGCTACAGTGCCGAACTTGAACGAGGGCACCGAATACGAGTTCCGTGTCAAAGCCGTCAACGAAGCCGGCCCTGGTGAACCCAGCGATGCCAGCAAATCCGTCGTGTGCAAGCCGAGGCGATGTGAGTCTTTATTATCTATATATAATACGTGAAGAAAAAACTTTGTACTCCTTTTTACGAAAATTGCGCGGACGAGGGAGTATGAAATTTCGCACACTTATAGTTTATATAGAGAAGGAGTACAGAAAGTTAATATTTTTTTCTTAGATGAATGATTGGTCTCGCTGCGCTTGACTAGATACCGCGCTACCTAGAAACAATAGCTCAGTGAATGCGGCAACTCAATATTGTAGTGTGTGTAAGAACGGCGTCTTTCTTATTTCTTGTAGTATTATTTTTACACAGTTTAATTACGCAAACTGGCATCTTACTTCGGTTTATGACCAAAATTTAACAAAACATTTTGTAAGCGCACCTCACACACAGTTTGCAACGCGACTGACAGCAGGCGACTCTGGTACGCCGACTTCGGCGTAGTGTTTTTTGCCGTATTTAACAAGTACGCCGGCGGTATCTAGTCGAGCGCAGCGAGACCAATCATTCATCTAAGATTTTTTTTTAAATTATGAATAAAAAATACATTAAATCAATAAAACAAACATTACACACACTACCATGTATTTGACACACACTCTTTTTAAAAATGGAAGAGGAGAGGCTGAAATCTGTCAATGCCAATCCAAACAAATTCCCATTCTATCTTTTTAAATTTGTCATTGCTTAGGATACAATCCGTGTAGCCTTAATAAAATTACGGTCGAATTTCGACCACTGGGTGACCGCTAGTTCGACATGTTTGAGATGTACAAACGCATGCACATCACACTACCACAAACGTTCAAATTTCCTCAATAGACTTTGAACCTTATGTATATGGTATATGGTTGAACATTTATTGAAGACATTTGACAGTTTTAGATAGGTTTATGTGCAGGCGTCTGTACTATCGATAAAAGTTAGCTTAACTTAAGTTAACCAACATTTGCGTAAAACTATTTTTTTTATTTTTTTATTCGCCTACTATTTGTGTCCCACTGCTGGGCAAGGACATCCTCTCTGCGGCTCCACTCTTCTCTATTGTCGGCTACCTCATACCACTCCGGCAAAAAAGAGCTCAAATCGTCCCCCCATCTCCGCTTTAGCCTGCTTTTCTCCGGTGTCCATCACATGGAACCCAGTCAGTGGCGATCTTCGACCACTTCTCTGGGCCCATGCGGCTAACGTGCCCAGCCCAGTTCCACTTAAGTCTAGCGGTCACAACTCCAACATCTATGATTTTGGTTTTTGAGCGCAGTGTAGTGTTTCGAAACTAAATGTAAACCAACTTTTCAGATTAAACAGTTTCGCCTATTCCTAACTAGCAATGACTCAAATTATGTTTTTCATTTATAAATATACCTAATATAAATGTATTCAAATTGACCGTTTACCTCCCCAGTGGCCCCCAAGATCGACCGCCGCAACCTGCGCACGATCAAGGTGCACGAAGGCGAGCCGATCTCGCTCGACGTCAAGGTGACCGGCGAGCCCGCACCCGACGTCTCGTGGACGCTCAACGGGAAGAGCGTGTGCAGCGGGAACGGGCTTAAGCGTAAGTTTTTTCCCTTTGATATAACTATATGTTTGGTAAAGAATTCAATTGCCAACACCAATGAAAATTTACGAAAATTTTGATGATCCAGCATTTTTTCACATTATTATTCGACATATCGCCAATTTTAGAGAAAAAAACCAAAGAGCTAACCGACCTTTCTCTTCACCTAACCGCCAAGAAGGCCCCCTGCGTGAGTTATAGGTTATCAATACGTTATTGTTTGTAACATCAAAAATGAGATTGGACAAAATTAAACTTAAAACTTAACTGACATACTGTCCCGCAGACCAAATATGGCACGTATATCAATTCTAAGTACTAAGTAGCCTATATTTGTTCATCATTGGACCATCATATCCATTATTATAAAGCAAAGAAGTAAAAAAGACAAATATAAGTATATAAAGTAAGAGTAAAAACACACATGCAAATATAAATAACACATCCAAAAAAAAAAAAAAAAAAGTTGTTGTACATAGTTTTTGTCTGGGTTTGGGGAGTGGCCTGGTGACTTAAAAACGGCAAGCCCTTCAAAGGCTTAGTTTCAGGCTCCAGTCTACCACAAAACTAGGTTTATATAACATTTTTATAGCACATTTGTTCTGTAGCACTAGTCTGTAAGCTTAAGTTTGTGGAAGAGAAATAAATGATATTGTATATTGAAATAAAGTCATCGCTTCAATTGATGGGTATTAGCTTTATCACCGCGCTTGCCAAATGCAGGTTGCTGATCAAAAACCCGGTCCATGCATCGGGTATTCCGAAACACGCTTTGCTTGACCTAGGAGTTGAACCCAGGAACTCCGTTTTTAGGGCCGATTGCTTAGCTAATTAGCCACCGTGATGTGGAGTGGTTCTTACTTAGGCACTATTGGAAATGCAGTCTTCTCAGACTGGTGTTTAAGTTTTTTAAGGTGCCACAAAATGTAAGAAGTTTATACTAAGAACTATCCTACTTAATATTATAAACGCGAAAGTTTGTAAGTATGGATGGATGTTTGTTACTCTTTCACGTAAAAACTACTGAATGGATTTGAATGAAATTTGGCATACAGATAGTTTATAACCTGGATTAACACATAGGGTAGTTTTTATCCAGATATTCCTACGGAAACGGGAACCACGCGGGTGAAACCGCGAGCGGTCGCTAGTAATATATATTTACAACTATAATATATATTTTTTTGTTTCCTAGTGGTGGATATACCTTATATGAGCAAGTACCAGCACGCGAGTCCCCGTCGCAAGGACTCTGGCACCTACAAGATTCAGGCCGTCAACAAATACGGCCAGGACACCGCCGAACTGGAGATTATCGTCACATGTAAGTTTTAACGTGTCTTTAGTTTTTACTATATTAAAAATTGTTTGGCGTCTTGACTTGTCAGAAATAAATCACCAATAGTCAATTTCATCATAAAATTTTGCTATGATTAAAATTTTTAATGTCATGTTAAATCATAAAAATTACATAACAACATGACAGTCTCATTACCTCTTTTACCGGATTCTGCCCCGAATTTACCAGGATTTTGGGTTGTTATTGGCAAGCAAGCTTATTGCAAAATGCGGCAGCTGCTTTTCATTAGGCGGGCTGTGTAAATAGGCTCAGCAATATACAAAAAACCTTTCTACAACATGGGGTCCTTCAAACAAGGCATAAAGAGGCACCTTGTGGGCTAACAGAGTGATGGTGCACCAATTGTCTTCGCAGTACACCATATCCACACAACATCAGGTGGAGTGGAGTCAGTCGGCGTGTCAGATATAAAATACAAAACTAAAAATGCCTGTTTACTTATCTTGTTTCTCGCTCCCCCACAGCTAAGCCGGACAAACCTGAAGGCCCGCTGGAAGTGACCGACATCCACAAGGACGGCTGCAAGCTCGCCTGGAAGCGGCCCAAGGACGACGGCGGCGAGCCCATCGAAGCTTACCTGGTGGAGAAGTTTGATACGGAGACCGGCACCTGGCTGCCTGTGGGCAAGACTCTTGGCAACGTGCCTGAGATGGAGGTGAGATGATGGTGTATTTTTCCTTAACGTCTGCTTAGTGCTGTTATCCGTCCTACCAACAATAAAAAATCTTTAGACGACAGGTTAATGTCTTCCACGGATAAGCACTTAGCCTTGATGTTATGTAATGATCATAGATCGGAGTAGGTAGAGCTATTTTATGTACTTGCCATATGATAGAATAATATGGATATTCTCCGAATGAATGTGAAAGCATACACTTCCTATAAATATAAGGACGGGTTTAAGGATAGTTGAATAAAAAGATAGAAACTTGATTAATGAAACCACATATATTTTTTTATGTAACAATTTCTTACATTTATACAAGAATCAAATAATCGAATCCCGGAGTATTAGTCAGAATCTCGTGAAATATCCATATTAACATCAATGTTTGCGGTCAATG
Organism: Eudonia lacustrata; assembly: GCA_947562085.1. NCBI lineage: Eukaryota > Metazoa > Arthropoda > Insecta > Lepidoptera > Crambidae > Eudonia > Eudonia lacustrata. Next base: position 5,720,724 of record OX387334.1, on the reverse strand, counting down.
AACCTAAATAGCTCTACCTACTCCGATCACTAGTAATGATAAAACTTTTTTTTTTTATCTGGTCGAAGTCTGTGTCCAGATCATCCCACGGGGAGCAGTGGTGATAAGCTCAACCCGTTGTCGGGGTATGTGGGGATGGGCGATGTATTCTACCCGACCCACTAAAACCACCGGGTTGTTCCTTCATCCGTCGATAGGGAGGGGGGAGCCCCGGGCAATCGAGCTAGAGATTCTACCGCAGCGGCCCCCTCCAACGGGCGTCATAGGACGACTTCTGCTCGATGGTCAAGCTGGGGAAGACCCGGAACAACAGAGCCGACCCTAGAGTCAGGCTTGCGTGCCTATGCGCGGGTGGAGGACTCTCCATGTCCAACCACACCGCAGGCTCGCTTAGGGGGGAAGGAGTTTATGTAATGATAAAACCTTAGGTTTTAGGTAGGGTTGGCTATCTTATCTCTTACTGGAACAACAATGCTACTAACATTGATGTTGTAGCGACATATTTAGATATGTTGGTCCGAGGCACCTTCCCCCCGACCGCCTAACCGATCGCTTTGACTACGCGTATAGTTTATGACGTCATCTTGCTACCTCGCGCCGCCTATGAAAGCAATATCAAAAGCTAACGACTATAGCTTTTGATATTGCTTTCATAGGCGGTACGAAACGACAACATGACGTCATAAACCACACACGAAGTCAAAGCGATCGGTTAGGCGGTCGGACCCCTGGCTACCCGTGGGCAAGACTAGGCAGCGTACCAGAGATGATATAATATCAATTTGTGTGTTTGTTATCACATACTTGTCTTTCCAGGTGGACGGCCTTATCCCCGGCCACGAATACAAGTTCCGTGTGAAAGCTCTCAACAAGGAGGGCGAGTCTGAACCGCTGGAGACCTTCGGTGCCATCGTCGCCAAGGATCCCTTCAGTGAGTTACGATTCTTATTTGGCTATGGAAACTTGTGGTTGTTGTGTTTAGAGTTCTCGAGTATAAATAATTATAATAAACAATGTTTATTCAAATATTTATTTGTAAAATAAGAAAGCGAAAAAGGAACATTTCCTATCTTGTAATAACTGCCCGACTAAGTCTTCAAAGATTCATAGTGATCATTGTAACACCTACTGAATTAAGTTTGCAATAAAATGTTGAATATAGATCAAATATGCAAATAAAAGAAATTTATGAAAAATATGATACTAAAACAAGCTTAAATGAAACTCAACTTACATAAAAACTAGTTACTTACTACAAAGTATATTTAAAATTTAAAGACGTGACAAAATCTCAAATTGGGACACTTATTAACGTCTACAAACCTCCTGACTTTAACACATTATTTTTCAATGCTAATTGTAACATTGTCTTTACCACTACATTACCGTACACAGCCAATTGCGACCTTACCACACTTGTAACTAGTGTTGTATTCCCTTGCAGCGGTACCGGACGCACCATCAGCCCCAGTACCAGACGACTGGTCGGCCAGCCATGTGGACCTGAAATGGGAACCGCCTCTATCGGACGGCGGCTCTCCCATCATTGGTTACATCGTCGAGAAGAAGGATAAATACAGTCCGCTATGGGAGAAGGCGGTTGAGACTCACACTCCAACGCCTAATGCTACTGTCAATGGGTGAGTTGTATCTATATAGATAGATAATACTTTTATTGCAACACTATGAAACATAAACACGAACGAAAGAAAAACAATAATAATATTACAAAGTTACAATTTGGCGGTCTTATCGCTTTCAAGCGATTTCTTCCAGGCAACCAGTCGGATGGAGAGAGCTAATTAACTTTATACTTTATAACTTATATATTAATACGTGAAGCAAAAACTTTTTACCCCTTTTATACGAAAATTGCGCGGATGGATGAGTATGAAATTTCACACACTTATAGTTTATATAGAGAAGGTTATCTGAATGTTAATATTTTTTTAAATTATGCATAAAAATACATTAAATCAATAAAACAAACATTACTCACACTACCATTTATTTACCCACGCATATATATTTGACACACACGTATATGCTCTTTTCAAAAATTTCAAATATGGAAGAGGAGCGGCCGAGATCTGTCAATGCCAATCCAAACTCACATTCTATCTTTTTAAATTTTTCATGGCTTAGGATACGATCCGTGCAGCCTTAATAAAATTACGGTCGAATTTCGACCACTGGGCGACCACTAGTTTTTAATTACTAGCTGTTGGCCGCAACTTCGTTCGCGAGGACTATGTATCCCACAGGAACATAATATCGGAATAAATAATATCCTATGTTAGGACATAGGATACTATTTTTGCCGATTCAACATCCCGGTCCTCCGGTCCTCATCATGACCCGGACTAGGGTCTGGGTCATGATTTGTCTATGTGCAAAATTTCATCTAAATCCGTTCAGCCGTTCTCGAGTTTTGCGCTTAGCAACATTCATTTTTATTTATAAAGATTATGTAGAAATTGGCCTTCCCATTACGAGATGATTATTTTTCCTTAAAATGACTGATGATGTCAACTGATTTTTATATCATAATGATAGTAAAGTTTATTTATTGGAATTGTTGAAATGCATTTACAGAGCATCACGTTATTCCTACTTTAGCTCTATGATTAAATTAACTCATACGTCTATATGTGACATACAATAAAGTTTAATGATTAGAACTTAATTCAAAATAATTACAAATAAGAATCGCTATAGCTAGTTAGACTTTGATGAACCCCCTTAAATTAGCCCTACCCAAGAGTTCAAGCATGACTCTTTCTAGAAATTGTATATTGCACACAAAAAGAATTTAAAAAGTAAAACTTAAATACTTATAAAGTAAAACTTAATTTAAATGTTTATTTATTGGTTATATTTTGATTATAATACTTTATTTAGTTAAAACGGTTTAAACTAAATCACCCATTCACCACACCCAGATTGATCGAGGGCAACGAGTACCAGTTCCGCGTGATCGCCATCAACAAGGGTGGTCAGAGCAAACCCTCGGACGCTAGCAAAAACTTCATCGCGAAGCCGAGGTTCCTGGGGCCCAAGATCGACAGGAGACACTTGAGGGATGTCACCATCTCTGCTGGTTCCACCTTGAAGTTGGAAGCAGCTATCACTGGAGAACCCGCTCCAGCTGTTGAATGGAGGTATGAAGTATTCAAAGCTTATGAATAAGCTCCCCAACACTAGGCTCTGGTCAGCTCTGCACCGGTTGTATTTATGTCTGAACTCAATTTCCACTTAAAATTCTTATTTTTATTTATTATACCCATCTTTCCACCACTAGGTACCAGAACATGCCTCTCCGCCCCTCCAAGGCTGTCACCATCGACAGTCCCGATTACTTCACCAAGCTGGTGATCAGACCAGCCCGCCGCGACGACTCGGGCGAGTACACAGTCACCGCGGTGAACTCCAGCGGCAAGGACGTCGTCACCATCAACGTCGTCGTCACCGATAAGCCGTTGAAGCCGGAGGGACCGTTGCAGGTATAGTCACGAAATATATTAAAGATCGTATGATGGCTATGACTATGAGCGCTCATTATGACTACAAGTTTGACTATGATGAGCATTTATTGACTTTCATTGTTAATTAATGCACTTCAAGTATAGTCAGGAAACCTATCACGGATCATTGATGATGAATGACGACCTCCTTGGTCGAGTGGTTTGTACACCGATTTTCATGGTGTTGCCATCTCTGAGGTCCCGGGTTCGATCCCCGGTCGGGTCAATTTAGAAATTATTGTTTTTCTAAATTGTCTCGGGTCTGGGTGTTTTCTATGTATAATAAGTATGTATTTATGTATTTCAAGTATGTTTATCCGTTGTCTAGTAACCATATAACGAGTTTCATAACGAAGCTTCTATTGGGCTAGATAATTGGGTAATAATTAAGTGTAGGAAAATTTATTTATTGATTTATTATTTTATCATTTGATGAAGTATGATTATGAGCATTCATTATGGACACCATCACTTATTAATGTACAGGTCTGTTAACTAAAGTTGCCATGTTCGCAGTACACACTAAAGCAAATTCACTATACAGCATGTTTAGAAATTAAATTAAATTTAATCAATTAAACTATCTTGATTGAAAAAGTAAATCCTCTTACAAGGTGAGTAAAGTTGTAGGGTTGTAAATAAAATTTAAAAATTTAGAAATCTTTCATTAAACGGTCTCCACCATCACTGTTTTTATTATGGAGCATAAAATAATTATATTGTACACTATTTCACGAAATTGTCCTGTTAATATTTTGCCGGAACCAATTCTTTGAGAAGACGTTTTAATCTAACCTTAAAATAGGTAAAAAAAGATGACACAATAATCTTTGTCGATTTAAACATGATTGACGCTAACGGACAAATGTCAAAAAATAACACTGTATTTATAAACAGTAGCAAAAGCAAAACAATAACTGCTTCCTTCATACTCATAAGCTTCACCGAGCGCGAGAGAGACGGATAGACTTTTCATGATGCGTATGCAGTGCGACGTCACGCCGCGCGTTTTTCATAGACACTACACAAGCGCAACGTGTAAATGTGTGGAACGTGCTTTAGCTTTAGTTAACCTGTAGATGGCAATAGAATTCTTTCATTACTTTTCATACAATAATCTTTTTCATATATTTTCTAAGCAAGAAATTGTAAATTTTCCTTCCAGATTTCGGATGTGCACAAGGAAGGTGCTACCCTCAAATGGAAACGGCCGAAGGACGACGGCGGTGCCCCCATCGAGTACTACCAGATCGACAAGCTGGATACAGAGACCGGATGCTGGGTGCCGTGTGCCAGATCCGAAGAGCCCAGTAAGTGCTGATAATAGTTTTTTTTATTTATATGTAAGGTCTGCTTTTTTATACCAAGTACTTATTTTCTAATTTACAGGTTCGCTCAAAATTATAGTATAAAAACAATAACAAGCAAACGTTTTAAATTAGTCAGTTACGTATCTACTCGAATTGTTCAAGATAATAAAGTATGTTACTTAATTTAATTACAATTTAGAATGTAGTGTTTTTGAGTCGATTTTATAATAAACTAGCGACCCGCCCCGGCTTCGCACGGGTGCACGCAACCGCTATGTCCCTGCATTTTAAATCTGTAATATCTTCGAAAATATTTATTTAAATTACATGCTGTAAAGGGCCATATTAATCTATATTAAATGCACAATGTATTTAAGTTACTTAATTGGATAAGGATTAATGCTGCATTGCTTAAAATATGCATCGCTTCGTAAATAAGCCATTATTTCTCGTAAAAAGTAAAGGATAAATAAAATTATTGTGGGTTATCCCTAAGAGATAGACATATACCATCGCGGTTTTTTTGTAGACCTTTTTAAGGTGTACAATACTGTAGTACATTATTTTGATCTATCTCGTAGGGTTCAGCCAGCGTTTGCAATGTAAGCGCAAAAAAATGTGAAACCTCTAAAATTATCAGTGTTTCTCTATTAAATTATGCATGTATTTATACATATAAACCTTCCTTTTGAATCACTCTATCTATTAAAAAAAACCGCATCAAAATCCGTTGCGTAGTTTTAAAGATCTAAGCATACATACATACATAGGGACAGCGGGAAGCGACTTTGTTTTATACTATGTAGTGATAGCTTAAAGAAAGAAGCCTCCTGAGTTTATTGCCAGCTCTTTTCGGCTCAAAGGTTCTCCCAAAATCCGAACTGATGGTAGATTCAGTTGTTTAATTTAACTAAATTTTAGTTTATTATTATTTGAATATTATACTTAGTTTTGACGTCAATAAGGGCCTGTATAGGCTCAACCGAATTATATTATATTGAATAAACGATTTGACTTTGACTATGAAATAGTGGAAATAATAATATTGCCTATGCCCTACAGTGGGAAAGTAGTGGCTGAAAATAATAATATGAAATAATGATGTTCTCTTCTCCCCTAGAATGCGATGTGACCGGCCTGACCCCCGGCAAGGAGTACAAGTTCCGCGTGTCTGCCGTCAACTCGGAAGGCGAGTCGGAACCGCTCACTAATGAACAGAGCATCATCGCTAAGAATCCCTTCGACGAGCCTGGTGAGTGGCAAGGCATTTTCAACCCTGTGCTGTTAATGTTAAGAGCTATTACACATTTTAGTATCCCATGCAAACTTTAAAATTCCAATTTTTCCAAAACAATAAGCCGATTTAAATAAAATAACTTTGAGGGATCTACTCGCATTTATTTTACACATTAGTTTTATTTTATTTTACTCTGACGTTTCTATAAATGTTTTCAACACTAATCTCTTTAGATCTAATAAGATATCTGTATTTACCTTATGCAAAGGAAGTTTAATTAAAATTTACTCATGGGATTAAAAAAATTGGAATGTTAAAGATTGTATGTGATGAAGTCGATACGTATCATATCATCATCATCATCATTTTAAAACATCTGTGGTGCTGATTTTTTGCTTTTTTGAAACTTGTTGAATTTAAAATGTAACCTACACACCATTATGGTGTTCAATAATTCAGTAAACACGATTAGACCTAATCGTATTCAAAACTATCTTTCTCAATATATACAATACAATACACTCATCTGTATATTTTTTACTAAGGTGCGCCCGGAACGCCGAGCGTCACCGACTGGGACAAAGACCACGTGGACCTCAAGTGGAGCCCGCCCAGGGAGGATGGCGGCGCACCCATCACCGGATACGTTGTGGAGAAGAAGGACAAGTTCGGTAACTGGGAGAAGGCGCTCGAAGTGCCCGCTGATAAGACCAACTGCACTGTGCCTGACCTCATTGAAGGACAGACTTATGAGTTCAGGTTAGTTGTTATTGTAATACACTTTAAGGAAGCGGCGCTTCATTGTTTCCCTTAGATAGTTGACATTAAGGTTGGATATAAAAACGCTACTATTACTGAAGCTACTTTGTGGAGAAAAACGATAGGTTTAGCAACTAAGACATAGTAGACAAAATGTCAGCTTATTAAGCCATCTGTATTGTCTATAACCGCAACGAGGGACAGACTTAGGAGTTCAAGAAAGTTTTTTGTTTATTCTGTAAGTTTTCGCCGCTTGGCCTTATAGTGAGTAGCAATGAAGTCAAAGGATGATCCCAGAATCGGTAAGCAATGACGAACTGGCTATAATATTACAAACTTCTGGAAAACCATGGTGTTTAATAGTGTTGTAATGCGACGTGCAACGATAGACAGCTATCACACAGACAGAGACAGATAGGCGTAATACAACAGAGTTCAATATGTACCCGAAAAATTTAATCTGGAACCTGTTGATGGTGATTGTTCTTCGAGAGTCTTGTATTAGTCTTATGATTAGTTTTTCAGCTTGTCCGTTCTACTCTTATAGCCTGGGACCGATGGTCAACCACTAGATCACAAAGACAGTTACAATGTATAACCTCAATACTCCTTCCAGGGTTCGCGCCGTGAACAAGGCCGGCCCAGGCGAGGCCAGCGATAGCACGCACCCGATAGTGGCCAAGCCCAGGAACCTGGCGCCCAAGATCGACAGGGCCAACCTCATCGATGTTAAGCTCAAGGTCGGACAGAAGTTCGGATTCGATGTCAAGGTGAGACTCTTTTTATACTGCTAAAGTGCATGTTGTAGCATTTTACGATTTCGATTGGTTATCTTTTTTCAATATGGTTTACATAAAAATAAATAATATATGGTTTTCTCAACTCTTTTCGAAATCGTAATTTGTTTGCTACAAAATTGGCGTAAAAATATTGTCTTTTTTATTTCTATATAAGTACTTTAAAATTGTAAGAAAATATAATCAATAAATTGTTAAATAGTATTTATTATAGGTATTTCATTTGGCATACCCGCGACTGTACCAATTTCAAATAAATAAAATATTTATAATAACTTTGGCATTACGACTCAGACCATAGTCGAACGTCACATAGTTAAAAATAAAATAAAAATGTGTGCCGGAAAGCTAATTATTCGTTATTTATTTACATTATAAAAATTAATTAAATTTTCTTTTATATGCCTAATCCTTGTTTTATTTCCTTGCAATCGAAGTGAAAAGCAGAGTGTAAAACTCGAGTATAAAACCCATTTCACCCGAGACGTGCATATACCCGAGCCGGTACGGCGAGGGTGGATAGTCAAATGGCTCGTTTTATGCTCTTGTTGTACAATCTACTCAACGAAAAAAAGGATGGGTTAATAGATTTTAAAAAGTGATTCATCCCCTTCTTCCTTGACTCCACAGAATAATCTTTATGTCGTCGCAATAAGATCGAAAACCAATGTAAAACATATACCTCTGTACCAACCAGTAATATAGAAAAAAAGTTTCAAGTTCCTTCTTTATTTCTGTCACAGGTCACCGGTGAACCGATGCCCGAAACCAAATGGTTCCTCGCCAAGAAGGAGATCAAATCTGGCGGCGAGATGAAGGTTCAACATTCAGACTACAACACCAAGTTGAACTGCAAAGCGGCTACCAGGGCCGACAGCGGCCGGTACACCATCACCGCGGAGAACTGCAACGGCAAAGATGTGGCTGAAGTTGAGGTCATCGTGCTTAGCGTGCCCAGCCCGCCTGGAGGACCTCTCAAGGTAATAAATACTAATTTACGTGATAAATTATTTAGTACTTGGCACAGTTCCCATGAGCCCACAGCTTGAGGACATATTTTATTTATAGGTTTTATTTTGTCTTAAATTAAGTTATGTTTCTTTTACTATTTTTTTCTTTAGTTAGTACCTATTCGAGATTATTTATATCAATAGTTATTATTAGGATACTATAGTAACATTATAATAATGTAGGATATAATAATATAAAAAATAACTTTATAATAATGTTTATGATAATAATATTATTTAGTTATAAATGTTTGTATAATTTTTTACGCAAATTTTGTTGCGAACAAATTACAAAAACACAAATGTTTGGGCGCCTTTGGCTTTCAAAGTAAAAAGTAAATAGTGTTGAATAATTTCGGCGGGCTGGTTAGAACCACGATAGCTCAATTGGAAGAGCACCTGACCCGGTATGTCAGAAGGGTGCAGGTTCAAACCCTGCTCGTGGAAATTTTTTCAACATTTGTGTTTTTATTATTTAGTTACTTTCTTCTGTTATTTTTGGTCTGCAACTTTATTCTTGTTAAACTTTTAAACACCAAATTTTTCTTTTATAGCAATATAGTGAACATGATTATTTTATTACTATATAAAATATTTATATAGCCACAAATCATGGTAATAAAATTTTAATATTGGCTTTACCTAAATTCTTTTACGAATAGTATTGAGCGTTTATAGTTTTCTTTTTGACGCCAGACTACGCCAACTTTACCACCAGAAAATAACAATTAAAATACCTAATAATTAGGTATACCCAGGTCGGGTATTGTGTTTCGGACTTTTCGATGCACTGCCCAGGTTTGTGATCACCAACCCACATTTGGCAAGCGTGGTGATAAAGTCATTACCCATCAATTGTGGCGATGATTTGATTTCAATGATGGAGACCTTTGCCCAACAGTGGGACAGTTATAAGCTTTTTATTTTACCTTTCTCCCAAATATTAATGGTTTCTAAATCCTAAAAAGTATTAATATGTACTTTTAAATACAGAGTCACTTTTTTATCACTGTCCAAACCTTCTGAGATGACTCCCGTCATACAAACGAACATCTCTTACTATTGGACCAACACCCTTACTCGAAAATAAAATTCAGCTGTTCCATACAAAACATCAATATTCATTCGACCAAAATGTAAGAGTTGTTCGTTTGTATCACGGGAGTCACTTCAGAATGTTTGGACGGTGATATAAAAATCATTCTGTATAATTAGTATATAAATATTAAACGTGACAGATTGCGCGGTGTCATCAGCTACCTTCATCGCTACCTAAGTCGTTTTTTAATTTCAAATTGTATCAATTATAACAGGTTTCCGACGTGCACGCGAACGGCGCTAAGCTCTCATGGAACCCGCCCGCCGACGACGGCGGTCAACCGATCGACAAATACGTTGTGGAGCGTATGGACGAGGCCACCGGAAGATGGGTGACCGCCGGCGAGACCGACGGCCCGCAGACCAGCCTCGCGGTGGACGGTCTACAGCCCAACCACAAATACAAGTTCAGAGTTAGGGCTGTTAACAGGTGAATATGTTGTGTTATTGATGTGATTATTAAGATATAGTTACTGGTGTTATATAGGGTGTCACAATATCAATAAGCGAACGTTTCAGGGGAGCATCTATACATCACACTGAGCATGCTCACCAAATTTGGTCCAATACTACAGGCTCGTTACCGGGATAATCAACAAAACATTATCATAATTCACCAAAAAATACACTCTTTCCAAACCCGTACAGCTGTACTACACGCACACAAAGATAGCCGTGTGTGTATGAATGTCATACAATGGTTTTTCAATTGTGTGCGTGTATCTGTACAGTATCTTTTTATTGGCGCTTGCGTGCGTATTAGTAAAGATACAGCATGTTTCATGATGTGCATTATTTTACTTGATTTAGTTTGTTAGAAAACATAACTTTGAAAAATCACTATTAAACTGGAGCCCATTTTATGTCATTGTATTCAGAATGATTTATAGATACCGCCCTTAAACGTTCGCTTATTGATTTTGTTCCCTCCTCCTCGCGTCGTGCTCCTCATTACTGAGGGTCGTGATTCCCCCGACGGGAAGTTAATTTTTCTTTGATGATGCCCCTCTAATGATTCCTGTTCTTTGCGTCATGGAGTGCATCGTGTAGCTTGGTGTTCAGCGTTGAGCGGATTTGGTCCGACCACCTAGTTGGGCTTCGACCTCTCGGCCGTTTGCCATCGACCTTGCTAGTGACCATCAGTTGTTCAAGGTTGTGTCCATTGATTTTGTTAGACCCTGTATAAAAAAGGAAAGCTCATTGGTGCAGTGGATAACGAGCCCGGTCTGCGAGTGCTGAGGTTAAGCAACTTTCGCAAAGTGCGTGACCAAAAATGTATCATCTTTTAAGAGCGTTTACGCCGCACACTAGCGCCGCCAATAAAAAAAAACATATCTAGTCTAGTCTTTAGTTAAATAAGACGTTACAGCTAAAAACGGCCACTTTTAACTAAAACGCCGTATTTAACTAAACCTTATCATGGCAGATGTTCATTAGGTGACGTAAAAATGCTAAATTACTTCATTCAAATAGTTCGTTGAGCATTATTTGATTTTATATCTCTAATTACTAGATTTTTTTTTCATTGGCGGCGCTAGTGTGCGGCGTAAACGCTCTTAACTTCTCCTCCGTGTTTCGGAAGGCACGTAAAGCTTTCAGTCCCGGCTGTATTAGCAGTCGTTTACAACCACCAACCCGCACTGGGCCCGCGTGGTGGCTTATGGCCCGTTGTCTTTATCCATCCATAGGGAAATCTCTTGCCCCAGCAGTGGGTCTTAAAAATTAGGTGATGATGATGATGATGATAAAAATATCTCGTCTTATATCAGAGCCTTGGACAAGCGAGCATGAATTTATATGTTAGGGACTTCCTAATGGTCCTGTCTGACCTGTACATCAGCACTAACCACATCAGTGAAATGTGTGTGAAAGAGAGAACATTGATTGACAAAATAACAAATTAAAATTGTAAATAGTTAAGTAACAGTCAATTGGTTTTAACTAAGTTCTTTTTTCACCGTTAGCGATGAGAATAAATTGATATTCTATTCTACCCTTAACGAAGCCGAGAGCCACGTACTCCGCCCATCTTTACGATGATTTTTTTGAACTGGATTATAGTCCAGGTGTGCCTGGAATCATCTCATTCTGGAGATATTTAATGTCAAAATCACAATGTTTCTATTTGGTTTGATGTACATTATTTATACATTTCGGCTTCGTTATGTTATACGTTATGCACCTATCGAATCCTTGTCTCGGGTCTGGGGCATTTTCCATGTATAATAAGTATGTATTTTTTATTTTTTTTTAAAGTATTTTAGGTATGTTTATCCGTTGTCTAGTAACCATTTAACGAGTTTCATAACGAAGCTTCTCTTGGGCTAGATAATTGGTGTGAGTGCAGGAAAGTTTATTTATTTATTTATTTATTTTATAACGTTATTAACTCAACCATTCCATTGGCAATTGTTACAGGCAAGGTAAATCCGAACCTCTTACCACTCCCCACTCGATCGAAGCGAAGAATCCGTTCGACGTGGCCGGCAAACCCGGCACGCCCAAGGTCAAGGACTTCGACCGCGACTTTGTGGAGCTCGAGTGGACCAGGCCGACTCAGGATGGGGGGGCACCCATCACGGGATACGTCATCGAGAAGAAGGATAGATTCTCGCCGGACTGGGAGGAGTGCGCACAGGTATTACTTACTTACTTACTTACTTACATCCAGTTGTCGGCTCCGGTATTCCTTACGGCTAAGCACTGGCCTTCGTCTCATGTGATGTTAAGTGATAATAAAGGTGAAAGCGCATTTCACCCAGAATCAACCCTCAACAACTGAGGAAGTGAACTTAATTACTTACCTAACTCATATATGAACTTATACTGTACTGATGATGAATGATGGTGTAATGACCATGTCATGTCTGTCTCTAAATCAAAAGTTAGTCCGAGGTCTATTCTGCTAAATAAGTATAATGTGCTTAACTCGTATACTTATATACGCAATTTTTTTTATTATCTTATATCCATCGTAGGTGATGATTTATAAAGCCTCTCAGTATTTTTCTTGAATCTCATACCTTCAATGAACAATAGCAATGCAAGACACTTCTGATTGATGGCAGATAATAATTTAAGGGTAGTAGTCATTCAGACAGGCATAATCATTGTTATTTTTAATGAAAACTTTACTTAATTACATCAGTAGTTTTTATACAAAATAAGTTTTAATATTCGCGTACACATATAACAATCTACCTTCTTTCGCAGGTGGAAGGCGACGTAACAACGGGCAAAGTGCCCGACCTTATCGAAGGCAATACATACGAGTTCCGCGTACGCGCCGTCAACAAGGCCGGCAAAGGCGAACCCAGCGACGGAACCGGCCCCCACCTCGCCCGCCCCAAGAACCTTCCCCCCAAAATCGACAGGAACTTCATGTTCGACGTCAAAGTCAAGGTCGGACAGAACTTTGATCTCGAAGTACCAGTCGTGGGTGAACCAACACCTACCAAAGAATGGCTCCACGCAGACAACCTTGTCATCAATACGGACAGAATCAAGATTGTTAACGACGCGCATTCTACCAAGTTCAAAGTTATTGACGCTAAGCGACTCGACACGGGAGTTTATACCCTTAGAGCTAAGAATATTAATGGAACAGATTCGGCTACAATCAAAGTACTTGTACTTGATGTACCCTTGCCGCCTGATGGCCCGCTCAGGGCTGATGATATCACGAAATCAGGATGTACCCTCCGTTGGAAACCACCTAAAGATGACGGTGGAAGCGAAATCTCTCATTACGTAGTAGAGAAGATGGATCAAGAAAATATGAGATGGATACCCGCGGGAGAAGTGCAAGCTTGCAACATCAGAATCGACCACCTTATCGAAGGTCACGACTACAACTTCAGAGTTAGAGCAGTCAATAAGCAAGGAGAGTCACAACCACTTATTGGACACGAACCAGTCACAGCTAAGGATCCGTACGGAACACCCGACAAACCCGGCACACCGGTTGTTAAAGATTGGGACAAAGATCACATGGACTTGGAATGGGTGCCGCCGAAGAAGGATGGCGGCTCACCCATCACTGGTTACATTATCGAAGCGAAGAAGAAGTATGGACCTTGGGAGGTCGCCGCCACTGTACCTGGAAACCAAACTAAGGGTACAGTTTCTAACCTCCAAGAAGGAGAGGAATACGAGTTCAGAGTCATTGCCGTCAATAAAGCAGGCAATGGAGAACCGAGTGACGGCTCGATGCCACAAATCGCTAAGGCACGATTCTGCGCGCCGCACTTCGACAAAATGCTTCTCGCTGACAAAACTGTCAAAGCTGGACAGAGAATACAGTACGAGATACCTATCGAGGCATCCCCGAAGCCGACAGTCGAGTGGCAGATCAACGGAAAGGTCGTTCATTCCACGGACCGGATCGATATCCAGGTCTTGCATAACAGGGTGACCCTAGACATTCCATTCTCCGTGCGTTCGGACGGAGGCGTTTTCAAACTCACCTTGAAGAACGACCTTGGTGTTTGCTCGGGAACTGCCCAAGTCACAGTTCTAGACAAACCCTCGAGGCCAGAGAAACCTTTGGTTGTATCTGATGTTACAAAGGATTCGTGCTCGCTATCTTGGAAGATGCCTTTAGACGACGGCGGTTCACCGATATTGCATTACGTCATTGAAAAGATGGATCTGACCCGTGGAACGTGGTCTGATGCCGGCATGAGCACATTCTTGTCACACCAAGTGACAAGACTTATTCACATGAAGGAATACTTGTTCAGAGTGAGCGCTGTGAACGCTATTGGCCAATCGGAGCCTCTGGAATTAGACAAGGCTATTGTGGCTAAGAACGAATTCGACGAACCTTCGTCTCCCGGCAAACCAGAAGCCACTGACTGGAGTAAAGACCACGTGGACCTACAATGGGCCGCGCCTAAGTCTGATGGTGGATCACCCATCACTGGTTACACCATACAGAAGAAAGAGAAAGGAAGCCCGTACTGGGTTAACGCAGCTCACGTACCTCCTGGCAAAACTAAGGCTACCGTTCCTGATCTGACTGAAGGTCAGGATTACGAGTTCAGAGTGATCGCGGTTAACAAAGCTGGCCCCTCGGAACCGAGTGAGGCGTCTGACGTCATCACAGCTAAAGACAGATTCGTTGCGCCTAAAATCATCACGCCGCTTAAGGAAGTTCGCATCAAAGCTGGTCTCATCTTCCATTTGGATGTTGATTTCATCGGAGAACCGGCTCCTGAGGTTACATGGACTTGTGATGGCAAACCTGTGATTGCTAACGAGAGAACAACTGTCACGTCAGTTGGACATCACACTATCGTTCACACAGTCAACTGCAAGCGGTCAGACGCTGGCAAATACAACTTGAAACTGAAGAACGACTCTGGCACTGATGAGGGCAGCTTTGAACTTATAGTTCTCGATGTTCCCGGAGCGCCGCAATCTCCCTTCGAATACGAGGAGATCACCGCGCAATCTGTTACGTTGTCATGGAAACCGCCCAAGGATAACGGCGGCAGCGAACTGACCGCTTACGTCATTGAAAAACGCGATTTGACGCACGGCGGCGGCTGGGTGCCGGCGGTTACGTATATCAACCCCAAGTTCAACCATGCAACTGTACCCAGATTGACGGAAGGAACGAAATACGAGTTTAGAGTCTGCGCCGAGAACTTGCAAGGACGTTCGGAGCCGTTGGTGACAGATAGAGCAATTGTCGCTAAGAACCAATACAACGTGCCCGGTAAGCCAGGCAAACCTGAACTGGTTTCCGCTGACAAAGATCATATTACGATCAGATGGCAGTCGCCGATTTCGAACGGTGGATCCAACATCCTTGGCTACGACGTTGAAAGACGCGATAAGGCTACTGGCAGATGGATTAAACTGAACAAAGACCCTGTAAGGAACAATGACTATGAAGACGATAGAGTACAAGAGGGTCATCAATACGAATACAGGGTGTCGGCAGTCAACGCTGCCGGCCCTGGCCAGCCATCAGACCCATCCAACGTCATTATCGCTAAACCAATGAAGGAGAAGCCCAAGTTATGGCTCGACCATCTCATTGGCCGCAAGATTAAAGTCAGGGCAGGAGAACCAATCAACATTAACATTCCAATTACCGGAGCTCCCACGCCTAAAATCTCATGGACCAAAGGATCCATACCATTGGTACCTTCGCACAGACTCTCAGCCGAAACTAAGAACGACGAAACGAAACTTAGCATTGAAAAGTCTACCAGAGATGACGCCGGCAAATACACCATTACTGCAGCAAACGATCACGGCAAGGATTCTGCCGATATTGAAGTTATCGTTGTCGACAAGCCTGGAGTACCTAAAGGACCTCTTATTTGCACTCCAGTTACACACGATGCTATCAGCCTCACCTGGCATCCACCTACAGATGACGGTGGTAGCGAAATCACCGGTTACGTTGTCGAAGTTGCCGAATTTGGCGTCAACGACTGGCGAACAGTTGCCGGTTTCTGCCCTAAATGCTCGTTCACCGTTAAGAACCTCACTGAAGGCAAGAAGTATGTGTTCAGAGTGCGCGCAGAGAACCTGTACGGAGTCTCCGATCCTTTGGAGAGCAAGCCGACTATCGCCAAGTCGCCATTCGACCCGCCAGATGCTCCAGACACTCCCAGAATCACTGGATACAGCTCGAACAGCTGTGCCCTTGAATGGGATCCGCCTGCGAACTGCGGAGGCAAACCCATCACAGGATACTATGTTGAGAAACGCGAACGTGGCGGCGAATGGGTCAAGGTCACGAACTACCCAACCCCTAACACTTGCTACACAGTTTCCGATTTGCGCGAAGGCAACAGATACGAATTCAGGGTTATCGCTGTTAACGAAGCCGGCCCTGGCAAGCCCAGCAAACCAACTGAGCCGATCACCGCTCAAACGCAACGGCTTAAGCCTAGCACGCCTGAAGCTCCCAAGCCCGATAGAGTTACAAAAGACTCTGTCACATTATCTTGGAGGCCGCCGAAGAGCGATGGTGGATCAAAGATCAAGGGATACATTATCCAACAGAAGGGCAAGGGCGACAAAGACTGGAAAGATGTCAATGATGTGCCTATTTCTGGCCTGGTGCATACAGTGCCTAAGCTTAAAGAAGGCGAGGAATACCAATTCAGGGTCATCGCTGTTAACGAAGTGGGAAGATCAGACCCGAGCAAGCCTACCTCTGACATCACGATCGCTGAGCAACCGAACAAGCCCTGCATGGACTTGGGTGGAGTTAGGGACATTACGGTTCGTGCTGGTGAAGACTTCTCCATTCACGTGCCGTACACTGGATTCCCGCAACCCACAGCATCCTGGTTCGCTGAAGACAACCTTCTCGACGTCGACGGTGACTCTAGAATATTCCAGAAGATCACGCCAGAGTCCGCTTCGCTCGTCGTCAAGAACGCTAAGCGTTCGGACGGTGGACAATACCGTTTGCAACTGCGCAATCCTTCAGGATACGATACGGCTACGATCAACGTTCGCGTTCTCGACCGGCCTGGTAAACCAGACAACCTCAGAGCAGATGAGTTCGAAGGCGAAGCGCTCACGTTATACTGGAACCCGCCCAAAGACAATGGAGGCGGCGAAATCACCAACTATGTCGTCGAGAAACGCGAAGCAAGAACACCCAACTGGACCAAAGTCTCTGGTTATGTCACCACGCCGTTCTTGCGGGTGAAGAACTTGAATGTCGGTCGTGATTACGAGTTCAGAGTGATGGCCGAGAATCAATACGGCCAGTCTGATCCTGCGCAGACCACAGAGCCTATTAAGGCGAGACATCCGTTCGATCCGCCGGGTGCGCCCGGAGCACCACGTTCGGTTGAAACCACAGAATCGTCTATCACAATTACTTGGGCTAAGCCACGTCACGACGGCGGCTCACCGATCACTGGTTACATCGTAGAAAAGAGGCTGATAACCGAAGATAAATGGACTAAAGCGTCCCACGCGCACATTCCTGATACAACTTACAAGGTTACTGGTTTGATTGAGAACCACGAGTATGAGTTTAGAGTCGCAGCCATTAACGCGGCGGGACAAGGTCCATACTCGCAGAGCTCGGATGCTATCAGAGCTTGCGCACCGCCTAATTCGCCAAAGATCACGAGCGATCTCAGCCTTAGAGACATTACAGTCATCGCCGGTGAAGAGATTAAGATCACAGTGCCGTTCACTGGAAACCCAAGGCCAAAGGTAAGAAATTAACATGTATATTAGGTAGTTTACATTATATGGAAACTTAACCTTAACCTTTTTAGATAGAATATATTAAAAAATTAGAATATATTAATAAAAGAAAATTAAAAATGTTAATATTTTGTCTTTATATTTTACACACATGTTAGCTTCATGTGTGCTTTATGCACTTGATTGCGATTTTTTCACCTTTTTTTACAGTACTTTCCTAGTACTCATACTACCCTTAATTACCAGGTATCCTGGGTGGTGAACAACGTGGAAGTGTCCCCGGACAACCGCATCCGCTTCGTCACATCCGACATCGACACGGTGTTCATAAACTCGAGCGCGAAGAGGTCTGACACGGGATCTCATACCATACAGCTGATCAACAGCGAAGGCTCTGATAGCGCTACTTGCAGAGTGAGTGGATTGTTTTACTGACAGCTGTTTTATTTTCCTTTGCCTGTTTATATTGAGATTTACTGCCATTTGGGAGTTAATTTGTCAAAAGAACGAAAGGAGAAACGTTTAGTTAAACACAGACACGGGACAATAGCAGAATACAATGAATAATTATTAAAAGTTTTATTGAAAGTGTCTCACGGCTGCATAAAAATAGCATATTTTGTCAGAGTTATGAAACTTAACACTGGTTTTCAATTGGCACCTTGATATTATTGACAGGTGCTTCATATATATTATACGAAATTCTAAAAATATAGAATAGCTACGACTCCCTATTTAATCTATGCTAATACTATAAAGAGGAAACCTTTGTATCTTTGTATGTATGTTTGCAACGAATAAACTCAAAAACTACTGGACCGATTTAAACAATTCTTTCACCATGCATTAGAATGCTACATTAGCGCTGAGTAACATAGGCTATATTAAAAAAAACAAAAAATGTCCACCCGTGCGAAGCAGGGACGGGCCTCTAGTTATATTTAAAATTCATATTGGGTCGTATTTTAATGAGTGGGCCATACCACTTCCTCTCACTTGATGGTAATCGACGATAAAGGCGAAAATTCATTTGAAATCCTCCACTAATAAGAGACTGGTTCTTATCTTTAACTGTCGGAACAGAAGATGGTGGACTCCCTAACACATATTTCCTGCACCTCACAGGTGCTGGTAGTAGACAGGCCTTCAGCGCCCGTCGGACCGCTCGATGCATCAGACATCACACCTGACACTTGCACGCTCAGCTGGAAACCACCGTTGGACGATGGTGGTTCACCCATCACCAATTACGTGGTTGAGAAGATGGACGGCAGTGGAGTGAGTATTCATAATTGTTTATAGAGTTATTGGTATTTTTGAACGTTATTAAGTCGCTAAATGAGCATTTAAAAAATATTATAAGTCTATTAACGCCTGAGGGTCCGAGTGGCTATATCGGAAGGTCATGGGTTCAATTCCTAGGTCAGGCAGTGTGTTTCAGATTTTCTGATGCATAGCCCAGCCCCCCGACCGAACGTCATAAACTATACGCGTAATCAAAGTGATCGGTTAGGCGGTCGGGCCCCAGGTTTGTGATCCATTGCCCAACAATTTTAGTAATGGCTAGATTTCAATAATGGAGGCCTTTTACCAACTGTGGGACAGTTATAGGCTATTTAGTTATTACCAGTGATCGGAGTAGGTAGAGCTATTTAGGTTCATTGACCGCAAACATTGATGTTAATATGGATATTCCACGGGATTCCGACTAATACTTCGGGATTCGATTATTATAATTATTTTTATCAATAAGTATAAAAAATGGTATATGTAAACCCATTTGCGCACAAGCGACGTTATCAATTTTACATCAGCAACACGTTGCCAGAGTTTTTGTCAAACGCGCGACGTTGCCGCTTTGTTGACGCTCTACCTACTCCGATTACTGGTTATTACTTAAGGGGTTTTTTTACCACTATCTTACCTAATGGAAAGTGTAGATGTGGTCTAAGAAAGACCGTGCTTACCCAAAAGGTATTTTTTCCCATTCACTCTTGAGTATACGGTTCGCATGATGATAATAGGCTTAAGTTACGCGCGCCTTATCGACCGAGAAGCCTTAGTCGATAATTTTAGCTAAATGTCTATAACGCTAAATTTCTTCTGTATTTCTGAAAAGAAACTTAAAAAACATATTGTATCCTATTAATATTATAATCGTGAAAGTTGGTTTGGATGTTTGTTACTCTTTCACGTAAAAACTACTGAATGGATTTGGATGAAATTCGGCATACAGATAGTTTATAACCGGGAATAACACATAGGATACTTTTTATCTCGATATTCCCTCGGGAACGGGAACCACGCGGGTGAAACCGGGGACCACGCGGGTGAAACCGCGAGCGGCTATTAGTATATAATAATGCTTCTGATAAAATTATCTATGGATGTACAAGTACTGACAAATGACCCTATTCCTCCAGGTATGGTCGAAGATATCATCGTTCGTGCGCAGTTGCCACTATAACGTGATGGGCTTGGAGCCCAACAAGAAGGTCACGTTCAGGGTGCGCGCAGAGAACCAGTACGGTGTTTCTGATCCGCTCACCATGGATGACTACATCACTGCCAAGGTAGGCACAACGAACGACATACTTTGTTTTTGTTAATGTCGTCATTTTTGAAGTGAAAACTTCATTAGCGGCGTTGTACACTTTTTTTGTAATGGGTAAAAAATGTTAAATTCGCGTCAGGACACGTGACCGTCAGGACACGTGGCCTGATCGAAAATTCGTAAGACGGATGACAGCCGGCGCGGCGTAGGAGAGGAAGTATCCCCCTCTCTTTCTACGGCGCGGCGAAAATGTATGCCTGCTGTTTCGTTTAGGCGGCGCAGGGCGCTTGCGCGAATAAATTGTCATGTTTGTGTACGATAGCGCAATAAATAAATATTGTATTCTACCACATAAATGATAGTACTTTTATACTGATAATTGAAGCAATTCGTGCAAATTATTCCCTAACCATTCCAAAATATCAAAAATGCACAACGTTAATATTCAAGTTTTCACTTCTGCCGGCACTCCTAAGTCAAAGTCAAAGTCAAAGTCAAAGTCAGTGGAGTGCAACCCGTCGTTTTTTTAAACTGTGCAACTGTGTGTTTGCTGCGCCCATTCTTCTCCACAGCTAAAGTACGTCCTTTGTTTACTTGAATAATAATAAAATACAACTATAAATTTGACTTAGAAAAAAGCAAATCTTGATAAGCTTAGCAAAAAGTTAAGTGTAATTTCTTTTTATTAAACTTCAAGCTCTTATACTTAATAAAGCATACTTAATAAAAACTAAATAATGATTAGCGTAGCAAAACGTTCAATTTACTTACTGTTTAAGAAGCCTCAAGCTTTTGGAAAACGTTAAACGATGTTGTAAAGATACATATCTTGATAAAGATACATATCTAAACATGGATAAATCCACATGGGATCCACATGTTTCTGTAAGAAAGAGCTCACCTAATAAAAATATAATCTTGATCTGCATAGCAATAAACGCAGTATACTTCTATGAAGCTTGAAACTCTCGCACAAGTAAAGTTGGACATAATTGAATTATTATGTTGAAACTACTATGTTTCATGGATTTGGAATTTATGCAATATCTTGCTTGCCTTAACATTTTCACTGCCCAATACACGGCGCCGTGGGAGTCACAATAGAAATTCAATTGTTAGTCGTTTTAAAGCAGTGTGTGTGTTAATATCTTCCTGCATTGTCTTAGTATATAGGTAAATATCAACCTCAACAATATATGACGACCTCCTTGGTCGAGTGGCTTGCACACCGGTTTTCATGGTGTCACTATCTCTGAGGTCCCGGGTTCGATCCCCGGTCGGATCAATTTAGAAATACCTGTTTTTCTATATTGTTTCGGGTCTGGGTGTTTCCTATGTATAATTATGTATTTAAGTATATTACGTATGTTTATCCGTTGTCTAGTTAACCATTTATCGAGTTTCTTCAGGAAGCTGGGCTAGATAATTGGTGTGAGTGTGGGAAACATTTATTTATTTATTTATCACTTTAAATTAAACAATGTGATGCTTCCAACAGTTCCCATTCACCGTTCCCGATGCACCGGGCACTCCGCGCGTCACCGACTGGGACGGCTCCACCGCCACTGTGGTGTGGGACCGACCGCGCTCGGACGGCGGCGCCAGGATCCAGGGGTACAAGATCGAGTTCAGGGACGTGCAAGACGGCCTGTGGGCCAGTGCCGATTACTTGGTCAAGGACTGCAATTACCAGGTGAGTGAATGACGATGACGGTGACTGAATACTAATGGTACGTTAAAGGATTTTTTTATTTTACAAACCAATTTTACACCCATTGGTAAGTGGGCATTGAAACTGAAGGTTAAAGCTCCAAAAATTTTCAACTGCTGATGAACAGATCATATCTTTAACTGTATATGGAACAATGCTACTTATATATGTTATAATGGCGACAAGCTGTTGTTATATTCGCTGGAATAGCTTCGTAAGACTGATATATAATATATAATCAACCAAACTGAGTCTAATAACAATATGTACAACACTCGCTGGTAATTAAGCACAGAACCGGTGGTAGCGAAATGAAAATGTAAATGTCTACGTTTATTTTAGAAAAGCCCCATCGCTTTCACTTACGTTTGATTTTACTTGTTTCAAGTTAGAGGTGACTGTAGTCTTGTAATTTTTATTTTATCTAAAAGAAAAATATCTATTTAAAATAACTGAAATCGTTTTAGTAGCAGATTCTTAGGGTGGGTTTCCACCAGAGATGTACAAGATAGCTAAGCGTTGTAATTTCTTGCCCCGCTTGGGCGTTGTAAGATAACGTTATCATATTGGTGAAATTACCTCTTACAGCTCTGATAAAAAGGCAGCCTTAACAAACTACTTTCAGGCTATGCGTTTGTATTACGTAACATTATGTTTAAAGAATATTTATTTCTTATTAAGAACTATACAGTCACTTACATAAGAAATTATTAATATAATGTAGGTAGGTCTAACTGTCCAGTAGTTAGCAGGTGTATTTGGGAATCGTCTTTCAAGCAGGTTCGAGTCAATTTGTGTACTTACATGGAACGGTGAACCGTATCATACGAAAGCACTACTATAGTAAGAGCATTATGCAGTATTTTAAGTATGTTTATCCGTTGTCTATTAACCATTTTAACGAGTTTCATAACGAAGCTTCTCTTGGGCTAGATAATTGGTGTGAGTGTAGGAAAGTTATTGCGATGTTACTCATATATCCATTTGGTTAGTGGCGCATGCGTAAGCAGGCGCGTGGCTAGCGAGCGACTGACTACTGATCCTACTAACATTATAAACGCGAAAGTTTGTAAGTATAGATGGATGTTTGTTACTCTTTCACGTGAAAACTACTGAATGGATTTGGATGAAATTCGGCATACAGATAGTTTATAACCTGGATTAACACATAGGATACTTTTTATCCCGATATTCCCACGGGAACGGGAACCACGCGGGTGAAACCGCGAGCGGCCGCTAGTTAGCTATAATATTATCTTTTTTACATCACAACAGGCTTACAACCTAGAGCCCGGCCACGAGTACGAGTTCCGAGTGCGCGCGCAGAACGCGGCCGGCCTCAGCAAGTACTCGGGCTCGTCGCAGAAGTTCCGCGTGCGCCCGCTGGCGGGCCCGCCCGGTGCGCCGCGTGCCCCGCGCGTCGTGCGCGTCGGCAACACCTACGTGGACCTGTCTTGGGATCCACCGGCCACCGATGGAGGTATGTGTGCTGTTATCTACATGTTATGTTATGTTCTTGATCAGCAGTGGGGCCTGCCGAGGTTTACCTCTCGCAGTAACACTTCGACCCATCGGGATCTTCTGTGCAACCCCATCCTTTCACTCTTCCTCCTCTGTAAAGATAGATGCCATAAGCTTGGCAACGTCCTTAAGAGCGATGAGCCTGAAGTCCTCCGGTTTCGGATAGGCCAACCCCAGGAGTCCCATTCTTTTCCTAGCCAGAGAGTGACAGTCACACAGTAGGTGAAATAGTCGTGTTTTGCAGTCTAGGCTCTCATAGAGACTTTACTAACTAGGATCTGTCTGTGCCTCCCTCTCCCTTAGGTAAACTTTAAGCGACTCTTACTAGGATAAACCCCCCCCCCCCCACCCCCAAAGCAGAGCACATAGACATGCGTGCTTAGAGTAGGCAAATCTTACTAGAATTAGCGCCTCGTCAAGTAATCTAGCTGGTCGCTGCGGTTCCGCGTGCGTCGAGCCGGCTACTCCTTTCTAGGATCTGTCTCTACCTCCCCTTCACTTTCGTTATAGCGATCATTGGCGCGACCAGAATGCGACTGGCCGTCAGTAAATATATACTCCAACTGGTCGCTGGTACGCGTTCATAGAGACGAAGTATAACGAACGAACAAAGGTGCCCCCCCCACCCTTTACTGACTGGCCTTGCTTAGACCGATATGTACTCCAACTCTAACAACAAATAATACAATATTAACTGAAACTCTAGTTCTTAAGTTTTATGCCCTCATAATTTGACTAGATCTATTTTACTGCCCTTTAAACCCAAACACAGCAATGTAAAACAATGCTTTTTAGCGGCAGTATTAGGTATTAAGATGGTCGCCATTTTGTCGGATTGTAAAAGATCCAGACAATGACTTCTCTTAAAGACATCTTACATCAAACTCCACATTACCCCCTCAGGTTCTCGCGTGACCGGCTACATCATCGAGCGTCGCGACGTCGGCGGCTCCGTATGGGTGAAGTGCAACGACTACAACGTCCAAGACACCACCTTCTCCTCGCTGAACCTTGGCGAGAAGCAGGACTACGAGTTCCGCATCACCGCTGTCAACGCTGCCGGTAAGTTTAATATGTTTTTTTTTTCAACATACTTTCACGTCCTAATGCTAAAAAGGGTAGACAGAGTATCAAAGTCACCAATTTTGAGTAATCTCGCCGTTAGTGACCTCAACGCCACGTTTAACATATTTTGCTTGAGCCGGCGCGCCCCACCGAGCCGCTCTGTCAGCGTTCGATTGAAGGCCGGCCGGGCCACATGGTGTACTCTGACATTTACAACCAAAGTGGAGTAAAATGTTTTTGGTTTGTTTATATAATTTATAACGCAAATTTTGTTGCGAAGAATAAAAAATAAATTTGCGTTAAAAATTATATAAACATTTATAAATAGCTTGCCTACTTCTTAACTGATCTTTAGTATTTGTAAAAATATTATGATCGGATGTTAATGACGGTAGTTGTTGACATTGAATGGGCGCCTTTGGCTTTCAAAGTAAAAAGTAAATAGTGTTGAATAATTTCGGCGGGCTGGTTAGAACCACGATAGCTCAATTGGGAGAGCACCTGACCCGGTATCTCGGAAGGGTGCAGGTTCAAATCCTGCTCGTGGAAATTTTTTCAACATTTGTGTTTTTGCAAAGTAGAGTACATAACATCCGTGCGTGATCGGTTGCTGGCCGACCGCCTGATGTGCGAGCATCTAGAAACCCTTCAATGTCTCTAAGTATTTATTAATTAATGAGCAAACGAACAAAGACGGCTCATCACATCATACCCGCTCATTTTATGTCCCCATTGCTGGGGCACGAGATTTCCCAACAACGGGTTACTAACCACCACGCGGGTCCAGTGCGGATTGGTGGTTGTTAACGACTGCTAATGCAACCGGGAACAACGGCTTTACGTGCCTTCCGAAGCACGGAGGACTCGAGATGGCCTATGCGAAAGTTGCTTACTTGTTATATGTAATATCAGCATCAGCGACACACCTCTCGACTATTGTAGTTATTAACGTTATACTACTATATAATATACTTCCAAAAACTTGTATTTAGTGAAATTATTTATATATTTAATTTCTTCCAACAGGCAAATCCGAGCCATCGTCGTGCACCAGCCCAGTCAGAACGGGCGAAGAGATCGGCGGCACCAAACCCGAATGGGTGAAGCCGGTACCGCCGCATATGGCCGCGCCGCTCGGCCGCGCCTACACCATCGAGTGTGTGGCTACAGGCAACCCTGTACCCACAGGTCGCTGGTTGAGGAACGGCAGGGAGATTGTACTGGGGACCAGGTTAGTTATAGAGTAGAATATAATAAAATACTTTATTGTAGGTACACATTCCCTGTGTGGTGCCGGGGATAAATAATTGCACCACCCCATCTCTTCCCGTGGGTGTCGTAAAAGGCGGCTAAGGG
Source organism: Eudonia lacustrata (assembly GCA_947562085.1). NCBI lineage: Eukaryota > Metazoa > Arthropoda > Insecta > Lepidoptera > Crambidae > Eudonia > Eudonia lacustrata. The sequence continues at coordinate 5,694,586 of OX387334.1, read as the reverse complement.
ACCATTCCAGAGGATGGGCAGCAGCATCTCTCTGAGGTTACCCTTAACCTACTGCGATCGCCAACCCGCCTGCCAAGCGTGGCGATTACGGCAAATACCCCCCATGATTATTTGGGGGAGGCCTTTGTCCAGCAGTGGACGTCTTTTGGCTGAGATGATGAGGTACACATTAAAAAAAAACACATACATGACAAAGAATTTAAAATTAAAATTGGAGTCTTACAAAGGGCGGCCTTACCACTAAAAGCGATATCTTCCAGGCAACCTAAGGATGGAGAGGATTGATAATTTCATAAACATTTAGTTATAAACATTTGAATAATAAATAATCTATCTGTCTACCTAAATGTGGTAGCTCAAAAGTAGTAACATCATCATCATCATCATCATCACAGCCAAAAGACGTCCACTGCTGGAAAGGCCTCCCCCTAAACATCATGGGGGGTATTTGCCGTAATCGCCACGCTTGGCAGGCGGGTTGGCGATCGCAGTAGGTTGGAGTAACCTCAGAGAGATGCTGCTGCCCATCCTCTGGAATGGTCCCTTAGTCGGCTTTTACGACACCCACGGGAAGAGATGGGATGGTGCAGTTCTTTATCCCCGGCACCACACAGGGACCATGTCGAGAATAAAATAAAATATACATAATATTATGTTCACGTATACACACATATTCTGTGAGAGTTTCCCAAAATCCCGTCTTATCTACGTTTTCTACTCCCTTTTTTATACAGCTGAGAATGGATTGCCAGCCTCCCCACCCTTGCCCACCTACAAAATATTAGGCTAAACGCCGCCTCCTTTTTCTTTGTGTGAATATATCTCCCAAGACAAGGCCATGGTCATCAACGATCTCTTAGAGATCCTCCCAATAGCGACCTCTAAGCCGCCCTCACTCCACAAGGGTTAAGTCACCAGAGTATTGCGCAGCGCCACACGTAACCACTTCCAGTTCACCGCGTTCTCTCCGTTCTCTTAGCCATTCGGGGCAGGTGCCAGCCGAAACATTCTTCTCCGTTCAACTAAGGGACTATAATACCAAAAAGCTAACCTTTTACCGATATCTCTAGATTCATCGCGGAGTCCCGCGAGGGTGTACTCAAGCTCAACATCCTCGAGGCTAAAGACGACGACGAGGGCGACTACACGTGCGAAGCGATCAACAACATCGGCTTCATCTACAGCACGGGTCACCTCAAGATCGGAAGTGAGTATACTCAACAAACGCTGGCCGCGCAAGTTGTGTTTAGGTGGGTGCTGGAAAGGAGATCGATGGGGATATGAATTGTGCATTCACGTTACAATTGTGCAAATGTCGGGTTACTGGATTGGTGAACAAGTTACAAGCTTTATCGTTCTTCGGAAAACAGGTCAAGCAGTTTTGGTGTGGAAAGGAATTTGCGTATTTTTTAAATTTTTTCGTTAGGTTTGTGGTCGACGTAATAAGAATATAGACACCGTAATTTATTTTTTATTGTTTATTAATATTATTTTAAAATAGTTATTACAACTAGTCAAGCCCGTATCCTGTCATATAAATTAAGTAATATTTGCAGAGTTTTTACTGCCATGTGTACTGATATTGATTATAATCTTATACTATTCTACTATTCTCTCGGAAAGCGTTTTATAAATCTGAAGGCTGCAACCGTGAAAGTCAATGACCAATATAAGGAAATTGTCTAAAATACTTCTAATAATTATTTTTATTGTAATTTAATTACTAGCTAAGAGATACAATGTTTCTTCCATTCGCCAGGCCCGCCGCGCATAGTCCGCATGCCGGGCGACATGCATCTGCCCGAGCACGACAACACCAAGATCAAGATCCTGTACACCGGGGACCAGCCCATCGACGTCACCCTCACGAAGGATGGCCACAAGGTCGCTGAATCCGCAAGGCTGAAGTATACCGTGTTCGACGACTACATGCTTATCTTTATCAAGGACATCAGCAAGGATGATATGGGTGAGTACTTACACTCTACTTTAAAGTGTGTAAACGAGCACCGATATGTATGCACTTTGATTCTTATTTCATTGTGTAAAGAGCTATAATTGTTTACATTTCTTTGCTCGTCCCTGTACTTTGTGTGTACATACTTATACTTACTTAGTCCATGTTGGAAGTCACATTTTAGAAGGATGGTCACAAGGTAGATATCAGCAAGGATGCGAGTAGAGTGTACAGTCACGAACATTAGCATGTAATGTAACTCTTAACACAATGGAATAAGAGTCAAAACTAGTTAAAAATAGTGACTGTACTTAGACCATATTGGATGTTACCATCACGAAGCACGGGCACTAGGTCGCTGAGTCGGCACGGCTCAAGTATACCGTGTTTGATGACTACATGCTTATCTTTTTATAGGATACTTAGATGAGCCGGTGAACTTTGTATCACCTACATATATTTGTGAAAAATATGGTCAAAAAATATTCCAACAAAACAGACCAAAGAGATCGGACCTCATACTACAGCTATTAAACAGACAAATTTCTGAACGCACCTATAAATATTTGACAACCAAGTGACAATTTAGACAAACACATCAAATTTTTCACAGCTAAGAACATTTTGTATTGGAAAATTAAATTGTCGTTTTTAGTATTTTCCGTTACTTATTATTTATGTTTCTCACCGCCTAAACCTTCCCTGAACTTCCACAAATATTTCAAAATCAAAATTAGCCAAATCGATCCAGCCATTCTCGAGTTTTAGCGAGACAAACGAACAGCAACTGATTTTTATATATATATAGATCAGGATGGATGAAGGGTGATATGGATGAGTACTTGAGACTTACTCTCTACATTATCTTATCTTATCTTATCTTAGTGGGGCCTGCCGAGGTTTCCACCTCTCAGTAACACTTCGACCCATTGGGATCTTTTGTGCAACCCCATCCTTTCACTCTTCCCCCTCTGTAAAGATAGATGCCATAAGTCTGGCAACGTCCTTAAGAGCGAAGAGCCTGAAGTCCTCCGGTTTCGGATAGGCCGACCCCAGGAGTCCCATTCTTTTCCTAGCCAGAGAGTCGCAGTCACACAGTAGGTGCTGCATTGACTCGGTTTGCTTTCCACATGCCCTACACAAACTGTTTGTTGAAAGGTGCATTCTGTGAAGCATTTGTTTTGTGGCATAATGCCCTGTCAAGGCACCGATGGTTAATCGGGCCTGCCTTCTGCTGCCTCCGCATATGAACTTACTCCGTCCTAAAGCGTTTTCGCCTAGGAAGGATTTGGAGTGTTTCATGCCCGGCTGCTATTTCCATTCGATGCCGTGCCTGTTTATGATGTAATCTTTTAAGGCCTTGTTGATGGTACTTTGTGCAAGTGCCACGAACGGCTCAGGACCAATAAGCTGGGTTTCTGAGCCCTCCCTGGCAAGTGCATCCGCCATCTCGTTGCCGTGGATTCCCATATGGCCTGGGACCCAGATCAATCGCACCTTGTTATGCCCACCTAGCTTGTTTAGAGCTTTTGTGGTTTCCAGAACAAGGCCCGAGTCGATTCGGGGCGATATGAGTGACTTGAGCGCGGCTTGGCTGTCACTCAGGATGAATATATTGCGCTTTTTAATAGCTAACTCTATATTCTGCTTTGCGCATAGGAGAATTGCGAAAGTTTCTGCTTGGTAAACAGTAGCAAATTTTCCCATGCTTTGACTATGCTTGAAGTCGTTATTATAGACGCCTGCCCCTGTGCCCGACTTCATTTTTGATCCGTCGGTGTACCAGATTAGGCTGTCTTTTTCCGGAGACGGTGGCCCTCGTTTCCATTCGTCCCTGGTTGGAACATAAACTTTAAATTTCTTTTCGAACACGAATATGGGGGATATTTTATCGCACCCCATTTCCATGATCCTATCAGGAATGTCACTTGGTTCCCATTTTGTGTGTCTGGTCAGAGGTTTAGATTCGTCCCATAGTCCGGCCACCTTTACTCTCTACATTAAAGTGTACTTAGATCACGTTCCCATCTGGAGGTGTGGTCTAAAGTTGAAAGACCAGTGGCTGGATGATCGATCATGTGTCATCATGTATTTTTTGTCATGTTTAATTTATAGTTTACTCTAGTCATTCAAACTTGCTTTAGGCATCTTCTTAAAACATTGCAACACTAAAATACATCACTATTCTCTATAACTCAATCCAAAGGCACTTTGTAGTCGACATCCAAACTTTGAAGAACATATATGTATATTAAATTGTGAGCTATCTCTATTTATAGTTCCCAATAGTTTTATTTCTCTACCCATGGAAAGTTTTTTAAGTTTGTGACATGCTAAAATCATGCAAAACTTAGTATTTGAAGCATTCTTTCGAAAGCTATTATTTTTGGCCGGCAACTCATGTGATTCCTTTGGTTTTGCGGGTGTTCATGGGCGGCGGTGATTGCTTCCCATCAGGTGACCTGCCTGCTCGTTTGCCTCCTAATATGAAAAAAAAAAGTTATTGCCATACTCCATAACCACTATATCAACAAAACAATACTTACACCCAACCTCCTTTCCAGGTACATACAAGCTCACCATCAAGAACAACAGCGGTGAAACATCAGACACGTTCTCAATCTCGGTGACCGGTCTGCCGGGACCACCGCAAGGACCCTTGGAGACCACCGACATCTCAAGGCATTCCTGCACCATTGCCTGGAAGCCTCCAGCGTACGATGGTGGAATGCCAGTCACACACTACGTGGTTGAAAGGATAGACGTTTCTGGAACTGTATGGATCACCATTGCGTCCTCGGTCAGAGATACCAAGTATACCGTGCTGGGATTGGTTGAGGGCCAGGAATATAACTTTAGGGTGCACGCTGCTAATGAGAACGGCATCGGACCCGCTTTGGAGGGTGTTAACCCGATCAAGGTGAGACATTTAATATTTAAACCTTATAATAATAGACACGACCTGACTTTGCTCATTTTATTTAGACTTTATGCTATGATGAGATAAGGTTGAATTTATTGTGTCCAATATATGGACAGGCATAAATAATGAAAAGGATTAAAATATAGTTTGTTCATCAAACAATTGTTTGTTTGATGAACAAACTATATTTTAATCAATTATTATTATTATTATTTTTTTAATTTTAGACAAGTTTATGTTATCGAGTTACATGTTTTTTATTGCAACGGGGAGACGCTTGGCCCTTATGGTAGTGATGATAAGCTAGAAGCGTATTCCCCAGAAGGATTTATCATAATAACCAGTTCATTTTATATCCCCACTACTGGGGCACGAGCCTTAGATCTAAGGGCCATAAACCACCACGCAGGCCCAGTGCGGATTTGTGGTTGTTAACGACTGCTAATGCGGCCGGGACCAACGGCTTTACGTGCCTTCCGAGGCACGGAGAAGCTACGAGATGATAAATTATTGCCCACCCATCTGATGACCGGCCTTTGCGGAAGTTGCGTAACCTTAGCAATTGAGACCGGGCGCGTTGACCACTGCGCCATCGAACTCCTAGCTGTGATCAATGTTGCATCTTATTTATAAAAAACCCTGTTTCGTGGATTTATGTTAACATTGTTTTTAACGGGTGCAACACAATTGGTCAAATTTCATTTGTAACCATTTTGCACCATCTTGTACCCAGGCTAAGGCGCCGTACGACCCGCCTTCCGCGCCCGGAGTCCCCAAGATCCTGGAAGTGGGAGGAGACTTCGTTCACCTCGAATGGGACAAGCCACAGAGCGACGGAGGCGCTAGGATACAGGGTAAAAAATTAATATTAATAGTAAATTGAAAAACATTTTTCTGACAGTATCAAACAACTTCGGTTGTCAAGTGACCAGTGTCGGTAGCCTAAGTAACATTAAGAAAACTATAGCGAAGTTCGAAAAGAATAAAATGTACCTATGGGATTGACATGAGATTGACCACGTGATTTAGCGCGGCTTATGTCAATCCCATACATTTTATTATTTTTGAATTTCGCTATCGTTTTCTTAATGTTACTTTGGCTAAGCCTACAGGACCTCTATTCTGCTACTTTCTTAGTAGTTTTTTTTTGTATCAGTGACCTGATTTTGACATTTATCGAAGTCCACGTCCACGTGTCAAAAGCAGGCCACAGAGACATTTAATAACATTACATACATATATTATACATTTATGTTCTTTTGTTTTAAATGTATGTGTGATGTATTGTAATACCAAATAATGTGTTTTTTTATTCTCTTTACATTTGTGACGTTTGTGGACGTTATGTTAGCTCATTATGGCTAATCTTATTGTATCTAAAAATTAAAATTTTATAGAACTTCGTCAATAACTTAAATATTGTAATTTTTTTAACATTAAAACGATAAAAGCATTGCCCGCACGCTGCCAAACACAAGACGGAAGAGAGCGAGAGCGATACAGCAAATTATTATGTATTTAATTTTACCTATATACTAGTCCATTGCTGGACATAATTTGACGACCTCCTTGGTCGAGTGGTTTGTACACCGGTTTTCATGGTGTCGTCATCTCTGAGGTCCCGGGTTCGATCCCCGGTCGGGTCAATTTAGAAATTATTGTTTTTCTAAATTGTCTCGGGTCTGGGTGTTTTCTATGTATAATAAGTATGTATTTAAGTATTTTAAGTATGTTTATCCGTTGTCTAGTAACCATGAAGCTCCACTTGGGCTAGATAATTGGTGTAAGTGTAGAAGAGTTTATTTATTTATTTATTTATAATCCTCTCCATACTGAATATATACATTATTTATTAATCATGTATCTCCCTTTACCTCCATCCAGGCTATTGGGTAGACAAACGTGAAGTAGGCGCTTCTACCTGGCAACGGGTGAACGCGCTCATATGCCTACCCAACCAGCTGAACTGCTCCAACCTTATCGAGGGTCGCCAGTACGAGTTCCGTGTGACCGCGCAGAACGAGGCGGGCTTGTCCCCACCCAGTACTGCCAGTCAACAGGTCAAGGTCGTCGACCCGAAGGGTGAGTTTCTCAGACATATTTATTAATTAAAATCTTACGTAGAAAAACGGCTTTGCTGTTTCTTGAATCTGCAATATATGCGAAGCGGGATCCCATTCGCTGTAGTATTTTAGTTTCAGCTACTAGATTCGAACTTAAGCCCGATATACTTCGAATAAATGTTTTTAATTTGACTTTGAAATACTGATAATGTTATGGGTTATACTAAAATTGTAGTGTACCTCTGCAAAACTGGAAAAAGAAATAGTTTTAGCCGGGTTTCTCGCCACTTTTTCTCGGTAAAAAGTTGATCAAGTCTGTTAGCGACCTAGAACGCACTAACCATTTTGGTCTACTTTACTTTTAATATTATTACGATTCATGGAATATTCTGAATTTGTAAATTAAACACATTTTAGACTTAAACTCTTGTGTAATTTACAAATTAAAAAACGACAAGCTCTATTTTACACCAACCGAGATATAACCCCGCGCTGCCTAGATCAACGGCTTATTGTACCTTGCGAGCTCAGAACAGCTTGACTTATATTAATTTGGTCATGTTAATAATTTTATGTTAGATGCCCGCTATATAACTACGTAATGATATCACATCTATACTAACATTATAAAGCTGAAGACTTTGTTTGTTTGTTTGTTTGTTTAGTTGAACGCGCTAATCTCAAGAACGACTGGTTCGAATTGAAAAAATATTTTTGTGTTAAATAGTCCATTTATTGAGGAAGGCTATAGGCTATATTACATCACACTAACGGCCGAATACTGAAACGTCACTTAAATACAACAATCAGTTGAAGGGCTCTTAAATCTAAGCATCTCTCTAATTAAAGTGGTATACACAAAGGCTACTCAAACGATTTGAAGGCATAATTATCTAAGCAGCCGTCAAATAATTTACGTCATGGCAACAGTCACGAACGTCTCGTTTTACGCAAAATTGTTTGAATTTAGAATATATACTATTCTACATAATTTAGTTAAATTAATATAAATAATAAAAGTTTTATTTGGTACACAATTTAACTCATTATTACAATGTCCTGATTTAACTTAAAAAATATGATGATTTAACGAAAATGAACGTAAACGACCAAACCAAACGACCAAAGGCGAGCATGGAATGCCTGTAGTTTGTTACGCAAGGGCAACGGGGCTGCACTTCCCGCAGCGCCGGAGACGTTCAGAAGCCATTAGTTTGTGAAATAAAAAGTTTCTATACTCAAAACCTCAAAATTGTGACTCGGTTATGTACAATTTCACCACACAAGAAGTGGGGAAGGGGTACCAGAGGCTAAAATACCTCCCCTCCCTTCGCCCCACCTTTTCTTAGCATTCTTCTTGCAAAATTCTGACCAAATATTACTTAGAGGTTATGTTAGGAAATTTTTTATTTTATTTAAATGTACGTATCTCCGGCAGACGGGGATTGGAGGAGGGACTCTACCCCTCCCCCTCCCCCTCTCAGCAAACCCCTACTGAGGCTACCGGTTTCTAAATTTTTACCTACTTTTTAATAAAGGTTTTATAAAATAATACTATGTTTAATTATAAAAATGTGTAATAATTAATATTGTCCTCACAATAAAATTTTGATTACTATTTTACCCTATAGGTTGTGCTATAGGCTCTTCCTCAACATTTGGTATTACAGGTTCCTCTTCTAATAGTCCATCTTGTCAAGAGAGTGCAATGTTGTGTACTACTGCACATGCTACAATAACAGGTGGAATGTTATTGATTTTAAGAGCCATCCCATTAGGTAGGCAAGGAAATCTTTTTTTAGTACACCAAAAAGCCTTTCCGCCGGGTTTCTGGTGCTTATTTGGGAACGATTATATGCTTCTTCAGCAGGCCTCTGTGTGTGTAGCAATGGAGTTAGCAAATAGGGCCGACATGGATAGCCGCTATCTCCAAGAATTACCATATTCCCAAAATCTCCACGCTCTAATTGGGCACACAATGGCGAATCGTTAAATATGGCACTGTCATGTACAGAACCTGCCCATCTCGCAATAATGATCCTGATGCGTAATTGTGCATCACACACCATTTGCACATTCAGAGAGAAGTACCCTTTCCTGTTGCGATACAGTTCTGATTGAGCTCCTTCTGAAAATAAATAGTCATATTACCAGTTTTATAGTAAGTTAGGAATAAAATATTCGCTCAATATTTGCAATCAGGTTATAATTAATAATTTCTAGGCAGGTACATACCTGGAGAATTAATGTTTATATGTGTGCAGTCCACAGCCCCCACTACTCTTGGAAAACTTGCTAGCGAATAGAAATCATTTGCAACATCAAGAAATTCTTGTTGTTGGCATATTTATGTAGAGTGACTTGGTATTCGCTATTTTGGCTGTAACCTTGTGCACAATTCGGTGGACAGTTGACTGTTCAACATGAAATATATCGCCTATTACGCGTTGGTAACTGTGGCGTAAAACCGTAGAGCTATGAGTATTTGGTCTACTGGCTGTATTGCTCTATTACTTATCGGTTTGATAGTGCTACCGAATAAATTGTCCAAATATAAAACTGTCTCTTTGGAGACACGGAACCGCGCACGAAATCCATATCAACGTATTTTTCGAATGCATTTAGCTTTACTATATTTCGGCGACTCACGGTAGGTCTTTCATGATCAGAAATAGAAGATAACGGCGATAAAGACATTATTTTAACGCTTGAATAAATACAATCACAGATTTAGGAGATCTCTCGACCACTCTCAGATTTAAGGAGCCCTCAAATTAGTTTGACAGTTCATTTGACAGCTAAATAAAATTGAGTGGCAATCCAATATACGAATTTTAAACTGAGTGGCGTGTGAGCGCAGCTTAATTTAGGGTTCACTTAAATTTAACACATGCTTTTAATTGACGTTTGAGAATACGAATTTTGTGTTTAAGATCTACTCAAACATTTAAGCAGCCGTTCAATATTTGAGTGACGTTTCAGAATTCGGCCGTATAACTAATAGAACGCGGGTGAAACGCGGGGCACAGCTAGTATTTTTTATTATTCTAATATTTAATGTTTTACTGTCCTCGTCACAGCCGCTACACCGCCGGAAATCGTGAAGCCGCTGAAGAACGCCAACTGCATCCAGAACCACAACGCAAAGTTCCAGTGCACCATCACTGGCTTACCGAAGCCTACCATCACGTGGTATAAGGGTAAGTCATTCGTTAAATCTTTGTAAGAAGAGTTAATTTTACATTTTGTGTTCTGTTTTTCCGTATGACATCGAGAATAAAGAAACTTAAGCGACTATTAAACAAATAATAAACGTATCGTACGTCGCTGGCTCAGTAAGCTAAGTAATGAAATCTGTCAATTGTCTTGTATTGTATGTTGTGGAGCAAAACTGGCAAACTTGTTGCTAAGCTCAAGTGGCAGTGGGCAGGGCACATTGCTCGCTGGACTGATGGCCGCTGGGGCGGAATAGTCCTTAAGCGGCGACCGCGTACCGGAAAGCGCAGTGTGAGCAGGCCTCCAACAAGGTGGACCGACGATTTGGTGAAGGTCGCGGGAAGCCGCTGGATGCGAGCAGCACAAAAACCGGTCGTTGTGGAGATCCTTGGGGGAGGCCTTTGTCCAGCAGTGGACGTTTGTTGGCTGAGATGATGATGATTTTGTTGTTGTTGTGGAGCTATATCACATCCATACAATATTCAATATTTTGACGACCTCCTTGGTCGAGTGGTTTGTACACCGGTTTTCATGGTGTCGCCATCTCTGAGGTCCCGGGTTCGATCCCCGGTCGGGTCAATTTAGAAATTATTGTTTTTCTAAATTGTCTCGGGTCCGGGTGTTTTCTATGTATAATAAGTATGTAGGTATTTAAGTATTTTAAGTATGTTTATCCGTTGTCTAGTAACCATTTAACGAGTTTCATAACGAAGCTTCTCTTGGACTAGATAATTGGTGTGAGTGTAGGAAAGTTTATTTATTATTCTTTTATTATTTATTTATTCCTCTATTACGGTAACTTATACAATAATTATTCGAGATAGATCCGCAGAAGACTATAGGCTCTTTACTGCTAATAACGTAACAAAGCGAAGACGAGGAAGTGTGATATTAGTATAATTAAAATGTATATAGATAAGAAGTTTCGAAAGATAACATTAATGTGAATTACGGTCTAATTTCGACCACTGGGCGACCTTGTTCTGTTAAATAGATTTTGCTCATACTTATTTGACGACCTCCGCAGCCGAGTGTCTTGCACGCCGGACTTTGGGCGGCGCTAACTGAGGTCCCGGGTTCGATTCCCGGTCGGGTCATTGTCGAAAACGAACTATTCGATATTGTGTCGGGTCTGTATGGTTGTGGTACCGTCGTTGGTTCCGATTTCCATTATACGAATGCTTTAGCTGCGTACTTTGGAATGAGAACAATGTATGTGATATTGTCTAAAGTTTATATTTCTACCCACAGGTGCCCGCGAGATCACGAATGGCCCGCGCCACCGCATCTGGAGCGAGGGCGACAACCAGTTCCTCACGGTGGTGGACGTGTTCGGCGAGGACGCCGACGAGTACGTGTGCCGCGCCGTCAACCGCGCCGGCGTCAAGAGTACCAGGGCTGAGCTGCTGATCATGAGTGAGGATACATTTTATACGGTTTTTTTTCAGGGTTTGCCTCATCGAGCAGGACACAGTCCGACCCTTTTAACCTTTTCACCGCCCAACTATCCTGCACGCGATGTCCCGCTGTACGCCAACGTATAAATGTATTTTAATAAAGTAGTATATAATGAAAATAAAACAATGTTTCTCCCTTCTAGCCGCGCCCAAACTGAACGTGCCGCCTCGCTTCCGCGTGACCGCATACTTCGACAAGGGCGAGAACGTCGTGGTGAAGATTCCCTTCACCGGCCACCCCGTGCCCAAGATCACGTGGGTGCGGGAAGGAGAGACCATCGAATCTGGGCTGCACTACCACGTCGAGAGGAAAGGTATGACCACACTTCTTTTTAGGGTTCCGTACCCAAAGGGTAAAACTGGACCCTATTACTAAGACTTCACTGTCCGTACGTCCGTCTGTCTGTCCGTCTGTCAACAGGCTGTCTTATGAACCGTGATAGTTAGACAGTTGAAATTTTCACAGATGATGTATTTCTGTTGCCGCTATCAACAAAAACTAAAAAACAGAATTAAATAAAATATATTAAAGGAGGCTCCCATACAACAAACGTGATTGTTTTGCCGTTTTTATTGATAATGGTACGGAACCCTTCGTGCGTGAGTCCGATTCGCACTTGGCCGGTTTTTTTTAAATTAAATATTAAATTATATTACTTTTTTTCGAGACGAACGTACAAAAAAATCATCAAATCAATAATACATTATTACTACCTTATTTTATGTCCCCACTGCTGGGGCACGAGTCTTCCCTATGGATGGATAGGGAGAATAAAGCCATAAACCACCACGCGGGCCCAGTGCGGATAAATGGTTGTTAACGACTGTTAATGCAACCTGACCAACGGCTTTACGTGCCTTCCGAAGAACGGAGGAGCTAGAGATGAAAAAATTTTGGTCACCCATCCGATGACCGGTCTTTGCGAAAGTAATCTTGACGAAAGCTTAACCTTAGCAGTCGCTGACCGGCCGCGTTAGTTAACCACGGCGCCATCGAGCTCCCTATAACACCTTTCTAATATAACCGTATCATTATTGCCGCGCCTTTCTAATATTATTAGGTCATTTAAAAGTTGATAGTTTTGTCTTTTGATGACAACAGCGTACAGAATTTGAATATAACCCTTTATTCGGCTGGGGCCATATATTTTTTTTTTTTTTTTTTATTATTAATTCTATCACCTCCAACATAATCGGAGCCTTTTTTTTAGTCTATGTTTCTCTTTCATACTAGTTCTCGCTTATATGCCTCTCGTACTTTCATTCTTCATACTACTCTTTCATACATCTTCTTTTATACTTTTGCGGGTGGGATGCCCGTCTATTCTAGGCTTGGGCCTCTATTCTATATACAGTTTTTCTTTATTAATTTCTTTTATTTATTGTTGGTCCTCTTTTTTGGGTACAAATAAGGGAACAGAACACGGTTTTTATTTTACAAATTAATATCTTATATACTAACATTTTACAAATCTTAATTTCATATAATTTTCTTATGTTAATACAGTCATAAATACAGTTCATTATACAAAAATAAAATAAAATTACAGTAATGCTAACTAAGTTTAAGGTACAAGGAAACTACCGGGGGGCCATATATTGGACACCATCATTTAAACTTTAACCCCATGACTTATGTCGAACCAATAAAAACTTCAACATGATGTCCCCTTTAAAAGGGTAACAGAATACGTTATTTAAAAATAAACATTTATTTATTTAAGCTATACAAACTCTATTTACAATATTAAATAATGTAGGCTACTGATGGAATAATGCCGAAATCAGTACTGCAGTAATCGTAATACCAACTGTCTCCTTATTTCAGAGCGCCACGCGATCCTGACTATCAGGGACGCCAGCAAACTGGACTCTGGACCATACAGGATCACCGCTGAGAACGAACTGGGAACGGACTCCGCCATCATCAACATCGAGATTAGCGGTCAGTATATCTACTACTCTTCATATTACGCATAGCTGTCAGTGCAGCCGCCCGGATTGCGGAAGACCCAGGTTCGAGAGCTGGCTGGGTCGGGTAGGCGTTTAATTTTTTCACTGTATTTCATAAATTTTATAAATATTTAATTTAGCTTCAGTGCAGCAATTAGCACTTGAAATAAAAAGTAAAAATTTACTATAGCGTTGTGTTATCAAGTTTGTGGTATTTCATCTGCAAAGATGAATCTGCATAGCCATCGGTTGCAATAACCGTTGGATAGATGGCGCACTGTGCCGCTTTTAGCACTCAAAAAAAAGCCTAGCCCTTTTGAAGGTCGAGCCTCAACTATGAAAATTATCGTTGCGAGTTAAGCGAGCTCATTAATGACCTCGCTCATTTCGCGGTCGACCCCGGGCTAATCCGGGCTATGCTTTAGTTATTTTTATTTAAATTTTATCTTGATTTTTTGATCATTTTGATCAGTGTCTAAAAATAAAATATGTATTATTATTATTTATAAGCATTAAACTTAACAATACTTGACTTGTCTAATAATCGTTGAACCGTCCCACAGACCGTCCCGACCCGCCCCGCTTCCCAGCGGTGGACAACATCGGCGTGGACTCGCTCGCCCTCGCCTGGAAGGCGCCAGTATGGGACGGTGGATCAGACATCACCAACTACTTGGTGGAGAAGAGGGAACATCCCATGACCAGTTGGATACGAGTTGGTAACACTAGGTGAGACTTTCTTCATCACAAGCTTATACGAGTATGAAGGGTACAGGCAAAGAACAAAGTATGTTCTACCGAGTTGATTACGAGAAAAACACCGTTAAAAGTTATGAAGTTATATTTCTTTTATTGAGATTAAATATGTGGTAACTTTAATGTAATAAAATTAAATGTTAATAACCATATTTTTTGAATTTGATCATCTTAAAAACAAAACAAAATCAAAAAAATAATCTTTTTTTTATAGATTCTGTAAGATAAAAATAATCTTAAGAATTTTAAGATAATAACGCAGTTTTAGCGACACCTCTTATTGTTTTGTAAAAACTTGTGATTGAAAATGAAAGGGCCATGGATAATAAATGTGTTACCAGTAAAATACTTAATATTTTTTTTACAAAATGTGACATTCCTAGTTCTTTGCTTGGACGTTTCATTTTATGTTCTCACTGCTGGGGCACGAGCCTTCCCTATGAATGGAACACTACGGAGATCGGGCCATAAACCTCCACGCGGGCCCAGTGCGGATTGGTGGTTGTTAACGACTGCTAATGCAGCCGGGACCGACGGCTTTACGTGCCTTCTGAAGCGCGGACGCTCTGCGTTGTATTTTTTTTGAAGGAAGGGTTCTTTCTAAGCCCGCCTGGTTTAACGAGAGCATCCAATGACCAACTGGTCATCCAACTGGATATGATTTGGTAACACGTGAGATTTTTTAAGCGTCGCCGTCGTTTTGTATAATTTTTTTGGGGGTAAAGACTTGTTTTAAGTCTGCCATCACTTTCTGATCATCACCGGTAATTTTTAAATTATAAAAAATACATTATGAAATATAATATTTTTTTTTACATTATTTACAACTTGCGCTTATTTTACATATTAATTTTGCTGATTATTTTAGAGATCAAAGACTTACACCCGTTTGCACTAAACTTATAAATCGCCCAAGTCTTTGCCGATCTACTACCCGGTCAAGTTAACTCGGCACCTGAGTGTAAGCGACGTTATCGAGCCAGTTGCCGAGTTAACTTGAACGGGTAGTTCATAAGTTTAGTGCAAACGGGTGTCAGTAATCAGACTTATGCCTGATTTCACCACCGACCCTTAAGTTTTAGGTGACCCCTAAGCTATGTTAGGTGACAGTTGTTGGAGCAAAACCGTCACCTAAAATGGCTTAGGGGTCACCTAAAACTTAGGGGTCAGTGGTGAAAATGGGCATTGGTCTGTCATAAAATAGATTAGATCCCTAAAAGTGATTGATTTAAACGTTTCAGTATATGTAAAACTTTACTAAAGCTTAAAAAAACACAAATGTTGAAAAAATTTCCACGAGCAGGGTTTGAACCTGCACCCTTCTGACATACCACGATAGCTCAATTAGAAGAGCACCTGACCCGGTATGTGAGAAGGGTGCAGGTTCAAACCCTGCTCGTGGAAATTTTTTCAACATTTGTGTTTTTGTAATTTGTTCGCAACAAAATTTGCGTTAAAAATTATATAAACATTTACTAAAGCTTTTTTTTTTTTATTGGTTATAGTCAGGCATTTGACCACACCTAACCTGATGTTAAGTGACGGTGCGGTCGAGGATGGAACATACCTGAACAAGCTGTTCTTAAAACCACTTCTATTCACCAGGTTCACAACAATGGCGATAACCGGCCTGGTACCCGGCAAGCAGTACGAGTTCCGCGTGTACGCCGAAAACATTTACGGCCGCTCGGAGCCCAGCGACCCCACCTCGCTGGCGCAGACCAAGGCCGTTGTCAAGAAGGAGTTCAAGAAGAAGGAGTATCCTGGTACGTTCGATAGGATATTATATTTTATTGCTGAATAAAAAAATTATCAAAATACAAAAAAATAACCTATTCTATGTAGACTTTTAAGCTTTCGCGTTTCAAAGTCAACCAAAAATTTAAACGGGGATTAACGCAAGCTAATTAGTAAAAGGTTTCATACCTTCTTTATATCCGACGACGCTTCGGACCGAATTACAACGGCCGTGGACACGGGCTGACTGCTGTCGCGATGTTGCGCCTCCGTTTACGCGGCAGTCTGCATCCACCGTCACATTATTTTCCCAACTACCGCCACAGACAATCTATATATTTAATTTTAGGATATGTAATGAAATAATAATAAGCTTAAAATGTTGCCTGTGTCGTAGGTAGTTATCCAAAACAGTTTGGTAGGGCTTACTCAACAATAAAACATTTACACAATAACATTAACTTACTATTAGGTACCTTACCTATGAAATTGCCGTTTTGTATGAAGATTTTCTATAAAATTATATTTTTCATACTAACGTTAATTTAGTTTTCTTAGCATCTATTTATGTTAACACTATAAGAATTGTAGAGTAGCGTGTTTGTTTCACTAGCTAAATATAGCAGACATTAAAAATAAAAAAACAAGACCCTTCAAAGCTACAATGAAACAAAAGGTCAATTCCGCGAACAAAAAAGAAGTCAATTTATAAAAAATATTGAACGATAAAGACACAAAATTAATAATCATTGTTATTACTGAAGCCTAAATCACATAGTCCTAATTAAAAGTGTACAATAATATTAAAATAATATAATATTATAATAATAATAATAAAATTAATTTAATTATATTATTATTATTATTATATTATTTATTATAATATTATATATTTATTATTATTATTTTATTATTATTATTATTTATTAATATTATTATTATTATTATTCTCTCTGTGATTATTTTCACCTTACTGCGATCGCCAACCCGCCTGCCAAGCGTGGCGATTATGGTAAATTCCCCTCAAAATGATTTATCCTTGAGGGAGGCCTTTGTCCAGCAGTGGACGTCTTTTTGGCTGAGATGATGATGATGATGATGATGAATAATATTAACAACCGGTATTGACTTTTAGAAGTAATACACCTATTAATAAGTGAGAAAAAAACGACAATTTCATAGGTAAGGACCCAATATAATAAATAAAGAAAATAGAAATTTGTTTAAAATTTATAATTAGGAATACTATTCCTCACATTATTATGACCAGTCTTTAGCACTACATTACTAAATGTAGTGCTAAAGACTGGTCAGACAACATGGATGGAAACACTACGGGAGCTCGGGTCACAAACCACCTCGCGGGCCCAGTGCGGTGCGGTTGTTGTCAACGCTAAAACGCTCAATTATTAATTGTTAGAAATTCAAATATTGATAATGATTTTGACTTTTTTTTATCGTTTTCAGTTGACGAAACCGGCAAGCGAATCCGCACCAACGCCGACCACGGCCCCGTCAAAGACTACGACAGTTATGTATTCGATATCTACAGCAAGTTTGTGCCGCAACCAGTCGACATCAGGACGTCCAGCGTTTACGACAAGTACGACATACTGGAGGAGATTGGTGAGTTTACCATTTGCACGCTTTTTTTATTTATATAGTTATTTGGAAAATCAAGAGCTAATAAACATAACAGAAAGTCAAAAATAGCAACGATTAGCCAATTACAGATAGATATATAGATGTAGATAATTAATAGAAACAGGTGTTACTTTGCGGAAAATCCATGGCATACAAAAATGCAATTAAAATTATTATGTAGAAAAAAAATGGATGAGCACAGCCAGTACCCATAAAATTTAAAAATTCATTATCATTTATTCAGTTTAAGCTACAAATAGCTCATAAGAGTATCACTGTCAATGTCTAAAATCAAAGTCAATTTTTTTTGTTCAAATAAACATACGAAAGGTGCTTTTGAATCGTCCATGCAATTTTTACCTACTACCCATTTATGACGTCTAATTTTTAACTGTGAAGAAGAATGGGCGCAAGAAACTCCACAGCTTTAAATAAAAGTAACGACATTTACAAAAAAAAAGTATGTCGTTACGAAATCATACAAAATTTAATTTTACATCATACATACCTACATACTGTGTAAGACGCATTAAGTGTAGTACCTTATCTTGTTTTATGTCTAAATAACTGCTTCGTGACGAGATAATACAAACTATGTATATTTATTATTTTAATTGCAATTATGATATATTTAGAGTTCAATTTCGATTGATCGAACCTGAGCGTCATAAGTCCCTTCTCACATGACGCAACTTAGAACAAATCACAAACTGTTCTTGCCAATGAGTATATAAAACGTCACAGCACTAATATTGCAAAGGCGATGGCGGTTCTTATACGACGCAACCATTCACAAACTGGTTTGGAACGTTAGTAATTACAGTTTGTAACTAGTTTCAGTCGTGTAAGAACGTTTGTAGAGTTTTCTTTACCCTGCGCAAGCCGGTCGCCCTTCTGTCCCAAAAAAAATGTAATTTTGAATTTAAGTGTTATTCAAGACAAGAGAAATCTCATCTCAGTTTATTAGCATGTCTACTCTTTAACATATCTTCTTCATCTATTGTCAATACGCTTCTGTCAGTAGCAAAAAAAACACATTTCATAAGAAACTGAAAATTTATTTATATGTAATTATTGATCAGACTTCGGATTTGATTGTTGATAACTTTAGAATAAGATTCAAATTATTATTTTAATGTTTAACTTTAACTAAATTAGTTTTATGGTGACGTTTTCAAAAAGATAATAATAAGAATGTTTTCTTTAATATTTATGATTAAGAATGGAATGTTCGAATTAATCAGTAATTTGTTAATAGTAAATACATACTTGTGTTGAAATGAATAAGTAAATAATATAGACATTAAAACACTCAATAGCATGTCGATAAAGTTGAAAATAAAAACTCACGAAGTTACTTACGAAAAAGATTGAGTTGTAGACACTTAAAGAAATGATTGGTCCATTGAAAAATATTCAATCCAAACCCTTACATATGTATTACATAATTATCTGAAATCACCTAATAAATACATGACATATTTGTAAAATGCATGTTTTAACACTAACCAAGCATTAAAATTAGACCTAACCTAACATATACATAAAATGGACCAAATCTTCAAATTGTTTTTTTATAACATAGCCATACTAACAAGTAGAACATTTTAAACCCTAAGTCTGGTACATTTAAAGATGAATTTCGCAGGTGACTTCGTGAGAGCTTCGTCTAAAAGGAAACGCGTCAGAGGTCTGTGTGTGAATAGATCGATGTAGTGCATCTCTCTCTATCTGCATCTCTCTGTCTCACACGCATACTATATTTTATGTTTTTTTTTTATTAGACGATTATATTTAAATATAATAAATGTAGCATGCTGGAATGATCTGAACGTTTTATATTTTAGTAGATTTCCGGCACTCAATATTATAGATTTCTTTAATTATTAGAAATTTATATATTTTTTAAATTATATAATTGAAATGATTTTGATAACGTATAAAATACTTATTTAGTAGGGTGTTGGCACTAGTGTATAAAGAATAAAAATGTCAATCATTGGTTCCTGTCGAAGGAACCAATGTCTGACATTTTTATTCTTCAATCATCAAAAATAGGGGTCGGTAACTGATAATAGTCTTCGGCAACAAATAAATACCGTCCAGCTTAGCTGTCATTCCGTAAAAGAAGATGTTTAATTTTATGCCAAGACCCTGTACATTTACTAAAAAAAAATGTAAAAAATACATGTATTTGGCTAAAATAAGACTAACACCGGTTTGCACTAAACTTATAAATCCAAGTCTTTGCTTAACTACTATTACCCGGTCAAGTTAACTCGGCACCTGGGTGTAAGCGACGTTTTCGAGCCAGGTGCCGAGTTAACTTGAGCGGGTTGTAGTTAAGCCAAGACTTATGCCATTCATAAGTTTAGTGCAAACGGGTGTAACTGCCGTACTCAGAGACGTCAATTAAGTTTTAATAACAATTAAATGTCTTTCCTTCTCTATTTAGCACTATACATAAAAAAGTGACAGCAAGAGACTTAATTGTCATTAAGGGTGCGCCGTCCGTAAGTGACAAGTGTCATATGTTTTATTTGAAATGTCGTCGTCCATATTTATTTGATGCCGCGCGGCCATACTAATTTTGTATGGGGAATTTAAGGTGCTTAATAAAAAAATATTATTTAAGTAACCACTTGATGAATCAAAAATGTAGTCTAGCAATTTGTAGTTTATCTATTGATGATTGTTTAGACAAAATCAGAGGTACAATAATTTAGATAAACTATAAGAAATCTACTAAACGCCGCCACTCGTTTTCATGATCTTTGCCCAACTTTAAATGATATTGTAGAAAAAACTATAGCGTGTTATGAATTTATGGTTCTGACAAATAGTAAACACGTTCCCTATGATACTAAATATATAGTTTGTTCATTTAATACGATAGTATTTTCAATTATATTTACTTAACCGTAACTGCATTTTTGGCATTTTTTGGTCGGCCCACCCTTAAAACTTAATTGACGTCTCTGAGTACGGCATTAATACTTCAATACGCTTTATCGTTTTTATGTAAAAACTAGCTATTGCCCGCAACTTCGTATGCGAGAACTCTGTATCCTACAGGAACATAATATCGGAATGGACAATATCCTATGTCCTTGTCCGGGTCATGATTTGTCTATGTGCAAAATTTAATCCATATCCGTTCCGCCGTTCTCGAGTTTTGCGTTTAGCATCATTCATTTTATTTATACTGATGTAAAAAGAAACCGAAAGACATACGTTGTTTTGACAGCTACTTGTCATTGGCAGAATACCGCGCTACCATCACAAAGTTAATTTATTTTAGTGTTTCAGATAATTCTGACATGAAAACTATTAATTTATTTGAAGAGAATCATTTCGATTAAGCTTATTTCATACGTTAGCTATATTTCGGTATTGTGTACAAGGTGTTGGCATTTTCTCCATACAAAATTAAACATCTCCTTTCAATGGCAACCAATGTTATTTTTTGGCGATGAATAATGTGTCTAACAATGGACTTAGTGTCGTATACTAGTGCCAGTACTCTAGCGTCTATTCTTATTTATAAGTATAATTATATTTATTTATACATTGTAACACATTTCAAGACATAATTTATTTAGTACATGCACGGTTTTATGCTTATATGAAATATATATATGTATATATATTTTACAGATATACATGATATATTAACGGAAACATGCACTTTTGTAGTTTTTTTTAATAGTTATATTATTTGCAATTAAAACAGAATAGGTACTTTATACCTATCAAATAAAAAATTGTAAGAAGTTATGATATTCTGCACATCTTAAAACTCAATCTAACTAAACAAAATTGAAAAACTACACTGACATACAACAAGTACTTATTTTATTTTTCTTTTTATCAACTGGACATATTATATGTGCTGCTTAATTATAATTGAAACTTCTGACGTAAACACATCTAAACAAAAAAGCGTATATCGTACCTTCGTCCCAAAACTAGCCAGTCTAACTGCAACCTTACGTCAAGAGGAATAGAGTGCAAAAACTCAGATGCATGAGGTATATTCCACTGTTGTAGGCACAGGCGCGTTCGGCGTAGTACACCGATGCCGAGAGAGGGCAACTGGCAACTACTTCGCGGCTAAGTTCATACCGGTCACCGGCGCGATGGAGAAGGAGCTAATAAAGAAAGAGATAGACATCATGAATCAGCTCCACCACAGGAAGTTGATCAATCTGCACGACGCGTTCGAAGATGACGACGAAATGGTGCTGATATTCGAGTTGTAAGTATTTTTTACTTTCTACAATCAATATAGTCAATTTAACAGTCTTTCTATACAATTGTGTTAATTCTTTATACTTTTTATTTGTCTTTCTTTGCGAAATCAAATTATAAGGTAAGTGTAAATAACTTTCATTCGTGTACTACAAATAAATGCTTTAACGAGACAAACTTTTCTGCACTATTTGAAAGCATTGGCCTTTCATCTAGTAGGAAATAAAGACATAATTGATACCAAGTTACAAAGAATATAAAAAATAATGTAATAAAACCTAATATAGCCCGTAATCCTGAATTAATAAAATTGCTATTACAAATAGAACAGTTGCTAATCATAAGAATTGAATATAAGCACTTACTTTACTTTAACTAAACTGTATTCCGTACTCAACTCTTGTAACCTTTTGATTACAGCGTGGTTTAAATTCGCTAAGGGCTGATTTTTCAATCGTCAGTTATAGTTCAGTTAAGAATCTGAGGAATCCAACGAATAACATTGTCATTCTGACATATTTTTTAAAGAGAATCTGTCATTATGTCAAAATTATTCAATGAATAAACTGTAACTGAAGATTGAACAACCAGCCCTAAGGATAGTCTAAAATCGCATAAATTCAGTTGGGTACCAAATAGATCTCTGTATTTTCCCTAATTATAGTTTTATTTAAAATTGGCTAATTAATTTGGGAAATTTGGGACATATTGTTTGAGAGGTCGAAATGTAAAATGGCTCTTAACGCGTACAGAAAATAAAAATCTATATTCTTTCACCCCCAGCCTGTCGGGAGGCGAACTGTTCGAACGCATCACCGAACCCGGCTACAACATGTCGGAGGCAGAGGCGGCGCACTACATGCGGCAGATCTGCGAGGGAGTGCGCCACATGCACGAACAGAACATCATCCACCTCGACCTCAAGCCCGAGAACGTCATGTGCCAGACCAGGACCGGCACTGATGTTAAGGTGAGGATACATCACTAGACTGGGATAGGATATAGGACTAGGATCACTAGTTCATTATGTTCCCACTGCCCACTGGGGTAAAAGCGTGGACGTGAGTTGTCCATAGTTGGTTGTTCTGCTCGTTGTTTTTCATTGAGTAGGCTTCCAACATCTCCGGCACTAGTCTGGGGAACTAGTAGAGGTGCCCGCTAGATGCATAGGATCATCAGCCACGTAGGATTTTGGAACTGATGAGGTGCCTGGATGGGATATTTGGTTTTGGATATTTGGTTGACGACCCGAGCAGTGGAAACTGCAAGTTGTACTCTTAGTGCAACGAGAAGTGAGCGAGCTTACAGCTCCGGTAACCTATCTGGATATTAGGTAGTGGACTATACGTGTTCACGGGGTAACTCGCTCGAGACACTAGTCTTAAAAGTACATAAAATATTTAAAAATATTTTGCCTACAATCCATTCAGGACGTCTTTTAGTCGTGCAGACGAACGAGCTTAAGAAACTGCACAGCTTAATAAAGAAGTTATTGTGATTTATCTAAATAAATATAGTACTGATAGCGACATCTAATTGTAAACATTTACAGTACTACATAAATCTTGTACCTAATATATAATATCTTTTGTCTGGATATTTCTGTCTATGCCTTTTAGAGTCTCTTACAATAAACTTCATTCTGTTCATGCAAGTTACTAGCGTCGTTTCATTTTAGAAGTTATGAAATTACAAAACTATTTGTCGTAACCAGATTGTACCTATAAGACCTTGTACCAAAAAGACGTCGTGATTGATTATTTGCCACCCCTCCCCAGATCATCGACTTCGGCTTGGCCACCAAGCTGGACCCCAACGAGGTGGTGAAGATCTCCACGGGTACGGCGGAGTTTGCTGCGCCTGAGATCGTGGAGCGTGAGCCCGTCGGCTTCTATACCGATATGTGGGCGGTGGGAGTGCTGTCTTATGTGCTGTGAGTATATACGCGTAACTGATTAAAAAGTGGCTTCGTGCGATTAGCACATCCTATTAATATTATAAACGCGAAAGTTTGTAAGTATGGATGGATGTTTGTTACTCTTTCACGTAAAAACTACTGAATGGACTTGGATGAAATTCGGCATACAGATAGTTTATAACCTGGATTAACACATAGGATACTTTTTATCCCGATATTCCCACGGGAACGGGAACCACGCGGGTGAAACCGCGAGCGGCCGCTAGTTTAACCTTAATTGGATAAGTATAGCGAGAGCTTTCGACCGAGAAGAGCTGGCAGGAAACTCAGGCGTCTTCATTATTTTTCTCCGTCTTTTAAACCAAGTTACAACTGACTCAATAGTGATCGAACATCCTTATTCCCTACTAGATACTCCTAGGCCTAAGGATCGTAAGTGTTAGCGCAGCGGCCCACCTCATTCGAGTGTGATCGGTTGAATGTTTAACGTTTTAAAACAAACTTCAACAGTCTTCATAATGTCAAAAATATCTTATGAACAACGGTTAAGATTTTGCTTATGACAAAAATATAGGGGTATTAGCTTTTCATATACGACAGTTCGCGAAAAATTATTGTAATGACTCTAACAGAACTGGAGGAAGAAAACACCCTAGCCGAGTTTTTCGAGTCTTTTTCTCCTTTTTACGGGCCTTATTTTTATTTTGATGATATAAATACTTTATTAAAACGTTCTTAAATAAATTTGAATTAAAACGAATTTGAATTAATTTTTACTTTATATTGGTAAACATATTTTTCTAACCAATCTTTTCACTCACAGCCTGTCCGGTCTCTCTCCGTTCGCGGGCAACAACGACATCGAAACGTTGAAGAACGTAAAAGCCTGCGACTGGGAGTTCGACGAGGAAGCCTTCCAGCACGTGTCTGACGACGCCAAGGACTTCATCAGGCGTCTGCTAGTCAAGAGCAAGGAGTAAGTGGCATTTGCAATCTTATTTTGATACAAATACGGCTTAATTTGGCACACGAACGAAGACTGGTTAAGAGCAAGGACTTAACTACTACTGACTGACTAATCCCTCTTAGATTAAGAATGAGATTATGATACAGATGAAGGTTAATTTGACAAACTAACGTCTGCTGGTCAAGAGCAAGTAGTAAGAATGTTTAACAATCTTATTTTGATTCAAATAGAGCTCAATTTGGCAAACTAACGTTGTCAGTTAAGAGCTTTGTGTAAGGGAGATTTAATTTTTTTTTATAAATTAGACAGCAGGCAATATCAGAGAATGTTTAAATGAGTAAAATAAGAGCTAAAGAATAAGAGAAGATTTACTTGTATGACGGAAGTTATTTATAAATACGTTTTATGCACAATTTGCATTGCCCTGATTTAAATTTCTTATAATTTTTATTTGCCAATGTCGTGTCCCACTGCTGAGCAAAGGCCTCCTCACTGCGTCTCCACTCTTCTCTATCTTCAATCACCTCGTACCACTCCGACAAAAAAGTGTTTATTATATTATGCCGCCTAAATAAAATTATTTATCTGTTGAAATGAAACAACTTTTACGGATCTACCCGCGTTTATTGCCTGCAAAGGGTTCGAAACGTCAGGATAAACATTAAATAAGTAATGTGTAAAATAAACGCAAGTAATCGGTAACAGTTGTTTCATTTCAATGTGTAGTGTTCGCGTAAACTTTAGAAAACAATAAATTATTTATTTGTACTCAAAAAAAGGTTACATAGGGTGTTATTGAGTATATGAACACTGTAAGGGCATAGCAAAATTTTAATAAAAATAACTTAAATCTAGGCAGGTATTACCCATACTAGCCCTTCGCAACCCGATGGCTCCCGGTGTAGCCAGTGCTAAAAACTGTACAGACCCGATGGCTCTCCAAAGAGCCAGTAGGACTCGGATTTCGATGATTTTGACGTATTGCAGTTCGGGTTTCGAAGGGCTAGAGATCAATGGTAAAATTATAAACTTAGTGTCAGTTCGCTAAATATCGTGGTCTATTCCAGGAAGCGTATGACCGCCCACGAGTGTCTCGTGCACAAGTGGTTAGCAGGCGATGCTGCTGCAGCAAGAACAGCTACCATCGAGGCTCGCCGCTACCAGGCCATGCGAGACAGGCTACGGGCCAGATACGACGTAAGTGTACAGACATTACCCACTACCGTACCATCATCGGCACATGTTTATGTCCTCACTTCTGGGGCACGAGACTTCCCTATGGATGGAAATGGAAACAACACGGGAGAACGGGTTATTATAAACCACCACGAAGACTAGTAGGCTTAGCCAAAGTAACATTAAAAAACGATATGAAAAACGATAAAATAATAAAATGCATGGGATTGACATAAGCCGCGCTAAATCACGTGGTCAATCTTATGTCAATCATTTTATTCTTTTCGAACTTCGCTATCGTTTTCTTAATGTTACTTTGGCTACCGCCACTGGTGCGGTGGTTGTTAACGACTGCTGCACGGGACCAACAACCTTATTCACGTGCCTTCCAAAGAACGGAGGAGCTCGTGATAAACATTTCTGGTCACCCATTCGATGACTGGCCTTTGCGAAAGTGGCTTAACTTCAGCAACCGTAAACTAAGCGCGTTTACATTGCGCTATTGAGCTTCCCATTGTTCTCTGTAATTGATGGAGCATAACAAGTGACGTCATAGCTTGCCATTTCCATGAAATTTCTACGTTTTATAAATGGTCCTTTAATATATTATGAAGTTTTTTTTAAATGCTTTGCCTCCTTCCCCACAGAACTGGGCTTCGTTCGCGCTGCCCATCGGCAGGCTGAGCGAGTACAGCTCATTGCGCAAGCTGCTCATAGAGAAATGGAAGATCTACGACGGACAATTCGGTAAGTGTACATTTATTTTTATATCATACATACTTACATACTCTTACGTCCTCCTAGAAAAAGGGTAGACAGAGCATAAAAAACACAAATTTTGAGTTAACCCGCCGTTAGTGACTTTCAATTCAATTCAATTCAATTATTTATTGCATTCCACAATGTAAACAATAGATGGTGAACATAAATAGGAATAAAATAATAATACATAATACTTAATACGTCATAATACTTTGACGGCACATTATGCATAATAATCAAAGTAGGGCTTCGATGAAATAGATAACGGTTATAGGTTGCTTGCCGATCGCCCGATGTGCGGCCATCTTGGAACGCTTTTTTTTTTTGAGAGAGATTGCTGATTGCCTCAAAAGGCATTTTCAGCGTCACCGGGCTTTTTTTGGGGGCGGCGAGGTACGTAAAGGGTACCTTAAGCCGTGTGAAACGAATCACCTTCGGAGGTTTTCTAGAGGGAACGGCATCGCACACTTAAAAGTGCGCGTCCCCGTGCCCTACTAGATTCTCCGAAGGGTTCGGATCGGATCGGGGAGCGGAACAGCCCGAGGACGCCTTTAAAGGCACGGACCTCGGCTCGGGTAGACCGGGCCGTGGAGGAGGAGAGAAGCGCCCAGGTACATGTCTGTACCTGGTATAGAGCGCGTGTGAACCGGTTCTATGTACCCTTGTTTTACGAGTACGGTGCCTTGGGCCTAAACTAGTGTGCATGTTTAGTGTATTCTGTAAATGTGTAGTGGCATTTAGAGGATCGGGCGGGGGTTCTTTAGTATTTGTAAAAATATTATGATCGGATGTTAATGACGGTAGTTGTTGACATTGAATGGGCGCCTTTGGCTTTCAAAGTAAAAAGTAAATAGTGTTGAATAATTTCGGCGGGCTGGTTAAAACCACAATAGCTCAATTGGGAGAGCACCTGACCCGGTATGTCAGAAGGGCGCAGGTTCAAATCCTGCTCGTGGAAATTTTTTCAACATTTGTGTTTTTGTGATCGGTTACTAGTTTTGTACAACAAAAGCTTAAAAGAGACACAACTATTTTATTTTTATTTTTTCATTACTAAATGTACGTGTTCCTTTCTCCACCAGACCGTCGGCAGGCGGCCCCCCGCTTCGTGATCAAGCCCCAGTCGGCGTTCTGCTACGAGGGCCAGTCGGTGAAGCTGTACTGCCGCATCATCGCATGCGCAGCTCCCACGGTCACCTGGTCGAGGAACAACCACGAACTGAGGCAGTCCGTCAAGTTTATGAAGAGGTTAGTTATGAATTCAAAATGACTTATTCAGTTTACGGTAGAAAAAATAGTTCTTTTGAATGTCACTTATGTTTGTAAGTGTTTGGAGCGGGAGAACTCGTACCCTGCGAAGAACCGGCAAGAATCTCAGCATGGGCATTTCATTTCTGCCCTTCTTTTGTACCGTAAAAATGTTTAGAATTTTATAACATAAACACACACTCTTTTTCAAAAAACAATAATAATAGGACTACAAAAATTATAAAAACTTTAGAACCTATTATTAAAATATTAAAATATTTTGTAATAAAATATATGGTATAGGTTTATGGTAAAATTGTAGATGAGAAAAAGCAGCTGATAAATAAATGTCGTTACTCTCGATAATGATAATCTTTACAAAAATACTGAGAAGACATTCAAAAGAATTTGAGTCTTACAATTATAGACAATATATAGATTACTATAAAGTCAAATTTGTATTCTGCCATACAGAGTGTATAGCATACTAATCGAATGACCTGTCCCACACAGATACGCCGGCGACGACTACTACTTCATAATCAACCGGGCGAGGTTGGAGGACCGCGGCGAGTACATCATCCGCGCGGAGAATCACTACGGGTTCAGGGAGGAGGTCGTGTTCCTCAATGTGCAACGTGAGTCACGTTTTTTTACCTATTTTTGTATATAAAATGTTAAGAAATATCATACATAGATAGATTTCTTTTAAATCACCGTCCAAACCTTCTGAGATGACTCCTGTGATACAAACGAACAACTCTTACTATTGGACCAACTCCCTAACTCGAAAATAAAATTCAGCTGTTCCATACAAAACATCAATATTCATTCGACCAAATTGTATGGAACAGCTGAATTTTATTTTTGGGAGTTGATCCAATAGTAAGAGTGGTTCGTTTGTATAACGGGAGTCATCACAGAAAGTGTGGACGGTGATAAAAAGGTCAACCTGTATATTACAACTAACAGCTAAATGCTTACAAAAAATTCGAGTTTTAAAATCCCGAATTTGAGAAATCAAATGAAATTAACCTTTCTAAACCATTTTTATTATTTTGAATTTTTGTATTAAAAAAAAATATCTAGCCCAAGAGAAGCTTCGTTATGAAACTCGTTATATGGTTACTAGACAACGTATAAACATACTTAAAATACTTAAATACATACTTATTATATATGAAAACACCCAGACCCGAGACAATTCAGAAAAACAATAATTTCTAAATTGACCCGACCGGGGATCGAACCCGGGACCTCAGAGATGGCGACACCATGAAAACCGGTGTACAAACCACTTGACCAAGGAGGTCGCATTCACAATGCTATTTAAAGTTACAAGATAAAATTGTACTAGAAAAAATCAACCGCATTGGACCGGTTATACAAAGATCGTAGGTTCGATTCCCACTCGGGCTGCCTAAGGCTAGTTGATTTTTTTTCTAGTAAAATTTTATCTGTCTAAACCTGTTTTTTAAGTATTTAATTATTTAAAGAAGAGTTGAAGTAAAAACTAAATGTTAATAAAACGGTGTTATAGCGCTTTGCTAAAAGTCAATCCTCTTATTCCAGATAAATAACAAAAAATAATAATCGTTAAGATCAAGATTACGATTAACTCTAGAATCATTGAAAGATCATAACCTTAAATGTAGATTTGTCGCAAATCCAGCTCAAAACAGCATTTGTTTTTATATCCACTTCAGACAACTGATAGAAATACAATACGGTTTTAAACATGATTGGTCTAGATTTAAAATACCACTGCATACCGCCCTTAATAATGCCATCAACGTAAATCAGTGCCTGAAAACTAGTTAATCATATTCTATCTTAATTTAATCACCTAAAGATTAAATTAAAATGTCACATGACTCATCTACCTATTAAAATTGCCACTCAGTTATATTACAACTGCATTAATAAATAAAGATCACAATAATGATTATAATGTTGTCACATCAAACGTTCTGGTTGGCAAACGTTCGCATGTAACTATAGTCCTCATACTATGAAATTGGGTCAAGATATTTCTGTTCTATTTCTGTTAGTTGAAGGTGTAATTTTAATTAGTCTCTCGCATTGGATTTATAGTATTAGTTTGATTGTAAACTAGTCTGATTGTGATACATATGTTTGACAGACGACTTGTTTGACTATTTTTACTAGTTTTAAAGTCGAAAGTTTGTGTTAAAGATATTATATTTTGGTGTAAAATTTGAAGGCTAGTGAGGTGTATTCAAAAGTTTTAAAAAAACCAAAAGTTTATGAAAGTGTTTAAACGATTTGTGCAAGATAGTTCTTTTTTTTTAAATAAATAATTCTAAAAAAATTCTTTGACATTTAACGTGCTGAACTGTATGTTCCTGTAACTAGGGTTTAAGGTAATAAGTCTAGACAAATATTGAAGGTTAAAATAAATTCAATCAGACAATACAGCCTTTTAATATTGAATTTTAATACTTTAGGTGATATTTATTATATGATTATTTATTTGTTTTGTCATTCACTTATATTTATTTAAATTTACTTTACATTAATTTATAACAACACGATCTGCTAGACATAGGAAATAGCATATACCTGTTATTATCTACTATTTACTAATTACCGGTTCTCTCCCCCCCTCAGCTGTACCGAAGGTCCAACGCCAGCACTTACCCGAGGCTCCGCGCCGTCGCGAAGCCCTACCATACACCTTCTGGCAGGAGTCCAGCGAGACGGCGCCCGCCTTCACGTTCCAGCTGCGGCCGCGCGTCATGCAGGCGCGCGACACCTGCAAGCTGCTCTGCTGCCTCAGCGGAAGGCCCACGCCCACTGTCAAGTGGTGAGTCCACGCGCACTATATACTCTAGCCCTACCACCAGACAGGAGTCTAGCGCGAGATGGCACTAATCTTTACATTCCAGATGTAGATACAGCAGCCGGAATACGCCCACCCTTTCCGTCTATTCTTCTGGCCTTTTCACAGTGATCAGCGACATATTTCAACTAGATATAGCGGCTACCTTTCTTCTGACCCGGCTGAAGGTGTCTAGCTCTTCTTTCTATTCTTCCGGTCCCTTCATAGTGACCAGCAACATGTTCCAGCTGCAGATTCAGGGGCCGACCCACGTCCACCGTCAAGTGACGAGTCCACGTCCACAATCCGTTATCCGTCCACAGCAACACGTTCTAACTGTAGATTCTAGACAGGAGTCTAGTGAGACGGCGCAAACCTTTACACTTCAGCTTTGAATTCAGCGGTCTTCCAATGTACCAATGTTCCAACCTACCTTCTTTTTCCAGCTGTAGGTTCAGCGGCCGGCCGGACGCCAACCGTCAAGTGATAAGCCCGCGTTTAATATACCCTCCATCGATCCACAGCGACAGGTAACAGCTGCGGATTCAGCGGCCGTCCCTCGCCCTCTAAACTCTTCCTATCCTTCCTGATAGGAGTTTAGCGAGACGGTGCCCACTTTCACGTCCAGCTGTGGGTTTAGCGGCTATCAACTATTCCCGATCCCTCCTTCCTGATAGGGAGTTTAGCGAAACAGGCGTTGCGTTGATCTACGTTTTATGCACTACTATCTATAAACTATTACTATCTTATGCTATTCTATGAATATGTTTCATAAAACTTTGACATCTACTAAGCATCTTTCTCATCACCAGGTACAAGGACAGAAAGGAGCTGTCCAAGTTCGACTACGCGATGAGCCATTCGGACGGCGTGGTTACCATGGAAATCGTGGACTGCCGGCCCGAAGACAGCGGCAAATACACCTGCGTCGCCACCAACGTGCACGGCAGCGATGAGACCGCATGCGTCGTCATCGTTGAAGGTACAGTCGACCTCTGGCTAAGGCTTATAGTAAACTAGCTGACTTCGCAAACGTTGTTCTGCCATATAACGTACTATTCGTGAGAAATAAATAAATAAATAAACTTTCCTACACTCACACCAATTATCTAGCCCAAGAGAAGCTTCGATATGAAACTCGTTAAAATGGTAAAATGAAAATGAAAATGAAAATCAAGTAAATATAACGTCAAACAAAAATGGACCATACAAACAGTGCCACCCTTTTTCGCCCGCTTAGAGGTTGAATTTTCAAAAATCTTGAATTACGTCATTCATAATTTCTAACCAATTGCTAAATGTAAGTTTTTATCAATGTACCTTCAAAATTGACGGATTTTCATATAAACACCCCCCTTTTTTACCCCCTTAAAAGGCGAATGTCCAAAAATCCTTTCTCTAGCTCACCTACACTATAAAAGGAAGCATGATGCAAAATTTCAAGATTCTAATCCTAGTAGTTTGGGCTGTGCGTTTATTACTTTGCCACTCGATGAAGTAACTACATCTCTAAGGGTCTTACAAATAAACAAAGAATTAGCTCGGAATAGTTATTCAGTGTTTAGTTCCTGTCATGTAAACATCTTTTCACTGACTGACTGACCTGTCCCTTTGTCTACGCAGGCGAAGTGGTATCACCCGAGCAGGCTGCGCTCGCGCATAACTTCCTGCACTCTGGTGACCGCCGCTACATAGAGAAACCGCTAAAGCCAGCGCCACCGCCGATCATTACCAAGACGAAGGTAAACCTCACCTATATAAATGTATGTAGATAGATAAATAATACTTTTATTTAACGCCATATAATTAAACAATGAATACAAAGTAATTTAACCCATATTCATATAGTGATCAAATAGTAATCTCTCAAAAATCTGTAAGTAAAATCAAGTAGAACCTTTGTCCCGTTTTGGTACTTCTAATGTGAAGAAAGGACAAACAAACAAAAAAAAATATTTACAAAAACTCGGCACTTAGAACTTACTCAGAACTTGCTTGTATATGTGTAGGTGACGATCGACCCGCCCACAAAGACGCACGCCGCGCCCCGGCCGAAGTACTCGCCGCAGACCTCAGTTGAGGCCAGCAAGAAGAAGTACGGAGCTAAGCTCGACTCGGACGCCTCATCCAGGTCCAGAAGTACCACTAAGGAGCTAGTTTGTGAGTATAAAACTTTATATAATCATCTTTTTTGACTTCCGATAAACCGGGAGGAGCTGTCTGGTCACATATAATCCTACTAATATTATAAATGCGAAAGTTTGCGTGTATGTATGTTCGTATATTTGTTGCTTCTTCACGCTGCAACGGATGGATGGATTTGGATGAAATTCGGCATATAGACAGTTTATAACCTGGAATAACACATAGGATACTTTTTATCCAGATATTCCCACGGGAACGGGAACCACGCGGGTGAAACCGCGAGCGGCCGCTAGTTTATTATATAAATGAGCTAACATTAAAAAATATTGACTATTTATTAATTTCATCACCAGGTTATTTATCACCACACCATTTTTATGTCCCCACTCATATCACAATGACACAGTAACTGTGGTATGAGCCTTCCCTATGGATGCAAACACCACAGAGCGATGCACAGAGTAGCTAAAACTGGTAAATTTTAGTTAATAATCCGCGATGAGCTGCCTTTGCAAAAGTTGCTCAACTTCCGCAATAGCAGACCGACCGCCATAACCAGAGGGGTGAATCTTCCATACATTGAATAATTACAAAAAGATTATATACGGCAGTGCCATCTTCCGTAGGAGAAACCTCAAGTTACTAACTGGTTATCCATATAATGTCACTAGATGGCGGTAGTATAGATAGCATTTTAAATTAATAAGTTACGTTTAGTTATTTACCTTTTGACCACCGTTTTTTTCAATACAATATTCAACACGTTTAGGTAACGATCTAACAATTACAAAACCAGCAAAGAGGTACAAACAACTATAGAGACAATTTTACATGCCTGAACTTGTTGAATGTAACGGTGGTCACTTCGAACACCTACTAAAATAAATTAATGTATGTGTAAACTATGTATTTTATTCATTTTAGACATCATGTTTCATAGAGCCATTCACTGCTTAAGACCTACACAATCGATATCTAAATAGAAATAGTGTAAGTTTTTTTTTTTCAAAACAACCGGGTACGATTCCTGAGCTGAGTTCTTATTAAAATCGATGACATGGTTCCTAAGAACAGATCTTCGTATAGTTTCAGACTTTCCCATACTGACCGATTTAAATGAGACAGCCTGTATATTATACTTAATAAAATAGGTAATATAAGATATAGACTTACAAATACCTACTAATATACAGGGTGTCCCAAAAATGGCACGCCAGGCTGACACTAGAGATAGCTTAGCTATAAACCTATCAGATAAAAAAAATAAACATAAAAAAATCAATAAAAAAAAATTCAAAAAAAAGAACTAAAAGTGGAGTTTTTAGAACATAAAAAAGTGTCATTTTCTCCAAAACTATGAGACTTTTACTAGAGTCATGTTATTTTTATCTGATAGGTTTATAGCTAAGCTATCTCCAGTGTCAGCCTGGCGTGCCATTTTTGGGATACCCTGTATATTGTTATAATAAACTACATATACCTAACATACACATACCTACATACGATTGAGGTTGTTAAGTTAGTTTGAATTGTACGCTTCATCCCCCCAGTGCCCGCATCGGACGCGACCATGTGCGGTCCGTCGTTCGCGCGCGCGCTGCCCGACGTGCTGTGTGCGAAGGACGGCGCGCCGCTGCTGCTGGCGTGCTCCGTGCGCGGCGACCCCGACCCGCGCGTGCAGTGGTACAAGGACGGCAAGCCGCTGCAGTCCTCGGAGGTGAGGGTACAGGGTGGTGTGCGGGAAGCTAGAGAGAGAACGCTCGGTTGTATGTGGTATAGAGACAGGAAGCCGCTGCAGTCCTCGGAGGTGAGGGTACAGGGTGGTGTGCGGGAAGCTAGAGAGAGAACGCTCGGTTGTATGTGGTATAGAGACAGGAAGCCGCTGCAGTCCTCGGAGGTGAGGGTACAGGGTGGTGTGCGGGAAGCTAGAGAGAGAACGCTCGGTTGTATGTGGTATAGAGACAGGAAGCCGCTGCAGTCCTCGGAGGTGAGGGTACAGGGTGGTGTGCGGGAAGCTAGAGAGAGAACGCTCGGTTGTATGTGGTATAGAGACAGGAAGCCGCTGCAGTCCTCGGAGGTGAGGGTACAGGGTGGTGTGCGGGAAGCTAGAAAGAGAACGCTCGGTTGTATGTGGTACAGAGACAGGAAGCTGCTGCAGTCCTCAGAGGTGAGGGATTAGCGTATGCTGAGACGCAGGTGACGCAGCATAGTGCAGATTTTGCGGGGCAGGGCAATTGGGGCAGACATAGGCCGCGAACGCATGCTGCGACGCAGGTAAGTGACACATGAGTTGTCAATGGCAGAGTCTGATAATGTGAGTTGTTGCTACTTTACAGTTTTCCAAGCATAGAAAAAATAGTGATTATCTGAAAAAACGTTCTACTAATGGATAATTTGTACTATCGAAAGAGTTCTGTTAATTATTTTGTCATTATTACAAAATTATAATAAAATGGTAAAAAAACATGTGTCGACACGCACGCGTCACGCAGAAATCTGTGCCGGCGTTACAACGAGGCGCAGGGCAGGGCAGACACATGTCTGCGTCGCCCGTGTCTGCATTACATGTATTGCATGCATTACAAATTCTGCTCTAAGATAATGTACAGGAAGGCGCTGCCTGCCTCCTAAAGATGGGAAGCTGGTACACTCGTGAGGATTATAGAACAACCCTTTTATACACCGCTTGCAAGTTTATACTGGCATCTCCTACCCAAATAGGTTACATGAGAGTCGAAAGAGTCGCCCCATGGGCACTCCCTAGTTTCTTAGGTGACCGAAGCTGTCAGAGGTGAGAATGAGGATGCAAGGATCAAAATCGGTGCATAGATAGCGAAGATATGCGCGAACATACCTACAAAAAAAATGTAAAGACGAACTAAAAACTTCCTCCCTTTCTTGCTTTTGCGGAACGTGTTTTGGATTGTTGACCAATTTGGATTGAAATTGTAATTGTAATGGTGTTGAAATTCAATGATCTCGAAGTTTCGGAACGCACATCAAGCCGAATTCGAGACTAAAGTTAACATTTCGTCAAATGTGAAAAAATATGGTTGCTCCGTTAGACTTCTCGTGAACTAATATCTAAAAACAAACGTATTAACTTTTCTGGATAAGTTAATAGGGACTACTTTAACCCTATTCTTGGCATAGTGGATTATATGAGACACTTAACTTATAAAAATGTCGAGTAGTGAAAAAAAAACAGATTTTATACAAAAAATATATTAATTCCACAAAAAAAAAACTCTGCCAAGTATAGGGTTAAATAGGTTAACAGTGCATTAATCCGTCATCTGCCGTGAACATAGACACAATAGAATTTTAATTATTCAGCGGCGCTGATTGGCGCTCGCGCATATTAAAGGTTAATAATAATATTTAAATAAAATCAAACTAATCGTTTTTTTGTCTATTTGTGTAGGTTGTGGATCTCAAATACAAGAATGGCGTAGCGTCGCTAGCCATCAGCGAGGTGTTCCCCGAAGACGAGGCGGAATACTCTCTAAAGGCCATTAACAGCCAGGGCGAGGTCGAGACCAAGTGCAAGGTCTCCGTGAAGCGTGAGTACAATGATTTTTATAAATAAATAATATTTTTTTTAAGAAACAGTAGTGAAGTGGTTCAAATTCAAAGTCAAAGTCAAATATTCTTTATTCAAATAAACTTTAGAAAAGTGCTTTTGAATCGTCCATAATTTTTTTACCTACTACCCATTCAGGACGTCTATTTTTTAGCTGTGGAGAAGAATGGGCGCAAGAAACTCCACAGCTTTAATTCAAAGGTTTATGTAGACTTAGTACAATCTGCAACAAAAGTCGCTGATCGCTTCAAAACTTTGTCAAAGCAAGTAATAAATTGAACAGGCGTAGTGCGCTTGTCAACTTCTAATGATATTATTATGACACGGCACTAAAGTGTCCAGCTACTTTTTTTGCCGATCGTATAAACACCTCGGGCCTCGATTCAGCTATATTAAAATGTCCGCAATTAGCCTGATTTTGTCAATTTCCCCATAATCCAAATGTTAAAGTAAAATATTAAAAATGTATATATTTTTTGAAATATAAATGAAAATTGTTTTGGTTGTTATAGCTATGGACGGCGGCGCGGCGGCCGGCACGGTGAAAGCCGACAAACCTCCCAGGATCGTCGACCACGCCAAGTCGCAAGTCGTCACCGACGGCGACGCAGTCACGCTAGCTTGCAGGTAAGCTTAACCTTTGATATACCTTGTCAAGGAACCTTGACACCAAATAATTAAAATTATTTCGCCGGAAAAACCTGGATGCGATCTGCAAAACAGAAGGGATAGGCGTAACATGGAGGAGGCCTATATCCAGCAGTGGGTAGATACGGGCTGGAAATGATGATAAAGATTTTGTGTCTGGTAGAACAGCTACTATACCCCATGACTTGGTGAATACGAGCCGAGATCTTAACCTTTAGAGGCGCCCTCGGGTTGTACCGCTCTTGATTGCTATCTGAAAACCTCGGAGACTCTAGGAGAAACCTGAGGATGTTCGATCACCTCTGCCTAAGAAACCTTTAAGTTCTCGCCCCCCAAAAGTCCGGTTACGCCTTTACAGCGTTACCGGACTTTTGTAGATACAGCAAACTCTTTCTAAAAATTCTTTCATATTACTTCAAAAACATAGCAATTTAAAGGGGATTTACGCAAACTAGTATCAAACTCGAGATACCTTTTTATACCCCAACTGACAGTCTTCAGTTTACTACAGTTACTACTTACAGTTTCACTAAAACTTTGTTCACAAAATGTCGGCTAATGCGGCGGCCATTTTACTGATTCCTGATTGCCTTAAGCATGTTCAAGCAACATCTTCCTACCGGATTCCGACCTTAAACATGTTACAACACGTCTCCCTATTCCAGGATCGTGGGAGCCGTGAGATTCGACGTAGTATGGCTACACAACAACAAGGAAATCAAGCCTTCCAAAGACTTCCAGTACTCAAGCGAGGCCAACATACACAAGCTGCACATCGCTGAGATATTCCCGGAGGACGCCGGTACGTACATAATAATAATATTAGTTTTATTAATTTTTAAATAGAGTGGCGTTCACATCTCTTGTGGTTGAGATGTATTTTGCCAAATTACAATTTGCTTGCTGAAACGAACCATTTTGTCTATCAATGATTGTCATTGTTGTTGTCACTCATGAATTTTTGATGAATGTATGTTTTTTTTTTATTTTTTTTATTGCACCTTTAAAGGAAGGGATTTAGAATATACAGCCTATAATTTTTAATCTTCTATTTTTGATACCTATGTATTTTTTTTATTTTTTTATTTTGTGTGTTATGGTTGTGTTGCTATCGCAGCATCACTTAAACCGGTTCCGACGGAAGATCAGCGCTAACTTCAAGGCTAGCATCTTGCTGAGTCGGAACCGTTTTGGGATTCCTATACTTTTTTTTATTTTCATTTTTATCTTTATGTTTGAACTGTTCTGTTCCAAATAAATTTACTTTCATTTCATTTCATTCAAATGATGATGATGACATGATTGAACATTTAAGGAATGCGATTGCCCTAGGTGAAATTTGAACCTACGATCTATTGCAAAAAGAGGGGGGGGTCTTTTAATTGAGCTTTGAATAAAATTTAATCATTAAACACTTTTAGCAATTTAAAGTCTCAGGCCCATAGGTAAGATGAAGGCCATTGTACTTAGCCGTTGTGTTATACATAAAAAGCTTGAGCTTAGTTAGTTGATCATAGCTATATATCCTTAAGGAGCTGTTAAAATGTGGGTCTCTAGACAAGAGATAGATAGTATGGTTGATTATAACTACATATCCTTAAGGAGCTGTTAAAATGTGCGTATCTAGACAAGGAAGAGATGGTATAGTATCTCTAATGTGGCACATCTAGAACCACATCGTGTGTTAACACGTACAAGTCAACCTCAAAGAATAGCATTAGGCTTTAGTTAGAAAATATCAGAATCAGATCACTGATAAACGATTGTAATCGATTGAAATAGCAGTGCCGTACTCGATCCAAAAGCAAACCCGTTTAACAGTAGTTACAAAACGCACACCATCTCTTACCAACCCGTGAGACGTAGGCAAGAGCTCTAGCCCGTTGTGGTATATTGTCACCTAGTTATTTTGGGCTTATTTAAATTTTAGATTGTTTACGACTAAGCTATGAATGAGGAGTTCGATGGCGCAATGGTTAACGCGCCCGGTCTGCGAGTGCTGAAGTTAAGCATCGGATGGGTGACCAAAAATGTATCATCTCCGTGCTTTGGAAGGCACGTAAAGCCGTTGGTCCCGGCTGCATTAGCAGTCGTTAACAACCACCAATCCGCACTGGGCCCGCGTGGTGGTTTATGGCCCGTTCTCCTTATCCATCCATAGGGAAGGCTCGTGCCCCAGCAGTGGCGACACAAAATGAGCTGATGATGAAGCTATGAATAGAATTGCTACAGACCTAATTGATTTTCCAATTTTTTTAAAATATCTTACTGGTAAGCTCAGTGCCTTGATCTCACCTGATGTTAAGTAAGGATAAGACCAATGGTGGAAGCGCACTTCACCCGGGATTCTCAACTACTGAGGCACTGGCTATCTTATCTCTAGCTGCCGGAACACAACAATGCTACAAACATTGATGTTATGGCGACATATTTAAATAAGATAGTGGTAGCTAGCCAGGCAGACAAACAAGCCCTACCACCAAGAAAACCGAGTACACAAACATGTACCCCCCGCTGGGAATCGAACCCGGGACCTCTGGGTCTAAACCGGTGGTCTTAACCACTAGACCACAGAGACGGTTAAAATTAAGAAAGATTTGTAATTATTTGAAAAAAGACGAAAATGTAAAATCGCGCTCGTGGATTTTTTCAACACTGTCTTTTTTCAAATTGTAATTTGTTTGCGTTCACAATATTTGCGTAAAATTATATGTAACTAATCAAGATTTGTTATTACTAAGAAAGAAATGTAATTAATTTACCAATTATTTTAAAAAGTTTATAGAATCTCTGAGCACTCACCAAAACCCTTCATTCCTAGGAGTGTACACGTGCGAGGCGTTCAACGACGCCGGGGAATCTTTCTCGTCCTGCTCACTCGTGGTGCTCGTGCCCGGGGAAACCCCCGCCGCGCCACAATACAAGGACTTCCCCGCGTCTGCGACAGTCTCCTCCACCGAGTCGGCAGTGTTCACAGCTGAACTGGATAAGGTATATAATTATCTATTTTATTACTATCACCTTCAAAGATTTGCACTGAATATAAAATATGTTTAACTGGGCATAATAAAGTCCGGGTCAGGCTTCAAATTTAGTTTTAGAGACTGTTTATATTAAACATTTAGTCGTCATGCTGAGAAGCCTTAATAATATGCTACAATAATAATTACATTATCATCATTCGATCTTAATATGTCATAAATGTCAAGAACCCGATTCTTGCACTACTACACACACCACACCATTTCAGAATTATTATTAATTTTGTTCGCAATTAAATTAATGGACACTGATAATAATATAGGATACATTTTGATTTACGTTGCCAAAACTAATTTACCTATTTTATATGAATACGGTAGGCCAACGAATTACCGTATTTATATCGTGTAATTTTGTGTATTTACTAATAAATTAAAATTCTCATCAACAGCCACCACTCCAGCTTCAGTGGTTGAAGGACGGCAAGCCTGTAGACGAGACCTCAACCAGGTACAGGTTCACCATGGAAGGCACGTCTAGATACAGGTTCGAGATCGCCAAGGCCACCGGCGACGACAACGGCCAGTACCAGGCCCGCGCCGTCGGCTCCAAAGGTGACTCCTTCGCGGCATTCTACCTTAACGTCAGCGATCTATAAACAAAACGAAAAAAAACAAGGACTGACATTTATAACTAGGGGCCCAAGACTATACCTTGGGGTACCCCTCATCTCAAAATGAATGATTACGAATATTGAGCATAACGATTTTTATACAATTCGGAGTCTAAGTGTGTAAAGGAGTTTCTTTTTTTATATTTAAATTATTTATTAATTTATTAAGTATTCTTTAAGTGTTACACCCTATCGAATGCCTACGAGAAGCCGCTTGGACGGAATCCTCGCTCTCTAGTCACTGTTAACGTTGAAATGTTATTTATTTACCGTCGAATTTATCCATTGTTATTATTTTTCTTTTCGTTTCGTAATTTTATATATCATCCTGGCCTAACAGATATTAATTGCAGCTTCCTAAAAGTTTAAGCTTGAGTTAATCAATGTTGCGATGGATTTTGGTCCGGTTTCACAGTTGACCCTCAATGGAATATTTAAGCGCCACCTTCAAATATTTCTTAGACGATCGACGCCGATTCCCGACCATAATCCGTAATAATTATTTTTATATAACTGTATTATTTAATTGTACATAATTTAATTTATATCATGTGACCGCGTAATTATAAATAAATATGTATACCTGAAAAATATTGAACTTGTTTCACTTTGAGCACAAATTTTCCTATACATCTATCCTAATATTATAAAGAGGAAACCTTTGTATGTATGTTTGTATGTATGTATGTATGTATGTATGTATGTATGTATGTATGTATGTTTGCAACGATAAACTCAAAAACAACGACCGATTTAAAAATTCTTTCACCATTAGAATGCTACATTAGCGCTGAGTAACATCTTACTAATATTAAGTATGGATGGATGTTTGTTACTCTTTCACGTAAAACCTACTGAATGGATTTGGATGATATTCGGCATAAAGATAGTTTATAACCTGGATTAACACATAGGAACTTTTTATCCCGATATTTCCAAAGTATGGATGGATGTTTGTTACTCTTTCACGTAAAAACTACTGATTGGATTTGGATGAAATTCGGCATACAGATAGTTTATAACCTGGATTAACACATAGGATCCTTTTTATCCCGATATTCCCACGGGAACGGGAACCAAGTAGGCTATATTAAAAATAAATGTCCGGACAAGGGCGGACATTTTTTTTTAGTAACTAGTTACTGATAACGCAGGGCTTAGTCCGCCGAGATTGGTGTTGCTAAATGCCTTTTTTCGACTGTATTATTGACTTGACTTTTACTGCTAATCAGTAGTAATACCCTCATCACATCATTACCAGTTTATTTTTATGTCCCCACTGCTGGGGCACGAGCCTTCCCT
Organism: Eudonia lacustrata; assembly: GCA_947562085.1. Classification (NCBI taxonomy): domain Eukaryota; kingdom Metazoa; phylum Arthropoda; class Insecta; order Lepidoptera; family Crambidae; genus Eudonia; species Eudonia lacustrata. The sequence goes on along the minus strand of OX387334.1, from coordinate 5,652,383 downwards.
ATGGATGGATAGGGAGAACGGGCCATAAACCACCACACGGGCCCGGTGCGGTGCGGTGGTTAACGACTGCTAATGTAGCCGCGACCAACGGCTTGTCATTAATTGCTTACGTACCTTCCGAATCACGGAGGAGCTCGAGATATTACATTTTTGGTCACCCATTCGATGACCGGCCTATGCGTAAGTGGCTTAGCGTCAGCAATCGTAGACGGAGCGCGTTAACCACTGCGCCTTCTCAATAGAACAATACCTATCTGGGTTTTTAAATTATATACAATGTTATTTTTAGTTTATACGAAACCTGAAAACTGTTTGTTCAGAATCAGTAATAGAATCGATTTCAATATTTTTATACCATGTAACATTTAGACCAAATAATACTTACAAAATCTCAAATAAAGTATACCCTACTAAAAACACAACGGGACAGCACAAAAAGCTTGTAACTTCGTGAGTTTTCAAGATATTATTTTAATTTTTTTGGTACTGATTCTTTAAATGAAAATATTTGACCCGTGTTTCGATTTTCGTATAAACTAAAAATAAGGTTGTATATAAGGTCACATTTTATCAACCGTAAATATTTTGACAAAACATCTGATTATATCAGAGAAATAAGGCCCTAGCATTTAAAAAAAAATCAGGCTAGTTTTTATTTTTACTTTTCCCTCACAAAAATTGTAATATTTTTAAGAGCGGCCTCTCTGTCGGCTCCTTTGAATGAAACTACGGGCACGTGTAAAAGCGGTGTAAGCATTGTGGCCTTTCTGTTTCAGCTGCTCCTTTGAATTAAAACTACCGAAAGTGTTTTATTTTACTTTTAAATCGAAATGTCTTTTGGCGTTTTTCTTGAAAACTAGCGTATAACAATTTAAGGTTTTTATATAAAAATAGTTTATTTTATGTTGTTGAATTTATCCTCAAAATATTTGCGGTTGATAAAATGTGACCTTATATACTTAACCTGTAACGTATCTGCCCACACAAATAGGATACTTTAAATTTTCGAGAAATAAACGCCGAACTCAACAGTCTTAACGAAGCGGGCATAGCTCATCGCGTCACTCCAGTCATCGCGCAGTCGATCTCTATACAAAAAGAGGAACAACAATAAAAAGACTATCACAACTCGTTCTTGGGATTTCATATTTTAAAATAAGTGTATTTTGAATAAGACGCGCGTTTGTGCCTCGTCACGTACGCGTATGCGCACGTTGATCATTTCAACGTGGGATGCGAGTTGGTTGGATAGGGGAATGGCTTACCTAATCAAAAACCACTTGGCATTGGTGGAATAAATGCTTTTTGATTTTAAACTTCTTTTTTTCATATTAAGGTACAACCTTCTATGTAAGATAGTCACCACAACATCAATGTTAAAAAGCATTTCTATTTTAAACACAAAGATAGCCAGTTTCTTAGTAAATGAGAATTCTCGGTGAATTAGGCTTTTACCGGCCTTATCATTGCTTACTACAAGGCGAGATTAAGCTTTCTCGTTATAAACAATCAATAAAACCTCTTTGTAAATTATTTAATCTTGGTCAAATCACAACACGACATGGCCACACCAATTGACCAAAATGTGTTTATGGCGTGATTCCATATCAGACCGTATCGATCAAATGGGCACGGGCAGCACCAATTAAGTCCCCAACCACCGGGGAACCAATAAAACTCTTGTGTAGCACCGTTCACACCGCGGCACCGCGCAATAGTCGAAGCGCCAGAAATTAATAGGCCATAAAACGGTAGCACACTCCAGGATTCAGCCATTAACCCGTGTTCAGAACGCCATTAGGATCCAGAAATAATAAAAAAAAGACGGCCTAATCACGACGCGGGCGCCACATAGATGCGACGCGCGGCACGTCGCTAGTTTCAAGATAAAACAACAACGATGAATTTAACTATGTTTTTTGAAAACATTAAGGACTTTTTAAAGATTTAACGACAACCAATATTTTATTTATTTTATTTTAAGAAGACAAAGTAAGAAATATATTCATACGTAACTGAGCCAGTGGCGTACGGCCAGCCGGCCCTCCTGATGGAAAGCACTAATCGCAGCCCATGGACACTTGCAATTTTAAGAGTATGACGTGTTGCCGACGCGACGCTTACGCTCCGGTTTTGAGAGCTCTTTCTCCTTTCATTTTGCTGGATCAAACACTTCACATCGTAACCCAGCAGTTTTTGTTTTATACCTTACGGGTAAGCACATGGCCTTCCTGATGTTAAGTGATGGCGACATATTTAGATAAGATGGTGGTAGCTAGCCAGGCGGGAAAACAAACCCTACTACCAACCAAACCGAGTACCTACACAAACATGTACCTCCTGCTGGAAATCGAACCCTGGGGTCTAAATAGGTGGTTTTAACCACTAGACCACACAGGCGATTAAATGTAAAACAAATCTTCAATTTTTCATACAAATCGACAAAACAATGCAAGTGAGAAAATCGCAACTTAAAAGCAAGCCGCTGCGCCATGCATCGTCGCCACGATCCTCACATCAATATTAATAATAAAAAAGTAGGTTAATGACGTCGCATCTCTGTGTCGCCCGCCATTGGTAACGAATCAACCGAGAAGGAGCCCGAACAAAAAGTATCATATCTCCATTCCATATTTCAATATTTATCACAAGATCGTTCGTTTTCGAACAAAATCCGAAAAGGGTATGGCTGTTTCTCTTTATTATTTTTATTTTTTTTGTTCATTCGCCTCTGTTATTATAAATGAGTTCGCTTTGCGCGCCGGTCGGCTTTTGAAAATAATCATTTCGTTCTTCGTTTCTTTGATTTTCGCGTGGATACGCAAGTCTTTTGTTTATGTTTATTCGACGTGGAGACTTTGTTCTCCAATCAAAATGGGATCGTCTTAAATTATTCGAGAGTTAGATAAAATTAGGCTGGTTGCTAAACATGAGAAATCCAATTTAGTAAGAACCCTAGGTAAGGTTAGTTAGTTAGTAAAAGTAAATGACAATTTATAATATATAAATTGTCATTTACTTTTGTATAGTTATTAAAAATAGTTTAATTTAAGTTAGGACACTATTTTGCTTAGTTTGGCTTTGGAACTGGCTTTTATCTTATCTATCTCTTTATTGTTGTTTCCAAGCTGCAAACGGTTGTTACGTCGAAGGGTTTACACGACTCGCTTTACCGCAAAAAGACTTTTACTTAATGACTTGTAATTTTATTAAATAATTTTCTAAAGACATTTTGAGAGACAGAAAAAGTGTCTAAAACCAGAAAATGCTCGGCAAACTCTGCCTTCGCGTACTTCCACTTAGCTGCATGTATTTCAATTTCTGAAGTAAATTGTAATTACGGATGACAATTCAGACGAATAATTAGAATTTACCTTATACGGAACTCTACGTTGGTTCGAATCAGAGCACGCCTTGTAGTTAATTTTTCCATATCTTATTTGATTCTCGGAGTGGGAACTGGAGTGGAATGGAGACAATATACTTACTTTTATTGAGACACGAGATGGCCACAGAATACAGTTTTTTTTTAATTCTGTCGCGATCGAACATACGGCATACATATAACTCAGGGTGTTAGAATAATTGAAATAGGTGTATTTGTGTAATTTTTTTTAATTTTTTTTTATTATTTGTTATAATTTATCGATAATGTTTCGAGTCTATTTTGACGCTGTAAGGGAGAAAGAAATGGCCTTGCTGAGTTTCTTGCCAGCACAAGGTCTTCCGCCCAGAGTAGACTTACGCACCGATAGCTTAATGACTTTCTTATGAGCTATTTGCAGCCTAAACTGAATAAATAATTTTGAATTTTGAATTTTATTGTTTCCAAAATATGAGTCAGTAAGTAAAATGTATTGTATATGGGGTTGTAAACGATATTTTCAATAGAAATTGTATGGAAACGGAAACTATGATGTCACTATTTTGTTCCGTCAATTGAGTATTTACTAATAACTTTTTAGGTTACAGAATTCATGCGTAGGTCAAATAAAAAAATTGTTTATACTGAATATATGAACTGTTACGTGATTTCATTAATTTAATTTGAGGATTGGACCGTTGGAGTCGCCCTATAATACGAGCTTCAAAGCGTTTGTGGTGCGAGTCCCGACATCAAAGCTGGACATCTTCATGAAGGAAGACTTCTGGCCAAAAGGTGTAGTCTACAGGCGCTTCCATGGAAAGTTGCCTGACGCTACCAAGTTGGCACAGTAGGTGCCAATCAAATGATACTAACATAGTTATTAAGTTATTTTATATACCAGCAAAATTGTTTTTATTTTGTATGTATGTTAGTCTGTAAGGTATTTATTATATGGGCCGCTCTGTATTTTTACTGTCTCTGTAGTTTTATCTTTTACATTGTGTGTTGTCTGAAATAAAGATTTATTATTATTATTGATACGTTCATACGTCTAATGTTCTGGAACTAAGTATTGTTATTATCCCTATTATGTGTTTTATGTCTTGTCTGGTTTTACAGGGAAAATACAAATAAATTGGGATTTAAGACAAACTTCTCATAATTTTTTTTTGTTATTAAAATTAAATAGGATGAGAAAAATGCTGATATTTTTAATTAATTATTATGACAACGCACTACTCCACAGCAGTCGCTGTGCCGGCACTTATAATACTTTATTACGTCGTTCATTCGAGTCGTTTATTTGCGCGATCGGCCCGTACTGATTTAAAACGCATGTGTCTTCGGTTCGATTCCCGGCCGGGTGCTCTCTCACACACGCCTAGACATCTACGCTCGGTACAAGCTTGTGAAAGGAGTGCCCTGCGACTTTTCTCTTTAGAACTTAAGACTGATTTTTGCTTAACACGTTTTTGTTTGATATCTTTGTGTTTATTACAACAATTTAAGGTCTATAATAAAGGCAGATAGATTTTAATGTAAATTGTTATTCATGAGTTTATGTCTTTCTTCTGATACGGATCTCGGTTAAAAATAGCTTTTGAAGTGATTGAGGTGAATTGAGATTATTACATTTTTGTTCTCAAATTTGTATCGCGTAAATAACTAGGAGTTAGGAGCTCGGACGAGCATCTCGAGCTCCTCCGCGATTCCCTGCTGCAGTAGCAGTCGTTCACAACCGTCAATCCACACTGCGCCCGTTCTCCCTATCCATCTATAAGGAAGGCTTAAGCCCCAGCAGTGAGGAGATATAATGAGCTGATGATGAATAACTATCCGTGTATGCGGTTTATAGACGTCCCAATGCTGGCCTAAGTTTTCCCATTTTAGCCCATTTTACCACGAGCTAGGAAAGTTGGGCCATAACCGACCACGGTGGGCCAAGGCCAATGTGGGTTGATGGATTTTGCAGACTTTTTTTACGGGGAAGCGTTTAGTCTTTTTCTCCAGAAGAGGTGACGATAAAAGCAAAGATGGAAGCGACCTTTACCCTGAATACTCAGATGCTGAGGAACTGATGACTTTCTTACATATTTCTATGAAATGAAATAAAATGCGCTTATTTCGACCAACTTAGGACCATAGAGGTACAGTATCAAATAATTCAAAATTAAATTAAAAATAAAGAAATAAAAAATTTAAAAAATTACAAAATAAAAAATTAAAATTAAAATTACAAAAATAAAATTATTCAAATCACAATTAAAAATTATAAGTATAGTCAACCATGAAATTGTTTTATCACTTTTGACAAAAACTTCCTTAACAATCAAATTTCGCTAAGGCTCATTGTCAATAATGACAACGTATCTGTCACTTGGTCTTTTAAACAAAAATAGAACTTGTCGTTTTATTATATGCAAACAAAATTCACTTCTAGAGTGGTAAAGCAATTTCGTTGTCGTTGTGTTGGTTAGAAGTATACATACCGAGTACAGTATTATACTCACCTCTGGGAATGGAATCCGGGACCTCTTTGACTGAGGCCGGTGGTCTAACCACAACGCCACAGAAGGATGTAACTTCCTCGATAACGTTTTTATTTTCAGACTAGCGGCCTGTCCCGGCTTCGCACGAGTGGACATTTCTTTTTTAATATCGCCTATGTTACTCAGCGCTAATGTAGCATTCTAATGGTGAAATAATTTTTTAAATCGGTCCAGTCGTTTTTGAGTTTATTCGTTGCAAACATACAAAAATACAAAGCTTTCCTCTTTATAATATTAGTTTGATTTCATACAAATCAAACGTAAAACCTCATCTTTTGGTTATTGGGACGGCCTTGGGCTCCGTAACTAACTTAAACCAGTTCCATTATACCAAAAATCATATTCTAATCTGTGTATCTGACGTTTCCGAGCGCGCCTTACATCGAGCGTCGAGAACAAAAAACCTCGTAAGCGAACCCGTATCCTTCCCAAAGCCAAGAATACAAGAATTCGTAGTTTTTTGAAAAATGATCAATGACAGCCTTACAATGATGGAATACGGACTTTTTAAAGCCCCTTTTTGGTGGAATACAAACTTTTTCTTTCAATTTTTTTTGTTAAGTTTTTTTTTTCTTTTTTTGTGTGCCAGAGACAATAGCGTTTGAGGTCATCGTACGATTATGACTTGAGGGTAGCCTCGGGCATCATCGGAGTTATGAGCGCATCCTTCGACCGATTTATGGTAATTTTCACGGTGATACCTCGCGAAAGCTCGATTCAAAATGGTGGTTCGATATATTCGATTCTAATCGTTTTGTTCTGTTGCCTTTTGCTCGATTTGTTTTGAACGAAAGCGGCCCTTTGCAGCGTATTGTGAACTCTTTAATGGTTAATTAAATGAGATTGTTCACATAACTTTTGATTAAAGCTTTTTCTTAATGAAAGTATGGTGAAAATAATTAGTGCCTTACAAATAAACAAAGAATAAGGTCCGAATAGTTAATCCGTGTTTTGTTCCTGTCATGTAAACGTCATTTCAAATTAGAGTAAAAGAGACAAAACGCGGAATAACTATTCGGACCTTATTCTTTGTTTATTTGTAAAGTGTTTTACGTTAATTTTACTTTTTTTATTTTCAATTGCTAATTGCTGCACTGAAGCTAAATTAAATATTTATAAAATTTATAAAATACAGTGAAAAAATTAAACGCCTACCCGACCCAGCCAGGAATTGAACCGGGGTCTGGGATTTTTTTTTTATAAATATTTAATTTAGTTAATTACTTACTACTTACTTAATTACTTACTTTACTAAGGTATTTACTTACTTAGTCCAGTTGTAAACAGTGAAAAAATTAAACGCCTACCCGACTCAGCCAGGAATTGAACCGGGGTCTGGGATTTTTTTTATAAATATTTAATTTAGCTTCAGTGCAGCAATTAGCACTTGAAAATAAAAAAAATAAAAATTTACTATAGCGTTGTGTTATCAAATTTGTGGTATTTCATCTGCATAGCCATCGTCGTTGGATAGATGGCGCCTTGTGCCGCTATTAGCACTCAAAAAGCATTATAAAGCTGTGACAAAATTCAGCGCTTATGTTAGCCTTCCCGGTAGCATAGCGGTCAGTACAGCCGCCCGGATTGCGGAAGACCAAGGTTCGATTCCTGGCTGGGTCGGGTAGGCGTTTAATTTTTTCACTGTATTTTATAAATATTGAATTCTGACTCATTTTATGTACCCACTGCTGGGGCACGAGCCTTCCTTATAGATGGCAACACTACAGGGAGAACGGGCTTTAAACAAACCACCACGCGGGTCTAGGCGGTGCGGTGGTTGTTAACGACTGCTAATACAGCCGAGACCAACTGCTTTACGCGCCTTCCGAAGCAGGAGCTCGAGATGATAGATGAAAGTTTATATTACTACCGGATTTTTTTAAGGCTGCACGAATTGTATACTAAGCAATGAAAAATTAAAAAAGATAGAATGTGAGTTTGGATTGACATTGACAGATTTCGGCCGCTCCTCTTCCATTTATGAAAGCTTTGAAAAGAGTATTTATGCGTGTGTGTCAAATACATATGCGTGTATGTCAAATACATGGTAGTGTGTGTAATGTTTGTTTTATAGATTTAATATATTTTTATGCATAATTTAAAATAAATATTAACATTCGGATAACCTTCTTTAAATAAACTATAAGTGTGCGAAATTTCATACTCCTCCGTCCGCGCAATTTTCGTAAAAAAGGGGTACAATAGATTTTACCTAATAAGGACAATTAACTATCGTCTAAAGGCGGACTTAAAGCATCCAAAGCGAGCACAACATCTACCTTCTGCTGAGAATCAAACCCGGGTCTGAGACCGTTGATTTAACCACAGCTACCTATGTCTTTGTGAAAAAAAAATGTTTAAGCACGCGTGCTTTTTTTTAACCTTGTGTTTTTACATAATCGTACGAAGACCTCAAGCGTCTTATAGCCGCATTGAACGTTCAACAAAAAAGTTTTATAGAGAAAAAGAATAGGGCTTTGAAAAAAATTTAAAAGCCATATGAGGTTACTAGCTGTGCTCGCGACTTCGTCCGCGTGGAATAGTGACTTTCGGCAGCATTTTTAATTTTTTAGACTCTTTTCCCGTTTTTGCAACATTTTTCACTGATGCTTCGCTCCTATTGGTCGCAGCGTGATGTTATATAGCCTAAAGCCTTCCTCGATAAATGGACTATCCAACACAAAAAGAATTATTCAATTCGAACCAGTAGTTCCTGAGATTAGCGCGTTCAAACAAACAAACAAACAAACAAACAAACTCTTCAGCTTTATATATTAGTATAGATAATATGTTATTTTGTTGTGGTTTGCACGGCAAATTACTCCATTCCACCTGATGTTAAGTGGCAAAAATTTACGGCCTCGGTGGCCCGTGGCCTCGCGATTCCTAAAAACAATCAAACACTAAACCAAACGAAATCGATACCTACTTACATAATTAACGAGAAGTTACAACTTACTTTTTAGATAGCGAAATGCCGTAAATAGTTCAATTACGCGTTTTTTTACGCGAGTTACCCGCAATGTCGCCGGCTTCCAGGTACGACGACGTGGGTCCCGCCTGGGGACACTATGATTTGTGATCGGACGAGGACAGAGAAGGAATATTTGAATATACTTTTTTTTTTTTCATATTAATTTTTAATTGCTATACTGCTGTGATCAATTTAATAACCACCTCTGTGGTCTAGTAGTAAAGATCACCGATCTTACCGGTCCCGGGTTCGACTCCCAGCGGGAGTGGGGGGGGGTACATGTTTACCACCGTCTTATCTGAATATGTCACCATAACATCAATGTTGTAGCATTGTTGTGTTCCAGCACCTAGAGATAAATCAGCCAGATGAGATGAAGTTAGGTGCTTACCCGTTAGCTTTCACACCTTTTGGCCATCGTGGTAAAGTGTCACGGTCAATGACATTTTAATACACTCGTATACATTTTTATGCCGAAATATCCAACACTCACAAACAACAAAGACATGGTAATAACCCATGTTATTGTATTCATTATGTTCAATTGAATAGCGTACCAACGTTATCCTCAAAGTTTATCCTATAAAACCCAAAGAGATGGTAGCACTATAAACGAAAAACCAATGTTTTAAGGCGTACTTACTGTCGTGAGTAGAACATGACGAATTCGAAATGGTTAGAAGGTCAGATTTTCTTTATGCTGTGGAGACCACGATGTTTTATTTTTTTATTTTAATATAAGTATTTCAAAATTCACAGCTCTTAATATAAATTAACAAACTTATATAGGTAATTAAACATACAGCAAATTACGAATTCTCTATACACTCATAAAATGTTGCTGTATACTTTGGATAAGGACTGGGCTAATACGTCTCACTTAATTACTTACTTTACTAAGGTTCTACTTACTTAGTCCAGTTGTAAATAGTGAGGACAGAGCACAGGAAACGCGAAAGATAAAGAGAGCTAAACTTACCTACATGTGACCAGGGTGAGAAAGTTAAAAGTAGTTAGTAAGTAATGAAATAGATCTGTGAACTGAAATTATTCTTGGACTCCGTCCGACACGAAATGGCGTCGTCTGACACGAGTGTTGTGATGGGTTTTAAAGATTGCCATCTTAAGCCACGAAATGGTGGTTAAAGTGCCAGCTGAGGCACGGAGTAGCAAGAAAACATTTGGTCACCCATCCGAGAATGCGACATTGCAAAAGTCGCTTAGGGAAAGCCTTTGCTGGGTTCCTTGTCGGTTCTTAACAGTTCACGGTCAAGGTCTCTCGCCTTAGTTTGCTTTTTTAAAATTTATTATGGGTAAGCAAAGTGGCTTCATTTCACCTGACCTGTGAACCTGTTAAGTGATGGTAAGGCCAATGGTGGAAGCGCAGTTCACCCTGAATCGTCAATTATTGAGGCACTAGCTATTTTATCTCTAGCTGCCGGAACACAACAATGCTACAAAATTTTATGATATGAATTTTATGACATAATTAGATAACCTGGTGGTTTTCGAACTGGAACTGGAAGCGCTGTGATTTTCATCAAAGCTTAATATAGCATAATATTATATATAAAAAAATATATCGTTGCAATCACATACCGATCAAAAATTAAAATTTAAATAATGTTCAGAAATACCATTTGTGACGCGGATCATCGAGTATAACAACGCTATCACAATCACAGTGGTCTAATTGGTATTGCATTGCGCCTGACCCGATAGGTCAGTAGGTACGGGTTCAAGTCCTGCTTGTTAAAAAACTTCTACATAGGTACTCTTTTATTTTTTTTTGTAAGTGCTAATTGCTGCACAGAGCAGTAAAAAAATTCAGTGCTTACGTCAGCCTTCCCGGTAGCGTAATGGTCAGTGAAGCAGGGTTGAACTTTTTATACCTATACTTTTCCGGAGTGGCGTGGCCTTTGCTCAACAGTGGGATAATACAGGTTAACTGTATAACCCTTCCGGATGTATAAAGATTTTAGAATATTTCAAGATTAAAAAGAAGCTATCCTTCTGTTATCTGTATTTTATAGTAAACTTGGTATTTGTAGTGCACAAATCCGTTGTAGGCATTTACAGAATGTGCCTTACGCCTGCTTTGGTTCGGCAAGAGACCACCCGAGACCTACGTTTTATAAGATTTTCTGTATTTGATACTACAAAAAAAAATACAAACACCTTACATTGAACCAGGGGCTTGATACCGTTACCAAATTCCCACTATAAGTACCGGTAAGACGTAACGTTATTTATTTATTCGTTAGTTACGTTATCTAGAAAAGCATCGCCACTTTTTTCATTTGTATTTATTTTATTTTGATTTTATTTTTGATTATGATTTATTTTGAAAATGATGTTATTTTATTTTATTTTATTTTTGTATTGATTTTATTTCATTATTATTGAATTTATTTGATGTTGATATATTATAATAATCTTACTAACTTAGTTTAAGAAACATTGTTACTAACACTCTATGGACCATGTGTCTGAAATAAAATTGTTTATTATTTTTTCGCTAAAAATTGCGTTTTAGCCAATCCGCGTAGAGCGGTTAGTTAATTTACCTGTAAAAATGCCACCCAGGTAGGGTTGCCAACCATACTTTAAAATAACGTATCCTACGTTATTTTCCATCCCCATACTTTATTCTTTTTAATAAAAATAAAGTGTGGAAAATACTTTATTTCCGACTAATGCGTGCGTTTGAACGGAATAGTCCTGTTGACTTAATTTCTGAACTACTGAATGATACTTACTCAGGTGAAGTGAAACGAAATGCAACGCTAATTTCTGAACACATACATTTGGAAAATACTATATCTTTTCTTTAAATCCTTTTTTTATAGTAGTTAGGGATAGATTTACTTTCATTTCCTGAAAAATAGTTGACAACCCTACACCCAGGTAACAATACCAAGCTAACCGGTACTTTTTCACCGGTATCTTCGTTTGACAGAAGTACCGATACCAAATTTTAACGGTATTCAAGGCCTGCTTTGAACGCCTCGGTAGCATAGTGGCTAAGCGCTCGGCTTGATAATCGTAGGTCTTAGGTTCAATGCCTAGGTGGGGCGAAGCGTGTTTTTAATTTTTGATGCATAGCCCGGGTTCGTTCACTAACCCGCATTTGGCAAGCGATGTGATTACGCTAACACTCATCAATTGTAGCGATGACTTGATTTCAAAGATGAAGCCTTTGCCCAACATTGGTAGGTAGGTCTACCTACTACTACAGAATACAGAAGAGGAATGAATATGTGTGTAGTATGCGGAATAAAAGTCGAGAAGAATAAAAGACAGAACTAGAATGACAGAGAATTGTAAAAATAAGATCTCCGATCATGTTGGAGGAAGTAGCATAGAAAAAATAAAGAATAGTATATAAATTTCACTCTTGACTGTTGTCTTAAAGTATTCCACGAAGCACACCCATAGTACAGTTGATATTTATACCAACTTTTTTAGGGTTCCGTACCCAAAGGGTAAAGTTCGATGGCGCAGCGGTTAACGCGCCCGGTCTGCGAGTGCTAAAGGTTAAGCAACTTTCGCAAAGGCCGGTCATCGGATGGGTGACCAAAAATCAATCATCTCGAGCTCCTCCGTGCTTCGGAAGGCACGTAAAGCCGTTAGTCCCGGCTGCATTAGTAGTCGTTAACAACCACCAATCCGCACTGGACCCGCGCGTGGTGGTTTATGGCCCGTTCTCCCTAGCCATCCATAGGGAAGGCTCGTGACCCAGCAGTGGGGACATAAAAATGAGCTGATGATGATGATGATATATCTATACATTTTGTTTTCGAGTAATGCGCTTACATTGCTAGTATAGATAATACTTATATACGTTGAAAATATGTCTCTAGAAAACGTAACATGATGCAATATAAATATAATTGTTGTGTTTCTTCGGTAGCCAAGCTATTGCCAAATTCGGCGAAAAATTTTATGAGTCACGAACTAGTAATTAACGTGATTGTGTCACAGTGTCACGTGACTGATCAAATATTTAATAGGATGTTTCAAATTGTCAATGGCATGTCGGTACCTACAAAATAATCTATATATTAATACGTGAAGCAAAAGCTTTGTACCCCTTTTTTACGAAAATTGCGCGGACGGAGGAGTATGAAATTTCGCACACCTATAGTTTATATAGAGAAGGCTATCCGAATGTTATTTTTTTTTTTAATTATGCATAAAAATACAATAAATCAATAAAAGAAACATTACACACAATAATATGTATTTGACAGTTTTGACACAAACGTATAATTAATAATCTTTTAAAAAATTTCAAAAATGGAAGAGGAGCGGCCGAAATTTGTCAATGCCAATCCAAACTCACATTCTATCTTTTTTAATTTTTCATTGCTTAGGATACAATCCGTGCAGCCTTAATAAAATGACGGTCGAATTTCGACCACTGGGCGACCACTAGTATTATAGAAACTATCTACCCGTAATCCCTATCCCCCCTATCCCTATCTAGTAATATGAAATTTTAATAATCACTGTGTTACTAATATTATTTATGGCAAAATCTGCTTACATTGTGTAATATTGTTTGTTACCCAAATAAAAATACTAGCTTTAGTAAAAAAAATTATGACTTTTTACGACAGAGTGCAGAGTTATGTATAGTGTGAGGTTTACTTTCCGTATTCAATCGATCACATTTAGGTACGAAAACAAATTACCGTTTTCGCAAAACATATGGCAAAATTTTAACTCTTCTCGTATGTCGCCAGGAGACTGATTCAATGCCACACAAGTTATTTGATTGTATGGTAAATAAAAATCGCACTAATATTCGTCTTCCGAAAGTATTAGTAACTAGCGGCCGCTCGCGGTTTCACCCGCGTGGTTCCCGTTGCTGTGAGATTATCGGGATAAAAAGTATCCTATGTGTTAATCCAGGTTATAAACTATCTGTATGCCGAATTTCATTCAAATCCATTCAGTAGTTTTTACGTGAAAGAGTAACAAACATCCATCCATACTTACAAATTTTCGCGTTTTTATTATTAGTAGGATAAGCCTAGGTATACTATATTCTGTCCCAATGATAGGCAAAGGGCTTCATCGTTAAAATTCAAGTAATCGCTACTACTTTATGGGTGTTGACGTAGAGACCATACTTTTGATCACCCATCCGGTAACAAACCACACTTAGGTCAGCTTAACATTTGCAATCAACAACTATTCGCACGTAGATTCGCAGCAACACACAATTGTAACCTATACAAGCAAACAGCTGGGTTTATTTCAGTATACAAATTAGCTCATCTTGATTTTGCTAAGACCCACTATAAATACGCTGCGCAGTGACAAAGGCACGGACGGACAGACAGACCGACAATGTGTATGTGTATTCGTATGTTGGATGTGTATACCGCCCCCACCCGTACACATGAGTTGTATGAAACAAGGTCAATAATGGCGTAGAGTGGTCCTTGTAAGGAATTTAAAAAAAATGGCACAAAAAAATCGTTATAAAAGTATGTATTTTAGTTCTAGCATGATGATTTTTGAAGGCTTTGCATCTTCATACAAAATAGGCACATATTTCATAGATAAGTTAGTAACTAATGGGTAACTATAATTACTAACTATTAAAAGGCATTATACTTGGCATTAATTAAGTTTTAGTTTTATCGATACCTCCATTAAAGTTAGCTCTTGCAAGTGATAGTTAGCTTACGATCGTGCTTGGTGAGCAACTTTTGCAGTTTAAGCAAAGTAAGTTTATTGAAAACCGCATTTATCCGTACATTATAGGTATGCGTTTTATGAAAGAAAATTAATTTAATTGTAAGTACCGTACAAATATTAAAAAAGTGTTTCCTGTAGTTGGCAGTTTGTTGGCGAAGTGATACGATCGTGCTTGCTAAGCAACATTCGCATTGTTCTATTCTTCGGATGGGTCATCGAATTCACTAGTCCCGGTTGTTGTAAGATGGCAGTCATTAACCCATCGTATGCATTGCTACTGTCGTCAGGGTTATAGGCTGATACGTTAATTATCAATTAATAATTTCAAATATAATCATAAATCAAAAAAGTTTTTTGATGAGCACCTACTAACTAGTCTCCACTAACAACTTTTTTTTAATCTTATAGCTACTATTTTAAATTATTTCTTTCAGAATTTTTTTATTGAAGTCGAATAAATGATTTAACCTACTTTGGCACATTGTTATAGTTATTTTGACAATAACATTATTTATACAGCTTAGGCAATAATAATTGAACTTCTATGAACGTTACTACGCCATTAATTTGTAAGTCTACAGAGAAGAAGACGTTGTACAGAGAAGAACCGGCAAGGAACTCAATAAGGGCATTTCTTGTGTCCATTTCCTTGCAGCGTCATTAAACCTACTAGAAACTGCATTAGCTACCATCGAAGAACGCTTTCTAATAACTACCTACAAAATAACGAACAAAAAATACCTTTTACATTGTCTTTCGTACTTCATATAAAAATATAAAGCGAGCATGCGCGTGCGCACCCATCGGTGCGCGCAGCCCACGGCGACGGGCATCGATTTATGCCGATACTCGATAATTAAAAACAATCCGCCATATTGCTTTTTGTCTCTTTTCTCCCCGTTTTTGTGCGTCCTTCATTTGATTGTGTCGCTTTTTGGCCTTTTTGGCCTTTTCTCTTTGGCCTCGCATTAAGGCCTATCGGTCCGAGACGTTTTAATTTATACTTTTATCGTTGGTTACGTGTTGCGGCTCTTGTTTGAAGGTTTCAGCAATTTCACGATTCGCGTTTAGAGATATTGTTGGATTAAGTTTATTGCAGATTATTATATCTTCATAATTTTTTTCGACGTACACCCCAGATTAGTAAAATGTTTGTAAATTGTGTAAAGCGTGGTTATTAAGCCAATTAGGTAAGTACATACCTTCATACCTACATCAATTTGTAGCAATGACTTTGCATAGCAGTTCAAAGTCAAAGTATTTTATTTGCAAAGAACAGGTATATACAGGATGTCAAATATAAGTATTAGAATCGCTATTCAATTAATAAACATTAACATGCAAAAAATTATTGATAATTAATAATTAAAAAACTCATTTATGCTATACTTAATAACATTTTTCTAACAACCATATACGTAGCTTCCTTGTCATTAAACTTATAGGTTCCTGTTTAAATTGATTTGGGATTCTGTTATATACTTTTATGCACATAAGTAACAACTTTTTTGATAAAGAGCAGTATTTGGGCGGAAATCTAAGACAAGTCTGTTACTGTCTCTTGTGTTTCGAGGAAATACCCTTGGCTCGTAAAAACAATTATGGGTGCTGTTTGACAAACTTGTATATCTATACTAATATTATAAAGCTGAAGAGTTTGTTTGTTTGAACGCGCTAATCTCAGGAACTACTGGTTCGAATTGAATAATTCTTTTTGTGTTGGATAGTCAATTTATCAAGGAAGGCTTTAGGCTATATAACATCACGCTGCAACCAATAGGAGCGAAGCATCATTGAAAAATGTTGCAAAAACGGGAAAAGAGCCTAAAAAATTAAAAATGCTGCCGAAAGTCACTATTCCACGCGGACGAAGTCGCGAGCACAGCTAGTATCTAATATACTTGGAATGGTTAATATGCTCAACTTTACAAATAGAGGCCTGCATGAGTCAAATGGACCTTTGTTACATATGGCTCTTATGCATTTTTTTTGGGCAATAAATATTTTATTTACATTTGTGTCATTGCCCCACAAATTGGATAGTAAATTCTTGCCTACATAATTAAGAGATACTCTGTGCAAATTTTAACCGACTAGGTTCAAGAGTTAAGGATAGGCGTTGATGTGTCATTAAGTACCTAAGTCAGACTTTGTTTAAGTATAAATGTATTAAATTAAATTAAATTAAATATTAAATATTAGACAACATCACATACATTGTTCTGATCCCAAGGTAAGTAGCTAAAGCACTCGCTTTATGGAAATCAGAAACAACGACGGTACCACAACCACCGAGACCCGACACAATATCGAAAAGTTCGTTTTTTTCGACATTGACCCGACCGGGAATCGAACCCGGGACCTCAAGAGTTAGCGCTGCCGGCGTGCAAACCACTCGGCTACGGAGGTCGTCAAATTATGTATGTATTTTTATGTATTTTTTTATTGCAGACTAGTAGATCCAGAAAAAAACTACATTTGTAATAACTGTCAACCATACGTCATAGGGTCAAAGAGTAATGGCCTCATTTGAACGGTTAGATAACGAACTGTCATTGTGAACGCAGTTTATAGCAAACCAAAAATCAATATTGACCCTCAATAGAACGAAATTTTGCACTTTTTTAAATTTCAACACAAAAACTTTACGAACAAAAAACTATCCAGGTGCAGCGAAAGGGTTGAGCGGTACTGCCGTCCCTCTCTAACGCCATACAAACATCGGCCCTCTCGCTCTTCAACCCTTTGACGAAGGGTGATTTTTTTGGGTCAAATCTCGTATTTTCTCATTGGATTTTTTATTTTATAATGAGATATTGTATTTCGGCACCTTTGTTAAGTTTTTAAAGTTTAGTATTTGTACGCGATTAAACGATGTCGTTTGATTGATTGCCGGCGTTGGAGTTGTCAGGAAATAGTGCAGATGTGCTCTAGTAATTGTTGTCACCCAAATGAACCCATAGAAATGTTACTGATAGATTTCGATCAAAAATTTGCTTGTGTACCGAACCTAACACCAACATTTAGTAATTATTTAGTAAGTTAAGAAAATTATTAACTCTGTGCATTGGTTAGTGTAGGGCTTGTACAGGGTACCTAGTGTGAGTCTTGTTTACTATCCGTATTCATTCGATTAGGTTTACGATGAAACTATTCGAAATATTTTTAGAGAAAAAGGTTATCTTACTTTAGTCGTATTTATATTCTGGAAATATCTAGCTTTATTAAGAATAATATGGAGTATTTTAAAAATAAGGAGTCTGAACGTCCAAATGTTCGTAGCAGATATAGACATAACTTATGTATACCAATGATCAATAACAATATGTATTACAAAAGTGCATTTGTTACAGGAATAAAAGTTTTTAATCATCTACCCTTAGAACTGAAAGGATTAAACTCCAATTTTTTTTAAATCAAATTAAAAACCTGATGGGAAAAGCCTTCTACAGAATATTTTGACCCATATTTCACGTAATGTTTAGACTTTTCATAATTTGATTTGTTAATGTTAATTTAAGTAAATTGCAATACAAGAAAAGGGTAATTAAGTTTATAAGCCACCTACATTTTACCTAGAATAAGATCTTTATGTACACTTAGTATGCAATAAACATATTTCTTTTTACGAAAACGAAAATTAGTATGGCATTGAAGCAGCGCCTCTTAGCGACATACGAGAAGAGTAAAAATTTGGCCATTCAAATTCTCGTTTTCTTTAAGGTGATCGAATGTCAAAAATAGTTCGCACTAGGCCCTCTATTAGTAGATTCGCTAGACCATGGATGGGCAAACTATACGGCCCGCGGCCATCTCCGGCCCGCGAATGATCAAAGTCTGTTCCGCGGCCATCTCCGGCCCGCGAATGATCAAAGTCCGGCCCGCGACCATCAAGCAAAAAATCAAGTGCGTGTGTGTTGCAAAAAATGCATACCTATAAATATATTAATTTCACAATTTTTTTTTTTTTTAAATATACAGCACAAAATTCAATAGTCTAGCCCGCCATAGATTTTGTTAGTTAATATTATCACGCGAATGAAAAAGTTTGCCAACCCTGCGCTAGACGATTCTACAACCCGCGACTCGCAGTCGCGTAAGTAGCTAGTTTTGACTCCCCTGTGTTTAGTGGGTATGTCCCTCCCTTGTGATCCCTGGATGCTATTTCCTTAGGCTCCAGGTAAAAGAGCTTGTACCATGTCCGCCTGGCTAGCTACCACCATCTCATCAAAGTCTGTCGGTATCATAACTCCCCGATAATCAAAGGTAGCTGCAGTGCTTTTCCGCTGAGGAAATATGTTCGATACGGGTTATACAGGATATTTTTTTTGCCAGCGCGCAAATTTTCTGGAGCGACTTAGAATCGGTAGATACTTGGACGCCCAAGGTAACCACAGTGTCATAGAACAATTGAATTTCTATTGTGTCTGGCTTAAGAACAACTGAGTGGTGTGGTGTGAGTGGAGTGGACTAACAGTAAACAGCTTTCTCATAGTAACATGGGTTGAAAAAATTTTTGGACTTCCCATACTTTAGCGAACACTTGATTAGCCTGATTTGTATGAAGATTCTCAATTTTTTTGTCATATTTCAACCCATGTTACTATGAGAAAGTTGATTACTTACCGATTCTGAGTCGCTCCGGAAAATTTGCGCACTGGTAAAAAAAATATCCTGTATTTTAACCGCATCCCGGGTTCGATGCCCATCGGGGGGTGGTTGACGTTATTGTGTACTCGGTTTGGTTGGTGGTAGGGCCTTTTTTTCCGCATGGCTAGCTAGAGATACCTCCATCTTATCTAAATATGTCGCCATAACATCAATCTTTGTAGCATTGTTGTGTTCCGGCAGCTAGAGATAAGATAGTCAGTGTCTCAATAGTTGAGAGTAAAGGGTGAAGTGCGCTTTCATCATTGGCCTCACATCACTTAACATCAGGTGAGATTAAGGCACTGAGCTGACCGGTAAGATTTTAAAAAAGCTGTTTGTTTATAATATTATAATTATTTTTATGAAAATATTTACCAACTATCATATTTATCTTTTTAGAAACATTAACAATTCAAATCGCCACGAAATATGGTACTATGGAAGGGGCACAGAAAAATCATGACATGTAGAATATGTAAGTGCCACGATTGTCTAACGAGTACCAGGCAACTCAACGCCCACCACCAAATCCATAACAAACGAGCGCAAAGAAAAAAAACCAATTAAATAGAATTGTAATTGTGTAATATGCGTTTGCGCCGCCATCTTCTTAACATCTGTTATTGTCAACACACCTGAGAATGGAATAGATGGTGCTAGCTCTGTCGCACTTGCTACGGTTGCGAGCGAGGGAAGGAGATGAACAATCAAAATCGGCTTCGGCGAGATGTGGAAGTGACAAAAAACTCATGCTTCCTGTGTCTTTGGTATCATTTGAAAAAGGAATAATGTTTGTACAGTATTCATTGTGAATGCAGATAAATCAGTGTTTAATTTTTGAAAATGATTTACATTACGGTTTTTGTAAATAGTTGGTCTTGTAAGTCTATTAAGTACTCAGAACCAAAAAAGCGACCTGGTTTTTTAGAGTGCAGGTTAGATCCCCACTCATGGACATTTTTTCAACACTCTTCCAATATTTTAATTTATAAAATTATCTAATATCCATAATAATAAATCTAATGAAGTTGCAGAGTTTGATTGCTCACTAGCTAGCCAACTTTTAAAATGCGTGGTCATCGCATGGGTAACTGTGACTAGGGAATTAAAATATCTCGATCTCTTTTGTGCTTTAGAAGGCAGGCTAACCGTGCAGGTTGGTTTCAGATGTTTTCGTAACAGTCTTTACAACTCACCAAGCGGTATTGAGGCAGCGTAGTAGGTTGTAGAATAGAATAGATGGTATGGCCTGATCTGTTTATTTATATGCGGCACTCATGTGGAAAAACCGGAGCCTAGCAATGGCACCATCATAAGCTGATAATGATGACGAAAGTAAAGCTTGACCCTGTGAAACTAAACCCTGACATTTTGGTATACTTGTACATAATGTTAGCACTGGCCAGTCCAGAAAACCATTTCTCAAAGCAGCTTGCATATTATTACAATCAAACATTAGTTAAACAGAAATTAATATTAATGATAACAAAAACTTACCAGTTACTGGTGCGCCAGTTTCTTGAGCAACGCATAAAACCACTCCAGCATCTTCTACAGCTCCCCACTCGATTATTTTTCAGCCTAAAACACAAGCTCAGTTAAAAGACAAATATTTTAATAACTGTATACAAATTGTTATAATGTTACTTAATCGGTTAATAAATTTTAAAAATGTGAAAGTCTGTACTTGTAATAACAAATAAATGGCCTAGTATGGGTCTAGTAACCTTTATCGATTAATGTTGATTTTGAAAATAGAATGCTAAAGTTACTTTTTTTTTTAATGAATTGTGTTTGCTTATAATATTACGAACAAACAACCACTTTGTGGAAACAAGAAAACTAAATAAGATTCATTGGAAACATTTGCATATACTACGCTCACTATGAAGTTTTGACGTATTCCATACAATGTGGACTTTTTAACAATTCGAAAATAGAATGTTTTTAACTTAACCCTTCCTTATTTGACAAAAAAGAAATTTTATATTTAGAACGCGCCGCGCTCTGAATGTGAATATAGTTCTTTTGAGTTTTAAAAACAGTTGGAAATATTAAAGCAACGTTACTTTTTAAATTTTTGCTTCCTTTTTAGTTTTTAGTTCGACATTTTTCGGTTATGAATAAAAGAAATGCTACGTTTGAAGCGGACTTAGCGGTTTTTGGAATGTGTTCTTTTGTTTGTTGATTTGCTTTTTGTGTGAGCAGCGATTTCGTGACTTTTCGTGTCTTTTGAATTGTCTTTACTTATTAGGCAAACTCATAGATTTACATTACTTATCTTATTAATGTATACCATGCGGTTACAGCCAGTATACTAGCGTTCTATTCTCTAAAACCAAACTCTTCACCGAGGAGTTAAAAAACATTGTCTGTTATTTTATTTTTTTGGGTCAACATGAAAGTAATAATAATATAATAATAATATATGTAAACTAGAAGTAAAACCACCAAGTTTTATGTTCATGACAAAAAGTATCAACCATAACCATGTAATTGGTTTATTGTTGTTATTTGTAATTGTTTATTTGACTAGCACTTTTTATGTTGACATTATTTTTTTGTATGTTGTATTTAAAATCGTATATACAATTTTTTGAGTAATTGATAATAGAAGCTTTTTTTATAAATAAAATTTGTACGCCACAACTGGCAAGACATGTTGATTCCTGTTGGAATATCGGGATAAAAACTAGTTGATCTAAGTTATAAAATATCTGTATGCCGAATTTCGTCCAAACATCCATCCGTTGAAGCGTGAATATACACACACAAAAACTTTCGCATTTATAATATTACTATTAGTATGATTATTGCTTTTATGTCTGGTGAAAATGAGCATTAGACTAATATAGGTAGGTGGTACATTATGGACTGTAGTTTTTTTCTTTTTAAACCTGTATTTGTATACCTTAACTAAGGTGGAAATGTAGTGAGACCTATATACTCATGACATCATTGTAATACCTATGTTTCACAAATAAAAAAAATATACTATACTATTCTAAAATATACTATTCATACTTATTTCCTTTAAAATAGGTACCGAATGAATTCAAACTATTTGCTTTGCTCAATAGAGCTAAGAAAAAAAAATAGTTGAGCCGAAAGTTTGTATCGAAACTTGGCATTACAGTTATCTCGGATCGCAAATAATATCGGATGTCGCATAATGATGCAACCCTTCGACGAAGAATGCAGAAAAAAGTTTCAAGAAAAAGGGTTTAAAAAAAATTACGAAAAAAAACGCAACAGTGTAATATTTTGACAAAACTGCGGAGTCACGTTACAGCCGGCTGCTAAGCAAAAAAATCCTAGGCTGCCCCCCGCTAAAGAAAGGAGTTACGAATCAGACTTCTTTTATTGGCACGACTTTTTTGAACACCATTTTGCAGATGTGACAAGTCGCTGACGTTTGCCTACTCCTTTCTTTACTTCGTGTAGGTTTTTTAGTTGGTAGGTATGTGTAAAAATAAGACTTATTGAATAATTTTTGTAACATTAGAAATTTTTACTACATAGGTACTAACTTCCCTTTATTTTTATTTAGGAAATAGTGTAAAATAATTAATACGTAAAAATACAATATAAACGATGCAAAAAATGGGAAAATATTCTTAAGCGGATTTTGAAGTTACCTTAATAATAATAATGACTTGTCCTGACTGACTGACTCATCATCGCCGAGCCTAAACCGCTGAAGCTAATTAGATAAAATTTGGACTGTAGGTTAATTGAGTGACTCAACCAGCCACTAAGAAAGGATTTTACGGAAATCCCACCCTAAGAGGGTTAAATAGGGGTCAAAGTTTGTATGAAAATCCGTCAGTGTTGAAGTAAAATACATGACAATTTTCATATATATGTATGTATTTGGGTTCTTGAAAAGAATGCCTGTCTCAGGAATGAAATGCGTAAAAAAGGGAAGGTTTTTTGGGAGAAATCGTTGTTTTTAAAGTAAAACCTATCAAAATAAATATTTTAATCGATCTCTAGATTCTTCAACAAAAATAAAGAATGACGTGTTTTAGCATTTTTCGAAAAACCTCCCCTAGAGAGGTGAAATAGAGGTGGAAAGATTGCATGGAAATCACGCGCAAAACATCACGCGTTTACCGATTCCTACACGGTGTGAAGAAACAGAACAAACATAATTTGCCCACGTGAGTAAGGCCGCGAACAAAAGCTAGTCATCTATACATTTATTAAAGCTAATCATAAATATATCACGCTTTATCGAACACGAAAATTTGAATGCGCTCTCTGGTGGAATTCAAAGAGAGTTTTTTCGCAAAAAAAGCTATCAGCTACATTATATGCTTAATATTATGATCAAAAAAGATTTTTTTAACAATAATACAGCTCACAACGCTGATCACAAACTCGCACTAAGCATGCTGATCCTGAATGATCGTCACCAGCAACGTGTAACTACACATTGTAATTATATTCAAAGCCCCTTACAAATAAATAAAGTATAAGGTCCGAACAGTTATTCCGTGTTTTGTTCCTGTCACGTAAACGTCATTTCAAATAAGAGTAAAAGAGACAGAACACGGAATAACTATTCGGACCATAATCTTTGTTTATTTGTAAGGGGGTAAGTATTCATGGGTAGTTCGCACCCAACACGCGCGCCGGCGGTGCCAAACCGTTGCTGGGCCTAATTTGTAATGGTGTGTTTTAACGGTTGCCATCTCATCTGCAGCAAGCACTGATTAGTGCCCTTAGCAATTAAAATTATATTGTGTTTGTATTCACAGCAGACAAGTAAAGACTACATCTGGGACCAACAGCATAACTTATGCCTTCTCATCTCACAACTTAAATGAGAATAAAAATTGAATTAACTTACCCCTAACAAGTACTAATAGTCTAAATACTTGGACGCCTAATGTAACAGTGCCATAGAACAATTAAATTTCTATTGTGTCTGGTTTAAGAACAACTGAGTAGTCTAACGACTAAGACTTAAGAGCCATCTCAGTTCGTTTTACATTTTTCACGGTTACTTAAAGTACCACTTTTACGAACACTTTACCTTAAATAATCCATCCACTGTTATTTCTCATTAATCTCAGTCGATAAAATACGATATACCATATCTTGAAAATAAAATTTAACGATAACTTCACTTTCCCGCCAAGAAGTCTTGAACTTTTCGACGTGCATAAATCACTGGCAGTTGATTACCTACCGCCAAAAATAAAAAAGTATAAAACTATAGACAAAAGTAGAAGTATGATTCTCTTTGGTGGCGTTGGAACTATGCCATACAGCCACAACGCATTGTTGTTTTAACAGCACACGGTTAATTTAAATAAAACAAGAGGCTAATCAATCTTATTTGTAGTTAATCATAGTGTGATGATTAAATCATCTAGTTTAAATGAGTCACAAACGGCAAGAGGTGCTGACACTTGAGATAAACAAAAAGCAAATAAGATAAATAATAATATGTAATTTGTACATGTTTATAAATATCTTTTAATTTTTAAGCTTTTTAAGTTAATGTTTACTTTTTACAGCAGTATTTTCCTATTAACTATTTCGTTTAGTTTTTTTCGAACTTACGGTCTCAGAGCCAAGTCCCGGGTTCGATTGCCGGCGGGGGTACATGTTTATGTACGCGGTTTAGTTGGTGGTAGGGTTTGTTTTGGCTGACTGGCTAGCCACCACCATCTTATCTATATATTAATACGTGAAGCAAAAATTTGTACCCCTTTTTACGAAAATTGCGCGGACGGAGGAGTATGAAATTTCGCACACTTATAGTTTATATAGAAAAGGAGTGCAGAATGCTATTATTTTATTTAAATTAGGCATCAAAAATACAGTAAATTAAATAAACATTGTTTTGTACATTTAAAAAAAAATTCAAATGGAATAGGAGCGGCCGAAATCTGTCAATGCCAATCCAAACTCACATTCTATCTTTTTAAATTTTTCATTGCTTAGGAAACAATCCGTGCAGCCTTGCAGCTTCATCATTTAGCCGAAATAGTAAACAGCTTTTTATAAAAACTATGGTCGAATTTCGACCACTTGGCGACCACTAGTCTAAATAATTATGTCGCCATAACGTTGGAAACATAGTTGTGTTCCGGCAACAAGAGCTGATATGATAGCCAGTGCCTCAGCAGTTGAGGATTCCGGTTGAAGTGCGCTTCCACCTTATCCTGGCCTTATCATCAGAGAGATGAAGGTAATGTGACCTGCCGGTTTAAAAAAAAAGAAAAATGTGACGAGTTGACAATTCTAAATCCAAATAATGGAGCGTCAGAAAAAAAGCGGTCCGATTTCATAAAATATTTCTAATTATGGCAACTGAGAGCGTCAGCCGGCAGGCGCGCCGACCTCGTTATTAATTTTCAAAATTTTAACAAATCTGACATTTTTGTTATTGTAAAGTATGCACGCTATTTGGGAGGCGCGCATTATTGCGTTTCGTTGCTGCGCGAGCTTATAACATAACTCATAAGCGTTGCGGCCAGTTTGCATTAGATAAAAGCAGACTATGTTTTTTTTTAATTTAATTTATGCAAGTAGAGTTTCATTGAAATTGATGACAGCTAAGTGGTCTATATAAAATTTTTGGGAAAGTAAAAAACTGTTTCTGACCTCTATCATAGATCATACTAATATTATAAAGAGAAAAGTTTTGTATTTTTGTATGTTTGCAACGAATAAACTCAAAAACTACTGGACCGATTTAAAAAAATCTTTCACCATTAGAATTCTACATTAGAGCTGAGTAACATAGGTTATATTAAAAAAGAAATGTCCACCCGTGCGAAGCCGGGACGGGCCGCTAGTATTTAATAATTAATGGGAACAAGTGTCGATCACTTGGTTCTATTATCCGTGATTAGGAACTAAATGGAACACTCGTGTCATTATCCTATCATCGGTTCGGATGTTGTGAAAGCCGGGTAGACCAGGCCAGATGCTCAGGAGCCTATATTTTCTATGTGCCTTTTTTTTCAATTATGAACCCCTAATCAAACTCTTGTTACTGTAAAAACAGAATCAAAACTCATTTCAACCACTTATAAGACCGATCGCATCGACCGGTCGACCGAATGTATTTCCAAAAATGCACTCTTTTTGCCGGGCGGGTGTCCGATGCTGCGTAATTTTAGGAAAATTCGGCAGCGCGCCGCGCGGCTTAGCGAACTCAGTAATTACACCTATTTCGATCACCGAACTTTTTGCGTGCGTTATGTTAACGTTGTTACTTCGCGATCAACGATTTTTAACGATCCTATATGCGACAGAATAAGAACGAGAATCGCGTAACAACATGTTTAATATTACATGTAATACGTAGATGTATGTTCGTGGCGAAGTGAGAACATTGTCATGGTTTTTCTTGGTTCATACGTTTTCAAAAGGTGGTCAGGTTTTGTACGTATGTGGAATTCTTGTGTATAAAGATGATTATGGGGATCCGGTCGAGTTTTTAGCCCGTTAAAAGGTATTGGTAATCGTTTCATTAAACCACCAGTTTTGAACGAACCTGCCGGTATTGGCCGAACACGTATTTCAATTAAAGATACGAACAATTATGTTCAATAGTAAACTTGTTGAGTAACATTTAGTGAAAAATAATGGTGCTGAGACTTTATACTTATAAGAAGATGCTGATGATGATGTCCCACTGCTGGGCAAAAGCCATTGAAATCAAGTCATAGCTGCTATTTATGAATAGGACTACGGTTGATAAATATGGGTCGGTGGTCACAAAGCTAGGCAGTTAGGCACACACATTTTTATTTATTTTATTTTATTTAAACTTTAGCAACATAAATATTACATGGCGAACTTAATGCCTGAGGCATTCTCTACCAGTCAACCATAGGGTAGTGCTGAGATAACATCACACATACATCACACATCAAAAAATCTGGTACTTTTTACCCAAACTGGGAGTTGAATCTAGAACCTCCTAATAACGAGACGAGGGCTTTGCTACTCGGCCACCGAGGCGTCAGAAATATAAAACACATATAAATTAACAATAATTGGTTGCCATCTATATTATGATACGACGAAATCGATTTAAGAAAAGATTCTTTATAACCCAGAAATACCGTAGGGGTTACATCTGACCCACCTGCTAAATCTTAACACGGCTACAATAGCGCGGGGCAAGTACAATAGCGACCCCTGGACCCGCTCGTCGGCTGCTCAATAAAAAAACACGAGGTCGTGCCAAAAAAAACCGAAAAGATGGCAAAGGTGTCTCATTTTTTAATAAAAAAGTTCGCCAAGGTTAAGACCCATGGGAAAGAGTTAGATACGGTTTGGAACACTCCCTTTTTCCGATCTTCCGCGTTTTTTATCTAACTGTTGGCGAGGGTACCGTTTACTA
Organism: Eudonia lacustrata; assembly: GCA_947562085.1. Taxonomy (NCBI): domain Eukaryota; kingdom Metazoa; phylum Arthropoda; class Insecta; order Lepidoptera; family Crambidae; genus Eudonia; species Eudonia lacustrata. The sequence goes on along the minus strand of OX387334.1, from coordinate 5,624,757 downwards.
TTATGTTCGGTTCAAAAATTGCCGAATTCACCCCTTTTAGGAAGCAACAGATGATGCGAGACGCGTGAGATAGTTTTTTTTCCCTTTAATTTTTCGCGACTTGATTTATAACTGTTTGGCGTAATTTGAGATTTTTATAGAATTTCTTCCGTTGTAGGAGACTTTAAGAGGATTTAATAACGGTTCTGCACAAAGGAACTGTAGCTTTTTTATGATATGGGAATTAATACTTTATGATATTTGATAGTATACATGAACCGTTTTCTACTAATACTTTGAACTATCAATCGTTGGGAAATAGTAGACCATTAATCAATAACAATGCCCGAACTTTTATAATGAATTTAAATAAATATATTGTGAATTAATGTATTTCTATCTGTATTGGGTATCAAATAGTAACTATTTAAAGCTTAATCAATCATAATCATCATAACTATCAACATTACTACAAATAACCACAATACAATATATAATTACTTTTCAATCACAAAACTATCGCTGCATATCATTTTTTCTTATGTCAGTTTTGTCAATATATTTTTTTATTGCGTCGTACGCAATCAGAAGCTATTGTCCGCAATTGTGGGCAAGATGCCCCTCTTTGACCAGTAAAAAAAGGAAAAGGTCGTCGGGGTCATAAGTCAAGCTATTCAGTGCCGGCTATGCATAGGGTCACTATAATCTCGGGTCTATTTCGACAATGAGGTCATGATTCTCATTGTGGCATTGCGAATTTCGAAGTTCGAATTCCAGAAATGTGTGTTTCTTGGTAACGCGATACCTGTGTGACCCTGGGTCACTTCGACCTGTGATTTCATTGTCCCGGCTGTAGGGTTAAGTTATTGTAGATCAATAAGAAATTTATCTGTATAATAGTTTTGTTACGCGAATGAATATATTTTTTTTATGTATTCGTATTCGGATTCGGACACACCATTGAATGGATAGTGGTTTTGGAGTTTGAAAACGTTCGGTTCTTTTCTTAGAGAGTTCTTAATAAAACTAATATCGATTGCTAGTCCTTTAAGTTATTGTAAGTAAGTAAATAAGTAAAATACACAGTAAAATATACATTATAATTATAATATTTGATACATAAGGCAAGCAATTGGAAATGGCTCAGCATGTGCTGACCTAGGAATAAGATCCCAGACAGAACTGGCAGTAGCTGTCAACGAGTTAGACCTAAAACATGCCCATAAAAATCGAAACATTTATTTTTATTTCTTTCGAATTACAAATGTTAGGCATTGTCTGAGTGGTAGAGCCACGCTGCGTTGCAGCATGAAATAGGCCGGCTCGCCCGGCGTAATACCACCCGTCACAGAATATCGGCGTAAAACAATGGCACTCGTTGCTGTTGTGTTTCGTCCGGTGAGTGAAAGTACCGGAGGCCTATCTCTCACCCCTTCCCCTCCCAATTCCTATTCCCTCCTCAAGATCCAACTCCTTCCTCAAGGTTGGCAACGCATCTGCGATAACTTTGGTTTTGCGGGTGTCCATGGGCGGCGGTGATTACTTCCCATCAGGTGACCCGCCTGCTCCTTTGCGTCCTTTTAACAAAAAAAAAATATATATTTGTTTTTGTACTTATAATTAGTTGAACAGTTAATATTCAAATAGCGTACCTCGGTCTAGCAATTTGACCACCGAACTTAGTCTAAAGATACTCGGTATGGATAGTAGTAATTCCGCCTAGCTAGCTACCACCTTCTCATAAGTCTGTCATCATAACATGACTGTTAGTAGCATTCGCACAGCTAGAACTACGCACGGCGACAGATCAACCTACCCAAACCTGTCAAATTTCTCCATTGAATATTAATCCTTATAACCAAACATTAAAGTTCAAAATTGATTGTAGAAATTTGACAGTTTTGGGTAGGTTGATCTGCCGCCGTGTGTACATAAGTCTGTTCCTCAGTAGTTAACGATTCCGGGTGAGGTTCGCTTCCACCTTTGTCCAAATCAGTAGCGGTAGCCAAAGTAACTTAAGAAACCGATAGCGAAGTTCGAAAAGAATAAAATGTATGGGATTGACCTAAGCCGCGCTAAATCACGTGGTCAATCTTATGTCAATCCCATACATTTTATTCTTTTCGAACTTCGCTACCTTATCGTCGTCTTAATGTTCTTCGGCTACCGCTACTGGTGAGATGAAAGGGAAGAATTTACCCATTGTGATATAAAACAAAAGAATGTCACCAACCCACCATGTTATACCGTAAGTACCTATTCAAAAGAATAAAGTCATTATACCTGCACACAATAATAATTTAATTTTAAATTCACGTATAAATTAGCGGTACCATGTATATTCATTATTCGGTTACACTATTACCGAAATTAATTGTACCCTATAAATCTCTGGACAAAAGTTTCAAGTAAAAAACAGTCTCAACTCATATTAACCTTGGTTGGATTATTTATTAAATATTCGCGGACGCGTACCCCAAGACGCTGAGCAGATAAAGGCATTTCTTTAAAACCAGTACCATTTCCCACGATTCACCCCAATTTTGTCAATTTCAGGGTTATCTTTTAACCCGGCAACAAAAAGTGGATCATTTTGAAAGTGGTCGTTTTATTTAAGCGATTTTTAGCGATTTTTTTTTAAGATTCATTTTTTTATTTATTGAAAACGTGACCCTGTTCCGTGATGAGGTCCCGAACTTGTGAACCGAATTTAACCCTGCGGATATATGTGAAATTCGATACAGTAATTGTTGACATTGTTGTTGTTTTTTTCAATATTATATTTATATTTGATTAAATCGACAGGTTTTTTTTATATATTTTGTTATAAGACTGATCTTCTTGGGAAGTAATAAGGAGGATTTTGTGATATATTTACTAATAACAGTTACTAGTATTGTTAGTAGAATTCTGTTTTAATTTTAATAGGTTTAATTCCAAATCGATATATAGAAAGTTAGGTAAGTAAAGATGCTTTGCAAATGTCGAGTACGTAGGTACTATATCATAGCATTTAAAACATACATCTTTAGTGGTAAAATTCGACGCTTCAGGTTCGATTCCTGAAATTTCTGAAAGTGATTGACTTTCACTTAGTAGTTAACGGTCTTATATTCAGAGGCCACGGCTTAGATTCCCAGCGAAGGGTATACATGTTAGTACTCGTTTGGTTGGTGGTAGGACTTGTTTTTAATCTGCCTGGCTAGCTACCACCATCTTATCTAAATACGTCGCCTTAATGTTAATGTCTTAGATAAATGATTGATCTCGCGCGCTCGACTAGATACCGCCGGCGTACTTGTAAAATGCGGCAAAAAATACTACACCGAAGTCGGCGTACCCGAGTCAGTAGCCTGCTGTCAGTCGCGTTGCAAACTGTGTGAGGTGCGCTTACCGAATGTTTTGTTAAATTTTGGTCATAAACCGTAGTAAAATGCCAGTTTGCGTAGTTAAACTGTGTAAAAATAATACTACAAGAAATAAGAAGGACACCGTTCTTACCTACAATATTAAGTTGCCGCATTCACGGAGCCATTGTTTTTAGGTAGCGCGGTATATAGTCGAGCGCGCGAGACCAATCATTTATCTAAGGTTAATGTATTGTTTTGTTCCGACAGTTAGGAAAAAGATAGCCAATGCCTCAGTAGTTATGGATCCTGGGTAAAGTGCGGTTCCTTCTTCGGCCTTATCATCACCTAACATCAGGTGTGAGACGAAGGCCAACCGCAACCCATTTGTATAATTAAAAAAAGCAGCTGGTCTCAATCCTTCCAACTTTGAAAGATTAGGGGAGATTCAGCTTACAACGAACCAGAACATCGTTAACGAACGATGTCTCAGTCAATAATGGATTAAGTAATGGGTGTTAACGACCGCCGTCACAAGTAGCGTGTTAAACTTTGGTGCCTAGTGCGAGTTTTATTAGCCATTCGATCAAATCAGAATCAGAATCTTTTTTTTTTTTCTTTATTTATTTATCTTTATCTTTATTTCTTTAAGTCATCAACAAATCGTTAATTTGTATGTGTCCATACAAACTCTGCACTGATTTTTTTGAAATTCTTGCGTCAAATTCAAATTCAAATCATTTATTGCATATCACATTACAATATAATACAATACAGGTGGAAAATTTGTTAAGGTATTCATGTGACACCCTGCAAGGGTACAGCAACAGCATCAGAGGGTTAATTAAAATGAACTTAAATTATCTTTCTATTATTCAAACCACTCAAAACAATTAATACAATTTAATTTAATTAATTAAATTAATTAATAATAATAAATAATTATTACATAATATATTAATAATATATTACGTATATTCATTAACACCTTAAACGCCATATGTCCGACAAACAATTGAATTTCTATTGTGTCTGGGCCTGTCAGCAGTCAACCTGTTAAGCCTTTATCTCACCATGAAAGCGCACTTCACCCCGAAAAATCAGCTACGGAGGAACTGGCTATCTTTATTTTAACTGTTAGCACACAACAATGCTCTAACATTGATGTTATGGTGGGATACTTAGACAAGAATGGTGGTAGCTAGCCAGGCGGACTTAAAACAAGCCCTACCACCAACTTAAGCACGAGTACGAGCTGAGTACAACCGCGTATACTCCCCGCTGACAATCGAACCCGGGAATCAGATCAGTGGTCTATACTACTAGACTACAGAGACGGTTTAAATTGGAAGCAATCAAAACCTACAGCTATCCACCAAAGACAAACAAAAGAACGACGACAACAAAAACAAAAGCACACGAACATTTATGCATTCTTTATTCCGTGTATCGAGAAAACTTATTGTACATTTAATATCACATATCGACGCGCCGATACAAGCCGTTTCTTGGTAAAAAAGCGTACGGACGCATATGCGCGCAGCCAGCTAAAAATAATTTCCAACGTTTAATACAAAAATCGCAATAATTAACTTCGTTACAGTCCAATAAATTACAATACGAGAAAGAAATGCATTCACGCACACTGGCGCGCGCCGTTTGTATAAGGGCATACGATTGAAGATACATAGGGATGTTCGGCCGCTGGGTGCACGTGATTATGTCGATGCTTAATCTAAGTAATTGCCAAATTAAGTCATCATCATCATCATCTCAGCCAAAAGACGTCCACTGCTGGACAAAGGCCTCCCCCAAGGATCTCCACAACGGTTTTGTGCTGCTCGCATCCAGCGGCTTCACGCGACCTAATAATTAAGTCATACCTACAATTAATTATTTAATTGTAGCTATGAATTAATCACCGTTGGCGTAATCACCATCCGTGCTAAATGCGGGTTGGTGATCACAAACTCGGGCTATGCATTGAAAATCTGAAACACAATTATTTACCCGTAAAATTGAACAACATAATTAAGACACGACCACAATTTAAGTTTCCCTGTTACAAAAGGACACTGCAAAGGGTTCAAAACGTCAGGATAAAATAGAATAATATTGAAATTCAACGTGAATAGAGTCGTAAAAACGAGTAAACTAGGTAATAGATCGAGGCAATTTTATTATACACTTTTATTATTTTTTGCTTTTTATCACCGATCCCTATGTAGTTTAAAAGGTAGAATACAATAATGGTTTTGTAAGTGGAGTCCTAAAAAGCATAATTATATATTTTTACAAGCAATGCTCTCCTTTTGTTTGAGTTTTTAGGTTCATCGTCGTATCTTTTAAATCTTAGTTTGTTTTATATTGTCACTGTTGTTTACTATGGCAGTGTATTCTTCTAGAACAAATGTAAAAGTAATTTATTGTTGTTCATAAATAATGCTCAATTAAAAAAACTCCAATGAACTTTCTAACACCTTATAAATAGTATTTTATTAAATTTTAATTTTCTATCGATAGCTTCACTACACCACGTAACCCCATCACTACTCTCGCTCGATCACAAATACATTGGTATGATTTATCTCCTACACGGACAACAAGTCATGTGTGGATAGTATCACTGCACACATGCGCAGGCGGTTATTATGCAGACTGTTCGATACGTGATGACTGCACTCGCGGAGGCACGCGGCTTCGGTCGTGTTGAATTGGCGGCTATATGAATGCGATATTAAGCTTTGGTGTGTAACGGTGATGACGATTTACTATTATGCTAACCTCGCTTTAAGATCCTTTAAACTTTTAAGATTGGTAAGAGGTCGTCCATTAATTACGTGATGTTTTATAGCAATTTTTTAGACCCCCCCTCCCCCCTGGTGATACGTGGTGAGGTTTTGTATACCCCTCCCCCCCTACCTAAGATCACGTGTATTTTTTGTACATACTAAGTAGGTATGTTTAAAAAAAACATAACTTGAAAAACAGTTTAATCGAATAAAATTCTGGACAAAAAGCAACCGTATATAGAAAAACAAATAAGGTAGTTACGAAGAGACTAAAATAAAAGATAAGTATTTAAAATTTTAAGGTTGCAGGCGGTTTCAGATCAAGATTTATTAAGAAAACATAATGTAATTGAAAAAATAGTGGATACTGTCCTCGGACCAAGGATTAGCCAGACTTTCTTCCACAATAAGTAATAGGTGGTTTCATTCATGCATTGGCGGTAATATTTGAACAACACTGCGAATCTACAACCGATAAGAATTTCCGAGTTCATAGACTAGATTGGAAAAATAATAAGGCGGTAGCGTTATCAGTTTTAAGCAATTCTGCAAAATTGTAAAAACAAATGTGTTTCGGTTTCGAAAATAAATACACATGATATATCCTTTAACCCCTCCCCCCTTGTGATATTAGTGTTTTTTTTTCGGACCCCCCTCCCTCTTTGGGCCTCACGTGATTAATGGACGGCCCCTAATTATATTCTTAAACAAAAGTAAATACAAGTCAGTGTAATAACTGACACTATACAAGACGTTTTGCGTGAAACAGAATGCGATTTAAAACAGTTGACAGTGTAGTGCATTTTTGTGTTCCGGCTAGAGGAATCTAGTAACTCAGTATTCAGTGGTTAATGTTTTCAGGTTTCAAGGTCACCAAGTTTCGCTTCTACCTATTAAGAGCGTTTACGCCGCACACTAGCGCCACTAATGAAAAAATAAACATATGTAGTAATTAGAGATAGAAAATCAAATTTTGCTCAACAAACTATTTGAATAAAGTAATTTAGCATTTTTACGTTACCTAATGAACACCTGACATGTTATGGTTTAGTTAAATAAGACGTTACGGCCACTTTTAACTATAACGCCATATTTAACTAAACCATAACATGTCAGGTGTTCATTAGGTGACGTAAAAATGCTAAATTACTTCATTCAGATAGTTTGTTGAGCATAATTTGATTTTCTATCTCTAATTACTAGATATGTTTTTTTTTTCATTGGCGGCGCTAGTGTGCGGCGTAAACGCTCTTAAGTTTTAGTGTAAGACACCGTAAGATCCGTTTTACGTGATGGCTACACTCGCAGAGGTACTCGGCCTCGCTAGTGGTGAATTTCTGGTTATATGAATGCGATATCTATCCTACATTACCCATCAATTGTAGTGCCTTGTAGCCTGCAATTGTAGCCTTTGCATAGCAGTGGGACGGTAATAGGCTACATGGCATAGTAGAAATTAATATAGAGAAGAGACACGACACGCGAATCTTAACGACGTCATTCGCCGTGCCTTTTTTATCGTCAATGTGCCAGCTGTATTGGAACCCAATGGGCTGGCTCGTGACGATGGAAAGAGGCCCGATGGAATGACGCTCGTTGCCTGGTCACAGGGTCGATCCCTGGTGTGGGATGCGACATGCGTGGACACCCTGGCTCCATCCCACATTAGGGCAACCTCGGTTAGTGCTGGCGCGACAGCTTCAGCGGCTGAGGACCTCAAACGGCGCAAATATAGTTCTCTAAGCCTTGGGCACATATTTGCGCCGTTTGGGGTTGAAACTTTGGGACCATGGGGACCGGCAGCTCGAAAACTTTACCAACAAATTTCCGCTCGACTTATAGAGACCACTGGTGACCCTCGAGCTGGCGCGTATTTTGGCCAACGCCTAAGTTTGGTCATCCAAAGAGGAAACGCCGCTAGCGTCCTGGGCACTCTCCCGCTTGGCGGCGATTTGGAGTCCCTTTTTTATTTGTAATAATTATGTGTAAATTTCTATATATTTATATTTTTTAACTTCTCTTAATTATAATATTTGTACTGAATAAAAAAAAAAAAAAAAAAAAAGAGAAGAAGTGAAAAAAGAATATGTGTAATAAATAATACGTGTTGCATTACACTGTATAAACCCATAAAGTTTATTTTAGACAAATATAAATAAATTACGGTTGATTTTAGACCACTGGGCGAATTAGTTGACGTTGATTAGAATACAAGTGAAGAGTGCTTTTATTTTTTATTTTTTTTACGGGTAAGCACAGTGCCTTGATCTCACCTGATGTTAAGTGATGATAAGGCCAATGATGGAAGCGCACTTCACCCGGGATCCCTCAATTATTGAGGCATATCTTATCTCTAGCTGCCAGAACACAATGCTACAAACATTGATGTTATGGCGACATATTTAGATGAACAATGCCAGGAGCCAGCCCTTTCGTGGTCCAACAATAGTAAGCAATAATAAGCTCAATCTGTTTTATCAGAATGTACGCGGTCTTAAGACTAAACTTAGAACATGGCGCAACAATTTACTTCTGGCAGAACATGACGTCGTGGCTGTGACGGAGACATTTTTGGATGGCTCGGTTAAAGATTCTGAACTTGTTTGTGGTGATTGGAGTGTTCTGCGTCGTGACAGAGGCACGCCCTGCGGTGGTGTCGCGCTAGCCGCGCGAGCGCCCATTGTGCTGCAACGATGTCGCGACTTGGAAACTGAATCCGGCGAGGATCTTTGGAGTAGTTTTGAGTGGCATGGACGGCTATTTTACGTGTGTGTTGTGTATATTAAACCAACTGCTAGTGACAGTGAGTATATGCAATGGTTTTGTAAAATTGAAAATTTCATTAATGAACTTAAAGCCACAGTTTTAATTGTAGGTGATATTAATTTAAATAGCGCTTCTCTATGTATTAAGAATTATTATTGTTATTTCCTGTCTTACTGTAACATATTGGAGAGGAATATGGTATTGAATCTACATGGGGGAGTATTGGATGTCGTGTTAATTAGGCAGAGCAATGTTGTTTGTGAGGTATATGTCTCTGCTACTGACGGGATAGTCTCGCCGGACGGATATCATCCGCCCTTAGATGTAGTTATTGAGATTAACGCGAGTCACCGCTCTGAAAATCTGAAACCATCAAATATTGATCCGTGTAAAGATTGGAATTTTAAAAAGTGCGACTACGAGCGCTTGTTGGAGATGCTTTCTGATTGTTCTTGGGACATGGTCCTCCGTGAATATGATGTTTGCGCTGCAACTAATAAGTTCTATGAAATTATATATGGCTACTTTGACGAGTGCATGCCCAAAAAAACGCGTAAACCTAATGTAAGCCACCGTTACCCTGTCTGGTTTTCAAGCGACATTATCCGCGACATAAAGCGGAAAACTAAATTGCATGCCTCATGGAAGCGGAATAACTGTGAGGAAACATACAATCTGTTCTCTCAACTTAGGGCTGATCTTAAACGTTGTACAGCAGCTGCTTACAGTCAGCATATGAAAAACATTGAGGGTAATATAAAATCTAACCCGCGACAGTTTTGGCAGCACATTTTAAGTCTACGCACGAAGGGCGGATTTGAGCCTAACGTCACATATAATGGCAAAGCTTTTTCAGGCGTAGAAGCAGCGCAGGCCTTTGCTACTTTCTTTGCAAGTGTCTTCTTGCCTGAGATCCCACAGCTAGACGCCGCGCTTGCATCCAGCTCTGACAGTAGCCACGATAGCAATTACGTCAACATATCCCAAATCACACCAAAGGCAGTCTTACAGGGAGTAAATAAGCTGAAGTCCAATAGCTCTATTGGACCCGATAGTGTTCCCCCGGTTTTACTTAAGCACGCAAACCAATATCTTTGCATGCCATTGTGCCATATTTTTAATCTCTCTCTAGAAACTGGGAAATATCCGCCTCAGTGGAAGCTATCTAGAGTTAGCCCAATACCCAAAGGCCTGGATAAGTCCAACGTTGAGGAGTACAGACCGATCGCCGTTCTTTCATCCCCAGCAAAGGTGTTCGAAAGCATAATACACACATATGTATACTCACATCACAGGTGGATAAATACCTCTGCAACGAGCAGCACGGTTTTAGACGGAAAAGGTCTGTTGAGACGAATTTGTTGGCTTTAGTCGAGTATGTCTCTACCAATTTGGACAGATGCTCACAGGTGGACGTACTCTATTTTGACTTCCGCAAGGCATTCGACAGGGTGAACAATGATGTTTTACTTCAAAAACTTTGTTCACTAGGTTTTGCGCCGAGGCTTCTTCGACTTCTTGCGGATTACCTTCGGGATCGTCAGCAGTTTGTTAGACTTGGCGTGTATGATTCTGTTCCGTATCATACACGTTCTGGAGTAAGTCAGGGCTCTATACTTGGACCCCTCCTATTTTTAATTATGATAAACGACCTCCCTAGCGTTTTGGTAAACTCGCGCTGCCTGATGTACGCAGATGACCTCAAACTTTTCAGAGAGGTAAAGACCAATGCAAACTGCAGGGATCTGCAACGTGACGTTGACGCAGTTTGCCAGTGGGGTGACCGAAATGGGATGGAGTTCAACGCCGCCAAATGCTCTGCAATGACCTTTAGCCGTCAACGACAGCCGATAATCTATGGTTACAACCTAAATGGTAAATTACTGACGCGAGTAACCAATGTGAAAGACTTAGGCATCACGTTTGATCTGAAATTAACATTTCATGATCACGTTGTTGCGCTAGCAAAAGAGTCATTTAGGAGATTGGGTTTCATACTAAGAAATTCCCGTGACTTTAATGACCACAGTTTGATACGCTTGATATTTGCTGCGCTGGTGCGGTCCAAGCTGGAAAACGCTATGTGGGTGTGGAATCCACATGAAAGCAAATATGTACTTTTACTTGAAAAGGTACAAAAAGCTTTCCTTAGGTACCTTTACAAGCGCGTCAGAGGATATTATCCATACATGTACCCCACAAAATTTCTACTTGGCTGCCTCGGGTATAACTCGCTAGAGGTCAGACGGGAGAAGCATCAAATGATAGTTATGTGCAAAATACTACATGGAAAAATTGATGCCCCCGATCTGCACGGTGACTTGTCTCGGTTATTTGTTCCTAACAATTATAATCGGAGTAGGAAGCATAAGGTGTTTGCAGTGCCACCTTGTCGCACAGTAGCCCGCGCCCAGTCGCCTATACCACGCAGCCTTTCATTATTCAATGCTCTCCTAGAAGCCAATCCCGAATGCGATTTGTTTGCAGATGGATGGTTGAACATATTGTCAGAGTGCTTGCGTTTTTGTGAAAGAAATGTGTGAATGCGTGTGTTTTAAGGATATTTAATGTTAATTTATTAAATTTTAAATAATTCCACTTTTTTAATTTTTATATATTTTGTAATTATTTTTGAATCAATGAATTGTAATATTTTATTGTATAATTGAATTTATTTGTGTTTTTGATTGAATTTGCTTTATTTTTATTTGGTTTTTATGAATTGTATTGTTTATTATTGATGTCTTTTTTTTTTGTTAATTAATGTAATTGGTTTTTGTTACCGTTTTAATTAATTAAATAAATAAATAAATAAATAAATAAATAAATAAGATGGTGGTAGTTAGCCAGACAGGCAAACAAGCCCTACCACCAACCAAACCGAGACACAAACATGTACCCCCCGCTAGGAATCGAACCCGGGACCTCTGGGACTAAACCAGTGGTCTTAACCACTAGACCAAAGAGGCGGTGCTCCTTCATTCAAAAAGAAAGAGCTGTAAAATCTGCTCTTATCTGATGCTAAGCAGATAAGACCTCTTTACTTCATTTTTGTAAAGTCCAGATTTTTTTTTTTTTTTTGGAGAGAGACTGCTGGTTGCTGAGGGGCATTTCCAGCTTCACCGGTCCAGATGCGAAGACAGCAGAGCTAGTGAAGGATGTCACTTTGACATGGTATTATAGTGTTTCGCTACTTTCGTTGCAGTCTGTACAAATCAGCTGCATACCCGGAACGTAATTAATAATGCAGACTGCGATAATGCGTAATAATTTCGTCACGTCTCTGTCTGTCCGTCTGTCTGGTACGGCTCACTGTATGCGTACGTAGTCACGAGTCGGAAGATGTAACAATAACAACGATAGGACTCTGGTGATTAAAAATATAAAATGTATAAATTTTTATACTACGTGTGATGGATGGTGTTGAATAATGTGCTTATTTTGTGAGCTTACAAAAAAATATATCATAATTATAATTATACGTCAAGATAAACTAATTTATAAAATAAACGTGAGTAGATCCGTAAAAGTTGTTTCATTTCAAATAATATTATATTTATCATAGCGATTAATTTAAATATTTTTTATCCTGGAGTTTCGAACTCCTTACAGGGTCCGTGGTCATAGGGATACTGAGATGTGGTTGATTTGTAGGTAGCTAATTAAAAGAGGTTAGTAGAATACAATAAGAGGTTAAGTAGTTATTAGAAGACCAACACTTCGGTTTCCCAGTGACCACAGACCCTCTAAAAGGTTTTAATTAAAATAACTTTGTACCACTTTTTTACGAAAATTGCACGGACGGAGGAGTATGAAATTTCGCACACTTATAGTTTATATAGAGAAGGTTATCCGAATGTTAATATTTTTTTTAAATTATGCATAAAAATACATTAGATCAATAAAACAAACACTACCATGTATTTGACACACACGTATAGATACTCTTTTCAAAAATTTCAAAAATGGAAGAGAGGCTGCCGAAATCTGTCAATGCCAATCCAAACTTACTCATATTCTATCTTTTCAATTTTTCATTGCTTAGGATACAATCCGTGCAGCCTTAATAAAATTATGGTCGAAGCCGAGACTTCAAAGTACACAAAATATTGACACAACTAGCTTGCTTGTAAATAACCACTCTGGTTCCAGACCTAAATTTAGACTACGCTGATTATTATTATTATTGTTATTTTTATGTTTTTATTCTGATTTCATTTTATTCTAATTTTAATAATTACTAACATAGTCTTAAGCTATATAAGTATTGTTACTTACAAAAATGGATTTCTGTATCTGATTAAATAAATAGATTATTATAATTATTATTACCTATGTTGCTGATAGATATAATTAGATAATTTAAATTATTTTGAATTATATTATATTATTATTATTTATTCAATTATTTATGGAATTATTTGTTGTATTAAAATTTATAATAGATTATTGAAGAATGATTATATTATTATTATTATTTTTTGTATAAATTGGATAGGTACTATAATATCAAACTCAATACCTACTTAATGTAATTAATATTAATTGATTAAATTAATAGTTATTATTAGTTAGTTTATTTGTTTATTTACCGGTCGTTGTGGAGATCCTTGGGGGAGGCCTTTGTCCAGCAGTGGACGTCTTTTGGCTGAGATGATGATTGGGTTAATCCTGTAATGATAGATGTAAGTGTGGAAATAAATAAATAAATAAATAAATTTTAATACTAACATTTATGCAAATTGTAGGAACACACAATGTCGGTACAAGTACACAAGGTTGAAAATTGAAAGGCAATTGTTTGCGTAATACCAAATATATTGACGATGTGATAATTCTAAATGTTTAATAAATTGGAAAGGTCGGTATAGCATTGTTCTCACGCACATAAAATATATTATTGTTGTATGTCGATACTATGTTTATTGAAGTAAGTATGTTGGTTGCTTGTGAAAATGTGCTTTAAACATTGTACGTAGATACACGGGCGCCCATGGTAACCCACTGGGGTTACATGGTAACTGTACCATGAACAATTGAATTTCTATTGTGTCTGTCCATGGGCGTCCAAGTAGCTTGTTAGTGGTCTTACTATAGTTTATTTATTAGACACTATAGATCCCCACTCTGACTTCCTGAGGCTGGCTGATTTTATCTAGTATTTTTTTTATCTTTTATAGATCTATTTCACCCGCGTTCTATTAGTCATAGCGTGATGTGATATAGCCTATAGCCTTCCTCAATAAATGGACTATTCAACACAAAAATAATATTTCAATTCGAACCAGTAGTTCCGGAGATTAGCGCGTCAACCAAACAAACAAACAAACACTTCAATATTATAATATTAGTATAGATAGTATAGATACAAAGCATTGTACCTAAATGCAAAATTCAAAAATAATAAAGACACAAATGTTGAAAAAATTTCCACGAGCAGGATTTGAACCTGCACCCTTCTGACATACCGAGTCAGGTGCTCTCCCAATTGAGCTATTGTGGTACTAACCCTGCTCGTGGAAATTTTTTCAACATTTGTGTTTTTGTAATTTGTTCGCAACAAAATTTGCGTTAAAAATTATTTAAAATAAACAAAAACATTTTACCCTTTGATGTTCTTTAGTTAGACTAATTGCGATTAGTACTTACATAGGGTAGTAGCACTAGACTTCGACAGAAATCAATGATCGACACTTTGCCTTTAATCATTGAAAATAGAGGTGAGCAACTGCCTTTTAACTTTAGTAACTATTGAATGAATTCCTTCTGCAAAACGAAAAAAAAAACAAAATTCAAAATCATTTATTCAGTTTAGGCTAAAAATAGCTCTTATGAACGTCATTATGCCATCGGTTCGTAAGTCTACTCTGGGCGGGAGAACTTGTACTGAGAAGAACCGGCAAGAAACTCAGTAAGTGTCCAGCTCTTTTCTCTCTTACAGCGTCAAAAATATTGGAAAGTGCCCCATCATAGAAGGACACTTTCCATCACAAATAAACATACAAAAAAATAAAATAAAGGACAATCACAACACACAAAAAAAAAAGAAAATAAAAACATGTCTAAGTTTACAAAAATTACATCAGGTAGGTATTTATATACCAATTTCAATTTTCACAATGTCATACAGTATTCCGTACTAATCTAAGTCCGAAATTGTCTAAGAAAAACAAAGTTGAAGTATACGAGTATAATAATAATAAAAATAAGATAAGCAAGCAAGAGGTAATCTAAGAACTTAATGAATTGTTTAACGCAACGATGACACTGACTGCTTCCTAGCAATTCAGTATATTCAGTAAAATTTTAATGAAAATCTGTTATTTTTACACGACGATACCTGGTGCTGATAACTAGGCTTATAATGTCGAATACTGGTGATATAAATAAATAAATAAAATATTTAAGACAACATCACATACATTGTTTTGGTCCCAAGTTAAGTAGCTAAAGCACTCGTTTCATGGAAATCGGAAACAACGACGGTACCACAACCACCCAGACCCGACACAATGTGGAAAAGTTCGTTTTCGACATTGACCCGACCGGGAATGGAACCCGGGACCTCAGAGTTAGCGCTGCCCAAAGTCTGGCGTGCAAGCCACTTGACTACGGAGATCGTCAAACGAAATACTATATTTAAATTATTTTAATAGGTTTGTTATGAACCAAGTGATTAATAAGACATTGTGAAAAATGCCCGCGCAGTTTGAATAATGCCCAATATGATTATAACTTTTGAAATAATCAAATTGTCCGGGCATTATTTATAATGTTTATCATCTATGGGGCCAAGTATTTAAAACCAGGTTTTGGCTAGGTTTTAGTCAAGACGAACGGAGAGCACGAGGCGCAGCTGGCGCAGCCTCCCGTCACAGAACAGAATGGTAAGGGTTGGTTAGGTTTAGAGAGGTTAGGTTAGGTTAGATCTGTGACCTAAAAGGAGCCAGCGCCAGAAACAAACTTTCGAAGATTATTATTGTATTGTTCAAAAAATATATATTGATGTATTTTGGTCAAATTAACTATATGTAAAACGTATCTTTTGTTTTCGGAAAAATGTTAACACGTCATTTTATCTTTTAAAATAAGAAAAAGATGATTTATAAATTAACAGCTTGCTATTTGAATGTTTATTTTTGATGTCATTGTTATAGCTAAAGATTGTGAAATGGAACGTTGACAAATGCTGCTTGTGGAATGAAAATTGGCTATTGTTCTCCTCCCCACACCCCGTGCAATGTAAAATACACAGAGTATTATCGGATTACCCGAAAACCAAATGGCAATATTCATAATGTCTAGGAAATGTGATAAATAAGGAAGTTCAAATTATAATTATTTACTTCGCCCAAAGTAGCTTGTCATTATTCATAATTCAAAATTCAAAATTCAAAATCATTTATTCAGTTTAGCCTACAAGTAGCTCTTGTGAATGTCATTATGCCATCGGTTCGTAAGTCTACTCTGGGCGGGAGATCTTGCACTGAGAAGAACCGGCAAGAAACTCAGCAAGTGTCCAGCTCTTTTCTCCCTTACAGCGTCGATAATATTGGAAAATGCCCTATCATAACAGGACACTTTTCATTACAAATTAACACAAAAAATATATAGAAGACATCCACAACATGTAAAAAAAACAAAATAAAAAATCTAACTTAACAAATTTACATCAGATAATGCCCGGGCATTATGAATAATGCCCCAATTTATTACTTGGTCCATAACAGGTACACAGGATGAGTTTTCTAAGAGTCCGTACTTATAGTCAAATGCGAAACTAAAAGAAATAGAGAAAAATATCTAAGGAAAGTTTGGGCAAACTTTACCGAGAGTTTAAATTCATCATCATCATCATCATCATCATCTCAGCCAAAAGACGTCCACTGCTGGACAAAGGCCTCCCCCAAGGATCTCCACAACGACCGGTTTAGTGCTGCTCGCATCCAGCGGCTTCCCGCGACCTTCACCAGATCGTCGGTCCACCTTGTTGGAGGCCTTCCCACACTTTGCTTTCCGGTACGCGGTCGCCACTCCAGGACTATCCCGCCCCAGCGGCCATCAGTCCTGCGAGCAATGTGCCCTGCCCACTGTCACTTAAGTTTTGCAACTCTTCGGGCTATGTCGGTTACCTTAGTTCTTCTGCGGATCTCCTCATTTCTGATTCGATCACGCAGAGAAACCCCGAGCATAGCCCTCTCCATTGCTCTTTGAGTGACCTTGAGCTTTTTTATGAGGCCCATAGTAAGCGACCACGTCTCAGTCCCGTATGTCATCACTGGCAACACACTTTAAATTATTACTAGATTACTACCACTAGTAGGAATATCGTTGACTTATTAGTTAGGCACAAAAAGTTGAATAGAATAGAATACTTTTAATTTGCTTAGAATAAGGTTGGTATTAAAATAAGTCGGTCATATTTTTAGTTTCAGTTATTAAAAAAAAAATTGTTGATTTTATATTACTTTAAAAATACGCGCTTGACCTTTTTATATACGTTTTATATAGGTCATGGCTGAATCCGTATCAGATAATGACCAAATCGATGATCATTCCGGATTCTAATCCCCAAACGCGCAAGTCGCTTCTCCAACGAAATACTACATTCACAGCTAAACCACTAAACGAAAACTCTAAGCCCCGCCCACCACAAACATTTGCCTATCGCCACCAACATTGGCGCAAACGCAACAACCGCTGAAACAAACGAAACGCGCCGACGAGCGCGGGCGCAAAAATAAACGGTGACATTTCGCGCGCCGGGAATCGAACGGGGGACAGTTCGCGCTAGCGCACGCGTCCGTCTTGAGTTTGAGATACAGCAAAACGTGTGGATTTATCGCCCGCCGCATAGTTTGGCAGCGGACAATGGCTCGAGCGCTGGAGCTGACATGCGTGTGCGCACGGTCGGTGTCAAAAATATCTAAAGTAAAGTAGTAACAACTGCTTGGTCCGTGCTTTGGAAGGCACGTACAGCCGTTGGTCCCGGCTGCATTATAACCACCTATCCACAATGAGCTCGCGTGGTGGTTTATGGCCCGTTCTCCCTGTGATGTTTCTATCCATATGGCCATATATATATCCAGATGGCTTGTGTCCCAGCAGTGGGGTCATAAAATGAGCTGGTGTTGAAAATAGTAAAGCCTATACTGTCCTGCTACCGTGACCAACGGCTTTACGTGCCTTACGTAACACGGATGAGCTCGAGATGGTAAACTTTTGGTGACCCATCCGATGACCGGCCTTTGCACACCATCGGGCTCCTCAAAATATAAAGATATAGTAAGTAAGTATTATGTAAACGTATATATGTTTTTTTATATTATTTTTTTTCGAACCCTTGATTCATTGAATCAGTGTTTTGCCCTACCCTAGTTAAAACCACAGAGCCTTAACCCTCTATTCTATGCACTGCAGCACACAATACAATTTACTTATTGTTTACTGTTTTGATTACTTCATTTTCATCATCATCATCAGCCCATTTTATGTCCCCACTGTTGGGGCACGAGCCTTTTCTATGGAAAGGGAGAACGGGCCATAAACCACCACGCGGGCCCAGTGCGGATTGGTGGTTGTTAACGACTGCTAATGCAGCCGGGACCAACGACTTTATGTGCCGAAGCACGGAGGAGCTCGAGATGATAAATTTTTGGTCACCCATCCGTTGACCGGCCTTTGCGAAAGTTGCTTAACCTCCGCACTGGCAGACCGGGCCCGTCAACTACTGTGCTATCGAGCTCCTCACTACCTTATTTTATTGTATGAATTTTATTTTGTTTGCGTGTTTATTTGTATGTGTGATATATAAAAGTTTTATAATTTTTTTTTATTACCTATGGGTAAGCTCTTGGCCTTAATTTCACTTAATGATAATTGATGATAAGGCCAAAAGTGGAAGCGCACTTCACCCGTAATCCTCAACTACTGAGGCACTGGCTATCTTATCACTAGCTGCCGAAACACAACAATGCTACAAACATTGATGTTATGGCGGCAATATTAAAGTAAGATGGAGGCAACTAGCCAGGCCGACAAGCAAGCCCTACCATCAACCAAACCGAGTACACAAACATGTACCCCCGCTGGGATCCAACCCGGGACCTCTGGGCCTAAACCGGTGGTCATAACCACTAGACCACAGAGGCGGTTAAAATACGTTTATATGTGACATAGTGATATAAAGGTTTTATCTATCGATCTATAGGTATCGTTAAAGATAAACATACATTAGTGAGAGCAAAACAAAATAACTACAACACAATGGCCCCAATTAAGAATAAATTGACACCTTTAAGAATTTCGTAATTAACAGAAACGGGCAGGTGATATCTACTATGACAGGTCGTCAACTTAATGAGAAATAACTTGAAAGAGAGCAAATATGCAACTCATTATCACCTGTTGGTGATATGATAACTCATGCATTATCCTAAGTGCTTATCACAAAAAGTGTAAGGTTAAATCTTAATATCTACTCTTAAGAGCGTTTACGCCGCACACTAGCGCCGCTAAAAAAACAAACATATCTAGTAATTAGAGTAAGAAAATCGAATTAAGCTCAACAAACTATTTGAATGAAGTAATTTATAATTTTTACGTCACCTAATGAACATCTTACATGTTATGGTTTAGTTAAATACGGCGTTATAGTTAATACTGGCCGTTTTTAGCTGTAACGTCTTGCTGCTAGTTGCTAAATAGTTTTTTGAGCATAATTTGATTTTCTATCTCTAATTACTAGATAAATGTT
The DNA here is from genome assembly GCA_947562085.1 of Eudonia lacustrata. Classification (NCBI taxonomy): domain Eukaryota; kingdom Metazoa; phylum Arthropoda; class Insecta; order Lepidoptera; family Crambidae; genus Eudonia; species Eudonia lacustrata. The sequence goes on along the minus strand of OX387334.1, from coordinate 5,605,117 downwards.
TTTTTTTCATTGGCGGCGCTAGTGTGCGGCGTAAACACTTAAGCCGTTGGTCCCGGCTGCATTAGCAGCCGCTAACAACCACCGCACCGCACTGGGCCCGCGTGGTGGTTTATGACCCGTTCGCCCTGTGGGGCCATCCATAGGGAAGGCACGTGCCCCAGGCCCAGCAGTGGGGACATAAATGTGCTGGTGGTGTGTGGTACACGTCTTTGAGTGTCGATCTAGTTTTTTCTCGGTACGAGATCTCCACCGTAGGGTTTACAAAGTCGTGGCTTTGAATTGACGTTCAAAAAACACTTGTAAAGTTCATTTTTAATTAAAAAATTGTTTTTTTTAAACTGCTGTAACTTATTTTTTAATGTGTTAGTTATGTTTTTTTAACTTTTTTTGAGTTAACAAAATCGAGGCTTTAAACTATTATGTATTTTTGAATTATGTGTTTTGGGTAAGTAGCTTAAAAGCTTAAAAAGCACAAATATATTTACAGTTAAATGGAAATTATTCTATAGCTTTTTCTAGAGTCAAAAGTGAATGTAGATTACATTTGGTAGCCGTGTAAACGTAACACGTTTAATCTTAAATGGTTAATTTAATATTTTAAAAATAATGGAATATATAAATACAAATCCTGGAAACATTAACGCCAGCTAATTAAGAATTAACCAAAGAAGGAAAAGAAACTGAGAGTCAAAAGAATTCACTGTATATAAAATTCGACAAGGTAACATAGGTACTGTACAGGAAATGTAAGACTTCATTAACAATAAAAAACAATTGATACAGCAATGCAATGTTAATATTTCCTCCGTCAAAAAGTTTTTCTCCAAACACGAAACACGTTTGAGAGAAACAGCTGACTTATTATAACTTATAAACCCAAACAGTGCAGTCTTTGAATCGGCCAAAGGTGAACGGTTAACATAATACCAGCCAGTTCAATGCAAACGCTCTTTATGAAAAAACTACGCGTCTTACTTTAATCCTAAAAAGGAACCCTTTATAGAGTTTTTTGGCGGAAAAAAAAGCGAGCGGCGAGATCTCGCGCGATCCTCCGTATTCGTGGCTGAGTGGCTGCGGCGAACGGTCGCCCCACGTTCCAAACGTACGCATTCCACATTCGAATCGCAGAAGCGCGGGAAAACTCGATCCCGGCAACCCGAAATATGACCGGTTCCATTTTCAAAAAAGGAAAACGTTCATAATCGCCTATAACAAACGAATGCGCCGATTTTATTTTCGATAACAACCGCAACCGGCCAGTGTTTATTATTATGATTCGTACAAATTAAACCGTGTATTGTTTTAAATATTTCGACATTGTCGGAATTCTATTGTGTGACTCTTTAATTGTTTAATGTTTTGCTTAATCTAGGGCTTTGTCGAGATGAGCGCGTTGAGGTTTACATTTTTGTCGTGATATAAACAATTTATAATTTCGCGGTGGAGTCGCGCGGTTTTTATGAATGTTTTTTCGTGTCGGCGGCTTGGTGGGGGTAGGGTGGGGCCTCGCTTGACTCGTCCCTCTCCTAGCCAGTATTTTGATTTAGTTTCCGAGTCTTACGCAGATGTGGCGATTTTTTTCAGTCGCGTGTGTATTGCGCGCGCGACTACTGCATTTTCCGTGTGAGCGCTTTTTCAAAAGACTTTCGACTTTTCCCGCGCGCCCTGAACTTGATCTATGAACTTTTTTTAGGTTGTAAATAGAAGTTTAGTAGGTACAAAAAACATTATTTTTTTGTTGTTGTTTGAGAACTGTGCTTTTGTAAACTGAAGTGCTTTATGTGTGTGTGACATTCGGTGGTAAACACGAGTGACATTGTGTGTGATCGCCGTGATTATAATTTCGCGCTTTATTTTCGAGTTTGGATGTTCTAGAATAAGGTAAGTGTTTATATCTATTGTTTTTAATACAATAATTATAATTGTTACTTAGATAATTTAAGTTATATGTAAGTTTTTCATTGGCTTGCTTAGATGATGATAATTTAAAAGAAAACTAATGAAAAGTAAACTTTTTTACAAACGTAAATTTCGAGATTGGTAAAATTGATTCTTTTGTTCGGGATTTAAAGTTTTCGATTGTCTTTTAATTAATAATTAGATATTTGCCTGTATTAGGATTAAGATATTTTTAATTCTTCAAAATAGTAGATACTAAAAAATACTAAATACTTACCAATATATATATTAATATAACTAAGTACCTATGTATATGACAATGCATAACAGTAAATTTTAATTCAGAATTCTGTACGTACAAACAATACATAGCAAAACAGGCGGTACATAGGTAGGCTATTCATTTATTAGTTTAAGCAGGTACCTACTACCTACCTACTACAGTACATAGACAAAACGTGTGTAAAAGGTGTGGTCAAAATTAAAAGACCTAAAGTGTATCCGATCTAAATCTTGTATGCAGAGTTACTAAGACATAATTATTAACTTTAACTTGTTATGCAAAAAAAAAAAAATTAAATGAGGGTATACAAGCTACCAACTAATTATGAGATGACCAACACCTCAGTCCCCCTGTGACCACGGACCCTGCAACGGGTTCGAAACGTTAGGATAAACATTAAATAAGTAATGTGTAAAATAAACGCGAGTAGATCCGTAAAAGTTGTTTCATTTCAATGTGTAGTGTTCGCGTAAACTTTAGAAAACAATATTGTTATGCAATTTTTTATTATATAAGTTATATTGTCACATCAAATTAAACAAGTCACAGCCCTTTAGTTTAGTAACCTCTGTGTTTTTACATTTGCAATCACTGCTGCTTGCTTATGCGCTCCTGACGTGCATGACTTCACTAATACAAATATTTAATTTAAAATTGCATGACAAATAATTAAAGTTAATAATGATGTCTCAGTAACAACACATACAAGTTCTAGATAGATCGGATACACTTTGGATCTTTTCATATTGACTATACCTTTCTGTTACACGCTGTATAATATCATTATAATATAGCTGTAAAACAATTGAATATTTAAATGTTTAAAAATAGTAAAAAAGGACTGAAATTCCAATACTAAAGTCGTAAACAAATACTATCCAACATTTAAACTAAATTAAACTATGTAACTAAGAGTATTGAATTGCTTCATAACTGAAATTTCTTTCAATTACATGATGGTGCTTCGGAAGGCACGTAAAGCCGTTGGTCCCGGCTGCATTAGCAGTCGTTGATAACCACCGCATCGCACTGAGCCCGCGTGGTGGTGTACGGCCCGTTCTCCCTGTGATCTTTCCATCCATAGGGAAGGCTCATGCCCCAGCAGTGGGGACATACTGAGCTGCTGATGTGAGATGATGGTATGCTTACTCCGTGCCTCAGAAGATTGGTTAAGCGATTGGTTGGTTGTTGTCAAGATAGCAGTCGTTACAACCCACCGACCCATATTGGGCCAGGGTGGTGGGTTATTTATTTATTGTTAAAGGTACAATAACAGAATACAAATTGTTAAACTGCAATTTACATTAAACCAACACTTTTTAAATTTGTATCCCAATAAAAATTGCACACAGCATTGACACAAAACAACAGTTAACAAAATATTCAATTAACTACATAATTTAAACTAAAAAAAAAAATTGGCCTTCAACCCATGTGCTATTATTTAAGAGAGACGACTGGGCCTTATACCTTATAACTTATACCCCCGTTATAATAAACAGAGTGTGAGCTTCGAATAGTTTTTCCGTGTTTTGTCTCTTTTACCCAAATTCAAAATGAAGTTCACATGACGGAAAAACACGGAATATCTACATCAAACTTTAACTTAAAGTTAATAAGGTTGCAAAGTTTATATGAGCTAATAAATATATTTCTGCCTATATATTCATAGGGTACGGAAGCCTCGTGCCCAAGCAGTGGGGACATAAAATGAGCTGGTGACGATGTGATGATGAAAATATATTCTATTTTAAAAATATTATTCTAATTATATTAAAACTAATGTATAGTGTAAGAGTAGATCCGTAAAAGTAGTCTCATTTCAATGTGTAGTATTCGCGTAAGCTTCAGAAAACAATATATTAGGTCCTTACCTATGAAATTGGAGATTTGTATGAAGATTTTTTATAAAATTATATTTTTCATACTAACGTTTTTTTTAATTTTCTTAGCTTCTATTTATGTTAACACTATAAAAATTGTAGAGTAGTGTGTTTGTTTCACTAGTTAAATATATAAGTCATTAAAAAGAAAAAAAATCAAGACCCTTCAAAGCTACAATGAAACAAAATGTCATATCCACGACCAAAAAAAATATAAGTCAATTAAAAAAAAAATTGGGTGATAAAGACACAAAAATCATTGTTATTACTGAAGCCTAAGTAACATAGTCCTAATTAAAGGTGTATAATAATATTAACAATCGGTATTGACTTTTAGAAGTAATACACCTATTAATAAGTGAGAAAAAAACGTCAACTTCATAGGTAAGGCCCTATCATCTGTTTGTATTTGTTTTTGTGCAGGTCAATAAATGTTTCTTATTGTTATTCTTATTATATGAATAAATATTTATAATTTCATAAAGGTATTTATATAAAATTAATTAATAGATGACCTTTTCTAATAAGCCTCATGATGAAAGGAATACTTTAAAGGGATCTGTTCATTTGTTGTTTTTTATTGGTTATTACCTTATTCACGAGTCTTTTACTGACAACGTACCCTGTAAAGCTTTTAATAAGTCAGGCTAACATATTAATAAGATGGAATACCTATTCCGTAGATCCGTATAAAGTTAACATATAACATATATGTTTATATACGTACATACATACTGTAAAATATATACCAAAATAATTTTAACAATGTTTCATTCAACATTCATGTGTTCGCATCAACTTTATTAAAGAGGGCTTTAAAAATATACCATTGCCGTGCAATCTATATAAAAAACCACAACTAATTAAAAAAAAACATTATCATCTTCATATTGAAATTTGTACATTAGTACACGAAATTTCTTGCGGTCTCTTATAGCATATTTTCACTGAAGATATATAAAATATATTTCAAGCAAAAAAGCACGCTAATGTGAGTTTTTAGCACATTTAATTAAACTTTATGATTAATTTTATTACTAGGTACTCTAGATACCTAGAGCTATGTAGTTTATATTAAGTGTGGAGTAATGGTTTGATATCTCTGTGTTTTACATTAAAATTAAAGGGACAAGATCAACATGTAAGCTTAAAGTGATATTTTAAATTAACGATCACAATTAGGTGCCTAATTGTTGTAGTAACTTAATCAAGCACGTTTATTTCTAGGCCCTTACAAATAAAGAAAGAATAAGGTCCGAATAGTTATTCCGTGTTTTGTTCCTGTCATGTAAACGTCATTTCAAATAAGAGTAAAAGAGACCAAACACGGAATAACTATTCGGACCTTATTCTTTGTTTATTTGTAAGACCCCTATAGTTTATGTAAATAAAGTATTAAGATTTGAAACCTTTTGCAGAGTTTGTGAAATAGAATGGAATGGAATACAATATAATGTAATTACACTTTATTACAAGACTGCAGTTATATTTTCCATTGCTAAGTTACATTGCAATTACACATCATAGTCACAGGGAGACTTAGGTGATAGCCATCTTTAAATTATTTAACGCCATGCTTCCCTCAAATAGTTTTTAATAAGTTTCCGTTATTTATTTTTGTGATACGCAAAATGTTTTCAATCAAATTAAAGTCTTCACTAATCATTCAAATAATGTATTTAAAAAGTCACATTGTCGCACTTGACGTCAAAGCTAAGTTTTACAATTTGTGTCACTTAGTTTTAAATTTCGAATTCGAATTGAAAGTGAGTGTTTCAACACTTATGGACCCTTTAGGATATTCTGTCCCCCTGTGACCGCGGATACAGTAAAGAGTTAGAAATTTAATGTTTATTACCTATGTATATTATATACTACTATATACTAGTCCTGGCTTCGCGCGGGTGGACATTTCTTTTTTTAATATAATCTATGTTACTCAGCGCTATTGTAGCATTCTAATGATGAAAGAACTTTTTAAATCGGTCCAGTAGTTTTAGAGTTTATTTGTTGCAAACATACAAAGTACAAAAATACAAAGCTGTCCTCTTTATAATATTAGTATGGTGAAACAAATGCGAGTAGATAATGTATGTCTAATTAAACTTCTAAAGTAGATGTAGTGTGTTCTCATTTTTACATTTTAAAAATATATATTCAGTTTTTTTGTACATATATTTATGGTATAGAATGTATCAATCAGTTGTCAGTTTTAGCCAGTCCGCTTCTGAACACAGACCTCCTTCAAAGCCTTCCACAACAGTTTTGCAAAATATCCTGGCACTTGCGTCTAATGACATCCTATTTGAACAGATCATTTTGCTTTTTTCTTTCAATATAGTGATTTGGGTACATTTAGAAGGATCTACTTATAAAATTAAAAAAGATGAAAAGTTTAAAAATATGAAGCTTATTTTAAGTCCCTTCGGCTTCCTTACTTAGTAAACTTTAGAAAATAACTAGAGTAGGTAATGTTTCGATTTTAGTATTTATTTTATATAGAGAGACGTAAATACCATAGGTGTGTTACTAAGAAAATTTAATTTAAACTGTTTTGTAAATTTTGAAAATATTCAATATTTACATTAAAAAGGTCTCTAAATAAAATTGTTGTAGTATGTTACATGACCCGGTAAGGGTGTTTAAAAACAAGCATAAAGCTTGATTCATTCTGTACAAATAAAATAAAATAAATAAACAAAAGTTAAAACAAAAGATGACGTGAGCTTTCCGTGAGCTATATGATTACTTTTATATTTCAGACAAATATTATTGTTTTAAAACACGTTTGTATTAATACATTTTCAAATCAAATCAAATCAAATCATTTATTATTTCGTTATCACATGTAATGATACAGGTTGCTCTACGCTTTAGATAGTGCCTCCATCACGGGCCTCCATGATACTACTTACAGCATACGAAATACATTATAACTACATTAGAACTACATTAAATAAAATAAAATTAAATAATACATTAAATTATTTAATTAAAAAGCAAATCATTTCCAATTAAAATTTTAAAATTTTGAGTAAATTCTATAATAATACATTAAAAAATAATAATAGTAATAGTTATTTCTTTAGCTACATAAAAGTGCCAACTTAACGCCAAGTCACAAATCAGTTTCCCTTATTTCTCATAAGTTTATTGATGAATGCTTGGGTGCAGTTTTAACGCTTCCAATAAGTATCATAATAGCTTACCAATAAGATATGACATAGTTTTACTGTATATGTATTATTATACGTAAAAAACTCTTGGATAAGTCATAGCAAATATTTGAAAATTTTACGTATATTCAATACAATCAATCAGTTAAATAACTTTCTTAATTTTTACTTATTTGCCTTTTTTTTCAACGCGACGTTTCATTATTTTTACAATATTTATAATGATTAAAATAATATTTTACAACTTGATGACTACGACATCAATATTATACTCCTTCCGGTAGTTTTGTAGAATAAAAACTATAACTCGAGCTTCCTTAGGACTTCGAAAAACAATATTGAGTTATCCTACTATCTTCCATTTTTCTTATAAAATTTTAACTTGCCGCCATTTTAATAATCAACTGTCAAACGTCTTTTCATTCCCGCCAGTTTTTTTTTAAATTTGTTTATGACAATGGATACTCGTCCTTCAGTCGAAAACTTAATTAATACGTTTCTCAAATTAAACTCTACATAGGATGATGATGAATGATAATAGAAATGAGAAGTGAGAAATGATAGACCCCCCCAACCCCTCGAGTATCTGTGTACCCCAGAGTAAAGATGTGGGGCTTTACTAAGTCCTCACGTGACTTCGTTAGAGAATTTAAAAAGTGCCGTTGCACTGTTTTGTCATTCCCGCCAGTGATCAGTCAGTGTTGCCAGAAATGTACTGCACTAAAAACTTTTTGAAAAAGCTCTGTCTTTTTCTGTTTTTCTATTAGTAAAGCGCTCTTTCACTATCATTCATACTTTTTTCTTTGCTTATCTTTGCATTAGCGGTTACACCGCTCTAATTAAAATTAATGTTGGAAATAAGTTTTAGTAAAAAGCTAGCTGATGCTAAGCTATCCTGTTGTGTTCTAGCTTTGTGCTTTAGATAAAATAACTTGCATTTTTTATAAACTCAACAGAAGTTTTTAATTATCATTCCTACCAATAACTTAACGTTTAATTTCTGTTAATCGATCTTTATAATAGCGGAATATTTTCAATTCTATATTTAAAGTTCGGACAAAGGTACCTAGATATTAGATTTTTTTAGAACATTTTTAAATTATAAGTTCGCTAATTCTAATTTAATGTAATACTTTTCTTTAGATAAGATGAAAAATCACTTTCAAATGTAATCTTAAATATTGTCGTTGGAACAAGAAAATATGAATAATATGACAAAAGCGACAGAATCAGACGGAGCAAATCTTTCGCAACGGGTCAGAGGTTGGGTGGTTAAAAGATCACATTTGCCAACGGTAAGTCGTTTGATTCCGCGCAGACGTTCAATATGTCGAATCATACAAGATTTGAATGTTAGGTCTGTTTGAAATAAAAAAAACATGGATAACTAACATAGATATAAAGTCCTTATTAGATTGCATAGTTTTCTTCAAGTTAAAATAACATTTAAAAAAGGAATCTCTTAAAACGTTGGATACGATAAAACAATATTTAAGTATAAATATAGTATATTTTTTTAAAAAGCAACTAAATACGGCCAGTTACAAAATTAGAGTTAGATTTATTTTTTTGTGTTTAAAAGTGACGTAAGACGTCAAAGCGTACAACGAGTATTTAAAGAGTAACAACACTTTATTGGCGGTAAATTTGAATATCGAACACGAAAGAAATGTCATGTGCTCAATTTAATTGTACCTAATATTGATAACGAATATGAGCCAAGCCACAAGCGCAAACTAAAAAACCAGTACGCTCGCTCGCAATAAATACAAAACGTCTGTTTGTCTGTCTGTTTAACCTTCGTGCAATATTAAACATTCGCATGATGTATGCCCAACAATTTGGTTGGCAATGTACGACAACGGCATGTTAAAAGATAACATTATAAAAAATAAATGACACACCCGAACTGGAATTATGTTGAGAGGCCAAGATAAAGACGTGTTAACGGAACAAACTTCGATTTATGTCTCTTTTTTTGATTTATCAATGTAATGTCAGACTTTGTACGGATCTTTCTCATCATCATCAAATTGAAAATAGACAAAGTGGTTAAAAATATTCTGTGCACCTGACCCGGCATGTCATGGGGTGCGGGTTCGAGTCCCACTCTAAATTTTTTTCAAAACCTTGTCTTTTTTCAAATTGTAATTTGTTCGCAACAATGTTTGCGTAAAATTATATGTAAATAATCATCATCATCACTATGTACAACTTTATACGGATCCTCTTGCGTTTATTTTATCTTTGTAAGATTCCAATTTTTTTAATCCTACTAATATTAAAAACGCGAAAGTTTGTTGGATGGATGTTTGTTACTCTTTCACGTAAAAACTACTCAATGGATTTGCATGATATTCGGCATACAGATAGCTTATAACCAAGAATAACACATAGGATACTTTTTATCCAGATATTTTCACGGGAACGGGAACCACGCGGGTGAAACCGCGAGCGGCCGCTAGTAGCCTATATTAAAGTGACTTACTGCTGGGCAAAGATGATCTATTCCAATTCAATACCACGAAACTAATACCAATGGTATTAGTTTACACCTTTGAGTCTTCACTCGTCTCTATCCGGAGCCACCTCATACCAATCCGGTAAAAAAGTGGCCAAGTCGTCGTCCCATCTCCACTTTGGCCTGGCACGTCTTCGGTGTCCATCGCATGAAACCCAGTCAGAGGCAACTTCAACCACGGAACCACCTCTCTGGGCCCATGAGGTGGACTAGATAGATAGATAGATTATAAGATATTAGATTCTATATACACTTTTAAACTTTCGCGTTCCATAGTTAACAAAGAATTTAAACGGGGATTATAATATAATATATATTTAGGTTTATACTGTGTATTTTATAGTATATTATTTTTATTTCTAAATTGTTGTCTTCACCCAATTGCACCTACCTTGTTATTTCTGCACCAGCCTATGGTTAACTGGTAGAGAATGCCTCAGGCCTTGCAATCAGGACCTGGTTAAACAAGTCTGCAGTTAATTCAATGAGTTATTCTGGATGATAGAGCTTTTCTTATTAACATTTTTTTTGGAAGATTTTCTTGATGCCTCTACGAAGTATAATGGGAAACTGCCGGAGATCGAGGAAACCAAAAAGGTGGGTTAATATAGACTATTAATTTTTTTTTAATAAAATAAATGGTATCACGCAAGGTGAGTTATGTCTATGGTAATGACCTTATTAGTAATAATAAAACGAAATTATGAAGACTGATTAAACTGTTATATTTATTAACGTTAATTATTGTAATAAATATTGATTATTATCAAACTAATACACTTAAGTCTGTCGTGTAATATATGTTGCAAAAGTTTTAAAATAAATAAAATAAATAAATTTAATTGGATATTATATGTATGAAACCTTTTTTTAATTAGTTAGCGTTAATCCCCGTTTAAATTCTTTATTAGATTCTATGTCTATCATTTTTATATTGTATCAACAAAGTGTACGTATTCTACAAATACGTGCATCTAATTTAAAGTTTTTGTTTTTTTTCGCAACGCATATTTGTACCACGATCAAATTTATGATAATATTTTTTTTTTCATTGGCGCAAGGAACCAAATATTAACGCCTGTCAAAAAGCTTTTGTCGTGTAATTGTAATAATTCACTGTCCATTTTATACGGTTGTCATTTTAAAATGTTGTATTTTATAATTTGTTTTTGTGCTATGCATGCATGCACACTTGCTGAGTTTCTTGCCGGTTCTTCTCAATACAAAATCTCCCGCCCAGAGTAGACTTACGAACCGATGGCATAGCGACATTCACAAGAGCTACTTGTAGCCTAAACTGATTAAATGATTTTGAATTTTTGAATACAAATTTATATTATTATGTATTAATTTACCATAATTCAGCAAATTAGTAAAATGACATATTTATTTAAAAGCTCCTTACGAGGAAATAAAAAGGTCTAATGTTGCGAACGCTACAATTATAATAGGATATAAGTGCAAAAGAAGAAGATGAATGGTATATTTATTTATTTATTAGGTTATACAACACACATTAATCTTAACAAAGTTATAAATACATAGGTTCAACAACATTTTATACTAGGCTAATGTCCTAATTGTGTTAACACAAGTAGTTTATGTGTGCTTAACATGTGTACAATTAGATTTAGCTTTAGATTTAAAAAAGAAAATAGAACTAGATTTAGCGAAGTAATATTTCCAAATAATTTTGAAATTACTCAAAACTATTTGGAAATACTACACTTGGGTCGTTAGCCATTTGGGTCAATGAATAATGTCTTGATGGAAGTTTTAAATACATTTGTGTTCCTATTGAAAATATCAAGTATATTATATTATAGTATCATTGTTTTTGTAAATAATTTCTTTTATTTTAATAGGATAAGTATAATATATTTTTATTATTTACTAATCACTCTATACAGATTTGTATTAAGAGCACCATTGAGGCCCTGCTTGTTTGCTGACTGATAATCACAAATAAAACTAAAGAAGAAAGTATGGAAGACTCTCTAATTAAAATCTTAATCTATATATTCATAAGAAAACTAGACCTTTTTGAGCAGATTGCGCGCATGTAGGTTTGTGAAATTAGGTATAGTTGAAGTTAATAATGGAGAAGGAGGCCCGATCTAAACAATTTATATAAATTATGAGTTGCATTACTTTGTCTAAAAATTGTCATCATCATCATCATCATCAGCTCTTTTGATGTCCCCACTGCTGGCACGAGCCTTCCTTAAGGATTGATAGGGAAAACGGGCCATAAATCACCACGCGGGCCCAGTGCGGATTGGTGGTTGTTAACGACTGCTAAGTGCTAATGCAGCCGGGACCAACGGCTTTACGTAAACATATCACAAACATTGTACTTTTTGTGAACTGCTGTCGAATTTCGACCACTGTGCGACCAATAGTTAAACTTTAGTGTGAAGATACTGTACAGGAGACGTTCTGCGTTCCCCCCGCCCGATCCTCTAAATTCCACTACACTTTTACAGAATACACTAAACATGCACACTAGTTTAGGCCCAAGACACCGCACTCGTAGAACAAGGGTACGACGAGCCGGTTCACACGCGCGACATACCAGGTCCAGACATATACCTGGGCGCTTCTCTCCTCCTCCACGGCCCGGTCTACCCGAGCCGAGGTCCGAGCCTTTAGAGGCGCCCTCGGGTGGTTCCACTCCCCGATCCGATCCGAACCCTTTGGAGAATCTAGTAGGGCACGGGGACGCGCACTTTTAAGTGTGCGATGCCGTTCCCTCTAGAAAACCTCCGAAGGTGATTAGTTTCAACATGGTTTGAGGTACCCTTTACGTACCTCGCCGCCCCCAAAAAAGCCCGGTGACGCTGAAAATGCCGTTTGAGGCAATCAGCAATCTCTCTCAAAAAAAAAAAGTTCTACGTAGAGCGGAATATGCCTAAATTAGCTGACGTTGATAAGATAGCCAGTTCCTCAGTAGTTGACCACTATTAAAAAAAATATTTTGGTTCTGGACAGAAAATAAAATCTGTGAAGGCTCTTGGTTTTAATCAAAAAGTTTTGAAGTATTTCTATTAAAGTAAAGTAAAATAAACAGCCTATAATTGTCCCACTGCTGGGCAAAGACCTCCATCATTGAAATTAAGTCATCGCTACAATTCTATTAAACTCGAATTATTCATTCGATATTTTATTATGTTATTAGAACTTATGTTTAACAAGAAGGCTACGATTTTCTTCGTTCCTTATCAGAATATCGAAATTAATAAATGTTTTAAGAGAAAATGCGTTTGCGTTAAAATGCATAATTAATTTCTATTTGAAAAAGTTAAATTTAATATTTCGTTCCGTTCTTTCCGTGTTCGGTGGACACGATAAAATATTGGTTGATGGAAACTTATCAACGTATTGGGCCAGAGTGGTATGTTATGGCCCTTAACATGTTTATTCTTCAGGTGTGAAGGTCATTGTTCAGCTTTTGTACTTTTACAGGCTGATGCAATTATATTATATAAGTAAGAGGTAGATATATCAGTGGCGCCCTGAAAACGGTCCTGAGAAAATAAGGTACCTACTTGTATCCTTTGCACCCCAACCGCTCTCGAGGAAGGAAGTCCAATATCTACAACCACTAGCTGTTATATTCGTTCTTATTAGTTTTATAACGCTATTCCTTTAATAAAATAAATAAATAAATAAATAAATAAATAAATGTTTCCCACACTCACACCAATTATGTAGCCCCAAGAAAAGCTTCCTTATGAAACTCGAGAAATGGTTAACTAGACAACGGATAAACATCTATATAATATTTAATTAATTTAAAAATTGTTTGTTTGAACGCGCTAATCTCAGGAACTACTAGTTCGAATTGAAAAAATATTTTTATGTTGGATAGTCCATTTATCGAGGAAGGCTTTAGGTTATATAACATCACGTTGCAACAAATAGGAGCGAAGCATCAGTGAAAAATGTTGCAAAAACGGGAACAAGAGCCTAAAAATTTAAAAATGCCCGCGAAAGTTACTATTCCGCGAGGACGAAGTCGCGAGCACAGCTAGTACTTAATATACTTAAATACATACTTATTATACATAGGAAACACCCAGACCCGAAATAATTTAGAAAAAAAGGTATTTCTAAATTGATCCGACCGGGGATCGAACCCGGGACCTCCCGGGAAAAAAAACAAATTTAACATTCAAAATATTTATTCGGCGTAGCAGTTGGGCTTGGGTTCTAGCATTAAAACTATAATACATAAAGTTAAAATTAAAATGCTACGACGAGCTGGACTCCTCTCAGCATAAGTCAAAATTAACCCCAGACGTCCTCTCCCACCGTTTGTCCCTCCCACATTTAGGAAATAAATCTTATAACAGTCCCATTGCTCGTATTGCTCGTACAAACTTACTATGGATCACAACTCACTTGATATTTTCAATAGGAACACAAATGTATTCAAAACTTCCATCAAGACATTATTAATTGACCCAAATGGCTAACGACCCAAGTGTAGTATTTCCAAATAGTTTTAAGTAATTTTTATTTAATGTCAAAAGGACGGCAAACGAGCAGAAGTAATATTTGGAAATAATACATCTCTAAGTCTAGTTCTATTTTCATTTTTAAATCTAAAACTAAATCTAATTTTACACATGTTAAGCACACATAAACTACTTGTGTTAACACAATTAGGACATAGCACAAAAATAAGTTGCAGCTTCAAGAAACTGCAACGCTGATTTTCATCATCATGATGTATTGAAATTATTAGTTTATAAAAAAATGGGTATGACTTGTGTGCTGCCGCTGCCGCTGCGTTTAAAATTTGATTCGATCCGAACCCCTCGGAGAATCTAGTAGGGCACGGGCACAGGCACTAGTGCGTGATGCCGTTCCCTTTAGAAAACCACCGAACGTGATTCGTTTCACACGGCTTGAGGAACCCTTTAAGTTTCTCGCCACCCCCAAAAAATTTGATTATGAATATGAAATGTTGAATTTGGTTTTGATTTATATGCATAAGTAGGTAATGTAATGTAATTTAATTTAATTTGATTGTATTGGATTATTGTTATGTGTTAATTATGGATATTGATAACTGAAATAAAATGATTCATTATTATTATTATTGTTATAAAAAAGCCCGGTGAAGCTGAATTTTGTAGCTGTTAATAGTTTTAAACTTCCAGTACAATGAAGTAGCAAACACAAAACGCCGCTAGCCAAATCGAACGAAACGGCACACGCGCACCGAACTCACCGAACGATCGCAATCGTAAAAATTCGTCCTCAATCGGATAAGGTTCCCCGTTCATTCGGTCACCATTCGGTCATCCATTCACCCGGATCCCGACCGGACACGGCCTTATCAGGCGACGGATGTGACGTCACGAGCCACAATGCGAGCCGGCCGCGCACGTGACCGCGCTGTAAATATATTTTTTTAATTTATATTATATTTTTATTTTCACAAGACCAACCTCAATACGAGAACCGGGAAATGTTTTGATACAAACTTTTCGATAATGGAAGGAAGCGATTAAAATTATTATGTTACGCGTTATTTTGTGAAACGACACGATGGCAATGTTCGAGATACGATTGTGTTTTCGATTTTAACTTTGTTCTCATATTTTTACAGATATTTTTTCATCATGTAAATATCTCACTCTCGGACCTGACCTTGTCACTCAAACTTTTTTATAAACAGAAAAACCGGTACCCTATAGAGAACATAGGCAGATAACAGCAAACACAATGAAAAGACTAGTGTTCTCTTCAAACAATTTAAAATCCATATTATGCATCCACTTAAAGGACCTAAGTAACTTTATTGCTTATATCCGGTGCAGAGGACCACTTATCACGAAATTGACATAAAACTCGATACAAAAAAACTTAACAATCTTATGATAAAGAAGTAAATGTTATAGTAGCAATACAAAACAATGATTTTATATTGTCTTTGAAATGATTAATAAAAATATTCATCGCAATTTAAATTTAACGACAATAGGTAACTGGAATCATGTGTGAGTGTGATTGTGTTTCATTTACACCCCAATTGTAATTCCAAGTGCGTTACCATTACCAATAAAAAAAAGATGTTTCCTAATTTACCAGTACCGATGTAAGCGAGGCATATTGTGTATGAACAATGGAATTGACTCACATGACGTGATTCATTGAACGCTTAAACCATATCGATAGTGCATATTCGATTTTCAAAAGATCGAACGCCGATTTCCGATTTCTCAAAAACACCAATCCAATTACATTTCAAGTCAGAATCAATTATTATAACCGCGAGCTATTTTCAAAACAAATCAAAATCGGGCCATTCCATTTTCGAACTGGATGTGTTCCATTTTTTAAAACGCATGTTCTCTAAATTGTTCATTGTTTCGCCTTCAATTTGAATATTCCATTTTGGTGAGAAACCTCTTTTATGTAACGCCAAGCGTCGTTCCAATTTCATGTTAAGTATATCACAAATTGTTACCGTTATTAAATTAATGGTATACAATTGTGTTAAGCAAAGTGTAATAATAAATGTATTAGTTATAAGCAGTGATTATTCAAACATTTTAAGCACAAAATGAGAAGTTTTAACCTCATATTCTTGAAGTTGATTTTTTATGCGTAATTGATTGTTTTGGTTTGATTTTAAATATTCCATCTTAGCAAGAAACCTTTATAGTGTGCCGCGCCCGCCGTCTCGTTCCGTCAATTTTCATTACAAATTGTAACAATAATTGAGTCGTACTTACAATGCTTTTAGTTTTCTTCTAATAAGTTTATGCGTGATGTTTACGATTCGCGCCAATGTGAACAACCTATTCCTATAAATATTTTTGTTTACTCTTTCGCGTTTAACATGTTAATATTAACTACTTGCGAATGAGATTTCGCATTGGAAACAGTGTTTATTGATTTGTTTATTGCAATTTTGTCAAAGTTATGATTATTTGAATATACATACTTCTTGGTTACTAAGTTTTTAATCAATACAGTAATCGTTTTGTTAAGATTCAAATAATATATCATTACCAATAAATTTTATTAACATTATGATGTATGTTAAAATTTAACAAAAACACAATATAAAAATATTTTTATCGTAAGTATTTAGTTTATGTCTAGATAATTGTTAAGATAGGCATTAAGTTTATGAAGATAGATATTGCATTCCAGCCACAGACTTCATAATATAATTACTTGTGTAATCACGATAGGTACGCTTCATCAGGAATCGTTTAAGAGTTGTATCTGGATAGTTTTCTGTCCATAATCGAGCTCGGATCACCCGTCCGTCTGTCTGTCACATCGTCTAGCAACAGCCCTTATACGGCTTATATTAAGACTTATTTAAAATTGTAAATAGCTAGGCAATTTATTTTATTGCAAATTTAATTGTTAATTTAATTATTTCTGACATTTGTCAATAGTACTTATTGCACTAATGAGACGATCCATGTCTCAATTTATGACTTTTCTTTTTTATAATCAATATTACATTATCTATACTATCTCAAACCATATTATTTTAGATCAATCTTCATAATCAGCTTAAAAAAGTTCCTATGCTGGGCCTAGACTTTCCCACATTAAAATATCACATGGATGATAGGACATAAACATAACTATTTTTTTATATAATTAGATAGGCTTGCATTTGACTACTATCTCACCTGATGGTAAGTGATGATGTAGCCTACGATGTAACATGCTTGCCTAGAAGGTACCGATTCACTCGTAATTTGTAGACCCCAATATTATATTTGATAGGAAACAGACTGAGGCAAGGAGTTCCACAGCTTTGCGGTACGTAAGAAAAACTTGGACGTAAAACACTTCGTACGCATGGGTGGAATCTCTACCGTGTAACTATGGCTTAGCGCAGTTTGTCCTGTGATAGAAGGGTGATGGAGGAATCAAATTGAACAATTCCATTGCACACTCTCCGTAGTGAATCCGGTAAAAAATCGGAAAAATTGCAACCTGGCGCCGATGTTCTAAGCTCTGCAGCTTGGCGTGAAACAGTTCGTCATCGTCAATGAGCCTTCTGGCTCTCCTGTCAATCAATTCCAGTGCTCCAAGTTGGTATTTGGCCGAACCATCCCAAAGGTGAGAACAATACTCCATACACGACCAGACTTGTGCTTGATATAGAGTAAGCAGCTGTCCCGGTGTGAAGTACCTTTGAGAGGATACTCTAGCTTTTTTGCGGCAAGTTGTGACTTCGATTCCAGGTAGGAGTTAAAATTTAGGGTCGATGACAGTTTCTACCTATTATCTTTAATGTGGTGTAAACTTATTTTGGAAGAATAAGGTTCACAAAGCAAGGTTTAGAAGGGATTTTTGTAGACAAAAGTCTAACTTTGTGCACCATCTCCTATTTTACTTTCATTGAATAAAAAGCTTTAAGAAAAAAATTTTAGCGATGCATCTTTTAAAACTATTAGCGAGAATTACGTTTTCAAATTAACGATTTCCAAAGGTATGAAATATCCAATTTTAACAATAAAATTATTTAGTTCTTACCAGTATCCAAACATTTTAAACTCATAAAAAATCGTTAATATTAAATCGATATGTTTCAATTTTGTACTCGCATAATTATCATAATAACACTGCAGGATCCTGCATTAATTCCATCTTCTTTCAACATACTGCCGTCCCTTTCTTATTCGCATTCAATTGCTTTAAACCAATTAGTATGCAATTTCAGCTCTTTACGCCAAGAGATAAGATCCCTTTTAGGTTAAGCAAATAAACCTTTGAAAGTACAGCTGCTTTTGAAGCAATTTGAATCGTTCGATCTAATTTAAGCTTTAAGCATGAAGACTAAAGCTACATGTTAGCTTACAAGCATAGAATCAATGAGCCTCTCTCGATGAAACGCGAAATGGATTATTTTTTCAAAAATGGAATTAAGAAGAGACAATAACGTTCATTGTTTTTAAAGATGGCGGCCGGGACAGGCTCAAATATGAGATTATTACTTGTGTGTCTGGTTTATGATAATTTTATAGCTGCGTGTGTGTTACAAAAGCGCGTTCCATGGAACGGGGTTACTTTTAAATCAAGTGTAACAATGATGACAGCTATAGATCTTAAATGGGGGACCTCAGTATATAGATTTTTCTGTTGGCCGCAGATGCCTTTTACAGCATAACCAGACTTTTGTTGGCGGCGAAAACTAAAAGGTTCCTCAAGCCGTGGTGATTGAACGTCCTCATAGAGTTTTTAGAGGGGATCGCATTTCGCAAGCGTGTCCTTACCCTCCACTGTATTCTCCGAGGCGTTTGCAAGAACGTCTCTAGTCTGACTACCACTAGAATGATACCGTCATAGGCTTATTTAGCGTGGAGCTCAATGGTATAGTGGTTAGTGCGCGGTCTGCGATTGCAAAGGTTAAGCAACTTTTGGAAAGGCCGCTCATCGGATAGGTGACCAAAAATTTATCATCTCGAGCTACTCCGTGTTTCAGAAGGCACGTAAAGTCTTTGATCCCGGCTGCACCATTGATCCACACTGGGCCCGCGTGATGGTTTATGGCTCGTTCCCCTACCCAACCATAGGGAAGGCTCGTGCCCCAGCAGTGGGGAAATAATATGAGCTGATGATGATGAGAGTTATTTAAAGAAGATAACTTCAATCAGCAGGAGCTATGATCAATGTTACACTCGATTAAATTACCGTTTGACGGTATTTCGATGCGAAATTGTTGTTGGAACTGTCGGATATTCCGGTCGCTAACAACTAAATAATAATTATAAGATATGTAACTTTTTAACGAGTCTTTTAAGAAGGCGGACGCGCGGTGTTAAACTTCATACTCCGGTTTGTGAGACAACGTTGAGAATTAATAAAGCCATTTATTATTTTTAGCTAAACGGTATTCTTTTGTAAGGGGAGACTCTAGTTCGAAAACATGTATATTTTTATGTTAAAATAGAACTTCTCCTTGGTGTTAGTTATTGAGAATAACATACTTTTTGCCAATTGAAACTGGTAACTGATTTGTCTTGACATCTAGTTAAATTAAAAATTTATTTTAGTCGGCTCAAATAAAATTTTAATTAGAAATCATATGCTAGACTTGACTTCAATTTAAATTTTTCTATAACAAATCTTCTTTTAAAGGCATAAAAACGCAAGATAATTTAAATAAGTCATTTATCACACTCAAACAAATGTTGTCATCATCATCATCGTCTCAGCTAAAAGACGTCCACTGCTAGACGAAGGCCTCCCCCAAGGATCTCCACATAGCCCGGTTTTGTGGTGCTCGCATCCAGCGGCTTCCCGCGCCGCCGCCGTTCACCAGATCGTGTCGGTCCACCTTGTTGGTCGTCGGTCCAACAAAATAATGTTGTATGTCAGAGATATAATTTGCCACAATGTAGTATTCACTTTTTATAACATGTAAATAAGATAGAGGATAGAGAAAGGTTTGTGTAAATACGAAAATACTTACGGTTTTTATTGTTGCTAAGCATGTTTTTATAAGAATCTCTTGTAGTCACATTATTTTTAGGTCCAGTTGTTTCGTTCTATCTTTCTAACAAACTACACATGTTTGTCCTTATTTTCTTACAATACTTCTTTAGATATTATAAAATAACTTCCATTCAATGAAAATTTATAAACAAAGCCTTGACAACCATGTCAAATGTTTTGATGGCAAAGGCAATATTTTCTTTTAAAAATGCAATGTAAACTTTTTATGTTATTCTTAATTTGTATAAATTTAAATTAAATCGTGTTCTACGGGAAGGGTATATAAGCGTCCTGTCCTGCGCTCAAAGGCCATTCTAATTACGAGTTCCGAACAAGGAATATCTAATTACGGAACCTCTGGCTGACTATGGAACCTCTGGCTGACTGCGGAACCTCTGTCTGACTGCGGAACCTCTACCTGGCCTGGCCAGTCTGACCCCGAGATCCTGTGCAGTGCTGCTGAGCCAGTCCTTCGCTCGCTACGTATCACTGAGGTAGCGCCATCTGGCGCTGATAGATTATTGTATATATTTTGTTTTGTATAGTTATTTTGTAAATATTTTTTAATTATTAAATATCATTTATTTTTCTTCTTTTATTAAAATTGTTGCTTCATAACAACATTATGCAAATCTATGTACCTCTTCGGTACTTGATTGTTTTTAATGTTATAATTATCGCAATTAACAATACCCGCAATGTGCGAAACACCCGTAATGGTATGGTGATGGTATCACCTATTCGGAAACCTTCGCAGGCGTGCGCACAACAAATTACTAAAGTTTAATCGCAATCAGAGGAATTTAATAGAAAAGAATACCGGACAAACAAAGATAAGTAAAATTATTTTAATATAAATAAATTACTTTGTACCCGAATAAAAAGAAAACCAACGAACTATAACGTGAGCAAAAGAAAATAACAAAATTGAACATACCTATAACATACCTATAACAGTTTGATTTTAAAAATCGAACGTTTCACATTCGAAATTGGAACATCGTTATTCTCTCGCAGAAGCGAATAGATTAAAGTGACGTGTCACACGACTCACACGCTTCCAGAAAGCTGAATAGTTACAAGCCATTTAAATAGTACGATCCCTCAATTGGGGTTAATTCTCGAGTTTGAGGAATATGGAGTTTAATTATGAGGACTCGGGTGCTTGTTGCGTAGTTTCGTATTGATTTCAATTTATTACGTAAATGTGTTGTTGTTGTCAGCTGTTGTTTTGTTATTTGTGTACGATTTTTGATAAATTCAATCAGGAGGTTCATAAGAAAATAGTGCTTCATAAGTTTTTGAGGACTAGAATAGTTAGTTTGGGTAAAATTTTGTAAATCCAACGTAACATTTTAAAACTTGATGGGATTTATTAAAATTTCAGAACTGATTATTAAAATATCAAGATAAAACTTTATACAGACTGAAAACAACAATACCGTCTGTAATCTTATTTTATATTTCATTAAAATCCAATAAGCTGTCTTGAAGATTAATTATGATCAGAAATGCCAGACAGACTAAATATTAAAAACAGTTTAATATAAGTTCATTTCGCTGTGTAAATTATAGACACCTCTAAAACATTTTTAATTGTTAGTACAGGATTTAATATTCATCTCAGCGCAACTATAAAAGAGTTTATAGAACGGTTTACGACTTGTTCCTACCAACAACTTCGTGATAATTGATAATCTTCGCTATTACGTGATCCTTTGATTCTGTTTGTGCAGTTTTATCGGCTCAATGTAAATCGTAAAGAGTTCATAATCAATTTATCGATCGCTCATGAGTCTCGGTCTCTCGAAAACTTTCAAATCAATCCGGAAACTTCAAATTCTAATAACATAAAGAGCACGTTTGCTATCCACTTACATCACAAGCGAGACTCGTTTCGACTTTTTACCGAATCGTGATCCGACTTTTTTTGAGGAGCACATATTCAGATGTGTAATGACCAATCTCCGGGCGTCGAACAAAAAAAAACATTCGAGGCATTAATGCATCAGTTACTAAACCGTCAGACGCATGCTCTTGCGCATCCTTAACGCATTCATAATAAGAACAAGACGTTCCATTTTCAAACGAATCACAAATACAGGGAGCATTTCATCTTCGAACGTTACAGTACATATTCAAACTTATTTGAAAATAGAACTTGCATTTTAAATTAGAACCAATCTAAAGCGGTAATTAGTCCAGAAATCCAGAAACTTGAGTCACGAAACTTTTGACAGGCTGCGTCATAGAAGCTGACACTTGAGCAGGAAATCGGACGAATACCACGAAATATCTTTCATACTAGAAAACGATAATGAAAGAGTTAACGAAGATTTGAGTCAAATCATGGGTATTAGATATATGTATAAGCTAGCCACAATTGCCCGACAAGCACGGTGGGCGTTACTTGACACGCAATAAATACTTTATACTTTTTTAATTAAGTTCAAAACATCGGCCTGGTAGTACATCCCCGGGGTCAACACACTTAGAAACATGACCAATATTCACTGATCTGTAAACATACTTCTAAATCAATAACTCGGAGCTCTAGATAAGCTAAACGAATTGAATACATACGCAGCGTGGTCACCCATCAATCAACGGGATCATATCGCCGCCGAAACGAAGCTTGTTCTGTACGAGATTATGATTTTATAAGTTTGAGTAATATTTTATTCAAATTTTGGTTGATTGAATGTTTGGGTAGAGAATTCAACTTTATGAAACATACAAATTGATAGGTACCTAAAAATGTATTGTAGGAATTCTAAAAACTGGTTTGCAATTTAAATATCGAATAATAGAGTAACTGGTATTATAAAAGTGAAGTCTATCGTGAGAGAGGAAAAAAAATAAAAAATAATATGATTTGTAGCGTATCAAGATGTGTTCCAGCGCTCGCCCCGCGCCCGTCATAATCCATCTCGGTTCGATATTTGAATACTCTCTTGAATTTGGAACGCGTCGGTAATATGAACTTGGTTCGTTTCCTTTTTCAATTGCTTCACTCATATTTTGTATTTAGAACGTCTGTTTGAAGATAAGAATTTTTGTTACGTTCGAAATTTAAATGGGGCTCGCGTTTTTTGTCTAGACGAGTTTTAGTGGGCAATAAATTGTCTAGCAATTGTATTGTCGTAAAAGCATGGCGTATGAAAGGTGAGTTGATAGAGAAATCGCAATTCTGAAATTCTGAGCGCGTGTGGCGTTACGTAAGGCAGTGTGTAGGTATGCGGAGGGCACGTGCGCCGCGGCCTATTCGCAATAAGGCGCCCAGGGTGGCCGGTAAGCTGTCGACATTCTTTAACACTATGATAAGTAAATAGAAACATAGTTCGCTCTTAGTTTTAGATTTTGTGATCTGCACCAGTGAACTTGTTTGTTCTAAATTTAAAGTATTTCTTTTATTTTTTAGCGTCGCTATTAATATCAGATTTTTTACAAAGGTTATTACTAAGTTCGATTTTTTTTAATTAAATGCATTCTTGCCATTTTCAAATTATAGTAAGAGCTTTTTTAACTAATAGCAAAGTTTCTTGTTAAAAGTTTATAAAGAGTAATTTTCATTGTTGTCATTGGTTTTCATCGCAGAGAAAGGAGGCAGAAGAGTATAAATTAGTACTAACATCATTTGCAAGACGCGTCAAGGGTCACATCTCCAAGACAATGCTCAATGAAGGCACGCGTTGGGAGGGGGCAAAGGGGGGTAGAGGGGCGGGGGGGAGTATAATTATTCGACGCTAGCTTGAGAGCCACGCCCGCCATTGTCCCACTAAATATGGGCTTTAGTATCGTTGACATGAACTATCGGAATTTGGAGGATAAATGAATTGATTTCTGTTGGAACATCTTTTTGAAGGATGCGAATTTGAATTGCGAACACGTTTGACTTTTCTTTTTTCTTTTATTTGCGGTTCCACTTTGTTACTCAATTGCAACTCGGAACAAGGACAAATGAGTGTTGTGTGTATTTTGTAATTGGAATAAGAATTTTTGCACCTAATAAGTCCTCATTTAGAAGCACAAAATTGTGAAAAATAAATCTTATTACATTTAGAAAAAGCTTATCTTATTGATATTATTACCTTTACCAATACAACAAACGAATGACTATATTAATTCACAATAGACCGAATTTGTACTGTGCAAAGCCGCAGACAAAAGCTATAGCACCGTATAAAAGTTATTCATCGGCTACTTTTCTATGTTCCCAAAAAAAGTTGGAAGCAAAAAGTTTATAAAACATAATCACTGGTCAGATTTCTCCGTAATAATTAATCACAGACTCCTACTACAGTTGTCTAATGGAATGTGAACGAATGGACGTATATAGCTTGCGCGCAACGCTTCGTCAATGTCAAATTCAATTGGGTTTATTAAACGGTGAAATGTTTTTAAATAATTAAGATTTGTATTGAAAAAAATGCTTCACTTTTGGGTCTGCAAATGGCTGCTTCCTCTTTTTTCTAATAAGAGATCCGTGAGCAGTACAAAAAGAGAGAACTTGTATGGTGAAGTTATTATTAGTATTGTATCATGGTACACCGTGTACAAATTGTACATGGTACAAATCTCGCTTTTCATCTAAAGAAAATAATATTTATTTACTATTTATATTTTAAACGAGGTTTTAGTCCAACATTTAGCCTCTAAGTTTTATTGTTACAAACGTAAGGTGAATCATTAAAACGGATTGAAATGTATCTTGTATAATATTGTTACCATTTTCAAACAATTTGTATAGAAAATTTAACTATAAATTAAATTAAAAACCTAGTAAGTATTTCAATAGAAACAGGTCCTTAACCTGTTTCTATTGAAATACTAGGTTTAAATCACTTGTCTTGCTACTGAATACGAGTATTCCCGGTACCATATTTAATAGCACTTTGGACACACATTTTATCATCGCCATCTCTCAAAACATATTTAATATATGGCATAGTTAGTACTGAATTGTTTACATTTCCGACTGTTGTTTAATTACTGTAGTAATTATGGATTTCCATTATTAATATTTCAACAAAAACCAATTATTACCTTTAAGGATTTCTCAAAGCTACATTTATGAAGCATTATTTGTAATAAATAGAAGGGTTAATTTTTTAATTGTCGTTTCTCATGCAAACTAAATAATGATCCACTTCTAAAGTTTACGCAAACTCTACATATTGAATAAAACTAAAAAACTTTACACGGATTTGCTTTTTAAGTTTATTTCATCATCTGTCATTTGTGACCACGGATCCTGTAAAAAGTTTGTTTAAGTTTAAGCTCCGTATAATTCAAGATTTGTCTCGCACTTGAGCTTACCTAAACTAAAAATACACAGGATTAGTTTATAATTACACAAATTAAATAACAGTACCCTAAAAAGTATAAACCATTCGTCTGCTTTAAAACACGGCATCCATCTAACTTATCTGGTTGGAGCACTCAAAACGTCTATTTTTAAGCCAAAACTGAAGCGGTTAAACCGTCGGACGAGGGCAAATGTAAAAATTTCATATCTACCGAAGTCGTTACGTACAAAATGATTGATTTTATTGCCCCGCGTTCCCGGATTGATGTTTTAAAATACTTACGCTCCGGCATTCTGTCAGTCATATTCCCACAAAAAGGTATACGTTCCATTTTTTAAATTTAAAATTTGGAATTCTTTTGTCGAAACGAAACCTCCTTGTTTCATTTTCATTTGTTTCCATTATTTAAATATTCCTTAAAAGCTACATAGTTTTACTTACACCAACAATATGAAGTAAAATATAAATGTTTATTGTCATAGTCTCTTTGAACGTTCTATAAGTTTGTTAACAGCCCAACTTAAAAGGATACATTCTCCAAACAGTATTAATAACAAATTTTAATAGGGAAACATCATAAGATTGTCGCTGAAAAATATAACAAGCTAGCAAAAGGCTACAAAACACTTTTTTTCGAGTAGAAAAATTTAAAGCATACACCAGTTCCAGGAGCGACTTCAGGATATGTGGACTCTTCTCAAGCTACGAAAAGCTCTTCGGGGGGAGGGATGTAAACCCACTAAAAAGCTATTCATCATCATCACCAGCTCATTATGTCCCTACTGCTGGGGCTGAGCTGGGATAGGGAGAACAACAAATAAGGAGACCCAACGAATAATAAGGCTGTAAAAGCTATTACCTACCATTAATGCTCTGCCTCAGGGATAAGTTAAAAATCGGTTTTAATAGTTATCATCATCATCATCATCATCATCTCAGCCAAAAGACGTCCACTGCTGGACAAAGGCTTCCCCCAAGGATCTTCACAACGACCGCTTTTGTGCTGCTCGCATCCAGCGGCTTCCCGCGACCTTCACCAGATCGTCGGTCCACCTTGTTGGAGGTCTGCCCACACTGCGCTTTCCAGTTATAGTTATATACTTAGTTAAAGTTATAGCTATATCTTATTAATCCAAACATCTTAAATCAATCTTAACTACAACAACTGCCCAATTACCATTTCAATTAAGAGGCATGTCCATTGACAGGGTTTTCTCATAAACGTTAACAAAATAAACAGTGTTCTCGTGAGATTACTCACGAATCTCGCGGGCCGTCTGCTTAACATCAACAGTGCGCCAGTCTGGAACATTTCCATACAACGGTGGAGCATCTACTATGAGAACTCACTTTATATTTTTTTAATCATCAGAAAAATAAACATTAAATTTCTAAAAAGTTTTTATGTTTTTGAGTACCTAATTTGTTTGTGACCCGTCCCACTGTTTAGACTCAGATTTTCTCATACTAGCATATGTGGAGATAGAATAATTACCCATCAAGTCACCCATCCTGTGACCCAACATTATATGTAGCTTAACTTGCAAGATCACGACCCGCAAATTGCACTGTCTTCGAGCTTTTCTGTTCATCCCTTTAACTCCATGGATCTCCGTTATACACCGCTAATCTCAAACACCTCTTTAATATTAGTAATTTCAAATTGGAACACAGCTTAGTGACATAAATGTGACTAAACTGCACTTCTTACACTTATTTATGACCAATTTGCACCATGACCAATGTTGACGTAGCACATGTAGATGACGCCAAAATTAGTTTTTGAACGAGAAACTTACCATGGTTGGAAACATATTTATTATAAAATTGCCTTTTTCCACTTTTGTTTATGACTTTAGCTGACACAAAAGGGTTTCAAAACATATTTTGACATTTTTTAAAATGATTTGTGCTTTTTGTTCTTGAGAACGTTATTTGAATAAACGTTTCTTATTCATTTGTTAATTTTCGCAAAGGCACAAAACATGATTCTGCTGAGAATGCTAAGGCAAAAGGTACAAAACTAGGTAACGAAATATGCCATTTCAACAATTTCACATCATTGTTCGGCGGCAGAATTCGACGTCGAAACCGACGCAGAATTGATTTTCGATAAAAATGAATATTCGTTTTTCACTTAAGTCATCCGGCGCTCAATCACCCGGACTTATGAATCTGGAATTTGCCCGTTTTTAGCTCCATTCCGCGGTGCCAAATTAAAAATGTAAGAATTCTCGCTTGCAAAAGGAATTTATATTTTATTTCATTTCATTAAATCCACCATCTTTTGTTTCCGCGGGCCGTTCCGATCGGAATTCATATTTTTCTGTGTTTTGTTTCGGTTTGCGAGCGGCGCATTGTTTTATTGTTATGTCCGTTCTAAATGTTTCGTTTCTCGTTCCGAAGCGGGTATTAATTATTTTCTTATTTCTGATGAACGCGACCCGACGAATAATAAGGCTGTAACCGCCAAACATTTGCCACTAAGAAACTTAATCACGATTTTCACTTTAATATTCGTAGGTATAAAAAATGAACTGTACCACAATCTGTGAGAGAAACCGTTGCCAGTCAAGATTAGGCCGACAAATACTTACTGTGCTTAAACTATTAAACGCAACGTCGGTTTCGAATAGACAGAGATACGTATCGTTTACCGAAAATAATACCGGACCGTAATCTGACATTCTCATACGAGACTTTCGGTTACGCAAGTGACTTTCCACCTTCCAACAACAACGGAGGATTATTTGTTACTCATCAATCTTAAATAGACACGGCCACTCCATTGTTCCCGTGACATTTAGACGAACGTATAAATACGCCACCGAACAAATTCTATCACCTATTTATAAATTAAATTAAAACAAATGCATAACTTAAAATGTGGTTTCAAAATTGTAACGCTGAGTACATCAGAAGATAATGTCGTTTGTCGCACTGCAATTATTCTAGGTTCAAATTGCTGTATTCGTATTTGAATTTGGAATAGAACACATTCCTAATTGTTTGTGTCGCGCGTTGGCATTTTGGCATACGCTCTCGCGCGATTGGCTTACCTTTTCGTATTTCGAACGGCTCTTGTATTCGAATTTAGAAAAGCTGTTGAT
This sequence comes from Eudonia lacustrata, assembly GCA_947562085.1. Lineage (NCBI taxonomy): Eukaryota > Metazoa > Arthropoda > Insecta > Lepidoptera > Crambidae > Eudonia > Eudonia lacustrata. The sequence goes on along the minus strand of OX387334.1, from coordinate 5,576,451 downwards.
TTGCTTTCTTTCCTGCAGTTATATTGTGTGCAAATGTAATTGTTGCGCGTCTGGTTATTGTTGTAAATATGTGAGTGGACGGATAGTTTCGCGACGCGCCTGTCGGGATCGGGACTCCATAAAGTTTGTGCTGTTGAATGCGACTCCGCGATGACGTACGTCGTTTGTGCACAGTTTATTAGCGTTTGCAGTTGACATTTTTACACTTTATGCGCTCGTGTCGTGGTGGTTTACTTGTAGCTTGCTATTATCAACGTAATCCAATAATGAGATTGCGGTTTTCACTTCTAAATGTAAGAATCAAAAGCGTTGAATATAATTTTATCTATTTGCAAATCTATGATTTTATGCGATGGGATCGAAACTTCAGTCTTGCTTAAAATGTAAAATTAATGCGAGCAGATCTGTATGAAATATTCCGTTGCATCGCAAAGCTCATAACTTAAACAAATAAATTAATATTGCACATTCCACATTCCTAATTCTGTAGCATTGAGCTAAGTACGTATTTGGCCATAAGAATGTGAGTAAACAGAAATTGCATTCCCTACAATGCACTGAAACACTGCCAACTTAACGTACTGCCAAATTTCGCGTCGCCTCCCAGATTTATGGTCAATCTAGGTATGTTTGATGTAAATGTGACGATTATTTTGTTTGTTTAATGTGTTTTGATGGAGCCATTGCGTTGGCCGTTACGTCGGGATTGGCTCGTCGTTATTACTCGTCGTACGTCGTCGGTTTGGCGGGACGATGCTGTATTTGACGTGTGTTGCAAATAAACAGGCATTTATTTTTGCTGGAAATAAAACTTTGATTTGTATTATGGACGGATCGATTTGGGAATCGATTATCGATATTCAATTTATTTAGTGGCATAATGGCCCCCTCACTAATTGTTTTTTTTTTTTTTGGTACTTGTTTCGGAAAAAAAACAACGGGGCTGTTTTATAGGTTATCGTGTGTTGATAATTAAATAGATTTTAAGCAGTAATAAGGGCATTTGGAGCCGTATTATTCAAATTAAGTGTATTGTGCAATCTGTGTCTTGTGTGTGTGTAAATCGTAAGCGAATCGCTTCGGGAGTACAATTCGCCATCCCATGGTTGGATGTCGGCGTCTTCGCTGCTGGAGAACAGGTATTTCCTCGGGGGAAAGTGCACTTCGGGGTAGCCGTTGGGTGTGATTAGGGAACCCGAGAAGACCCGGACTCGGATTCAGGCCCCATCAGACCATATGGATCCCGTTCTGGACGGCGGGAGCGGCATGGAACTGTGAGTGGATTTTGTGGATTTTAAGGTGTAACCTAATTTTAAACGGTAGCAGATAGTGTGAATAGTGGTTTTCGCAACATTTTGGTAGCAGAGCGTGGTTCCTACCGGACTTCTAGGTTAATCGGTGTAATTTTGTGTATTTTGTTAGTTCGTAATAGGTTAAGCTCATTTCGTGTAAAATCGCACTTCCGGGACAGGTGCGGTTGAATTGTAAGTTTGGTAGTACCGTTGTATTTGGGCTGGGACATTTCTCGGATTGTTAATTGTTACTCAATTTCTTTCAATTGAAAGCATCGAGTCGATTCGGGATAATCGATTCCGTGTTTTCGTTGACTCGTTTTAATTTTGTGTTTAGGTTTATTTAGTTTAAGTTATTTATAATGACAGCGTCACGGCAGGAGTTGGCTCAGCAGCTCCGGTGGTTCACCGGGCTGCTTGCATTAATAGATCGGCCTAACCGGGAGGACGCCTTGGAGACGCGTTCGAAAGAAATTCAGGGTCGTTTCTTGTTGGCCGAGCGGTCGGTAACCGCTCTATTGTCAACCGACCCGGTCGGGAAGAAGAAGCTGGCCCTCCACGCCCAATATGTCAAGGATCTGGAGCACATCCAAGACATCTACGATGAGGTCCTTCAGCGGGTGAAGGACATCGAGCGACTGCGGGAGGGGAAGCCTGTTGCGCGCCCCGCTTCGCTCCACACCCCTGGACCCAGCGCCATGGGAAGATTGGGTGCCCTGGAGGTCCCGCATTTCACCGGATGTATGCGGGACTGGGCTGGATTCCGGAACATGTTTTTGGCCTTGGTGGATACTCGGAAGGATTTCACCAAGGCCGAAAAGCTGGCATATCTCCGTTCCTTCCTAGACGGAGAACCCAGACAGCTCGTACAGCATCTGGAGCTGCAGGATGCGAGCTACGACACCGCCATGCAGCTGCTGGAGAAGCGGTACGAGAAGCCGCGTCTTCAGGCGGACGCGCACGTGACCCATCTGCTGGGATTGCCGAGGGTCAACCATAGGGCTCAGCTGAGGGCGCAGCTGATCACCCCGCTCACCGTGTCCTTAAACGGGTTAAGGACGCTCGGACTGCCCGTCGACCAGTGGTCCTTCCTGCTTCTGCACATCGTTCTGGCCAAGTTGTCGCAGGAGATGAGGGACAAGTTCGAGCGGAATCGACTGGTCCACAAGGATCTCGGCAGCGTTCTGCCCTCGATAGGGGAACTTCTGGAGTTCCTGGAAAAGGAGGCTGGCCTGCTGGAAAACCAGCTAGCCTCCCAGGAGGCTCCGACAAGTGCGCCGGCTTGCACTTCCGGAGTCTACGGCGCCCAGCCGCCACGCAACCCAGGGAAGGGTCGCGGCAGGCTGGTGGCTGCGGCCGCCATCAACCCCGGTTCTGGATGCAGGGTTTGCGGACAGCAGCACTTGGAACAGCTATGTCCAGCAATTCTCGGGCTGCCCACAAAAGAGGGCCGAAACCTCGTTCGGACACGAGGATTGTGTTATGCCTGCCTGGGAGGACATAGGTATAATGAGTGTCCCCAGGCGAGGCCTTGCGATGTGTGCGGCGGACCGCACCATCGCTTACTGTGCACCCGTAGTGCTGAGGGCTCAGCACCGGTTCGGGAGAGGGGATCTCCCACGGGTGGCGGTTTGGGGCCGGGGTCAACTCCGCCTCCGGAAAGACGGAGTCCGCCACGGCCGCCACACTACAACCCCTCGTACACCCCGGCTCAGGTGAGTTGGGGACCGCCGGAACGGAGCCAGGTTCTGGCTACAACCCGGCACCCGGCGCGACCAACACCAGGAGTTGGTGCCTCTAAGGGCCACTGGGTACAGGGAGCCCCACCTCCGGACCCAACACCCGGATACTCGTACGCGTATCCTCCGCCGCCGTTACCGGAACAACAACGACGTGAGAACCGTCAACAGTTCTCACCGGTACTGCACGAGTACCCGAGGTTGGAATACCACCCACCCTATCACCGGTATGGTAGGGCAGCTGGATACGCACCACCCCGGATGGTGGCCTGCACGCGTCCGACTTACGGGCCGAGTCATCACGGTTCGACAGGGTCGGCTGCTGGCTCTGACGCGTGACTAGCCTGTGGTCGGGCTACGTCGGAACCGAGGACGGTTCTTTTGCCCATCGCGCAGGTACGCGTTTGGGGACCTAGGGGGGACTTCGTCCGGATACGAGCCCTCCTAGACACTGGGGTACAGGGCTGCTTAATTACTACGAAGGTAGCGAGGTGCCTACGTCTGGAGTGCGCGCCTCCCTCAGTTCCGATTCGGGGAGTCGGAGATACAGAAGTGGGGGGTCTGTCCGGTCAGACCCACATTTTCTTCTCTCCTGTGCATTCCGCTTCGATACGGATTGCGGCGGTCGTGATCGTACTCGACAATCTGCTGGGTTGGCATCCACCGACAGACATTCCGCGGGACGCAATGTCTAACACATCAGGTCTCATGCTGGCAGACCCTCATTTCGAGGAGCCGGCTCCGGTGGACCTCATATTGGGAGCGGATGTACTGGGCTGGATCCTTTTAGGGCCTCAGCGGATTCTGGGCCGCTCTTCGTTGGTAGCTATACCTACCATCTTTGGACACGTTTTAATGGGACCGGTTTTCGAACAGGAGACGCGGGATGTCTCACCTGTCGTCGCTACTACCTCCATCGCTAGGACGATGCAAAAATTCTGGGAACTGGAAGAGCCTCCCATGGTCTCCCGTCTGGATCCGGAGCATGTGGAGTGCGAAACCTTTTATAAGGAACACACACGCCGGATGGCGTCGGGTAGGATCGAAACTCGACTGCCCTTTATCCACTGTCCCCCTCTCTTGGGAAAATCGAGGGCGTTGGCAGAGAAACGACTCTTGTCCATGGAGCGTCGTATGTCTCGCGATCCGGTACTTCGGGAAAAGTATATCGAGTTCATGCGAGAATACGAGGCCTTGGGGCATATGTCGCGGGTGACTGTCGACTGGACAACGACAGATCATTTTTTCTTGCCTCACCACGCGGTGTTGAAGGCCTCATCTGGAAAACTACGGACTGTTTTTGACGGATCGACACCGTCGTCGACTGGAGTTTCATTGAACCAATGTCTCCATTCTGGTCCGAAGTTACATCGGGACATTGTTGACATCATTTTAAATTTCCGAAGACACCAGGTGGTGATCGGTGCGGACATCCGGATGATGTTCCGCCAAACAGTAATACATCCTGCGGACAGGAGGTTTCAGTTAATACTCTGGAGGGAACATTCGGAGGATCCCATCACCGTCTACGAGCTCAACACCAATACGTACGGCCTGAAGTCGAGTCCCTTCATTGCCATCCGGTCACTGCTGGAACTGGCGGAGCAGGAACGGGCTCGCTTTCCCCGGGCAGCCGCTGTACTGACACGTGACGTGTTCGTAGATGATATCTGCACAGGGGCAGCCTCTCTGGAGGAGGCGCTCATCATCAGGAATGAACGGATCGGACTCCTCGCGGCTGGTGGTTATGAGTTGAGAAAATGGTTATCCAACGAGCCACAGCTTCTGGTTGGGATTCCGGAAGATCACCAACAGAATCCTCAGCTATTCGAGGACGCAGGGGACCCGAACTCTATCGCCGTTTTGGGAATTAAATATCAGCCGGTTCACGATATTTTCACATTCCGGGTAGAACTGGAAACTACAAGAGTTTGGTCGAAAAGGACGATCCTTTCCACCATCGCTCGGATGTTTGATCCAAATGGATGGATCAGCCCGTGCATTTTTATGGCGAAGTGTTTATTGCAAACACTGTGGACACTCGGAGTCTCGTGGGATGAGCCACTGGTAGGGCTCTCACTCGACACTTGGCTCGCTCTGATCTCTACGATCGAGGCGATCAATCAGGTGGCGTTGCCGCGGCGGATCTTGCCGCGTGGCAAATACAGGGCAAGCCTACATGGCTTCTGCGATGCGTCAGAACGAGGGTATGCCGCAGTGGTGTATCTGCGAACGGTTGACTCGAAGGGTCGAGTCGCCGTCTCCTTGCTTCTGGCTAAAAGCAAGGTGGCTCCCCTCAAAACTAGGCTGACAATCCCGAAGCTGGAGCTTTGCGGGGCGCATCTATTGGCCAAACTGTTGTGCCACGTGCACAAGGAACTGACGTCTACGGTGGACATCCGGAATGTCTACGCCTGGTCTGACAGTCAGGTAGCTCTGGCATGGCTACGCGGGGCACCCCACGTATTGGAAACGTTTGTGGCCAATCGGGTATCTCAGGTACAGAACTCGGGCATCGAAATTTGTTGGAGGCACGTTCCCGGCCCCTGGAATCCTGCCGATTGTGCCTCTCGGGGCTGCACCGCGCCGGAATTGGTGCAGCATGCCCTCTGGTGGGGTCCAGAGTGGTTAAAGGAGGGTGAGTCATCATGGCCGGTCACCATGATCGATGGCTCTCTAGGGATGCTTCCTGGAATAAAAGTTTTGGTGACAACAAACGAGTCAAGGCCAGATCCGAATTGGTTGACGGCTCGATACAGCAAACTGGACAAATTGCTAGGTGTAACTTGCTGGATCCGGAGATTTCTACAAAACTGCCGCCATCCAGACAAGAGGCAGTTATCACCCGTGGCGGGTGCTGAGGAACGCAGGAGTTCACTTTTGGCCCTGATACGGCTGGTTCAAGCTGACCGGTTCGAGGACGAACTGAAGATTTTGCGCGTCGGTCGCGCAAAGCTCAAGGGAGCGATCTCTCGGCTCAACCCATTTCTGGATGCGGATGGTCTGTTACGCGTTGGAGGTCGCCTCAAAAATGCCGACCTGCCCTTCGGTAGCCGTCATCCTCTGCTACTCCCCAAAGGAGGACCTTTGGTAGAACTGGTGGTCTCGGATAGACACCTGAAAAACGCTCACGCGGGGTGTAATGCGTTACTGGCGATATTACAGAGGGAGTTCTGGATTTTGTCCTCTCGGAGAGTGGTTCGCAGCGTGTTATTTAAGTGTGTGGCTTGTTATCGGATGAAGGACTCCACTATGCAGCCACAGATGGGGGATCTCCCTTCTGACCGGGTTTGTCAGACTACTAGGCCGTTCGACGGGGTCGGTACGGATTTTGCTGGACCGTTTCTGGTGAGAACCACAGCCTATCGTAACACTAGGGTCACGAAAGCATACCTGTGCGTTTTTGTCTGCCTGGCCACTAAGGCCGTCCACCTGGAAGTGGTTTCGGCTCTGTCTACGGAAGCCTTTGTCGCCACGCTGGATCGTTTTGTTTCGCGACGGGGTTTACCTTCTCTCATTCGGTCCGACAATGGTACCAACTACAGAGGCACTGCCAACTACTTAAAAGATGTGAACGATTTTCTGGATAAAAATTGTAATAGCATAAGTCAAGCTCTCGCACAGCGGGGAATCACATGGCGATTTAGTGTGCCAGCCTGTCCCCACTGGGGCGGGATATTTGAAGCCGCGGTAAAATCGGCAAAAACCCACTTGCGCCGGGTAGTCGGGGAAACTACCCTCACGTATGAGGAACTTACAACTGTGTTTTGTAAGGTTGAGGCGGTTCTCAACTCGCGTCCGCTTTGTCCACTCTCCTCTGACGCAAATGACATGGAAGTCCTAACCCCTGGTAATTTTTTGGTCGGTCAGCCACTCACTGCCCTGCCTGAGTATCCCTGGAAGGATGAACGCAGACACCGGATGTCTCGTTTTCAAATGATACAAATGATACAACAAATGAGTCAGGACTTGTGGCGTCGTTGGTCACTGGAGTATCTGCATTTATTGCAGCAGCGTGTAAAGTGGACAGACCGGACGTCGCCCCCTTTGGAGGGGGATCTGGTTTTATTAAAAGAGGCTAATTTGCCATCGTTATTTTGGAGACGAGGTCGCATTTTAAAGTTAATCTGGGGCGCGGACGGGACTCCGCGTGTGGCGCAAGTGTTGGTTGATGGATCAGTGCTAAATCGCGCAGTCGCGACCTTAGCTCGATTACCGGTTGACTAGTTTAAGATTTCAGGCTAGAAAGCGGTACGTCCGCTTTGGGTGGCGGGATGTTGCAAATAAACAGGCATTTATTTTTGCTGGAAATAAAACTTTGATTTGTATTATGGACGGATCGATTTGGGAATCGATTATCGATATTCAATTTATTTAGTGGCATAATGGCCCCCTCACTAATTGTTTTTTTTTTTTTGGTACTTGTTTCGGAAAAAAAACAACGGGGCTGTTTTATAGGTTATCGTGTGTTGATAATTAAATAGATTTTAAGCAGTAATAAGGGCATTTGGAGCCGTATTATTCAAATTAAGTGTATTGTGCAATCTGTGTCTTGTGTGTGTGTAAATCGTAAGCGAATCGCTTCGGGAGTACAATTCGCCATCCCATGGTTGGATGTCGGCGTCTTCGCTGCTGGAGAACAGGTATTTCCTCGGGGGAAAGTGCACTTCGGGGTAGCCGTTGGGTGTGATTAGGGAACCCGAGAAGACCCGGACTCGGATTCAGGCCCCATCAGACCATATGGATCCCGTTCTGGACGGCGGGAGCGGCATAGAACTGTGAGTGGATTTTGTGGATTTTAAGGTGTAACCTAATTTTAAACGGTAGCAGATAGTGTGAATAGTGGTTTTCGCAACAACGTGTCTAATAGTCTTTTGATTATACTGACATGTCTCTAGAAGTAAATAAAAAGTAAATTGTTATACGAAAGTAAATGTGTGTTGTTATGTATTTTAGCACTTTTATTTGGGAAAGTTTTGAAGGTTTTTTTGCTAAGAGCGGGAAATTATAGATATCTACGTAACTACTTAAATGGTTATTAATTTCTCATAAAATGGAGGAATTCATTTACCTGTCTGCGTTTATTGTTTTAATAGAAAGAAAGAAAAACTTAATTTTTACTTACCTATCAATTTTCTAATACCTATCATACAAATGCATAGTCTATTTATTTTTAAAGTATCTTCATTTTATAAACACCATTAGAACACCACATGAAATATACGATGAGTTATCGCGAAGTGTGAAGCAGACGGTCAATAATCATCTCTGTTTAAATAAACATTAAGTTCCTAGTATATCGTAACGAGCGATAGCCTTTCCTGGCATTGGGAGTCAGCATCGCCTTAAGTGGGCTCGCTAAATACTTTGTAGACACTCGGGAGATTACAATTTCGCAGTATCTGAATAACTTTACAGTGTCAATTACATAAAACAATTAACCGAACAGATTGAATGTTACTAAGTAATAAGCTGATTTAACACTTGTTGAATTATTAATTGGAATTGTTTTTAAATACCCATTCCTGGGAAATTATTGCAACCCCTTCTCTGAATTTTCTTTTATAAAATTCGTGGGAATTATCTTTTATCAAATTTATCAATAAAACATTGCAAGGTTAAACTACAAATTCAACCTTTAAATATAATGCCTAAGTTCTTAAGTTCCTGGAACTTACGTTCTAGGTTCTATTAAATATTTGAAACTTTGAGTATTTTACGGTTAGCAACACAAAGAGTGTAGTAGTGTAATAGTGTTCCGTCTATAGCGTTTTTATTTGGATATTTGGTGACTTATCTAATTTCTCTTCTTATCGGGTCTAAATATAATTATCTATTTACATTAAGTTACAAAAAATAAGTAAATAAAATAAACTTGTTTATTCTGAACTGATTCTTGATATTTATAAAAATGTTACGATCGGATGTCGATGACGTAGTTGTCGACATTGAATAAGACTTTGGCTAACAAATTAAGTAGGTACCTAGATAGTGATATATAATTTTAAAATATTTACACTGAGCCGTCAATAAACAGTAACTGACGTATAAGCAAGGCATTTTGAAAATAGAATACTATTGAGCTATTAGAATAACAAAAGGATTGATTGACAATACGTGTCATAATTTCAAAATTAGAATCGCGCAGTCACGTTTCCGATTTCCCCCCTTTTCCCGCCAATAATAGACGTGCACAACGGCCGGTCGAATAATAATGTTCTAGAATTAAATCTATCTAAACTGTAGTGCGCCGACTCGAAATAGGGCGCGTTTGCAGCAATTATTTTAGCTCTGTCTTTCTGAAAATTGGCAGCCGTGTGAGATCTTTTGCGAACGGTATTCAGTTGAGAAACCGTTGTACCGGCGACCATTGTACCAAGGCCTCCGATGCGCCCCCTATCTGCATCATCGTTGAGCTTTAAAGCCACCGGGATGTTTCAATTAAAACTGGGCGGGTTTTATAAATAAAGTGCCCTGATATGCGAATAATAGGTAAGTCTGTCCGTCAGTGCGTTCGATGAGCGTACGCACTCTTCACTATTTTATTTTCGTCTAATGTTCGCGCTGGTGTGTTCGCATTGTTTGCCAGGTTATTTCATTGGTTTTTATTAGCAATTATTTTAGTATTATAATTGTGTACGTGTGTAAATTTGTGTAAATAATTAGGAGGCCTTGTTTCTGGAAATAAAACTTTATGGAGTATCACAGAAAGTTACCGCGTCGCTTCTCGAGTTGAGATTTTATGGGTTTACTATTCGTCCTAAAGCATAGACCAATACTTGACTAACATTATAAAGGCCTGTATTACAGTGTTATTCAATTTCAAAGCCTAAATCGGCCTCGAAATTACGTGGCCCGCCCTCAGTTTGAAAACTATTAATACTAATGGAATGGTACATTGCTCTTAAGCCAGCCACCGGTTGTTGTTAAACTTGTGTAATTATTAGAAAATGAAACAATAGAGTTAGTGTATACCTAGCTATATTAAAAAAGACTGCGGCGATAAAGGATTGTTACTGTTTCTGCTACAATTTAATACCGTAGAGAGAAATCGAAAAGAAAAAAGGCCGACCAACGCCGTCGCGCGCTGAAAATTTACATTTGTAATAAGAGCCATTAATGTCTACAATAAACTGCATTGACATGCGCTCGAGAGGGACATCGCTATACGGTGCGAGGGAGTTGGAAAATATTTGCGGAGTCGCGCCAGACACAATAGCGGCGCGTGCACCGATAGAGCGGGACGGATGCATTCGGGCAGAGCGGGATAGCTTCAGTTTTCTCTGCCGTATTGTGATTCAATAATAGGTGCGTTTGGATTGTATGCGTTCGAGAAAAACGTGCGGATTTACAGTTTAGCTTTTCTAGTAGGTAAATTAACCTATTCATCATTCACACTTACAGCATTCGATTAATTTAATTAACTTCTGCGGATTGAGTTTCTGAATGTAATTAATTAAGGTAAGAAAAATTTAGTTACGATCATCACATCCGTTTGTCTTGTTCCATATTGAAAAAATAAACAAGTGAATAAATTATGCTGGTTGATATTAAAATATTCAGTTGTTTCTTAAAAGTAACGGTTCATCCTATTCCATATTCAAAAAAGTAAACAAGTGAATATTTTTAATGTCAACCCCCGTTCGATTCGGAATTCAAAAGTGGCACAAATTCATAAGCGAAGTACTATCTGATGACAATAACGTCTAGAGGCGGCGCGCATACAAAATGCGCGTAACAGAGTGCGGGACAGGTGCGCGCGCGCATTCCCGCGCGTTGTGCGAAAACGAGAAACGCCGATTAAAATGAAATACGCGATGTACTCAGGTTAATTAATATTATACACTATTTCAGCCGCTCTGACGAAATATTGTTGTTATTAATGCGTCTGCGCGTTATTCGCTCCGATTCTAAGTTTTGTTGTTAAAGTCCATATGATTTAGTTACCGATGAGTTTGTTTGCGGTATAGATAGAATACGTTTTTCAATGGTTTTATACGTTGCGTTTGTAATCTTGATAATAATATTAAGATTCAATTTAAATAAGAAACTTCTGTATTACCTACTTAAAATGAAATATCAACTAGTATTATGTCAGCTCAGCACTGCATAGTGGTTATGGCTTATAAAAATATGCAAAATTCAAAATATATATAATTATCTTCTTTTCTTATTTAGGCTTTTATAAATGCTGGGTAGTCAAAATTGATGTTAAACGCCGTCTCTAAAATATCACGCCATAAATAATCATTCTAATAGTTTCACAATAAAAATGGCAAGTGTTAAGAACTCTACAGATGAAATAATGTTAGTAACTCTAGACAAAAAGACGTTAGCAGTCGCTATTTTGGCATAACGCACTGACAATCAACTTCAAATCGTACAACGGTTATAATAAAGCTCATTATATTAATTGGGTACCGTTTCACGCGACGCATCATTAACAGTGTGACCGACTACACGTAATACGTACGCGAATTGTGATCTGAGTAAGTTTGGTACAACAAAACGCATCTCTGCAAATAGCCAGACGTCTGCCAGCGTGGATGCAAAAACCGAACTTATTTCAGATCGCATTTTAGAATACACTTAATCCGTTTAAACTAGCTAACATACCAAAGAGTTGTATTCTAAATTCGAAACAAAAGTTTAAATTAGGAACTTATTTGAAAAACATTAACAGTTAGAATTAGCTACCTACATTATTAAGAATGTGTTCTAAGTCAACCTATTTCGTGACAAAAAAGTTTTTCATTCACGTTCTTTCTAATATAACGATTTCAAACAATTCGCATACAAATCAAACATTGTGTTGTGGAATTGAACGAAATAATGGTGTGAATGGTCACATTAATATTGTTGCGCGGTCATTACGGTGGCCTACACGACTTTTATAACGTAACATCTCGTAAACAGCGTGTTACGCGTAAAACCAGCTACCAGCCATTTTGACGACACATTCTGTTGTCATTTCAATTTAGAACTGTCAAACGGTTGTAATTAATGCAAATATGATAAGAAAATTTGTATTTGTATTTGTAATATTGTATTTGAATAGCTTGTAGGAGATAAGTAAGAATTTTCGTGGTAGCAGTATAATACAATAGATACTTCAGATAGTTTTTCATTTGTTCGATTGAGTTTTGAAACTAAGGCAGACTTATGCCCCGAAATAAATATGTAACCAAAAAAAACTTTTTATAAAATTGAATGTAGAGTAGGCAACTGACTCCGCTCTACTTACCTACCTGATGTTAGGCAGGGGCGGAGTCCAGATAAGAAGACAGCTAGAGATAAGATAGCCAGTACCTCACTAGTTGAGGATCCCGGGTAAAGTGCGCTTCCATCATTGACCTTATCATCACTTAACATCAGGTGAGATCAAGGCACTGTGCTTACCCGTTAATATAAAAAAAAGCTAGTGGAGAGGCTTAACGGGCTTAACGAAGCTAGGACGAGAGTTCGAGACAAGAGTTTGAGACATTTTAATCGGTCACCTATTCGATGACCCATCATTGCAATAGTTGCTTAACTTGCGAGATGAGATCACAACTTGAACGGCTAGCTGCTCATGGAGTTGTCATGTTCGTGTTTTGTTATCCTACATAAATTTTATCAAACAGGTAAAGTAGATAATTATAGAAACTATTCTTACACGGATGTAAGACAGCAATAAAAGTGTTGTGTATATTAATTAAACATCGCCGTCTGGAATATTAAAATGTACTTTTTTCGTGGAAACGGCTAATACGTAATTATTATGACAAATGCGGGCGGCGAGGCGTCGCCCTCACTTCCTGCTCGTCATTATTGTTCACTCAAAATACATTTCTCGGTGCACACGACGACAGTGTTTGTACCAAACAACAATGCCACCGTTGTATACCGAACTCTGTGGTGCAGCCGCTATCCTCGCGAGCACATGTTTCTTCTCCCCGTACAAGGACATTCACCCTGCTTTTTTTTCCTTAGAAACGAGCTCATCCTTTTTTCGGTGATGGTTTTTATACGCTTTTAATTGTATAGGGTTACTTTCGCGGTCCTGACAAGTCATTATATTTAATTGTGTAAGCTGGAGGAAATACGTCAGATCGGTTTAATCGAACTCCTTTTACTTAATGGTGCATTTGATTCTTCGGTTGAACTTAGGGTTTTGTATCGAAACCTTTTTGGTTAATATTCGATATCTTTCAACGGATATTTTGAATGTGGTGGTTACGTTAACGCTTTACCAAAGAAAGAGAAGTTATTTTTATTTAACTTAAATATACCGTCCCAGTTACCAATGCTAGGTAACTTTTCAAATTTTTCTAAGCAACTTAAGGCTCGTAGGTGTATCAATGTTTTTAGAAAAATAAATAAAGTAGAACAAACTAGTTGATTCAGCTGTTTGAAAGTATTCGAAAAAGTTTTAACATTTACTTACCACAAATCTTACTATTAAAAAGTAGTTCTATGAAAAATCAGCTTTAAACTGCAAAGGGTGACCTTACTACGAACCCTAAAACAATATGTACAAAAATAGTTAACACACAATAATAATCGAAACCATAACTAAAGATCGAATTTGATAAACAATTTGAAATAGCAGCTTCAAACGCCGTATCTAAAGAATAGCCATTTCAATTCTATCAATTCAAAAAATTAATACCACCGCCCGCATATGTGGAACGCACAAAAATATAACCCTTTGTGACGAAGAAACACCCACACGACCCTCGCCCTAACTAGAATAGTTCCAGAAATATTAAAATAGTCAAAAGAGTTAAATTTAAAACGGAGGGATGTAAAAAGCGTAATCCCAAAACTAACACAGCTGAGCGACTCTCACAATAACTAGTTTCGGGGGATTTCGACCGTGCAGAGATTTAAAATACTTTTATTTTTCGGTAAAAGAATATTTTTAAACTCGTTCGCGTTATGTTGATTGCGAGCAACTTCAAAATTAGAACATTAAAAATATGTTACATAAAATTTTAATTTTGATATCTTTGAGCTTGATTATGCAATAAAACTGGAGATATCGAAAGAGGTTCATAATTCAAATAATGCTAACAGACAATCGGACAAATAACTACTAAAACTTTAATACATAAAAAAATTTAAACTTTCATTCATCAGAATAGAACATTTAAATTCCAAATTCAAATTAATTATTTATGACAAAGATTTTTTTAGAACAAGTTTTGTTGTTCCACCTCCGACTTAAATAGTGGCAAAGGGAGCGCCATGACGAAAGCAATTTAAAAATGGAAGGGTTTTGCTTTTCGGTCCAATTTTAAAAAATGAACCCGCGACGAGTGATTTGATGTTTCGGACGGATTGTAAAATGGATTATGTGATGCGTGAGTGAACTAACCATTCAGTAAAGTAACAGTGTATTATTTTTACTACTTAGAATTGGTGTTGAACAATCACTATTTACAATGTGTATATTTTATTTTACATACAAGTTGTGTTTATTATGAGAAGTTTTGGTAAATGAATAATTATACCAATAGCGACTGATGTTATTAAGATAAACAAATGCTCAAGAATGAAATTGTACACATTGAACAGTTGAGTGTACTGTTCCCATCCACTTGAAGCGGCATTATAACTTTTTAAGTAATTTCACTTGTGTACATAAGCCCCTCGCTCGCACCCGTTCACTTCGAATAATGCCCACGCACACATACATCGCCGCAGCCGCAGATGTTGATTCCATAAAATAATATTTCATGTAAAGCACTAACCGAGCCGAGGGCGGAAGGATTGCGTTCTATTTTTAAATTTTTATATTTTGAAGCAATTTATCCGTGGTACAGCCACTCTCTTTGTTGTTATGTTTCGTTTTGTTCCTTTTAGAATTTCATTTTCGAATCGAATGGAACTCGCAAGTATGTTCTGTACTCGGGTATGTAATTCATTGCAAAAGTTTTGTCAATGCTGTAACTTCTGCAAATCGATCATTGGAATAAGTTTTTTTTTTAAAGTTTAAAAGTTGTGTTTCGTTTGTCATGAAGAATTTTAGACCTTAACTTCTAAAAGAAGTTTGAAATCTACTGTCAATTTAATTTGACCTCTAAAACTGTTTGTGCACTCCGTTCGTGACCATTCATCAATTAAAACGGACGCGAAGGCTCGTTATTAAAGAAAATAAAAAAGAAATAAATCTCGAGGCAAGTTTAAAAAGCTTCGTTTCGGAGTAAAGAATGTTGTGTACAATCTCGGTTCGGACAAAAAAGTGACAACAAATAAAAAACAAAACACAACACGGCCAAAGAACAGATTATCAGCGCTAAAAGGGTTGCTCCCGCGCTCTCCTCCTTTTGTTCCTTCCAAATTCAAACTTCAGATCCGTACAAGGAGGAGCGTTCGAATGCGAATTCTATTTTTGAATATTCTACCGAGAATTTTTAATTAATGCCGCTCGGCCGTGCTCGTATTTTTAAAATTCGTATTCTGTTTTAAATCGAGTTCGATATTCAATTTTTGCGTTCGATTTCAGTGTTTTTTATTTATGTTGTGCGATAATGACGTTTCGCTTTAAGTGCTTTATTTCGATTGCCGATTTTATTCTGATGTTTCTCCTTGAAGGTCGGTAGTTTTAGTGATTAATGGTTCAGATATGTGAAATGTTTTTTATACGAAATATTGAATTTAATGATGTTTTGTGGAACTCTCCACGATCTGTTTTTGTTTCGAGGTGCGTGGGCGTCATATCTATAGACGAATTCAATGACTCGATATTTCCACATCTTAAGACTTAGGTAGCATGAGTTATTTATCTATTTGATCGGTCCCTATGCTAGCTTGTACACCTTAGCACACAATAACTTCAAACAAAGTTATCGAAAAAGTTTCCTGCAATAATTTCCAAAAAGCTTTTTCATATTGCTTCAGGCGACCAAGCTTTTTGTACGAGAATCTAATAAGATAACGAAACCGCAGCACCACTAGTCTATTATAATAAGAATTGAATATAGGGCTAATAATACCTTATTGGGTACTTTAGTTAGTCTGTGGCAGCATGCACTTTAAATGAGTAACCAATAAGTCGCATTAAGAGGTCACTTGACGCATAGCATCACACGCTGCCAGCATACGCAAGTCGTTGACCTCAATACGCGAACGAGGACTTCTGATGATGATACTTATAATCGATATTTATCGATGCACCGATAGGAACAATGATTCAAAAAAAAACTTCTAGTAATTATGTAAGAAGGCCGAAAAACGAATATACTTTTTAATAACACGTCTCGAATAGTAATCGCTCGGCCGTATAATGGCTTCACTTAATATTCCATTTTCAAAAATATTTGAACCGTCATGCTCGTTCTATTCCTTTGAATCGATCGATACACCAATACGGCTGCTGAGTCGCTATCAGATTTTAAATTTGGAAGTGACCGACGCGAGATTCTTATAGGGATCGAAATTTAAATTTGAAATTTAATTGAGGTGGCAAGCATGTGATAATTTAAATTGAGCACTTGCCGTTGTTTATTTAATTGTTTTTTTTTTCTTTGTTTTCAGGTACAAGGAGGTGTCATAATTTGTGGATAAATGGTAAACATTTGAAGCATAGACAAGTGAGAAACGCGAACGTAATTCCTTTTTTGGGGCGATATAGACATAGTTTCAACGTTGCTCATCAGAGATCGAGTCCCCAGCGTCCCCAAACGTAATTTCATTAGAATCCCCTACATACAATGCTTAAGTTTATTTAAAAAATGGAAAGCGAAGTATTCACAGTAATAATTGATGGAACTGGACGCACCCTTTCGTAATCTGGTTGCTCGTGGGGAGCTCGCGACGGGCATAAAGTTGAAATATAAATCTCTTTATTCAAAATTGCGTACATGAAATAGTAGTCTCGCAAAAGTTGTAGATTAATTATTTTTATTATTTTTATTACAGTTTGAGCGTGCTTCGTTAAATAATTTGTAGATATATGCTAGTTTAAATGAAAAATACAATGAAAATGTTGCACGAAGTTTTTGCAATAAAATAAATAAAATAAATAAATAAATAAATAAATTTTTCCTACACTTACACCATTTATCTAGCCCAAGAGAAGCTTCGTTATGCATTCTTATTATACATAGAAACACCCAGACCCGAGACAATTTAGAAAAACAACAATTTCTAAATTGACCCGACCGGGGATCGAACCCGGGACCTCAGAGATGGCGACACCATGAAAACCGGTGTACAAACCACTCGACCAAGGAGGTCGTCAAATAAACGTCCCACAGCTAGGCCTAGCCTTTCCCAAGTGACCATTTGGGGATATTGGGCCATACATAACCCTCCATGATGGCACAATGCGGGTTGTTGCGTTCTTTCAAGTAAATTAAAAGTAAAAAACACTTACTTTTAATTTACCCCGACTAAATCGAGAAAAAATACTGGTTCCGCTGAAGACGAGAAAGGATAGCAATCTAATGCCAAAGAGCGTTTTAATTGAACCATTACATTGACGCCTTAATTAGAACTATGAACCCACAATATGTATAATTACAATCGAAAATCGATTCCGAAGGCATTCATATTTAAAAATGGTGTTTTTGTCAGTTGATCTTTGAAACAAAGCAGCCGTAATTCGTATGAAGTGACTTGCGTTTCGTTCTCTTTGTCCGTTCGTCTTTCTTTACAAAACGATGTAATATTTTTTTCTCTATACTGTTTCCTAAGATAATTGTCGTTAATGATTGTGCTCGCTAGATTGGAAGTCGATTGTGCTTGCAACAATACTAATTTATAAATATTCTTTCTATATTTTTTCTTATGCGCCAAACCAATGAGGTTTGTTACTTTAGCGATATGACACTGGCAGCTAATGATTCCCTTTTAAGGTGGCTGTTGAAAAATTAAAAAGTGGCAACGCATCGTGACAGTTTCAAGCCAAAAGTTTATTTTATCAGGTCTGCCTGCAGCAGTGACTAAGTCCCAAAAGTGTTCTGGCATGAATAATTTATGAACAACTTTATACTTCCCGGGCCGTTTCGCCACAAAAGCGGACGTTTTTGGGAATAAATTCATCGAAAAACGCCTTTTATACAGCATTAACATTATTTATGCCACAGACCCGCGGGCCGGACAACACTCCACGAAGTATAATTGTCGCAATGTGGTTTGATGGCTTTGTTTGCTACAACACTGTTAATATGTTAAAAAAACCTTTAACAGTACTAGAAAACAAAAATTTAGCACGATACTTATTTTAAAAAATAACTTAATTTAACAAAGAGGTCGCTCCATCCGAACATGGGCCATCCTTAATTTGTCAAAAGATGTAACAATAAAAATAAAAGTATTTTCAAAATTCGAATCCATATTTAAAAACAAATCGTCCAGTCGCTTCGCGTTCCAATCCCAACCGTTGTTTTACGAAAAAGCGCGCGATTTTATGAATACCATATTTAGTCACTACAAAAAGAATAAAGCGAAGTCGCCGATGATTCGACCGTGACTTTGTAACAATGTGATTTTTTCTGCCCTAGAGGTAAAACAGAATGTAGTTTTAACAAAACGTTATTGGATAAGTAATGTCGTTATGGAAATCTAATAAATATTGGCATTCATGACCACATTTACATAAAATAAGAACGGATGTACGCAAGCAAAAAATTACGGAACCCGCGATTCTTTTATAGCAGCAACCGTTAAATAAGACTGCTTCTGGCATAGCCCGATAAACGGATATAATAATAGGCCTCATTCGAAATTTGAAAAGAACAATCGGGAAACGCCAACACGTCGTGGCGATAACGCAACGGATTCAAAATTTTAAATAGTTCCATATTCAAACATACGCTTTTCAAATATGGCGCGCCGATTGTTTCCCGTTTTCGCTCGTAGTTAGTTTAGTTCGAGCGATGGTTTTTAATATGCGGGTTACGCATGCGTTATTGGAGTTTCACAATGGAATCAAGTGGCAATATGGCCGACAGGACAGAATTGATGTCCATATTGTGTAGGTTTTTTTTGTTGATTAACTCATCAATTATATTCAAGACTAATATGCGTTTATTCTTTTGTTTTTAAAGTAAAGTTGATTCTTAATATTTTCAATACATTCTATAAGTAGCAGTTTATTTTAAATACTGCATGGTCACTTAAATTAAATGAATAACTTCATTTCTTCCAGCGGGGCGCATTGTTTTGCCAGAGGCATGCAAATATTTAGCGCTTCAAAACCGTGCGTTTCATAGGAAATCGAAGCGCGGAACGCGTCAATACGCGGAAAGTAGCAATAAGCCCCCATCAGTATGCAGGTCCTGGGTTCTGTTCCCGCTCACGTATCGATGAAAATGGCTTCTCAAATATAATATCGAAACTTTCTAACCAACTTCAGCGTTACAACATATTAGGAATATTTTGAGGTTGTCTTTCCCGCCGTTTAAGGGGGTAATTGAAGTCTGTGCCGTAATGAGCTTGCAATGAATACAAATGATAATGTGTTGGGTCCATAATACGATGACACGTATTATTTATATTAAAGTGTCGATTTCATCATCATTATTATACGCGTACCAAATGAGGGTGTCATATTTTTGACATAGTCAGAAAAAGTACTTAGCCTATTTGACATATTTGTTTTTTTTGATTCACCATCATCGCTATTGTCGTCAGCCTTTAAATGTCCCACTGTTGGACTCCGGTATTCTGACATGAACATAAGCACGAGTCATAAGACACACCACGTGTTGTTGTTATTTAATCAATGCAATGTTTCAACAAGATACAGGACTTACTACTGGACTTACTTCTTACGTGGCTAAGCACAGAGATGTTCAATATAATACAATTTTGTCACTCGGCATTGCGATTTTTTTTTAACTTGCAATACCGTATCCTGTTGCTGCACCATCAAGCTCGTTAAGTTATAGAGATAATAAGTACCGTAATTCTTTCGTAGATGAATGGTTTCATGATTGCCAAAAAATTTTGCAAAATGTACTTATTAATTTGCAAATTACAACCTTTTTTATAGTGGGTACTTTAACTGATACGTCGAGAACGAATACGACTGATGAAGACTATTTGACGTATTTAGTGTGATAATAGGTTACCTGTTATCACACTAAATACATCAAATCGTAAATATCGTGGTTCGTGCTTATAAAAGCACCAGAAATCATTTGGAGCCATATAGTCGAGAAAGTATTATGGATACTGTTTTCTAGAAAGACGCTAAAAATTATTAGCTGCCAATTGTAAAAAGTTTTTTTTTAAGTAAAACATGATTAAATGGTGGTCCTCCTAGAACTGACTAACTCAATTAAATCGCTAAAATTAATAAGAAATATAAGAAATATATTATCCCATAGCTAACATACACAAAACTCAAAATCATACGTTATGAAGTAAGCAAAGTGTGTACAAACTAACGCACCAATTCAATATATTTCACAATCCAACGAAATTTACATTGTGAACTCTACTTTGTCTAATGTGTTGTAGAGTCCATATTCGATGAACACAATCTCAGCTAATAACATCCCAAAGTGGTTGCTTCCTCGAGAATTTTTATTTTAATTGTTAAATGTAGCGACAACAATTGGTAAGATTTTCAAATTGAATTGGCCGAATTAAACGAGGGACCTCATTTTAAGTGAGGTACTGCAACTATTTTACTCAATACATTTGTAGTTAGTATTACTCTATCAGTAATATAAATTTATTTCGTAAAAGTTTAAGGAGCTTCTTGTTAGAAAAATTTTTGTATAGTATTGATGAATTTACTTAATTGATATTATTGTTTGTGATTATTTCATGATGTTTATTTTAATTAATTAACTTAGTTATAATTTGTATTGATTTTATTATACTTTTTTTCATTTATTTAACATTCCGATAGTTATTACAAAAAACATGTATGCAATAACTTTAAAAACCACTAAGATTTAAGCTTAAGTTATCGAGAGTTTACAATAAACAAGTATAACTTATTATAATTTTACACACACATACAATTGGGTCTTATAATAATATAGTTATCCACAAATAGTTCTTATGTAAAGAGTTACAATAAGTCTAGGAAGTGTTTTTTTAGTTTAAATTTAATGTTTGAATTTTAATTACTATTTAGTTTTTAATTAATTAATTTATAATTGTTTACTTTCTTTTTTTATGTATTATTTATTTGTATTTCCTAATCAAAGTTATTTGTTCGTGGAATAAATGAATTGAATTGAATTAAATACTAACACAATTAGTAAGTAGTTAAGGAGTGCCACTCATTTTTTGTTCTTTTTAAATACTTAGCCGACTAGTATTTAAAAATTTCAAATTTCGAATCGCCGCATCATCTCCGTACGTGCGAGGATTTCACCCCATTTTTCAAAAGTGTACACTAGTGTCAAATTTTCCGTCGTCCCCGCGTCCACTTACGCAACCCTTCCGAAAAAA
This sequence comes from Eudonia lacustrata, assembly GCA_947562085.1. NCBI lineage: Eukaryota > Metazoa > Arthropoda > Insecta > Lepidoptera > Crambidae > Eudonia > Eudonia lacustrata. The sequence continues at coordinate 5,555,018 of OX387334.1, read as the reverse complement.
GTAAAAATAAAAAACGAAGGGGACTTTTTAAAATCGTTATTATAATCTCGGACGCCATTTTGACTAGGGCCTCGCCCTCCAATTTTAAATCTTTTCCTAACAAAAAAAACCCCTTTGATGTTTATGCATTTCGGCAATATCTCCCGCTCTGCTAGATTCGACATTTGTCCATTTCGGGGATTTTGCAGATGCATATTTTAGATTAAAATTTTAATATCATGACTGCCCACCCGTTTCGCAGTTTAAATAAAGGCAAGAAATAAATAATAATACGCTATTTTCCACTTCGCACTTTTTATCATCTCTCGGCAACCAAGTTTAATCTGTAATGTCTTCAAGTCGATTTTTACACGGTCTCAAAGTGCAACAATCAACGCAACATCCTATTAATCAACTCATTTCAAAGACAAACAACTCGAAAAAAGACGTGTGGGAAAACGTACACGTATCCAACCGACGCATTCCAAATTCGAATGAATCTGAAAGGCGAGCGAGATTTGAAAAGAGAATGAGATTTGAAAATAGAACACGCCATTAGGAACGAACACAATGGTCTCATTGGTCGATTTCAAAAAGGAACAATTTGTTAAACGTCAAATATAAACTTTTTTATTTCCGTTGTAATGAAATGCCGCTCAGTATGATGTCTAGTACACATCTTGAGGTTTTTTGTTGAACCGTGCGAGTCGTTTTTCATTTGTTTTGTACATCCTACTCCGCCATACTTATTAATGTCAAAATTAAAATGAGAATCGTAGCAATTGTCAGAAATGCCTTCAGCGACAAGATTATTACGTTATTATGAGCCGTTCAACCGCCCGCCGACCTAATTAATAGTCAATGACGCGAAATATATCATCTCTAATTATATTTGAGCTTTTAAAATCTGACAAACAAAAAACAATCATGTGTTCGTAGTTAGATGTTACACGAGAAATAAAAATGAGATATTCAATTTTTTTGCGTGCTCTACCTACAAAACACCGTTCTATCGTGCATTCAATTTTACTCCCTGTCAAACTTTCTATCTCCGAAAGGTTTATCGGGTGATCGCGGACACGAGCAATGACATGAAACTATCAATATTTCTAATAACATTTAAAAACAAAGTGTATTAGTTTCGTATACGTACGAGGCGGCCATATTAATCATTGGAACGAATTTCCGTGCGCCATGTCATACGAAGTTCGTTTATTAAAAATGTGACGTATCAAGATCAACATCTCATAGAGTGAATGGGATGGGGAATTATAGAAGCGTGAAGAGTGAATGAGAAAGATGTGTGCTGACATTTCAACGGGTCATCAACCCTACGGGCGTCCTGCTCTAACGAGAATTCGAAGATTTGATTTGAATTGTTCCTAATTTGAAATATTGACTCGTTCGATCCGGCCACGAATTTTATATTATACATCGGTCTTTTCGATTCACAGGGTTCATTAAAATTTATGTCTAATACGTATGCTGTTACCGGGCTTCCGTTTGATACTTTTAATGGCTGGAGTAATCCATAAATGAAAAATAAAATGGTAGTGAAACATCGTTAGTAGATTTTATGTCTTTACAAAGATTGATAATGGCAGCAGTGAGATGTTTGGAATCGCGAAGGTTGGCTTTTTTGTGGCTCTCTGGTGCGGTTGCATATGGCCAGGACTCGATGCGTTATTTCTTATCATTGATAATCATAGAGCAGCGTAGATCCGGAATCTACTTGAGTGCAATGAAATCAACGTGCTTTACCGTTTGTTTGTACATTAATTTGATATAAACCATTTTATTAGGCAAAAAATTTGTAATAAATATTCGTTGTTAATTTAACCTTTTAAATCATTTCATCATCATTTCATGGTCATCTATCATCTGCATTAGACTAATTATAAACGAGATTCTTACAATAAAAAAATTAATAATAAACGTGGTAAGAATCTCGTTAATAATTACTTTAATGCGTTGTTAGTTTGTTTAGGAGTTCATCAAATTTATGTGTTCATGAGTGGCATGCGCATCTGGTTTATGGGTTTGCAAATTAAGCAATTTTCGCATCGCCCGCCAGGTCACCGACGAATGGGTCACAAAACTAAAATAACTTAAGCGTCAAAGTCGTTAGAACCCACCCTTATGGCCCGATCTCACCATGTAATATTGGTCATCTAAGAAAGCCTAAGTAGGACGTTTAAATGCTGACGAAGGAATAGAAATAAAATTGTCCATTTAAACATCTTAAGTTGTGATTAATTGTTTAACACGTGCACACAGCAATATGATCTCCAACACGTATATAAATGCAATAATAAAAACAAAATAAATGACTCACGACAAACACTAGTCCCTAAGCCCGAATTAAAATGCACGAACACAAGTCTACGTATATGAAAACAAAAGCTACAAAAATGTTAAGCAGTTACTATAAGGGAATCATAAGCGGTCATAACTGGTTATTCAGATCCATTTATGGCGAAGTAATCCTATTGTAAGGCTCCGCGTCTATACGCCCCAGTGTTGTGTGTACGCGCATTTTAAAATGTGTCCAATCATTAATTTCTCCGGTAATTGAGGGAGTTGCGATCGGTGCGGAGACTTCGGTGTCACAAAATAATGTCACTGCAGAAGGTCATGCTAACGCGCTCGAACGCGCACACATTGACCGTCACACTCGGAATAGTCCGAGCGTCCACAAATCCGTGAGGTTTTTTTTCTCTTTTTTTTACACCTCCAACAGAATCGGAGCCTATTCTTTTCTAATTTTTCTCTTTCATACCGGTTCTATCTTTCATGCCTCTCGTACTTTCATTATTCGTACTACTCTTTCATACTTCCTCTTTTGTTCTATTGCGGGTGGGATGCCCGTCTATTTTTTTTTTTTTTTGTTTTTTTAATTTAAGGTCTACAAAACTGGTTACAAGCATAATTAACTTAAAAATATGAACAAATGTTAACAAAATATCGTGCAATAGCTGCAACCTATTATATGTAGACACAGCATGAGCAAAGCTATTATAGGCTTAAGTTCTATTCTTTCTACTATTTTTAATTCGTTCTTTATTTCTTTAAATCCTCATATTGGGAACAATACAGGTTACACAATTTTTATTTATACAAAGGTTCTTTATCTATTACATTTTTATGCTTATCTTATTCTTAGTATATTTTCTAAGTTAACATATGTATGTTACTATAAAAAAAAAAAAATGTTTTTACTGCTACATTTTAATTAACACATGTTTATTAAATAGTCCGTGAAAGGTTGCTGATTGCCTCTGACGTCATTTTCAGCTTCACCGGCCTTTTTCGGGAGCAGCTCGAAACTTTTTTTTATACCTAGCACGGCAAATGACTCCATACCACCTGATGTTAAGTGGAAATGGAGTCCAGACGCGAAGACAACTGGGGCAGCGTGAAAACAACGCAGCATCATTCAACCTCACTCTGCCGGCCCACAAGGTGCTTCTTCACGCCTCGTTTGAAGGACCCCATATCATAGGAAGGAGGGAAAACGTGTGCTGTTAGACTATTTCATATTTTGGAGGCGCGACAAAGAAACGAGTCACCAAATTTCTTTGTGCGCGATGGGATATGTGTGACAGTGAAGCGATGACTCCGGAGAGCAGCACGTGTACTCCTATGGAGAAAGGGAGAAGGTGGGATAAGGTCAAACAGTTCTTCAGAGCACTCGCCGTGGTATAAGCGATAGAAAACGCTGAGTGACGCTATATCTCTACGCAATTGCAAAGGGTTCTTCAAGCCGTGTAAAACGAATCACCTTCGGAGGTTTTTCTAGAGGGAAAGCAGTGCGTGTCCCCGTGCCCTACTAGGTACTCCGGGGGGTTCGGATCGGATTGAGGAGGTTCGGATTGGATCGAGGAGGTTCAGATCGGATTTGGGGAAATGTATGCGTTGCTTGAACGCGTTTGCAAGAAGCTTACCTTTTGGCATCAGTCCCCACATTTCGTGGCGGAGAGGACGCAGCAAAAACTGCCCGATGTTTCTCCGAACCAGCACTAAAGTGTACCCGATCGGTTGACGGGCCGAACATCGCCGAATTTATGCTCCCTTATAAAATTCCTTTTGTCAAATTTACGCCGGAGTTCCGTATAAAGTGGACGTACGACGCACCGCGCAGATTCTTTAACGAAATCATCTGCCGTCTACGCGACTTTTTCTGCCAGTTATTATGTGCGTAAGGACTCACCGGCCGAAAGATACAATTGTCGCTCTCCAATAACGACGTAATTTGGCCCACAAATTCTCACGGACATCGCGGCAACAATAAAAATCGAACCACATTTCGAAACGAAAGTCGATAAAACGACGCTCACACAATTATTAGTTCCTCTAAATGAAACTGTATCGACCAGAAACGCATTCATCATTTATCAAGCAATGATATCGGCTACCTGGGCCGGTCTAGTTGCTTTTTCTTATTATTCATTAGTTCATTGTTGCGTTGCGGACGACCGTGCTGCAACGACCTAAAATTCGGTAACCGCCTTACCATTAATAATTACTTCTCAAAATAATGCTCACTTTGATTCACGACCGCGATAAGAACCAGTACGGTTGGCATAGCTACCGCTATCGCTTTGTCACAGCGCAGTCAAAACCAGTAGGCCAAGCGTAAGAGCCTTCTAAAACGAGTTAATTACACGATCCGATCGCACATACCTCGCTGTCGGGCGTAAGCCTTCTCCCTGGTCGTCTGTGTTAGACCGCCTTTGTAATTGACAGTTTTTTTTGGTATCCACAATCAATTGGCGCGTTTGTGACGCGTTTCTACGCCGCTGTGTGCGTTAAAGTTTATTTGCACAAACATTGTAGGATGCTAGACTATTTAAAGTTTACGTCGTAGATATGCATTGTCATCAAAACTACAAAATAAAACAAATAAAGTTCTCTTTTAGTCTTAACCATTATTTTTTATGACCGCCTTCTAAATCACCAATGGCGCCCTGACGTGCCCTCAAAGTGCATGCATATTAACTGCAAAAATTGGGTATATCAGCCATAGTCGGTAGACATCATCATCATCATCATCAACTAATATCAATCAATAACTAACTATGTCCTGCTTGGCTTGCAAATAGCCTTTAGTCAAAGAGGTTCTATTTTTTAATTGCTTTCATTTCGTTGAATTTAAGTCTAATAAGCATGTTATCTCGTGTTAAGCACATAAAGCTTAATGACTGCCTGAATGAGTGTCTTGATACAAACCTCTAAAACAGAAATACACCAAAAAATCGTAATGCAAAAGCACTACAGACCCTACAAACCTTGAAGTAAATATTCACGACATTCCATGCATTTCTTTAAAGAATGTAACACTGAAAGAGTGTATGTTCTCAAATTCTCGCCTTCTAAGCTCCGCCGAACCGTTGCAAATATAACAATGTATTGTAATTATTAATCATAATTAGTTTGAAATTTTTGTTTTACGTTTTCACTTTTGTGCCTTTGACTGTTTGTGGCAATTAATTGTAATATTGGTATATGTAACTAGTAAGTTTCAATTTACATAAACGTTACTTTACCTATGTAAATAAATAATACAGACGGTCAGCAAAGAAACAGTCGCGCGGTTTCCACGCGTTTAACACGCCGTTCCACGCCCAACTTAAAAACCGCTCACACGTATGTCGAGTTGCATCACTTAATTAATTTCATGCGGTGCCTGGATCGATCACATGGGATTTGGTCGCAACAGATCAAACGATCTCTGTTTGTTGACGTGACACATACATCTGTACGGGCTACAATGTGAACAGTGACGCAACTTTTGTTTCTGCTGACATCGGTGACATAACGGCCTCTAACGTGGGTATTATGATTAATGATATCAATACTGTCGGCTCTTAAAATACACGTCTGTGTGTTTGCAACATACGTTGAGCCTGATACAATCATGAATTGATCATCACGATTCTCTTTAATGGTAATTGAAACAGCTAAACTTAGTTTTGGTGAGTTCAACGGTAGAGTTTTGCTCAAAATCCGACTAAATAGCGACTATCCTAATATTTATTGCTGTCTTAAAATACTGATTTACATTGCTATTTTCTTTTTTGAAGGATACTAAGAGCGTGATGGTGCGCGTGCGCGTTGTTGCGGGTCACTTCATCCTTTTCCCCGTTCTCCCTTTTGAGGGAGTTAAGGTTCATCCAGCTTTCACGGCGCCCCGTCGAAACTTTTAGTCTCTAGTAAATCTTGCTATCTGCTCCACCTTCAGATCCTTTAGGTCCTCTATGTGTAGTCTATCTGACCCCCAGAGCTCCCATCTTGCCAGCGAGTACATAGGGCACTCGGCTAGTAGGTGGCTGGTCTCCTCGCTTTCCATGCACTGTTGCAGTGGTTAACGCGCCTGGTCTGATAGTGCTGAGGTTAAGCAACTTTCGCAAAGGCCGGTCATCGTATGGGTGACCAAAAATATGTCTCGAGCTCCTCCGTGCTTCGGAAGGCACGTAAAGCCGTTGGTCCCGGCTGCATTAGCAGTCGTTAACAACCACCAACCCGCACTAAGCCCGCGTGGTGGTTTATAGTCCGTTTTCCCTATCCATCCATAGGGAAGGCTCGTGCCCCAACAGTGTGGACATAAAATGAGCTGATGATGATGATGAAGGTCAAGTAAAATTTAGGGGCCTAATGTTTGAAACTTGGCTACGCCTGTGATGTGATCCCTGTGATCGCTTTGATGTTGATGCTTGTGTTAACGTTTGCCGGCTCAAAACATTTATAAATAAAAATCAAGTTTGTTTTCCTTATAATTATAATTAATATTGTATTAATATTTTTCTTTAAATTAATATTGCTGTTAACAAAATTAACAAAAATTACAGTTTGGAACAGTGTTCAAAAAACTTCTACGAACGGAATACGAACCCGCGCCTTCTAACAATCCGGGTAAGACCGACATCAATTGACTGCAGGTGCAGACACCTATCGATCTGAACCAAAAGGACTACATCAAAGTGATCAAAACAGCCTCACGAAAACTTGGTATTCTGAACAGGGTGCGGCGATTCTTTACGCCTGACCAGTTGTGCCTTTTATACAATACATAGGTGTACGGTCTTGCGTGGAGTATATTGCTCATACATCTGGGACGGTTCCGTAAAGTACCTTCTCGACAGGTTGGACAGATTGCAGCGTCGCGCTATACGCATTATCGGCAACGCAGAAGTCGCAAATATTCTTTAATCTCTGCAATTGCGTAGAGATGTTGCGTCACTCAGCGTGTTTTACCGCTTATACCATGGCGAGTGCTCTGAAGAGCTCTTTGACCTCACCCCACCTTCTCCTTTCCTCCGTAGGAGTACTCATGCTGGTCTTTGGAGTCACCGCTTTACTGTCTCAAATATTCCATCACGCACTAAGAAATTTGGTGACGTTTCTTTGTCGCACTTCCAAAACATGGAATAGTTTGCCAGCACGTTTTCCCTCCTTTATATGATATGGGGTCCTTCAAACGAGGCGTGAAGAGGCAGCTTGTGGGCCGGCAGAGTGAGGGTAATTAATGCTGCGTTGTTTTCACGCTGCACCAGTTGTCGTCGCATCTGGATTCCATATTCACTTAACATCAGGTGAGTCATTTGCCGTGCTATGTATAAAAAAAAACTTCCAATTACGCTTTGTTGTGTTTCTTCTTCTATTTACTGCTAAAAGTTAATATTTTAATTGGTGTTCATATAACATTAATGACAGTAGTTGTTGACATTGAATGGGCGCCTTTGGCTTTCAAAGTAAAAAGTAAATAGTGTTGAATAATTTCGGCGGGCTGGTTACCACGATAGCTCAATTGGGAGAGCACCTGACCCGGTATGTCAGAAGGGTGCGGGTTCAACTCCTGCTCGTGGAAATTTTTTCAACAATAGTGTTTTTGTAATTTGTTCGCAACAAAATTTGCGTTAAAAATTATATAAACATTTTGGTGTTCATATATTTATATGAATATTTTTTATTAACTCACAACGGTCACTGTGTTAATTTGCTGACCCTATTTTTAGTGCCACGTGTTTGCAATGTTGCATTCGCCCGCCATTAGGAGATATAAAGATTTTTGTCAACACAGATCGGTCCAAGCGATCGATCGATAAATTAATGGAACCGACACCGAAATCGATTTACATATTCAATACGTTATTAAGATTTGTAAAGCTCTAGGGCGTGTTCCATATTTAGAAGCAAAAACTTATTTTTTGTGTTTTTTTCTATTCTGCTTTTAATATGCTTGTAGTTTTTGCGAGCGTAATGTTAATTAAGTGTCTAGTATATTGAAATATTAATTAATAGTGTAATAAAAATATCAAGTCATTTATAAATTTATAATGTTGTTATTATTACTGTTAATTGTATAGTCGACAATAAAATTGCTTTACCACCTTAGAAGTGAATTTTGTTTGCATATTATAAAACAACAAGTTCTATTTTTGTTTAAAATACCAAGTGACAGATACGTTGTCATCATTGACAATGAGCCTTAGCGAAATTTTATTCTAATGGAAGTTTTTGTCAAAAGTGATAAAGCAATTTCATGGTCAACTATACAATAAAAATTTATGAATTTTTAAAATGTCTTAAGCGACTCGGTGGCTGAATTACTAAAGCGCTTGGCTTGTTATTAGAGGTTTTCGGATTCAATTCCCGGTCGGGTAGTGTGTTTCGGAATTCTCGATTCAATAAGTATATCGTGAAGTGTAATGTTTTGTATCATTATATTTACTATTACTACACTACTATTAACTACCCACCTCGAGTCAAACGTTCAATTTATTTGTATTTTGTTATGTTCTCATGTAACTGACGCCTTAATGAGAAATAAAGTTCTTTAGACCGATATTTCGTAAATTGCCGCGTGTTGTTAAATCTAATAATAATACTCTTATGATTATTTATATATAATTTTACGCAAATATTGTTACGAACAAATTACAATTTGAGAAAAGATAAAAGTGTTGAAATAACTCCACCAGCGGGATTCTAACCCGCACCCCATGACATGCCGGGTCAAGTGCACTACCAACTATGCTATTGTGGTGCGGTGTTGAATCCCACACGGGGAATGTTTTTAATACTTTGTCTTTTTTGAAATTATACTCTTTAATTTACTTAATATTTTAGTACACAAAGACAAAAAATTGTACCTCTTTTCAAGCACATTGCGCGCACAGACGAGTGTAAAAATTTACATTGTGTTGGCGGCGGCCAACAATTCAAACAACAGAACTTCTTTGACAAGTTTTATTCCATATAAATCAATAATTGCCTGTTTCATTACACATTTATACTCATTATCATCCTTAATTTGTATTCTCTAGCTTTTATTGGTATTTTCCACTTTCCCTCTTTTAAAAACCCGCCTTTCTTTTCCTCATCTGTCAAAAGTTGGCGTCCTTCCTTTTTACCGGGAAACGGCTAAAAAAACGCCAACGACAATTTCCAATATATCCTTATTTAAACTATAGATAATATAAAATGACAAAGGTAATATTAAGAACAAATTATAAATTCACGTAAGACATACATTTCTAATAATTACAATTATTGTAATTATTATTAAAAGTCGTATATGTTAAAAACTATATTTATATAATATTATTATCTTAGTATCAAAAATCAGACCTGGTATAATATTATTTAAGTGGATATACCTAACAATTGTTAAATTAAATGGAGAATAAGTGCAGAAAGATACAAGGAGTTAGTTCATTTCACATTGTATATTTCGTAAATTACGATCGTATTTTGACCACTGGGCGACCACTAATATTAAGTAAATATGTAAGCTCTAAGACTTAGCAACTAGCACAATTTCCCTTTAGCCTATCACAGTAATTTAAACGAAAACGATTAACCTGTCGCCTCTTAATTATAATAATCATTGGCGAAATTGGCCGTGCTTATTGCGAACGGCATTAAACACATTATTGCTAAGTCTATGTGGCCCGAGGGGTTAACAGTACTCCTGCTCTACATATCGACGTTGCCAGATTTCTATTAGAAAAACAACGTTGACGGGAAACAGTTACTATTGTAGACTAACAGTTTCACTAGTTACCTACTAAATATCTATCAACTCGATCCGGTCCCCTCGGAGATCTAGACAAGCACTAGTGCGTGATGCAGTTCCCTCTAGAAAACCTCCGAAGGTGATTCGTTTCACATGCCTTGAGGAACCCCTTTAAGTTTCTTGCGCGGGCCCCCAAATAAGCTCGGTGAAGCTGAAAATGCCGTCAGAAAAATCAGCAAATTTTCTCCAATAAAAATCTCTCAACCTATGGGCAAAGCCAATACAAGACTTTTTTTTCAGTATCTCTGGTGTTTTCGATGTTTAATTGTAACGTTTCAAAAAAAATGTAATTTAAATAATATGTAGTGTTAATTCCGCTAATACATATTATTTAAATTAAATTTTTTTGTACTATGGATTTCCGCAAAATAACGCCTGATTCCATTAATTATTGTAACGTTTCAAATTTTAAAACTAAGGTATGTGAACTTTTACTTAATGAATTAGAATAATATGTACTTAAATTAATTTAAGTTCTTAGTTAGTACCTTTAAAAACTTTATGAACTGTCTTAGAGTCCTAATAATTATTTTTTTATGTGTTAACACGAAAATTTATTGTATTAGTGGAAAATTGGGAAATAGTATCTTAAAGCCTAAATATTATATAATATTAATAATAAAACAAAAATAAATAAAAACAACCACTGCTCAATCAAATAACCCTCCCCACGCCATTCCAGGTGCAAAGGTGCCCAACACACTTGCCGTGATATAATTATCTTGGGATAAAAGTTTATGGAAAATACTGCGCCTCTGATGGAACTAGAATACATTTTATCTACTCTATGACTAGACATCCTAGACATACTAGGTAATATTATAAATGCGAAAGTTTGTGTGTATGTTCGTATATTTGTTGCTTCTTCACGTTGCTACGGATTGATGGATTTAGATGAAATTCGGCATACAGATAGTTCATAACCTGGATTAACACATAGGATAGTTTTTATCCCGATATTCCCACGGGAATCACACTATAAATATACTAAAAACGACAATTTAATTTTCCAATATAAAATAAAATAAAATAAAATATAAAAAAAAATCCTACACTCACACCAATTATCTAGCCCAAGAGAAGCTTCGTTATGAAACTCGTTATATGGTAACTAGACAACGGATAAACATACTTAAAATACTTAAATGCATACTTATTATACATAGAAATATATAAAATTAAATGAAATAAAAAAATAAAAATAATAAAAATCATTATATTAAATGATTTGTTTGTTTTGTTGTCATGGAAACTAAAGAGAATTTAATCACTTGTTTGAAACTTTCAAAGCGGTACGAAGTCCGCCGGGTCCACTAGTGGGTAATATAGACTAGTGGTGCCTTTGTAGAAGCTTAGTGAAGGGAATGTTCGTTACCCTGTCTCCCAGTGAAAAACGCGCTAAGAAACTCATTGGCAAATGAATAGAGAATTTAAGCTAGATGCTGGCTCAGCTAACAGCCTACGCCTAAACTGGCATAATTCCTAGAAATGCTAAGCTTAATAATTGTTATGATGATCTTTAAAATGTAACCTATCTATAATAGGCAATGACTTCACCTAAATATCTTAGTTCTCTATTGCTTGGCAAATAATTGTGCCGATCTTGAAAATGTTTGTCTATCTTCGTACTATGGAAAAAAATACAAAAAATGATGTGTTTGAAAAAATCAAACAATAATACCGACATGCATGTCAATTATATTTTAATTTACATAACAATAAAGTCAATTCCCAAATCCCACCGTCAATACTTGACACCATAAAGGAATGTAACTTTTTCAACGGCCCAAGTGTTTGCCTTTTGTCGCCACACTCGAAAACGGAAATAAATATTCGAATTTCGAATTTAAGAACAACACCATTGAGTGCGCTTCACAGAGCAACTATTTGTTTTTCTCGATATCTATGGTCGGATGTCAACTTGTCTGTGGTACACACTGGTCTGCTACTGAGATGTACTTAAATGTCCCTTCGACAAATCTATTAGTATTTGCTTTTTGTTTACGCAGACGAAGAATCTACGTAACTTTATGGTTGGACAAAAGACAAGTTATAGAATTTAAAGCAAAGAATACATTTTAAAAGAATTTTAAGTATGTAACTTACGCTCTTCATTTTGATTTGTTTAAAAAGTATACATGTAAAAGGTAGGTACATTCAACGTACTTATACACATTTATGTATAGGTACGTTGAATACGATATATAAACAAAACCCACATCATGTTTAAAAAAGCATTATTGTCATTGAATTTAACACGTAGGTAGATACGTATACTAGATACGTATGTGCAAATACAAAGTATGTTTCGAAATCTATTATAGGCATTGAATAGGTAGGTACCTAACCTTTATTGAATAACAAAGCAGCCCCAATATGGAGTTTCGAACGAAAAGCCATTTTAAAAATATAATTGCTTATTGTATCATAGTCTATGGAAATGTTACTGGCAGCACGCGTCGCGTAGCGGAAAAAAAAACCCGTTCCACATTTAAATTTCGAATTTGAATATGTGCGCGATTGTCATTTGCTGACAATCAATCATTACAATTTTCGAATTTCGAACGGCTCGTGACATTCGATTTCAATCTGTTTGGAATCCGTATGCGACTAACTTTTTCTAAGATCAAACTCGTTTGTGATAATAAACTTTTTACTTCATACCTTGAGCATGGCAATCTACATTTAAAAAAGATCAGTACTGAATGACTGAACGAACAACATCGTTCCGCGAGACCAAGAATGCTGAAATTATGCAGGCAGATACCTTTCATGATGTAGGCAAGAAAGATAAGACGGGATTTTCCGAAATTCCTTCGGGATCTTGGGATACTTGTGTTTACGCGAACGGTCGCACTATTAAAATGTATTTGTAAATAGCCAATAACTGTCCAACTGCTGGGCAAAAGCCTCACGTTGAAATCACGACATCACTACAATTAATGGATATTGGCTTAATCACCGCCCTAGCCAAATAAATGCGAGTTATTGATCACTAACCCGGGCTATGCACAAATTCGGGTATCTATAGCCAAGCGCTTCAGCCAGTCGGCCATCGACCGAGGCGTCGTAGAGTTGTTTGAAAACATCGGTCTAACTAAACAGAGTAAGTATTAGAGAGTAATAGAGAGTTAGTATTTGTAAAAATATTATGATCGGATGTTAATGACGGTAGTTGTTAACATTGAATAGGCGCCTTTGGCTTTCAAAGTAAAAATGATAATAGTGTTAAATAATTTCGGCGGGCTGGTTAGAACCACGATAGCTCAATTGGAAGAGCACCTGACCCGGTATGTCAGAAGGGTGCAGGTTCAAATCCTGCTCGTGGATTTTTTTTCAACATTTGTGTTTTTGTAATTTGTTCGCAACAAAATTTGCGTTAAAAATTATATAATAAACATTTATAAACAGAGTAATTTGGAGCTGGGTGGCGTCGGCACACCACATCAGATCATTGTCATCCATTAACTTGAATGTAAAAAAAGACGACTGAAAGATAAAATAAATAAATAAATATTTCCCACACTCACACCAATTATCTAGCCCCAAGAAAAGCTTCCTTAAGAAACTCGATAAATGGTTAACTAGACAACGGATAAACATACTTAATATATTTAAATACATACTTATTATACATAGGAAACACCCAGACCCGAAACAATATAGAAAAACAGGTATTTCTAAATTGATCCGACCGGGGATCGGACCCGGCACCCCAGAGATAGCGACACCATGAAAACCGGTGTGTAAGCCACTCGACCAAGAAGGTCGATGTAAAACTAATAAGTACTCGACCTGCACAAGTTTATATGGTTTTTGAAGTTTCAAATAAACGTTTGCGCAGCATTGTGGTGTGGTAAAACTGCCTTTGTTATTTGTCAATTTTACCGAAGAATTGCTGGATGAGAGTAGCCGCGGATCGTGCTCGGTGGCGTGCACTTGGAGAGGCCTATATCCAGCAGTGGGCATGTGTAGTCTGATGGTGATGATAATATTAAATACTAGCGGCCCGCCCGGGCTTCGCACGGGTGTACTTTTTTTTAAAATATAACTTATGTTACTCAGCGCTAATGTAGCATTCTGATGGTTAAAGATTTTTTTTAATGGGTTCAGTAGTTTTGAGTTTATTCGTTACAAACATACATACATACATACATACATACAAAGCTTTCCTTTTTATAATATTAGTTTAGAAGTAAATTAGTCAACATTTATGCACGAAAGACACCCGACTGTAAAAAATATCTTAGGACTTGGCTACAACATCTTGATTATGACGAAACTGAATTCATAACTTAAACTCTTCACAAATTCACCTGTTTGACGAAAAAATAAGATTGTCTTTATATGTATACCGATTGACATTTTTATCACCGTCCAAACCTTCTGAGATGACTCCGTGATACAAACGAACAACTCTTACTATTGGACCAACTCTCTAATTCGAAAATAAAATTCAGCTGTTCCATACAAAACATCAATATTCATTCGACTAAAATGTAGTAGTTTTGGACGGTAATAAAAAAGTTAACCTGTTTAATATAAATCTTCTGTGCGTGTGTATGTCACTGAATTCCTTCTAAACGGCTAGACCGATTTGGATGAATTTTTTTGTGTGTGTTCAAGTGGATTCGAGAATGGTTTAGATTCGCAATTGGACCCGGTAGGTGGCGCTGCTATAAGGGTCCATCATGGGATACGTACGGGTGTTCTTAAGCGGACGAATGATGATGAAAACAAACAAGTTTTGTTGTAATGGAAACTGTCAAAGCGGTACGAATGAAGTCCGCCGGTCGGCCGGTATATTACGAGTAACTAAATTATGTTAACATCATTAAAATGATCATCCCATTTATTATGTCGCCGTAACATCAATGTTTGTAGCATTGTTGTGTTCCGGCAGCTAGATAAAATAGCCATTGCCTCACTAGTTTAGGTTCCCGGGTGAAGTGCGCTTCCATCATTGGCCATATCATCACTTTACATCAGGTGAGATCAAGGCACTGTGCTTACCCGTAAAATATATTCAAAAAATGTTTGTATTAGCTAAGTCAAATAAGCGTTGTACACTGCCTGTTATGTAGGAGCGAGTCTTCATGGTACAGGCATCAGTATTATGTCTAAAAGGAGGTCTCACCTTGGTCTATGTTATGTGTATCATCATCATCATCACCAGCTCATTTCGTGTCCCACTGCTGGGGCACGAGCCTTCCCTATGGATGGATAGGGAAAACGGGCCATAAACCACCACGCGGGCCCAGTGCGGTGCGGTGGTTATTAACGACTGCTAATGCAGCCGGGACCAACAGCTTTACGTGCCTTCCGAAGCACGGAGGAGCTCGAGATGATACATTTTTGGTCACCCACCCGATGACCGGCCTTTGCGAATGTTGCTTGACCTCAGCACTCCCAGACCGGGCGCATTATCCACTGCACCATTCGAGCTCTTCATTTTCTTTCGTTATGTGTATGTATGAAGGAAATTAAATCATTTTTAATTTTCATTGTATTTTTAATTTTTTTTTCGAGATGTTGTTTGTCGGAATTAGTTACGTATTGTTCTTTCGAATGTCAAAGCCTGTTGGTCTCGATAATAAAAGCCTTACAACTGAGATTGCAGCCGGGACCTACACTGCCGCAACTCTTTAATCTGTGCTGCCGCGCAATTTATGAACGCAGTAAAGAACATGTGAACAGTTTCGAGAAAATAGATCGTAATGTCAGCACCTCAAATATTACAATCACAAACACAGTAAGTTGTACTTACTGCATTTATAAATTGTGTGGCAGTACAGCTTCACCTACCATTCAAAACACAGAAGATTTTAAAAAGAAAGTACCAAAATTGATCACCCATCCGAGGATCCGACATTGCAACCCTAGCTCAACTTTCACGATTGTGGCAACGAGCCTATTCGAATGCATCGCACTATTTTGATTACTTAAAGGGTTTAAGACAAGGAGTAACCCAATATTTGAGTACATCGCCCTATCAAAGTGTTCGAAAAGCCATATGTTTATCTTATAATTACTCGGTTGTGCGTATGTGTGTGTGGGTGCCTCAGTAATTAATGTATGGAAATAGTAATATACGTTTTGAAGTGTTTTCTCTATAAAACAGTCAAGTGCCTGGGAACACTCGTAGGGCGTCGACCTTTTGAAGTTAGGGATCCATAATGAAACTTAAGTCTATTTTTTAAATCTTACATAGGGGAAGCACAAAAAAGTCGGCTGAGAAGTTCAGAGTAGCGCAGAGGGCGATGGAAAGAGCAATGCTTAGAGTAACCCTGCGCGACCGGAAAACCAATGAATGGATACGGCAAAAGACAAGATTTGAGGATGTGGTCAGCATTATCGCAAGAAGGAAGTGGACATGGGCAGGGCATATTGCTAGTTAGAATGGATGGTAGCCGTTGGGCCCGGAAAACCTTGGAATGGAGACCCACAACAAATACCCGAGGAAGAGGAAGACCTCCCAATAGGCGGGTTGATGATATCCGAAGATATGGAGGCCTTGATTGGATGGAGAGGGCGCAAGACCGCCGGAAGTGGAGAGGAGAGGAGGCCTACGTCCAAAGTTGGACACATAATGGGCCGCGATGATGAAGATGACATAGGGGAAGCGTCTAGCCTTTATCCCAGATGATGGTAAGTTACGATAAGGCTGAAGGACATATAATAAACTAGCTGTGCTCGCGACTTCGTCCGCGTGGAATAGTGACTTTCGGCAGCATTTTTAATTTTTTAGGCTCTTGTTCCCATTTTTGCGACATTTTTCACTGATGCTTCGCTCCTATTGGTCGCAGTGTGATGTTATATAGCCCAAAGCCTTCCTCGATAAATGGACTATCCAACACAAAAATAATTTTTCAATTCGAACCAGTAGTTCCTGACATTAGCGCGTTCAAACAAACAAACTCTTCAGCTTTATAATATAACTAGCTGTGCTCGCGACTTCGTCCGCGTGGAATAGTGACTTTCGGCAGCATTTTTAATTTTTTTAGGCTCTTTTCCCGTTTTTGCAACATTTTTCACTGATGCTTCGCTCCTATTGGTCGCAGCGTGATGTTATATAGCCTAAAGCCTTCCTCGATAAATGGACTATCCAACACAAAAAGAATTATTCAATTCGAACCAGTAGTTCCTGACATTAGCGCGTTCAAACAAACAAACTCTTCAGCTTTATAATATAATATAGATATAGATAATAAATAAAAAATAAAAACTTCATTTTTTTCCACAAAACTTGTCTTTAAGGCTATGCTTACAAAAGTGGTGATTTAATTGTGGGAGACTTAGCCTATAATTAGGACTTGATATTTTCTGGTCTCCAGGCCTTTCCCAGATATTACATAAATGTGAATAAAGATAAATAAATGCATAGGTACTTATCTTATTTTTAGTATTATTCACTATATAGTTTGACTTCGTTATTCTTAAACAATTTTTGACTTTTACTAGAGTACTGTAGTGGCATTGTGGAAACTGAAACTTTTACCTGATGTGACATGAACGTACGTGGTCTTGTCGCTCGATGCGCTGTACTTTTTGTCGCTGCACTCTATGTTGCAAATGTTAACATAGATTTTTTATTTTGTTTTCTTTTGCATGTTGTGGTTGTCTAATAAATTATATTTTTTATATATATTATGAATTTTGAAAGAAGCGCATTTAAGCCGTTATCCTCCACTACAGAGCAACTGGTAATCCTTTAACTGCTGGAACTCAGAACACAATAATGCTTGTAACATTATCACTACTTATTAATAACAAAGTCGCTTCCCTCTGTCGGTCCCTATGTCTGCTTAGATCTTCAAAACTACGCAACAGATTTTGATGCGGTTTTTTTAAATAGATAGAGTGATTCAAGAGGAAGGTTTAGTATAAAACATGCATATAATTGGACCCGGTAGGTGGCGCTGCGTTGCCATCAACCGGACGAAGTCGCGGACGGGCCGCTAGTTGTTATATAAATGACTAAGTTATTATAGCTTGAAAGGATATAGGTACAATATAAATTAAACCTGGGACCTCTGGGTCTATTAATTGATGTACAAATACAAAATAAATCCTTTTTTTTGTCGATAAAACTTATAAACTAAACAATACAGAAGCAAATAGTGATAAGTAATAAGCATAATTTTCAAAGAGGCTGATATTTACTTTGACCCCACGTAAGTAAACGTTTACAAAAGTTAAAAGGAATATCAGCAGTAATTACTTATTACTATAAAAAAGGGAAATGTAATTGAAATGTTACAAGACACTTAAACACTGGCGGGCTGGTTAGAACCACAATAGCTCAATTGGGAAAGCACCTGACCCGGTATGTCAGAAGGGTGCAGGTTCAAATCCTGCTCGTGGATTTTTTTTCAACATTTGTGTTTTTATAATTTGTTCGTTCGCAACAAAATTTGCGTTAAAAATTATATTAAACAAAACAAAAACACTGTTTTGATACTAAAATGCACCTTCATGTGTTACCTGCATGTGTGACATATAATTTATTGTCATTGTTTTTTGACTTTTTTTTTCTTAACAGTGTAAACTCCGTTTGTTTAATTTTTGGTCGAAACATTATTGGCCTTTGTGTTATATTTTGTGTACTGTAATTTGAGTTATTATGTGCTGTATGTTTCTCATAATGCAAAATAAAATAAAATACAAATCATCATCATCATCATCAGCTCATTATATCTGCTCCCTCTGCTGGGGCACGAGCCTTCCCTGTGGATGGATAGGGAGAACGGGCCATGAACGACCACGCGGGCCCAGTGCGGATTGGTGGTTGTTAACGACTGCTAATGCAGCCGAGACGCTGCTTAACGTGCCTTAGGAGCTCGAGATGATAAATTTTTGGTCACCCATCCGATGACCAGCTTTTGCGAAAGTTGCTTAACTTCAGCAATTGTACACGCTGCGCCATCGAGCTCCTACAAAAAACAAATAATCAACAATTAAAACTCTTTAAAAAAATATACTGAACATTTGTACGTACCACCCGACACGCTTGACTATCTTTATTTCTCTCTTGTTATAATAACAGCTCTGTTTACCGAGACGCGTCTGTTATTGATATTCCTTTTCGTGTTTTTAATTCTTGAAAATCAACTTTATAAACTTGCAGCCGGAAGCTTGTCTTTGGTCGTGTTCTGGGAAACGTGAATTGTCTATGATGTTCCTTTATGATGCAAAGGAAAACACATGAGTAGGGACTGACTTAAAGCGTGTGGCTATTGCAATGATGACGTTATCGATTTTACTTATTTTTCACTTCTCATGCTCGTAAAGTTGTTCTTTATGTCGAGAGAAGGCTGCATAAAATTTCTTCCTTTAAGACTAAGGCAATTAGGCCTTACAGCCACATACACAATACACCTTCATTTAATTGATGTATTTTTTATGAGATTTAGGTTATATCTTAATTTAATTACGACATAAATGTGTTACTATCTAAGTACAATTTACGATTAACGCAGGCGTGCATTTACGTAAAAAAAATATAACGCAAATATTTGTAATAACTTGGCATTACGGCTCAGACCATAGTCGAACGTCACATAGTTAAAAATTAAAAAGAAAAGAAAAATTGTGTGGCGGGAAGCTTTTTATGATGATTGATTAGTTACTAGAAACTAGCTGAAGTTGTGCTGCTGTTTGTTTTATTTCCTTGCAATCGAAGTGCAAAGCACAGTGTAAAACTCGAGTATAAAACTCATTATACCCTTGAAGTGACTATCCACCCTCGCCGTACCGGCTCGGGTGGCTATATGCACGTCTCGGGTAAAATGGCTCGTTTTATGCTCTTGTTGTACAATCTACTATTGTTTTTATAGCATGTCATCATCGTCAGCTTTATGCTTACCACTAAGCTTTTTCACATGAACAATGGTTAGGTTTTTTCAGCCTATCATGTTTTGTTTCTAGAATACGATTTTGTGTTGTCAGTCTGTAGGTAGTAGGTTATTTTGTTCTAAATTTGAAATGGACTCAACATAGAGTATACATTACTAACTTGCTTTTTTATCGATAAGTCCGTCCGATGCAAACACATCTATCAGGATTATGTCTCACTAGCCGTCCTCATGGACCCGCAAGTTGCTTCATCATGTCTCGTTTGAAAGTCCCTATGTTGTTTTCAGTAGCTTACCTGTAACTATGTACCATCTAAAGAGATCAAAACTACGAGTAGAAAAAAAAAATACAGAACACATTTTATGTTAATGACAAATAGCCATTTTTAACTCATATCTGTTTCCAAAAAACTAACAAACAAGTTGAAAACATCAACAAAAAAGGTTCTTGCGACAACTACGTAAGCTTATCTCGAGACAGGTCATTTTTCATGATTCCATTCATCAGAGGTGTAAAAGTTGAAGACAAATTGTTTATCGCTGAAACGTTTTAAAACGGTGATTTGTGTGAATTGCGATATTCGAGTGCTAAAGTAACAGTTAGTGGGATCGTTAATCTTGCGTTGATCCGAAACTGTCCGTTTTGAGAGATTGTTTGGTCCGCGCCGCTGATGACGTCATCAATGTAGTGCCGTGTTAATTTAAAACTTAAGAGTAAGAATTAAGCTAGTAGTAGCTGTTCTTGTAAATAAAATAAAATTAGTAATATTCTAAAGTACGGTAAGTACTTCAATTTACATAAATATATTTTTTAAATTATTTATTTAAGGTCGCTTTTTAACATCTAAGGTCATCAGCGACCAGAATGGGTAATTACACAAATTTATAAACATTAATCATTTTGATAAACTCAAGAGTTCGATTACAACCATCGTGACTTAAACAATCTTTTAGGTTATTTGAAACGTTACAAAATATTTTTTCTTTCTTATAAGCTACACATTCTACCAGAAGATGAACAACAGTTAAATCTAGACCACACTCACATTTCTACGTTACTTTTAGATAAAAGATGAGTATGAGAAAAGTTAGTATGTCCAATTCGCAATCTAGTGATAGCAACTATTTGGTAATAAAACATAATTATAATTTTCAAAATTAAACACAATGATGATATCATAAAATACCATAATTAAAAATTATAAAAATATAATTTAAAATAGAAGTTACTGTGTGTTTTCTATTTTAAGTTAATTAAATTACTTAGCAAAATTATTAATTTGTTTAATAATTTTGCTAAGTAATTTTGTTAAATTCAAAACAATTTAATTCGATGCAATATCAAGACATTATAGGGACGCATTATTAAAAAAAAGCCATCTGCCAGAGCTGGATTTAAAAAGGTTATATTACTCAACGTATGTTTCAATTTTTATAAAGTGTCATAAAGTAAAACCGCTTAAATGAAACCATAGACAGCATACAGTTTTTAATGCGCCAGGCACGCGCACTGTCACGTCACACACAGATTATTGGGCGCGAGTTTTTTTATATCCGTGATATCCGTCCGGTGAACCGCTTATTCCGAATGTTTCATCACACCCGTAACTATTCGGACACCTATATTTTTTTCTTAAAATGACAATTATGTTTCTTAATCTGTGAACGGTGAAGTCGTTAAAAAATATAAAGTTTAACAGAATTCTGGATGTTGATAGAAAATTTTGTATTTTAATAATGATTCATTCATTCAGTTATAAATAACTTCTTAATCCGTGAAATCGTATTCGAGAAAAAGTAAAAGATGTTCTGTTTTTAAAAATTTGACCATAGAAATGTTCAACCGTTTTTGTAAATGCATTCAAATATCGAACACGTACATCTCTTTATTAATTTTCGAATAGAACAAAAGCGTACGCGTCCGAATAGGTTAGCTTACCAATAAAGTATTGTC
This sequence comes from Eudonia lacustrata, assembly GCA_947562085.1. Classification (NCBI taxonomy): domain Eukaryota; kingdom Metazoa; phylum Arthropoda; class Insecta; order Lepidoptera; family Crambidae; genus Eudonia; species Eudonia lacustrata. The sequence goes on along the minus strand of OX387334.1, from coordinate 5,533,153 downwards.
CTACTTGCCATAAAATATTGTCAACTCAAACTCACGCATTCACATCATACAACGCAGTGATAGTACCTACTTTAAGAATGAACGTATGAAGTACCATGCACAAAAAAGGAGACCCCAGAAGGAAAGCTTAAGAGAAAATACTAAGGTCGACTGAATTGGAATATATGTATGAAAAGTAGACAAAATGAACGTTTCGTAGTCCCCTGCCCCTCTACCGCCTAGCCGATCGCTTTGACTACGCGTATAGTTTAAGACGTCATCTTGCCACCTTGCACTGCCTATGAAAGCAATATCAAAAGCTAAAGGCTATAAGCTTTCGATATTGCTTTCATAGGCGGCACGAAACGACAAGATGATGTCATAAACTACACACGAAGTCAAAGCGATCGGTTAGGCGGTCGGGCCCCTGATCCCTCCTCAAAAACTGAAACGATTTAATTAGTTTTTTTCATTAAAAATTAAAGACAGGCTTTGGCTGTGTCTCTATGTTTTCCTTTTTCTCGGTTTTCCAGGTAAGCACCAGTGCCTTGATCTCACCTGACGTTAAGTGATGATAAGGCCAATGATGGAAGCGCACTTCACTCGGGAACCTCAACTACTGAGGCACTGGCTATCTTACCTCTAGCTGCCGGAACACAACAACCCTACAAACATAAATGTTATGGCGACATACATATTTAGATAAGATGGTGGGTGCTAGCCAGGCGGACAAACAAGCCCTACCACCAACCAAACCGAGTACACAAATATGTAGCCCCCGCTGGGAATCGAACCCGGGACCTCTGGATCTAAACCGGTGGTCTTAGCCACTACACCACAGAGGCGGTTAAAACTGATGAAGCGGTTAAAGCTTATACTGGTGGGTCACGTTGAGGGAAGAAGAAGCAGAGGAAGAGCGCCTGCCCTGTGGACGGATGCTATGCTGGAAGCCCTGAAATGCAACACGCAGGCGGCTATCCGTCTAGCCCAGGATAGGACCACTTGGAGAGCCCTGCAGTCTTAGCCAAAGTAACATTAAGAAAACGATAGCGAAGTTCGAAAAGAATAAAATGTATGGCATTGACATTAAGCTGCGCTAAACCACGTGGTCAATCTTATGTCAACCCCATACATTTTATTCTTTTCGAACTTTGCTATCGTTTTCTTAATGTTACTTTGGCTACCGCCACTGGTCCGCGATGTTGCTATTGGTGGTCACGACCCTCAGGCATGGACTCGACGACGAAGAAGACCTTCTGTAGTGTCCCTATTTTGTGTGCCGTGTGTTTGTATTACTGCGTGCATGTGTGCGTGCAATCGGTCAAACGTGACCGTGCTGACAATCACAATTCACTAACACCGGAAATTTATGAATCTAAATGAGAAAGTGTAAGGAATTTAATGACTTACCTACTTCGAAGTAAAGCCATCCAATGTCTTCCTGGTGATTTGTTGCATACATATTCAGTAGTTTTGATAGGCGACGCACCGCTAAACAATAAATCTCATACGTTTTGATACGAGCGTTTGCACCCCGTACCATAAGAAAAACTGTATTTTTTCCTTCAAATTAAAACTACAAATTATTTAAAAAAATGAACTACAATATTGAAGTGTGTGCTAAGACTAATCTACTTAGAAAATTTAGATGCTTAAATCGGTCTGGTTTGCCTGTAAAATGCGAATCTATGTTTTAAAAGAGGTTACTTTGATATTTTTTTCTCTGTTATAAAAGTTGACAAATCGTGTTTCTGCAACTAGCAAAATAAAGTCAATTATATGAAAAATCATGTTATCAAATATCACTTTCATATGTTTTGTAATTGTTGGGAAAAATCAAGATCCCCGCCACGTAAATTTCCAATGCGTCGCCTTGTTAGACGTGTTACATTTTTTGTTTGTTGATGTGTTTGTGGTAATAATTAAACAGTTTAGGTCATCTTAGTCTACTTACTATGATAACGTATAGACTACAATTTTTTCCATTAAAATTTTTTTTTGTCTCTGGAATACTGTACTTTATTAATAGGTCTTGGTGCGGTTCTTATGCTCAATTTGCTTGGTAACAACCCTTGTTTTAAGTCCATCTTTATAGCGTGCTACCACCGTCTTATCTTAGTCTGTACCTAGACCATTATTTTTTTTTCGCAATTTTTTTTGTCTTCACATAATTACCCCTACCATTATCTCTGCACCACCCTATGGTTGACTGGTAGAGAATGCCTAAGGCATTAAATCCGCCATGTAATTTAAATTGAATAAATTATAGCAATTTTGCAAGTTCCGCCGGTTCCAGTTCGTTATTGGTTCAGATTTCAGGTGTTCGCTTCCATATTCGGTTTTATCTTTAATTACTGTTAATTGAGTGAACGACAAGCGCTTCTATGTTGTAAAATAAAAAAATAAAGCTTAAAACTGGTTATCTTCATTTTAATTCATTTTCCAATCTGCTACTAAATCTTATCAAGCTTAGAGATGAGGCAGTCCTCTATACGAAGTCAAACATAGCTTTTGTTATAGCCCGTCTATCTGTATTTGGTGTACAATAAAGAATATTCAATTAATAGAATGGGCTATCAAATAACATACCCGTTCCCGTTGCTACTTTCACAAAATAACAATGTGATTTTTTTCACAAAAACTCATGCAATTGCTTCATACCTAATTAGGCTACACATGACAGCTACAAGGCGTGGCCTATAATATAAGTTCTATGACACACGGACGCACAGCAAGACGGTAATTCTCCTTTGTATGCTAATACAGAATTATCTAGCCGGTCCAAATTGTAATCTTGGAACTTGCTTGGAATTTCTTCATCTGTTGTGTGTGGTAAACTTTAAACTCGATCTGTGATCGGTCATTCGTTCAATTTGAACTTTAAAAAAAAAGATTTTACTGATGGCAACTAACGTAGGTACCTACTCTGTTTAAAAAAAAAGAGTTTCTAATCCGCTAATTATCTCGTCGAGTCCGTTGAACTGTAATGTTTTGTTTCAACCAATAAGCGGAACCGGATATACGACAGTTGTTTCTACATCACGATAATAAATTTTAACGACGCAAACCTTCATAATGAAAGTGGTATTTTAATTGAATACTTGGATATACGATAGTTGCATACTATGATCGTTTTCTAGGTCATAATTGGGTAACCGTTAACCGATATATTTACGTAAATAAAGTCGACATGGCAAACAGATTTATCTAAAAAGATCTCTATTCAATATTTTGCAACACGAACTATCATTTGCAGCAGCTCCGTTCCAAAAATATTGCCAAAACTGAGAGACCCTTACCGCAGTTTAGTTCCATGGACTTGGTAGTTCTTTATAAACTGGCTAAATTCTATAGGCAACAATGTACGTAACTTATTTACAATGAATTCCATTTGCCACACAATAGAGCACACACGATTCCAAATTCAAATTTCAATTTTAAAAAAAGAACAGCGCGTAGGCTCGCCGCCGCTGCCGCGCGAATTTTAAATATGGAACGCATTATATTCTGATTTGGTATTCTTAATTCGAATTCAATTATTATTTTTCAATTAACGTGGGTTGTAGCAAGCTATTGTCCCAGTTCTTTAAGTAATACAAGTTTAATGTTAATGTTTCCGTAACGTTCTCGTAAGTTGGATATTGGTACTTGCGTTCGACTTGTTAGAAAGCTGGCCAGTAACAACTTTATTAGTGCTAAGATCTGAGAAAAAAAACGTAATGCTAAATTTTTTATATTGCGGTAAGTAAGTTGTTTATTGTGTCTATTAAAAACTTTTTAAGCTCAACAACTTTTACTAGGCATGTACTTTCACATTGTATTATTTTCTAAAATATACACGAACACAACGCATTGTAATAATAATACTTTATACAAATATACCTACTCGCACTTGTTGTGTTTCCTTACATTTTCAACTAAATTAAAAAAAGCCTAACTTTACTATAAGACTTTCTGTGTTAATTGTTTTACTGCATTTGATCACTCTGTTTAGAAACAATAATCTGTTGCTAACAATATTAGTAAGTAAATACTGGGTAGCAATTATGTTAATTGATTTAAATACATAAGTTGACAATAAATTAAGTAGGTATATCATACTATAATAATGCCTGTTGTTTCATTAGATATTCCGCGCGCAAAATGCAATAGACAAACGCATTTTAACATGTCCGCCGCCGGTCTGTCCTTCGTAGACAGGAAAATGGAAGCGATTCTCAAATGGAAAATTTAAATTGGTTAAACAAACACTTTTATGATGATAAGCAGTTGTTTTATTTAGTTAGTAAATAGCATTGAATACATTGAAATCAAATCATCGCAACAATTGATGGGTACGGAATAATCACCACGCTTACCTACTAAATGCGGGTTGGTGATCACAATAGGGTTGCCAACCCTACTATATAATATAGTATCCTACCATTTTAGACTTCTAACTACTATTATTTTAAAAATATATTAAAGTAGGCGAAACTACTATATTTTTACTATAGTTTTCTGTGATGAACACAAAGTGGAAAGATGAGCGCAACAGAGCCAGTATCGGTCTGATAAAAGCAGAGTTGTTGGTTAGATATAAAAACCTATTAATAAAAGCTCAAAGCTGCAAAGAATATTCATTTAAGTAATAAAATGAATATTTTTTAATATACCTAAGTACCATGTATTCTTTTTTTCTTACACTCACACCAATTATCTAGCCCAAGAGAAGGTTCGTTAGAAACTCGTTAAATGGTTACTAGACAACGAACAAACATACTTAAAATACTTAAATACATACTTATTATACATAGAAAACACCCAGACCCGAGACAATTTAGAAAAACAATAATTTCTAAATTGACCCGACCGGGGATCGAACCCGGGACCTCAGAGATGGTGACACCATGAAAACCGGTGTACAAACCACTCGACCAAAGAGGTCGTCAAATTTAATTCCCTATCTAGGTACTATATTTTTATGGGTACTGGATCCCTATATACTATACATATTTGGTCTAAAAAAAGTTGGGAACCCCAGTTGGTGATCACAAACCCGCGCTATGCATCGAAGTATCCAAAACATGCTTTGCCTGGTCTAGTCTGGTTTGATTCAGGTTAGGCGAAGTGTGTGTAGAACTTTTCAATGAACAACTCTCATTCGCAGTGGTGATGTTTTCAGGACAGATGATTCCTATTCTCAGTCTGTATATTTCGCGCTGTTTAAAATTGCCTTTCTGAAGCCAGAATGGCATGCTTTATTAAAAAATACTAACGAGTTACTTGTTTTAAAGTATGGAATGTGAAGACTAAACTTTTTGTTGATTGACTTTGATTGGGTATTTTCCAAAAGTCTAACTTAAACGTCATCAAAGTAGGTATGTCTGTTATACATTCCGTTATAATCAAAGCGAATACTAATATTTCGGAGAATTTTATATTACTTATTCCTAACTTATTATTGGCAGCTAGATTCTATGTTTTTGGTACTACATCCTAAACCTGTTATTTCACCTACAATAATAAAAATTGGGTTGATTAAGTCTAAGAAATCACAAAGCTATATGTACTACCCGTCCAAACATTAGTTCATACAACAAAATCAAGCTCAAGGTTCAACCTTTCAGAGGGACTATAAAAACAGAACTTAGCAACACGCATTCGCAATCTCCAATTGCAACTGACAAAAAATTGTCATTACAATTTGAACCTTACGCGGGACGTAATTAAAAATAACGATCATATTTTAACAGCAATAACATTCTTGCAACGCACCCGTTCCGATTTCAAATGTTTCCATTTATTCAAATCTTTATTATCACATTGTGTGTTCTCCGCTCCGCAATGATGTCTGTAAGCTCTATTTTCTGGGAATTAAGGTTGACAATGAGCGTTAACGGGTGCAAATTGAAGTTCGTCAGTCATGTTTTGATATGGGGAATGATTCTGAGAAGAAACTGAGGTCCTCTAAGCGTGTGTATTATATTGTTTAATAATGCTTTTGCGTTCGCAAGAGAGTGTTGAGTTACTGTTGTGTGTCGATTCGCGGATTTGTGCGTAGGGCCTGCTAATGTGAATTCCGCGGCGGGTTGCGGTGGTCTCGACGGCTTAATGTTTAATGTTTAAAACTAATTGTAATAAAAGTTAATCAGTCCATGGCAACGAGATGACAACAATAAAAGAGAAATATTTCTTCACCAATAGTAGCTTGATTTTATTTTAGATCTTATGAAAGTCACTTTACTTCGACGTAAATCCACAGATTATAGCACGTGCTATAGCACAAGAGACCTTGTACTGAGAAGAACCAGCAGTCAACTCGGATATTCTTCTTTATTTTCATTTTTCTCGTCAGAATATTGGAAAATAGTTTCCTAGAAGCACTAACTAACAACGATTTTTTTGTAATCTCTACATTACTCTACATTATAATTCTCTAAAAAAAATATAATACAGATTCGTGACGTCATAAGCCTATAAATGTCCCACTCAAGGGCCCTTCAACGTCAACAATATATCATAGTAAGATCAGGCTACAGCCCAATCTAGATTGGGTTTTAACGACTTCCACCCATATATCACCCGGTATCGCGAATATTGCTTAACTATCAAAAAACGCCAGCTTCTAAATGAAGGTAGTTTCTAGAAAATTGTAATCGTTTCCTTCTTATCTGCCACGTCCTTACATTGTCTTAGAATAATCGAATAACTTGTAGTAATAAAAGCAATTACTCTTTACGACGTGGGCGCGTCCAGACGCTGATTCTGCATAATGTACGGGCGACTAAAAATGCACAGCGTTGTCTTACAATAACAAACTCGACAAATTCTTATACAAATTCCTTTAGCATTAACCCATTCGAATATCAAATATCATAAACAAGAGAACGCAATCCGTCTTCCTTTATTAATACGCCAACCAAAGACAATAAGGCATAGACGAAACAAAATGATAACCAACTCATTATTGCCAGAATTTCTCGAAATCTCTGAGAACCGAATCAGAACAGGTAAACAAGGAAAAACTTTAATTATCACTGAACAGAAGTTTACTTCTAATAAATCTTGGGTGAAACAAAAATCCTGATCGAAAATTATTAAAAAGGCAAAAAAGGCTGGCCGGTAGTCAACACGAAAAAAGAAATTAAAATTCAAATACAAGAACGGATTCCATAAGATAATGCTTATTCATTCCACATTTAAAATCAAATTTTCAAATAAAGAACTCGAGGCGGCCGATTGAGCGTATGCACGAGAGAGACAAACCTACTATTGTACATGTAAATCAGACAAAGATAGATAGCTTATTATGATTGACAGCTGAGAACGGTTAGCCTTGAAATATTTGAAACATTATATTATTATAAAGTACACTATCTTCGTTTGCTAGCGAGTGAAGCGGACATTTAAATATCTAATTCTAATATTCAATTTCGAATTCAAATTTTGTCTTTTTAATTTCTGGGTAGGTAAGTGCGTAAAGTTTTTTTATATTATCTTGATATGACAGTAATAACAATATTTAAATTATTGTTCTTTAATCTATACTAATATATAAAGCTGAAGAGTTTGTTTGTTTGTTTGTTTGTTTGAACGCGCTAATCTCAGGAACTACTGGTTCGAATTGAATAATTCTTTTTGTGTTGGATAGTCCATTTATCGAGGAAGGCTTTAGGCTATATAACATCACGCTGCGACCAATAGGAGCGAAGCATCAGTGAAAAATGTTGCAAAAACGGGAAAACAGCCTAAAAAATTAAAAATGCTGCCGAAAGTCACTATTCCACGCGGACGAAGTCGCGAGCACAGCTAGTTATAAATAAGTATAGTAATTTTATTGCAGGTTTAATTTTAAATAATTTTTAAATGAATACACATTTCAGACTTGTTTAAATTAATTCAGTAAGTAATAATTTTTTACTACCACCTAAAATTATATTAAAGTCATACATTTAAACCGGTTACTGAATTACTTGCATACCAAATCTCCAAAAGAAAAGAAAAAACCAATCTGACTCTTTATAGAAACGTCCTCATAACTCCCGTGTGAGACCCTCATTACCCGTACGTATAATGACGGCGGTCGCTAGACGTACGTTTTTAGAAACATCCAGTTTCTCCGGAACACGTTCTAAATCATAATTCGAATGCTCGTTTTGAATTTGGAACGTCGATTTTTTACACTAGAAAGGTTTTTTACGCGCGATAACAAACACAGACAACTACTGGTTTTCGTATTCCGACCTTTTCGGTTGACACTCGACAATACTAGTTCGATTGTGGCGAAAAGTGTAAACTGCGGATTTGCATACAATTTCTTTCGTTTAGCATGGACAGTGGCGCCGCCGCTACGTTCAAACATAACTTGGTGGAGCTTTTTAAGATTAATTTCTCTCCGTACAGTTAGTCAATTAGATGTAGATGAAAGATTCTAATGGCCGTTATTACGTTCGAATGTTAATTGTGGGGCATTAAGATGTTTTTAATAGTTTGTATAAGTTGGGTTAAATTTTGTTGACCTTACGGAAATTAAGGAATAATGTTTTTCTCTTTCCTCTAATCGTTGCTTAATGTTTAATTCGATAGTTGAAATGTTTGTATCATCAGTTAGTACACTTCACACAGCTGGGATTTGGCTCACCCACGTAGACGCATGGAGATCTGCAATGCTGATTGGTGAGTGTAAACGAGGAGCTCGATGACGCAGTGGTTAACGTGCCCGGTTTGAGATAGCTAAGGTTAACCTAAAACTTATAATCTCGAGCTCCTCCATGCTTCCGAAGTTGACGACTTCCTTGGTCGAGTTGTTTGTATACCGGTTTTCATGGTGTCGCCATCTCTGAAGTCCCGGGTTCAATCCCCGGTCGGGTCAATTTAGAAATTATTGTTTTTCTAAATTGTCTCGGGTCTGGGTGTTTTCTATGTATAATAAGTATGTATTTAAGTATGTTTATCCGTTGTCTAGTAACCATTTAACGAGTTTCATAACGAGAAGCTTCTCTGGGCTAGATAATTGGTGTGAGTGTAGGTTTTTAAAGTTAAAGTTTTTTATTTTTTTATTGTGGAAATACTTCGAACCCTCATCCACTGATGCACTGGCTACTAATTATTGTTTTGCTCCTCTTTACTAGCTATTCGGACTAAAACAAGCTTTAACCGACCAAATGAAATAGTGACGTCCCTATTATGACTTCTGAGTCTGACAGAGATGGGTGGTCTGCTATATTCGTGATCGATTGCGAGTTTTATTTTCTACTACGTTAACGAGAACGAGAATGAGATTTTTCATGGCATGGAAGCAGCATTCTGGCATTCTGGTGACTAGCGAGGTAAACTAATTAGGCTTTAGGGGTTAGCCTTTTAGGGCGTTACTAATAATCAGAGTATGAACTTGGAATAATAAATATCCTGAAAGATAATAGTAAGTTTGTAAATAGAAGTAAAATGGCGTCTTATTTTGTCCTGTAAACTTAATTTCAAATTAGAGTAAAATAGACCACTTTTTGAATCTTAGAAACTCTGTTTATTAGTGCGGTAAATGTTTTTGAATTAGTTATCGTCAAAGATATGAGTCTTTTGTTAAAGAAGTTTATAATATTTCTCTTTTAAAAAAAAGGAGTAAAACGAATATTGTAATAGGCGAGAAAGGTTGCGTGCGCGCGTTTCCGCTTCTGTTGGGCAGAGCTACGAATCTCGTAGACGTCTACGGTCAGCTGTAGATAACTAAACGCGTTATAAAATGTGTATTTTTTTGAAGCTTTATAATAATACAGCTGCGAAAATAATTAAAAATGAATAATTTGGTATCACTACATAGTATAAAACAAAGTCGCTTCTTGCTGTCTGTCTCTCCCTATGTATGCTTAGATCTTTAAAACTACGACACCGATTTTGATGCAGTTTTTGTTAATAGATAGAGTGATTCAAGAGGAAGGTTTATATGTATAATACATGTATATAATATGTATATGTATACATGTATGTATATAATATATAGACTATACTGGAATTTTAAATAAAACGAAGTTTTGTTAAATCAATAATGTTTTTAATATTAATAACTTTTTAAAGACTCAACAGTAGATAACGAAAACAAACAAACACAAATTGTTTATCAACAAAAGCGAAAGAGTCATTTCTATGCACACTCTAAATCCAAACTAACGACCGATCCCATTCAGAGTTTGGAAGCGTTCGATATTTGAATATTTAAATGTAGCGCTAATCGTTTTTATTGGTGACTTTACGGCCTATAATGACCAGTTCGAATGCGTTAGCTTTGAGTTATTTTCCCGACTTCCGAAGTGTGGATTGAGACTTTTTTCTGTTAAATCTAGCGTAAAAACGTAGTGAATTTGAAAATGGAATCTATTTGCTTTTTATTGAGCCGGTACAAAAAGTGTACCAGTATGTATGTAACAACGCTTATTGACGTTTGTAACACCATGGGTGTAACTTCGTCATAATCATAATTTAATTTAGTTTAGTTATTGCCATCAGTAAGTAAGTGTTATGTACTACAGATACTCTATCACCAGCAAATTTACACTTCCTCTGTATGCATCGCTAATCGTAACAGTAAAACATTAAGTACAAAAAAAAACCAAAAACGTAATACTTAGAGCTGTCGGTAACCGGCCTTAAAGTCACATAATTGAAAGAATAATATATATAAAAAAAACAACAAACTCGTCTATAAAAGCGGTCAACATGAAACGCCGAACTGGTTGGTTACATTTACTTCGTACACTGATTTCCGATAACATAATCAAATTAGAACGACCGATCTGTGTGTAGGCGAGGTTATCATTTCAACTCTCACAAAACTGAGTTTTCTTAAATTTATCGACGCCCTCGAGCGTTCTCTCGGTATTTTTTTATTATTATTTAAACTCAACATTTTAATAACTGGCTTTGGTGTAGGAAGTAACGAAAAAAATTGGTTACATTATAGATATTATTATCGTCGTTAAATTCCGTACAGACGTGGCAATTTTTTAGATACCGTTCGATTTGGGAATTAATGTTCACAACATTATGTATGGCTTAACTAAGTAAGTAAGTTAGCCGTTTCTAGTTTCTTTTCAACCAACATTATTACATAGTAAGCAAGTAAAACGTTTGTTGCTTGTCTCCAACAAACATGGCATAATAACATTACATTACATTATCACACTAATATTATAAATGCGATAGTTTGTGTGTATGTTCCTATACTTACTTTGATTATATACCTGTTCGTATATTTGTTACTTCTTCACGCTGCAACGGATGGATGGATTTGGATGAAATTCGGCATACAGATAGTTTATGACCTGGATTAACACTTAGGATTACTTACTTTTTATCCCGATATTCCCACGGGAATCACACTATAAATATACTAAAACGACCATTTCATTTTCCAATAAAAATGATTTTTTTGTTTTGTTGTCATGGAAACCAAAGAGAATTAAATCACTTGATAGAAACTGTCAAAGCGATACGAAGTCCGCCGGGTCCACTAGTACTAAGTACAGTAGAGTCCGTTTATAGTGACATCGAAAGGAATTGACAAACACGTCATAATAAGCGGACGTCATATAAAGCGTTATGTGAAATGAAAAACTTTTTTTATGTAAATATGTATGTATTTAAGTATGTATTTTAATACAGAAACATAGTACATATGTAATTACATATGTATGTATACATACATATTAAATCAAAATCAAAATTGCACGTAATCAGCACATTATTATAATAACACATACAAATGTATTTTTTACTGTAAGTAATCTGTAATTTTTGTCTGCTTTTGTTTTTTCATTTTATTGTAAAAACAGTCTCTAATACTATTGTGTATAGAAGTCATAGCTATGGTCAAATTATCATTTTCAATATTGCTGTGAACGAGCCACGTGCCGAACGTCGTCGGGAACCAACGAACAATACCGAAAGTGTAAAGAATCATGTCGGTCATTATAACCGGACATAATTTATTAAAAATGGGTCATAATAAGCGACATGTCACTGTAAGGGAAGTCATTATATCCGACTTTTTTATAAAGAATTTTGTATGAAAACCAAACTTCGTAGTGCAATTACGTCATAATAACCGGCTGGTCAATATAGGCGGAGTCATAATAAACGGATTCTACTGTATATAAAAGCAAGGCAATAGAAAGTAGTTCATCATGGTTGGACTTAGGAAGAAGAACCAAGCAGCCCTACCACTAAACAAACTAGTATAATAGTTACACCCCACAAGGAATTGAACCTGGGTCTGAGTAGTCAAACCAAGTCAAACCAGGGGCCCGACCGCCCAACCGATCGCTTTGACTTTGTGTATGATTTATGACGTCATCTAGTCGTTTCGTGCCGCCTGTGAAAGCAATATCGAAAGCTATAGTCTTTAGCTTTTGATATTGCTTTCATAGGCGGTGCGAGGTGGCAAGATGACGTCATAAACTATACACGTAGTCAAAGCGATCGGTTAGGCGGTCGGGGGGCAGACCGTTTAAACACGGTCTTACAAACTGCTTTATTTAAAACAAAAAATAAAAAAAGGTTAGTTTTTATATTATGTAACAACATAATATGAGTTAACATATCAGTTATATGTCGCACACGTTTCATTATATCTGCTACATAATTAGTGTACTCGTATGTATTACAAACTAACAAGCGTACTATTCGTATAAACGACATATATATATGTAGTATAATTTATATGTCGCATACGTTTGCCTTTACCAACTTTTGACATGTTACCACGTACCATAAACGGAGCAGTGCCTTATCCGCGGCAGCCTTCCACGGAACAATATACAATAATATAACGATAACAATAAAACGGACACAATTACATGCGCCGGCGCATTATTAATATTGATCGGGGTACCAACATGGCCGCGCAAGATGGACGCCGAAGGACGACGGAAGCAATTTTTTTTTCAATTGATTAAAAGATTTATCTTTGTTGATAATGGGATGATAGATTAAGGAGTGATTGACTAATATGACCTTTAAGAACATAAGACAATATTTGACAAAAATGGTCAAATATTGAATTAAACTAAAAACATTACGTTTTTTAATAAAAGTTGGGCTGATATATCTACCTAACAGATAGATAGATAGATAAAACACTTTCTTGCTCACACTATAGCACAGAACACAAAGGCAGTCTAATCGCTTAAAGAAATCTCTTCAATAATAAAAAATATATTTTCATTCATTCAAATATCAGCCACAACGATTTGAGTCATAATAAAAATGTACCTAATTTGATTTGTTCAAAGCGGCCTTATTACATCTTTCACATTGAAGCGATTAACTCAAATCCGCATATCAAGTTTTGTACGTAACCGGGCCAGCCATTATAAAATATTGTGTAACAACAAAAACCAGATCAATTGTCTACGACGAAGCTTAGCTTAATACTCTTAAACGTTCATTCTGTAATTACTGCTAAGTCGGCCATTTTAGGCTGCGGCCTGCGCATGCGCACGTTATCTGTAGCTTTCAATATCTTTAGATAGAGTCCTTATCTCAAATTGGATCTAAAAAGTTTCTTAACCGCGGATACTTAATTACCACGCGTACTTATGACCTTTGGCATCGTGAACACACAAAAAAAATCTCGAAACTCCAATTAAATGTCTAATAATGAAACAATAAGTGTTTTTATTTGTGCCTTTGTAACAATGGCTTGTTTTCATTGAACCAAATTCTTTAGATGTGTCCAAGGCTGTATAGATAGTGAGCACAGTTCGGTGCTCACTAGTGTTGTTGTGTGATTGGTCAATAATTGGCTGTGCGTGACAAAAATATTTACATTATCGTCGTCAGCCAGAAAACGTTACACTGCTGAGTTCAGACTTTCTGTCATCTTACGAGGTAAACCAGAACCAAAACGGCTCGAAGTGCCTTCTGACACGAAGCTCAAGCTTGGTCACTAGATCAAATTATAGCTTTAAAGTAAAGGGTAATAAACTAATATCGTATTAAAGTAAAGTAAGTAACTCTGATATATCAAAATATGATAATGTCCTTTTTTATCTTTTACGCTAAGTACAATTGTACGACGGAATTTCGATAATTTTGAGGATGACTGAATCTAGAATTTGAATCTAGAAGAGTCCACTCTTCTAGATTAAACTTCAACTTTATAGACAGAATAATATTTTATCACAGTCCAAGCCAAATCGTAAGATTTGCCCCCACCCCAAGTCCAAATAAGTTTTTGTAGCGTAAAGTTTGTTCTATCAAGTCCACTTTTGTAGGCTCCAAACCCTATAAGTCCCACCTCACAAAAAAGTAAAGAAAGTGTACGAGTGAACAGCCCACATATGGGCTGTGTGAAATTTAAATATCATTCTGTCTCTATCACGGCGTGAAGAAGCAAATTGAGGGTCGGCATGCAAGTGAGGCACAGTCCTGCTCCACTAGTTGTCTTCGGATCTGGTCTCCGCTTCCGCTTTACACATCATCATCATCATCAGCTCATTTTATGTCCCCACTGCTGGGGCATGAGCCTTCCCTATGGATGGATAGGGAGAACGGGCCATAAACCACCACGCAGGCCCAGTACGGATTGGTGGTTGTTAACGACTGCTAATGCAGCCGGGACCAACGGCTTTACGTGCCTTCCAAAGCACGGAGGAGCTCGAGATGATAAATGTTTGGTCACCCATCCAATGACCGGCCTTTGCGAAAGTTGCTTAACCTCAGCACTCGCAGACCGGGCGCGTTAACCACTGCGCCATCGAGCTCCTCAATTGGCTACTTAAATATAACATAAAAATCTCTAAGTGCCTTACAAATAAAAAGAGAGTAAGCTCCGAATAGCTGTTATTCCGTGCTATTTCTGTCATATAAACGTCATTTCAAATTAGAGTAAAAGAGACAAAACACGGAATAACGATTCGAATCTTATTGTTTGTTTATTTGTAAGACCTAGTAGTAGTTACCTAGGTAACTAACAAACACGAGTATGATAGTCTAGTGGCCCTTGCGCCAATTCATCCGTGTAAAGAACCGTATCCCGTGTAGGGTATCACCAACTCTTCCCAATTCCGAGCCTTCGCAGGCGTGCGCAAACAACTTAAATCGAATGCAAAGTTTCTAAGTAATCGGTTGAACAGTTTAGGAATCGCATTCGGGACACACGTAGTAACATAAGTAGTACGTTTTTTGTGTATAATTATACAAAAACAATCTGATAGTTATAATTACCTATAATATGTGTATAAAAAAACAAGATGGCCGATTTTATAACACACATTTAAAGTGTGTAACTCATTTGAAATAACAGTCGAAGTCTGCTTCGCGCTGACAAATATTAAGCCGTTTTCTCATGTCAAAAATTCCATATTTTATAACTGAGCAACCCACACGTAATGAGAGGAACAGACGGTACAAAAGCCACAGCGTAGAGGCAATCAGTAGCACAAAATATTTGTAATTTTTTTAATGACACTTCGCGGTTCTGCTCATGTTAATTTTTAATTTTATTTTTATCTTGACGCTTCGAACCCTTTACAGGTTGTCATAGAGATACTGAGGTAATAAGTTACTTTATTGCCGGTTTTTATTACGTCAACAATAATCTAAAAACAGTGGCAATGTTTTTTCATTTAAATAAAAGGCAGTCGTTAAGTAAGTGTCAGAAAAAAAGTTCAAATAGAGTAAGAAAAAGCTGATTCCAAAACTAAAATAAAAATCGTAATAAAAACCAGTTGGCGTCAAAAGTAGCTAAACACTTCAGTGATTTGTCAAAGCACACCGAGTACGATATGGAAAGCTCATCTCACCTTATAGCCTTAGTAAAGTGACAACGACATGGTACTAAAGTGCCCAACGATTTTCGACTACTGCTTTCCACAGAACTGTGTCAAAGCTGTTTTTGTCGAGTTTACTCCATCGCGGACACAGATCATGCTCTTATTACTTATTAGATCACTGCGTATGCGCAGAACCGGAGCCGGATGGCGAGCGTCCAAAACTATCCGCCGAATAAAGGCCTTCGTGTTTCCTATGAATTTTTTTAAAGCACTTTCTAATTGTTGAGTGTTTGTTGAGTGCCTTTTTTTTCTTTTAATTTATTTTTATTGTTCGATTATATTTCTTGGTTTGACGCTCTATTAGCGAGCTATTCATGTTAGTACTTAGTACTTAATGGTGTCAAAAAAAGTCTGCTGCAATAAAAAAATATCTCTATAGTCTTTACGTTACTTCTTTACGGTTACTTCTTTTAAACTAACTTTTTCTAACAATTATCATACAGAATTAAAGTTGTCTTCGGTCATGTAGTATAATATGTAACTAATTGAAGTTGATATAATTCTGAAAACGTATACGATTCGTTTGTTAAAGTAATGAAGTATACTTTTTGAAGGTCGGCTATTACTACCTAGTTTGTCAAAGTAACACTACGTTATGTATTTCGAAATCTAAGTTAGGTAACTGACCATTTTTGAGACTTTACATTGTCGAAAACCCGAGAGCCGGTACTCTTTGTGGCCGGAACGCGAAGGCCGAATCTTTGTATTAGCTTTAATAAGTAATTGTAAACCAAACTACGTTACCAATTTCGACATGAATACCATGTTATTTTTTTTCTCTATCGCCTCGCTCCGAGCAATCTCGTTTTCTCGAAAATAGATCTTATATGTTGAATATAATTAATTTTATACCGACTCACTTGATCGATGCGTGTTACTGGCGTGGCGTGCCTTTTTTGTATCATTATTTTTAAATTATAGTGTATTACGTCAATTCGTCTAGATAACGGAACGGGGCTTTAGCCCAAAATTGTTTTACGCGAAAATCTCATGTTTGAATAGCTTCTTTGATGCTTTTTGTTTTCCTATCAAATCTAATGTTTTATTAAAAGAAAACAAACTTTGAGGTAGCCAAGCAAAATCACTTCCATTCGCAAAGTTTAAAACAAAAAGAATCATTAAAAATAATATTCTCTTGTTCTTGTTTCAGATGATCAACGTTAAACGGCTGACTTCGAAGACTGATTACAATATTTATGAAGCCAAATAGGAAATGATCGACCCATGAAGTTTCTACCTCGGTAATAAGATACAACGTTGCACATGTTAAAAATACAATACAATTTTAATATTTCCAAACAATGAAGAGAAAAATTAAATTCAAAACATTCCACAGTATTCAGCTAATCTTGTCAACAAAGGACTATTGTCTCCCCTCAATACATTGTTACGTTTATATCGAACGAAAGTGAATCACTGTTGTTATGAATCGACACTAAAATTGTATTGAATTAAAATTTGATTGCTTGAAAACTTAGAGTTATTGTTTTCACAGGTTGGACTCGTTTCAGACGCCCCTCGAAAGAGTCCAAATACTGCAATGACTTCCGCAATGGCTGCACACCAAGAATCGATCCATGAGCGACTCCAGCCGGCTGCAGAGGAGCCCTTATACCTCCACCATGGACCAGCAGTGTGGCCAGAGCAGACAGATCACCAGGAAGAGCACAGCACAGACATGTCCTACTACAACATGCCCAAAAGGAACAAAAGAAAGAACTTCAAACCACGCTGTGCTCCTAACGCAACCACATTCTCCGACGACTCGAACGGAGGGAATGGCGAAGCTAGTCCAATTAACGGGAACGATAGAATAACACCAGAACATACAGAAGATGACAAAGAGAGCAAGTACGCGAAAATCGGCGTGAAAAACTTCAGCCTCCTCAAAGGAGGCGCCGTCGACCTCAGCAGGCGATTGAGCACGGACTCAAATGAAAACATAGACTCTAATTACCAAAATAGGTTACCCGATGACAAAAAGGTTGATTCATATCAACGATCCTACATCCGTAGTTTACAAATTAACCAAGAGGCTGAAAGGGATCGTACTGGATTAAATTTTAGTAGTTTACAAAACAAAACTTTTTGTGCCAAAAATCCTTTTGCTATATCTCAGTTGATTAAAACTAACTCGCCTCCTAGAAGAAGGGAGTCGGAATCTGATGATGAGAGTAAGGGCCAGGATATTAATGCTAATGACCGACTAGGAGAAAGTCAAGAGCCTATGGAGACTGTTGAAGGCCAACAAAATGGTGATGCTTCTAATACTACGAATAGGATCTTGAGGGATTACGCTATGAATACGATGAAGGAATTGCTTGGGATTTATGGTCTATCATCTAATGAAGTTGCTGATGCTATCAGTGGACAAATTAGGGCTTTAGAAGCTTTACAAGGTAACTCTTACTTATTTAACATGTTTGCATTTATTCATTAATTCATCTTTCTTTAAAATTTCGAGATATTCATATACTAGATTTTTTTAAGCTATATTTTTCTGTAGTGGTAAATAAAATAAAACTATTTTTATTTACTGGTGATTGGTCATACCTTATCTAATGCCTTAAATACCTCTTCACTTTTAGGTAAACCATTCACCCAGCTGCCTCTCAGCTTAAAAAGACGACATGACTCAGGAATGGAAGACGGTACCGAGAGGAGTCTTAGAAGGTCATCATCAGCTACAGAAGACGAGGGTTCTACCAATATTACTCCGCCTAAAACACCTGACAACGACATCGAAGCTCAAAGGTAAGGTTTTTTAAGTACTTGACCTTCATCGATGTGGTGATAAGTGGTGATAAGACCGGAAGTGGAAGCGCACTTCACCCGGAACCCTGGATTACTGATAATCAAACATTAAAATAATGTTTTTGTTTTGTTTATATAATTTTTAACGCAAATTTTCGGCGGGCTGTTTAGAACCACGATAGCTCAATTAGGAAAGCACCTGACCCGGTATGTCAGAAGGGTGCAGGTTCAAATCCTGTTCGTGGAAATTATTTCAACATTTGTGTTTTTGTAATTTGTTCGCAACAAAATTTGCGTTAAAAATTATTTAAAATAAACAAAAACATTTTTTAAATGACTTGCCTACTTCTTAACTGATCTTTAGTATTTGTAAAAATATTATGATCGGATTTTAATTACGGTAGTTGTTGACATTGAATGGGCGCCTTTGGCTTTCAAAGTAAAAAGTAAATAGTGTTGAATAATTTCGACGGGGTTGTTAGAACCACGATAGCTCAATTGAGAGAGCATTGACCCGGTATGTTAGAAGAGTGCAGGTTCAAATCCTGCTCGTGGAACATTTTTCAACATTTGTGTTTTTGCATTAAAATAATGACATTTGATACCAAGTTATCTTCTTATTGGTAAAACCGATTACTAAATTGTGTTTTATTTTTTAGACAACGGGCATTGCAAATAATCAACCAACAATCTATGAGGTTGTTTGGCAGATCTCGGGGTCAAGAAGAAGATGGAAGTGGATCGGACGATGGAGATCAGACTTTGGACTTAAGTGTTTCCAGAGATACTGATGGCCAGGTAAGGAGACTAAGATTTCTATGAATTAATATGAAAGAAATCTTTTGAATATAGGTACATATTTGTCTGGTTGAACTTCTAAACGTATAATGAAAAGTTATTTACAAGTCTTTGACGACCTCCTTGGTCGAGTGGCTTACATACCGGTTTTCAAGGTGTCGCCATCTCTGAGGTCCCGGGTTCGATCCCCGGTCGGATCAATTTAGAAATACCTGTTTTCCTAAATTGTTTCGGGTCTGGGTGTTTCCTATGTATAATAAGTATGTATTTAAGTATATTAAGTATGTTTATCCGTTGTCTAGTTAACGATTTCTCGAGTTTCTTATTGAAGCTTTTCTTGGGTCTAGATAATTGGTGTGAGTGTGGGAAACATATTTTTTTTCCCTATATAATATTTACTATTGTGGTAAGACCTGGGTCAAGCAATAGGACGTTTTAAGGCTGATAATGACATTTACACAGCGCCTTTTTTGAATTTACAGGAACAATCCACTACATCAAGCGCAGGCAACAGTGTGTCAGAGTTTGACCAACAAAACTTACTGATGAGAAAAAATTTAGAAGACTTAGCCAATTTACAAATGCAGGTCAGAATACCAGTTGCAATACAGTTGCAATAAAATAGTTACAGTTTTTTTATAAGAATCTAGTAGGGGACGGAGACGCTTGTGTGATGACATCCCCTCTAGAAACCCACTGAAGATGTTTCAATCACACGGCTTGAGAAACAGAAGCCTTAAAGGGTTCTGTTCCTCAAGCCTTATATTGGGTACTTACCTATGAAATTGACGTTTTTATCTCACTTATTAATAGGGGTATTACTTCTAAAAGTCAATACCGGTTGTTAATATTATAATACACCTTTAATTAGGACTATGTTACGTAAGGAACTAATATATTGTATATTGTTATAATATTGTTTATTTTATGTATGTATTAGGTCCTTACCTATGAAATTAACGTTTTCTTTGAAGATTTTTTATAAATATTTTTTTTTTCATACTAACGTTTTTTTAATTTTCTTAGCATCTATTTATGTTAACACTATAAAAATTGTAGAGTTAGTGTGTTTGTTTCACTAGCTAAATATAGCAGACATTAAAAAGAAAACAAATTTAGGTCCCTTTAAAGCTACAATGAAACAAAAGGTCAATTCCGCGAACAAAAAAAGTAGTCAATTTTAAAAAAAATATTGGGCGATAAAGACACAAAATTAATAATCATTGTTATTACTGAAGCCTAAGTAACATAGTCCTAATTAAAGGTGTATATTAATAATATTAATAAACGGTATAGACTTTTAGAAGTAGTACACCTATAAGTGAGAAAAAAACGTCAATTTCATAGGTAAGGACGTAACATTGTTATAATATTGTTTATTTTATGTATGTATATAAATTATAATAATACATGTAAGTATTCAATTTATACAGTGTATCATGTTAGTTTTCTCATCCGTGCATTTGTAACATACTTTTTAAGTTTTAGAATCCCAATTTTTTTTCTATTGTTTTAATTTAGTTTGTTACATCATCTTAATTACTCAAATATGAATAGCATAATTGGCCTAATTTAGTTTAGCTCTAAAATCATTTGTAATAGTAAGTTGGCTGTTGTTATTCTTTTACAATAAAATAAAATATAATAATATAAGCCTAAAAGCCAAGATTCTCGCCGCCCAAAAAAGTCCAGTGGCTTTGTAAAGGCCATTAGCAGCCAACTACAACCTCTCTCTCTTCCAAAAAAGTTAGTTATTCTTCATATTAATTGGTGAAGGTGTTTTAACCTATTTTTTTTTCAGGGTTTTTTTCAAAAACAATCGTCAATGGACGCGGATGACTTGCAAGAGAGAAAATTACAAGCCAGTGGTAAGTGCTAACATAGTTATTTCACAAATACGTTGTCTGTTGTAATTCATCATTATAATTGCGCTGTGGATCCTGACAAATGTGCCACAAAAAAAGGAGGGACCAGAAGCTTAACCCTTTATAGGGCTCTGTCGATATATTGGACACCATAGTTTTAACGAGTTATTCCTTGAAAATCCCATTCCCCGAGGATCCTGGATTTGTTTTTATCTTCATGAACTTAATCAATACCTACTATGTTTAACTTAAAAGAACCGTCATGACAGCTAGCAATATTGTAATATTTAAAAAAAAGTCTCTTAGTAATAACTGGTTGATTTATTATGTACAAGTTAAACACAATAGAAAAAATAACAAAGGTAAATGTGATTACATTCGGGATCCGGGACTGGATCCTCGGGAAATGAGATTCTCTGGGAACAACCCGTTTTAACTTTATTACCTTAACATAAGGTCGAAAACCAAAGAAAAATTTCAACATGTTTTACCCAATAAAGGGTTTTCCCATGCACGGACACGGATCTCGCAACAGCTCGGAACATCCGATCCGATCCGAACCCCTCGGAGAATCTAGTAGGACACGGGGACTCGCACTAGTGCGTGATGCCGTTCCCTCTAGAAAACCTCCGAAGGTGATTCGTTTTACACGGCATGAGGAACCCTTTAAGTTTCTCGCGGCCCCCAATAAGCCCGGTGAAGCTGAAAATGCCGTTTGAGGTAAAAAAAAAAACGAGCGAGACTTACAGTAGTCACATATGATGTGTAACATCTCACCTTAGTAATTAACAATTTTAACATTATATTCTGAAAAAAAATGGGTCATGTATTACATCATTTTATAACTATAAAATAAATGCAGTAAAAGACATTTGACATATCAAAATGACCTTTGATAGTCAAATGACACAATATGTCATGTTCATAATATCGATTTTAAATTAACAAAATCTTCCCCGACTTCCTGTCACACTGTTACACCTACTTCCGTCACATTTCTCGAAATCACTCCCACAAATTGTGCACATAGAAAGCGAGCGGAAAGACACATTAATAGAAACAGCTCAGAACAGCGCGAGCGCAGTTGGTTGTTAGATTCCGTGTCCGCGATACAGATCATCGGAGAACTTGAGTTTGCAGATTCCACCGCATTCAACAAGATTCTATGACAAATCTTTTACGGTCCATGCTGCTCGCCTGTGGAATGCTTTGCCTGTGCCTGTAAGACGTGCGAAGCCTCTGCAAAGTTTTAAGAAACTCGTCTAAAATCACTATCTGTCGTTGTAATTCTACTGTTAGTTGTCTACGCATGCGCTGGTCGAACGCTTGTTTGAACCGTACCTTCTGCTCTGCAGTCTCCTTATAACTTGACTATGCGCCGTATTCGAACGAAAAAACGTAAAACACCTCTCGGCAAAGCGGTTAATCAATTTAATACCAAATTGTACACTTCCAACACTACGGAGATAATTTAAAAACTACATAACAACAATTTTGTGGAAATCATCATGATTCCACGTCGCCTAGCACTTAAACCTAATATCTGATGAAGTAAGAGCTATTTCTGCTTGGCATTGTATGTCTCTTTTTGTAGTCAGTGCGGTTTGCACCTAGCTAATGCCAAAGTTAGGGAAAGATACTGTATAGTATACAATTTTCTGTCTAATAGAAGATAATAATGACTGAGCATAGGTTTTGAATGAAAAATTATATTCCCCTAAATTTGCCAAAAGGTTACTTACGCTGTTTTGTTTCATTTCCTATGGACGAAGCCTCAAGACTGCTAGTTCAATAACGTCTCGATAGTGTGTCGGCTGCCTTGACTTTAGTACTGTAGTTTTTATTAAAAAGGCCACTGAGATACGATTGTTTACGTTTTTAAATAGAGGCATCTCCAGACGATTAATAATTCACTATTACCTCCTACATGCTTCGGAAGGCACTTATAGCCGTTGGTCCCGGCTGCATTAGCAGTCGCTAACAACCACCTAGGCCCGCGTGGTGGTTTATGGCCCGTTCTCTCTATCCATCGATAGGGAAGGCTCGAGCCCCAGCAGTAGGGACATAAAAATGAGCTGATGATGATGATGATTATTATTATGATTTACCATCAATCAGTCTATACTAGTCCACTGCTGAACATAGGCCCCTCCAAGTGCACGCCACTAAGCACGATCCACGACTAGTTACTCTTATTCAGTTTATTATGATTACGGGACAATAATACTTGATGATGGACCAATTTTTTTAACATAAAACTGATTTTAAAGTAGGCTTTATAATTTCTTACATAAAAGCGGTTTTAGCTTGGCGTTGCAATCCTCAAAGTGTCTGTTACAAAACTAAGATAATGTATAAATCAACAAAGTGATACGAGTACTGAATACGGAATATTACTTTAAATCCAGTTTTTATTCCTTACACCCTTATGAAGACCTCCGTACCATCTTAGATGTAAACGGGTGTATGTCATATTATGCCCTTTTCGGGACAAGTTAAAACAAACAATATTTCCCACATCGAATAATCTATGCATCGTTATTTTAGATTTACATTGATTGAAATACAATGAGTTTTTATTCGATAAGCTGTGCTCGCGACTTCGTCCGCGTGGAATAGTGACTTTCGGCAGCATTTTTAATTTTTTAGGCTCTTTTCCCGTTTTTGCAACATTTTTCACTGATGCTTCGCTCCTATTGGTCGCAGCGTGATGTTATATAGCCTAAAGCCTTCCTCGATAAATGGACTATCCAACACAAAAAGAATTATTCAATTCGAACCAGTAGTTCCTGAGATTAGCGCGTTCAAACAAACAAACAAACAAACTCTTCAGCTTTATAATATTAGTATAGATGAGCGATAAATATAGGGACTGATGTATACTCGTAGATCGTTGGCCGAAGATCGAACGACACAATTGTGTATGTAAAGTAATTTTCGAAGTGCCGAATCTTCAGATGCCAAAACTTCTATTTTTATTTAGGAAGATGTTGTTTGATGTGATGATTCTCTTTGAGAAAAGAAGGTTTCGGTGACTTTAAAATAGAGTAGGAATTGGGCCACCTAATTGATTTCTTTTGAGTCTTAAAAAACCGTTTTACCTATAAAATATCCTAACCCAAAACCGGCAATCTAAACACTCGGTAATTAAATGCTCGAAGCGGGATAGCACTAGTTAATCATTAATACCATATTGAGCAAACTATTTGTCTCTGGTCAAAAATCGCACATCGAAGATTTTCCAAACATTTAAAGGTCGATTGGAAATGATTTTCACAGTATTTGTTAGACAGATGTTACGCAAACAGAACTAGGACAGACTATGGGTATTTAGCGACGTTTTCATACACGCTAAACGAGATATTTCTCGGTAAAACACTAATTAGAACAGTTAGTGTCCGTTTCAGGCTTAGGCTGGCACACACCATTCTATATTCTAAGTAACTAAAGTTTAATTTTTATATTTTCGAAGAAACAAGTTAGGCCTTTTCGGTTGGTACATCGAATTTTGTTTCTGCGATTTTTTTATTGCAGCTACCTACTGATGTCATGATACTTATAGCTACGTAGAATAGTTAAACACTATAATTTATTGCCCAGGATTATGGTGTGGTGAATGCCAAACTTAAAAAAATACGCTTGGTTCACTACTTTCAAAATAATTAGTTAACGATTATTTAAGTAGTTAGATGAATTTGTAAATCAAAATACATTCTGAGTATTAGGTCCTTACCTATGAAATTGACGTTTTGTATGAAGATTTTTTATAAAATTATATTTTTCATACCAACGTTTTTTTAATTTTCTTAGCATCTATTTATGTTAACACTATAAAATTGTAGAGTAGTGTTTTTGTTTCACTAGCTAAACATAGCAGACATTAAAAAGAAAAAACAAGACCCTTCAAAGCTAAAATGAAACAAAAGGTCAATTCCGATTTCCGAAACAAAAAAAGAAGTCAATTTAAAAAAAAATATTGGGCGAT
The DNA here is from genome assembly GCA_947562085.1 of Eudonia lacustrata. NCBI lineage: Eukaryota > Metazoa > Arthropoda > Insecta > Lepidoptera > Crambidae > Eudonia > Eudonia lacustrata. Next base: position 5,507,963 of record OX387334.1, on the reverse strand, counting down.
AAAGACACAAAATTAATAATCATTGTTATTACTGAAGTTTAGGTAACATAGTCCTTATTAAAAGTGTATAATAATATTAACAACCGGTATTGACTTTTAGAAGTATTACACCTATTTTAATAAGTGAGAAAAAAACGTCAATTTCATAGGTAAGGACCCAATATTAAGGCCTTCCCAATTCTGGTTAAAAAACATCAGTGCTGACTTAGATTTCTCCCGTACGGTAATTATGTCCCACGACGCGGCCAGCTCAAGGTTCTAGCCTTAAGAGGCGGCTCTGGGTTGCTCCGCTCTCGATTGTTCAACCCCTCGGAGAATCTAGTAGGAACGGGGACACCCCTGATGCCATTCTCTCTACAAACCCACCGACGGTGTAACGATCTCAAATCTTGAGGATCCTTCAAGTTTAAATCTAACTCAAAAAGAAACGGTAGTTATGACCACATTGAGACGCCAATCCCATCGGCGTCGATATCAAAAAAAGTTTCTTATAACCATTACTCATTTATAACAACCATTATAGCCCGTTAGGTGTCGACGTACAAATTGTTTCAAATTCTCTCGCGACTCAGTAATTGTGGTGTCGTGTGCGAACGCACTTATTTTCTATAACGGCTGAAACCGTGTTTCTATGTCAATAGTGTCGTTTTAAGATAATATTCTAGTGTTATTTTTTTAATTTTACGGGTAAGCACAGTGCCTTGATCTCACCTGATGTTAAGGATGATAATGCCAATGATGGAAGCGCACTTCAACCGGTATCCTCAACTAGTTAGGCACTGGCTATCTTATCTCTAGCTGCCGGAACACAACAATGCTATAAACATATGTACATCATATGTTATGTCGCCATAACATCAGTTATGGCGATATATTTAGATAAGATGGTGGTCGCTAAACAGGCTGACAAACAAGCCCTACCACCAACTAAACCGAGTACACAAACATGTACCCCCCGCTGGGTATCGAACCCGGGACCTCTGGGTCTAAAACGATAGTTTTAACCACTAGACCACAGAGGCGGTTCTTCAAGTGTTATTTTAAGTAGGAATAATAATTATTAAATGAAAACTATAGGGATCACACACAGCTTTATTTTCATTAAACATATTCATTATTTATCTTTGTTACATTAAAACAATAATAAAGCCGGTCAGTGTGGAGATCCTTGGGGGATGCCTTTTGGTTGAGGTGATGATGATGATGATGATGATGATGAAAACAATAAGAGAGACACAAGGCGGAAGAGAGCGAGAGCGAGACAACGACATAATTAATTGCATCTCAGTATGAATACTGAACAATGCGTGTAGGACGGATCAACAGGTCCAAGTGATATTGTGCAAGGCCGGCAACGCATCTGCGATAACTTTGGTTTTGCGGGTGTCCATGGCCGGCGGTGATTACTTTCCATCAGGCGACCCGCCTGCTTGTTTACCTCCTTTAACATAAAAAAGATAGTTTTGGAGAATCTGAGAACTTTTGTCCTGGTCAAATAACATGTTCCCTGGAACCGATAAAGACTATTGTGTTGGAATCTAGTAGACTATTATAATTAGTTCTTTTAAATAAATTATTTTAAAATTTTATGTTTCATAATTATGCAAGTAGTAGATATGTAGTTATAAAATATAGTAAAAAATTAAATTAAATACCTACCCGACCCAGCCAGGAATCGAACCTGGTCTTCCGCAATTCGGGCGGCTGACCATTATGCTAGCGGGAAGGCTGACGTAAGCACTGAATTCTTTCACTACTTTGATTTTGACTGCTTTTTAGCGGCAGTGCGCCATCTATCCAACGGTTATTAACGCAATCTATTATTATCTAAATATATCTATAATTTTTAACGCAAATTATGTTGCGAACAAATTACAAAAACGCAAATGTTTGGTTAATGGTTAGAACCACGATTGCTCAATTGGGAGAACACCTGACCCGGTATGTCAGAAGAGTGCAGGTTCAAATCCTGCTCGTGGAAAATATTTCAACATTTTTTTTTTAATAAATAGTAGATATGTTTATTTTACCCTACATCATCATTTTTTTAATCAGCTTATTAAAGTCCCAGTACTGAACGCAGGCTATCCCACTTGAAAATAGCACTGGGCAATCGAGCTATAAGTCACCACACTGGCACATTCATTATCGACACATACCAACTTATTTCGGGTACCTACTTGAGTCACGGGAGGAACTTAGCCAAGGCACTTTAGAAGAAATGATACATCTAAAAGATTTTTAACAATAATAATAATAAGTATAATATTTATTTCAGACTAGCTGCCCCGTAGACCTTGTTCTGCTCTACCCCTATTTCTCTAAAACAAAGTTACATTGATTTTCTTATGTTAATAGCTGCCCCGACAGAGTTCGTCCTGTCAAAAGTTATTGGCCTGTCGCAGTTTAATAGAAATAAAATAACATTGAAAGACTTAAGTAATATCTATCTAATGTGATGATATTTTTATTGTTATGTCATATGGTACACGATATTTTTGTTTGGCGCGTAAATAAATAAATCTGACCTCTAATCAACTTGAAGGCATACCAAAAGAAAATTGTTGTGTTTACTATTTTCCTCGTATTTTTTCGTTTTTTCTTTCCAAAATAACCTTCCTCAGACTTCATCAAACACAACAAAAAAGACATCAGCCAAATCGGTTCAGCCGTTCTCGAGTTCATTTTTATTTACATAGATTAAAGATCAAATTCCAAAGACTGTTTTAAATAATGCAGCCGCCTGAAGGCTGAACAGCAAAGTCATTGGTAATAAAAAACAATATTAAGTGCCTCCAGAAAACTCCTTAAAGTTGTGTCAATAAAAACGCACAATTGTAACTGTACTATTAATCGTATGCATGCAACGCAAACAGAATTTGAATGACACGAAGAAACGGGCCGCAGACCAAGTGTTTTCACCACAAAACAGTGGAATCCTAACAAGTGCGCGAGAAAAGTGACACCGTACTAATTTATTCTGTGATCGGTTATTTTAAATTATCCATTCCACACAAATATTGGTTCGTTGTCCGTTGAACTATTGTTGGAATAAGAGTGAATTGGGCATGCTGCCTTTCGTTACTTCGACTGTCTAGTTACATAGAATAATAAATTGTTTGAAGGTATTTCTTGTTGAAGATTTGAGGGGCTTTATGCATTCCGGAATCTTCTACGAACATCAATGCTATTTTTTTTAAATCTAACAATAAGATAATTGTAATGATAATTTCTGTCTTTCAGAGAAAAAGGGAGTCAATAGTCAACATAAAAAAAAATATCTTAATTATGTTATTATCTTTTTCATTTCTATTTCTCGGTTCATGTTTTTTGTCCTATTTATTCTATTTTTTCTTTTTCTTATTATTTTGTTGTGAAGTTAAGTTACAAGAATGATGAATGCTATTACAAATGGCATAAATTCAGTTGAAAATGAATCATTCATTTTATACAAATCACTCAAAGAAATATATTAAATAAACGTTTTTATGTTGTATTTTGTCTAACTTGGTCTTTATATTATTTTCCATAAACAGATTCATTTGAATAAACTAACTGGTTTTAAAAATATAAAATTTTTAAAGTAGGTACGCTTTGCAAAAATTTTAAAATTGTTCTTAAAAAGTTACACCTAATTTTCGCGGTCGAATTTCAAAGTGACGTGAAGGTTGGTTGGATTTGCAACCTAAAGACAACCTGTTTTCTATTTTTAAATTATAATTATTAAGTATCATTGAAACTTTTTGGAACTATTTCATGTGCCTAATTATAAACAAAATGCTTTCAAAAAGTTCAAGGTTTGTACATGTTTCTTCGGTTGGCGTTAACTAAGATCTTGTTTGGTAAGAGACGAGGCTACTCAAATGTAACATTGGTCAGAGTTATATCAGTTAGTTATTGGTATTGTATCAGTGAGTTATTGGTCATCCTTAAGTAGGTGCTAAACTGGATATATCTACAATAAATTACAAGCTCTAGTGTGATTACTTCCAGAATCATACCGTAAGACCAGAATCATACACGTAAAGGACAACTTTAAACAACAGAAGTTAAGAGCAATGTTATTAAACATTTATATGCAAAGTCATGTTAACCATTCAAAGAGCTAATACGCTTGTGTTAAAAGCTACATGGATTAGACTAGGATTGCTCTCGTTCAAGCCAAGCATCCATCCCTTCAGCTAATGACGCTTCAAAACGATTCCAAAAGGAACAGCGTTCGACAGTACGCGAAATATAGCGCGCGATTTGCTACATATACTGTACTTACCAGCTGATCCGTCACTTGATACTTGAACAGTTCGCGCTAGTTTTAGGTAACATCTCGTTCCCTGTTTCCTGGCGGCCCCTGCCGGTAATTGTAGAAACCTCGGCGACTCTAATCTGGCTCAATAGGGGCAAATTTACTCAATTGAGCGTCGGGCGCTGGGTCCGCTCCCGCTTCGTACTACGGAAATAGTGGAATGAAGTCAGTTGTTGTTATTTTGAAATTGGAATCATTCGCGTTTTTATTTTTAATTTTCGACTTTAATTTAAATTTTGAAGTCAGTAGGTACCTAGTTATTATTTTGAAATTCGAATCATTGGCGTTTTATTTTTAATTTTCGACGATCATTAACTTTTTTTGGGTCAATGAACTTTTTTGTCTTTAGGTCGGCCGTTTGCGAAGTTTGGCGTGTACGGTCAGGAACAAAAGTCGCTAAATACTTAACCTTTATTGGAAGTTAACAGGCGCGTTTTAGAAAACATTGTCAGTTAGAGGTAGATAGTAGAGGAGAGGCTTTTGCCCAGTAGTGGGACACAGTACAAGCTATTAAAAAAAACGCTAAAACAGTCAGTTCCTTCATCATTCGTGTCAAAGTCATCTTTGCCACTTAGAAGAGATTGAAGAAGTATTGCTTCCCCTTTGTGTCATAATAAAAAATATAACATTCATAATTCTCATTTGCTTTGCTTCTCCCGCCATGCGCTGTTGACCTACGATGAACGGCATAGTGGCATTCGCTAAAGCAATATTTCCATTCAAAATTCTTAAAAGATATATTGAATTTGAATGATAATATGAGTGTGGTATGAGCCAATACAACGAATCCACTTTTCCACTGAATACCCTTCAGAGGGGGCCAGCAACTGAATGTTTCCCATTTACTGAATAATAGTGTAGTTTAGTCATCCGGTGGTCTATTTGTCGTTTATTGTCGTGCGACTGTGATTGCGACAGCCGCGCGTATCCGCTCCGGAGCAACATCGATTTCGGATACGGAGCTGTGATAAATCATTTGATCACTTGATTTTTTTTCAATTTGTTTACATTTTTTTTTATTTGTTTATTAACTTTTTTACGTTTGATTGTGTTGTTTGTTATCTAATAACCATAATAAAAACGGAATGGAAAAGTGTAAAGTTACTTACATAGGCTGTTACTAAGGTTGGGGATTTCGGGTAAAGTGTGCTTCCTTAGGCCTTAAAATCTGTTGAGAAGAAGGCCAAGTGTATACCTAGTAATGAAAAATAAAAACTTATGTAGATACTGCTACTTAGTTTTTATACTTCACCATCATCATCAGCTCATTTTTATGTCTCCACTGCTGGGGCACGAGCCTTCACTATGGATGGATAGGGAGAATGGGCCATAAACCTCCACGCGGGCCCAGTGCGGATTGGTGGTTGTTAACGACTGCTAATGCAGTCGGGACCAACGGCTTTACGAGCCTTCCGAAGAACGGAGGAGCTCGAGATGATAAATTTTTGGTCACCCATCCGATGACCGGAATTGCGAAAGTTGCTTAACCTCGGCACTCGCAGACCGAGCGTGTTAACCACTGCGCCATCGAGCATTTTTATACTTAGTACTTTTGAATCTTTAACCGCCTTTGTGGTCTGTGGTTAAGACCACCGGTTTAGACCCAGAGGTCGCGGGTTCGATTCCCAGTTGGGGTACATGTTTGTGTACTCGGTTTGGTGGTAGGGCTAGTTTGTCCGCCTGGGTAGCTACCACCATCTTATCTAAATATGTCGGTAGCCTCACCATAACATCACCATAACATCACTGTTTGTAGCATTGTTGTGTTCCGGCAGTTAGAGATAAGATAGCCAGTACCTAACTACACACGCGAGCAATAAACCGGAATCACATTACTGTTAATATAGATTTAGCTTTATCTTTATGTTATAAGAAGTAATGTGACTGTTTGCTGTTCCTTAATAAAATAAAATAAAAATAAAAATCACTTCATTGCGGATTGCTAAAGGCAAGTTTTTACATAATATATAATTTTGTAAGCTTTCAAATTATATCAAAAAAAAAAAAAAACTTCCTACCTAAATATAGGGAATTATTGCAAAAGGTTGAAGTTGTGGATGTCTAAATGAATACGAAGTAATATAAAAATATATGTTTTTTATATACAGTGTGTATTTTATCCCCCCCCCCCCCCTCAATACTTTGTGTTACCCCCCTGGCCCTAATGACTCCCTGTAAACGGTTTCTCATTGACCGAATGAGTTTCCTGATGGAATCTTGTGGAATTCCCTGCCACTCTTCGACCAAAGTAGTTTTTAGATTTTCTATCGTCGTCGCCGGAGCTGGATTCCTCGTATACCCGTCTTTTCAGCTCGTCCTACACATGTTCAATAGGGTTCAAGTCAGGGCTGAGGGCTGGCCAGTCTAAGGTGGAAATCCCGACTTCTTCTAGGTACTGTCTAGTCATTGCAGCGGTGTGGCAGCGGGCGTTATTCCTAGCAGGAAATGTTCGCCAATAAACCCAGTGTACGGGAGCACATGGCCTAGCAGAATGTCGTTGATGTATCTTTCCGCAGTAAGGCCCCCTCCCCGACCACCACCAGGTACGAATACCAGCTCCGTTTTTACTTCTATAGAAATCCCCGCCCATATCATACAGGACCCGCCCTCGTATGCCACTGTTTCCGCAAAACAGCATTGTGCAAATCGCTCACCCCGGTCTTTTATAAACTCTCTGTCGACGGTCGCTACCATGCAGGAACATCCTTGTTTCGTTCGAGAACAGGACTCGATTTCATTGCTCTATATCCCAATCTAAGTGATCGCGAGTAAACTGAAGCCGGGCTTCTCGATGGGCTGGAGACAATTCGGGCCCCGTAGCTGGCCTTCTTGGGGTCAAATTCACTTCTTTAAATCTTCGCCTCACTGTCCACTCGCTAACAGCACTCTCTCGAACTTCTCTGAGCTGCCTTTGGACGTCCTCGCCGGTTAGGTGTCGATTTCGGAGAGAAGTGGTGACAATGAATCGGTGATCTCTCACTGAAGTGCAACGCTGTCGTCCAGATCTTGGTCTCCGGACAATGTTCGCAGTCTCCCTGAATCTTCTGTACACCTTCGAGACACAAGACTGGCTTAATGAAGCTGTCGAGCAATATTACGCTGAGACAACCCTTGCTGGATTAAGATGACGATTTGAGCGGCTTCTGCACGAGTGGTTTCCATTTTCTTTCAGATTCAGTGTTCCCAGTTACGTGAAATATTGGACTGACGACCAATTTTCAGGGATGCTTACTTTTTATAGTGTTTCAGGACTCCAAACAAAACAGTATTGCGTTGTAAAAATGTATGTTTTTGTTTTTACGTTTCATGACGTAAGGGAAATAATCTTTGTCTATGACATTGAAAGAGGTTGAAAGCTTATTAAATTACCTTTGAAATCATATACCACAACGTATAGTTCACTGCATAGAAACTGTAAAAATTAGTCTAGAACATCCCGCTGTAAAGAGGTTCCGGTTTATTGCTCGCGAGTGTACTTAGTTGAGGATCTCGGGTGAAAGGCGCTACCATCATTGGTCATTTTATCTCATAACGGAATACATAATATTCATGATCTCTTTTAAGAACCGTAAAATGTATGTACTATAAACAAAGCAGTAATAGAAACTTAGTTTTTTGGTCAGACCCATACCCAGAACTAGGGTCTTTCTTTATAATTTCGATGTGGGTTGAATAAGGAATAAAAATACTGCTGTGGATTGCGTAATGTATAGAAATGGGATGAGTGAGGAAAAAGTTATTCGTGGGATGAGTTCTCGTGGGATGAATACGGAACAACCCGTTTCTAAAAAACATGGCGTGACACTTGCATTGTCTCCGTCCTATACCAGATTCTCCGAGGTGTTTTGAACAGATCGAGATCTATAACAGCGTAGTAGCCATCCACACAAAGCCATGTGGATCTTCGGTAGGTACGGACCTTTCTTAATACAGTCACGGTGTGGCCATTATAATTATAATTTACATAAACCCGATGCTAAATGATATTTTAGCCCAGCGTATTAATGCCGTTGCACAACTATGTACGTTGACAATCATAAATTAAGACGCATTATGAGCGGACGGACCTTTAAATCAGTATATAATGTAGAGAAAAAACTATAGTACCTTCAACACAAGTTTAATGTACACACACTTTATTTATAGAAAGAAAGAAGAAAGAAAAAATATTTATTGACTCTCGCATTTAAAAACAGTAAAAATTATAATAAAAAAAGACATGAAATACAAAAACAGAACAACAAAAAATAACTAAATAACAAACACAACATTGTGACGAGCCAATCAGGACCCTACCTCAGCATATGCCGCTACGGTGTGAGAAAGTCACATCGCAACGGCGCTGGTATTATGGCAGGACATGTAATTTATCTATTCTGGCAATAAACAATCATATATTACATTATTACATGACGAGCTCGATGGCGCAGTGGTTAACGCGCCCCGCGTTAATTTTTTTCGGTGACCCATCCGATGACTGGCCTTTGCGACAGTTACTTAACCTTAGCAATCGCAGACTAAAAATTAATTTGCAAATATAAAATATGTGAACAGTCAATAACTGTCCCACTGCTGGGCAAAGGCCTCCATCATTGAAATCAAGTTATGGCTATTCATGGGTAATGGCTTAATCACCACGCTTGCTAAATGCGGGTTGGTGATCACAAACCTGGGCTGTGCATCGAAAAATCCGAAACACACTTTGCCCGACCTGGGAATTGAACCCGGGACCTTCGGGTATCGGGCCGAGCACTTTGCCTCTCGGCCACCGAGGCGTATGTGAACGAATCTCGTACACCAGAGACCTAAAAGAACGTTAAAGTTCAATTCACTCATTTATAATGAGATTGTGGGTATCCTGTCCACACTAATTCCAAAATCTCATGAAAAAAACCTAATTTAAAGGAAACTTTGTCAAGGCTATAACTAATATGGATATGCCTTAATCAGTACAGCTTTTTCTGTTGAGCTGTCAACAGCATTTTAACGTAAATGTTCAAAAGTATATTAAATAAATGTTCAAAAAGATGCAACATATTGTTATGCCTAAAAAGACTAGAATCTACCAAATCTAATTGATCACCGTTTTTATCACCGTATATAATATTATAACTTTAAGGGCCTCACTAAACAAAGTGTAAGCCTGGAATACCGTTTGTTACCGTCATGTAAATTTCATTTGTAATTTTTGGTAAAAAATTAAAAACTGAAAATAACTATTAAAAGTCAAAGTCAAATATTTTTATTCAAATAAACTTTTGAAAAGTGCTTTTGAATCGTCCAATTTTTTTTACCTACTACCCATTCAGGACGTCTATTTTTTAGCTGTGGAGAAGAATGGGCGCAATATTCTAATTTCATTCTCTATTTATTAGTATCTACGGGTGTTACTGTTTTAAATAAGAGTTACAAATAAAAATAAATAAGTAATAAAGCGGTAATAAAACTTATAGCTTATAGCATCTTATCTAAATATGTCGCCATAACATCAATGTTTGTAGCATTGTTGTGTTCCGGCAGCTAGAGATAAAATAGCCAGTGCCTCACTAGTTGAGGACTCCGGGTGAAGTACGCTTCCACCTTCGGTCTTATCATCACATAACATCAGGCAAGTTGAAGGCTTACATAAAAAAAGCTTGTAAAATAAACTACAAAATATACCTACTTAACTATTATTTCTTATCAGTTAACAACTGTTTATTTTTTATTATTTAAAATCGACTAAGTTTATGAGCTTATCTCTATAAAATAAAGTGAGTAACTAAATTAAACTAGTAAAAGTATATCCATGTTATTACAACACGACATATAAATAAATATCAAGTGACACAACGATTGTTAGATAAAATCACCGATTATCTTATTCAGCGTCTTACCTCTCACTCTAACACAAGAGAAAGGTATGCACGCGTCTCTTTCTAACAACTTTTATTATGTCGCTTGCCGCCGGCAATAGAGATGTAATTTATTTAAAAAATCTCTTAATTATAGCAATTAAAAATCAGCTCCTTCGATGTTTTTGTTGTTTATGGCGTGTTTTGTGAATATTTATCAATATTATATCCGATTACGTACACATAACGTTAGTTTTAGGGATCCCTGTTTTTAATATACCTCTTTGGGACGGGCAACGTGTTTCGAAAGGCACGTGAATTCGTATTCATGAGTGGAAAGCTGGGAATAGTAACCACTTCTATAATCCAATGGGTTTTTTAATCACCAACGGTACGAGCCTTCCCTCCAGGCCTTCAGCAACACCAGAGGGAGAACGGTCCTAAAACCACCACGCGGGCCCAGTGGAGCGATGGTTGTTAACGACTTAAAAAACCGTAAAACCAAGTCGTAGTCTTCCTTTGTTGACAAAAGTAACAGTTGCGAAGACATTTAAGCATTGAATTATTGTTTAAATTAAAAGACTTGCACACTTTGAAGCACATTACATATTGTGAAGGTGGTAAAGCAGGCGAAAACTGCTAATGCAGCCGGGACCAATGGTTTTACGTGGCTTCGAAGCGCGATAAGCTCGAGACGATAAGTTTTTTATATATCTTACGGGTAAGCCAAGCTTCTCACCTGATGTTGAGTAATGATAAGGCCAATGGTGGAAGCGCACTTCACCCGGGATCCTCAATTGATAAGGCACTGGCTATCATATCTCTAGCTGACGAAACACAACAATGCTCGGTTAGCTTGCTGGTAGAGCTTGTGAATCCGGTCACTTACCGCCAATTCCCTGAACGACCACTTTCTAAATTCCTACATTTGTTTGTTCTCCTGGCTAGCTATCACACCGTCTTATCTAAATATGTCGCCATAACATCAATGTTTGTAAACATATGGCGACATATTTAGATCTACCACCAACTAAACCGAGTACACAAAGATGTACCCCTGCTGGGAATCGAACCCGGGACCTCTGGGTCTAAACCGGTGGTCTTAACCTTAATCTAGACCACAGAGGCGGTTGAACCTTTTCGTCACCAATTCGGTGGCCAAAAAGGCAACCGAGCGCGTTTACCACTGCGCCATCGAGCTTCACGTATAAATAATTAATTTTATTAGATATCCAAATAACTGACTGTAAAAAAAATATTTAAAGTTTCCAGTTTCGAGTTAAGAAAAAACAACCGGCTCACCCTTGACCGATTGTAAATTCTCAAGTCGCAGTGAATGTTATAATTTGGTAGACGCTCTCGATCAATTCGTGTAATCGATTAACAATCTATCGAATCGATTCCAATCTAATTAGATTTCGTTAAGAAAGATCTTTATGTGTTTACACCACTCTATTTGAGAACCTGTATGGGTTTGGTTGTGATCAAAAATTATGTTTCGTAAGTAACTAGTTATTTTTATATGTTATTAGACAAATTGGAACAGTAATTGTCTTTAATTTGATACATTTTTAATTTTGGCAAACTTTTTCAATATTAAAGTTGGTTGGTAATATTTGGGCTTGTTCTACCATCATCCTTTTCAAGTTTATCGCCGTTCACCAATGTTCGAAGCATTCAAAGTCAAAGTCAAAGTCAAATATTCTTTATTCAAATAAACTTTAGAAAAGTGCTTTTGAATCGTCCATAATTTTTTTACCTACTACCCATTCAGGACGTCTATTTTTTAGCTGTGGAGAAGAATGGGCGCAAGAAACTCCACAGCTTTAATTCATTATGTAACGACATTTACAAAATTATATGCCGTTACGTTACCAAGTTATACAAGTTTAAAAAACCTTAACAATATATTGGATTAGAAATAGATTGGAGCATTTTAAACCCATGCTGTTTTGTCTTCAATGTAATCAGACACTTTATAATAAGCTTTTTTATAAAGCTTTTCTTTAATAGCGATTTTAAATTTATTAATATCTAGTTTTTGGATATTACTTGGAACTTTATTGTAAAAACGTACACACAGGCCTCTAAATGAATTATTTACTTTGTGGAGCCTAGTATTAGGTACTGCTAGTTTGTTTTTATTTCTAGTGTTTACATTGTGAGTATCACTGTTTTTAGAAAAAGTTTCAATATTTTTATATACATACATTAGGTTCTCGTAAATATATTGTGATGCAACTGTCATTATATTAATATCTTTAAATCTTTAGATTATAAATTGCTCGAATAGCCCGCTTCTGCAGCACAAAGATAGTTTGAATATCGGCAGCATTGCCCCACAGTAAAATGCCGTACGACATTACGCTATGGAAATAACTAAAGTAAACAAGTCTAGCTGTTTCAATGTCAGTTATCTGACGAATTTTCATTACTGCATAAGCCGCAGAGCTCAGTCTACTTGACAATTTATCTATATGTGGGCCCCACTGTAGCTTTGCATCCAACGTAATGCCTAGAAACACTGTGGTGTCCACAAGGTCCACATTCTTATCTTTAATTTTTACACTGGTTTTTACCTCCTTAACGTTGGGTAATACAAATCTTATACATTTGGTTTTTTGTTCATTTAATAGCAAATTGTTAACACTAAACCAATGAACTATCTTTGTGACAGCATTGTTCACATCGTCATCAATCGGCTGTCGTCGTTTCACTTTGAATAAAAGTGAGGTATCATCTGCAAACAATACTATCTCATGTTTGTCTTTTACAAAGTAAGGCAAGTCGTTAATATAAATTAAAAATAAGAAAGGACCAAGAATTGAACCCTGTGGAACACCCATTGTAACCACCGATCCCGGAGATCTTTTACCGTTAACATCAACCATCTGAACCCTATCACTCAAATATGCGATAAGAAGATTCAGTGATGCATCTCTAATTCCATAGTGGTAGAGCTTCCTGACCAGGGTTTCATGTAAAACACAATCAAAGGCCTTGGATAAATCACAAAAAACCCCTACGGCATCGTGAGAATCCTCCCAGGCATTAAATATTTGAAGAATAAGATCAACACCAGCGTCAGTAGTCGAGCGACCCCATTGTTATGCAATACAACACATATACAATACAATTAGAGATAAGGCAGATTCTAAGTATAGTTGAGGGTATCAGATGAAATGCGCTTCCACCATGGCCTTGTCACATACCGTACCGTTATACCGTTACGAAAAACGTTAACGAAAACGGGCATTTTGTATGGCATTGCAGCAGAGCCTCTTGAACTACAAACGAGGATTTATTGCCATACAAATTCTCGGTTTCGTTAACGTGAACCGAGTATAAAACTCGCACTAGGTATAGCTGTAGCCGTTAGTCTGTTCCTCGCATTCATACTTCATTCGCACATCCTCTTCCTATCAACATCGGCATGCTACAAACAAATTAATAAAGTTCTTTTAATTTCATCCGCGACACACATCCGGCGCAATCTAAACACTGTATCAGCTGGGAATCGAACTTACAACACCGATGTTCGCTTCAACAGTCTTTTGTTAATTAACCTGAGGCTCGCATCCTCCCTTATAAAGCACAGTGGGTGCTATAGAGACGACCTTTTTATTTTTGTGACTAAGTTTCTTTAAGGAACTCGTTGGCGTAGTGGCTTGCACGTTTGGGTAGCACCTTTCGCAATAATAGGTGATAATAATTAATAATAGAAAAAAAATAAAAAAAAATATTTGACACAATACGTTAAACATAATCAACAATTAAAAACATACCTGATTTTTACCGAAATGGCCACCACTTATCATCAGTTGCGGTGATAGGCCATCACGATGATGACAAGGATGGGTAACCGAAAGAAGATATCTGGTATCCTCCGTGCTTCGGAAGGCACGTTAAGGCGTCACGTGGAACACATCAACTTCATCGAAAGTATTTTTATTTTTTATTTTATTTATATTTTTTTAATTTTTTTAGATTCTGTTAATTTGCGGTCTCAATTGTCGCAGGCGCTACGTATAACAGTAATTTTATAAAAAATATTTTTATAAAATTAGTGGTTTTAGTTATTAAAATATGTAGCAACTAAATTACGGATATTGATGTTATCATTATATTTTAGTGATTTCAAAACATATAGATTAAGCAATTTCATTGTAATTATAGCATTAATGATTTTATAGAGGTGCTTTCGTAAAGAATTACGATCGAGTCAAATATGCACAATCGTGCAAGGGCAAGAGCAAGGGTTTTAAAGACAAAGGCATGAAGTTATCTCTACCAAAATTTCAGATTCGTTGGTCTTGTCATACTCCTACAACAAAGTTGATGTATTTTTTCCGTGTCGCCTAAAGCCGTTGGTCCCGGTTGAAAGAAAGCAGTTGTTAAAGCCACCACCAGTGTTATATCAGCGTGGTAAGTAAAGACCCTATGTCTCCATGTTCTTTCTTTCATGTGGCAACACTTTAGCCCGGCAGTGGGTCGTTTCTAAGCCATCATCATCATCATCAGCCTATACTAGTCCACTGCTGGACATGCCTTTCCAAGTGCACGCCACCGAGCACGATCCGCGGCTACTCTCATCCAGCTCTTGCCAGCCACCTTGCAAACATCGTCGCTCCACCTAGTCTAAGCAATATGGTTCAGTTAACCAACAAACTATGGAACTAAACACTATCCTATTTCAAACCCATCAATTGGCACGCCGTTTTCTTAGCATATCCACAATGCAGTCTAAAAAAAATAATATGAAAAAAATCTCACCTCCACGGATTTAATGCCCGTATAATTTCTTTGTGGTACCGCGCAGAATGCGCAGACGTCATAAAATATGCATTTCTTCGGATGTTTGTGCGAAACGCACACTGGCGCGGATAGTG
Organism: Eudonia lacustrata; assembly: GCA_947562085.1. NCBI lineage: Eukaryota > Metazoa > Arthropoda > Insecta > Lepidoptera > Crambidae > Eudonia > Eudonia lacustrata. The sequence goes on along the minus strand of OX387334.1, from coordinate 5,492,937 downwards.
GACACAGACTGTGTGGGCACAGTGTATCCACTGCGTAATGCGATAGTGTACGCGAGCTTTTGTTAAGCACCAGTAAATATTGTAGTTATTTGAATTTTTGTCGTTAATTTCGTGATTTAATTTTTATTCCAAAAACATAGAAATAGTCTGGAACTTTAAAAAAAATAAAGTCATTTAATAACATGTTGTTTTTTATTAATTAGTGTTATAATTATTAAACATAATTAAGTAGGTATCGTTATTTTTATTTCCCAATACTGTCCACGTTCTCTCATTCCGTCTAGTCATTTGGAAAAGATCGCTTCAACTTTAACTTTAAACGATAACAGCGCCTTGCAACTTTATTTCTTCTTTTATTTTTAGTTTCTTTATCTTTTAATATACTATTTCGTAATGGATCAATAAGATCATTATTATAATATAAGAATGTAGTCACTAAAAAAAGGCAATAAAAAGTACACATTGCTTCGCGAACTAGATTTTAAGACTTTTGATTGTAAGAAGATATACGGAAAATGCTGTCTCGTCTACCCATTTACTTAGTCTGTGACCATATTCCTTGTCCGAAACACACACGCATAACCACAATAACTCAATCTTAACACACGCACACCCTCTGCATATTCATTTGCCTGTTGCAGTTTGTATCTTTGTATAAAATTATAATGCATTATGTGACCCCGCATCGGCCGTTTTTACTTTGAAAAAGGTAAAAGTAATATGCGATGGAGGTCTCTCATTCTTCTTTCGCTATCCTTTGTGAACGGATAACTAATTAATGTTAATAACTGGAATGGGGATTAACGTGACGAGTTTCTTTTTAAATCTTTAATTTAAACTGAAAGATATTATTGATTTAGTTACTTATAACGTTTTTCAGTTTCTAAGCGAATATATTCGGGCGGGTAATTTGTTTATTGAAAGAAGAGCTTGAATGAAACGCTTAACAAATCTACTCGCTTTTGTTTTGCATACTTTTTTGTTATGACGTTTTTATTTGTTATAGGTTTATGACTGTTACATCTCTATACCTATATGATAGCAAGAATGTGGTATGTAAATTAATCGCTAGTAGATTTTGTAGAGTAGGTACGCGTTTACTTTAGAAAAATAATTATGAGCATATGATTATTTACATAAAATTTTACAAATTGTAATTTGAAAAAAGACAACAATATTGAAAAAAATCCACTCCTAAAAATTCGAATCAAGCCCGTGGATTTTTTTCAAAACTTTGTCTTTTTTAAAATTAAGAGCTTGTTAAGAGTCTATAGGTAGTTAAACGAACTAGTAGTCGCCCAGAGGTCAAAATTCGACCGTTACTTTTATAAAAAGCTGTTTACTAAACAATATTCTAAGGTTGCACGGATTGTATCCAAAGCAATGAAAAAATAAAAAAGATAGAATGTGAGTTTGGATTATGGCATTGAGAGATTTCGGCCCCACCTCTTCCTTTTTTGAAATTTTTGAAAAATGTATGAAACAATGTTTATCTAATTTTTTTTATTTTTTTATTTGTGGCTTCGTGCGATTAGCACATTTAGCCAGTGTCAAAGTAATTAAATTTACAAGTAATACATAAATAAACAATATTTCCATAAATGATGATGATGAATGATATTAGAAATGGGAAGTGAGAAATGATATACCCCCCAACCCCTCGAGTATCTCAGTAAAGATGTGGGGCTTTACAAATTCCTCACGCGAGCTTCTTGAGAGAATTTGAAAAGTGACGTTGCACTGTTTTATTTCATTTGCCAACACTTATGCACACTCACGAACACTTAACGGTTAATAATCCACCATTATTTCACATTAATATTCCACATAACACAAATTTTGGAAAATAAGACAAAACCCCAGACATGACGCTTCACTTTCCCGCCAAGAAGTCGTTTATCTAATTTAATTTACTTTTATCACCACCCCATCTCAACCCGTGGGTGTCGTAAAAGGCGACTAAGGGACCATTCCAGAGGATGGGCAGCAGCATCTCTCTGAGGTTACTTTCAACCTAATGCGATCGCCAACCCGCCTGCCAAGCATGGCGATTATGGCAAATACCCCCCATCTTGGGGGAGGCCTTTGTCCAGCAGTGGACGTCTTTTGGCTGAGATGATGATGAGATGATGACTCCTTCTCTATATAAACTATAAGTGTGCAAAATTTCATACTCCTCGTACAAAGTTTTTGCTTCACGTATTAACATTGAAATAACATTTTCTTTTGGTTTCATTAACGCTATTGATAAAAAAATAACAAAACTATCTGAGCTATAATCTTTGTTTACGTGCCGTAAACATGCATTAACGGCGAACGTGCACTCCCAGCAATCACCTAATTGACATACGGAAGTACGGATACGCTGTCTCAGCACATCACGTAAATACTTGGAGTTTGGACGTCCCATGTAACCACAGTGCCATAGAACAATTGAATTTCTATTGTGTCTGGTTTAAGAACAGCTGAGTAGGTAATACAGGATTAATCAAGAAGAAGAACTACCGCATTGTCAGCAAATAAATACAGCATCAAAACATTGTCGCCCACACATCTTTGTTAATAAACTAATACACACATATGTAAATAAATTGATATAAAATAACATGTAAAATTAACAAAAACACAAATGTAGAAAAAAAATTCCACGAGCAGGATTTGAACCCGCACCCTTCTGACATACCGGGTCAGGTGCTCAATTGAGCTATCGTGGTTCTAACCAGCCCGCCGAAATTATTCAACACTATTTACTTTTTACTTTGAAAGTCAAAAGAAATTTGTGTTTTTGTAATTTGTTCGCAAATTGTAAAATGTAAAATTAAAATAAATCGCATTAGAAACCAGACTTCAGATGTGTTGTGATTCTGTTTACCTACAAATCCTCTCACTGCGGCCAAGACACCTTTAGCCGTCAGATATCTGATCAGTCCTGTGAGCCTGCTTGACTGGTAGTGAGAAAATCCATCCTTATACCTTATTCCTTCCACTTTCCGTTTGTTACCTTAGGTCGACCGGTACAAGCATCCTTATTTATTTAGGTATATGTGTATTTATTAACTTTATGGTTAGGGATAGGGCTGTTAGGGCGTTAGGGCTGTAGGGCACTAGGGTATTAACCGTTCTCCCCTTTCTAATATATGTGTAGTGTGTTTGGAAAATAACTATCCCACTATACAATCTTTTTAAGCTAAAGAGACTATACAATCACTTTTTTTTTATCTAAAATAGGCTTAAAAATCAGACAGTAAATTTATAATGATTTCCAATGTTTTAGTAAAGATTTTTTTATAAGTTTTAAATAACCAAACGTTAACTTTGTAAGTATGTATTTAAAACAACGAAAATTTCGAATACCGAATCCCACTGAGACATAAGCTCCAAAATTTCAAACATTAACAATGGAATCGTTCATTCAAAAAAGAAATAAGTTTATTCCGACTAAAAAGGTCTTATACGGTATCTACTTATTTATCATAAAACTTACACGTGGTATTCGCACCTCCTTTTTGTACGTAGCCGCCTGCATCCTAATCGTTTATTATGTAGATTTTATATTTCGAACGTGACACGATTGTCTATGGAGTCGATGGCTATACGATTACACGTTTCTTTTGATAGTTTTATTCTCGTTTTTCGAAACGCTACTTGGGTTACGCGTTTTATACTTTATGGTGAGTGATTGTCCCCATTTTAATTAACTGCTTGTGATAAATGGTTGTCTTAAGTAATGTAAGTTTTTTTTAATAATTTAAAGTATTAGTTGAGAAAGATTCATATATTTGCTTTGATAACAAATTTTAAAAAAAATGATTTTATTTTCTTATAACTTTTTAAAAGTAGTAGGTAATGAAATTAAAATGCTCAATGAATACTTGACTTTTTAACTAAAGTTATAAATAAACTCTAATTGCTTCTTAAAATGTATAATGGCAATGAATTAACTAAAGTAATCGAAAGTAATAAGATCACCTGCCCGCAAAGAGCAAAAAGAATTGATCGTGAGACGAACAAAAGTATCGATTATCGCCACATTAATCGATAATCGATACGCGGGCAATGTCGAGGTAGCCGCGGGCTTATCAATCATTGCGCTTTTTTCTTTTTAAATGTTACAGTTTTAATATATTAGGAGACACTTTGATATTTAAGCGTTTATTTATAATTCAATCGGTTTTTGAAACCAATAATTCATTGTTTCTTATCAATATATCAATCAATATATTTTTATAAAGAATTAAGTTCAATATACGTAATCTATCTTAACATTCTTAATAAAAATATTATGCAAAGGGAATAACATCCATGCAGCCATAACCGTCACAATATAAATTCTTTTTATCATTCGTCTGAGTCCCTAATTGACTACCGACCGTACCAAGTGTACCAACAAAAGAAAACAAAACGCGTCTATCAAGTGAGACAGAGTAAACAGAGCAAAAACTAAACAAGATCATGCGGAATCATTTACTCCAATCGGCGCAAGCGCAGGGGGAGGGACAGACGGAGATGTCCGAACAAAGACGAAGATTTACAGGCTCCGCTCCTATTATATGTCGAGGATAATTGCTATGTCCTTTGGAGATTCTCTTTGATTTGATGGAGACTGACGTACTTGTGTAACACACACTGAAGATTGTTATTTCAAATTAAAGTAACTAAAGAACAAATTATTTTGCGTTACTTTAAATAAAGAAAACGTAAATACAAATCTTTATTGCTAGCTAAAAGTGTACAACGATGTTAAAGTTACAGATAGAACTTAAATACTTAGTAACCCTTTCCGGACACATCAGTACTTTCTATATAATTCGCTTTTGTAAAATATGAGACTCCATCAATTTCTCAAAGAAAAGAATAATAAAACTACCGAACCGTTTAAATTGAACCGACAATGAAATACGAACGAAACCATAAATAAAGAGTGCACAAACCGAGAGCCGTAAACAACGCACCGAATAGGTACAACATCCAGTCGCCATCACACGTAACTAACGAACGATCGGCAACATATCTAGATCCCTTATCGATCGATGGATCCCGATTTGATCTACGCATGCGTACGTTCATAATTATCTGCGCTCTTTCATCCGCCGACTGAGGTACGGCCGCCCGCGCCGCGTGTAAACGTCTCAAATCATATTGCCGATTAATTAATGCACATACAGCATTGTACACATTGTATAATTACCTCTCGAACATATCCGAAAGCGATTCGGAGTTCGGCTTACATAAATATTTACCGTTATCAAAGTTGTAATTAATCTAGTCGAGGAATAACTCTGGCCCCGGTGTGCACCTTGCGGAAGTCCAAAAATGTGTCGTCGAATCTAGATAAAAGTTATGATAATTTTCGAACACTTTGTTAAAAGGTGAAAAAATAGGCAAAACCTATCTGATGCTAAAAACTCGACACGACAAAAGAATCCCACGCCAGACATGGTTATAACAATATCCACTGCTATCTGTACAGGAAAAACGTTAAAAACATATTCCCAATCTCGTAGCAACAATGCCTAATCGATCGATGGAAAAATAAAACTAGACACGTAGCTCCTTATCGGTATATCTTAAAACGAAATATTGTAATAAAAAGTACGTTCAAAACTACAATGTAGAATATGCCTTCATCTACAATACTTTTCGTTACATTCTAAGTCTTAACGCCTTGTCATAGAGGTTTGTAGAGCTCGTAATATTTATTTTCAACGATAAAATTACATTAGACATCACATACATTGACGCAATGTATATGGAATGGGAGAAATATGATTCATCTCGTTTCGGTGTTGGTACAAATGAGGAATGAGATTCAATTTTAACTCAATTAGATATGCAGGAACCTCCATATCTGTAATGTTATTCAGTAAAGTTTTTTCTGAGGATAACACATGTTGTACGTTTGTTCACATTTGGCCGGTTTTCGGTGATGACGAATCATTATTGCTATAACAAAACAACTCTTCAATGAGTTTACAGTTCGTTAATAAGCATAAGAATTCTAAAGTAGATACTTTATAAGTTGTGTGTCAATAGCTAAATCTTTGTCCGTACATACACCCATCGCCCCGCCTCATTACCTCCTCAATGCGATACACAGCCTCCTATAGAGCGGACCAGCGAGATCAGAGCCCTCATTTCAATAAAAACCATTAATAAAGCAATCAGCATTACATATCAAGTTACATTGGGCATACATGTCTAGAGACCATCGACGTATGCCGTTGTGAGAACTGAACTTTTTCCGTATATCAACGTCGTAAGAGCTATTATTGCTTGTATTGTGTCTGGTGTAGCTGTAAAAGCACAAAATTGGTGTGTGTAGTAACCGCATTTACATTTTAGAGATACTTGCACTGAGTAAATGTCAATTTAGATGGAAGACGGGTGTTGAAGACCGCGATTGATGCAGTTATTGAACTCTTAGTTGCCTGTTGCTCCGATTTTGATGGATTGTAGATAGAGTAATTCATTTTCAGCCTTATTAACTAGGGCTTCGATCACTTTTTTGCTTTTCACAGTCTTATTAGTAATATATTCGGATATTTTCATCAGTTTCGTTTTACGACCAACGTTACTGCAAACAGTAGCACGTTTCCATGGCATTTGAAACTAGTTATCTAAATCTCGAGTGACATTTAATTTCAATTAGATACGGAATGAACTGTAAATGTGTACCAAAAAAGAGTAATATAATCGTACTACTGACATTTTACACGGATAATTAAAGGCCGTAGTAGGATTATTGCGTTCTCAGGAAATACTTTGAGCGGTCACTGATGCGTCATAAGTCTTAATAGACTTGTGAGTATTAGGATAAAGATGAAGTTTCTGTATTGTATCTTCTGATATTTATGACCTCTGGTAGTCTTATTGCAGATACACTTACTAAGCAAAGTAGTTGTATTAGTTTAGCAAGAGGTATTTGAAGTAGAAAAGCTGCATTATGAAAATAAATTTATATCCCGAGGACATGTGTCTTTGAACAGATTATACTATTCAACATTATGGCTATAGCTATAGCACACTTTATCAAAGTAATTATGTCACTATCACTTTAAAAAATTACAATAAAAACTAAAGTACACACGACACGTCTGTACTTACATCAGAGTACCACACACTGTCAAATTTTCACAGTGGACTTTGAACTCTATGTATATGGCATATGCTTGATTAATTATTGAAGAAATTTGTTGATGTGCAGGCATCTATACAACTACAAATAAAACTATTTATCTGAACTGACTACGGAGCGCATTTCATTCGGAATTTTTCTTCTTGCAAATACTTGTATTAGGTGGCAATGAATGTCCTCCACTCTGATGTAAAGTATCTTAAATATTCCTGTTAATTACCGTCAAAACAGTTTTAAAACTTTTTGCTTGATTAAGTTGTAATCATCAATAAAACAGAGGAAATCGAAAAAAAATAAGAAAGCAACTTTTTGTACGGATGTTGTTAACTCACTCGTTACTGTTCAAGACGGCATTAAATTAAAAAGTGTGTAGTTGTATTCACATTATCAGAACCAGTATCAATAAATAAAGCATTGCCCAACGTTAGTTTAAGAACTGTATTGTTTACTAAACATCAGAAGGAGGAAGTTACACACCCTACTTCTCTGAATCATAAATCCCATATGCAAGGAACTTTCGTCGATCACAAGGTTCCATTGAGCGAGTTCAAAAACCCATTATGAGGACCCCATTGTTTCGGCTGAATGAACCGGCACAATATCTTACGAAATTTCCTAAAAAACCACCATCGCATTATAAATGCATATTATGTTGAACATTATCTGATTCGGTCCGAGCCTCACATCCATTGTCTTTTCTTTTTTCTCTTTATCGCCAATGGATTCCGTATCTCCTTTCGGAACGTTCTAAATTCTAAATAATATTTTCGATGCGAAACTTAGTCAATTGTTTTTGGGTACAACTTTAAATTTGGAACTTTTTAATTCAATCATAGTTAACTGTTTCTTTTTAATCTTCTCTAAACAATTGCCTTCACTTAAAAAGGAGTAGCTATCAAATGCTGGCCGTAAATAAAACCTCGTGAGAATTAGAGCCGTACCAACAAACTGGTTTCACGTTTCGTCAAGTGCTCTCGTTCCTTATCTCCGATCTTCATAAATTAAAGGTAATAAACCCGATCATACCGATTTATCGTTGTCTAACAATACTAATTTCGGTATCGATTTCGCACAATCGCTTAAAAATATCGTGAGCCATTAACGCATACGAACATACTTGTGGAACAAGTGATCTCTCTACTTCATTAATAATAACTCTCTAAACCTCTCCTACTATTACAATCACGAGTGTTCATGCACGACTTATGTAATACCAAATTATCAAGACGTATGTTAACATCCATTGTGCTGTGAACGCTAATCTACATAAGTATAGGTATTAATTCGTCTTTCAAAAGCGATTTTGTAAAAAAGCAGAGGTGGGGTTTCGAAATGCTGTCTGACAAATACAGTTTATTCTGAGGACCGCGCGCGCGGATAATCTAAATTTTCAATACAATAAGATGTAGCGTGTTGTGTACGTATGTTTTTATCTGCCGGTAATGGCGGGCGCACAAGTCTTAGCTTATTCGTTTTCAAGGATGTGAGGTGGAATGGTTGCTCAATTTAAAAAATAAAGATAACTTTCTACATTTTTATTTTCATCAGCTTTAAAAGTGTTGGTTTCAGATTTTTCTATATATATAACACATGGGGGGATAGAGCCATAACCCACCACGCTGGGCATTTCATCATCGTTATTATTTAGTGTAAGACGATTAATATAAATATTTTTTCTTTACTTGTCTCCATAATAATAAATAAATAATAATAATAAATTTTTCCTACACTCACACCAATTATCTAGCCCAAGAGAAGCTTCGTCATGAAACTCGTTATATGGTTACTAGACAACGGATAAACATACTTAAAATACTTAAATACATACTTATTATACATAGAAACCATCCAGACCCGAGACAATTTAGAAAAACAATAATTTCTAAATTGACCCGACCGAGGATCGAACCCGGGACCTCAGAGATGGCGACACCATGAAAACCGGTGTACAAACCACTCGACCAAGGAGGTCGTCAAAAGTTCTTAAAAGTTAAAACATACTGAAACTGTTTAAAAATGTTATAAAAAATACCCATTTGGTATTTGGTAATGTACCCAAAATGCATAGCAATGATTCGAAGCGAAAAAAAAACCGCCAACTCCAATTCATCTCACTTATGGAGACATCGGAATTAGAACAAAAAGGATTCTTAACACAAAAGCACTTTCGTGACTCCGTGTACTAGACGCAAAGTCAACGATCACTCACAATAGAACGCCGCAGTGACTAGGAGAAAACATTGATTAATTACCATAATAATTTATTTGATACTCCAAAACTTGATACGGGGAGGGGCCGGTTACTCAACCCGATAGACGTTTAAGTTCTTTTCGAAGCAGAAACATTGGGAGATGGAGTTGGTAACGTTAACGCGAGCGCTATTGTTGATGCGGACTAGACGGTTTGAAACATTTTTCGACTTGATGAAAACAGTATATTGTTTGGGGAATATGATGCATGGAAGTGATTTGACTGTTCTAAACAAAAGAATAACTTTGGTGGAAAAGGAATGGATGAATGTATCGTTAGCTCTGATTGTTCCGACTATTAGCATAATACTGTTTTTTTGTGGTTAACTTTGCTTTTTTTTTTAATGTGTTTTTGTTTTTCTGTTTTTAGGTCTACTGTCGGCGCTAAATCATTTGGATCAAGCACGGAAAAGTTCTCTGCAGACCACAGTTGATTACTCCAGATATGTCAAAAGGTAAGTTTTGTTGTTTTGACTTGCATTTGCGTATCCGTAGTCCAGCGTATAGACCATCGGTCTCAAAGCTTGAGATTTCGGGTTCAATTTCCAGTAATGATAACATTAACATTAACATAAACATTGTTAATAGTTTGGTTAGTTGTATGTCTTGTACTAAGCCTGCTTACTATCACCATTTTACTTAATCAGTCTGTCGACATAACATTGTTAGTGGCATTGTTGTGTTCCAACAGATAGAGCTAAGATTATAGAATAGAATATAATAAAACTTTATTGCATTACTGTTACATTTTTGTTTGCTAGGTTACATTGCATTAAAGTAAGAACAGTTACCCATAACGGGCATACAATAGAAAAAACATATTCAACAATTAAATAATTTTAAATTAAATAATATTGGCGCAGAAGTTGACGATTCCGGGTGAAATTAAATGGTAGTATCTAGCCAGGCATATTTAACACAAGCCTTTCTACCAACCAATAAGAATACAATGTATTTGAGGAATTTGAACTCAGACCCTCTGAAACTGATGAGAAACCACTAGACCAAAGAGGCTTTAAAAAAATGGATGGTCATGATAATCGCAAATTCGATGTATGAACTGTGTCTTTCGACCACTTGTTAAGACTGCAGAAATCCATTTCGTGTCAGCCGAAGATATTTATAGCATACGACTATAATAGAAAATTCATTGTACTTTTATCCTGGTAGTTATTATTTTCAACTGTCAATCGAAAGCTGGAAGATATCTCAATTCGAGGATGCGGGCTTCTTGTATTTTATCAAGCTAAGCATTGTGAATGATACGTTTTGTCCTGCAGTGTTTTCCATCGGTATTTAAGACGATGTTTCGATACATATTTTACCTTAAACTTGTAGTTTTGGTGCTTGAAAGTATTGTTGATTTGGTTACACTTTGTTTTATTGACTCCTTTCGTTTACTGAAGAGAAAATGCAAGGAGGCAATGGATATTGAAGTGCAAAAGTACGTGGAAACTTATCTCTGTAAAGAGGTTTCTTCCAGTAGACTATAGTGGAGGCACGTTTTGGCAAACGTAGTGTAGGATACTATAAGACTAGGTACAAGCAGCAGTCCTCGCAAGGTGGAGGATCAGTGGCTTGCACGCCGAGAGGCCTATGTTCAGCAGTGGACTAATGTAGGCTAATAATAGTAATAGTGAGAGACTACAGTGACATTTTGCTCGCAAACCGAGCGTGTTTAGCATTGCGCCATCAAGCTCCTATTCAAAGTCAAAGTATTTTTTTTTACAATTTTTATATTTTGCACTCGTATTAAAAATGTATTTTTACTTTTTTTCTTAGGTACAGTTCAACACTGGAATGCGGTTCATCGTACTGCAAGGATTTGGGGTACCGGGAGCATTTTCATTGCATGGACTGTACCGCCAGGGTCTTCTGTAAGAAAGAAGAGATGATCAGGCACTTCAAGGTATGAACCATTATTTTTGATATCATTTTGGAAAAGAAGGAATTGGGCAAAGTAGGAAGGGAAGGGCTTTACCATGCAATGGGATGGAATGGACTGATATCTATATATATACGGGAAGCAAAAACTTTGTACCCCTTTTTTACGAAAATTGCGCGGACGGAGGAGTATGAAATTTCGCATACTTATAGTTTATATAGAGAGGGTTAACCGAATGTTAATATTTTTTTTAAATTATGCAAAAAATACATTAAATCAATAAAACAAACATTACACACACTACCATGTATTTGACATACACGCATATGTATTTGACACACACGTATATATACTCTTTTCAAAAAATTTTAAAATGGAAGAGGAGCGGCCGAAATCTGTCAATGCCAATCCAAACTCACATTCTATCTTTTTAAATTTTTCATTGCTTAGGATACAGTCCGTGCAGCCTTAATAAAATTACGGTCGAATTTCGACCACTAGGCGACCACCAGTAATAATAATAGGTAGTGTCGTGTTCGTGTCTCTTTTCAAACAACATTAAATATGTATTATTTGTTTTAAAATCTTTTTGCAGTGTATATATAGGTGTAACGAATAAATCAAAACACGATTCAATACGAACAGGAAAATCTTTACAAATTTATGTTAAGTTAGATAATAAAAGCTATCACTTTTACGTTTTCTGTAAAACTAGTAAGGAAAATATAATTAACTATGTAGGTCTCTACCTACCACAAAAAAATGTTTAAATATTAATTTCACAAACTTTAATATTTACTTTGGTGTCATAGTTGGTGTTTTGATAGTTGAGTTAAAAAATACACATATAACATAATATATACAAGCACCCATTGTCTATATAAAGTGTCAGTAACATCTATGTTGACAAACTTACTTTTTTACTTAGAAAAAAATATTGAACTTTTTTATTTCCTACAGTGGCACAAAAAACGCGACGAATCTCTAGCCCACGGCTTCATGAGGTACTCTCCATTGGACGACTGTTCCGAGCGGTTCAGCGAGTGCCCGCACAACCGGAGTCAAACCCACTACCACTGCATCCAGGATGGCTGCGATAAGGTAACCTAACTAATCATAGTAGAGCCACACCGTGCTTGAGCAATCCACACATAAATGAAAAATATAAAAATAAAACAGTTTTTTAATTCCCAATAAAATACATCATTAATTTGTAGTGAGACAACCCCAGAGAGTAATGCAAAGACTTGTGTTGGGGTGCATCGCTCTTAACCGTTTCAGTCAGTCAGTCGGCCAGTTTTTACATTTTTACAGCTGACCGGCGGCGGAATTCGTACCGCTTTGACAGTCTCCATGACAACAAAACAAACAAATTATTCGTCCGCTTAAGAACACCCGTATCCCACGATAGACCATAGCAGCGCCACCTACCGGGTCCAATTGTAAATCTAAACCTTTCTCGAATCCACTTGTTTACCCATGCGAAGCCGGGACGGGCCGCTAGTCCTATTAATATTATAAACGCGAAAGTTTGTTTGGATGTTTGTTACTCTTTCACGTAAAAACTACTGAATGGATTTGGATGAAATTCGGCATACAGATAGTTTGTAACCAGGAATAACACATAGGATACTTTTTATCCCGATATTCTCACGGGAACGGGAACCACGCGGGTGAAACCGGGAACCACGCGGGTAAAACCGCGAGCGGCCACTAGTTATAAATAAAGACATTTATATTTCACCTCCACTGAAACAGCACAGTGTCTATTGCGAGTGTCATTTACTATTCGATTACGTTTAGGGCCCCTAGGGGGAAACCACGAGCTCTTATTGCAGTATTATTGCAGTTGTGGAAAAGAGACGCAAGTATATTTGCCGCTACACGCGTCTCGTTTTCACAACTGCAATAATACTGCTATAAGAGCAAACGAGGAGTTGCAATTTCGCCATTCGCTAACGTAATCGAACAGCGTATAAAACGCGCACTTTATATAATATATATATTTTACGGGTAAGCACAGTGCCTTGATCTCACCTGATGTTAAGTGATGATAAGGCCAATGGTGGAAGCGCACTTCACCCGGGATCCTCACTAGTGAGGCACTGGCTATCTTATCTTTAGCTGCCGGAACACAACACTAGGTATTCTGTTCTTATATCCGACAAAAACGTTCCAACATTTGAGTATTTAGAGAAAAGGAGGTGAAATAGGAGGTGGAGGTGGAGGTTTGTGCTTACAAGGACAACCGCTTAAGAGCGTTTACGCCGCACGCTAGCGCCGTCAATGAAAAAAAAACATATCTAGTAATTAGAGATAGAAAATCAAATTATGCTCAACAAACTATCTGAATGAAGTAATTTAGCATTTTTACGTCACCTAATGAACACCTGACGTGTTATAGTTTATTTAAATATGGCGTTATAGTTAAAAGTGGCCGTAACGTCTTATTTAACTAAACTCTATTAACAAATTCTTACATCGGAAAGTACGTTAAGCCTTTGGTCCGGTTATTGGCCCAGAGGCCAGCATGGTGGGTTGTGGCCTTCAACCCCATGTGCTCTGCATGTGGGAAGGCCTTAGCCCAGTAGTGGGACGTATAAGCTGATTGTGATGTTTAAAAAAAAACAATAATAGACTAGAGAATGATTCACCCATTGTTTAATCTTTTAAGGTATCACGAACTTGACGATGAATTACTAAAAAGTTTTAATAGGAAATCTTATGACTTATATGAGTCACAATCGAAGTGTTGGGAAAATATGTGAAGATTAAATGTACCATAGTTTTCTTAATATGGTTTTTCAACATACAGTACCAATAATCAACCTGTGATACAAATAAAAAAATCCGAAAGACACTGCCCTACCTGGGAATGAAACCTAGGATCTCTGGATATGAGCCCGAGCGCGTTGCCCTTGAGACGAAAATGTATAAAAACATAATAAAAATACAGAAAATGAATGCAACTTTGTTTTATGCACACAGTGTAGCCAAACTGTGTCTGCACATCATGAACATTATCTACAACTAGCTGCGCCCCGCGGTTTCACCCGCGTTCTATTAGTCATAGCGTGATGTAATATAGCTTATAGCCTTCCTCAAAAAATGGACTATTCAACACAAAAATATTTTTTCAATTCGAACCAGTAGTTCAGTCGTTCAACCAAACAAACAAACAAACTCCTCAGCTTTTTAATGTTAGTATAGTACTGAATTGTTCATGCTTGTCCCTACATCATCTCAGCCAAAAGACGTCCACTGCTGGACAAAGGCCTCCCCCAAGGATATGAGGGGTATTTGCCGTAATCGCCACGCTTGGCAGGCGGGTTGGCGATCGCAGTAGGTGAGGGGGTAATCTCAGAGAGATGCTGCTGCCCATCCTCTGGAATGGTCCCTTAGTCGGCTTTTACGACACTCACGGGAAGAGATGGGGTGGTGCAATTCTTTATCCCCGGCACCACACAGAGGGTCCCTACAAGTACCGATGAATTTCACTATGTCCTTAGCAATTCTCCAGCATGTACCTAAGTTTTTGTACACCCTTATTCCAGGTTTACATATCTACATCAGACGTCCAAATGCACGCCAACTACCATCGCAAGGACAGCGCCATCCTCCAGGAAGGCTTCCAGAGGTTCAGGGCCACTGAGAGCTGTGCCGCCCCCCACTGCATCTTCGCTGGCCAGAGGACCACCCACTTCCACTGCAGGAGGGCTGGATGCACTTACACCTTCAAGAATAAAGCTGACATGGGTGGGATAATCTAGTTCTATTTTAAAAAAGGCTATTGTTACAAGCCTTCAAACGATTCAAAGTGAAAAAATACAAAGTGTTGAAAAAATTCCACAAGCGGGATTCGAACCCACACCCCATGACATGCCGGGTCAGGTGCACTACCAACTATGCTATCGTGGCTCAATCCAACTCGCCGAAATTAATCAACACTATCTACTCTTACTCTGTAAGCCAAAGGAGCCCTATTCAATTAAAAGTTAAAGAGTCCCGCTCGTGGATTTTTTTTAACACTTTGTATTTTTTCACATTAAAATTTGTTCGGTAACAATAATTTGCGTAAAAATTATTTAATTAATCTTGACTCAAAGTGAGATATGGCCTCCCATAATAAGAGCCTCCGTGTGGGTCTGTCCTGCGGTACGTCCTGCTCGTCATCCGCTTTGAGCTCGCCTAAGTCCTAAACGACCTCATACTAGGCAAGGGTATTCCTTCCGATCCGATCTAAACCCTTCTTCGGAGAATCTAGTAGGGTAGGGTGCGTGACCTCCTACCCTACTAGATTCTCTCTAAAACCTACTAGGCCCTACGAGAACCCTCCGACGCAGCTTCGTTTCACACGGCTTGAGGAACCCTTTAAGTTTCTCGTCGCTCCTAAAAAGGTCTGGTGACGCTGAAAATGTCGTCGGAGCCAATTAGCAAACTCTCAAAGAAAGCTAAGGCCATAGCTGAACCAGAAGCTTCAGTCCATAAACCTCCGTCATGTAAACAAACCTCGCTCACTGCGTAATGAACCGTACGAACGGTGCCTCAAAGACCTTGGCCTGACTACTCTCGAGACAAGAAGACAAAGAGGCAGCTTGATAGAGACATACAAAATTCTCCCTGGACATTATAATGTACCTGATTTACAAGAGCTCTTCATTTGAAATGAGAACAATCATCACCGTGATCATCAGCTGAAGCTATGCCGGTCAGTGGCAAATCGAGATCCTAAGAAATATTCCGTACCCAACCCAATTGTCGCCGAGTGGAATAAACTTCCTGAAGAAGTCGTAAGCGCTCCGTCGAATAAATTATCCGAATCACATGACGCACACGCATCAGCGCATTGAGCTGGTACTGTGTTCTCCCCCCAAATAATAATAAAGTAGTTTTAATAGTGCCCTTCACATTAATGCAAAGCAATGCTGCATTACTTAATATATTTATTTGATCACTTTGCTAACCGTTTCAGTCCAAAAAAAATGAATTTTGTTATAGGACATTCACTGTAACACCACATAACAATAAAAATAATAGACTTACCTATTCACGGAATAGCTTTAAACATACGAGTATAAAGCAGTTAATACTGTTTTGATTAAATTAAGTTTTTGTGTCATTTAAACTTCTTTACATAACGTCAACATGAAATGACTCTGAGTGAGCTCTTAACAACCATATCTTATTCTATTCAGAAAAACACAAGACCTACCACATCAAGGACGAAGCCCTCTCCAAGGATGGCTTCAAGAAGTACATGAAGAATGAAGCCTGCCCCTACCGTGACTGCCGGTTCAGCAAGACCTGCAACCACATCCACTGCATCAGACCCCACTGCAACTACGTGCTGCACTCCAGCAGTCAGATCTTCACTCATAAGAGGAAGCACGAGAGGAAGGAGCAAGAAATGAGCTTTGGGTTAGTAGAAAGATTTAAGATTATCGCGTTATAGCTCGTAATATATAGTTACGTACGGTGCAAATTAGTGATACCGTCATGGCAGCCATTTTGTTGACTATGGTGACAGAATAGTACTAAAGTAGTCAGAACTATAAAATAATAAATAAGATTAAATGCAAAGTGCAATGTGCAAGTCAGTAATGTACCTACGTACTGCGTAACACAGGAAAAAAGCACTTTAGACATTTCTTTTATTTTTTTATTATTAATCAGTTTTTTATCGTTTCGCCTCAATGTCTAGAAAACCTTGATCGGTCACCACCACAGTTGAAGAACCACCAAGTTTCTTTCTCAACCAGGTCTTAGAGTATTTCATTTATTCAGGGTAACAGATTTAAAAAAGACAAAGTGCTCAAAAAATTCCAAGAGCGGGATTCGAACTCGCAACTCATGACATGCCGGGTCAGGTGTACTGCCAACTATGCTATCGTGGCTCAATCCAACTCGCCGAAATTAATCAACGCTATCTACTTTTACTTTATAAGATCCGATCATAATATTTTTACAAATATTGAAAGATCAGTTAAGAAATAGCCATGCTATTTTATGATTGTTTACATATAATTTTACGCAAATATTGTTGCGAACAAATTAGGTACAATTGTAATTTGTTCACAACAATATTTGCGTAAATCATATGTAAATAATCAGGGTAACCAAATTTAGTTTTTTGTTTTTGTATCCGATAAAAACAGCATCATTTTTTTTTCGAAATGGTGTACATTAAAATTTATTTCTCCTGTCTAGTCTACCGACGTCAGTGATCCAGAGCGCTCTACTGCAGCAAGGCGCCGACCTCAGCATGTACTCCCCTGGCAGCAACCTCCACGGAGACGACGACTTATCCAACTCCATGCTTGACCCAGACTATTCACACCCTTTCGTAAGTATCTACTGATGATAACGTGGACACTCATTAACACTATTTTTAAAGATTCTGATTAAAATGAGAATGATGAAAAAAGAAACACTGGTTTCTACATAGTAATATTAATTGCTGATTGGTAAGTCCTTGAGACTAGTGAACCTGCAAAGGGTTCGAAAGATCGGGCTAAAGTAATAATGTAGAATAAACGTAACACGCAAGCAACGTGTATAATTTTTTGTTTAAAAGTAAAAATTTAGTTGAAATTAACAAAATTATGAATAGTAAGTTTTACAATTAGGACATATTTTTTTCCAGAACCCGGCAATAGTTGAAGAAGTCACGCGCAAGTACATCGAGACTTACAATGGCGGGAACAATGCTGAAGACAAGTGCGGCAAATGCAGCGCTCTGAACAAACATTACCATTGCTTGGCAGATGGATGTAAAATGGCGCATAGGTAAGATAATTTTTAGTATGAAAGTTTCAAACTTTTTAATGCAGTTTTACTTAACTTAACGTTGACGTTATGGATCGATAGAACCGACTTCCTTATCCACATTATTTATTAAAAAGAGAAGTCTTGATTGGCTAAAGTACGACCGCCAAAACCAAGCCGATCCCACGATCGAGAACCCAAAAATTATGCAGGAACATCACAGTCAAGAGATAAGATAAGATTTCCAGAAATTCCCCCGAGACTAATGTGATACAGATTTCTGCGTAGACAAAGTCACTGGTCTCATTTGGCTTGCTCCCCTGTATACGAACAATTTCGAACAGGATATTAAAAATGATTTCTTTTTTTGCAGTTGCCACACTACCATGGTGAAACACGTCATGGAACATGAACAACAGAACCAGGTGACGGAGGCTTACTTCATGACGTACACACGGAACAACCCGTGCGGGAACTCCGCGTGCCAACACATCAGGGACATCACTCACTACCACTGCACTTGGGTGAGTAATCTAACATATTCTGTTCTAAAAAAAACACAAATGTTGAAAATTTTCCACGAGACGGGATTTGAACCTGCACCCTTCTGACATACCGGGTCAGGTGCTCTCCCAATTGAGCTATCGTGGTTCTAACCAGCCCGCCGAAATTATTCAACACTATTTACTTTTTACTTTGAAAGCCAAAGGCGCCCATTCAATGTCAACAACTACCGTCATTAACATCCGATCATAATATTTTTACAAATACTAAAGATCAGTTAAGAAGTAGGCAAGCTATTTATAAAAGTTTTTGTTTTTTTTATATAATTTTTAACGCAAATTTTGTTGCGAACATATTACAAAAACACAAATGTTGAAAAAATTTCCACGAGCAGGATTTGAACCTGCACCCTTCTTCCTTACTATCGTAAGCACGCACTGCATGTGGAAAAAACCCAACAATACTACATTGTTGTGTTCCAAACTTCCAACACAAGAGACAGAGGCTTAGATAATATAGCTAGCCTTCAAGTAAATGATTCGGATGCAACCCAAATCCCGCTCTTACCAAACCTGGCGACGATGCTGATTAGCTAGTAGTTTTATAAAAGCCTGTGAAATTTGGTAATTTCGGATAATCTAGTAGGGTACGGGGACACGCACTAGTGCGTGATGCCGTTCCCTCTAGAAAACCTCCGAAGGTAATTCGTTTCTTAACATGCACACTAGTTTAGGCCCAAGACACCGCACTCGTAGAACAAGGGTACGACGAGCCGGTTCACACGCGCTCTATACCAGGTACAGACATGTACCTGGGCGCTTCTCCCCACCACCACGGCCCGGTCAACCCGCGTCGAGGTCCGAGCCTTTAGAGGCGCCCTCGGGTTGTTCTGCTCCCCAATCCGATCCGAACCCCTCGGAGAATCTAGTAGGACACGGGGACACACACTAGTGCGTGATGCCGATGATGACTAGGATCCCTCTAGAAAACCTCCGAAAGTGATTCGTTTCACACGGCTTGAGGAACCCTTTAAGTTTTTCGCCGCTCCTAAAAAGCCCGGTGAAGCTGAAAATGCCGTTTGAGGTAATCAGCAAAATCTCTCCAATAAAAAAGCCATAGATTTTTTTTAAACTGTTGCTAAATAATTACGAAATTTGACAATCGATGTTTTTTAGGAAAACTGCGGTGCCGTTATTTTATCATCGGAAGAGCAGCCTTTCAGAAGACTCGAACATCACCGACAGCACGCAATATTGAGCCCTATGTCCCCAAATCTAGCGGCGAGATTTGCACCAAGCTTCACACCCCAACTATCTGCTCAACTACACCCAAACATGGCTGCCCAACTCGGACAAGTCCCGACTTTGGCCAATTTACCACCAAATTTGGCGCAGTTGGCTCAAATGGCACCAAGTTTAAGTTCCCAGCTGACACCGAACCTTCAAGCGCAGCTCAATTTGGGTCCCAATCCTGGGATTGTGCCACAACAGGTCAATCCTTCAAGTTCTCTGGATGAAATGTTTAGCAGGAAACGGGGTAGACCACCAAAGAATAGAGTAGTCGAAGTTTGGACTGATAACGTAAGTTAAAATCGTATTTATATAACTTTAGATAAATCAATCATAATTATCTAATTCCTATTTTACCTAAAATTGTATTTACTGTTTCAGGTAACTCCTCAAGCAATCTTTACGTCATTCAAACTGCCTAAAAGCAATCAGCTCCCTCCTCTTGCACAGCCATCTGTAATAACTACTGTCGAAGAGTTCCCAGTAAGTTTAACAAACCAATATAACATATTTATCAACGTATATTTTTATACAAATGTACCTAACTGACAATCTTTTATTTCTAGCGCATCAAATTCCAACACTTCGAAGTGTTTACCTGCCTCGACACATGCAGTCAGTCATACCCCAGTTGTCAACTACGAATGACTCGCCTTCATCTCCATTGCTTCAACTGCAGTTTTGCTGGAGAATCCCATTTGGTTATGGAGACCCATATGAGGGAGTCCCACTCGATCAGTCCTTTGCTCGAAGGATTTGACTATTTCACGTCTTTCGACCAATGCGGAGGAAAGAGTTGTTTCAAGAATCAACTCAGGTCACATTTCCATTGTGCTCAGGGAAATAACTGCCCAGCGATACTGACACAATATTCAGCGCTGGCGACTCACAAGCATGGTAGAGGAACACCAGTGATCAAGAGTGAGGACCAGGAGAAGTCGTTTGAGGAAGCCAAAGACTATTCTTTGAAGGAACGTAGCTCTGTTGACAGCGTGAGCTCGATGAAGGAGCCTACAGAATCGTATACACCAACAAACTTCTCTATAAAGAGTGAGTTTGAACGAGAACAAGATAACATTTCGGGTGGGTATTGCTTTGTGAAAGCAATTGTGTACTTTTAAAATAATTTTGCTAATAAGGAATTAATAAAAGAAAGTTGTTAATTATCAGTGCTTTATGACACTCGACTTATATCATTCGCTTTTCTTTCCAGTAGTAAAAGCTGCCGGTACCTTTTACCCGTCGTCTCATCTCAGAAGCAACACCTCATCTCCATCTCCGAGGAGCATTTACGATGCATCGCCGTCGAAGGACCTAAAGATGCGTATGGATTACGAGCAGAAGAAGCAGTACGAAGCGTCCAAAATGTCAGGACCAACGATTCCACCTTCGTGCCATGATCAGTCATGTCCTTTGAACAAGAACGCTGGAGGCATGAACCTGCACTATCACTGTCCCCATTGTAGTCAAGCGTACGTTGATCTGAAGCTGCTGTTCAGTCACATGGTAAAAAAGCACAGCAACACTATGGACCCTGGCCCGGTTGGCCTGGCTGCCACTAAGGAGACGCTCGAGAGGGAATATCCTGAAATATCTATATTGCCTTCGACGGCATCGTCTGCCTCAACCAGCCAGGCTCCGTCGCCGAGTCAACGACCTCCTAACCCTGCTGAACAAGTAAGCTTTAAACATTTAATTTGTACATTTTCTTTAGTATTTAGAGAGTTATTTTCTACTCCATCAACATGAACTTGAGATATTATTCAGTTAATTAGAAATAATTCAAATAGAGGCTGAGGTGGAATATGTAGTGAAATATGTGAAAAATAAGTAGCGATTTAAAAAAAATACAAACTAGCATACTTTTAAAAGAATTACTTTTTTAACGCATCCAAAAAGAATTTGGAATTTCTTTGGAAACTCTTACTTTTACAACTGCTAAAAAAATAATGTTGAATTGTTCTGTCCTTCAAGGTTCAAGCAGTCCAAAGTCTGCTGCTCCAGCAATACCTCGCTGGGGGACGTAAGGGAAGTCTGCAAGAGCAGTTGAAGATGCAACAGCAGTACACAGCATCGCTGGCAGGTCTTCCTGGATTGGCGCAGGTCGCTTTGTTTTCACAAGGGTGAGTTTCTTTTTCTTATATGTAAAGATAAAGAAACAATTACACATTAAACATTTTACAATAAATAAAGGCACTTTAGTCCTGAACGTTAATCAGAAGAAATCTTCAGCTCTTCATCAACATCGAAATACTTATAAATGTAACTGTTTATTGTTTCAGGGGTTCTCCTTTCCCATTATACCCAACGATGCTGTACCCACCAGAGCTACTGTTGGAGCAAAGCCTTCTGCAAAGCCATGGGCTACCACCAGGAATGGACAAAGAGGCTGAGCTCATTGCTAAATCGTAAGTTGCTATACTATAATTTTATTTTTAATACCAACAAACAAACTGCTTAAGATTTTTTTTTCTCACTCATACAATAATGACATTAACCGAGTTCCAGACTGATTCATTAAGAACTAGCTTTTTATCCTTTTTTCCTTTTTTTTAAACTAAATCGTCCACTACTGATCAATGGTCTCATACAAATGTTTCACTGAGTTTCGTTCCCTAGGCGTCTTACATTAATCTCTTCCGCAAACGTCGAAATGGTCTCTCCAAAACGTCCTTAACCGTTTCTTGTAATGACTTCAAAATTCAGTGAAATCTCAACATTGTTATAATTTTTCAGAAGACGCACTCATTCTACTAGAGGACCTCACATGCGGGTACTGAAGGATGAACCGATACCCGAAGGCTACCTTCGGTTCAGATTCAATGAAGACTGTGCTTACCAGCACTGTGGATACAGGTTCGTTTCTATTTATGTATTTGGAATATCAACACTCCTAGCAGATACGCAGGAACTAGAAGTCACCAGGTGGTAAAGTGGACCTGGTCTTGACGGATTTCTGGCTACCTACAAAATCAAGTTAACCGAAGCAGCTATATTTTTATTTCTTCTATACTTGGCTACATGCACTATTTCAGTCCATTCTTCATACTTCTACCAGGAGGAAAGGTGGTAATAATATCCACCTTTTTATTTTTATACATGAGTAAATGCATCAGGCATACGACTGCGTTCGGGGAGATGGTTATGTGGGACTGCCCCTAAGGGTCATACCCACTTAAAACCCTTTAAGTGCCGCCAGGGTGATCCGGGACCACCATAAATGAACCGGAGTTAAATTTCCTAATGGTCCTTATGAGCTAACTCACCTATGGGGATCAAGTGACCAACCCGAACTGCTCTATTTATTTATATGCTTAGTTACATGCAAATTTTAATTTACATTTCATGCAATGTTGTCCATCCTAATATTATTTTGTCATGTTTCAGAGAACATCAGACCCACTTCCACTGCACCAGAAAAGACTGTGGCTACTCGTTCTGCGACAAGACACGATTCGTGCAGCACACAGCTAGACATGAAAGGTGAAGTTTTATTTGAATCATTAATTCAACGTTTTTATAAAGCTCAATTTCAACAGAAAGTTTACTCTTTGTTTTTTGTAAAGAAATGGCGAGTTAAATTTTAAAATTGACCCTTGTGTAAATTGTAAATTCTGAAATTTTTATCTTTATTCTTCTAGCTTTTTCTTAAAGTTGTTATAATGACTAGAATTTACTAGAGTTTTAACATTTCTAACAAATTTTTCATTAGAATCCGGTACATTTCCGGAAAAACTAAAAATATCTAAAATTAAACCTTTATATAAAAAGGAGGGTTCCTTTTTATATAAAGGTTTAATTTTAGATATTTTTACATTTTTTAAATCAACAGCATAAAATAGACATTACAAATACACTGACATCGTTAATTAATTGGTTATCTAATAATAATTTACAAATAAATTTAAATAAAACAAATTTAATAAATTTCAATAAATATAAGAATAAAACAGTTGACATTTATTATAATATTGATATAATACATAATCAAGATAGTGTGACATTTTTAGGTTTAAGGACAGAATCTGTATTGATGTGGAAAGGACATATAGAACAACTTTGTGCTTAAAAAAATGGATTTGCGTACACTCTATTTAAATTAACGAACATTGCGTACAGGGATACACCTTTCACAGCATACTTTGCTTATGTTGAGTCTGTGTTGTGATATGGACTTTTAGTTTGGAGAAACGGAATAGACTTAGATAAAGTATTTTTAGCACAAAAAAGGTGTATACGTCCATATGTAATATTGCACCAGACATTTCATGCAGAACATATTTTAAGGTTCCAAAAATACTAACTCTGGTTGGGTTTTGTAAATACTAGAGGTAGGAATATTTGTTAAACAAAATTATGCCATGTATGTAAGAGCAATAGATTTATTAAAAAAAGGTAATAGACATCCAAATAAATTAATGCTTAGAGTATTTCCGAAAACAAGGTGATTCCAGAGGAATGCTCCAGCGATGGCTATATCAATATTTAATAAAATACCAGACCAAATTAAACAAGGGCCTTTATGTAAAAACTGCATTACGTACCTAAGTGGTTGATTGAGAATACCTTTTATATCATTAATGAGTTCACGAGATACGATAAATGAATAAATCGAGATACAGTTTTATTAGTAATATTTTAATAAATAAATTATGAAATAGTCGTAATTAGGTAATTAAAATAATATATTTGTAAGCAAATAAATGTAAATTAATAAAAAAAAAATGTATAATTTGACTGATATAATTTGTGATACTTATTTAGAATGATAATAATAATGAAATGTAATAATTAATAATGTATAAAAGTCTTTTAAACTTAAACTAAAATGTTTGCATGCTATGGTGATATAGTTAAATAGGCATAAGATGCTTTATAATTTGTTTTTACCATCTGTAATGATACCCTTTTAAAAGCAAATAAATATTATGATTATGATTATGATTAGCTATTTGCTTTTTTGTTTACAGATTGGACACATTGATGGGAGGTGACTTTCAGCAATACAGAGCCAATGTATACTGTCAAAGACCAGACTGCCCTCACGCTTCTACTTTTGGTAAGGATCTCTTTATACTTTTATTATTTTTATATAATATATTAAGGGGATTGATCATCACACAAAACTTTGTATCGAACATTAAAAATATTACTCATAATAAAACTACCAATAATCACTTTTTAAGAGAGCTGACTTCGGTTATAAAATGTCATGTTCATTTGGAGTTTTCGCTAGAAATATTCCTAACATAAGATTACTGTACTTGAGTAGAAAGGCTAGATAATGTTAATTTGTTAAATATTGATATTAAACGATGTTTTCTTTGTTTTCACTTTGTAAACAGGAGCATATAAGTAATTTTTCTTATAAAGATAATTGTTTGTCTCCTGTTGCGTGAGAACAATCCCCTTTAATGTTTTATGCGTGATTTTGATATTCCTCTCATTGTTACAGGCACAGGTCAAAACAAAGCATCCCATTTCCACTGTCTGAAGTGTGACTTCGTGTGCACTGATACCAACAAAGTCGTCGCCCATCGTCGCCAGCACCAGAAGCTAGACTCCATCCAGGCTGCTGGCTTCGAGAAATTTCCACCAAGCAAAGGTATGAGAATGATCAATAATACTTTTTTATTTTGATTCAATCTTTCAAAAATAAGGTTTTTTAATTTGTTGGTTTCTTTACCAAAAAATGTGTCATGAATATGATTTATATATTATTTTAAGTGCCTGTGATCTTGAAACTATACTGAAGGAATACTTTTTACACATCGCAAGATCTGCTTCAACTTAAATCGAAGGCTAATTTTCCTGTGTACATTTTTATTTAGTTTGTCAACTATTTGTTTGTTTACAGGGTGTGGCTATGAACCACAATGCATTCACAGCAAGAAACAGACCCATTACCACTGCTTACAGTGCGGCTTCGCTGTCCTAGGCCTCTCCCAGATGACTTCACATAAGTACAAACATCAAGAAGCGAATCACGGCCCATCGACAAGTGCGATCAACTGACGACAGAAATTGTGTACAGTATATCTAATGTGCGGAACAAAGACTGTGTGCTCGATAATAATATATCGTTTCTGAGTGATTTAGTGTATTTGACCTTAGATGAGACTTTCATCAAATCTATGTGTCACGGTAGAAGCGTTTAAACCTTAATAAGTACATGCGGAGCGATTTAAAATCAAATTGGATAAATGCACAACGGACCGAATACTGTTCCAAGTGACGTAAAAGGGAGTAGTATTTCAAAAATATTCTATTGAATTACGTTATTCCTATGACGTAATTTTATAGACGACTTTCTTTTAGTGTTCGATGCTGTTGTACAGCAATTTGCCAATCACGCTCAATAGAAAATCCATGACAATTTGTAATGTGTGTCCCTCAAGTGTGCCTTATGCTCTAGTTATGATCAAATATGATCGACGCATCGTGAAACTATTGGTCAATTTAATTATTTCAGTAGACTGTTCATTAATGAAAAGTTAAATAAACACCAGAAGAGATTAGTTTAAATACCCGATTGTAGTGATACAGTGTTCAGTGAATTTGTTGGGATGAAATATACATGTTTGGTAAAGCATTAGTCGTAGAAAATACGTTAAGAAGGCTTGCTTCTCCAAAACCATACCTGTTCATTAAATATTAAAATATAATTATTATAAAAACTTGGTGACTAAGTGGCAAAAGAATCAAAGTGCCAAAAATGTTGTTAAACTTTGTATATTAACAATGAGAGAATATGTTTGTTTCTAAAATTTCTAAAAATGTAGAAAGAGTTATAAAATGCAGTTATTTTCGGAACAAATTGAATTTAAAATTGCGGTATACTTATATAATTATAAAAATATAAAGTGCATGTTAATAATTTAAAAAAAAGTGTTTATATTTCATAAATCCCGACCAATATTAGGTGTTAGTTAAGAAATATTTATATTTATTACCAACTTCCCCGTGAGAAAAGACATTTTTACGAATAGTATTATTAATTTAGATTTCATGGAAATTAAAAAAAAGTAATAAGGCAATAATGTTTGGGATTCGTATACCACTTTGTGCCTAAGGATAAATATTGTGACAATATTTTACATTGATATTTACTGTAATATTTTCTGATGGTACAATGTCTGTTGATTGACTATAAATATAATATAATTATCAGAAAATAGTGCACAAATTCATTAGAATTACAAATAAAAACATATATATTTAATTAAAAATACTTATTTAATAAAACGTCAATTCTATAAACAAAAAATACATTGTAAATAAGATTAGATTATTATATATAAAAACAGTATGTTAGTAAAATTATAATTGTTAAAACTGATATTGGTAAAGTATAATGTATGATAAAAAAAATACAATTGGATTATGATGTACAGAAAATTGAGTGCTAACGTTTGTGATTCATGAGGTAGCCATAAATATGCCATAAACATGTATAAGTGTAATTTTTTATTGCTAAATTCCTCCTTAGCTGAGCAGTATATGTCACGATGTCCTTCTAAAAGAACCTTTTGCATTCCTGTAATATTCCTGGCAACCGTTTGCGCCAATTAGTTTTAGAAAATGGTGGTTATTCGATCATCGTGTGTTTCATGACCAAAACAATGTTTTTTATCCTATTCCTAATCGTAATCAGTATTTTTGTAGCGTAAGCAACTGTCCCGTTGTTCCTATTGTCAATCTACCGACTATTGTTTACATTTTCTATTAAAGTTAATATTACATTAAGATTGCATATTTCTTGTATGTACTTTAGAATTTTCTTGTTTGAACGCGGTATTTGTACCGTCTCATTTGTGAAATCATCGTTTAGCTTTGTCATTTTGCTTATGTCAAGTAAAACTTTTAAAGTAGTCCGTGCCATAAAAAGTAGTCACATACCTTCTTTTAGTTCAATGACTTCCGGTAATTTCACTACTTTTTTTTAAATAAGTATCTCTACACTAACTTTAGCTGTATCAAAATCCACTCATTATTTAAATAATTGCAATAAAAAGGAAATTCTTACATTATTGGTTGTTATTCTTCTTGTTTTGTTATTTAATTTTACGTGTAACGTGTTTTTTCTTATTTTTTTCTTTCCCCTTCTGTTTTTCTCTTCTCACAAACAGTTCTGATTATTACAAATAATTTAATTGCGTATTTATATGTATTGTAGTGTACGTACCTAGCTTTAATTTTATTAATCATTATTAAAAAAACATAATTTCTCCTTGAATGAATACAGTATTGTCCAAGTAATTATAACATTAAAATGGGAGTGTTTAAAGAATTATTATTATTATACGAATTTGGAAAATAAATGTGTCACAGAGTTTCGTTGATTCAGCCATGGTAAGTAGTATTTGATTGCGGATATTTTTTTTGTGTAAAACTTTGTTTGTGATTGTGAACCTATTGGTGACTATGAAAAAGTAATTTAGTATTGTTTACCTCATGACTTCTAGGAATAAACAAGAATATCCGATACTTTTTTGTCTATTATTTGGTTCCCCCAAATTTGTCATCCGTATGAACTAGGTACTAGTTACACTATGGTAACTGGTTACTGGTTGGTGGTAGGGCTTG
Organism: Eudonia lacustrata; assembly: GCA_947562085.1. Taxonomy (NCBI): domain Eukaryota; kingdom Metazoa; phylum Arthropoda; class Insecta; order Lepidoptera; family Crambidae; genus Eudonia; species Eudonia lacustrata. The sequence continues at coordinate 5,464,523 of OX387334.1, read as the reverse complement.
TTAGTCCGCCTGGCTAGCTACCACCATCTTATCTAAATATGTCGCCATAACATCAATGTTTGTAGCATTGTTGTGTTCCAGCAGCTAGAGATAAGATAGCCAGTGCCTCACTAGTTGAGGATCCTGGATGAAGTGCGCTTCCATCATTGGCCTTATAATCACTTTACATCAGGTGTGATCAAGGCGCTGTGCTTACCCGTAAAATATTTAAAAAATATATTAAAAAACTATACAAAAAAAAATACAAAATAAACTATTCTAAAAAACATTGAGAAGGAGTTTTAGCAAACTTTTTCGTTTAGTTGCCCTAGGTAGGTATATATTTTTTTGGTGGACTCCAATGATCACATTATACTAAACTGCATTTCGTCGGAAAACAAGAATGTAAGTAAAAATCACGCGCGTAAATATAAAAACGCCTCGATATAGATAGAAATAGAAATAATTATTTTTTACTATAATAATATTTGATAATGATGTATAATAAATAAATAACATAATAGATTTACAAGAAAACAAGAGTATACATGCCAAAAAAAATTTACCAGCGGCTAAGATGAACGCTGCGACATAATTTTGTCATCGCATTATCTCCTGGAGTGGCGACCGCGTACCGGAAAGCGCAGTGTGGGCAGGCCTCCAACAAGGTGGACCGACGATCTGGTGAAAGTCGCGGGAAGCCGCTGGATGCGAGCAGCACAAAACCGGTCGTTGTGGAGATCCTTGGGGGAGGCCTTTGTCCAGCAGTGGACGTCTTTTGGCTGAGATGATGATGATGATGATGATTATCTCGTGCAGAATAGAGATATGTCTGTATGTCTGTGGGTCTTAACATGGCAGCCCATCAAACTCGACTCGTTCTGTCAAATCGTGATTCGTAGTGATTGTTTTAGAGTTTATGTTGTTTTTATCGACAGACTAACTTATGCGCCATAATTTATCGAATTCTGACACTTGAAAATGATGTAGTGTATGACTCACCTTACTCTAGTATGACACCTGAATTGCACTATTAGCCTGACATGTTTTCAGTAATAAATCATACGTCAAAGACAACACTTGTTTAATTAGCTCTCCCAGTCGTCCCATCAGTGCATGGTGACCCTGCCAGTGCTGCCTTACGGCAGCGCTGCGCTTGTTGGTTTGTTTAGTGAGCCACAGTAATGAAAATAGTTTATTGAAGGACAATTTAAAGTGAAAAATGGACTAATTCCTAATTACAAGTGAAATGACACTACATAGTGATAAATAATAGTTGATTAAAAATTGATGATAATTAAATAACTATAAATTTTTAATTATAAATTAAAGTGGAAATCTTAATCAATAAGAGAAGATGAACTAAAATCCTGTTTTAAAAATATATACTCACTTATAATATATCATCATTATTAATACAACAATATGCAAAAACACTCAAATAAAACAAAAGTAAAAATAAGTAGTGTCCCGAATAAAATGATAAAGATGAATAAAGACGAATATGATACAAAATAAAAAGAATCCTGCTGCTGTCGAGACATGATGATGAGATGTTGGTGCCGAGATTGGACGAAATTGTTGGTGAGATGACATGGTTTCGGTAAAAAGCTGGGCGCTGGGAGAAGCACGAGTCTGATGTGGATGCAGCCGGGTGATATAAGGCCAGTTTTAATGAAAAAAAAGTTTAAAATCATTGGCATTGAATTCAGTTCTTAAAAACATCAAGTAACTTTTATAAATAAGTTTTTTTTTTTAAGTAGTAGCATTTTAGTTTTATGTTGGCATATTATTTCAAGTTATAAGGAACATATTTAGTAGTGTTTTACTTTCAAATGGTAAATCTTCTGCATGTTTTTAAATAAGAATATAAATAATTACATTTGATGTTAACGATGACCTGTCGTGAAGGTTCATATATTCATTTTTTTTAAAGTAGGAACATTTTATATTTGGTGTCGAAATATTATATAAAGTCATATGAAGATTTTTTAGTTGTGTTTCAGATGTTAAATATATTTGTACAATTCTAAATGCTTAGATGGTAATAATGTTTAAAAAGATATAGTATAGCCATACAATTTGTGTCGATACATTTAGTTATAATGATGGCCTATCGTAATTGATTTATATAAGAAATTAATTTTAAATACCTTCTAGTTTAATTGTTAATTTCAAGTTTTTATTTTTTTAAAGAGTACTAATAAATGTATACAATAGATAGATAGCATTAATAAATGTATACAATAGATAAATAAGAAACTTTTACCTTGAAAAGTTGTTGACGATTCAATGCATACCTATACGTGAATTATTGAATAATGGTGGCACTTTGAAAATATAAGAAGTAGTATTTGTTGTATTCGCTTCATGGAAGTAGTGAAATCTCGGTTAAATCCAATACCTATATAACCAACTAATATTCAATTATTGAATTTGAATGAAATCAGAAGTTTAAACCTGCTATTTTTTAGAACTAATATAGTTTTTAAATTCCCCATGACATATTATTTTGATTCTTTTTTATTTTAGATGTCAAATTTAGAAAACTTACAAACATGAACAAAAGTAGAGAAAGAAATAAGAAGTTTCCTTTGGGTTTAATATTTTATAATCGTAAGCAATAATAATAATAAAATGATTTTGTCTTTAAAACAGTTAGTTCCACACTCTTACATTAAATAATGACATTATATAGTATTAATTTATTTTTTATTTAACTTTTGGCAATGACATTTAATATTTTGAAAAGTAAATTACTGTTTGGAAATCTATCTTTAACTAAGAAGCATAGGTAACACGTATATAGTAAGTACATAATGTATTCTATAAAAAAGATTTTTGTTTAGTTGAAACTTATAAAAGTGAAATATTTGTTAAAGAAGTTAATAATGTTCATTGAGAAATTGATTATTTTGAAGAGTTAGGTAGGTATTTATTTGTATTCTAAATTATTCGATTCTTAAACATGAGTAAAAATTGTTTCTAATTAGGTCGTCACAAAGACCACACAAAAGTCGCAAGTTGGTGTTGTATTCAGTCAAGTCAGCGTAACATGGTCGAATTTGAACGAAGCAATAACATGTTGTTCTAGATAAACAGTTAAGTATTCAATGCTTCATTTTATTGATTGGGAAGCATAAGTTTAAGCCGAATTGTGAAAATATAAGCAGAAGCTTAGTAAAAAAAAAAAACATTAAGTTTTGATAAAGTAAAAATTATAGTAGAAACATTTTATTGGTTTATATTAAATACATAGAAAAAAAATCATAACTTTTGAATAAAAGAGATTTATTTTACAAAAATAAATGATAAATAGATTTGTTTCGGTACCTATTAGAGGAATAAAAATTAAAAGTGCATATAATAATGTACAAAATCGTGCAAGCCCATATTGGAATCACGTTTGGCAAAAGTAAAAAATAATTGTATTAGTTACGTAATGCAGTTTTAGGTAGGAATGAGATTTTATGGTATACACACAATGCAAATTTTGATTTTGTAATCGAATATATTAAATATTTTGGGAAAATTTTAAAGGCGACCTTCTGCTAACAGTTTAATGTTGGTTATGTAAAAAAGTAATAAATAGGAAAGTTAACAGTAGCTTTGTATTAAAAATCTTTTAATCACTAGGGATGATCTACTCATTTCAATTAGGTTATTAAGTACATTGCAATGATTAGCAAACTTTTCATAGGTGCGAGTTTTAAAGGGTAATCATTAAGTACACAGGAAGGTTAAGTCTGGTATATTTTTAAATAGATTGAAAGTAATTGTGTAATGATAAACGATAAAGTAAAGCGTTACTAGACGATATTTTAAAAGTAATAATTTATATGTATTTGATATAGAAAAAGAATTGTAATATTATAAAACAGAATCAATACTTTGAATAGCATGATAAATATTTGAAATAAAAGAAATCATGTTATGATTTAGAATACTAAAATAATTAGCTTTGGCATTCCTGTACGTATGAGATAATAGGTAACTAACCATATGCAAGAAATATGTTATCGAAATGATTTGTAAACAATGCCACCGAGCTGAGCCCGATTGTTATGAGTTTTAAGCAAAGACGAATAAGTTGTGTAACTAAACCGGACTTTAAGAAAAATAAGTTATAAAACAAATTAACGTAAACGAAAATAGACGCAGAGTATATAGATAAATAAAATGTCTTAATGATATAAGCAGACTAGGATAAAGATAAGAAGAAAAGTTTATGTAGGTAATCCGTATTAAAAATCTTTTTGTAACAATATGATGACAATTAGGTACGGATATGAAAGCTTCTGGAATCTTTTTTTTTTTTTTTTTTTATTGGTTATAGGCAGGCATTTGACTACACCTCACCTGATGTTAAGTGACGGTGCGGTCGAGGATGGAACATGCCTGCCTAGAAATAGCCTATTCACTCTAGCCTTGAAGAGGTCCAGATTATACCTTTCAGGGAACACATTCGCAGGCAGCGCGTTCCATTCCCTAGCTGTACGCACTAAGAAAGTTGAACCGAATCGGCTCGTGCGACAAGGTGGCATATCTACAACATAGGGATGGAACTCGCGCCTCGCGCTCCGATAGCGGAAAGTGGATGGTGGGATTAGGTCGTGCAACTCCTTCGCGCACTCCCCGAAATGAATCCTGTAGAAGACCGACAGACGAGCCACCCTACGCCGATGTTCTAGATTTTGCAGCTTGGCGTCTATCAGGGCAGGGTCACCAATAAGTCTCTTAGCTCGTTTTTCAATCGAGTCCAAAGCAGCCAGATGGTATTTGGCTGATCCATCCCAAAGGTGGCAGCAGTACTCCATACATGAACGAACTTGTGCTTGATAAAGTTGGAGCAGCTGTTCTGGCGTGAAGTACCGCCTGACCTTAGAGAGAACCCCCAGTTTTTTTGCTGCAGTCTTTGCTTTGGACTCGATGTACTGCCCGAAGTTGAGGTTGGACGAGAGCTCAACACCTAAGAGCTGTAGGCTGTCAGTCATAGCTACAGTCACATTCCGGAAAGTCGGAGCCAGGTGAAATGGGCTCCGCTTAGCTGAGAACAAACAAGCCTGTGTTTTGGCAGCGTTGAATGTGACCAAATTGGCATCGCCCCAATCGGATACTGCTTGGAGGGCTTCGTTCAAGCGGCTAACCATGGCCTCTCGACAAGAGTCGACATCTTGTCTGCCAGCCCCTGCACTCGACATGTATCTATCCGCAACGGTGCTATCGTCTGCGTACCCAAAGGTACCGGGCACAAGCAGGTCGTTTATATGAAGCAGTTGAGCGGCCTCGGCGGAATCCATATTGGCGGTCGCTGAGGAGATCGTTACCTTCCAAATGAGCCAGGAGTTTATTATTCAGTGCACGTTCCATAATCTTACAGAGTATGGACGTGACTGAGATGGGTCGATAATTAGCAGGGTCAGCTCGACTGCCTTTTTTGGGCACGGATTGCACGTTAGCAAGCTTCCATGACTCCGGTACAATGCCTGTTTCAAGTGAGAGGCGGTACAGGCGTGTGAGGGGTGGAGACAACTCGGGAGCACATGAACGCAGAACTATTGCTGGTATGCCATCAGGTCCGTTCGCCTTGTTCACGTCCAGGGTCTGCAGGATTTTTAGGATCTCTTTCTGGTGAATGCGCACTTCTGCCATATAGCAGTCAGCACGAGATGAGATTGGTGGAGTTTTCCCAGCAGAGTCCAGACGCGAATTCTCCGCAAAAAGAGAGACAAATAAATTTGCTTTCTCTTCCGCAGAGTGGGCAAGAGAACCGTCAGGCTTCAGCAATGGTGGTAGGGATGGCCGACTGAAATTGGATTCAACCGCTTTTGCCAGGGACCAAAAAACCTTACTACCTGGGGGGTAAGAGGCTAATTTAGCCCCGATCCGGCTTATGTGGTTGAATCGAGCTCTGCGTAGTGTCCTTTTACACGACTTGGCGGCTTGGTTAAAGGCAATCTTCAGAAAACGAGTATTCGAAGACTTGCGTGCTCGAGCTTCAGCCCATGCGGAATAAGCAGACACTTTCAGCGCCTCAGCACTACGACAGTCAGCATTAAACCACGGGCGAGCTTTGCCATGTGATGTTACGTCCGACGTACGGTATAAAATACTCCATACCCTGCCGTATCACCGCGGTAACGGCTTCAGCACAGCTCGTCGGATCTCCTGAATTGAAGCAAACCCTCCGCCAAGGGTAGGACGAGAAAAAGTGACGCATTTCATCCCAATCTGCTGATCTGTATCGCCACACCCGTCTTGGGCCACAAGGGCAATTTTCAGGTGGGGAATAAACGGATACAGATTTAACCAGACAATGATCAGAAGTACCCAGTGGAGCAGAAACTGTTACTGAGTATCTGTCTGGATCTGTGGTCAGCAGAAGGTCCAAGCAATTGGCAGTGTGTGAGTCGACATCTGGCACTCTCGTCGCACAGTTTACAAGCTGAGTGAGATCTAGTGACAATGCTAATTTACGCACCTCTCTCCCAGCATGGTCGGTCAGCTGGTATGGGAACAGCCACTCTTGATGGTGGGCATTAAAGTCCCCTAGGATGACTAACTGAGCTGATGGATAACGCTCTCGACCCGCATCTGCCGCTTGACTAAGGTGGTCACACAATCGAATCGTAATGGTTGTTAGATATAAATAATGTATGAATCATAGATGAATATTAGAAATTCATAATTAGGTTTTTGAGCATAACGTGCAATTGGACTGATCACCCAAGAGCAAAGATAGTAGATTGTACACCAAGGGGATAAAGCACTGTATTATGTCACGGGCGCGATATTTGAATCCTGAGCGTAACGAAGGACTCCAGATTTAACTCCCGAGCGTAGCGAGGGGGTTTTGAGTTGATTCTCGAGCGAAGCGAGGGAATTCAAATGGAGTCCTGAGAGCAGTGAAGGATTTAAGCGCGCCCAAGGCAAAATCAGTTTTATCCCTGAGGAGTATACTCTACTTTTCTCACCTTTTGCGAGACAATAAAAACCAAGGCTACTAGAAAAAGTATTTTATTTATTAAAATACTATTTTCATTACTAATTATATATAATTGGCACAGTAAATAACAATAAAAAGTAAATTAAAAATTAAAATTGATGTTTGATACATTAGTCCAGTTATGTAAAGATATGGTTATATTTTTTGGTACGCTTATGTTAGTTGAGGTGGAATTTATTTGAGTAGCAGCACCAAATACATCAGAACCTTGCGTGTGAGGGTCGTTTGGCACAGTAAAGGTTGGGGAAGGTGGTGCTTGAGGCAGTGGGCTTGACGGGATATATTTTGAGCTAGATGGCTGTGGTGGCAAAGGTTTCCAAGGATCATCAATAATGGACGTAGTTTTCAGATGAATGTTGTCACCAATACGACAGCTTATCTTGTTTTTGTTTTGTATGGAATTCTCTATGTAGCCCTCCGCTACTGCATCGGATTTCCAGCCACCATGACGTTTTATCTGGGCCAAATCTGCTCCTGAATCTGCCAACAGACTTGCCGATGTTCTCCTCAAACAATGACCCGTATAGAGCTCGGGATTTTGCAATTTGAGGTATTTTGCAATTTCTTTTGGCATGGCGCTGATTTTATTCTTGCCAATGACTTGCCTGGTGCATTTGCCATTACTGTAACCGATAAAAAATCTGTTGGTGTTTATATTAGAGGGGCGCAGAGCTTGGTACTTTTCAACAATTCTTGCATAATCTTCACGAACTATGAACGAACGTTCTCTATTTGTTTTGGTATCTGGTAAGTTAATCAGCAATAAATCTGCATGTTTTTTTATATCATTGACTTTTATGTTTACGATTTCATTTCCACGACATGCGCCATTCACTCCAAAAGTCAAGGCTACCTGTAACAAAATTTGTGAATAAATAGATTTGTGAGTAAATAGATAGATACACTACTACATTTTTTGTCCTTTATATTATAAAAAAAGCTTGCGACAAAACTTTAGAATGTGTAATTTTTAAATGTGTGCCATTTAAATACCCTTTCAAAAAGTAGGCAGTACTCATACTTACTTTCATGGCCAGAAAGCTGTGATCAGGAGCCTCATTCAGAAAAGTTTCCACATCTTGCGCTGTCAATACTTTTGACTTCTTTGCTCGATGACCATCTGATTTCCTCTTTAAAAATGCCAATAACTTGCTATATGTATTTATCTTAATGTCGTGTTTGATGCTTATTGTTAACCTGAGCATCGAATAGATACACCACAGGCTGCTGGACTTCTTTGTACACGATAAATACTCGAAATAAACAAGAAGCACTGACTCCGATACAGACTTTGCGCCTTTTGCAGTTTTCCATTTGTGGAAATCGTCGTAAGCTTTCAAGTATTTTTCCTTCGACTTCTCTGGTAGTAGGTTATTAACAATACCTAAGGCGTCTAATTTAATGGACTCCGGAGTTAAATCACTTTCGTCACTCGACAATTTCTTAATGTTTTATTCTATCTTCTTTGCAGTTTTGTCTGATACTGATTGTACCGTATTGAAGTACTCGCGGCTTTTGTTTTAAGTATTGATTTTTTTCGTTTGGCTTGCCGTGGCGTGGCCAGCTCGATTTTCGAATAAGTTCGATTTTCAAATAAATGAGGCGCGACGCGCGCCTCCGTCCACCTCCTCGCCGTCGGCCACCAGCAGCTGCAGCAGCCGCGCGCCGCGCGATTTTGACGAAATTAGACTTTAAATGCATAACAATAAGAACTAAGAGAAGTGAGAATCACATTACTGCCCGGCGGGTTATAATGAAATTCAGTACAACATTACACCCCGGCAAAAGACAAGGGCTATAATGATTTACTTTGAGTAAGGTTTGCATGATATATAATGAGGCATTGTCGAGCAGGTGGTGTTAAAAAAACCTTATCAACCTAATTTTTCTTATTTTGGTAATTAATTAATTAATCCTTTATTGTACAAATAAATTACATTTAAACACACGTTACACAGGACATATACAAAGGTGAGCTTATCTCTAGAAGAGATCTCTTCCAGCCAACCCTAGCTGTGGTGCAATAAACAAGTATGCGGGACTAATAAATTATAAATAATACTATACTAACAAACATATATACACTAATTACCAAAGATTTATATAATTGAAAATAAAATATTATATTATAAATATAAACATACATACATATTAAAATTAAAATAAAAACTAATTATGTTACTACAACGGTATGTAACCGATTAGCCGTTAGACAGATAATGCTCTTTGAGCTTGTGTTTGAAAGATTCTACCGATGAATTCTCACGAATGCTGGCAGGCAGTCTATTCCACATTCGAGCGGCATATACTGTGAATGATTTATGGTAAAAATTGGAATTACATTGGGGACATAGAAGGGTTCGTGTGTTGCAGGATCGTTTGGGACGGGAAGAGACGGGTATGAGCGTAAAACGGGAACGCAGATAATGAGGGAGCTGGGGGTAGTTAAGTATTTTGAAAAGGAGGGAAAGGATGTGCATATCTCGACGCAGTCGAACTGGGAGCCACTTTAACTTCGACCGAAATTCAGAAACGTGGTCAAATTTACGCAAACCGAATATAAACCGGATTGCCAGATTTTGCAGTCGTTCCAGTTTGTTAAGCAGCTCTTCAGTAGCGTCCAGATAACAAACGTCAGCATAGTCGAGAAGGGGAAGTAGAAGCGACTGAGCGAGCATAATTTTGGTATTGTACGGTAAGAAAAACTGGAGTCGCTTGAGAGAATGGTAAGAGTAGTGCATGCGCAGTGAGTAGTGACTAACTTCATTTACCTGCGCCTTCCAGGACAGTGAACGGTCAAAAACGAGGCCAAGATTTTTAGTTTTTTCAGTATATTCAATATTTACTCCGTCATATGAAATACAGGGGAGACCGCTAACATCCAGTCTGCTGTACAGTCTGCTGCTACCAATGATTATTGCTTGCGACTTAGTTGGGTTCACAAGTAAACCGAATGCATCAGCCCAAGACTTCACCAAGAGGAGATCCTTATTGATGTCTTCAATAACCGCGTGTGTGTTGGCTGCATCAAAATGTCGATAAAGTTGCATATCGTCTGCATATAGGTGGTACGGGGAAGGTATTACTTAGGTAAGTTCATTTATAAACAATGAAAAAAGGAGAGGTGAGAGTACCCCCCCCCCCCCCGTGGCACACCCGCAGTTAGAAAAGCCCAATAGGAAAAGCAGCCATCACTCTTAATTCTCTGGCAGCGATTGCAAAGGTAGTCTGCAAACCAAGCGATCACAGAAGGGGTAATGTTAAGAGAGCGGAGAGTGGCAAGGAGGATGTCATGGTCAACAGAGTTGAAGGCGCTGCTAAAGTCAAGTAGAATTACAATTGTAAGCAAGCGATTATCCATAGCATGTCGAATATCGTCTGTGACTTTTAGCAAGGCGGTTACCGTGCTATGGCCAGGACGAAAACCAGATTGAAACTGACTGATAAGATTATTATGAGAAACGTATGCGGACAATTGTTTTTCAACAGCGCCTTCAAGGACCTTGGAGAGGAATGGAAGGATTGAGATGGGACGATACTGGGACAAATTGGTAGGAGAAGTGGTCTTTGGAATGGGAATTACGTCAGCCAATTTCCACTCATTAGGGAAGACGTTGGTTGCCAGCGAGGAGTTAAAAATGTGAGTAATGACAGGCACAACGTCATCAAGAATAGGTACAAGCATGTCACGGCAAATGCCATCATTGCCCACCGCCTTGGATGTTATGGAGAGAATACCCTTCTTAACCTCCTCTTCAGTGACCTCGCGAAATGAAAAAGGCTCACAGTCAGGGCGGGTAACAGTGCCTAGAAAGGCAAGCGTGGATGCCTTGGTAGAATCAGCAACAGAGACTGGTGAGTTTGCAAAATGCTCGTTAAGCAGCTGAAGATCAGGTAAGTCACAAGTAACGTTGAGGTCTCCACCCACACCAATAGTTCTAAGAAACTTCCAGACCTGACCTGAAGGTAAGTCGTGAATCGAGGAATGAATGTATCGTCTCTTAGCGTCCCGACAGAGTCTGTTACAAAGATTCCGCAGCTTCTTGTAGGAGTGCAGACTGTCGTCACTAGGACATCTCTTAAGCACGGATTTGGCTTTATCCCTACGTCGCATAACCTTCTTAATCATTGGCGTAAGCCAAGGCGCAGGAAGGTGTTTTACTCGCACTGCTCTGAGAGGAGCATGATAATTAAACAGCTGTATTATTTGTTTGTTAAAAACTCTGTCCTTCTCATTTACAGCGCAAGCTGCAAACAAGGAAGACCAGTCAATCGCAGCAAAATCTTCCCTCAAGCGATCCATACAAATGCTACCAAAACTACGCCGAAGAATGACTTTAGTTTTTGATTTGGGTTTGCGTACACGATATGATGACGATGGTTTGCATGTTATGTGAATAATTATGAAATAAATAGAAATAATTTAAGTAAGAGGTAAAATATTCGGTACATATGTAAAGGTACATAGGGATCAGGTCCTTCAGGCGTATCTAGATGTGAACGAGATTCCTTTTAGAATACTGTTGGAGACCAAAAGATGTCTTAATTCATGACCCTATTAAAATGGTACATGGAGGGTCAGATCCTTCCATTCGATCATGGTGTAAACGAGGTTTCTCTGTCAGATAAGTTGGAGTCCAAAAGAGGCTTAAACCATGACCCCCAATAATTAGGTTGTGCGCACAACCCAAACAGGCACGAAGATGCACTGTTATGAAATAAATGTATTATAAAAATTAAAATATAAGTCGACTTTATATAAATGTACCAATAAAATAAAATAAAATAAATAAAAGGGACCGGCCGGCCCAAATAATAATGAAAGTACCTAATGTGTTATAATTATGAAAAGGTGTACCGATACATAAAGTGAACTGATGACTAAAAGTCTAAGTACCTATATAAATATTAAATAAAATATGAGAAAGTGGAATACGTGTGCACAAGGTAATATAATGATATGATATAATGACAATGTGTAAAAACATGATATACATATACTCGTAACAAAACGAATTATTAATGACAATGACGAAAATGAGAGTTGACTAGAAATAACTAACAAATAACTATTGTAAAATAATAAGTGGCGCTTAGTTTCCACGTATTTTGAAATGGCAATTTAGAAGGAAATATGTCTATTGCTATACATAATTAAGCTTTAAGCTGTGTTATCAATTTATTAAAGCATAGTAAAGTAAGAATTTTATAAAGCGCTTTGATAGTAAACATCGTCGACAACTGGGTTAAAAGTAAATTTGTTTTAAAGAAAACTAGTTGTTAGAAAAAAAGTATAGAATATATTAACTTTATTTGTGAAATTAAATTTAGTTTTTCAAAGGTAAAAGACAGTAAAAAACAAAATTATTATTATAATAATATACATGTACTGTTTGTATCTTGTGTTTAAGAAACATATTTTATACTATACAAATATATAGGTTAGTTATAGGTATTCAAACATTGGTTTATTTTAAGTTAGCATAAATAAGTAATAGGTATTATAAGAATAAGCTTTAATCATTATGTTATAAATTTTGCTGTTTTGTATTAATTTTATAAAAGTAAAGTTTGTAAGTACTTTACTTTTATAAAATTAATACAAAACAGCAAAATTTACAACAATATCATGAATTGTGTAATTTCAGCTTTCTATTATTTTTTTTTTCCTTTAGTTGATGGCTTTGTGCGATTAGCACATTTAGCCAGTGTCAAAGTCATTTTTCTTACAAGTAATCATGTGTAAAGATGTGGGGCTTTACTAAGTCCTCGGGCAGACTTCTTGAGAGAATTTGGAAAGTGAAGTTGCACTGTTTTGTTTCATTTGCCAACACTCATGCACACTCACGAACACTTAACGGTTAATGATCCACCATTATTTCACATTAATATTCGACTTAGCACAAATTTTAGAAAATAAAACAAAATCGCAGACATGACTCTTCACTTTCCCGCCAAGAAGTCCTTTCTATTATTTTTTTTTTTTTTTCTTTTAATTGATGGCTTCGTGCGATTAGCACATTTAGCCAGTGTCAAAGTAATTTTTCGTACAAGTAATACATAAATAAACAATATTTCCATAAATGATGATGAATGATAATAGAAATGAGAAGTGAGAATGATATACCCCCCAACCCCTCGAGTATCTTAGTAAAGATGTGGGGCTTTACTAAGTCCTCACGCGGAATTCTTGAGAGAATTTGAAAAGTGCCGTTACAATATTTTGTTTCATTTGCCAACACTCATGCACACTCACGAACACTTAACGGTTAATAATCCACCATTATTTCACATTATTGTTCGAATTAACACAAATTTTAGAAAATAAAACAAAATTGCAGACATTACTCTTCACTTTCCCGCCAAGAAGCCCTTTCTATTATTTTTTTTTTTTTTTTTTTTTTATTTGATGGCTTCGTGCGATTAGCACATTTAGCCAGTGTCAAAGTAATTTTTCGTACAAGTAATACATAAATAAACAATATTTCCATAAATGATGATGAATGATAATAGAAATGAGAAGTGAGAATGATATACCCCCCAACCCCTCGAGTATCTTAGTAAAGATGTGGGGCTTTACTAAGTCCTCACGCGAAATTCTTGAGAGAATTTGAAAAGTGCCGTTGCACTATTTTGTTTCATTTGCCAACACTCATGCACACTCACGAACACTTAACGGTTAATAATCCACCATTATTTCACATTAATGTTCGAATTAACACAAATTTTAGAAAATAAAACAAAATTGCAGACATTACTCTTCACTTTCCCGCCAAGAAGTCCCCTTTCTATTATTATAACATAGCAGTATAGTTTTTTTTTTAATTTTGTATAAGAAACTTGAAATTAAACGTAGGCACATAATTTAAATAAAGAAGTTGTAAAGAAAAGAAGAATATGATTAAAGATTCCGAATATGTTTGTTAAAATATAGATAAGTATAATTTAATTAAAGGTTAATTTTCAATATTTAGACTTTGTTAAACTTAATAATAGTAAATAATAATTTAGTTAAAGGTAAATATTTTAGAACTTTCCGAATTTATAGTCAATGTAAAGAGAAAAAAAAATATCTTTGCATATTCATTTAAACTTTAATTTGGTAACCGTTTAATTTATCTTTCACTCAAATTGTAAACTAAAAAAAAAAAAAAAAAAAAAAGTTTTGTTTAGTCTGTTTCTAAATATGTAAAAAAAAAACTGTATTCACATTTTTTTTTCAAAAAAAAAAAAACGGGGGAGGTGTAGTGTATGACTCACCTTACTCTAGTATGACACCTGAATTGCACTATTAGCCTGACATGTTTTTAGTAATAAATCATACGTCAAAGACAACACTTGTTTAATTAGCTCTCCCAGTTGTCCCATCAGTGCAATGACATGTTTATCGCCATAAAGACTGTCCGCAACTCAGAATAATAACTAAAGCTATAGAAACCGGACTAAAATAGCAACACAAATTCAACAGTTCGCACTATTTTAACTAATGAACCTAGGTGATGTATTAGAAAGAGATCGATTGTCCCTTTTCTTTCGTTATTTCGAAGGTGTCACCAGATTTGTAAAACGAACTGTCAGCTTTTAAACCAATGTACTTCTGATAAGGACTCGAGATTTTATTTTTCTGATGACCGAATGACATGACAATACAAAAAATAAAAACTAAGTGTCAACCATTTGTCGCACTCCAACCTCCTTTTCTAGCCATAAGATAGAACGGAACTAAACATAGTTGCACAATTTTTATTTTAGCCATCCTTCTATAGCTTTAGTTATTGTTCTGAGGTCCGCAACATAAGTAAACTTTGTTTTTGATTTTCTTTTTCATCATGGCAGTGCCTTATTTTAATTGTTTATTAACGCTTTAAGAGGAAAGGGAGGCAAGAAAAATACAACGTCGGAGGATAAGAGACTTGTGCGGCTCGTGACCTCAGTGACGCCGAGTTCCAAGCTTTGTGGAAAGTTTCAAAGCCCATGGCTTTAAAGAAATTAAATCATAAATAAGTACATACAAATGTTTAATTTGCATTTTAGTGCTTCGATTCCTAAATCATCGCATAATATTTAGAATAAGTACCTATCGTTTAATCTTTGAGATTGAGATTCAAGTATACAGGTGTCTCATTTAAATCCGTCAGTATGGGAAAGTCTGAAACTATAAGACATACGAAGATCTGTTTTAGGAACCATGTCATTGATTTTAATAAGAAGAAAAACTGCATTCATACAAAAAAACTGTACTCAGCTCGGGAATCGAACCCGGTTGTTTTGAAAAAAATTAACTTACACTAATTCTATTTAAATATCGATTGTGTAGGTCTTAAGCAGTACCTAAATGGCTCTATAAAACATGATGTCTAAAATGAATACAATGCATTGTTTTACATACTTTAGTTTATTTTAGTAGGTGTTCGAAGTGACCACCTAGTTACTCACTAGTTCAGTTTTAAGAACTTTTAAAATTTTCAGTTACTGACAACAATCCGTACCCGTCAATCAATCGGCGTCAAATAGACAAGCAATGGCAGCATTCATAAAAAAAGGTTTCGTTCATGGAGAAAAGAACAAATGGAAAAGAATGAAAACCGTTTAATGGATTTTAAAAAAAATAGTTTTCTCTAAATGGCAACATTGGTTTTTCGTGTCGACAAGCCAAAGTCATGACGAGATATATTTCTCTGTCGTGGTGTGCATGTTAAGGAAAACGACAAATGAATCGACATCGACAACTTTTCTCTTTTCGTCCACGAGATATGTCGCGGCGTTCATCTTAGCCCTGCAAGACGAGCCTGGCTTGTGGCAAACCAAAAACGACATGATTCCATTTTAATGTAGATTAAAGAAAGAAATTAGAAAATTAACATTTAAAAAAAGAAGCAGATACGCGGGTTTTACAAACTGCTCTTACGCGGTTTTGCATGCCCACCGACGATTGTATACGACCCACTAAGTAACTTTTAATAACATCATTATTTTATGTGGGAGCCAAAACAATTGCTATGTAGGTAAACCACTGAGTAAGTAGTATGTTCGCGCCACTTCACTTCATGTGGGGGCTGCTGCGGTAAGCGCTGATAATCGCAAACGGCACAAATACGCAAACCAAGGTCGAAATTATTTATTTGTTCCGTTTGCGGTGGAAACAAAGGGCCCATGGGGGCAGGCAAGGCAGCTTGTTAATGAGTTAAGTGCTCGCCTTATCGAGGCCTCCGGTGACAAGAAGGCTGGCAGCTACCTCTGCCAGCGTATTAGTTTGGCAATCCAAAGGGGCAATGTTGCCAGCATTTTTGGGACCGTTCCCATGAGCACACAGTTGGAGGACATCTTTTATTTGTAGGTTAAGTTTTTAATTTTCTAATTATTTTTCTCTGTTTTTTTTTCAAGTTAAGTTAAGTAATGTTTCTTTTTTGTAAAATGTGTTGAATTGAATCGAAAATTGAAACTTAAAAACCTAATCTAATGAAACTTGCTATGCGGATAACATAGAAATCTAATTACCGAGTAAAAAATAAAACAAGAGGTCAAGACCCACTTCAGGTCGCTGATCCAGCGAAGTAAGCAGTAAGTAAATAATAAAATTACATGATTTTTTCCTCCTCGTTTCTCTTTGAAAATGTGGTTGAACTTTCATTGTGTTCAAGAAATGCTATTTACGCGCTTTTAAGAGCGTTTACGCCGCACACTAGCGCCGCCAATGAAAAAAAAACATATCTAGTAATTAGAGATAGAAAATCAAATTATGCTCAACAAACTATTTGAATGAAGTAATTTAGCATTTTTACGTCACCTAATGAACACCTCACATGTTAAGGTTTAGTTAAATAAGACGTTACGGCCACTTTTAACTATAACGCCATATTTAAATAAACCATAACATGTCAGGTGTTCATTAGGTGACGTAAAAATGCTAAATTACTTCATTCAGATAGTTTGTTGAGCATAATTTGATTTTATATCTCTAATTACTAGATATGTTTTTTTTTTCATTGGCGGCGCTAGTGTGCGGCGTAAACGCTCTTAAGTGCTCGCCTTATCGAGGCCTCCGGTGACAAGAAGGCTGGCAACTACCTCTGCCAGCGTATTAGTTTGGCAATCCAAAGGGGCAATGTTGCCAGCATTTTTGGGACCGTTCCCATGAGCACACAGTTGGAGGACATCTATTATTTGTAGGTTAAGTTTTTAATTTTCTAATTATTTTTCTCTGTTTTTTATCAAGTTCACACCGACGAGGCTGCACCGCGCAACGCCTACCGAGAACGAAACTAGAGGAATTTTATATTTCTAGGGCGCAGATCAGCCCTAGTACCGTCTGATTATACACCAACCAGCCACCGATGGCTGTGATGAAACCGAATTAATTATTTATCCGAAGATCTTTTTTTTTTTTTTTTTTTAGTTGATGGCTTCGTGCTATTAGCACATTTAGCCAGTGTCAAAGTAATTTTTCTTACAAGTAATACATAAATATACAATATTTCCATATTATGATGATGAATGATATTAGAAATGGGAAGTGAGAAATGATATACCCCCCAACCCCTCGAGTATTTCAGTAAAGATGTGGGGCTTTACTAAGTCCTCACGCGAGCTTTTTGAGAGAAATTGAAAAGTAACGTTGCACTGTTTTGTTTCATTTGCCAACACTTATGCACACTCACGAACACTTAACAGTTAATAATCCACCATTATTTCACATTAATATTCGACATAACACAAATTTTAGAAAATAAAACAAAATCGCAGACATGACTCTTCACTTTCCCGCCAAGAAGTCCTCCGAAGATCTTATAGCGAGCGATACCGGCGTCAACCGAATAGACCATGACATTGACATTTTTTTATAATACCGTTTTCACCGATGGGCAAAGAAATTACGCTCATTCAGCCCAAAGATTAAATCTTAGTGTTCGATCTCGAACAAAAACAATTACTAAACTAAAATATGGCGTCAAAAAATTTCTCCGTGTCGCTGTCGACTTAACAGTAAAAAATAAAATAAATTGTTAAGGTTTTGTAAACTTGTATAGCTTGGTAACGTAACGGCATATAAAAGTTTATTTG
Source organism: Eudonia lacustrata (assembly GCA_947562085.1). Taxonomy (NCBI): domain Eukaryota; kingdom Metazoa; phylum Arthropoda; class Insecta; order Lepidoptera; family Crambidae; genus Eudonia; species Eudonia lacustrata. The sequence goes on along the minus strand of OX387334.1, from coordinate 5,446,477 downwards.
AATGAAGCATATTTAATTTAATAAAAGTTTTCGGTTGTGTGTGTTGGAGCAATTAGAAATAATGAAACATAATAATGACAGTCATGCGCTGTTGAATGACCAAACAAAGAACAATGGCAAAAAATTGTCTGACTTTTTGAAAGCGCCCATTAATGTTATTTACACCAAACGAATTTATTGTTTTTCGCATGTTTTTACAAATATCTAGATATTCCCTTGAAAGCCGGCGTTAAATCGAGTATTTTAAAAGAATATCAAAGATGTGTTTTTTCTTAATCCATCAGCCATGTTGAAAATCGGGATGTGAATACAATTATTTTTTATCGACTTTAATATTCAATTGAACGTTATTGATTAATCGAAAGTCGATTTCCACCCTGGAAACAGTAAGTAAGTTTCTTGTTCCCACCATATTAATAGTGATTGGTGTCTGAAGAAGCCGCTTTAATGCCATTCAAGCATCGACCGTATTTGTATTGAGTTAAAATAACCAATTACTGTGATGTATCGATACTATAAGTATCGAATCAAGTTGTAGTGAAGTAGCCCTATCTACCTATCACTTTGGCAGATAACAAACGGACAGATTGCTCCGCACTCTTTCTCAATTGGTTGTTTTATGTGTTTTTTCGGTTTTGTTAACATTATTCTTTACCGCTATGTGACATAATATAAACCATTTTAATTTTTACAACAAGTCGAAAATTACATGCCGTGGCATCTTAAAATTGAGACAGTACTTAGACTTTCCGTATATACAAGTTTCTTTATGACTTAGACTTTAGACTAAGTTATTTTTGACACTGAACTGAAACTGACAAATTCGTATAAGTGTGTCTTGTTAGAAGTCATAATAAAAATAGAAAAAACTAACCTAGCCTAATCAAAAATCAAACCACAATATCTTTTAATTCCGGCTTTCTCAGATGAAAATAACTTTACATACAGAATCTACAAGTAATGCTGAATCTGAAGACATATTTTTTGTTTATGTGCGCTCATATTTTATATCAGACAATTTTTAGTATGGATATTTGCCATTGTTCTTTAGTTCCATCCCCATTATTACGTATTGTCGCGGGTAGTACGTCACAAATGTCAAACGATGGCGCTTTATAAAGGGGCCGGGAGCTGCGTAGCCGTAACAGTCGGTGCGCAGCTCTCGACCAGTCAACAGCTCCTGAGGATGCCCCGTGGAGGGGCGAAACACGTGTCGGGTATCGGTGTTGGTGTGCATTTTCGCTTGCACGCATTGTTTCTCCTGCATGTGCATACTTTTTGCGGGCGGGAGGGCGGTGCATGCGTACTGCATCCAAGCTGTATAAACGAGTGAGTTAGCGGAATTAACACTACATATTATTTAAATTACATTTTTTTGTACTATGGATTTCCGCAAAATAACGCCTGATTCCATTAGTTAAAGCATATTTGACTTTGACTTTGGGTGTACCAGCTTCCATACATTTTTGCCCATTGTCCTTTTACTGGACGACAACTAGGAAACAGATGGTGTGTATTCAGTTGTTGCTAAAGTCATAACTAGTCGTTGACTCCTATTGTTACCGATTAAGGGAAACAAGTCATCATCATCAGCTCATTTTATGTCCCCACTGCTGGGGCACGAGCCTTCCCTATGGATGGATAGGGAGAACGGTCCATAAACCACCACGCGCGCCCAGTGCGGATTAGTGGTTGTTAACGACTGCTAAAGCCGGGACAAACGGCTTTACGTGCCTTACGAAGCACGGAGAAGCTAGGTATGATACATTTTTTGGTCACCCATCCGATGACCGGCCTTTGCGAAAGTTGCTTAACCTCAGCACTCGCAGACCGAGCGCGTTGTCCACTGCGCCATCGAGCTCATCAACAACAAATGGCGATCACCAATTACCTAATTTATGATAATTAAATTTTACTTAGGTACATAACAATGGAAGCCCATTTTGTTAAACAAAAGGCATTGTTAACTCAACACCGTGGTTTTAAGAAAACACGCTTTGTGATTATTATGCAACATAAAAGTTTTGCGACGCCTCAAGAAGTCGTACCAAAGTTGTTTCGACCGGAGGGCCCGGCATAAGGGTGTCACACCATTGAAGCGGACCTGAGCTGAGCGGTGCAAAGCTGTGTAGAAAATAAATTGTATCCCTGAGCCTATGGAAAAGATATCGCCGTCTCTCTCGCTCTCTTGTATACTGACTAAACGTTTACTACAGGTGCACTGAAATAAAACAATCTTATTAATTAGTCAAAGCAGTTCTATTGAAGACTATTATCATCAGAGTCCCTTTATTTTAACCATTCTTCCTCGCTCCATTCCAGCTGACAGTGGTTAGGGTAGAGCAGTCATGAGCATATCGTATTTTTAAGGAAAACCATCACGTCACACGAGCTGGGGCCCGACCGCCTAACCGATCGCTTTTACTTCGTGTGTGGTTTATGACGTCATCTTGTCGTTTCGTACCGTCTATGAAAGCAATACCGAAAGCTATAGCCTTTAGCTTTTGATATTGCTTTCATACGCTGTGCAAAAAAATCAAACATAGACAACCTCCCATGGACACGGAATCTGGCAAACAGTTACGCTCGAACTGTTCCGAGCTGATTCCGAGATCCATGTCCGTGAGAGGGTCTATGTGTGTGGTGTTCGAGCACGGTATGTATTTTGAACTTTGAGCTATTAAGCTTACCTTCGGGTCTCTTCATATTGTAACGGTGTGGAGCAGAGCCGTTTATATTAAGGGACTCCATTGGTTGATTTCCACACGGCTCTACTCAGCTCAGCTCAGCTCTGCTTTGCACCGCCTTTCTCTGCCCCAAAACGCTCAGCTCTGCTCCGCCTCAACGGAGTGCGCTGTCCCATTGAGAGATTTAAATGTTAGATACTTGGCAAATAAACTATAAGTCATATTCATGAGTATGACCATTTCATATTCACAAACTAAAAAAGTGAGCTAAAGCGGGCACATTGAAATAGCTACTAGTTGTTGCACAGCTCTTCATTCGCATTAAGAGCTATTAACCTTTTCACCGCCCAACTATCCTGCACGCGATGTCCCGCTGTACGCCAACGTAGAAATGTATTTTAATAAAGTAGGTACAAAGAAGAACTTCTATAGAAGTGCTGGCGTGGACGGCACGAAAATTTCGAACTTCTATAGAAGTTGTTGGCGGTAAAAAGGTTAACTACTAGTTCGAGACCTTTTTTTATATCAAGGAGAAATACATTTTACGAGGACCAGCGGCTTTGGGGAAGTCCTCTGGTTATGTTGCAACTGTCCTCCCAGCTCCCGCCTTCCTACCTAATACCGAAGGGCTCAACAGGAATTCGGGAGAAGATACCTACTAACACCCCTTATAGCATCCCATCACATACTAGTTCCACCTAGCTCGACTTCTAGTCTTGGAGTACCTAGATACTACACTTGTCGCATTAGCTAAGTTGGAATTCTATTAGCAAAAACAAGTAAGTTAAAGTTGTCATTTCTGTCTAAACTTGTACAATAAATTGCAGTTTGGCTCTTCTTGAAATACTAAATAGCTCTTAGCTATTATGTTATAGCTCTCTATGAAACCGCGCCCTAAAGCGGCTTCGTTTCTAACAACACAACACATTGAAAAACTCGCCGCGCCCCCTTCCAAAGTCCACCGAACTTACGGCGAAGTTTCAAAGTTATGTCCCAATTAAAACTGATGAATTTTTCAAGTTTACGCAAAGCTGTTTTTCTGTGATGAAAAGGCTTTTGATTCTTTAGCGTGTTTCGCAATATCTCGCGCCCTGTTGGGTAACCAGGGAGGCTTAGGTACCTTTTTTTCATTTTGTAAATGAAAATTATTAAGAACACTCAATTACATACACAGGTAAACAGATTTGTACAAAAATGTGTCTGCAAAGAAACTCTACGCAGAAAAAGGAAATAATTAGGCATAGCACTTCCGGGGAGACTCAGCTGGTTATGTGAGACTCTCCCTCCGACTCTCTCAAGGGAGTAGGAGGGCATGGGTAACGTAGTGACTGAAAAGTCCTGTACTTTGCCTCACATGTTGCCGGCCATCCTGATCCGGGTCTACGTTTATTTTTTTTATTTTTTATTTGGAAAACAAAAAAAGAAAAACTTTCTCAGGGTAAATGAAAAACTTTTTTTATTAAATTGTTGGGGATAGTTCAATAGTTTAGTTTAGTTTTATTCATTCATTAAGAGCGTTTACGCCGCACACTAGCGCCACTAATGAAAAAAAAACATATCTAGTAATTAGAGATAGAAAATCAAATTATGCTCAACAAACTATTTGAATGAAGTAATTTAGCATTTTTACGGCACCTAATGAACACCTCACATGTTATGGTTTAAAATTTTTAAAATTGACATGTTAAATAAGACGTTACGGCCACTTTTAACTATAACGCCATATTTAACTAAACCATAACATGTCAGCCCCGCGAGCACGGATCTTTTATCGACTGATAAAGTGACATTAGACGATAAAATTTGACAGTTCAAGTCGACAAATTAACATCGGCAGCATGGGACTTGCTTTATCGACCCGTAGATATAATCGGTAAATTTTATCTATTTAGTTTAAAAGCTAGCATGGGACTCGAAAATGACATTTCTTGTGGATAAGTTATATCGATATGTAGATAAATTTATCGGCATCTAAAAGTTGGTAGATAAAGTTATCGACGCTTTCGACGCCATTGGAAAGTTACTAAATATTACACTTTTCTTGGGCGGTCCTGAAAAATGGATTTCGGGCACCTTTTGCTGGTTGCAAAAGAGACGCAACAGTGATGTCGCGAAGAAACTAACATTGTCCAGCGCCATCTGAGGCAGAGAAACAACCCCATGGATTTAGCAGATTCTGATTCATGAGGTTGTTTTGCATATCCCGAGAATTACCCTTTGTGGTTATCGAAAGCATTTGGGGCACCATCCGACGGATTAGATCAAATGGATTGCCCGTTCATGTTGTTGTAAGTAGCAGGAATTTAGTTTTTTCTTTTCCTATTTCATATTTTTATTCTAACCTCAACAATCTACTTTTTGCCGGTCCTCACTAGCAGCATTAGGCAAGAATATAACTTGGCGTTGGGACAATGCACAGTTAGCAAACTTGTGAAGGAGGTCTCTGAAGCTATTGTACGTCGTTTTTTGCCCGTCTACATTTGATTTTCCAGCAATTCTGCTGAAAGGGCTCTAATTGCTGACGGCTTTTTATAAAAGCATGGAGCAAATAATCTACTGAAAGTAATCCACTAACAACTAAGTAAATATTAGGTACGATGTTTTTTAAACGACATAGAAAATGTGATACTTAGGTACTTTGGTGGTTCCGACATAGTAAAATAATATTAAATAAATAAATGGATAATATTAAAATTCCTTTAAAAACCCTACACGATAAGAAATAGAACACAAAACAAAGAGAATTAAATCACTAACAATTAAAAATATAAGATTCGAATGAATTATGAACGAACGGGACGATAAAATTGCCGTGTTGCATTTTTAAATATCGCTAAAACAGAACACGATAAAACTTACCGATCCGAGACCCGTGCTAGCGGTTGTAGATAAAATTCGATAGATAAACGGTTTTGTCTACCGATAAATTTATCGATCGGTAAGATCCGTGCTCGCACCACAGGTGTTCATTAGGTGACGTAAAAATGCTGAATTACTTCATTCAGATAGTTTGTTGAGCATAATTTGATTTTCTATCTCTAATTACTAGATATGTTTTTTTTTTCATTGGCGGCGCTAGTGTGCGGCGTAAACGCTCTTAAAAGCGCGTAAATAGCATTTCTTGAACACAATGAAAGTTCAACCACATTTTCAAAAAGAAACGAGAAGGAAAAAATAATGTCATTTTATTATTTACTTACTGCTTACTTCGCTGGCTCAGCGACCTGAAGTGGGTCTTGACCTCTTATTTTATTTTTTACTCGGTAATTAGATTTCTATGTTATCCGCATAGCAAGTTTAATTAGATTAGGTTGTTTTTTCCCGAGAGAAGCGCAGCGTAGCGAGGGCCAAACGGAAAGAGGGAGCGTAAAGAAGAAAAAAAAAAAAAAAAAAAAAACAACTAAGTCGAAAGGTTTTTTGTAGTGATTGATTACTTTATAAGAAGTGGCAGATAAAAAACTACGGGTTTCCGCGTCTCCCCCCTTTAAGAGGGGCACATCCCTACCCCCCCCCCCCCCCCCCTAAATTGTTGAACTGGAAACAACACATTAAAAAAGTAGAAAGTAAAATGTCATCTTTCATCTACGTACTTTACCATCTGAAACGTGTGACTAACTTTGAAACAGCCCTCACAGCATACTATGCCTATGCATTTTCAATTATTTCCTATGGAATCATACTGTGGGGGAACTCCTCTGACATCGATAAATTGTTTATATTACAGAAGAAGTGCTTGAGGATATTAACAAATATTGAACAAATAGAGTCATGCAGACCCCACTTTATCAAACATAGAATACTTACATTTATATCCATCTACATATTAGAGTCATGTAAATTTATCAAAAAACATCAAGAACTTTTTTCACCCATTGACAAAACAAAAAGAAACGATAGGTATTTAAATAAGCTGAAATTACCCTTCACCAAGTTAACATTAATCTCATCCAGTCCTTACTTTATGTCAATCAAATTTTACAATCATATCCCAAACCAGATTAAAAACTTGAAAAAGTTTTCGCAGTTCACTACGCAGTTAAAAAAGTTCTTGACTGAGAAATGTTTTTATACCTTAAATGAATTTTTTGAATATAAATAACAACTGAGTATGTAATATGATATGGAAATATTTTTTACAATTAATATTTATGTGATTGACATGCAGATAATTTTATATTTTATTTTATTTTATTATTTATTTTTGTTGGAATTATATTATTATGAATTTATTTTATGTTAATATGTTAAATTTTTTTTGGATTGAATTTATAATTGATTTTTTTGTATTGTGACATCTAGAGCCCTCTGGACCAAAAATTAATTTACTTAATTGCTATGCCCCTGCAGGGCGTCACATAATGACATAACATTTTTTAAGAACTAAGTACTTGTACTGTGTAACTTTTGTGACATGCAATAAAGATTCTGATTCTGATTCTAAACCCCTCCCCCCTCCCTTACCCTCTACGACTGCCGCCGATTACTAAAGCAACCCCACCAATAGTTATATTTATTAAGCTATTTTGTTAATGCAACAACCAGTTTGTAGTATTGTAATTGTATAGATTATTAACACAATACAATGCAGTGTGTTTTCTAGCAGAGTAAGTCTGTCACACTTTTATTTTATTGCGTACACTAAGCCAACCTTTATTAGGAAATAATTAGAACTTGAAGTAAAATCTTTATATAATTTTTAACGCAAATTTTGTTGCGAACAAATTACAAAAACACAAATGTTGAAAAAATTTCCACGAGCAGGATTTGAACCGGCACCTTTCTGACATACCGGGTCAGGTGCTCTTCCAATTGAGCTATCGTGGTTCTAACCAGCCCGCCGAAATTATTCAACACTATTTACTTTTTACTTGGAAAGCCAAAGGCGCCCATTCAATGTCAACAACTACCGTCACTAACATCTGATCATAATATTTTTACAAATACTAAAAGATCAGTTAAGAAGTAGGCAAGCTATTTATAAAATGTTTATATAATTTTTAACGCATATTTTGTTGCGAACAAATTACAAAAACACAAATGTTGAAAAAATTTCCACGAGCAGGATTTGAACCTGCACCCTTCTGACATACCGGGTCAGGTGCTCTTCCAATTGAGCTATCGTGGTTCTAACCAGCCCGCCGAAATTATTCAACACTATTTACTTTTTACTGGGGTTAGGGAGTGAGCTGCGATGGTTTGCGTCAGCTCGTGCCTTGATGGATAGGCCAAACAGACAAGAGGCTTTCTTGGCACGCGCTTCGGATGTTGACGCACGCATGGAGCTGGTGTACCGATGTGTCACTGAGCTTATTGAGATGGTGGCTGTTGGGGACATTTATGCGGTGCTGTCTTCGGAAGGACCTGGATCAGTGTCAGCGGTATGCTGACGACATCATTCAGAGAAAGATGGAGATTTTGTTGGCTCGCTCCACCGGTGGAGACAAGGGAGAGTCCCCATCTTCAACGGGCATTGTGTCCCGCCTACCTAGCATCGAGCTGCCGGTGTTTGATGGTGACCTGAACCAGTGGGTCGGTTTCATCAATTTGTTCGACAGCATTGTCCATGATAGGAAGGACCTAACCGCATCACATAAGATGGCACAGCTGCGGGGCACCCTCAGGGGTGAACCTGGGGAGTTGGTAACCCACCTGCCAGTAACGGAGGACAGCTATCACACAGGCTTGGCAGATACTGTTCGATCGGTACCAAAACGAACGACGATTGGTAGATGCCCAGCTGTCACGGATATTTACTATGCCTTATGTGGCTCGGGCCTCTGAAATTAGGACAAACATTTTGAACCCGATGACGACAGCCATTAAGGCCTTGGCTAATTTGGGCCTGCCTATTGACCAGTGGTCATACATATTATTTTATATTGTTTTTGGTCGGCTCCCAGTAGACCTTCAGACCAGATTCGAACAGCAGCGTACTGGAGCCAAGGATGGCCTCCCTACGCTGACTGGGTTGCTGTCGTTTCTGGAAGAGGAGTGTAGACGAGCTGACAACGTGACAGTAGGACAACGCCCCTCGGGGCCACGTGACTCTCGGAGGGGTCACGTGATTTCGGATGCCTCAAGGGGGGGTGGGCGTACGGGACCTACTCAGCGCTTGCATGCGCTAGTGACGCAGGCGAAGCTTGACCGGTGCTGCTCGTATTGTAGGAAGCCTGGACACGACGTCACTCGGTGCGACGAGTTCGGTGCACAGCGGGTGCAAGGACGTCGGATGATAGTACGGCAACGGGGCTGGTGCTTCATCTGTTTAGGCCCACACATGGCACAGCAGTGCTCACGACCTAGAAAGTGTAATGTTTGTGGTGGTCGGCATCATGACATCCTTTGCCTTAATAGGCCCGGGATGTCCCAACACCAGCAGGGACTTAGGAGCCCTGTACGGGAGCAACCGCAGGCTGTCGGTAGGAGATCCCCACCGGGGGGGTCTGCGCGTCACGCGCCTCCGGATTGGCGCAGGTATCAAGGACCCACGCAAGGACGGTTGGAGGAGAGGCCTCGTCGGGGAACCCCTCTCAGGTTGGGCCTGGGGGGGTTCACCCCAGGGGATTTGGGACCACACCAAACTCATTATGATGAGGGGCCCCATCGGGGGGCCCCCGCTTATCTTGCCGCCCATGCTCCTGTCCCTACAGGGAGGGGGTCTTACAGGGGTTGGCACATTGGATCTGCAGCGGGCGGGTGCCGTTGGCCACCGATAACGGTGACCCACGCTGGTGTGGCTGGGGCGGCGAAGTACGTAAAGGGTACCTCAAGCCGTGTTGAAACGAATCGCCTTCGGAGGTTTTCTAGAGGGAACGGCATCGCACACTTAAAAGTGCGCGTCCCCGTCCATCTCAAATTCAATAAAGACACTTTAGTCTTATTATTTTCTGTCTTTTTATGTATTAACTTTGGGTACAGTACAATGTATGTAATATTATAAATATGTACACAACAAAAAGAAGCATTACTTACTTAACTTAATATTAAAAAACAGAGAAAAATACGGAACGGAACAAATAAATAATTTCGACTTAGGTTTGCGTATTTGTGCCGTTTGCGATTTTCAGCGCTCACCGTAGTAGCCCCCACATGAAATGAAGTGGCGCGAACATGCGAGGGAGCCACGGTGTCAGCACAGGTTGCATCCCTCACCTACGGCCTAAACTTAGTCTTTATTGAGTTTGAGATAAACAATTTGAGATACACATCTCAAATTCAATAGACTCTTTAGTCTTTAATGAATTTGAGATGTGTAGGTATTAGTACGGATTGACTACGGATCTCACTTTTCATATCCGTCATTCATAGACGTTGGCCACAGTGCCCAAACTAATTAAAGTTGGTAAAGAGTTTTCGTAAGAAACTTTCGCCTTGCAAAATGGCCGATTGGTTCGCAAACTTTCGCCGATATCAGATTGTTTAAGTCGAGCCTGTTGATACGGCAGATTAATGATATTAAACAATAATAACTAGTTAGTTGGTATTGCCATGGACTAATATATTATAAGTCAATGGTGCTCAACAAACTCAAACATGCTGGGAAATGAGTTCATTATTTTGACAACCTCAAAATAATAATAATAATCATGCGCTCACTTTACATCAGGTGAGATCAAGGCACTGTGCTTACCCGTAATATATATATATACAATGTTATTTTTAGTTTATGCGAAACCTGAAAACTGTTTGTTCAGAATCAGTAATAGAATCGATTTCAATATTTTTTATACCATGTTACATTTTGATCAAATAATATTTACAAAATCTCAAATAAATTATACCCTACTAAAAACACACAACGGAGCAGCACAAAAAGCTTGTAACTTCGTGAGTTTTCAAGATATATTTTTTTTTATACTATTTCTATAGATGAAGATGATGATGACGATGTGAACAATGCTGTCACAAAGATAGTTCATTGGTTTAGTGTTAACAATTTGCTATTAAATGAACAAAAAACCAAATGTATAAGATTTGTATTACCCAACGTTAAGGAGGTAAAAACCAGTGTAAAAATTAAAGATAAGAATGTGGACCTTGTGGACACCACAGTGTTTCTAGGCATTACGTTGGATGCAAAGCTACAGTGGGGCCCACATATAGATAAATTGTCGAGTAGACTGAGCTCTGCGGCTTATGCAGTAATGAAAATTCGTCAGATCACTGACATTGAAACAGCTAGACTTGTTTACTTTAGTTATTTCCATAGCGTAATGTCGTACGGCATTTTACTGTGGGGCAATGCTGCCGATATTCAAACTATCTTTGTGCTGCAGAAGCGGGCTATTCGAGCAATTTATAATCTAAAAGCTGGTAATTCTCTTAGGGAGAGATTTAAAGATATTAATATAATGACAGTTGCATCACAATATATTTACGAGAACCTAATGTATGTATATAAAAATATTGAAACTTTTTCTAAAAACAGTGATATTCACAATGTAAACACTAGAAATAAAAACAAACTAGCAGTACCTAATACTAGGCTCCAAAAAGTAAATAATTCATTTAGAGGCCTGTGTGTACGTTTTTACAATAAAGTTCCAAGTAATATCCAAAAACTAGATATTAATAAATTTAAAATCGCTTTTAAAGAAAAGCTTTATAAAAAAGCTTATTATAAAGTGTCTGATTACATTGAAGACAAAACAGCATGGGTTTAAAATGCTCCAATCTATTTCTAATCCAATATATTGTTAAGGTTTTTTAAACTTGTATAACTTGGTAACGTAACGGCATATAATTTTGTAAATGTCGTTACATAATGAATTAAAGCTGTGGAGTTTCTTGCGCCCATTCTTCTCCACAGCTAAAAATAGACGTCCTGAATGGGTAGTAGGTAAAAAAATTATGGACGATTCAAAAGCACTTTTCTAAAGTTTATTTGAATAAAGAATATTTGACTTTGACTTTGACTTTGATGATGATGATGATGAGATTGACCCGTGTTTCGGTTTTCGTATAAACTAAATATAACCTTTATCGAGATAGATGTGGCTAGAAGACGAGAAAGTGATCGTGAAGTGACGCGCGTTCAATCGTAGGTATTTGGCAAACGTATATTTGTACATCATATTTGCAGGACGTCGAAATACACAGAAAAAAGCGGGTAGAATTGATATGCCATCTATTCGAGTCTTTCTGTATACCCTACATTTGACTGATAAAAAATTTAATGAAACAGAATTGCGAATAGCTTTTGTTATAGCAACATAACATCTTAGAGCGAGCTTTACCACCAATCAACGAACTCCCGCCGGAAATCGAACTATCTTAACCGGTGTTTTAATCTCTACACCACAGAGGCGGTTCTGTGTTCTGTCTACAAGAAATATGCTATATCTTTTTTATAATTTTTATTAGTAAAATGTCCACTGTAGTGTCGCAGTGATCACAGTGACTTATTTTAGCGTTTGGACTATAGTTAATCATTATAAATTATGAGATGAATTAAATGAGTGCCAATAAAAATAAATACGATGAGAAGAAGTCTTGAAAACAAAATCTACGAGCGGGAATCGAACCCAGTAAGCATTTTTTAGACAGTATGTTATACTGGGTAGCATCATCATTTATACCCGTCAGGTGAGATTGCGTTTAAATACCTACTTGACTAAAAAGAATTTAAAAAAAAAACTTGATGCTGTTGCCGCACGACAACAATTTATATCACACGATTAAAAAAATACGAAACACCTTGCGGGCACGTTTAAAGGAAACCCTTGAAAAGTGTGACAAAGAGAGTTTGCAAGTTATAATTACTCGAATTTTTACAAACTTTGTTTTTCCAGCCGTGTTTTTTTTTGCACTTTCCTTTATTTTGTTCGTTTCAGTTTCGTAACCAGCCATGGTAAGGCATAGGGTGGGGACAAATTTTATCGACACTCGATGTCAATTTCTTTTTACCATACTTCCTTAATTGTAATTCATTCGCAACGATATTTGCGTGAAATTTATATAAAATAACCGATGAATATAAATTATTGTTAAACATTTTTTATTTTTTGACTTGGTTTTTGTTATTTTGATAGACAGTCTTTACTAGTTAAATGCTTGTAGCTACCTAAGTGCTTAATGTTGGTTTAGTTAATTTAGTAATAGTGTATGAACATAAGTGACAGTATGAAGATAAGAGATACATAAGAGATACAGAACATAAAAAGAACATAAGAGATACAGACAAACTGTCTTAGGAACCTTCAAGTCTTGATTGAGAAATCAATTTGGCAAAGCAAATTTTTTGGTCAAGTGTGAGTTATATAGCAATTATAAATCAAATTGATCAAAAAAAAAATAGTTACTTATTTTTGGATAATATTATTTTATACGAATTGACTTTTCGTGGACTCAGAAGTTCGTATTTTATGCACATATTAATATGAAGGAGTAAATTGAATAAAGAGCAGCATAACTAAGTATTGTTATTCTAATATATTCTGATATTTTTAGACTAGCAACTCTTTCTTTCGTTTTCCTGTGTCGCTGTTAGCATGTCTCATACTTGCCCGAACATTTGTTTCCGTGCGCTTACCGCAGCACCGATTCGCTCAGGGAAAATCACCTAGCTTTGTCGCGTGAGCGGCAAATTGTGGCATACTTCATACTACTCTATACATTTGTTTATGTCGTTTGTCACTTCGACCTTAGCGGTCGTGCCCAAGCCACAAAAAAGGAGACTGCAGAAGGGACGGAATATCACAACCTCAGAATAATAACTAAAGCTATAGAAACCGGACTAAAAAAGCAACACTCATTCATCAGTTCGTACTATTTTAACTAATGAACTTATGTGATGTATTGGAAAGAGATCGATTGTCCCTTTTCTTTCGTTATTTCGAAAGTGTCACCAGATTTGTGACGTCATATTTGAGGTAATGTAGTGAGTGACTTTATAAAGGACTCAAAGATTTTTTTTGATCACCGATTATTGATGACCGTTTGACATAACAATAAAAAAAATAAAAACTAAGTGTCAACCATTTGTCGCACTCCAACCTCCTTTTCTAGCCATAAGATAGAACGGAACTAAACATAGTTGCACGATTTTTATTTTAGCCATCCTTCTATAGCTTTAGTTATTTTTCTGAGATCACAACCGCTCAAAACAGTCCGAGTGACAGAAGCTTCCGTGTTCGTATAAGAGGTTGTCTTGTGTGCGTCGATCGATTGCGGTTTTTCGGAGAGCATTCTCACCTCAAATGGCGTTTTCAGCTTCACGGGGCTTGTTTGAGGGCGGCCAGAAACATAAGAGGAAATACTAAGGTCGACTGAATTGAAAAATATGTATGAAAGTAGACAAAATCAACGTTTCGTAGTCCCCTGATTTCTCCTCCAAAACAGGACCGATTTAATTACTTTTTCAATAAAAATTAAAAAAATAAAGATAGGCTTAAAAAAATAAAGATAGACTTGGGCTGTGTCCCTGTTTTCCTTTTTTTATATAATCTCGTCAAATTTGGGAAACACAGCGGAAAATCTGGCCAATTTTTAAGGTTTTTAAAGGTTCATAATATCTTTTTAATAATTAATTTATGAAAAAAAAGAAAACATAGGGACACAGCCAAAGCCTTTCTTTAATTTTTAATGAAAAAAGTAATTAAAACAGTTTAGTTTTGGAGGAGGAAGCATAGGACTACGAAACGTTGATTTTGTCTACTTTTCAATCATATTTTCCAATTCAGTCGACCTTAGTGTTTCCTCTTAAAGGGTCTCTCAAGCCGTGTGAAACGAATTACCTTCGGAGGTTTTCTAGAGGGACCTGCATCACGCACTAGTGCGTGTCCCCGTGCCCTACTAGATTCTCCGAAGGGTTCGAATCGGATCGGGTCGATTGCGGTATGTATGTATGTATTAAGCTTATCTTCTGGTTCTTCTTCAGCATAGTTAGTCAACGCCCGCCGCCGTGTGCCACTGTATTTATCAAGATAAGGTTTGCCTTTGTCTTGTGTGCAAGGTGAGGTGCTCGTACAAATAATAGAACAATCTGCTCAGGAGTAGGTAACTATCTTTATTTTTCAAATAAACCACCAATTAATATACATTTTTTTAAACATTATTTTTTACGGATAGATTAATTGTATACCTAAAAGTACAGACGCGGATTGACCATTGTGGCTCACACAATACGATCGAATTTACACCAAACTTTTATTGTCACATCATTATTGTCAACGACTCGTGATCGCACCACGCACATCAAATACAGTATTTCTTAATAATTTATAATAATTATTAAAATGTTTTTTTACTAATTACTATGGAATCTTGGTTTCAATTACACCTTTTTTATTTTGAAGAATGTTGAAAGTTCATAAAAAAAATTCTACCACGTTTGGTGGTAGTTTTTGTCTGCGTATTGATTTGCTACACTCGACAGTTATAATTGGCTCCAAAAAAGTACGCGTAGCGTTTAAAACAATACTGATATGATATATACTTTTATATGTTCAATCACAAAGATATGTCACGACAAATCTACACAATATGTTGATACGGTACAGTGTTAGTTGCAATACGCTTCCAATAACCACTACTCAATGTAATATCCACTAACTACCTACCTATTAATGATCTTTAAAAGACAATAAAACAAGTTGTAAAATACTACCGAATATTGTTAGAAAATTATATATAAATAAAAATATGTATAGATATCTCGCTAAATCGTAACATGTAGGATGGGACGTTCGTCCTTTACAATAAATAGAAGCTTAATGAGTTCATTGACTTGCTTAAAGCCAAAATACATGTGTAATATAATTTTTAAAGCCAAATTTTATAGTCTGTAAGGTTATGTCGACTTACTTCGTCGATACTTATTAAGTCGATAGTTGATTAGATATAATAAATATAGTACACAAATAGTAACAATTTTCTTAGAATTACAGCCTTCATCAGTGCAACGCCATCTTTAATTAAAGATTGTTAAGTACATTTTGCTTTATTTATTGTCGATATTCTTTTACAGCAACTAAAATGTTATTTCATTTGTGTAGTTTTCATAAAAATACATGGTTAGTTTTTTTGTTAAAATCGTAATTTATATTTAATTTTTTGGTAGTTATTTTTAGTACACACATGGCAACACTATATGTCGATCAAATTGGCTGTGTCCTATATCTACAACCCAATAGATGAATATTGAAGCGCAGAGCGCCACTAAATTACATAATTAACCTATTACAATAAACATGAAACATTTAAACATAGTTAAAGCATTTTTTGTCGGATTTCGGTTGCGCATTCCATTTTGAAGTCTAATCGAATCGTGGTACGATTCAATATCTGTCGCCGAGCACAGCCGAAACCGACCTAGCCGTCCTGAAGGCTTTTGGAGTATATTACAGTCATAGTAACGATACACTTAGCTCTAATCACAACAATATATTATTTATATGTCATATAATTGAAGAAATACTACAGCTTACTGTAGGTACATGAGGAAATGTATTGTCTCTATTACACACCGATTTAAGGTTTTAGCTCATTCATATTAATATTCGCTGCAAGCATTAATTAAGACAGCAAATAACAATTAAAGCAATTACCTACATAAATTCATAAATATTATACGTAATACATATGGTGCATCTTCCATCAAAGGGTTACCAGCACGAAAAATATTTTTTTTTGAAAATTATGAAATAATATTAAACGATGTAGGTACCTAAAAAAATTCGAAAATAAATTATTTGTTCTGAAATTATATGTTAACGACTTTTTCACTGATGTTCAAATCATTAATATTAATAATAAACAGAGGATATCCGCTTTACTTTCGATGGGAGATGCAACTTACTTAACAACTCTATAATTCAGAAAAATATTAACTTATAATTGTATATGGTAAACATTGACTAAAATAAATGTATTATTATTATAAAGGAAGATTCCGAAAAAGGATTTAAAATTAAAATAGCATTAAAGAGAGGATGTCGGGCTCAGACAAGTCCTCAAAGTTTCAAAAATAAATGATTGTTTATTTTTTTAAATTAAGCAAATTTGATAGGTAAAATAATTACTTTGTTTAATTGTAACTACCGAATTCGCTACATATTTATATAAAATAAATATATAAATAAATATATTTAAAAAGGCAATTCAATAATAATAAAAATATACTAATATTAAAATTACATAGTAAATTATGTTTTGTAAAATTATTATACTAAATGGGATACATTTCATTTTATACCCTTATCAATTAATACTAAACACCAATTACATTTAAACATGAATAAGGAATTATTGTCCGATTAATTTAAAAAATTGTCGAAGAGACTTTTCAATTTCTCAATATGTATATTATAATATGTATTTTTATTGTCAAATTCGTTAAATTATTGTAAATTGACGGCAATGTCATTAACTCATTAATAATTGCTCAAATTGTATACACTTTCCTTTCAAAACTTTTATTGTCTTCCACGGAAGTACATGTTACCACTCAGGGTGGGTATATTGTAACGCCCTAATGCTTAAAATCTATCGAAAAAATGCAAATATCCGTAGCTTTGGTAGGGTATATTAATTACGTTAATATTAATAAAATTACAGAGACCAAATATCTACATAGAAAAAAGTCTGTCTGTTTATAAATACAAAAATATTGCGGTAGGTTTTTGCTAAAGCCAGCAAAGGGACTGATGTGTCCAAGCGAGTAGCGATATGCCTTCGATATGCTCATTTGTGTTGATATTGGTTAGGCCCTGGCGATGTCCCACGGTGGAAGGGTCCCCTGGGATGTGGTGATTCAGTAGACGTAGGGCACGTACTCTGGCGCTGCGTAATCGTAGTAAGGGTGATAGAAGGTGCGACGCACTGGTGGCAGCATCACGTCGGAGTAGCGAGAGAATTGGGAGGCTTGTCGGCTGCCAGCTGGTGGTTTCCTGCAAGGAGATGGTGTGTCATAATTGTTGTCTCTGCTGGAAGAACCCTACAGTACGTTAAAGATCAACAGATGAATAATGAGATGGTGTACCTATGTATTGTCATTGTTTTACTACCTTTTATTTCCGGTCTTTTGGCGCTGAAAGACTGGTTTTGTTTGTCAGTCAGCCACGAAATATGTTTTTAATTATCTTTTTTTATAGTAGAAATGGACTAGGATCTAGAAAGCATAATTTCCTAATGTTGGCGAAGCCCAGACCTATTCTGGTTCCAATTGGTTGTTTCTTATGGAAGAGCGAGACTTGGAAGGGTATCAGTAAGATGCTCAAAAGGTCTCAACCCTAGTAAATTTTAATGAAAGTATGAATTTTCTTTTTCTTTTCCATGCTTACTTGGTGTGCCTGGCAGAGGGCTCATCGGAGGGGTACTCCATCTGCAGCGGCTGCAGCCCACGAGGTTCTTGCTCCCCGAAGTTTCCGTACACATAGTCCTCACTGAAACAATGGACAACCACAATTAATCATCATCATCATCATGAGCCTATATTAGTCTACTGCAGGACATAGGCCTCTACGCGACCACGCCTCTGAGTAAGAGCCACGGCTACTGCGGCAATACACCAGTCTTTGTACGTGCAGGTCAGTTCGCAACTGTCGGAATCGCAGCATGGATTCCGGCCTGCTCGGAGTACTACGGGTAATCTTCTACACATGATGGCGCAATTGGTACCTGCTGTGGATGCTGGTGGACGTGGCGTATTTTGACTTCAGGAAAGCCTTCGATACGGTTACAAAGATTTATATTACTCCAGAAGTTGGCATATGGGATGAACGCCACACACTGTCGTTTTTTGCTGACTACATGAAAGACAGAAGCCAGTATGTCAACAGTAGAGGTTACAAATCGGAGCCATACCTCACGCGTTCTGGTGTCAGTGTCAGTCAGGGCATTAACCTTGGTCCTCTCGAATTTTTTAATCATGATTCATGATTTGCCTAACCTGGTTAATTATTCAACTTGCTTGCTGTTCGCTGACGACCTAAAATTACTGCTAAATATTAAGAATGTCTCCGACTGTGGGCGGCTGCAGAGTGACATAAATCAGGTAGTTAAGACGTGGAGTGAAGAGAACCTGAAATTTAACGTATCGAAGTGCTCTGTTATCTCCTTTAATCAAGCTCGAATGCCACTACTCCACCAGTACACAGAAGACGGTGCTCCCATTCAAAGTGTCTCAGAAGTTAAGGACCTTGGCGTTCAATTCAGGATTAATTAGGATTAAAGGATTAAAAAATCCATAGTGGACTTAGAGATATTATATCGTAAAATGACTGTCGTTAAGATCCACTCGTATTGGGCCAGAGTGGTGGGGTATAGCCCGATTTCTGGGCAACGGCAGTTTCTGTACGAGTCACGTACATGACATTCTGCATATTAGATAGTTAATAAAATATAACAGATGCGGCAATAACTGTGACCCAGATCACGATCGCCAGTCGACCTTCAACGAATGCACTTTATCATGACAATCATATGTAATTTTAGTGTTTAATTAGAAGCCGATTTGACAACTCATTTTTTTGCCTTTTTAATTGCACTCGCCTGCATTTGCATCTGCATCCTTTTACATCTACATTTTTTGCATCTCGTTTGCAACCTGCATTACACTACATACATTTTGGTCCTTCGAAAAAGGGATTTTAGAGTCAATTGTTTCGCGTTACTTTACGGCTACGGGAAAGAGTTGTTTCGAAGTCCTGGATAAACCAGTGACATCGCGAGTGATCTTAACCGCGTTTATTGCATAACTACATTGCATAACTACATTGCATCCGGCCACGTCAGCGACGGGCAGGACACCATCTGCACAACCAGAGCAGCATATCCAGAGAGGAAGAGTTCCAGTTTCTCAAGTAAGATCTTTCCATATTTCCGCTTGCAATGGAAGGCTTAATTGCGCGTCAGGCTCATGCTTTGGACGAAATTAAGAGGATCCACGCTAACTTTAAGAAGGATCCTGTTACTAGAAAAACGGAGGAGTACATTGCGAAACGCTTAGAAGCGTTAGATAACTTGTGGGGTGAATGTCAACAAAATGACACCGAGTTGATGAAGGTAGAGGAGAGGAGTCATCAGTACTACGTGGAAAGCATCATACAGGTGATTAGGCAGTGGTATGAAGGTACACGTGAGGTGCTTACATCCTGGAAGGTGGCGGGAAGGAGCGAGCCAGCGCTGCTGAATGAAGGTAAACCCTCGACAAGTACTAATACTGGTGAGCAGTTCCATATCAAGTTTGACAGCACACAGTTTGACAGCCCAGACGGGAGAGTGGCAGAACTACAGCAAAAACAGCATGCTCACTTTAGAGCATTCAACAGGTTAGTGAACACGCTTAAGGTAGATGAACTCTCCGAAAAGTGGGAAATCGAGGATAAATTAAAATGCATTGAGTCTCGCTGGAACCCGATTGTACACGTTCACTTACAAATTGATGGTATATTGCAAGGAAAAGACTCTGGTTATTACAACATGTTTAACGAAATTGAATTAAATTACGAAGCGTTTAAACGACAATTAAATAAGTAGTTAAATTCATCGGTTAGTCAACAACAATCTATGCCTAAGATCGAGATCCCGATATTTAGTGGCAGTTACACACACTGGCCTACATTCATGGATTTATATTCTGAAGCTATACATAATAATAGCGCTCTCACTAAAACCCAGAAAATGCAACATTTGAAGGGAAGGTTGCGGGGCGAGGCTGAAAAGCTCGTCCAACATTTGCATGTTGCACCGGAAAATTATGACACGTGCTGGGAATTATTGTCTAACAGATATAATAATAGGCAACTTTTATTTACAAAGAATTTTCAATTGTTTATGCGGCAACCCAGTATTCAAAAACAAAGCTCTTATGAATTAAAACGTATGTATGACACTACTATGGAAACTATTCATGCCATTCACAACCTAGGCGTTGACACATCGACATGGGACCCGATGTTAGTTCACGTATTATGCGAAAAGCTCGATTCCGTTACATACACGGACTATATGCAATCTAGGACTAACGCAAGGGAATTGCCTAATTTTGACTTATTTATGCAATTCATAGAGAGTAAATTCATAGCACTAGAGCCATTGCAACGTAAGAAGTCAGAAATTGTTGTCAATAAAACTCCGTTTAAAACTCAGTTTAATTCATCTCATACATTTAAGAAAATTATAATGCGGCAGACCGTCAGGCTACGAAAAGTTCGGGTCATTTCCGTAATCCTACATGCAATGTAAACCAGGGCACTGTAACTTGTCCGCTTTGCAAAAATGAACATGCATTATTTCAATGCTCTAGATTTGCTGAAATGTCTAGTAAGGAGAAATTGCAATCTGTGTCAAAACTGAGAATATGTATTAATTGTTTATATATGCATACTAAGGGTTATTGTGGATCGGATAAACGGTGCAAAGAATGCAATGAACCACATAACACCTTATTACATAATGCAATTACGAACTCGGAGCGAGCACCCATCCCGACAACAAATAGATCGGGGGGGCTTAGCAAAATAATGCAAAATAATTACATTTCCAACAACGATGATGAGATACTATTGGCCACTACATTAGTTCAGGTAGCAACAATTAATGGCGAATATTTGACATTACGCGCCCTCATAGATCAAGGGTCACAGATTACACTCGTCACCGAAAATGCAGCCCAGAGATTAGGTTTACAAAGAGAAAAGTTAGACGCGAGTGTCTCGGGAGTTGGTACATTATCAAATAGGAGTAAGGGCAAGGTTACTTTAAATTGCAAATTACTATGCACCGACTATCAATTTAAAACTGACGCGTTAGTCATGACACGCGTGGTTAATAACTTACCGAATGCGTCCTTTGCCAAAAAACAGTTACAATACGTTTCAAATATAAACTTAGCTGATCCCGAATATAACGTTTCGAGACCCATAGATATCCTTTTTGATGCACACGTGTTTTCGGAAATATTAATGAGCGGCTTAATCAAAGGTCAAGCAGGTCAGCCAATGGCTCAGCAGACACAACTAGGATGAATATTGTCCGGGAACGTCAGAACATACAACTGCAACGTTATTACAAACAACATCGACGATCTGGCTAGATATTGGGAGGTAGAAGATATCCATGAAGACTCAACAAGTTCGATGACGTCACAAGAACAGTACTGCGAAGAGTTTTTCACTGCAAAACGAAACGGTTAGCAAACGGGCGGTATGAAGTTCGTTATCCGATGAAACCCAACTTTGAGGAGCAATTGGGCAAATCAAAGCATTTGGCATTAGCCCAGTACAAACAGTTAGAAGTTAAGTTAGATAAAAGTACGGATTATTCAGAAAGTTATACAAAATTCATGCAAGAATATTTAGACATGGGTCACATGAAGCCAAGTGCAGTAGACAAGGAACCAACATGTTACCTACCTCACCA
The DNA here is from genome assembly GCA_947562085.1 of Eudonia lacustrata. Taxonomy (NCBI): domain Eukaryota; kingdom Metazoa; phylum Arthropoda; class Insecta; order Lepidoptera; family Crambidae; genus Eudonia; species Eudonia lacustrata. Next base: position 5,424,428 of record OX387334.1, on the reverse strand, counting down.
CGGAGTTTGGAAACCCGATTCCTTGACAACTAAGCTGAGAGTAGTATACAATGCATCGCAGAAGACCGGATCAGGCTTAAGCTTAAATGACCTCATGGAGTGCGGGCCAAAATTACATAAAGACCTTTTAACATTATTAATCAGATGGCGATTATACAGATACGTGTTTACAGCGGATTGCGAAAAAATGTACAGAATGATTCTAGTCAGCGAAAAAGATAAACAGCTGCAAAAAATAATATGGCGTAAAAATGACAAAAGAGGTCAAGTTCAGCAGTACCAATTATGCACTGTGACATATGGAACGAAAGCAGCACCATTCCTGGCACTACGGACCCTTAAACAGCTGGCATTAGACGATCATGACAAATATCCCTTAGCGAGTGACGTCATCAATCAGGAGATGTACGTTGATGACGTAATCAGTGGAGGTAATGATTTGGAGCAAGCTAAGGAAGTGCAGCAGCAGCTCATCAACATGTTTAACGGAGCGGGATTGACATTACGAAAGTGGACAAGCAATAATCCGGAGCTAATACAAAACATCAGCGATAATGAGTTGACACAAAAAACTTTACATTTTAAAGGAGAGGGGACAACAAAGGCCCTAGGATTGCAATGGAACCCGGAAACTGACAACTTTACATTTTCTAATAAAACAAACACCAACTGCAAAAAACTGACAAAACGTATCTTATTATCGGAAATATCGAAAATTTTCGATCCACTTGGATGGCTCACACCACTGACAGTAAGAGCAAAATTACTTTTTCAACAGATTTGGCTAGCGAATTGCAACTGGGATGATACGGTGTCGGAAGCTATACAAGCCGAGTGGAAAAAGTTCTGCACTGACATACATAACATAATGCAATTTGACATTCCGAGGTACTTAGGAGAAACTGCAATTCAGGCGGAATTACATGGTTTTTGTGATGCGTCTGAAAAGGTCTACGCCTGTGCCATATATTTACGAACCGTGACAGATGCCGGCAATCCCATCATCCGGTTGATTACTGCAAAGTCTAGGTTAGCACCGGTTAATAAGAAGTTAACTCTGCCCCGCTTGGAGCTATGTGGAGCTGTATTACTTGCAAGACTCATGCAAACAACCTTACAAGCCTTTAAATGGGAAGGTGCTCATAAGAACATCTACGCGTGGACAGATTCTATGATCGTCCTAGGGTGGTTACAGCGCGATCCAACTGCATGGAAGACCTTCGTGTGTAACCGAGTACAACAGATACATGACGTCATACCGAAAACGCAGTGGCACCATGTCCCATTCGAAGAAAACGCCGCAGATTGTGCAACGAGGGGTTTAAACTGCACTCAATTATTAAAACATCCCCTGTGGTGGCAAGGTCCGGAATGGCTAAAAACGATGGACAAAACATCCATCCCGAAAACACCTATTATACACACGGATCACGAAGCAAAACAAAAACAAACATGTGTTTTGCAATTAGAGCCATCGTCGATAATAATTAATTTAATAGAAAACCACAGCAAAATGAGTCATATCACTAGAGTTGTAGCGTGGATGTTACGTTTTATTCGCTCTACTACTATAAAGGCCGAGCAAAATACGCGAATGAGTCATTTGACACCGCGGGAATTACACCCTGCAGAAAAATTAATTATAAAACAAATTCAATTGCACGAGTTCAAGGTTGACATTACAAAAATAAAGCAAGGAAAAAGCGTCGGGGTTACGAGCCGACTTTTGAGTTTAAATCCCGTTCTCGATGAAAATGATATTCTACGAGTAGGGGGAAGATTACGCAATGCAAACCTTAGAGAATGTGCTAAGCAACCAATACTTTTGCCGCACAATAATAAACTGACAGACATGATTATCGAGCAGACCCACTTGCAGTTACTTCATGGGGGTCCAAAATTGACACTTGCACATTTACGACAAAAGTATTGGATAGTGGGAGGCTACCGTGCAGTTAAGAGAGTTTTACATAAATGTGTCACGTGCCGTCGATTCAATGCAAGATCTCGAGAACAGATGATGGCTGACTTACCAGCACCCCGGGTGACGATTTCACGACCCTTTACCCACACAGGTGTTGACTTTTCTGGCCACGTTGAGATTAAAGCCAATAAAGGTCGGGGGGTGAGAACACTCTTAGCGTACGTCGCCGTATTTGTATGTCTTGCGACTAAGGCTGTGCATTTAGAGCTTGTGACTGAGTTAAGTTCCGCAGCGTGCTTAGCAGCTCTTAAAAGATTCTGTGCAAGGCGAGGAAAACCACGGGACATGTATAGTGACAACGGTACGAACTTCGTGGGAGCAAATCGAATCCTTCTACAACAATATAGAGCGATTATCAACACTTTTGACACCCACTTCCTTGATAAAGTCGGAGAATTAGGGATAAACTGGCATTTTAACGCGCCCGCATGGCCCAGCGCTGGTGGACTTTGGGAAGCGGCCGTTAAAAGTATGAAATATCATCTCAAGCGGGTGATAGGGGCTCAGAAGTTAACCTATGAAGAATTTTCGACACTTCTCTGTCAAATAGAAGCCTGCATGAACTCTAGACCTCTATGCACTTTGACTGAAAGCCAGGAAGATATTGACTGCTTAACACCGAGCCACTTTCTGACCGGAACACCATTATTGAATATACCAGAACCGGACAATTGCACAGTGGATTTAAGGAAGGGATGGCAACTCGTTCAGAAGTTAAGCAACGACTTGTGGAAGAAATGGTCTAGAGAATACTTACAGCAGCTTCAAGCCAGGTTAAAGTGGAGGAAGTCAAATACAGATCCAAAAATAAATTACATAGTATGCATCAAAGATGAGAACGTACCCGCAGGGAAATGGGCTCTAGGTCGGGTAACACAACTGCATCCGGCCCGGGACGGCCATACACGCGTGGTCACGCTCAAAACAGTAAAGGGCGAACTTAAAAGACCAATGGTTAGGTTAGTACCACTCCTTGACAATGACACAAACGCAATCGACAGAAACACACCACCGCTGCAAGGGAATAGAACAGAACCGCAGAGACGGAGCCGAGTTAGGAGCATGTCATGGAAAAACTTGATTTGTCAATCTCTCCTACTTTTTATGACATTACTGACACCTTCCTTGCAACAAAGCGATTCTGCATTCAATCTTATCTCGGTAAACGCAAACCAGTCTATTTATTTTGACAAAATAACATTTATACAAGAAATCAAAGACGAATGGAAATTGATATTCTATTACAACATGACAAATTATTGGCATAATATTGACACTCTTCAACAATACGTAACACACATTAACGGATTCCAAGAGAAGGAATGGGTCATGCAATTTCAGGTGTTTACTAAACCAATTAGATCAAGATATGAATGAATTGCAATATTACAACAATCTTTTAAAATCACAACATTTAGTGCAGAGTAGAGCGAAAAGAGGTTTAATTAACGGAGTCGGCTACATTGCAAATTCTTTATTCGGAGTTTTGGATGAAAGGTTTGCTGAAAAATACGAAATGGACATAACAACTATTCAACAAAATGAAAATCACATAGTAAAATTAATCCAAAACCAAACGAGTATACTAGAAGCCGAAAATAACATTGTTCAGCGAAACGAACACCTTATGATAAAGCATTTAGATTTGATTAATAACCACCAACCCTTGACACCGAACTTCTTAACCAGAAGTCTAACGATGATATGGCATTTTATGTTTTAACATCAATAATGGCTGCAGAAAGCGTAATATCGAGTCTTAGATCTATACAACAAACTTTAATTAACACGTTGACAAATATGTACCAAGGTCACATAGATGTGCACTTATTATCGCCACGCCAACTGCAAAATGAATTAAATAAAATAGCTCGACATTTAGCGCAAAATTTGGCATTACCTGACATTCAAGATAACATAAGAGATATATATAAGTTGCTTAGGGTTCATAGTCGCATTACACAAAATAATCTCATAATGGAGGTGAAAATTCCATTGTTGAGTGACGAGCCATACGAACTCAATAAATTGATTAGCATCCCACAACGCATTGGCAAAGATAAGGTCCTGAGAGTGATACCTGCATCTGAATTGATTGCATATAATGTTAACAAAGATTCTTTCGTGCCACTTGATCAATCTGATATTTACGAATGCAAAACAATGAACGTGCAAAAAATGATGTGCAAATTCAACCATCCAGTCTATGACACGAAAATGCATAAATCGATTTGTGACACACAATTAATTAAAAACAATGAAAGGCATGATTCATATTGCCATTCGGAAGTAACTGCATGCACCGATAGTTGGATCAAGTTACACAAACTAAACACCTGGTTTTATTATTGCTGTGACGCGTGCTCCGTGCGCATCATATGTCCAACCGCTATGACGTCACAAACACTAAGACACACTGGCTTGATAACGTTCGAAAGAGGATGCGTATTGAAAGGGAATACTTTCATGTTGTAAGCAAATATAGAATATACGGACAAAATTGCATTATATGAACCGAAATTGATATTTCCGGAAGTTTCACCGCTTAACAAAATTATAAATACTTCCGTTGATGTCCAAAACGTTACACTTTGGCATGATATGGAAACGCACGAGACTCAATTCAAACAATTAAAAGATGACATTCTCAATTTAAAACAACAATCCACTATAAGCGCGTTAACCAGACATGATTGGCATCATTACATAATGATCTATGTTTTATTAGGCATAGGAATACTGCTGTTAGGAATTACTGTGTATTGCTGGAAGGTTAAGAATGGAAAGAGTGCAATGTCGAGAGGGGGAAAACCTCATCCGGAAGCTGAGGAGCAAAGATGCAGTGACGACTTACATAGTGTAGTGCAACATGACACAAAAGTGCGGCGGACAGTGAGTGAGTTAGTGGAAAAACGTGAAAGGGCACAGCCCTCAGTGAGCCAAATGAAATTTGACACGAGTGAATATAAGTGATAGAATAGCTAGAGACGTTTTAAGCCAATTTGTAGTTAACTCAATGTTATTTAAGTTCATTTTATTTTATTGTACTTTTTACAGACTATTGTCATTTTACATTTATTTACATTTTCACATTTACAGTTGTTTAAGTTATGTTATTATATTTTGTTGTTGTTTGCTGTGGCGGCAATATGTACGAGTCACGTACATGACATTCTGCATATTAGATAGTTAATAAAATATAACAGACGCGGCAATAACTGTGACCCAGATCACGATCGCCAGTCGACCTTCAACGAATGCACTTTATCATGACAATCATATGTAATTTTAGTGTTTAATTAGAAGCCGATTTGACAACTCATTTTTTTGCCTTTTTAATTGCACTCGCCTGCATTTGCATCTGCATCCTTTTACATCTACATTTTTTGCATCTCGTTTGCAACCTGCATTACACTACATACAGTTTCATTACCAATAATGTAAAGCTAAGCTATCTTGTCCGTCATTGAATATCAAATAAAGTCTTATATTAACATGAAATTACATTCAGAATTCAAAATGAGGAGCTCGATGGCGCAGTGGTTAACGCGCCCGGTCTGCGAGTGCTGGGGTTATTAAGCAACTTTCGCAAAGGCCTGTCATCGGATGGGTGACCAAAGTTTATCATCTCGAGCTCCTCCGTGCTTCGGAAGGTAAGGTACGTAAAGCCGTTGGTCCCAGCTGCATTAGCAGTCGTGAACAATCACCAACTGGCCCGCATGGTGGTTTATGGCCCGTTCTCCCTATCCATCCATAAGGAAGTCTCGTGCCCCAGCAGCAGTGGGGACATAAAAAGAGCTGATGATGATGACATTCAGAATCCTCTTAATCTCAAATGCACCCTCAGCCTTACAAAGGTATAAAAAGTAGATCAAAATGAGGCATTCCGTTTAAACGCAAAAATGTTTACCAATCTTTAAATAGACGGGCTTGTTAAATTAAAGAGGTGAATCTTGACAAGACAACTCACGTACCGTATTTTTTTTTTAAATTTATTTTACAAAATTAAAACGTTTACGTTTTCCTACTACGTAGAAAAAAATAGATAACACGTCTTCTTTTAATTAAAAATGTATTTTTTTTTAATTCTTAGAATGTTATTGTCACTTGTGTTGGAAATATTTAGTTAATAGAACATTTTCAAAATTACGTCCTTAGAAATTTTTCGATAATAAAAAAATATAAACAATCATGAGGTTAGGCTAATAGATACAAGGAAGGATTTGGGGGAAGCCTTTGCCCAGTAGTGGGACAGCACAGGCTAAGGAAAACAACTGAATTTTAAAAGCCCTAAAAAGTATTTAAAAGCTTCTATAAAACATTTCAAATCAAATCAAATCAAATAATTTATTTTGCAAACTGTTACACAGAGAACGGTTACAAAAATAAAAAGAAGCATAAAAATATTATGGTGAGCAGTGAAACAGTGGCAAAAAAGTCTCCGGCTCAGCATGTGTCACAGCATTAGCAAAGCCATCGCCATGACGCTGATTTTCAGACGGAGGCCGAGTTGCATTCGTAGATACTAAAGTTGTTCCTTGTACCGATTAAATATTTTTATTCGTGTTAATATATAATTGAATTCTATAAATTAATAATATGTTAAATATGATTAGTGAAAATAAATAATAAGTAATTTGATTAGTCGAATGGTTTAAATGGATAGTCAAATAAAAAATATTAAAAAATACGGTAAATTTCGGTATTGCGTTTGAATTCAATTTAAAGTCCACTAGGAATGTTTCAACCCGCATGAAATCAGTTAAAATAACACGCTTTTATTTATAAAAAAAATTGGGTCTGTGATAAAAACGCTAAGATTTTTAAATGAAATAATTTTTATTTTTTAGTCTTTTTTTTATTACAAATAATAAAAGCTTGTTTTTAAAAATATTTTTTTCTTTTAATTTTAGTTTAAACTTTTTATATTGTTTTCTAAAGTTTACGCGAATACTACACATTCAAATGAAACAACTTTTACGGATCTACTTACGTCCCTGACGTACGGACGTACGGACCCTGCAAAGGGTTCGAAACGTCAGGATAAACATTAAATAAGTAATGTGTAAAATAAACGCGAGTAAATCCGTAAAAGTTGTTTCATTTCAATTTAACTTTTTAGTTTATTTGAATTACAAGTTTATACACCCTCATACCATTCAGCTCTCGGCACGTGCTCACCTTGGCATTGGGTTATGCATCTAAATCATTCAAAGACAGAATCCACATTCATAACTAACGGAACGAACGAACGAACGAACTCATTTTCCTATGGCCATCTTCCAGCTCCATCATCAGACACTGGTTGCCATCTAGCACCTAAGTACTCGTCAAAACGGATCAAACGAGTCCAAACTAGATGGAGTTGTGTCGTTTAACTACCGAGTTCCTATGGCCACCTTCCGGTTCCATCATCAGATCAGCTCCATGTCATAATAATTTTGCATTGTCATCCAATTCATACATGCATGTAAATTTTCAGCTCAATCGGTAACCGGGAAATGGATCAAATTTAACTTGCATAATTTGATTACAGACAAACAAACATCGGGAAAGGTGAAACTAAATATACCTAAGCTTGTAAAAAAAGGTTTTTTTATAAACATTTTCTACTTATTATTTTGATCTCTGTATTTTTCTTAAGCATGGAAAGTTTTATTAAAATTCATTTTCAAAATTTTTCACATTATAATTTTTATGGCACACCTTCAGACAACTCTCAAGTCGTCACCACAACACTTGGGTATTTTTTATTATTATTATTATATATTTTTTATTCTTACCCGCGTCCTGCCGCTATGTCCTTCAGCTCCTGCTTCTGCTCTGTCTCATACTTCCTTTGCAGCTCGCGGACGTGTTCCTGCCTGATAAGCTTTTTTAGAGCCTCGAACCTGGGACGGAAAAGAAAAAACTATTAAGCATTATGAAATTTAATATTTGTAAGCCTGAGCCTGAGCTTAATAAAAGCACTCCCACTTTCCTTAATTAGGAATCCTCTACATAAACTATGAATTGTCAAGAGCTACACGCTGAACGAGTATTTCAAAGATAACTTTACTCGACTCGACCCTATATTAATTTGCTTGAAGTCTTTGTAGTAGAGTACTCTCTCACTCTCTGGCTAGAAAAAAGAATGGGACTCCTGGAGTCAGTCTATCCGAAACCGGAGGACTTCAGGCTCTTCGCTCTTAAGGACGTTGCCAAGCTTAGGGCATCTATCTTTACAGAGGAAGAAGAGTGAAAGGATGGGGTGGATTGCACAAAAGATCCCGATGAATCGAAGTGTTACTGCGAGAGAGAAACCTCGGCAGGCCCCACTAAAATAAGATAAGAATATATAAGAGTAGACATTCTTATCAGAATCTATGAGTAATTGCAATTTTGAACTTGGCGTTCGTTCCTTCCGCGGATCTGAAACATCTACGGGTCTCCTGCGCGCGCGCGTGCACTATACTAATATGTAGTTCTTCAAGAAGTGGGCAGCTCCCCGGATACTGCAGATGTCTATGGACGAAGGAGACCACTTCTCATCAGGAGGCTTGCCAGCTCGTTTGTCATCTTAGTAGGTAACATAAAAAATTCAAGACTTACCTATCCCGTTGCGGGGGCACCATGAAGGTAGGTCCTCGAGGCCTCGAAGGTCCTGGGTACCGCAGGATCTTGCCAGACGTGTGCGGCACGTTCAGCATACCAAACATCTGGAACAGAAGGTGCTATTATAGACCTGGATCAAAACAGACCCAGCAGAAGAAGAAGGTCGTAAAACCTGATCATTGAAAATCATCATTCGACGACCTTCTTGGTCGAGTGGTTTTTACACCGGTTTTCATGGTGTCGCCATCTCTGAGGTCCCGGGTTCGATCCCCGGTCGGGTCAATTTAGAAATTATTGTTTTTCTAAATTGTCTCGGGTCTGGGTGCTTTCTATGTATAGTATGTATTTATTTTATGTTAAAAGGAGAGAAAACGAGCAAGCAGGTCACCTGATGGAAAGTAATAACCGCCGCCCATGAACACCCGCAAAACCAAAGTAATCGCAGATGCGTAGCCGGCCTTAACACGTTCACGGACGCGCCGGTTATAGCATTCACTAAAGAAGTGTGCAGAATGACGGGCCGGCTATAGCCTTCGATATTTTTTTACACTTAAGAGCCACAACTGCTTTAGCAGACGAATTTAGTAACTACTACCGTATATTTCAATATCAAGTGTCCCCAAATTGGATTCTTCAATTTCCTAGGTGTCACTTAACATGTATTTTTACACCTTCAAAGATGTCTCTATTACGATCATTAGTGTGCGCACTCACACTGCCGCAGCTGCTATAGCAGCAACAATTGTATGGCGTTTTGTTCTCTTGACCGGCAAGTGCGCCGCTGAGTGGACGTGACGTGAGAGTGGTTTGCGCGCGGTTTTTGATCAACGTTAAAGATGAACATATTTCGTTTTTCTGAGTAAATATTAAACACATTTACTTAAATCAAAGTTCTTTAAAACACAACAATATCTATTATAATTCAATATTTGCATACCTATAAGCTCGCCCGTATTGGAGGAAGAATTGATCAAGATACGGTGGAACATAGTTGGATTATCTGAAGTCCGTAGAGAGGGAGGACAAACAAACTAACAAACAACTGTTCCAAGGTGGTGTCGGTTTCATTGTCCACAAGTCCCTCGTGAACAACGTTGTCGAGACCGGTAGTGTCTCGCCAAGGGAAGCGTACCTTATACTCAGAATAACCAAATGGTATTCGTTGAAGGTCGTAGGTCATACAGGTTTATGCTCCTACTACGACAAGCCCTGACGATGTGGTGGAGGCTAAGTATCAGGACATCTCTAGAGCCATACAAGCCTCCAAAACTCATTACACCGTTGTCATGGGAGATTTTAATGCAAACCTAGGCAAACGAAGCGGCGGCGATAAGATGAGAGTGGGACGATTTGGGGTTGGTAATCGGAACTCCTGGGGCCAAGTGCTGGCGGACTTTCTGGAAAAGGAGAGACTCTATGACAAAACCTTTTTCGGGAAGGCTGAACACCGCAAGTGGACCTGGATGAGTCCCGATGGTGCAACAAAAATCGAGATTGACTTTATTATGTCGACGAGGAAGCAAATATTCAATGATATCGCTGTGATCAATGCGTTTAAAACTGGAAGCGATCACCGGTTGGTAAGAGGCACATTGAATATCAACGTTAAGCTGGAAATATGTCGATTGATAAGGTCTACGCTCCGCCGTCCTGCACCCATCCAAATGCAAAACCCGGAAAGCTTTCAGTTCGAATTGCAGAATCGCCTCGAGTGCCTTAATGATTTCGTAAATGTGGACGAATAAAGCAACAGGTTTGTGGAAACTGTTCAAACGGTTGGGTCCAAGTATTTTAAAACCCACCGTACAAAAGAAACCAAAAAGTTCTCAGACCATACCCTAAAACTAATGGAAGAGCGTCGTGCAATGATTCTGCTTTCCCCAGGTGATACGTCTCAGTTTCGGCAGCTAAATAGGCAGATCTCGAAGTCTTTGACTCGACACGCGCCGATTTAATACTAATCGTATTAAAGAGGCCATTGAGCGGAACAAAGGCTCTAAAGTGTTCGGAAAAGATCTGGGTATTAGGCAGTGCCAACTGACGACGCTGAAAATCGATGACGGCAGAACTGTCACGACCAGGTCCGATGTTAATGGAGAGGTTGAGCAGTTCTATGAACAGCTTTACACCTCCACTCGGCCACATGTACAAAGCTTAGCTAAAGACCCTAGAGCTAAGTTAACCCGGCACTATACTGAAGACATCCCGGGCATCAGCCTGTACGAGATTAGTATGGCTTTCAAACAGCTCAAGAACGACAGGGCACTAGGTGCTGACGGAATTACGGCCGAGCTTCTGAAAGCAGGCGGAAGACCGGTACTCGTAGCTCTTCAGAAGCTGTTTAATTCCGTCATACTGGGGAGCAGAACGCCAGGGACGTGACACGAAGGTATGGTGGTACTGTTCTTCTAAAAGGGCGACAAAACCCTGCTGAAGAACTACAGACCCATTTCTCTTCTAAGCCACCAAGCTATTTTCGAGAGCCATAACGAATAGTCTTGCACGCAGGTTTGATGACTTCCAGCCTATCGAACAAGCCAGTTTCCGAAAAGGCTTTAGCACCATAGACCACATAAATACGCTGCGACAGGTTATACAAAAGACCGAAGAGTATAACAAGCCTCTTTGCTTAGCGTTTGTGGACTATGAAAAAGCCTTCGATTCGATTGAAACATGGGCCGTGCTACAGTCTCTCCAGCGGTGCCAAATTGACTATCGGTACATCGAAGTGTTAAAGTGTTTGTATGAAAGCGCCACTATGTGAGTCCGTCTTCAGGACTAGAGCTCGAAACCTATCAGCTACGGTTGGTTATCGGACCAAATTCGAATGACTACAAAAAAGCGACGGATTCGTACATATCAATCATCATCTTAGGCCTTATCAGAAGGCTCAAGGTCACTCAAAGAGCAATGGAGAGGGCTATGCTCGGGGTTTCTCTGATCGAATCAGAAATGATGAGATCCGCAGAAGAACAAAGGTTACCGACATAGCCCGAACCATGCCCGAACAGTAATTGCTAAGCTCAAGTGGCAGTGGGCAGGGCACATTGCTTGCAGGACTGATGGCCGCTGGGGCAGAACAATCCTTGAGTGGCGACCGCGTACGGAAAGCACATTGTGGGCAGACCTCCAACATGGTGGACCGACGATCTGGTAAAAGTCGCGGGAAGCCGCTGGATGCGAGCAGCACAAAACCGGTCGTTGTGGAGATCCTTGGGGGAGGCCTTTGTTCAGCAGTGGACGTCTTTTGGCTGAGATGATGATGACAGTTTGTTGTAATTTGTGAGCTAAGAGGACTTTGTAGCCTTTGCTATAGACGCGTTTGCTGTATTTGTGTACTTGATGACCATTACCAGTGACGGAACGGCTAAAGCAGGCGAAGGCTATAGCCGGTGCGTCCTATTTGTATATTAATTGACTATTTACCAGTGACGGAACGGCTAGAGTAGGCGAAGGCTATAGCTGGTGCATCCTATTTGTATATTATTGACTATTTACCAGTGACGGAACGGCTACAGCAGGCGAAGGCTATAGCCGGTGCGTCCTATTTGTATATTAATTGACTATTTACTAGTAACGGAACGGCTCTAGCAGACGAAGGCCATAGCCGGTGCGTTCTATTTGTATATTATTAACTATTTACTAGTGACGGAACGGCTAGAGCAGGCGAAGGCTATAGCCGGTGCGTCCTATTTGTATACTTATTAACTATTTACTAGTGACAGAACGGCTATAGCAGACGAAGGCTATAGCCGGTGCTGTCTTATTTGAATATTTGGTAAATGTTACCAGCGACGGGGCGGCTATAGCATTTCATACAAAAATGTAGTGTCAAAGTAATGTTAAATATTCGGCCCAAGTGTCCGCGAACGTGTTAAGAAAGAAGTTGGATCTTGAGGAGGGAGTAGGAATTGGGAGGGGGGAGGGGTGAAAGATGGGCCTCCGGTAATATAACGTATTTAAGTATTTTAAGTATGTTTATCCGTTCTCTAGTAACCATTTAACGAATTTCATAATGAAGCTAGATAATTGGTGTGAGTGTAGGAAAGTTTATTTATGTTATTTTATCATCATCATCATCATCATTCATCACCAGCTCATTTTTATATTCCCACTGCTGGGGCACGAGCCTTCCCTATGAATGGAAACCACGGGGAGAACGGGCCATAAACCACCAATCGGGCCCAGTGCGGTGCGTTAACTGTTACCGACTAATAATCCAGCAACCAATGGCTTCACGGAGGAGCTCGAGATGATACATTTTGGTCACATGAGCCATCATAATAATGAAATAATGAATAATGAAATAATTTATTGCCTCAAGAAATTACAATAAAAAGCAAAAGGGAATGGCTCAGCTTTCACTGAGATTTTCTCAGCTCTGGTTTTCAGCCGTTCCCCCTTTCCCTGAAATATGTATGTAGTAAGTAAAGTGATAATGACTGCATAAAGTACGTCAGAACTGTTGTGGTATGTCCAGATTCGAGATTAATCCTGTGAATAGGACAGGAATTAGAGACGCTCGCCCCCGAACCACAATATAAGAAGAATGCAGAAATAGGGTCTAACAATATCAATATCAATATGCCCCGTGTGGTGCCGGGGATAAGAATTGCACCACCCCATCTCTTCCCGTGGGTGTCGTAGAAGGCGACTATGGGAACATTCCAGAGGATGGGCAGCAGCGTCTCTCTGTGATTATTCTCACCTTACTGCGATCGCCAACCCGCCTAGCCAAGCGTGGCGATTATGGCAAATTCCCCTCGATTTATCCTTGAGGAAGGCCTTTGTCCAGCAGCGGACGTCTTTTTGGCTGAGATGATGATGATGATGAATATCAATAAGCGAACGTTTATGGGGAGCATCTAAGTATACATCACACTGAGCATGCTCACCAAATTTGGTCCAAAACTACAGGCTCGTAACCAAGATAATTAACAAAACATTATCATAATTCACCAAAAGATACACCCTTTCCAAACCCGTACAGCTGTACTACTCGCACACAAAGATAGCCGTGTGTGTATGAGTGTCATACAATGGTTTTTCACTTGTTGCGTGTATCAGTATCTTTTTATTGACGCTTGCGTGCGTGTTAGTAAAGATGCAGCATGTTTCATGATGTGCATTATTTTAATTGATTTTGTTTGTTAGAAAACAACTTAGAAATGAGGAGAACCGCAGAAGAACAAAGGTAACCGACATAGCCCGAAGAGTTGCTAAGCTCAAGTGGCAGTGGGCAGGGCACATTGCTCCCAGGACTGATGGCCGTTAGGGCGGGATAGTCCTGGAGTGGCGACCGCGTACCGGAAAGCGCAGTGTGGGCAGGCCTCCAACAAGGTGGACCGACGATCTGGTGAAGGTCGCGGGAAGCCGCTGGATGCGAGCAGCACAAAACCGGTCGTTGTGGAGATCATTGGGGGAGGCCTTTGTCCAGCAGTGGACATCTTTTGGCTGAGATGATGATGATGATAACTTAGAAAAATCACTATAAAACTGGAGCCCATTTTTTGTCACTGTATTCAGAATGATGTATAGATACCGCCCTTAAACGTTCGCTTATTGATATTGTTAGACCCTGTATATAGGTAGGTGTCATCCAAATGCGCTCGATCAACGCACACTACACCACCGAGCTCAGACAACGATTGAGCAAGATACCCGCTCCGCACCTCCATTGGGAATTTCCATTTCGATTTCGAGTGTTACACCTGCGAGAGACCACGCGCTGGTGTTCCAACACCGTACTCTAGCAAAGTGCGTCTACCGGCCACCAACCTCGTACCGGTTACGACTGCTTGCCCGCCTGCGGTTCACGCGTCATCAGCCGCTGTCGCTTTTCAAAGGTATGTTCCTTTTCCTCCTTCTTGAACTGCTCAACCCCTTTCATACCGCCGTCCTTCGCAGTTGAAACCTCCCCTAGCCTAGTGTAACGCCAACGAAATATACAGTAATGCTATAGCATAACATCGCCCGCGCCGCCATTTTTTGACCTTCTCGCCAACCGTTTAGTCTTCGGGCCGCATCATTCGGGTCGTATAAAGCTCACTGTAGGTTGTAGCTCCAATACTCGTAGGAATTTGAGACTGCATGTTCCATGGGTGTGAACCAACTACCGACAAAACAGTTACCTGATCCGCTCGTGTCGCTTGTTCAATTCTATTAACGATGTCATGGAAATCGACTTATTTTGTGACGGCATTATCTCACTGAAGCGAGCCCTCGCAACTAAGTTCCTCACACATTATTGAGATTGAGGTGATGGGTAGTACTGGGGTTTGTTGCTATGATATTTTTCTCTTTTGTTATGTTTTCTATGTGTATTGTATAACTTGTTATTTATATACTTAATTTAATAAAAATACTAAAGGAGAAACATAAATACCATTCAAAATTTAAAACCTACGGTAATCAAGTTGACTATCAAACCTTTACTATGTTAAGGCAGCTGGAATTGCTGGAAGAAACTATGTTTAGTGACTACATAACTGACGTTGAAAATTATATTTGTAAAAATCCCAAAGCTTTTTGGTCGTATGTAAAATCAAAGAAACAGAGTGGTACATATCCGGCTGTACTTCGTTTTGGCCAACGCGTGTCCGATGGGGGTGATGATATATATAACATGTTTAGTGAGTACTTCCACTCAACTTTTTTAAATAGCACTCACTGTGGCGAGTCCTTTGTTGTCAACTACGTGCAAGAAAACTCAATTGCGGACATTGGTAACATTGAAGTTTTGCCATCCGAGGTGTTCCAGTTGTTACGATCCTTAGATCTGAATAAATCAGCAGGTCCTGATAATATACCGGCATTTTTTATAGTTAGCTGTGCCAAAAGCTTAGTTATACCCCTCACCATACTTTTTAGACGATCCTTTTCTGAAGGCGTAGTACCACAGATTTGGAAAACAGCTTACATAACACCTATTCTAAGTGGTAGAGCCACGTTGCGTTGCAGCACGAAATGGGCCGGCTCGCCCGGCGTAACACCACCCTTTCACAGAATATCGGCGTAAAACAACGGCGTTGCTGTTGTGTTTCGTCCGGTGAGTGAAAGTACCGGAGGCCCATCTCTCACCCCTCCCCCCTCCCAATTCCTACTCCCTCCTCAAGATCCAACTCCTTTCCAAGGTTGGCAACGCATCTGCGATAACTTTGGTTTTGCGGGTGTCTAAGGGCGGCGGTGATTACTTTCCATCAGGTGACCCGCCTGCTCGTTTGCCTCCTTTTAACATAAAAAAAAATAAAAAAAAAACCTGTGCACAAGAAGGGACCTAAAGATGTAGTCGTGAATTATCGACCCATCTCTAAATTGTGTTTATTCGCAAAAATAATGGAACGAATTATTTATAAACAGCTGTATTTTTATTTGTATTTTTAAAGGGTAGGTCCACAACCTCTAATCTTATTTTATGCAGTGACTACTTAACAGAGCAGATGTCAAAACCCTCCCAGGTTGACATTATTTACACTGACTACAGTAAGTGCTTTGATCGGATTGATCATTCGCTGCTACTCCTAAAGCTGAAATCATTGGGTATTCATGGGAATCTGTACAGATGGTTTACTTCGTATGTCCGTAATAGGTGTCAGACAGTTGCACTCAACGGGTACCTATCCCGAACTATGTACATCCCTTCCGGGGTTCCTCAGGGGTTCTTGTTAGGACCCTTGTTGTTTAACCTGTTTATTAATGATATCTCAGCCTGCTTTGAATACTCCAAAATTATTTTATATGCTGACGATATGAAGATCCTCTGCACTGTAAACTCTGAATCCTTCGCGCAACTCTTGCAAAACGATCTTCATAGGTTTGAGAGCTATTGTGATGCAAATAAACTGGAACTGAATGTGTCCAAGTGTTACGTATGTTCCTTCACACGCAAACCCAATCCGTTTCTGTTTAGTTATAAGCTTCGCGGTTCCAATGTTACTAGGGTAATCTGCATTCGCGACCTTGGAAGTATTTTTTAGTTTTGCATCAAAAGTAACTTTTGATGCAAAACTGCTCTTTGACACTCATATCAATGATATTGTCAGCAAAGCATCTAAAGCTCTCGGTTTTGTTTTACGTATCTCATCTGACTTTCACTCAATTAAGACGCTGAAAATTTTATACTGTGCATTCGTCCGCAGCCATCTTGAGTATGCGTCACAGGTTTGGAACCCATCTTACAATCTATATCACTCGCATAGAAGGAATTCAAAGGCGTTTCTTGCGTTATCTCCAATTTAGGACTAAAACATATTTAACTGACTATAATAAGCGTTGCCAAAAATTTCATATACTCCCGTTAAGTGAGAGAAGATACATTGCTGACATTGCTTATCTGCAAAAAATTGCGAGTGGTTCAGTCGACTGCCCAGAATTATTGGAGCGTATTGGTCTTCGGGTTCCGAGCGCTGGAGCCAGAAGATTTTGTTCGCTATACATCCCCGTGGCGAAGACTAATTACAGGCAAAATTCATACATTGTGAGGGCGAGTGGGTGTTTTAATGAAATAATAAAATGTAATGACGTCGACTTATTCGGAACGACAGTTGATCGTTTTAAGCGTTTACTTGCAAACAACTTTTTCAATAATTGAACTTCATATTCTTATTCTACTTATACTACTAGCGTTTAGTAACAGTTCTTTTTTATAACTATGTCCGTCTTTAAATAATTAATTAATTTCAGTGGAAACTTGTAAATGACCCTCAGTAATATAGTTACATGTTTATACTTTTATTTAGCTGTAAATTTTCCTTAAAATGTAAAAATAAAATAAATAAATAAATAAATACTGGAAAACAGCGTCACGCTTATACTTCTCGAGATATGATTACATTACATTTGTTATCTGTTTGTGGAAACTTGTTATTATCTCATGGTTATTCGTGTAAATTACTGTGTACTAATTTACCTGTGTGGTGCCGGGGATAAAGAATTGCACCAACCCATCTCTTCCCGTGGGTGTCGTAAAAGCCGACTAAGGGACCATTCCAGAGGATGGGCAGCAGCATCTCTCTGAGGTTACCCTCAACCTACTGCGATCGCCAACCCGCCTGCCAAGCGTGGCGATTACGGCAAATACCCCTCATATCCTTGGGGGAGGCCTTTGTCCAGCAGTGGACGTCTTTTGGCTGAGATGATGATGATGACTGTGTATTATGTATTGTAGCAGTATGATTTCCTAATGAATAAAATAAAATAAAATAAATCACCATTTTTGGTCGAACACGAATCTCAGAACAGCTCGGAACAGTCCGAGCGCAGCTGTTGAGAGCTTCCGTGTCCGTGAGAGGGTCTATGTGTGCGTTTCTCGAGCGTTTGTTTATAGCGTACCTTCTGCAATAGCCTTATGTTGTGCTCGAACTGTGCAAAGCTTAGTTGTGGGTGGTTACAGTCAGCGCCGAATTAGTCGGAGCCACTAACTGTGGATTGCAAAAGCCACATTGAGGAAGTCTCAAGTAAGGACATTGAATAGGGCTCCTTTGGCTTACAGAATAAGAGTAGATAGTGTTGATTAATTTCGGCGAGTTGGATTGAGGTTATATTAGGTCCTTACTTATGAAATTGATGTTTTGTATGAAGATTTTTTTTTAATTTAATTTTTCATACTTACGTTTTTTTTATTTTCTTAGCACCTATTTATGTTAACAAAAAAATGTAGAGTAGTGTGTTTGTTACACTAGCTAAATATAGCAGACATTAAAAAGAAAAAAACACAAGTCCCTTCAAAGCTACAATGAAACAAATAGACAATTCCGCGAACATAAAATATAGTCAATTAAAAAAAATATTGGGCGATAAAGACACAAAATTAATAATCATTGTTATTACTGAAGTCTAAGTAACATAGTCCTAATTAAAGGTGTATCATAATATTAACAACCGGTATTGACTTTAGGCCGGCAACGCATCTGTGATTCCTCTGGTTTAGCGGGTGTCCATGGGCGGCGGTGATTGCTTTCCATCAGGTGACCCGCCTGCTCGTTTGCCTCCTTCTAATATTAAAAAAAAAAGAAAGGCTTTGGCTGTGTCCCTATGTTTTGCTTTTTTCCTAAATTAGTTATTAAAAAAGATAAGAACCTTTAAAAACCTTAAAATTTTACCAGATTTTCGCTGTGTGCGACATCCAGCAAACAAAGACGAGATTAAATAAAAAAAGCAAAAGACAGCCAAAGCCTTTTTTTAATTTTTAATTAAAAAAGTAATTAAATCGGTCCAGTTTTGGAGGAGAAATCAGGGGACTACGAAACGTTGATTTTGTCTACTTTTCATATAATCAGTCGACCTTAGTATTTCCTCTTAAAGCCTGCGGTTGAATTCATTTTAAACATAGTCGGAACACAACAATGTTACCACATTACATTAATATTAAATAACAGAATAGGGTTCCGGTACTTCCAGTTCCTTAGTTGACTTCTACAGTTATTCATTATGTAGAACCACGCTACGCGCCTACGATTTGTACATATGACGCAGTTACACGGTTCGCGCTGATTGTAGTGGGCGTTGTGCCTACATAGTACATAGGTAGGTACTGGCCCTTTTGCTGAAAGGTCAATTGATCAATCACACGCTGAGTGGCAGCCATTTTGGATGCATATTAATTGTGATACTATCAGAGTAAAGCCTACTAAGCTTACTATGTTCAATATCTGTTCAACTTTCACAGCGAACTTTTTAAAAAACCACGTTTAAAAAGTTAATAAAATTGATTTAAAAAATAACGAACTTGAAATTTTTATGAGAAATTGTATATTTTATTTTAAATTTTATTATTTACAAACAAAGAAAATCACAAGTAAATTAAACTACTTACTTAAAATCAATTCGTATCTTTTATTTATAGTTTGTAGTTTTTAATAGTTTAGCTATAAATAGGTAGTTTAATTTACTTGTATTTTTTTGTTTATAATAAATAAAATTTATTATGTAAATACAACTAATGAAAACATAAACTAATTACGCCATTTCTTATTTTGTAATGTTTTAAGCTCTAAATAAGAATGTTTCTATTCTGTTGTATGTTGAGTAAGTAGCTATTTACTTGAATGAGCGTAAAAAAATATATAGGTAATTAGTTTCAAATAAAAATTTATAATAATCACTAAAACTTTTTTTGTCATTTTTGATTACGAAAAATAAAAGAAAATCGCAAAAAGTGTTTCAAGCGACCCTGCCAGGATTCGAACCTGGAATCTTCTGATCCGTAGTCAGACGCGTTATCCGTTGCGCCACAGGGCCAATGAATGTATTGACGAAAATAACGTCTACAAGCCTCGCGCCGCCGCCGACGCTCGATTACGTCACCCTAGCGTTCCGTTCCACGGCCTTGGTTTATTTTTAGATAACATGATATTAACAGATTATTTTATATTTTCACCACTTAACTCAACTGTTGCTGTTTATTGATTTCCTAACCATTATACTTTTATTCTTGAACGTGTTTTATAGGTTACTTGTATAGGTTTAATGCTTTTTGTTGCTCGTAGATAAAGTATCCAAGAAATAGGTAGAACAGAAATATCTATAGCCTCAAGCTATTGAAGAATATTGGATTAAAGTACCGAAACTATGATTGATGCAACTAGTTTGTAGTTTGATATGATATATAACACTTTTTTTTGTAAATTGCGGTTTACGATTTATGACGTATTAAAAAAAACTACTTACTAGATCTCGTTCAAACCAATTTTCGGTGGAAGTTTGCATGGTAATGTACTTTCATCATATATTTTTTTTTAAGTTTTATCATTCTCTTATTTTAGAAGTTACATGGGGGAGGGGGGACACATATTTTACCACTTTGGAAGTGTCTCTCGCGCAAATTATTCAGTTTAGAAAAAAATGATATTAGAAACCTCAATATCATTTTTGAAGACCTATCCATAGATACCCCCCA
Source organism: Eudonia lacustrata (assembly GCA_947562085.1). Taxonomy (NCBI): domain Eukaryota; kingdom Metazoa; phylum Arthropoda; class Insecta; order Lepidoptera; family Crambidae; genus Eudonia; species Eudonia lacustrata. The sequence continues at coordinate 5,403,954 of OX387334.1, read as the reverse complement.
CGTCTGGGTTAGATGAAAAAAAAATTTAGTTTCAGTTTTAAGTCAGACATGACGAATCCATAAGGGTTCCGTTTTTTGCCATTTGGCTATGGAACCCTAATAAATGTCCACCCGTGCGAAGTCGGAACGGGCCGTTAGTATTTTATAAAAAGTTTGTATGGAAAAAGGAGTTTCAAAATATGAAATTAATGTATTATATTATTGGAGAGGCCTATGTCCAGCAGTGGACTAATATAGGCTGATGAGATGATAGTTACATTAACTAGTATAAACAGTATATTTTGTGAACTGTGCTCGAATTTCGACCACTGCTGGGCGACCATTCGTTTTTTTTTACCTATTATACTATTGACTTCTATTTGTATATAAATTTATATTTCACCCGCGTATTTTCCCGTTTTTGCAACATTTTTCATTGTTACTCCATTCCTATTAGTCATAGCGTGATGTAATATAGCCTATAGCCTTCCTCAATAAATGGATTATTCAACACAAAAATATTTTTTCAATTCGAACCAGTAGTTCTTGAGATTAGCGCGTTCAAACAAACAAACAAACCCTTCAGCTTTATAATATAAGTATAGAAGTATAGATGGTAATAGTAATAGGTTTTTATTTCAGCTTTTGTATTTTTAATGCTATATTGTAGTTACAAGATATTTTTTTTAAATCATCATCATCATCATCATCATTCTCATCAGCTCATTTTTGTCCCCACTGCTGGGGCACGAGCCTTCCCTATGGATGGATAGGGAGAACGGGCCATAAACCACCACGCGGGCCCAGTGCGGTGCGGTGGTTGTTAACGACTGCTAAAGCAGCCGGGACCAACAATACATACTACTTGAAAAAATATTTTTATTTTCTAATAAAATTTAGGTAAGTTAAATATTAGTAAGTATACTTTATTGTAAAATGTTAGTAGGTCTGTTTATGTTGTATATGTAACGTCATATAAGATAGTCCAACAACTAAGTCCTAAGTCCCGTCAATAATTACTTTTTAATCAGCTCATTATATGTCCCCACTGCTGGGGCACGACCCTTCCCTATGGATGGATAGGGAGAACGGGCCGTTAACCACCACGCGGACCCAGTGCGGATTAGTGGTGAACTGCTTGTACAGCCGGGACCAACAGCTTAACGTGCCTTCCGAAGCACGGAGGAGCTCGAGATGATTCATTTTTGGTCACCCATCCCATGACCGGCCTTTGCGAAAGATGCTTAACTTCAGTAATCGCTAACAGAGCGCGTTAAACAATGCGCCAGCGATCCCCTCCTACTTTTTAATACTGTAAATTAATATTTTTTTTAAGACACTAGTCTTAGAAGTACCGGATGAAAACGGCGCGTCCTGATCTGGCGTTATGACCTGACGCAGATGGTCCCTTTTGCTTGCGCAAGGTTGTCTAACACCTTCTTTATGACCTAACGGTTGGTGGGGGGTGTCAGTATAATCTTTAAAGTCGTGTGTAGCGGGGCTGTAATTTAATTCAACGATCATCGCATAAAGAAAGTTAGGAAGAATGCCTTTCCGTCGAATCGACAAAGGAAAAAGTTGAGGAAATTAATTTATGCTTCACAAAGTGATCACTTCCCGAACAAATTGGGATACACGCGCCCCAAAGGTACAGCCATTTAAGGAAAAGATCTTTCCATTTTATTTTTTTGCGTCGGACAATTCTTTTACAACAAAAAAGTTAATATGCTATTTTGTTGTTAGAGTCGGAGGTACAGTCAGCATCGGAAGTCACTGTACAACTTAGCACTTGGTCAAAGTAACTAGTATACAGCTTTTTTGCCATTCGATCACGTTATAGAAACACAAAAAAATGTATTAAAGCTCTCTTCGTGTGATACCAGAAGGCCCGGCTTAAATGACATGCATATCCATCTCGGTTTAAACTTTTTTTGTTAACATGATCGAATGTAGAAAAAAAATCAAGTACCTATTTTTAAAAAACCTACGACCTACGTATAATGCCTTTTTAAACTTCTAGTAATTTTTTATGACAATGTGGGTACTAAAGTACCACACATACCATTATCATTATTATGGCTTTATGGCATTTTCTTTTCTTACGGGTAACATTCAAAATTCAAAATATATTTTTTTTAATTTAGCCTTCAAGTAGCTCTTGAATAACACTATGTTCAAAATGGTCCGAAATTTGTGTTCGTGAAAGGCTCTAAGTATGAAAGCGTTGTTTGAGCGCGGTATCGGGTGTACAGTTTAGCAACTGCACAATATAGGTAGAGTCAAATTACTGTTTCTTACGTATCAGCACTTACCGCCACAATGTAATTTAATTGGTATTTATAGCTAATTAAGCAAAAGCCACCAACTAACAAACATTTTTACTGTCATTATAACCTTGTGATTTTAAATAAAACTATAAACCAGTGACGCCGTTTAACTCAACTAACTAACATCTTAAGACTGTAGGGCAGAAACCTTACATTTATTGGTCCTTCGAGGATAAAAGGTACGTTTGCTTTTCTTTTTCTTTTCACGGTAGCGAATCGGTTCTCCTCGGCCTCCTCGGCCTCCCACAAGCGGGTCTCACCAGGCAAATCGAGAAGGTGCAAATACCTACCGTGTGAGGGGAGAGTGAGCATATCGTAAATTAATCAACTGCGCACTTGGACTATTTGCGCGTTACCGGTGTCAAATACGGATAGTGCGCGAGTGTTTCTACTAGTGCTTAATTTGTGTTAATAGTCTTTTGTCAATAAGTTTTTAAGTTAATAAAAATGCCTCCAGACTTAGGGGGTTAAAGTTATTTGCTTCCGTAGGTTTACCGTTGAGACCCAACACGTGACCCCTGGGTGGTGCTAAATGAGTGACACTGTCTAAGTGGTAGAGCCACGCTGCGTTGCAGCACGAAATGGGCCGGCTCACCCGGCGAAATACCCTCTCACAGAATATCGGCGTGAAACAACGGCACTCGTTGCTGTTGTTTTTCGTCCGGTGAATGAAAGTACCGGAGGCCCATCTCTCACCCCGCCCCCCTCCCAATTCCTACTTTCTCCTCAAGATCCAACTCCTTCCTCAAGGTCGGTAACGCATCCGCGATTACTTTGGTTTTGCGGGTGTCCATGGGCGGCGGTGATTGCTTTCCATCAGGTGACCCGCCTGCTCGTTTGCCTCCTTTTAACATAAAAAAAAATACGTCAACTAGCAAGCTGCTCTACCTATAAACCCAGATTCTCTAAAAACGCGTAAGGCGGTAAAAAAATAAAAAAAACAAAAGCAGCTTTTCAAACAAACACTAAAGACTTAGTACTCCAGTACTCAAACCTTAGGAAAACAATTTTAAGCCAACATAATATGCTACGACAAATTTCTATCGTCTCCCCGAAACTTTTCCTGTAACTTTTAAAGCTTGCAAAGCGTTGCTTCTATTAATAGCAGCGCTACGTCGCTGACTGTACTCGTAGACTTCGAAACGCTTGAAGCCGCCATTGCTTCAAATTTGTTTTGAGGCAAGTTTGTAAGGTGCGGGTTTAATGTTCCGCTTAGATTATCAATGGTTTAAAATGTGTCAATCACTAGGTCCTGTCGAGCATTGGCATTGGTGCTACTGCTGCTACCCTAGTAGGTAAAATAATTCAAATAAAATATAAGTATATATTTAAACAGGGTCACATTTTTTAATAAAGTCTAATAGTAAGAGTTGTTCGTTTGTATCACGGGAGTCATCTCAGAAGTTTTGGACGGTGATAAAAAATATATCATATACAATGTTATTTTTAGTTTATTCGAAACCTGAAAACTGTTTGTTCAGAATCAGTAATAGAATCGATTTCAATATTTTTTATACCATGTTACATTTTGATCAAATAATATTTACAAAATCTCAAATAATATACTTAAACGCACACAACGGGGCAGCACAAAAAGCTTGTAACTTCGTGAGTTTTCAGGATATTATTTAATTTTTTTTGTACTAATTCTTTAAATGAAAATATTAGACCCGTGTTTCGGTTTTCGTATAAACTAAAAATAAGGTTGTATATAAATATATATATATATATATATATATATATATAATGAACCTTTCACGGTAAATGTTGATCAAGTGTGAAGTTAGAACAATTGATATACTTTGACCCGTCCTTGATGCGCGTGTGACGTCGGTGGTGCTGCACTTACAGGTTTTTAACATACTCGTCAGCGATTTGACCAACATTTGTTGATCCAGCAACGTTCGAAAAACTCATACTGAATATGATTTCTTAGATCCAGAATATATTTAACTTATATGCGACATTTACTTAGACTAAGTTGATCCGGAGCCAAAATGGACGAATAGGTACTTGAACACAAAGCGGCAACGTCGCGTTCTGCGTGTGACAGAGAGAGAACCCAGTTAGAATATAGAGTGAATTTGTGTTATTTTACAATACAAGCTTTTATTTAGTTTCACCTGCCCCGTTGTTTGTTCGTCTGTAATTAAATCTGGCAAGTTAAATTTGATCCACTTCCCGGTTATCGATTGAGATGAAATTTTGCATGCATGTGTGAATCGGACGACAATGCAAAATTATTATGACATGGAGCTGATCTGATGATAGAACCGGAAGGTGGCCATAGGAACTCGGTAGTTAAACGACACAACCCCATCGAGTTTGGGCTCGTATGATTCGTCTTGATGAGTACTTTGATGCTAGATGGTAACCAGGGTCTGATGATGGAGCTGGAAGATGGCCATAGGAACTCGGTAATTAAACGACACAATCCCATCGAGTTTGGGCTCGTATGATTCGTCTTGACGAGTACTTTGGTGCTAGATGGTAACCAGGGTCTAATGATGGAGCTGGAAAATAGCCATAGGAATTCGGTAATTAAACGACACAACCCCATCGAGTTTGGGCTCGTATGATTCGTCTTGACGAATACTTTGATGCTAGATGGTAACCAGGGTCTGATGATGGAGCTGGAAGATGGCCATAGGAACTCGGTAATTAAACGACACAATCCCATCGAGTTTGGGCTCGTATGATTCGTCTTGACGAGTACTTTGGTGCTAGATGGTAACCAGAGTCTGATGATGCTGGAAGATGGCCATAGGAAACTCGGGAAAATAAGTTCGTACGTTCGTACGTTCAGTTTGTTATGAATGTGGATTCTGTCTTTGATTAGATGAATAAGATGGATGACGCAATGCCAAGGTGAGCACGAACATTTCAATTTTAAAAGCTTGAGGCATTCATTTTTTTTATTTTATTTACTCATGTCGCTATCCTTTAAAACAGGCTTACACAAAACAAATTAAACTTATGAATAGTTTTCTAAAGTTTACGTGAACACTACACATTGAAATAAAACAACTTTTACGGATCTACTCGCATTTATTTTAGGGTTCGAAACGTCAGGATAAACATTAACTAAAAGTAATAAACCACCAATCCGCACTGGGCCCGCGTGGTGGTTTATGACCCGTTCTCCCTATCCATCCATAGGGAAGGCTCGTGCTCGTGGGGACAAAAATGAGCTGATGGTGATGATGATGATGAATGTGCAAAATATACGCGAGTAGATCCGTAAAAGTTGTTTCATTTTAAATTTCATTAAGATCGGTTCAGCGGTTTAGTCGTGAAGAGGTAACAGACAAACAGAAAGACATAGTACTTTTGCTTTTATAATATAAGTAGGTATGCAATATGAAATTATGGATTGCCTAATACAAGCTTTTATTAATTAACTAGTTTCGTTCGTATGTCTGTATGTCTTTCCGGTTCAAATCAAGTAAATTAATTTTGACCTACTTTCCGGTGCCTGATTGAGATAAAATTTGGCATACCTAGGTATCTTGTGTAAGGTGGCTGGCAGCGACTGAATCGGAGAACCGAGGATTGGGTTCAGTAGCGCGCCTTGTTGGGAGGCCTATGTCCAGCAGTGGACTAGTTTGGGCTGATGATGATGATGATACCTCATCTTGGGTGAAAATGCAATAATATGGTACCATGGAGCTGGTCTGATGATGGAAGCCGAAAGTTGGCCATAGGAACTCTTCAACTAAGCAATATCCTCGTCGTGTTTGTGCTTATTAGATTTGTTTTGACAAACTATAGCTCAAGAAACATTTGAAGTCCACTGTTGGACATCCGCCAGTTTGGCAGGTCCAAACTGTGTAGTGAATACAAGCCATAATCAGCGTTCTGTGAAATTTGAACTCGAGACAGTTAACAGTTGTTCATGAGAAGACGATCCTGGCTGCAGCATCAGGTCAAGGTCACCTTATTATTGCATTGTCATCGGATGTACATACGTTTACCAAATTTCAACTCTATACGCTTAACAGTTGAGGAGTTCCCTTGTGAGAGACGATCCTCGCTGCAGCATCAGGTCAAGGTCACCGTATTATTGCATTGTCATCGGGTGTACATATGTGTACCAAATTTCAACTCTATACGCTTAACCATTAAGGAGTTCCCTTGTGAGAGACGATCCTGGCTGCAGCATCAGGTCAAGGTCACCACATTATTGCATTGTTATCGGGTGTACATATGTGTACCAAATTTCAACTCTATACGCTTAACAGTTGAGGAGTTCCTTTGTGAAAGACGATCCTGGCTGCAGCATCAGGTCAAGGTCACCACATTATTGCATTGTCATCGGGTGTACATATGTGTACCAAAATTTCAACTCTATACGCTTAACCATTGAGGAGTTCCCTTGTGAGAGACGATCCTGGCTGCAGCATCAAGTCAAGGTCACCACATTATTGCATTGTCATCGGGTGTTTATATGTGTACCAAATTTCAACTCTATACGCTTAACCATTGAGGAGTTCCCTTGTGAGAGACGATCCTGACTGCAGCATCAGCTCAAGGTCACCACATTATTGCATTGTCATCGGGTGTACATAAATGTCCAAATTTCAACTCTATAAGCTTAACCATTGAGGAGTTCCCTTGTGAGAGACGATCTTGGCTGCATATATATATATACATAGAGGAGTTCTCTTGTGAAAGACAATCCTGGCTGCAGCATCAGGTCAAGGTCACCACATTATTGCATTGTCATCGGGTGTACATAAATGTCTAAATTTCAACTCTATACGCTTAACCATTGAGGAGTTCCCTTGTGAGAGACGATCCTGGCTGCAGCATCAGGTCAAGGTCACCACATTATTGCATTGTTATCGGGTGTACATATGTGTACCAAATTTCAACTCTATACGCTTAACAGTTGAGGAGTTCCTTTGTGAGAGACGATCCTGACTGCAGCATCAGGTCAAGGTCACCACATTATTGCATTGTCATCGGGTGTACATATGTGTACCAAAATTTCAACTCTATACGCTTAACCATTGAGGAGTTCCCTTGTGAGAGACGATCCTGGCTGTAGCATCAAGTCAAGGTCACCACATTATTGCATTGTCATCGGGTGTTTATATGTGTACTAAATTTCAACTCTATACGCTTAACCATTGAGGAGTTCCCTTGTGAGAGACGATCCTGGCTGCAGCATCAGGTCCAGGTCACCATATTATTGCATTGTCATCAAGATTACTTAAGTGTACAAAATGTCAGCTTATTCCGATAACGTAAACTACTAGTTCACAATTGACTTACAATGCAGCGGGCGGCACTCGCGCTCGCATTACCCAGAAACCGCCTTTGATTCCGACTGACTACGTGTCCGTGAGCGGTTGTCGGAACGCACATTGTATGAAGCTTTAATTCTGTATTTTGTGGCTAAAGATACGAAACGGCAACGTCGCGGCTGCTTTCAGCCAATCCGATCGTTTGCTGTGCTCTGATTGGCTCATTTGAATCGGATTAACATTTTCCGTAGCTATCGCAAGGTGGATTTGTATATCGGATCAACTTCGGCGAACGTTAGTAAGAAGTCCCGTGAGTGTAGATGTTGATCCGGTCGGAGCCACATTAGTTACCAGAGATGCATATTGGATCAACAAAAGGCGCCGGATCAACATACATTTTCGGATCAACAAAGTGCTCGCGTGAAGTCGCGCCTGATCAACATTTACCGTAAAGGTATCTAATTTACCGTAAAGGTATACATATTGATCTATATTAAATGCACAATCTATTTAAAAGGTAATTGGATTAGGATTAATGCTGTATTGTTTAAAAATGCTTCGTAAATAAGCCATTATTTCTCGTAAAAAGTAAATGATACAAAATGATTATTGTAGGTTATCCCTAAGACATATACCATCGCGGACTTTTTTGTAGTTAAGGTGTACAATACTGTACCTAGTATATTATTTTGATCTATCTCGTAGGGTTCAGCCAGCGTTATGCAATCTCGAAATAGATGTTGTATTCGAAATTGGCACCCCCGAAAACCATTGACTGCTAGTTAGCAGTTAAGTTAAGATTAAAAAGATTAAGATTATGTTTTCTTCCTGTCCAAATTTACCTTTAAAAAAACAATCGAAGCTATCAAGTGCGATAATTAAGTAGTGCAGAAAATACAAAGTAATCAGGTGGTGGTCTACACATTATATAATTATTAAATACATTCAGTATTTTTTCTCATTTAAAGAGCAGCATTCAATGACTCACGCTCATTGCAAGGTTAAATTCTTAATAAGGCTTAATTCTTGGGTGGGTATGGGTTTTGAATTAAGTTCTAGGTAAGGAAAAGTTTATTTTGTTAAAAGTTGGTTAGTGTTCCGTTTATAGCGTTTTATTTTTATTTCTCAATAGGGTCACAAAATATTGTGACCTCTTTTTTTCTATTTATAAAAAAATGTTTACATTTATGCAGAAACCTGTAATTGGCTTTACTATAAGCATCAGTAGATAAGGCACACATAGTATATATAAGCTGTTGGTTTCTATAAATAAATAAATAAATAAATGTATCGGCACCCCCGAAATGGTTGGAAAATAATACCCATAATTGATTTTACATAAAAAGTCACGTCCGCCAATGTTGGATTGGTTGCCACGAACTCGAACTCGAACTCGAACTCGGACTCGGACTCGGACTCGAACTCGAACTTGAACTCGGACTCGGACTCGGACTCGGACTCGGACTCGGACTCGGACTCGAACTCGAACTCGAACTCGGACTCGGACTCGGACTCGGACTCGGATTCGGACTCGAACTCGGACTCGGACTCGGACTCGAACTCGAACTCGAACTCGAACTCGAACTCGAACTCGAACTCGAGCTCGAACTCGAACTCGAACTCGAACTCGAACTCGAACTCGAACTCGAACTCGAACTCGAACTCGAACTCGAACTCGAACTCGAACTCGAACTCGAACTCGAACTCGAACTCGAACTCGAACTCGAACTCGAACTCGAACTCGAACTCGAACTCGAACTCGAACTCGAACTCGAACTCGAACTCGAACTCGAACTCGAACTCGAACTCGAACTCGAACTCGAACTCGAACTCGAACTCGAACTCGAACTCGAACTCGAACTCGAACTCGAACTCGAACTCGAACTCGAACTCGAACTCGAACTCGAACTCGAACTCGAACTCGAACTCGAACTCGAACTCGAACTCGAACTCGAACTCGAACTCGAACTCAACAGTTCGAGTCAAGACTCGTTCGAGACAAGTTCGAGTTCGAGTTCTCTATACGCTTAACCATTGAGGAGTTCCCTTGTGAGAGACGATCCTGACTGCAGCATCAGCTCAAGGTCACCACATTATTGCATTGTCCGATGACTCGGTACCCGATGGTGTACATAAATGTCCAAATTTCAACTCTATAAGCTTAACCATTGAGGAGTTCCCTTGTGAGAGACGATCCTGGCTGCATATATATATATACATAGAGGAGTTCTCTTGTGAAAGACAATCCTGGCTGCAGCATCAGGTCAAGGTCACCACATTATTGCATTGTCATCGGGTGTACATAAATGTCTAAATTTCAACTCTATACGCTTAACCATTGAGGAGTTCGATCATTGAGAGACGATCCTGGCTGCAGCATCAGGTCCAGGTCACCATATTATTGCATTGTCATCAAGATTACTTAAGTGTACAAAATGTCAGCTTATTCCGATAACGTAAACTACTAGTTCACAATTGACTTACAATGCAGCGGGCGGCACTCGCGCTCGCATTACCCAGAAACCGCCTTTGATACTGATACCTTTGACACTTTGATACCTTTGACACTGACTACGTGTCCGTGAGCGGTTGTCGGAGCGCACATTGTATGAAGCTTTTATTCTTATTTTGTGGCCAAAGATACGAAACGGCAACGTCGCGGCTGCTTTCAGCCAATCCGATCGTTTGCTGTGCTCTGATTGGCTCATTTAAATCGGATCAACATTTTCCGTAACTATCGCAAGGTGGATTTGTATATCGGATCAACTTCGGCGAATGTTAGTAAGCAGTGAGTCCCGTGAGTGTAGATGTTGATCCGGTCGGAGCCACATTAGTTACCAGAGATGCATTGGATCAACAAAAGGCGCCGGATCAACATGCATTTTCGGATCAACAAAGTGCTCGCGTGAAGTCGCGTCTGATCAACATTTACCGTAAAGGGATCTCTATATATATAATATATAAATATATATATATAAAATATATATATATTTCTAAAAAATTAGATAGAAACCACCTGGGACCCCAGAGCTAGCAGCTACTTGGGCCAGCGTATAAGCATAGCTATCCAACGTGGCAATGCTGCTAGGCACCCTGCCTGATGGGGATGATTTGGGGCTAGTTTTTTAGTTATAGTTAGTAGTAGTTATATTTTATAGTTTTTTGTAAGTTTAATTTTAAGTAGCTAAAATTATTTTCTTATTTTTGTTTTTGTTTGTAAATAAATAAAGTCAAATATAATTGATTAGTATTAAGTTTCCGATTAAAAAAAGATTTAGCTTTGACATTGTTACAAATTCAGCTTTTTTTTAAATTAGACAACATCACATACATTATTCTGATATACCAAGTAAGAAGCTAAAGCACTCGTATTATGGAAATCAGAATCAACGACGTTACCACAACCACCCAGACCCGACACAATATCGAAAAGTTCGTTTTCGACATTGACCCGAGCGGGAATCGAACCCGGGACCTCAGAGTTAGCGCCGCCCAAAGTCGGGCTTGCAAGCCACTCGGCTACGGAGGTTGTCATTTTCGTTAACATGATCAAATGGCTAAGCACTCGCTCTAGGCGCTAGTTTATTTGTATGGCAAAACTTTTAATTCCCTAGTATTCCGCCAGGAGTAGCTGGCGTTGAAATTGAAATGCCTCCTGGTGGAAAATGAAACTCGGACTAGTGAGAAACAAGGAATAATAACAATTCCTGTGATTTTTTTTGTAGAGAGATTGCTGATTGCCTCAAACGGCATTTTTCAGTGTCACCGGGCTTTTTTGGGGGCGGCGAGGTACGTAAAGGGTACCTCAAGCCGTGTGAAACGAATCACCTTCGGAGGTTTTCTAGAGGGAACGCCATCACACACTTAAAAGTGCGTGTCACCGTGCCATGCTAGATTCTCCGAAGGGTTCGGATCGGATCGGGGAGCGGAACAACCCGAGGTCGCCTCTTAAGGCTCGGACCTCGGCTCGGGTTGACCGGGCCGTGGTGAAGGAGAGAAGCGCCCAGGTCCATGTCTGTGCCTGGTAGATATAGAGCGTGTGTGAACCGGTTCTTCGTAACCTTGTTCTACGAGTACGGTATGTTGGGCCTAAACTAGTGTGCATGTTTAGTATATTCTGTAAATGTGTAGTGGCATTTAGAGCACTGACACTTGACACTGGCACTTGACACTCTGATAAGTAATTTTAACAGTAACTTAACTTCATTAGATTTATCATCATCAGCTCATTATATGTCCCCACTGTAGAGGCACGAGCCTTTCCTACAGATGGATAGGGAGAACGGGTCATATACCACCACGCGGGCCCAGTGCGGATTGGTGGTTGTTAACGACTGCTAATGCAGCCGGGACCAACGGCTTTACGTGTACGAAACACGGAGGAGCTCGAGATGATAAATTTTTGGTCACCCATCCGATGACCGGCCTTTGCGAAAGTTGCTTAACCTCAGCACTCGCAGACCGGGCGCGTTAACCACTGCGCCATCGAGCATCTTCTTAATTATATAATTTAGAAAGAGATATTTAATTGAAATATGAATAATTGTAAAATAATCTCTTTAACAGTTTAACAAAGGCTAGACTGCGTGGGAGTTAGGACCAATCACTCAGCAAATATTTTACGTTAAACCTTTTTTTAAATGGAACCACCCACGTACGCACATATACTATAACAAGTCCTGATACAATCTAGTTAAGTTGGATTAGAAAGACCTTTATCCATCCACTATGGTATAAGATAAATGGTATAATTAAATAATAATATATAAATATAATTGTTAAGGAATTGAGGAATTATTATTTAGATTTAAACAAAAATCTTAAATCTACGTAAGAAACATATATAGTTTGTGTAATATGGGACGGCCAAGCGGGCGTCCCGCTGGAAGGGCGATAAGGGCTCCAGATCCAGATCGACCAGTGGTCGGAGCTGGTAGAAAGATTAGCGTCTTGTTGTGTCGGAGGAGGAATATGTATTAGTCCTAGAATATAACAAAAAAAATACTAAAACTTGTGATGACCAACCCGCATTTGACAAGCGTACAACCCCTATGGATTTTGATTCCCTTGAGAGTGTCGAAATATACGTTTTTTGCGACATAAACGGCCGTATCTTTTTTTTTCGTTAACTTAGAAGTTTGATTTTTTCAAAGGTTCAAGGGACCGCAGACCAGAGTGGTTTTAATTTCAACTCGATACCTTCACGCGTTTCCGAGATAAAGGGTCTTGACAGACAGACAGACAGACAGACAGACAGACAGACAGACAGACAGACAGACAGACAGACAGACAGACAGACAGACAGACAGACAGACAGACAGACAGACAGACAGACAGACAGACAGACAGACAGACAGACAGACAGACAGACAGACAGACAGACAGACAGACAAACGGACAGCAAAGTGATGCTATAAGGGTTCCGTTTTTTCCTTTTGAGGTACGGAACCCTAATAAAAAATTGAAAAAACTTGATTTCGATGATTGAGGCTTTTGCCCTGTCGCGGTACAGTACGAGTATGTCGGCTATTTGCACATAATATGAACGCGGTTTCCTTGTCACTCATATCAATTAACCAACGTCATCAGTCTCTCTCATCGTCTCAGTCTCTTAGGTATGGACATACACAGTGACCTCAACCCGAAGAGCTATCATCATGTTGATGTTGAGATGTTGAGAGCATCATAACAATAGCCTCACGTAAACTCGGAATCCTGAACAAAGTGAAGCGGTTCTTCACGCCTGAGCAACGTTGTCTTTTGTATAAGACTCAGGTGCGGTCCTGCGTGGAGTATTGCTCTCATCTTTGGGATGGATCCGCCAAGTACTTGCTCGAAGCTCTTGACAGGTTGCAGAGACGTGCTGTCCGTTTTATCGGTAACGATGACGTTACGACCAGTCTAGAGCCGTTACAGCTACGTAGGGATATTGCTTCCCTTAGAGCTTTCTACCGCCTTTACCACGGTGAATGCTCTGAGGAGCTCTTTGACCTCATTCCTCCCTCTCCATTCTTTTCCAGATCGACGCGTGCAGGTCTGAGAAGCCACCCTCATACCGTGCTGACCATCAACACACGTACCAAAAAGTTTGGACAATCGTTCCTTTGCCCAACTGCCCGTATGTGGAATGCGCTTCCCGCACACGTGTTTCCCTCCTCTTTCTCTACCGGGTTATTTAACACATTCAGTGCCGGACCCCGCACATGTGCGAGGCGACAATTAAATTTCTATTGTGTCTGGTTTTAAGGCAGTCAACGTGTTAAGCGGGGCGTGAAAAAGCTTTTATGCAGGCCGCCATAGTGTGAGCGTTCGGCATAGCGTGGTAGCGCTGTGATAAACGCTTTCACTTCTTCAAATGTATGAAGTAGTATGAGGCATGCCACGATTTGCCGCTCGCAATTTTTTTTCCGGAACAAGTTTTTTCTTCTAGGTATGTGCTGAAGAAGAAGCTTACCTTCCTTCTGCAGTCTTCTTGTCTGCTTATGGTTTGGGACTGTAGGGAAGGTTCTTCAGCAGTGGGGACATAAAATGAGGTGATGATGAGGACTTACCTCATCATAGTCCGGAGTGCGGACAACGTTCGGTGGGGCCTTGGTGACCACCCGGCCGTACGCTTCACGAGGCAGCGTGGGGTACTGGTATCTAAACCTGGAAACAAAAGCGATGATTAACAAAGGAGTTACGTAAGATACTACACTGATTACGCTTAATTCGATTGGGAAGAGCGCTTATTCGAAAACCAGAGATTTTGTATTCAGGGTGCCTATGTTTACTATCCGTATTCTATTGATTACGTTTACGAAAACGAAAATTAGTATGGCGTTGGAGGCAGTGCCTCCTGGCGGCATATGAGAAGAGTTAAAATTTTACTTCACGTTCTTTAATAAGTAAGTTGACTTATCACATATTTATATATTAGGTCCTTACCTATGAAATTGACGTTTTGTATGAAGATTTTTCATTTTCAGATTCATCGAATGGAAAGAGCAGCCGGGTATGAAACACTCCAAATCCTTCCTAGGCGAAAACGCCTTAGGACGGAGTAAGTTCATATGCGGAGGCAGCAGAAGGCAGGCCCGATTAACCATCATCGGTGCCTTGACAGGGCATTATGCCACAAAACAAATGCTTCACAGAATGCACCTTTCAACAAATAGTTTGTGTAGGGCATGTGGAGAGCAAACCGAGTCAATGCAGCACCTACTGTGTGACTGCGACTCTCTGGCTAGGAAAAGAATGGGACTCCTGGGGTCGGCCTATCCGAAACCGGAGGACTTCAGTCCCTTCGCTCTTAAGGACGTTGCCAGACTTATGGCATCTATCTTTACAGAGGAGAAAGAGTGAAATGATGGGGTTGCACAAAAGATCCCAATGGGTTGAAGTGTTACTGGGAGGTGGAAACCTCGGCAGACCCCACTAAGATAAGATAAGATGAAGATTTTTTCTATAATTAAATTTTTAATACTAACGTTTTTTCTAAATTTTCTTGGCATCTATTTATGTTAACACTATTGTAGAGTAGTGTGTTTGTTTCACTAGCTAAATACAGCAGACATTAAAAAGAAAAAAATCAAGATCCTTCAAAGCTACAATGAAACAAAAGGTGAATTCCGCGATCAAAAAGAAGTCAATTTAAAAAAAAAGTTGGGCGATAAAGACACAAAATAAATTATCATTATTAGTCCTGAAGCTTAAGTAACATAGTCCTAATTCTTTAATTATACACCTTTGTGTATAATAATATTACTAACCGGTATTGACTTTTAGAAGTAATACACCTATTAATAAGTGAGAAAAATGCTCCAATTTCATAGGTAAGGACCTATTATTAAATATAATGGACAACATCACATACATTATTGTTCTGACCCCAAGGTAAGTAGCTAAAGCACTCGTTTTATGGAAATCAGAAACAACGACGGCACCACAACCACCCAGACCCGACACAATCTCGAAAAGTTCGTTTTCGACATTGACCCGACCGGGAATCGAAACCGGGACCTCAGAGTTAGCGCCGCCCAAAGTCCGGCGTGCAAGCCACTCGGCTACGGAGGTCGTCAAACTGTTTGACAATTTTTACAAATACAAATAATACAAATAAATTTATTTGATAAATGCTTTCTTACAAACTAAAAAATACAGTGGAAAATAGTGTTACCTAAATATAGGCATAAATTTCAAGGAGGCTGAGATTTTCTATGACCCCACACTAGGCAATACCTGACCTGTGGCGGTCAAGTAAGACGTTTTCAAAAGTTAAACGGAGGTAATCCACTTTGAGCACCCGCCTTAATAGCACCTGCACGAATAGCACCTGGCCTAGTCCACATTCAGCACCTATTGATATTTTTGGCAGGTGCTATATTAGTGGATTCAAATGTATTTTTACGTTTTTGTCCACGAACAGCACCTACAATACAGCAGCCTAGTGCTGACTACGTTTGTTAGACAAGAACGGGTGCCAGCAGTAATTAATAAAATATAAAATAAAATAGAGTTATAAATTGTTGTAAAAGGTGCATCATATTCGCATATATCTACTTTAGTACCTCCATGAAAGTCTCCGTAAATGTATAGCTCCACGTCAAAAGAAGTGAGCGAATCTTGAGCCTCAATTCTCAAAGAGCATCTCTTAATTTCGCATAGCTCCAAAATGCGGTTTTGTCATCATCAGCTTATAAACATCCTACAACTAGGATCAAACCTTTTAACATAGCCATCAGTGGTGAGGATTGTGGATGAAGTGACCATCCACCTTCAGCTATCAACTTAACACCAGGTGAGATGAAAGTACCAAGTGCTTATCCACAAGACTTAATGTGTCTTCCGAAGAGCGAAGACAACAAATACAATCATAAACATCCTACGAACCTTTGCTTGACCTTTAAACTCTACAGTCACAAACAAATAGTATTTTTTTCATTTATAACGATAACAATCTGTTTTAAACTAAGTCTATTTTACGCGCCTGACCTGCCGCTTGATCCCCGGTACAGTCCGTAGGTATAACAATAGCCTCAATCGGGTACACGGGTGCATTCAGCGTTGACTGTACACTTCACAATTGCGTAGGGTTGTCAGCTGACCTTTAACTGCTGTTTACTTTGTTTTTAAATAATAAAGAACCTTTTATTTTTTTTAATGCACTCTTTCTCTTGGCATTTACGTTTTTATACTGAAAATAGCTTTACGAGTTACGTAGAGTTGTCAGCTGACATTTAACTGTTATTTACTTTGATATGAAATGAAAAAGAACCTTTTTTAAACAATAACATCGCAGCGCTCACGTGTATTTTCGTTTGGCTACGAAATTCGCAGTTATATTCGTTGTAATGGGTAAGTAATAAAAGGTCGGCTAACTTTAACTTTCCTTGACGCAATAAGTGAGTAGCCCAACGGATAGATGTTCAAGTTGAATGCGATGGCGATGGCGATGGTATAATGACGTTCATAAGAGCTATTTGTAGCCTAAACTGAATAAATGATTTTGAATTTCGAACTTCGAATTTTGAATTTTTTTAATTTTGAATGCGATATCGCTTCGTGATTCAAACCTCTCATATGGTTCTTTTTGGTGAGAGTTTGCTGATTCCCTCAGGCGGCGTTTTCAGCTTCACCGGACTTTTTTGGGGGCAACGAGAAACTTAAAGGGTTCCTCTTGCAGTGAGATCGAAACACGGTCCGATGTTTTGACCCCGTTTTCAACTACATTTTCCGAGAGGTTCTGACCGGATCTCATATTAGCGTTTTGTGATTCGGCAACTGACACTGGCTGACTACACAACCCAACTAGCAAAGTACCCTTACAAAGAAAAGCTTGCAAGATCTATGGTCTCATATAAGGATTAGATGTGTTATAAATAAGAGAGAAACCCTTATAAAAGCATGTTGTAAGTCTATTTAAGCTGTAAGAGAATTAATACTTGTATAATGTTCTTAGAGGCATCTGTAAGAAAATCTTATACAATATTAACCAGGGCAGTGGTGTTATAAGCGCACTTTATAAGTATTATTACACTTGATTCTTAATTAGCACTTTGAAATGCATTTGTAAGTCCATTCGGCCTTAGAAATGACTTCACTAAGTGTTTTATTAGACTACGACTCTTATATTACTCTTACAGTATTTAAAGAGTTATTTAGGACCGAATAAAGAGTAGTAGCACGTTAACAGTTTACAAGCGACTTGGCAATATAGCAATATGGCCTCATAGATGAGTTTAATTGACTTATCGAGTGCTATATAAGCTTAAAGAAGAATACTGGACTTATACTACTCTGATAAAGGATTTATAAGTCATAGTTGACGGTAATGGCGACATTTTGAAATATTTTACAAAAAAATAAATTTATTAAAAATTTGAAGACATACTTTTGAAAAGGCCCGTAAAGATATTGTTATTAAAATTTCAAAACAATCGAGATAAACTACTTCGCAAACTATAACCGTATATAGTGTGTGGCAAATACAGGATTAAGAAAATATACACACTAGCGTTTTGTTATTATCCACAATTAATACATAATACTTACGTTTTTGGTGAGTCTTTGTATTATTTTTATAAAACGTTCATAGCATTTTTATTTATAGGTCATTTGCCCTCAAATCACACTATTGTAAGTCACTTGTCAGTTTGTTTGGTCTTATAAAAGCATTAACAAGAGTTTTCTAAGATTGAAAATACACTTCTCAAGACCGATATAAGACAATTGAAAGGATGAATAGGATTATAAAGTGCGCCCAAATCCACACTTACATCAGCTATTAAGTATGATATAAGACTGTAAAAAATATGGTCTTGGGATATTTGTAAGATCAAATTTTGCTAGTTGGGAAGTTCCTTTTTGAAGTGCCCTTAGGCGAAGTAAACGATAGACCAAGGGCAAATCCCTGCTATTTGCCCTTGTTTGAATCATTGTCAGTGAGTCCAACAAATAAGGGACCTGCTAGTGCAAACAAAGATTTGCCATATTAATAAAATTATACACAATGTTGATTCAATGCAATGTAAGCATTGCTAGTATTTTCAGTACTAATTAAAAACTTACTTTACAACTGAAATTGTCGAATAAAAAATGTAAGTATACTTAGTTACATTTTTTTATTATATACTAGTTGCCGCTCGCGGTTTCACCCGGGTGGTTCCCGTTCCCGTGGGAATATCTAAATAAAAAGTATTCTATGTGTTATTCCCGGTTATAAACTATCTGTATGCCGAATTTCATCCTAATCCATTCAGTAGTTTTTACGTGAAAGAGTAACAAACATCCATACTTACAAACTTTCGCATTTATAATATTAGTAGGATTTTACGGGTATGCACAGAGCCTTGATCTCACCTGATGTTAAGTGATGATAAGGCTAATGATGGAAGCGCAATTTACCCGGTATCCTCAACTACTGAGGCACACGGCTATCTTATCTCTAGCTGCCGGAACACAACAATGCTACAAACATTGATGTTATGGCGATATATTTAGATAAGGTGATGGTAGCTAGCCAGGCGGGCAAACCGAGTACACAAACATGTACCCCCTGCTGGGAATCGAACCCGCGACCTCTGGGTCTAAAACGGTGGTCTTAGCCACTAGACCCGGTATATCATACTAATATTATAAAGAGGAAAGCTTTGTATTTTTGTATGCTTGCAACGAATAAACTCACAAACTACTGGACCGATTTAAAAAATTCTGTCACCATTAGAATGCTACATTAGCGCTGAGTAACAGAGGCTATATTAAAAAAATGTCCACCCGAAGAATTGAAATTTGATGCAAATTTTATAGCAAACAAAATACAAATATATTTTAAAGACCGTTTCGGGTAAGCACCTTGACTTTCGCCATACCTGAAGTTAAGTGATGAAAAGGCTGATAGTGGCGCTCTTCAACCGGAATCGTCAACTACTGAACACTGACTATCTACTCGATCCGATCCGAACCCTTCAAAGAATCTAGTAGGGCACGGGGACACGCACTTTTAAGTGTGCGATGCCGATCTCTCTAGAAAACCTCCGAAGGTGATTCGTTTCACACGGCTTGAGGTACCCTTTACGTACCTCGCGGCCCCTAAAAAGTCCGGTAACGCTGAAAATGCCGTTTGAGGCAATCAGCAATCTCTCTTAAAAAAATACCGTCTATCTTATTTCTAACTGTCGGAACACAGCAATGCAATTCTAACATTGATGTTATGGCTGCATATTTCGATAAGATGGCGGTAGCTATGGGCCTAATATCAAGCTGTAAGTAAATAAATTGAATACCCTATAACTATCCCACTGCTGGACAAAGGCCTCCATAATTGAAATCAAGACATTACTACAACTGATGAGTAATGGCTTTATCACCACGCTTGCCAAATGCGGGTTGGTGATCACAAACCCGGGCTATGCATCGAACAATCCGAAACACACTTTTGCCCGACCTGGGAATTGAACCCGGGACATTTAAGTATGAGACCGGTGGTTTAACCACTAGACCATAGAGGTGGTTAGAGAAAAAATTAAGGTTGTGATAAAGGACGTTTTACCTGGGCGCAGCACGAGGCATGGCAGTATAAACAGGCCACTCGTTGTACATCAGCGGGTCGCGGTAAGAGCTGACTTCGTTCATTATTTCCGGGGCCCTTGCCTGTCTTTTTGAAAATCTGGGGACAAAATAAAGAAGATAAGTTAACTATAAGTGTAAAAACACACTATGCCGAAGGTACGCGACCGAAGTTCCGCGGCTGATTTTACGTTCCGACGTATTCGGTTCTTCGTCGGCAATCGAAACGAACTTCGGTCGCGTATAATGTATGTTCTATAGAATAAGTTGCCGCTGAACTTACGCCCGACCGTAGTTAGGCTGTACGCTATAACGCAACGTAATTTCGGTATTATGTGTCGTCAGTAGTTCAAATAGCATTGCAGGCGTAATCATGATGAACTTCAGTCGCGTAATTTCGGCATAGTATGTTCCTACACTAAAATTATTAAGACATCACCACTGGAACAGGCGCTTTTTATGCAGTTTTAAGCATTTGGAGGTGCTGATATCAACATAATCGTCATCATCAGCTCATTTTATGTCCCCACTGCTGGGGCACGAGCCTTCCCTATGGATGGATAGGGAGAACGGGCCATAAACCACCACGCGGGCCCAGTGCGTATAGGTGGTTGTTAACGACTGCTAATGCAGCCGGAACCAACGGCTTTACGTGCCTTCTGAAGCACGGAGGAGCTTTATCTAGATGATATGGTCACTCATCCGATGACCGGCCTTTGCGAAAGTTGCTTAACCTCAGCACTCGCAGACCGGGCGCGTTAACCAATGCGCCATCGAGCTCCTCCGAGATATTAACATACATTAGCTTAAATACGAGTATACCTATGTGTTATTTATCAACAAAATTATTTATATTGGTATATTGTTAGTTTATTCTAACTAATATTATAATGGCGGAAGTGAGTTTGTTTGTTTATTGTTTGATACGCTTTCACGCGTAAACTATTTAACAATTTTTTTGTATTGTTGTCATAGAAACTGTCAAAACGGTACGAGGTCCGTCAGGTTAGCTAATTAGGTAAGTACTAGCGGCCGCTCGCGGTTTCACCCGCGTGGTTCCCATTCCCGTGGGAATATCTGGATAAAAACTATCCTATGTGTTAATCCAGGTTATAAAGCAGCAGTCGGCAGCAGTCGGCAGCAGTCGGCAGCTAGAGATAAGATAGCCAGTGCCTCAGAAGTTGAGGATCTCGGGTAAATTGCGCTTCCATCATTGGCTTTATCATCACTTAACATTAGGTGAGATCAAAGCTCTGTGCATACCCGTAAAATCCTACTAATATTATAACCGCAAAAGTTTGTAAGTATGGATGTTTGTTACTCTTTCACGTAAAAACTACTGAATGGATTTGGATGAAATTCGGCATACCTACTTATCAGTTATTCAGTAGTTTTTACGTGAAAGAAGAACAAACATCCATCCATACTTACAAACTTTGCGCGTTTATAATATTAAGTAGGATATTACGCAGACGCTTCTCTTGCCTATTCTAGACTATGCGGAAGTTTCTGCCATTGACGTCAATGAGGATCTTTTGCACAAACAGCAGCGTCTGCAGAATCTTTGCATAAGGTTTATATATGGCCTGCGCAAGTTCGATCATGTGTCTGATTTCAGGACCAAACTTGGATGGCTTCCAATCAGATTGCGACGTGAGGAGCATGTTCTCACGCTCATAATTAACGTGCTGTATGACCCTTGCACCCCTCCCTACCTTAAGGAACGTTTCCAATTTCTTGGTACGGATCACAATCGTGAGCTTAGGTCTAGGGTTGACTGATTTAACCTATCTTGATTGATATGATTGATTGATTATCTATATATTAATACGTGAAGAAAAACCTTTGTAGTATTCATATGAAATTTCGCACACTAATAGTTTATATAGAAAAGGAGTACAGAATGTTAATATTTTTTTTTAAATTATGCATAAAAAATACATTAAATCAATAAAACAAACATTACACACACTACCATGTATGTGACAGTCACGCATATGTATGTGATTGACACACACGCATCGTTTCAAAAATTTCAAAAATGGAAGAGGAGCGGCCGATATCTGTCAAATCCTCAGAATAGAGGTCAAATCCTTAGAGCATTAAGTTGGTTAATGCTCTAAGGGTCAAATCCAATCCAAACTCACATTCTATCTTTTTTAATTTTTCATTGCTTAGGATACAATCCGTGCAGCCTTAAAATCAGCCATAATAAAATTACGGTCGAATTTCGACCACTGGGCGACCACTAGTCTAATTTAATACATAAGTAAAGCGAAAATTTCGTGACTGTTTTTTTAGCAAATTGCGCGCACGAAGAACTAGAATGAGATTAGTTTCAATTTCGAAATTCCGATTTCAATAATTCTTTCACCATTAAAATGCTACAACATAAACATAGGCTAAAAAAAATTACCACCCGTGCGAAGCCGGGACGGGCCGCTAGTCATACTAATATTATAAAGAGGAAAACTTGGTGTTTTTGTATGTTTGTAACGAATAAACTCAAAAACTACTGGACCGATAAAAAAATGCCTTCGTGGAGCTCAACATGATAATAGGTCACCCATCCGATAACCAACCTTTGCGAAAGTGACTTAACTTGCACGATCGCAACCCAGAAGCTCTCTGTTTGTTTCAAACAATTGTTTCGATAATTCGTATTGATCTAATAATGACTTAAATAGTTTATTGTTGGCGTGAGCTAATTTAATAATTGAATGCTTACCTAATTAATTTCCCGTTCCTATTATAATGTGCATATTGTCCAAATGCTATTTGATTGAATGTAATGTACCTAACCTAACCTACGTGATATCAATACGTCGTCGTTATTGATATCAACCAGTAAGTAATTAAACAGCTTATAAGGCCCACTGCTGGGCAAAGGCTTCCATTATTGAAATCAAGTCATCGCTACTGTTGCTGACTGACTGTGGTGAAACCTTCTTTATATATTTATTATTTTCTCAACAATTACAAAACATATGAAAGTGATATTTGATGACATGATTTTTCATTTAATTGACTTCATTTTGTTAGTTGCAGAAACACGATTTTTCAACTTTTATAACAGAGAAAAAAATATCAAAGTGACCTCTTTTAAAACATAGATTCACATTTTACAGGCTAACCAGACCGATTTAAGCATCAAATCTTAGTAGATTAGTTTTAACACACACTTCAAAATTGTAGTTCATTTTTCTATAATAATTTGTAGTTTTAATTTGAAGGAAAAAAAAACAGTTTTTCTTATGGTACGGGGCGCAAATGCTCGTATCAAATCGTATGAGATGTATTGTTTAGCGATGCGTCGCCTTAAACAGGCAAACAGAATCCACAAAAACGTATACGAATTTGAAACGATGCGTTTAGAAGATCTTGACGCAAAACGACAAATACGAAAGACGCGGCCAAAACTATCTTATGACTACACTTACAATGACCGTGGTCAGTTGTACTGTGCGACCTGTAACCGAACCTTCAAGACCAAGTTCGGCTTTGCAAGTCACATCAGGGCGCACACCAGGGGGGTAACCACGAGCTCTTATAGCATTATTATTGCAGTTGTGAAAACGAGACGCGTGTAGCGGCGAATATACTCGCGTCTCTTTTCCACAGCTGCAATAATACTGCTATAAGAGTTCATAGTCAGGGGGCAGGAGATGACGCCATGAGTGTCGCCATCGGCGGATACGCCGTGGAGGACATCATCATCATAATATTTATTATGTCAATTCTCTTTTTTATTGGTTTTTAAAATATGATTTGTCAAGGGGTTGTCACAGAGGTTTGGTGGGTTGATTGTCAATTGTCTGCCTTGGTCTGTAATTAAATATCTGTACTTTTAAATACTTGTCTCCATCATTATCATTAGCACCCGTAATACAGTCCACTACTCATACATACCACTAGCTATCAGCTACAATTGATGGGTAATGGCTTAATCACCACGCTTGCCAAATGCGGGTTGGTCAATCAACCAGTGCAGACGTATAATTTCGATTGGATTGATAAGCTATTATGAAAAAATCTCCGCTGTCGAATTAATTTAAGATAGGGTCATTACCCTATTATTATTACACTACTGGTGCCATTGCACCACTAGCTAGCATTTTAATAGTGTACCAATGAAGTAGATAAAAGAAGACGTGCCTTCCAAAGCACAGAGGAGCTCGAGATGATAAATTTTTGGTCACCCATCCGATGACCGGCCTTTGCGAAAGTTGCTAACCTCAGCACTCGCAGACCGAGCGCGTTAACCACTGCGCCATCGAGCTCCTCTGGTGTACTTTAATAAGTACTAAACATGACTGTGTATGCCGCTTGTAAACGTACACTATGAAGATCCAATTAATTAGAGGATAATGAGTGGTCAGGTTTTGCGGAAAACCCTTTCAGGCTCAGGCTAATGATGACGTTGCTTTCAGATTTTATATTATGCATATTACATTCCAACCCTAAGCTATAGTTTGGGGGTGGAAATGACCTGCATTATTAATAATGTTGTTTGCGAATGAAATCTTCAAACCCGTTATTATAAGTAAGACAATATTATTATAAACCGTAATCGACGTTTCCAATATACGCACTTTACGAATTTCTTAAATTACAAGACATTTTTTTTGTAAAATTGTTTAATTTAAGCATCATTGATTTTATATATAAGACAAATCATTAATAAGCCGGGTCATTTCGACCGTTAGACGTACTTCACTTCGTGTTGGAAGAATTATCTTATGTATGTACTTACATATTACATTACATACACATTATGTATCTACATCCAACCACACAAACAAAATGCATTTCAATGACATTGTATTTATAATCTCTAAGCACGATAAACTATATCAAAACTCTGGTAAACAAGAAAAACAAAAAAAAATCAAATAAAAAAAATAAGTGTAATATTCCAAGATCAAATTGGAAGCTGAGACCGTGACGCCTTTAAGATAAAATATCCGGAGCAGCGACACATATTTACATAATTACTCGAAAGAACTGTTCCTGAATATCAATGCTCCTTTTTCTTTTCCCAACACTTGATAAATGGGTTTCTGTGCTGTTTTCTTAATGCCTAAATGGTCACAATCTAAATTAAGTGTCGAGCTAGCTTGCGCATAATAACGTCGTATTTTCGGGTTAAAACTGTCGGTAGAAAACAAAAAGATTTTTATTCGAAAATAAACAATGCTCTTTATATTTACAAGATAAAATTTTACTAGAAATAATCAAATAGCCTCTGAAGCTCGAGTGGGAATTGGACCCACGACCTTTGGATAACCGATCCAATGCTCTGCTGAGCTACCGAGGTCACAGAAGACTCGTTGAATTTTTCTAGTAGTTTGTGGTTCACGCTGCAAGCCAGCGGTACTACGTCACGTTGGAGTTACTACGTCACTGTGGATATAAGACATTTGCAAGTGTTTATCAATTGATAAAGACTTATTTCCTTCAAATATTTCTATTGACATTGGAAATGTCTTTTCGTTCGCTCCAGTGTAGGCTCTGATTTCACGAAAAAGTGCGATCCCCTTACATCTCGGAGAGTTGTGAAGATATGATATTCAAAAAAATTCAATTTATTTCGAATTTTTGAGTTTGGCGCTCGTTATTTTGAAAACAAAGAATGATAGCTAAAATTTGAGAAAAGCTCCTCTGAACAATTTAGTCTAAGATAACAGAAGCCTATTTGAAGGCTTCAAATGTGGAACTGATGTCGCATCCGCCTTACAGCCCTGACCTCGCACCCTGCGACTCAAATTCAAATTCAAAACTGGTCCAACTGCTTTGTACAGTGGTTTCAGCGAATGCAGAAATGCATTAATTGCGAGGAAATATACTTTGAAAAACGCTTTGAAAGACGCTTTTCGCAAGGTTTTTCTAAGACTCTGGGCAAGCAAGTGTTGACGTACTAATCTGCAGTCACTGTCCTTTGATCTTCAAGCGATACCGTAGTGTATATCCCGATTTTCTAAAAAAGGAAGCAACCATTTTTTACCGATGTTTCGACTTTTCTTAACTTATTCTTTCGGGTTAGCAGTACACCCAAGTTTCGTCACCTGTCACGATATTATAGACAACCAATGACTGTCCTCCGTTAAACTTTTTTATCATTATACGCATTGAGTTAAACTAATTATATCAATGATTTTACGGCACCACTGGACACGCAGTCGTTTCTGGTCCTCTGTTAAGTCATGCGGTATCCATCGAGTGCAAAGCTTCCGAATCTTCAGATGCACATGTAAAAAGTTTTGCACTTGGCTCATTCCGATGCCTAACAAAGCACGAATTTGCTAGCAAGTAATTTTTTTGTTAGTTCAAAAAGTTGTCATACGGTGTCAATATTAGAGTCTGTAACCGCAGTCGCCGGCCGACCTTCATGTACCTCGTCATGTAGATGATCTCGTCCACGTCTAAATTCTCTAAACCACGAATACACAGAGCTGCGACATAGTGCTTCATCACGAAATGCCAATTGAAGTCTCTGGCAACTCTCATGTTGACTTAAGCCACCACGAAAATCATAAAAAAATCTTGAACGAAAATGTTCACGAGTTAAATTCATTTTGATAGCGACACACAATTTACGACAACAAAAGGACGTCACGATTGAAAAACAAATGACAGTCTCGCAAATTAAAAAGTAACATGTTCCCAAAGAGTTCCATTTTCGAATTCCATAATTGTTTTTTTAACTATTTTATTGTAAGTGGCCAGATCCAGAAACTTTCAGTATACCCCACGTAATAGTGGGTAGTGGGTAATGGTCTCGGTGGCCGAGTGACAAAGCGATCGGCCCGATACCTGAAAGCCCTAGGTTCAATTCCCAGGTTGGGCTAAGTTTGTTTCGGATTTTTCGATGTATATAGCTCGAGTTTATAATCACCAACCCGCATTTGGCAGGCGTGGTGATTAAGCCATTACCCATAAATTGTAGCAATGACTTGATTTCAATTATGGAGGCCTTTGCCCAGCAATGGGACAGTTATGGGCTAAAAACTAACTAATAGTTGAAACTTCTCTGAGAGTAGAAACCATAAAGAAGCCAGATATTGTGTTGGCTGGTGGCACTCTCGAAGCTCTTGGGACTGCACTGCAAGACTAGATTATTCTGGATTAATACAATATAACTACTATGTCTTAGAACTCTGACCCTCCGAATTATGAAATACAGTGGTTTTCATATTTCAAAGATGATGATAAACAGATGAAGGCAAAACAACTACCCGTGGTGATGTTGAGAAGACTTGAAATAAAACAACTAATACAAGGACTTCTTGGCGGGAAAGTGAAGTCATTTCTAAAATTTGTGTTATGTCGAATATGAATGTGAAATAATGGTGGATTATTAACCGTTAAGTGTTCGTGAGTGTGCTTGCGTGTTGGCAAATGAAACAAAACAGTGCAACGTCACTTTCCAAATTCTCTCAAGAAGTACGCCCGAGGACTTAGTAAAGCCCCACATCTTTATTGGGATACTCGAGGGGTATATCATTTCTCACTTCTCATTTCTATTATCATTCATTATCATCATACAGGAAGGAAATATTGTTTATTTATGTATTACTTGTAAGAAAAATTACTTTGACACTGGCTAAATGTGCTAATCGTACGAAGCCATCAACTAAAAAGAAACTGTTACAAATATATTCGCTTTTTAATATATACTGGCACTTTTCCCGCGACTTGTCCACGTGGATTTCGTAGTTTTCCGCACAAAATTCACTATACATTTTAAACCAAAATCATGAAATTCAATACTTTGAAAAATTATAAATATTTTAGTCTATGTTACCCGCAAGGAATGTAGTATTGTAGCATTGAAAGAATTTTTGCAATTGGCCCCTTAGTTCCAGAGATTTCTTAACTCTAACAAACAAACAAATAAACAAACAAACAACCGTTACTTTTTTTATTAAAAGTATAGATTTATAGAATAAATGTAACAATTTTCAAGTGAAAATTTTTACGCATACGAATACTAGTTCACATAGATAAACTTTAGCAAATAATATGTTAAAAATAATTAATGAATGAATCAATCAATTTATTTCAACCAACTTGGGTCAATAACAACATTAATACAAAAATACACAAAATTAAAATTAAATCAATTAAATAAAATTACACTTATTAAAATAAAATTAAAGAAATAAAATTACAATCAATAAAATTCAATACAAATAAATCAATTAAAATTACACTAAGTCACATAAATAAAAATTAAATTAAATTACATCACAAGTAATTAAAAAAAAAAATGTAAAGAAACTTTGCTTTAATACGGACCAAGGACCTTGCAATTCGAGCAAGTGCTTTATAACTTTAAAAGGTGCTGTTAAAGTCGCTTTTGTGGTAGCACTTGCTCAATGAAAAGATAAATAAACAGGGAAAACGACCCGTATTCTAACCAAAACGTAAAGCATTGTCTGGATGTCGCTACACGCCGCTTTTGTTGAGAAAAACAACAATAATTTGATGTCTTTTTTTATTTAAAATGGCGGTCAGTGGTCCATTAGACCCCTTAGAAATGTGGGTTGTTTAATTACTCGTTCTATATTTTTTTGGATTTTATCTTATTGCAATTTCAAAAATATTTAACAAGGTATACAGAAATATTAACTGCGAATATATTCAGTGGCGGTAGCCAAAGTAACATTAATAAAACGATAGCGAAGTTCGAAAAGAATAAAATGTATGGGATTGTTATTGTGTTATATTGTATTGTATATACATAAGCCGCGCTAAATCACGTGGTCAATCCTATGTCAATCTCATACATTTTACTCTTTTCGAACTTCGCTATCGTTTTCTTAATGTTACTTTGGCTAAGCCTAAAGGTTCGGCTTTCTCACCGAAGAGAATGTTGAGAACATGTCAATGTTAAGGAGAGAGGTTTCGAACTTCGACCGCAGTCATCTATCAAGAAAATACAGATAGACAGATAGATGAACACTTTATTGCTTGCACATTATATAGAAAACCAATAACAGAATATATAATAGTAGACAAAGGCGGTCTTATCGCTTAAATCGATCTCTTTCTGACAACCTTTGTGACATAGGACGAATTAGGAGACAGTGAGAGGTAGTGTATCGGTAACTAGCAAATATAAAAGGATATAAACAGGAAATTTTCAGGAAAATAAACCTAATTGTTTCTTCTTAAAAAAACAGACAAGACCACTTATGAAACACGACATTTGAACTTATTGACGGGAAAGTGAAGAGCAGAGGTTTTATCTCCTAAAAATTGTGTTTTATCGAATTTTAACATATAATAATGGTGGATCTTTACCCGTTAAGTGCTCGTAAACGACTCACGAGTGTTAGTTAATGATACAAAACACCGGAAAGGTAAGATCTCACCTAAAAGTCCATCATCTTCATTGATACTTACGGGCTTAGTGAAGAAATCATTTAAGATTTCTATCATACTCATCTACTATTAAACATAGTAAATATTGTATTTATATACAATACCCAGCTGACCCGCAGACTTCGTACCGCTGTGACAGTTTCCATGACAACAAAACAAACAAATCATTCGTCCGCTTAAGAACACCCGTATCCCATGATGGACATAGCAGCGCCACCTACCGGGTCCAACTGTAAATCTAAACCATTCTCGAATCCACTTGAACACACTCAGAAAATTTCATCCAAATCGGTCCAGCCGTTTAGAAGGAGTTCAATAACATACACACGCACAGAAGATTTATTTAAATAAAATGTTTCACAACTTTGACACTGATGTACCAAGTCGATAATCAAGAAGAAAGAAAAGCGTCGTTAACTTGCAAGATCGCAGTCGAACGCACAGTGGACCGTATAGGTAAGTACATTATTACGATATTCGAACTATGTCTCAACTAAATTACTTAATATAACACGAGTTCCTAAACTAATGACCTAAGAGGATCTAACTAATCCGGGAGACTACACTTCGCATAGTACTCGGGCACAGAGTGGCGTTCCGTGTCCCGAGTTCCTTACATACTGTGCTGGATTGTTCCCACATAGCATACCTAAGGTTAAACTTCAGTGACTAGATACGGATACTGAGGACCTCGATGGCGCAGTGGTTAATGCGCCCGGTCCGCGAGTGCTGAGGTTAAGCAACTTTCACAGAGGCCGGTCATCGGATGGGTGATAAAAAATATACCATCTCTAGCTCCTCCGTGCTTCGGAAGGCTCGTAAAGCCGTTGGTCCCGGCTGCATTAGCAGTCGTTAACAACCACCAATCCGCACTGGGCCCGCGTGGTGGTTTATGGCCCATTCTCCTTATCCATCCATAGGGAAGGCTCGTGCCCCAGTAGTGGGGACATAAAAAATGAGCTGATCATGATGATGATGATCATCATCATCATCATGATCAGCTCGACTCGCGGCTTTGACTGGGCATACAGGCGAAGTATTTCAATTTAAATAAACATTTTTTTTTATGATCATAATCACATCATATCATCATAATATAATTTTTAAGCAAATTTTATTGCGAACAAAAAATTACAATTTATTTCGGCGACTTAGATTGAGCCACGATAGCATAGTTGGTAGTACACCTGACCCGGCATGTCATGGGGTGCAGGTTCGAATCCCGCTCGTTGAATTATTTCAAATTGTCTATTTTTTTTGATAAAGAGTAGATAAACTTAGATGGACAGATAAATACTTTATAGCTCACACCGCCCAGATGAAAAAAAAACAGTAACACTTTTAATCTTAAATAAAATTAAATAAGTAATGTGTAAAATAAACGCGAGTAGATCCGTAAAAGTTGTTTCATTTCAATGTGTAGTGTTCGCGTTTAGAAAACAATACTTTTTATGTAATTTTTTACCAACTACCCATATCCAGAAAAAAAATGTTAACGCATTTTTAACGTAACACGCTCAAAGTAGTTTATTGACTATATCTAATACCTTTAAACGAGCAATTCTTGTAAATATTTAAATATAGTCTGAATCTCGGAAACAGCTCCAACGATTTTCATGAAATTTAGTATGCAGGGGGTTTCGGGGGCAATAAATCGATCTAGCTAGGTTTCATTTTTAGAAAATTACCAAAAAAAATACCGAGCAAAGCTCGGTCATCTAGGGACTTTTATTTAAAGCGTCGTTACCGACATTCAAAATCAATATATATATAAAAATCTCGTGTCACATATTAGTTGCCTGCCATACTCCTCCGAAACGGCTCGATCGATTTATATGTAAGTATATTCGGTCGCGGGAAGCCGCTGGATGCAAGCAGCACAAAACCGGTCGTTGTGGAGATCCTTGGGGGAGGCCTTTGTCCAGCAGTGGACGTCTTTTGGCTGATGATGATGATATTCGGTAGGACTGACAATCGGTCGTAATCTATTTTTTATACCCCTAACTAATAAGGGTGGTTTCTTGTTTAATTTTTTGTTTAATTTTCCAATACAAAATGTTCCTAGCTGTGAAACATACGATTTGTTCGTTTCGTTGTCATATAAACGATTTGATTGTATTGTTGACATATAAACTGTCAAAGCGATACGAAGTCCGCTAAAGTCTAATCATTAATTCACTGGAGTAAACTGACAGATGCTAATGTCACATTGTAAAATTATGTTGCCACATTTATTATACTAGTGATGCGTTTCGTTCATTGTCATTCAGATCACTCACACAAAGTCAGTAGGAACGTTTATTATAAAAAGGTTTTTAATTAATTATAATATAGGTAGGTATATGAATGTCTTTTTGTACCGAGCTATTTCACCTGACAGTTTAGTTGTCAGTGTTTGTTTTGCTTTGGGAGCTATTAATATTCGAAAATTTTGGAAGTATTTTAATTATTACAATTATTACATCATTCATCTTTTTAAAAGAAAAATACAGATTATGTCAAATTGAGTGCGGGCAGACTCCGACTCCGACCGGTGCAACTGTCTCGTTTCCGCACGCGCTGTTCGTAATCTATCTGTTCGCTTACTCTCCTTCAGTGAAGTGTGAACTAAGTGATATACTTGATAAGTGGACTAGTACAATTGAAGGATTCATTCATGAACGACTCATCTTTATGTCTGTCTGACGACGACGAATAAAAATGTGTCCATTGCATTTTTGTTTAATTTTATACAATTCGAGTAATTCGCCTTTTTAAAGTTATCATTTCTTGGCCTTTTAAGGTACCAATGCTAATTTTTTTATATTGATTAAACAAAATTGGCCCAGGAGATTTTTTAATAAAGTAAATAAAATGAGTAATGTGATTTGATTCAGAACGTTATGAGAATGAATGAGTGAGTAATTGATGTCAATCTTCTTGTCACAACACTATTTTCTGTTCATCAGAAACTGGGAACACCGTAAACGTCAGATTACTCCAGTGAATTATTAGACTTTAGGTCAGCTAGTAAAATATAAATAAGATTCGTCGAAAAAAGTGATCAGAAAATTTTCCAGTAACGAGTCTCGAACCGCGGATCGTGCACGGTGGCGTGCACTTGGAGAGGCCTATGTCCAGCAGTGGGCTAGTATAGGCCGATGATGATGATGATGATGAGTCTCAAACCTTATGAGATAGTTTAAGGTCAAACTGTAAACGTGTGCAACCGGCTATTTGGATTTGTAGAATTCAGTTATTATTGCAGAGGCACATTCACGTTCTCGAAATATCACCTTGGAATCCAACAACACCCCCGCCATGACAGACATTTCATGTTCCGAGCTTAGGCCATAGACTTAAAAAGAAACTCTACATCATTAAAAATAAACAAAATATACCTATATTGATACCGTGTATTGTCTCGAGGAGCATTATGGTGCAGTGGTTAACGCGCCCGGTCTGCGTTTGCTGAAATTAAGCAACTTTCACAGAGGCTGGTCATCGGATGGGTGACCAAAAATATATCATCTCGAACTCCTCCGTACTTCGGAAGGCACGTAAAGCTGTTGGTCCTGGCTGTATTAGAAGTCTTCAACATCTAGCAATCCACACTGGGCCCGCGTAGTGGTTTATGGCCCCTTCTTTCTATCCATTCATAGGGAAGGCTCGTGCCCCAGCAGTGGGACGTAAAGTGAGCTGGTGATGTGTATTTTCTACATGGTCCATAAAGAAAGAAAAACTTTTTAAATATATGTAAAACAATAAAAAAAGAACGAAAATACTGTTTATCGTTACTGCATATCGTTATATATTATATTTAGAACTACATCAAATTATATTAAGGCATGAACTAAGAACGATCAATTTCCTCAAAGAGAAGGCAAGAGTGGAAAAAAAATATGAGCCCACAACCTGACATAAATCCGAAAAGATAAAAAAAGAATTAACACTTGAAATGGGCGAATGCCTCAAATCGGACGACCTTTCGAAATCTGAATGCCTGACATATAAACGATAAATATATAATTACGAATACCAAGTTTTCTTTTAAAAAATATTATTTTGTCTTACTTTATTTTGTAAGCGTTTAATCAGCAATGACCTTGGACCACAAATCCTGTCTTTTCTGTCAGTCAGAAAATATAACAACGCTTTTAAAACAGTCTGTATCCAGATGGAAACCTAGAAACTTTTGCAATAAAATCATATCATAATTTTTATTTATTTATTTTTATTTTATTTAGGATAATAACAGCCATCAACTTACATAGATACAATTTGTTTATAGCATGGAATTTTAGAGCCAATAACAGTTACTCACCTACATAATGTTTTATGGGACCGTTGTTGTTGTGATAAAAAATAGTACCTGGATGACCGCTTTGCTCGGTTTTTTTTTTGGTCATTATGTAAAAATTAAACCTAGCTAGATCGATTTATCGCCCCCGAAACCCCCAGCATACTAAATTTCATGAAAATCGTTGGAGCCGTTTCCGAGATTCAGATTATATATATTAAATACATACCTATATACAAGAATTGTTCGTTTTTAAGTTAGTAAGTTTTTTTTTAACACTTTCTCAATTCAAGTTTCTTCATAATAGTTTGCGCACATTTTATTATTATTTTGTTCATAGTTATTTTTAACGTTGCCGATTTTTTGACATAGATACAGACAGATTTTAGTAAACTGCGAAGTCTGTCTATTTAAGGCATAAGTCTATGGTAGCGGCATTCATTACAGGACTGTTCACACATACCGCTGCTTTGATACGTGATTACAGTTTGTGACCTTAATTGCGTCTACATGCGAGCAAATTAAAAATATTGTTTGCATTACGTAATTTGCGAGCTTAGACGTAATGAAGTAGGTACTATTAGTTATTCTGTGGTAATGATTAGTGAGCCTGCATAATAACTCTTTTGCTTGCTGTCTTTCTATGACAAAATGCCAACTTTGCCATGCTCTTGCCAGAGTTCTGCGATTTTAAACAAATGACAGTGTC
This sequence comes from Eudonia lacustrata, assembly GCA_947562085.1. Lineage (NCBI taxonomy): Eukaryota > Metazoa > Arthropoda > Insecta > Lepidoptera > Crambidae > Eudonia > Eudonia lacustrata. The sequence goes on along the minus strand of OX387334.1, from coordinate 5,369,478 downwards.
TCTCACTCAACTTTATCTTGACTGTGGATTGCTGTCGATAAGAAATGTATTTTTAAAACATTTATTCATAAATCCTCATCCCTCGTGCAGCCACTAAAAGTTTGACGAGTAGAGAGGAGGTATCATCATCATCATCATCATCACCCTATACTAGTCCATCATTGTACCTACTCTATTTTCAGTGAATAAATAATTTGATTTGATTTTGATTTAAGGGTAGGGTAGGGTAGGGTTTGCGTGATGCTATTCCCTTTAAAAACCCTTCGACGGCGTTTCAATCACACGGCTCGAACCCTTTAAGTTTCTCGGCACCCCCAAAAAAATCCAGTGACGCTGAAAATACCGTATGAAAAATAAATCCTCATCCCTCGTGCAGCTACTAAAAGTGCGACGAGTAGAGAGGAGGTATCATCATCATCATCATCATCACCCTATACTAGTCCACTGCTGGACATAGGCCTCTCCAAGTGTACACCACCGAGCACGATCCGCGGCTACTCTCATCCAGCTCTAGCCAGCCACCTTGCGAAGATCGTCGCTACACCTAGTCTGAGGAGGTATAGCCACTAAAATCCTAAAACCATCCCTTCTCTGCCACAGAGATGGCTCGGGATCAAGAAACAACGGGTTTTTCCGTATTCATCCCACGAGAACTCATCCCACCAATAAATTTTTCCTTACTCATCCCATTTCTATTCCTTACTCAACTCACAGCAATATTTTTATTCTTCTTTCGTTATTCATCTTATAAGTATTCCTTACTCAATCCACATCAAAATTATAAAGAAAAACCCTAGTTGTGGGTAACTACGGTTTACTATTTTGTTTTTAATACGTAAATCCTTATAATTTCGATGTGGGTTGAGTAAGGAATAGATATGGGATAAATAAGGAATGAAAAATTAAAATATTGCTGTGGGTTGAGTAAAGAATAGAAATGGGATGAGTAAGGAAAAATTTATTCATGGTATGAGTTCTCGTGGGATGAATAGGGAACAACCCGAAACGACGTACCGCCACATGGCTTTCAGCTGGTCGCAACTCGGCTCATCAGCCTTCCCGATCTCACGGTCGCGGACGCGCGCCGGCCGCGGCGACAGCAGTGGCTCCTGGTCGATGCGCTGCGACGTCACGGCGCACGCGCACGCGCACACCACCACGCCCAGGGCGCGCCACGCCGACCACATCCTGTGGGCAAGCAGACGGAGAACTTTAATTATCATTTATTTCTTTAAAAATAGGTACACAGAAGATAAACACAATAAACATCATCAAACAGTCATGAGAATTTAACAATAGAGGAAGACTAGACAGTTATCCATATAAGAAAAGAATTTTGAAAATCGGTCCGCAATTGACAGTGGAATCGATCAACATACATAAAAAAACAGTGGAACAATAGTACCACCTTCTTTTTTGAAGTCGGTTAAAAAAGCTGTACAGTCAACAGCAAAGGTAACTGATGATTGGTCAAGTTTCAAAATATATAAAAAAAAACAAAAAAAAAATAAAAAAAATATACCGACTTACACTATCGAAACTTAATTTTGAAATTTAGTAAACATCATCTACTTTTGACTATACTCAGCATGAGTTATATGTACTACCTTCTGCTGCGTTAAAAATAAAACACATATTAAAATTAATTAAAAACAAAAAATAATCCATTAAGCGAAATCAAAATGAAAACGTTGATTATTTGCCAACGCAAGAACATTTTTAGCAGGAGTCGAGTATAGTTAGAAGAAAGTTTTAAGAAAGAAAATAAATATAGAGTTTAATAATAATAAACTTTATTTGCACACAAACAATACAAATTGATGAAAAAATAAAAAAAATAGTACAAAATAGGGCCTTATTGCTAACAAGCAATCTCTTCCAGGCAACCTTGGGCGAAAAATAATAAAATTGAGAAAATAAAAATGGGTGCAAGTAAAAATAAACTAAATTATGATAATGATTATTCAAATCAAATGACTTGACCTGATGGATAAGTGTCGATAAAGCTCAAGTAAATAAGTCAATGCAGCACCTACTTTTGACCCCGACACTATGTTTAACTTTTGTTATACAGGATCTAACAATATCAATAAACGAACGTTTAAGGGCGGTATCTATACAACATTCTGAAAACATTGACAAAAAATGGGCTCTAGTTTTATAGTGATTTTCCTAAGTTAAGTTTTCTAACAAACTAAATCAATTAAAATAATGCACATCATGAAACATGCTGTATCTGTACTAACACGCACGCAAGCGTCAATAAAAAGATAGTGTACAGATACACGCACACAATTGAAAAACCATTGTATGACATTCATACACACACGGCTATCTTTGTGTGCGTGTAGTACAGCAGTACGGGTTTGGAAAGGGTGTATCTTTTGGTGAATTATGATAATGTTTTGTTGATTATCTCGGTAACGAGCCTGTAGTTTTGAACCAAATTTGGTGAGCATGCTCAGTGTGATGTATAGATGCTTCCCTTAAACGTTCGCTTGTTGATATTGTTAGACCCTATATGTAGAAGTTTATCTAGTTTTAGTTTCATTGTTTTCGTTTCGTAAACAAATGACGATTCACAAAAACCTGCATTTGTTTAGTATTTGTCGTTGTTACTGTCCCTATATGAAATCCCAAAACCCGATTATTTGTACCTTTCGCCCCTAAATTTTACATACTGGACATGGCAACGCTACTACCACTCTTTGGCTAGGAAAAGAATGGGACTTCTGGGGTCGGCCTAACCGAAACCGGAGGACTTTAGGCTCTTCGCTCTAAGGAAATCTATCTTTACAGAGGAGGAAGAGTGAAACGATTGGGTTGCACAAAAGATCCCGATGGGTCGAAGTGTTACTGCGAGAGGGAAACCTCGGCAGGCCCCACTAAGATAAGATAAGATAAGAAAGCTCAAGTAAATACAAACCTACAACACCTAAACCTATTACGATATAGGTAATACTAAAACCTTCGTCAATGCCACATAATAGTCTAAATATAAACCGGTTTCTATTAATAGCCGAGACGTAACAAGTACGTATCGTATAGCCACTCGACAGTCCCGATATCTATAACCGAAACTTAGTTCCGACCCGAATTGAGCCGCCCACGCTTGAAAGCGACAGGGCGTATAGTGCGTATTTCATTAACCACTCGAGCGCTTGACAGCTGTAAAATGCGCTTCACTTCATGATCATCATCATCAGCTCATTTTATATCCCCACTTTTTGGGCACGAGCCACCACGCGGGCCCAGTGCGGATTGGTTGTTGTTAACGACTGCTAATGCAGCCGGGACCAACGGCTTTACGTGCCTTCCGAAGCACGGAGGACTGGTTATATTTTACAACATGCAACGCCTAGTAAAATATATGTTATGTAATGTAATTGCAATAATGTAATTGTTTCCAAAATGCATCAGAATTATAAAATTACCTTGACAGAAAATATCATAGTTACCTCTAAACAGTACCTATTTTCGTAAATATATTTTTCATTTATTATAGGAACGCCTTTGAAATTAAGTAAACTTATTCATAATACTTATTTGATAAACTTTTTTGTTTTGATTTTAATAAGACATCTAGATTTTTAATAAAAAAATAGCATTTTCCTCACTTGAATACAGTGCATTCGCATTACTTTTTGTATGCAGATCGGCAACGCTGTTTCACGGTTGTAAGCTCCTTAACAGCGTATACTAAGTCATTAAGACAATAGAATAATTATTAATTAAAAGTGACCAAGACTCAATGTGTTAGTATTAACTTATTCTATGTTTACAATTCCTCTTTTTCGATAACGTCTTTGAATAGCAAATAAAATTAAACTTTACACAGGCACTCAGTATTGAAATAAATCACGGAAGCCTTTCACAAAGCAGTATGGAAAATGTATTTCCGCTTTTCATCTTTGTACCGGATAATCCGGATCGGATACGCGACTATTGTGGTGCCCGCAACTTGCTTAACATAGTATATATTATTGAAAGCTGTTTATATAAGTTTGTGTGACACGCTGAGACGTCTGTTATACACACTTGAGGTTCTTGGATATGTTTGCTTACGGTGGGTGGCAGTTGAATTAAGTGCTGGTATTAATAGATCTAGCTTGGAACATATTATCTTATGATAACATTATAAAGTTAGTTTTGATTGCGAATTTTCGAATAACATAACTTACTTAATATTTGATTAATAGTCTATAATACTGTAAATGCTTCAATCAATTATGTACTTGATCGAAGTGTATCATCATCATCATCATCATCATCATCATCGGCCTATATTAGTCCACTGCTGGACATAAGCCTCTTTAGGTGCACGCCACTAGGCACGATTTGCAGCTACTCGCCAGTGCTTCTCTACTCTTCTCTCATCCAGCTCGATTATAAGAAGAAATAATTTAAGTGTACTTATATGACTCGAAAACTTTCTCATACACGTGAATCCATGGCGAAAATCGCGTAAATGTATGGAAAAACCACGTCAAGCAGAATAATCAGCTGGTACACCTACAGTGTAATGTTTTCTGTATGCCTAAGCGTCATAATTATATGAGGAGAACTTGTCCATGTCTATCACCATTTGCCAGCCCTGAGGTCGGCGCAATGTCTTCATATAACTTGTCCGTATTATCATCATCTCAGCGAAGACGTCCACAGCTGGACAAAACCTCCCCCAAGGATCTCCACCACGATCGGTTTTGTGCTGCTCGCATCCAGCGGCTTCCCGCCTGGTAAAAGTCACCAGATCGTCGGTCCACCTTGTTGGAGGCATACCGACTGCGTCTTCCGATACGCGGCTGCCACTCGAGAATACCATAGACCATTTGGTAACATGATATTATGTTTGTAAATAGTTAGTGCAAGGCTAGCAGAGCGATACTATTAACATAATATTTTGGCCTGAGTTCGGATACTTACTAATAATATTATAACATAATTAATAACATTAATAACAGTCCTATAACCCACTTAAAAAAATTATACTCTAAGTCTAACAGAGCTATGAGCTATATGATTTCTCGCATTCAAACCGAGCATTTTTTTTATAAATCCGACTCGGCAATTAACCCACTCCATCTGATGTGAAGTAGAAATTAATTCCAAATGCGAAGACACTGGTGCAGCGTGAAAACGTCGCAACCGGCCCACAAGGTACCTCTTCACGCCTCGTTTGAAGGTCACTGTGTCATAGGAAGGAGGAAAAACGTGTGCTGGTAGACTATTCTGTATTCCGTTCGGCTGCCTACGCTTTAGGACAAAACATTTTTAGTTTTAGCTTTCTCTATCGTGAATATTGACTGTGCTTCCATTCTCTGTTTGTAGAATGGAATGTGGGAGCGGACCACTCAACTGGCAATATACGCCTCTATACACAGAGCACACTTTGTGTATGCGCGGCTAGAGAGGAAAGAGCAATGTGATGGAAACTGGGGGAAAAAGTGTAAGCAAATTGGGGTTGGGTACAGTCAACAGCGAAAATACGTGATCAATATCAAAGTCAAATATTTTTATTCAAATAACCTTTAGAAAAGTGCTTATGAATCGTCTAAAATTTTTTTTTACCTACTACACATTCAGGACGTCTATTTTTAGCTGTGGATAAGAATGGGCGCAAGAAACTGCACAGCTTTAATATAATATGTAACGACATTTACAAAATTATATGCCGTTACCAAGTTATACAGTTTAAAAAAATTTAACAATATTTTAGGTTAGAAATACCGGTTGGAAAAAGGCCAGGTCAAGAGTACCCTAAACCGAAGAGCATGTATGAAGAAAATAATGAAAGTGGACGAAGCGAAACAAGTATGTATGGATCGTAGCAAGTGGAAAAAAGTGGTCTCTGCCTACCCCTACGGGAAAGAGGCGTGATTATATGTATGTATGTATGTATGTAAATACCGGTTGGAGCGATTGGGGAAAACCAAAATACCATTATGTTATTAAAATACACTAAAAAAAAAAGGAAAAATAATGTTTCATTTCTAAACACACACACATTTTGTCTTGGTCACTTGAATAGATGAATATTTATTATTATATGTGAAAATTTACGATAGCGAAATAACCTTTTTTTAATTATTTTTTATCTCAAATTTTGCCTCGCCTCTTAACGCCTCGGTGGCCAAGTGGCAGAACGCTCGGCCCGATACCCGAAGGTCCCGGGTTCAATTCCTAGGTCAGGCAAAATGTATTTCGGATTTTTCGATGCATTGGCAAGCGTGGTGATTAAGCCATTAACCATCACTTGTAGCGATGACTTGATTTCAGTGATGGAGAGCTTTGCCCAGCAGTGGGACAATTATAGGCTGTTTATCTTTTTTTTTACTTAATCTCAAATTTAAAATAACATATAGGCAACTTTTTATGACAAATTATCTTACTGTCCACACCACAGCTTGGGCTGGCTAGAAGATCTTTCTAGTCTTTGTCTTGTGTAACGTTACTTTCAGTGTGTTTTTTTATTATGTAGGTATGATAAAGGATTACAACAGTTATTATTTTATAATTATTTAAACTATCATGGCCACTTGCAATAGAGTAATTATTAACGGGGTTCTTACCATGTTTATTATTTATGAGTATCCGATAAGTATTTCGGCACAGTTGCATGCGCCATGATCACGGAATTAATTCTGTGCCGAAATATCGGATACTCATAAATAATAAACATAGTTATTATTTTTTTTAAATATTATTTTCGACAGAAATACAAAGTTTACATAAACTATCAAAAAATGAATCTGTATTTTGTTGGTTTCATTAGTATTAGTATTTTGTTGTCGATCACCAACTGTAGCTGTTGACTTTAGCTACTACGAAACGGTGGAGCGATTCAGAATGAAAAGCTTTTATTCAAATAAAGGCTTTACTATAGTTTTTTGGAGGTTATAAAATAATATCAAGAATTCGCAAAAAAACGGGCAATAAGAGACTTCGTACCGAAGAGAGACTTATATTTAAAACTATTGATTTCGTTAAAATCACCCATGATTTCATTAATTTTTATTTGGTTAAAGTTTTTTATTCAAATTAACTTACGTAAAGTGCTTTTATCTTCCATACATTTTTTACTTGCTACCCATTCAGGACGTCTATCTTTTAGCTATGGAGAAGAATGGGCGCAAGAAACTCCACAGCTTTAATAGAAGTATTGACATTTACAAAAAAAAACGTTTGTCGTTACCAAATAAATAAATAAATAAACTTTCCTACACTCACACCAATTATCTAGCCCAAGAGAAGCTTCGTTATGAAACTCGTTAACAATGACTACTAGACAACGGATAAACATACTTAAAATACTTAAATACATACTTATTATACATAGAAAATACCCAGGCCCGACCCGAGACAATTTAGAAAAACAATAATTTCTAAATTGACCCGACCGGGGATCGAACCCGGGACCACAGAGATGACGACACCATGAAAACCGGTGTACAAACCACTCGACCAAAGAGGTCGTCAAAAAAATCAAACAAATAAAAAAAAACATACAATATTTAATTTAAAAGCCCCGACGCATTCGTGTTGTCTGGGTTAGTTCATACAAATCTAGTGCTTAACTTCATCACAATAACACAAAATTTCGCCTGCAAGTTACCGGTTCACATGTGAACCTGCAGGGCGTTAACGGTTAATACATACACGTGCGCTGTAACAACCTCTTGTTCTACTCAACGCGCACTGTAAATCAAATCGAGCAAACACACCATCGCACCGCCACCCGGGTAAACATTACCGTTCACCCGGCCCGAGTTTACCCAGCTCCCGTTTACCCGGCTGTCGGACTGTTGATCGCTCACCGCTCAATGACGCGGATAGATGGGTCTTAGCTACTCTCGAGGTATATTTGACGGCGCATTCGACCGGTATTAACCGGTGGGTGAAGTGGTTCTATCGTCGGGTTAGTAAATCTAGTTATACTATTAATACAATATAACAGAATGGACGAAAAATGTCTTATTTGTTATACTGCTCAATACAAGATAATTGATTCAGTGATGGAGAGCTTTGCCCAGCAGTGGGACAATTATAGGCTGTTTATCTTTTTTTTTTTTTTTTCTTTTTCTTTGATTCGAAAAAATAATAGATGTTTGTCCATGTAGTTATACCTAATTTATTATGTTTGGTTTTCTGTTACCCATTTTAAATTTATTTTTTGATATCTAACAAGCAAGTATAGATTAGTTTTAATTTTTTACTATAAAATTATCTTATAGTTTCAGTAATTTTCAAATTTTGCAATGCCCTTGCCCTTCAGGTGCCTCAGGTCCACATTCCTAAATGGTCCACTTGCCTGAATGGTCCATGTTAACGCAAGTAAACGCACCTACGCGGGGAAGCAAAAAACCATCTTCATAAACGTGACGACGAACGCCAATCGGGCCACCTATCAGTTATCACGCCTGGCCTCTCTGTTTTTGAGCAAAACGCACGCCCGCGATTGTAATTTTTATTTTACTCATTTGTAATACACCAGTTTAAGAAAAAACGCGTTTAATATTTCTCCACCCCCTGGAAACCTTGAGCCGAAGAAGTTTCCCGTACAGTCCACTTTCTCAGACTATCTATTTTCTCAAACTGTCTACTTTCTCATACCGTCTATCTCAGTGTTAGAGGGTTTTTTTTATTAATTACAGGTAAGCACTTTGCCGTTTACGCACCTGATATTTTATAAAACCGAAGTGCCAGCGCAATATACCCTAAATCCTTAACCACTGAGGCTGTAATACTACGGCCACACTTGAAGGCGAAGATTCGTGTTCGCGTTGTCACGATAAAACTTCATGTTCGATCTACGACGAAGTGCTTGTCCGTATCAAAAATAACTATACTTCTTCCATTTAATTCATTTCACGGAATTAAATGGAAGAAGTGGTTGCGCTATATTACACGTCACCAGCAAATAATGATTTCCTGCACCTTTATAAAAAAAAAAACAAAATTCAAAATCATTTATTCGGTTAAGGCTACAAATAGCTCTTATGAACGTCATTATGCCATCGGTTTGTAAGTCTACTCTGGGCGGGAGATCTCGTACTGAGAAGAACCGGCAAGAAACTCAGCTAGTGTCCAGCTCTTTTCTCCCTTACAGCGTCAAAAATATTGAAAAAATCCCTATCATAAAAGGACATTTATAAAAGATAAAAAAAATAAAAGGGTAAAGAAGAGCAATAAAAGATTCAGATTCGGCACGAACTTTGTCGCGGTAAAACCCTTTGATGTGCGCCAATTTACCGACAGCGGCGCGAAGTGCTATTCGCGATGATGATACGCGATAGGACGAATTGTTTGGCCTGACGTGTCGCGACAACGCAAATCTTCGCGTTATCGCGATAGTGTGGCCGTAGCACTTATGCTATTCTTAAATAATCTATAACTGCCGGAACACAACATTAACATTGCTGTTATAGCGTCATATTTAGATAAGATGATGGTACCGGAATAGCAACAGATGGTAGCGGATAGTAACGGAGATAAAGAAAAAATGCCTCCTGAGTTTCTTGCCAGCTTTTCTTGATCGAAGGCTCTCCCAAAATCCGAACTGGTAGTACATTCAGTAAACTAAACTTTATTATCTGTATTTTATACTTAGTTTTGACGTCACTAAGTGCCTGTAAAGGTTGAACAATTATAAATAATAAAAAACTTTCCTACACTCACACCAATTATCTAACCCAAGAGAAGCTTCGTTTTGAAACTCGTTAAATGGTTACTAGACAAAGGATTAACATACTTAAAATACTTAAATACATACTTTTTATACATAGAAAACACCCAGACCTGAGACAATTTAGAAAAACAATAATTTCTAAATTGACCTGACCGGGAATCGAACCCGGGACCTCAGAGATGGCGACACCATGAAAACCGGTGTACTAACCACTCGGCCAAGGAGCTCGTCAAAAACGTGAATAAAAGATTGGACTTTGACTTTCACTTTAATTAACCAGGCTTACTTAATCAAATTCGGTGCTTGCTTAGTTTATGCGCAAAGTATTTTACTATTAGTTTAAAAAAAAGCGGCCTTAAAGATAAACACATTGAAATGAAACAACTTTTACGGATCTACTCGCGTTTATTTTACACATTACTTATTTAATGTTTATCCTGACGTTTCGAACCCTATGCAGGGTCCGTGGGCACAGGCAAAGGGTTCGAAACGTTAAAACTTTAGAAAACAATATAGTATAAAAGGCTGTATATCTTAAGGCATGTTTTAAGGCCGGTTTTTTTAAAAACTAATAGGTAAAATGTAAAAGTTGTAGCCTTTATACTGTTTCTGTATTCTGCGTTTAAATATCAATAAGAAAAACAAAATTATGCATACCTACATTAAACTGTTTTACATGTGTACAGCCGATTATATGTATACAAGCTAATGTATACGCGGTTTGCAATAACAAACAGTCCTTTGAAGAGAAATAAATTTTATATTTCTGCATCAAAGCTCCAACAAAGAGCTTTTCTACGAAACACTATACCGGGTTGAAATATAAAATGAATGCGTTTTTCCAATATTTTCTGTAAAGGGCCTTAAGGGGTTATTGTGAAATGACATTGAGATGGGAAATATTTTGTTCGGTTTTATAAAAACACTACTTTATTTTAATTGAATTTTCACATGAATTTGTTTCCGTAATATATTTTAAATCGCATCAATTCAATTTGAAAATACGTTTTTTATGGTTACTAACTACTTAGATCTCTGCATTTTCCTTGACCATACAAAGTTTAATTAAAGTTGATGTTTGTATGAAATAGGTAACCACAAATTTACCATCTCGTGCTCCATGCATCGGAAGGCACGTAAAGCCGTTGGTCCCGGCTGCATTGGTAGCCGTTAAAAACCACCACACTGGGCCCGCGTGGTGGTTTATGGCCCGTTTTCCTTATCCATTCACAGAGAATACTCGTGCCCCAGCAGAGGGCATAGAATGAGCTGGTGATGAGTCTGGTCTTAACATTAAGAAATCTTAAATAGCCAAACTTATATTTTACCCTAGAGCTAGCAGCTTCTTAGGCCAGCGTATAAGCATAGCTATCCAACGTGGCAATGCTGCTAGCTTACTGGGCACTCTGCCTGATGCGGATAATTTGGGGCAATTTTTTTATTTATAATTAGTATTAGGGTTCATAGTTTTTTATAAGTTTAAATTTAAGTGGTTTAATTTACTTGTTAGTGTCCTTGTTTGTAAATTAATTATTCATATTCTTTTTCAATGATGATATTAAAAAATATTCTATTACTTTAGAAATAAGAGCGAGAATATATCGTAAGACAGAATAAATAAGAAAATGGAAGGCCGCATCAATTTGTCGCTTGCATGAACCCGCCCTCATAATATTACCTTACGGTAAGACTTATTTCTGCTCTTTCTACAGAAAATGAACGATTATATATTATATAGATTATATTATTGACGACCATGAAAACCGGTGTGCAAGCCACTCGACCAAGGATCGAGTGGCTTGCACACCGGTTTTCATGGTGTTGCCATCTCTGAGGTCCCGGGTTTGATCCCCGGTCGGATCAATTTAGAAATACCTGTTTTTCTAAATTGTTTCGGGTCTGGGTGTTTCCTATGGATAATAAGTATGTATTTAAGTATATTAAGTATGTTTATCCGTTGCCTAGTTAACTATTTCTCGAGTGTCTTAAGCTTTTCTTGGGACTAGATAATTGGTGTGAGTGTGGGAAACATTTATTTATTTTATATGACTATACATTTTGACTTTCATAAAACGGATTTATTCATTATCAAATGAAACTGTGTCGCTATAGTTAAGTATCCTAATTATCGTCATCGTCATCATCAGCTCATTTTGTGTCCCCACTGCTGGGGCACAAGCCTTCCCTATGGATAGGGAGAACGGGTCATAAACCACCACGCGGGCCCAGCGCGGGTTGGTGGTTGTTAATGACTGCTAATGCAGCGGGACCAACGGCTTTACGTGCCTTCCGAAGCACGGAGGAGCTCGAGATGATACATTTTGGTCACCCATCCGATGACCGGCCTTTGCAAAAGTTGATTGCCTCTATTACATTTGACCGTGATTTTTACTTAATATTCCCAATTTCGGCGTTCTTGTTCAGAGAAACTGAAACCCTTAGACAATCTTGCCTTATTGTATGGTGGAGAATAGTTATTAGTGTATTTCGTAGCGGCCCCGCTTTCTGCAATTTTCCCTTATTTATTTATATAAAGCCAAAATTTCGTAGCTAGTTTTCAATTAAATACGTTGACTGCAACTTTCAAGCTCATGGATTGAACTACTGTACTAAGCAAACGAAATGAAAAATATATAATAATATCTCTTAAATAGTGGTTAATTTCGTAGCGGCCTCGGAATTTCGAAATATGAATGGAATTTCTACAAAAAAAAATCCCATTCAAAGCCATAGCTTTGGGATTTTTTTGTTCGTTTTATGAAACGTTCAGAATTAACTGTAAATATCTCCTTACCCCATTAATATTATTAAGTTAAATGTGCACCAGAATTAACGTTAGTTTATAAGAATTCAAATTATATACCTTTTTGAACAATAAAATTTATTAAACATCAAATAAATGTAATTACAACTGCACAAAATGCCACTTTTGCGATGCGTCGGCCGCTCGTAGTACTGAGAAAGCGCGAGCGCGCGCATTTTGTGATAATCCTCTTAACCTCAGCACTCGCAGACCGGGCGCGTAAACCACTGCGCCATCGAGCTCCAAGTTTTATGTATTACTAACTAGGGAACCAGTTTTCGACAGGACCCAGCGGTCGACAATTTTTTCCTTCATCATCATCATCATCATCTCAGCTAAAAGACGTCCACTGCTGGACAAAGGCCTCCCCCAAGGATCTCCACAACGACCGGTTTTGTGCTGCTCGCATCCAGCGGCTTCCCGCGACCTTCACCAGATCGTCGGCCCACCTTTTCCTTCAATCATTAAAAATTCAGCAATTGATTTTATTCTTTTGTAAATAAATACCGACTACTTATTGCTTCGTAGCTGTCATATCGTACATTTTCAATAACGACCAATGTAATTTCAGGGGTTGAACAATAGTCGACCACTGTGGCGGTAGCCAAAGTAACATTAAGAAAACGATAGCGAAGTTCGAAAAGAATAAAATGTATGGGATTGACATAAGATTGACCACGTGATTTAGCGCAGCTTATGTCAATCCCATACATTTTATTCTTTTCGAACTTCGCTATCGGTTTCTTAATGTTACTTTGGCTACCGCCACTGATCCCACTACCCTAACTACTAATTTATTCTGGAAAAGCAATAAATAATTAAATGAATTGAAATGTTTGAGCGTTTTAATCTGCTATCCACTTATTAATTAATTAGTGGATAGCAGATTAAAACGCTCGTGCATTAACTTCTTATCAGAAAATTCTTACAGCCGTACTCAGAGACGTCAATTAAGTTTTAATGACAATTAAATGTCTTTCCTCTATTTAGCACTATACATAAGAAAGTGACAGCAATATACTTAATTGTCATTAAAACTTAATTGATGTCACTGAGTACGGCAGTTAGATTTATTACTGACTGAGTGACTTGACTAAGTAACTTTTCCATGTGCCCAACAGTGGGACGTGGGCTAATAACAAGTACGTAAATAGGCTAACAACAAAACGTCAAATTATTATTAATAACTCTTCGGGTTACTGTAATAAAATCTCCAATTTTTTTTTTATATCGAAATACTTAGCTATGCAAAGATTTTTTTAAAGGTAAAAAAGAAGGCATTCCTGAACCGTCCAAACTAACTTGAACAATAGCAAATATGCCGAGTGGCTGTAAATCTTAGTAATCTAATAGATCTTTTGCCATATTTCAACGGGACAAAAGGTCGCGTCTGCGGACCGGATGAGGGATTGGACGACGCCCCCGGTGCCGTGTCCGGTTGTACTATCCGGTTTATAACGCGATAATACGGCGACTGGGATTTGGTATAGTTAAAGTTTATATGAAAGAGGAGTCTAGAAGGATAAAAAAATATGTGTAATAATATGTGTTACATTAAGGCGACGCATTGGAAATTTACGTGGCGGGGATTTTTCCCAACAATTACAAATCATATGAAAGTGATATTTAATGACATGATTTAATTGACTTCATTTTGCTAGTTGCAAAAACACGATTTGTTAACTTTTATAACAGAGAAAAAAATATCAAAGTAACCTCTTCTAAAACATATATTTGTATTTTACAGGCAAACCAGACTGATTTAAGCATCTAAATTTTCTTAGTAGATTAGTCTTCACATACTTCAATATGTTAGTTCATTTTTTTTAACTTATTTGCAGTTTTATTTGGAAGGAAAAAAAGCAGGTTTTTCTTATGGTACGGGGCGCAAACGCTCCGTATTAGATTAATTGTTTAGCGATGCGTCGCCTTAATATAAATTTTTTATATTTATTTTTGATTTGATTAGGTATGATTTTTGGTAATAAGTGTATATTTCCGAAACAAAGCCCTGCAATCAAGTATAAAGAACACTGTAAGAACATGCAAAATCATTTTTACGCCTCGGACGGCATTTTCAGTTTCACCGGGCTTTTTTGGGGGCGGCGAGGTACGTAAAGGGTACCTCAAGCCGTGTGAAACGAATCACCTTCGGAGGTTTTCTAGAGGGAACTCACTCACCAGTGAAGATTTTAAATTGTATGTCACAAAATATTCTAAGTTATTCATAACAGTATGTCGATTAGCAAAGGCAAAGTTCCTGAGTTCAAAGATTAAGCTAAGTGATAACAAAATAAAAATGACATGGAATATTATAAATAGTGAAACTGGAAATGTCAAAAGTTATCTCTAAAATCTATTTTTTTTTTAAACAAAATAGTTTTCACTAGGTTTCACATTTTCCTTTAGAACCGCTTCAGCTACAGTGGGGGCGGAATCCAAAGCCTTTGTAGTTGAAACTGGACTATCATAAAAAACTTCTCAAATACCGCAGCAACATCAGCATCAGAAGTTAAGGTTTGATTTTCGTAGCTCAATTTGTACTCATTGTTACTATAATTAAAACTTTTAACACTCTTTAAAAAGAAGACTGCTGATCTGTGGGGTTTTATATATATTTTACCGCATTTCTGGTCTAGTGGTAAAGACCACTGGCCTCAGACCCAAGGTCCTCGGTTCGGTTTCTAGCTGATGTACAGTTTGTAATCGGTTTAGTTGATAGTAGGGCTTGTAGGGCGACCTTCTTGGTCGAGTGGTTTGTACACCGGTTTTCATGGTGTCGCCATCTCTGAGGTCCCGGGTTCGATCCCTGGTCGGGTCAATTTAGAAATTATTGTTTTTCTAAATTGTCTCGGGTTTGGTGTTTTCTATGTATAATAAGTATGTATTTAAGTATTTTAAGTATGTTTATCCGTTGTTTAGTAACTATTTAAGGAGTTTCATCGAAACTTCTCTTGGGCTAGATAATTGGTGTGAATGTAGGAAAGTTTGTTTATTTATTTATTTGTTTTAAGTGCGCCTGGCTAGCTACCACCATCTTATCGAAGTATGTGATAAACTGGAGGATGTGCAACACTTGTTGATGGAATGTACCAAAAATCATAGAGAGCGACAATTATTGGCGAATCAACTAAACCTCAAAACTTCTGATGTATGTCAAACTATTTTAGCAAACCCTACATCAGAAGCAGCCAGACTTGTCTGCGATATGGTGTTGGTGAGCCGTCAATGATTGATATCACTTTACTATTATCGTTAAACATAAATTAAGTTATTTTAATACTAGTAAATAAGTTAGACGTATTAGAAATAAAAAATAAAAGAAAATCTTATCGAAGTTAGAGATAGCTAGTTTTTCAGTAGAGTTTTAAGTTGATTTGAGGGTTCCGGGTAAAGAACGCTTCTACCTCAGGCCTTATCATTTCTTCTTCTTTCTAATATCTAATATTCTAATTTCTAATCTATACTAATATTATAAAGCTGAAGAGTTTGTTTGTTTGTTTGTTTGTTTGTTTGTTTGAACGCGCTAATCTCAGGAACTACTGGTTCGAATTGAATAATTCTTTTTGTGTTGGATAGTCCATTTATCGAGGAAGGCTTTAAGCTATATAACATCACGCTGCGACCAATAGGAGCGAAGCATCAGTGAAAAATGTTGCAAAAACGGGAAAAGAGCCTAAAAAATTAAAAATGCTGCCGAAAGTCACTATTCCACGCGGACGAAGTCGCGAGCACACCTAGTATCTAATAATTTCTAATATTCTTTTTTCTAATATAAGGTGAGATAAAAGCCAAATACTTACCCGAAACTAATACTATAGAATAGATAAAGCTATCCAATCCTGGTCTGGGACGTGACAAGTATCAAGTGCCTATAATAACTTTTCATGCATGTCTTAAGAGCAGACTAATTAGCTATCACTGATGTTATATTCCACCGCGAGTATTTTTTATTTATAACGACCTCCTTGGTCGAGTGGTTTGTACACCGGTTTTCATGGTGTCACCATCTCTGAGGTTCCGGGTTCGATCCCCGGTCGGGTCAATTAAGAAATTGTTGTTTTTCTAAATTGTCTCGGGTCTGGGTGTTTTCTATTTATAATAAGTATGTATTTAAATATTTTAAGTATGTTTATCCGTTGTCTAGTAACCATTTAACGAGTTTCATAACGAAGCTTCTCTTGGGCTAGATAATTGGTGTGAGTGTAGGAAACTTCATTAATATTTATCATTTTTTTTTATTGGCGCTATGGCGCTCATTATGGGAGGCCTATGTCCAGCAGTGGACTAAGATGGGCCGATGATGATGATGATGATAATTTTATTTTTTTTATTAACTTTTTACACACACAACAACAACAACACACAAAACAAACACGAATTATGTTGCGGCTCCAAAACAATTGTGTACTCATACATGCCGATCAGAACAGTGATTTAAAAGGAAATAAATAAGGATAAATAATTACAATTGATTGCTTCATAACATTCACAAAGCTACATTATGGTGCATCGAACCCGGGTTCACCCGACCCGAAAATATCCGGGTATTCTGGGTCGCAAAAAACCCGGGTTTGGAAAATAAAAATCCGGGTTTTCGAGTTTTTTTTTTTTTTTTGTTTTTTTTTTTTTTTTTTTTTATTCACAATCGTTTTCTTGTCAGTAATTGTTCGTATCATAAGTATATTTCCTATCTTCGGTAGGGTCTCCTATGTAGTTTCGAAAGCCGCTGTTGTGATTTTTTTTTCCACTGCCTCATAGATTCGAAAGCTTAAGAAAGATAGGACTCGTATGATGTATAAAATAATATTTATAATAGTCTTTAGCAGATTTTTAGTTATATAAAAGACGTATAGTAAATATGTATGTCAAATGCATTTTTTTTGTCGATTCGCATCACTAGTAAAGTATATAAATGTATTCAAGTACGCAAGGCTCTATCGCAATTTCCGGACAGCGAGTAGGTCGGCGGCCACTTCCGGTCGTACGATCAACCGATTGGCTGAGGATGAATTATTATAAGTTCTTGTAGCTTTTTATTGAGATGCTTTGCTTTGAAACGTAATAAATAAAAGTTCTGACTTTCTAACAGACTGCTCGATTCCGATACGAACGTCTCGGAGAATCTAGTAGGGGACTAGGACGCAATGCAATTCCTTCTAGAAACCCTTCGACGGTGTTTCGATCACACGGCTTGAGCAACCCTTTAAGGTTCTAGCCCCCGAATAAGTCAGGTGACGATGTAAAGGCTATAAAACCGCCAACCAACATCAATTTCATTCCCAAAATAATTCAAGGGTGTACTCAGTACCACTAAATGAAAAACAACTTTATGGCCTAATTACATAAAGTCGTTTTGAAGAGAAATGAGTCCATTTGAGAGAGGCTCCCAATTGCCCGGAACGAAATTGGTGGTATTGCTTCATTAATCATTAACCTAGCGAAGCCTACTTTTTATCAAATAAGAATAAATACAAGTCTGTTTAACATAACTAATTATTTATATAACTCAAGTCATATAATAGTTAATTAACTAATTAGTTATGTTAAACATATTTTCATTTATTAGGTATTAGTTATTATTAGCCCTCACCGTCCCACTGCTGGGCAAAGGCCTTCCTTTTTTTTATGTTTACAGTCTGCATACGAGCAGGCGGGCCGCCTGATGGTGAGCGGTCACCGCCGCCCATGGACATCAGCAACATCAGAGATATTGCTTTTGTGTTGCCGACCTGAAAAAACCTCTTAACACCCCTTTTAAAAGAGCCCATCTCGTAGCTTAATGGGAAAACCTCGGATGGCAGCTCATTCCACAGTTTGATGATACGTGGAATGAAGCTCCTCTGGAAGCGAACCGTTCGAGCGAACAGCGGCTCCAGGAAGTGTGCGTGTGCCCTGTTCCGATGGCGAGCGGTGCGATAGTAGAAGGAGGAAGTGGACACCAAATCAAAAAGTTCCTCAGAGCATTCTCCATTATACAGGCGGTAGACCACACAACGAGCCGATATCACGTCTCAAGGCTGAGGGTTCCAACCGGTCTGTTAGCTTGAGATCGTTGACCAGTCGATTGGGATCGTTGACCAGTCCCTCCATTTCTTCCACCCATCGTTAATACATCCAGTTCGTCCCGCCATCGGCATCCTTCTTCGTCTACCGCGGCGCCTCCGTGTTGTGTTTGGCTTCCAATATGTTGCCAACTTGGCCCATGACACTTCTGGCATGCGGCAGACAGTTATACATGGTTATTTGTAAAACATCAACAACCTCACAAGACTAGGTAGCTAACATCATAAACAACATTTATTCTACGACTTGTGATAATTTGACACATTTTACATTCACACAAAAATAAATATCAATTTAATTTTACGTCAAAGTTCAAAGTTCTTTATTGCATTTACAGGTGTTAAAAAAGTTTGAATGTTCTTATCTCTGTGCGCATCGCATCGGGAGCGTCGCGAGTTAAGTGTTAATATCGCATTAACAATAACCTCTTTTTTAGAAATTACTGCATAAATTATGCGTTTCGTTTAAGCTAGTTAATGCTAGCAATAGTTTCACGTTGTTTCCTATTTCGGATACACGTTTAAGGTGGGGTTTTGACTAACAAAAGCAACGGTGTTAATCTGTAATTTCTAGCTCTAAAAAGCTCTATTTATATATATCTTCTATATCTTAAAAAAATATATTAATATATGTCACAGAATTTAAAAAATATACTTAAACCGTAAAAGATAGCATCACAGCTATTTTTCGACTAACGATCTCACCATTAGCATCTTTAAAAATGGCTGAGATAACTAAAAGAAGTTAATGGCTACAAAATATAAGATACTTCGCATTGTATAATCGTCCGCTTCGTTTAACTCTAGAAAGGAATTAAATTATTCTACCACTAGCTCTTCGAGTGAAATTTTATTCAAACTGCAAATGAAACCGAATCACTGTTAGCATAATCTAATTTACGTATTATACGTGTTTCGTATGCAAGTTGTTACAAAAGTGTTATTAAAGAAAGTGTTTTTTTTTGTTTCCAAGTAATTTTCAAAAAAACCTTTTTTTCCTATTTATTGATTAACCGAAGGCTGCTCACTTACTAACAGGTAAACTAAGTGCCCAGTGAAATGAAATCAAATGAAAATATTTATTCGTAGCATCTATGGCAACTTGACATAATGGACATTTTAAATTTATAATTATGCAACCGAAATGGTCACCACTCAGCTTATGCCATGACATTGACGTGCCGAGGCGCTGATATTCTGTGGAACCAGTAAGAGAGGGAGGGAGGCGCAGCTCTGTAGCTGCGCCTCCCTCCCTTGATGAATTTTGAGAATTTTCAAAATTTTACACAGTGACAGATGTATACAATATTAACCATAACATACAGCCAACATACACACAACATACATACCATAACCTACACATAAACATAAACATGAAACATACATACCATAACCTACACAGAAACGAGTTATTGGTTTTAATTTTGCATTGTTATTCTGTTTTAGAGAATTCGCTGATAACAGAAACAAAACAGACATGAGTGTGTAAAACAAAAATCGAAATAAGTTATTAAGAGTTATGTAACGTTATGTAGGTTACGTCAGAAATAACTTATTTTCTTGCAAAGGAAAGCCATTACCATACCAAAGGGGAAAAGGGCGAATTAATAAAAAAACAAGAGATGCACAATAATAAATTTCAATTTTAGAATAATAAAAAATTTAGCCAAATAAGTAACATTTTATCCAACCCTTGACAATCCTATCCAAATACATTCCAAGCGGGATTGACCGAAGTCGTAATATAGCAGACGTGTAGTAAATTTTTAAGGGTTCTAAGGGTCCTGGAGTGGAGGATTTAGTGCGCCGCGAGACGTACCCAATTCAATATTGTTCGTGCGCATATAAAACAAGGCGGCTAGCTGGTTGGGAGACATATGGTAATTTGAAACACGATTGAAGACTGATTCGATCTATTCTTCTTTTTTTAAAATTCCATGCGGTTAAGCAGTTGGTAAGCAGCTCTATGGCGCATTGGTTAACGCGCAGTGGTTAATTTTCGCAAATGCCGATCATTGGATGGGTGACCAAAAATTTATCATCTCGAGCTCCTCCGTGCTTCGGAAGGCACGTAAAGCCGTTGGTCCCGGCTGCATTAACAGTCGTCGTTAACAACCACCAACCCGCACTGGGCCCGCGTGGTGGTTTATGGCCCGTTCTCTCTTTATCCATCCATAGGGAAGGTTTGTGCCCCAGCGGTGAGGACATAAAAGTAGTTGGTGTTGAGAATTGAGTTATTATAAGACTGAAGGTAGAAGCGCACAAACCAAGCTATGATATCTTAATCAGAAACTGTGACTGATATTTTTATTTTTTATTTTATTTTATTTTTATTTTATTTATTTTCTAGTGCTTACAAAATTACAACAAATCAATGACAATATTTTACTTACAACTAACTTTGACAATAAATACGTCTGTGTCTGAACTAGATAATATAATTATCTGTTTTTCAGACAAACAGCACTCTTCCAGTTATTAGCAGGTTATAAAAATTCCAACATTAATTAAATACACTCTCTGGTAAGGTAGGCTAAAGCACTCTTATCAAAATTATAATTTACGTGTGGTATGACCTCCCTGTGTGTGGAATGAAAATGTATGAGTGTGTGTGTGGGACGATGTGTGGAAAAAAAGAAAAAAAAAAAAACTATTGAATAATATTAAATAAGTTCTCGGTTTCGTCGTATGTCAGGTTATGAATGTAATCTACTACTTTTTGTTAACACTGTCTCTTGTTTAACGTCTGGATATTGATAATTTTATTAATTTTATTATAAAGATGGGGACCTAGGAAGCAAAAATGCTTATGTACATATTTATGTTTAAACTTTGGTGTGTCAATGTAACTAATAGCTCTTCGACGTCAAGTGTTTTTAGGAATATTTTCAATATTTATGTTAGAGTGTTGTTTAATGATAGTGAGCAATATGAATAATTTACGGACTGAGAGCTTCGCAAGTCTGATACAGTAGGTGAGTGGGGAACAAAAAGGGGCGGAAAGTGCTTACTTTGAGGATGGCTCGTTGTGCTATTTCTAGGGATTTCATAGAGGTCTTTGGAGCACCTCCCCAGACAGTAATGCAATATCCCAATACCGACTGACAGAGTGCCAAGTACACTTGTTTAATTATTTTAGATGCTGCAACATGCCTTAAATTTTTAAAAATATATATTAATTTCCTTAATCTTGATGTTAGTAGCTCTATATGCGGTCTAAAAGAGAGGTTGTTGTCAATAACTATGCCAAGATATTTTAGCGATTCTGCTTCAGCTATATGGGGACAGTTACATAACATATTATTACAGCAGTTGTGTGCAATCAAGTTGCAAGACACGGGTGGTGGACTGGTATTGCGCATTAAGAAAATCATATAGTGCGTTTTATCTGCGTTTAGCGTAAGAATATTTTTCTGTAACCAGTAATATTGACCTACTGTAATTAAATAAAAATAAAAGTAAAGCGTGCAAATACATTTTTTGTACTACTAGTACTAGTATACTAGTATATACTTAATTATCTGGATATTTACGCAGTGTTAGATAAGATAATAATGTACAACGACTAGACAAACCGTTTACGTTTAAAGTTGTCTTATTAGTGCTGAAGTTAGGTAACACTTGGTACTTGCCTTTGGTTTAAAAAAAGTGTCGATGGTGTCATTGTGTTGTAAAAGAAATAAAATGACTGTGTAATTTGGAAAATTGGAGTGTTTTAAATTAAATGTAAGTAGTTAACATTGGTCCTTCGAGGCGGGTCAATGGATTAATCGTGAGTAAAGTGAAGTATAAATAAATATTTAAAGGCTTTCACAAAATTCGAAGAAAAAAACACTCAGCATTTTACGGTGTAGAAACTTTTCGATCTTTACTTTACACATATCCCAAAAGTGAAAAATGCCGAACTTTAACATCGACTATATTTAATAGTGGGCGGTAACTTTATTACAAAATGACATTGCTAGAAATACAGGAAAATCTTTCTTCTCAAATTAACAGAATTTACATTAACTTGAAGAAAACGTCAACTTTCCAATTTTAAGAAGAAGAAGAACAACAAACAATTAATACTACGGAATACCATTATTTATCTGGAAACAATAAGAAAATGTGTAGGAAAATTGCAGTGGTTTAATTGAGTAAACGAATTGAACACTAAATAAAAATAAAGATTATGTAGAAGCCAGCCAAGCGATCTTAAAACAAGTCATTTAATAAACCAAACCGAAGTTGTCAAAAAAGTTTAAAACAATAAGAAATAAGACGTATCTAAGTTGTTTGTTACCAGAATAAACACAATCTATAGAGGTCCGCATACCAATTCCGTTTTTATTTCCCTCCACGCACCGTGACACCTAGGCGTTGCCATAAATTCAAGATGTCTCTTGTAATAAGCATTCTATGCCACCATCATTCCGTGGCCGGAATTATTCAAGTGGTATATTTATCAATGTCGGTTGGAAATAGACGAAAATGTGTTAACCCTTCTTGTGGGCGAAATAAGGATAGGATAATTGCTTATCTATCCGACAATTTCTTGCCAAGAAATTCTTGGATAATTGAGTTCACGCTTCAAGCGTTCGACCCGATATTGAAGGTCCTACGTTCAATTCCCAGGTCGGGTAAAGTATGTTTCGGACGTTTCAAGCGTGGTTATGCCAATACCCAACAAATGTAACGATGAAATGAAACAACTTTTACGGATCTACTCGCGTCCATCATACAAAATATTAAATCCCAGCCCCAACACCATACTGCCAGACCAAAAGATACTGTAAGCTCTTTCTGCGTAAAAAGGAACGCACCTGATTAAATTTAAATGAGGGTTTACAAGCTACCAACTAATTATGAGACGAACAACACCTCAGTCTCCCTTTGACCGCGGACCCTGCAAAGGGTTCGAAACGTCAGGATAAACATTAAATAAGTAATGTGTAAAATATGTTGGAGAGGCTACGGGATCAAAAGGAACACCAGTTGTTCTGTAATAGTTTTATATTAGAGCACACTACGTGCGAACCGAGCAGACCGTTTTATAAGAAGTGACATCTGTCTATATAGAAAAACTATATTCTAAACAAATTGAGTTTAGATAAGCTCATACAAACTACATGGTCCAACACTGGCCCTTGAGCTAATATAAACACACACATTTGCACATGAGTAAATCACGCACAATAATACCCAAGAATACACAAGTAGTGACACATCTGCTGTCGGTACAATAAAACAACACATCATGGAAAATAGTATAAATTAATTTGTACATCCGTGACATATAAAACAGTAAACAGTTAAAAAAAACGATATATGAAACGAATCTAAAATAATTTATACTAATTCTATAGTATATACTACTTAGACACACCTACCTCATCTATTCAACGCAATAAATAAATGAGATAAAAACTTATCGTGTTTTTCTTTTGGTAGTGGTTTCGTTAACACGTCGGCCACCATTTGGTCAGTGGAAAGGTACTTAAGAATAATAATACCATCATCAACTTTTTCCCTGATAAAATGATGTCGTACGTCAATGTGTTTCGTTCTGGCGTGATACATAGAGTTAGTGCATAACTTTAAAGCCGACTGAATGTCATTATGCAAAGTTATGCTGTACTGTACCCCGTAAATTTCGAACAGAAACTTGCGCAGAAAAAGAGCCTCTTTGCAAGCATCCGACAGTGACATATACTCCGCCTCCGTGCTGCTAAGAGCTACCGTTTTCTGCTTCCTACTCTCCCAAGAGATGGTAGATTTACCAAGTTTGAAAACGAAACGACTTCTAGAAAGTTAAACAATAGTTAATCGTACCTTGAAGATAACGAAGAACGCGTTTTGCCGCCTTCCAGTGAGTCTCGTCATGCGCCTCGTTGAACTGGCTGAGCGAGCTGACAGCGTGGGCGACATCCGGGCGACTGCATGTTGCGATATACTAGAGACAACCCATCAGGCCTCGGTAATTGTGTGCACAATCCTTCGTTTTGGACGCCACGAGCTTCAAACCTGTCTCCATAGGTGTTCGCGCCGGTTTGCAATCTGACATTTGAAACCTTTCTAGTACCTTCTTAATATAACTCAACTGGTCTAGAGTTATTTCACCATTCTGTTTGCAAATCCTCATGCCTAGAATGTGGTGTGCTGGCCCTAAATCCTTTATTTCGAAAGCTTTTTTCAACTCTTCTTTTATATCCGCTGTTCCTTTACAATCTGGTGTAGAGAACAACATTATATCGTCAACGTAGAGCGCAATTACAATCATTATTTTCCCGCTCGACTTGACATACACAAGGTTCGGAAGATAAACGTTTGAATTTCATGTTATTCGTTAAAACGCCATTAATCTTTTCATACCAAGACTTCGAAGCTTGCTTCAGTCCGTATATGGCTTTATTTAACTTATAAACTTTATTTTCTTGTCCTTTTGCTTTGTAACCCTCTGGCTGCTCCATATAAACAGTTTCTTTGAGATCTCCATTCAAGAACGCCGTTTTAACATAAATGCTCGATATTCATGTTAAACTCTGCAGCTAAAGCTAATAGCATGCGTATAGTAGAATATCTTACTACAGGAGAGAAGGTCTCTTGGTAATCTATACCATACTTCTGTGTATAACCCTTTGCAACAAGGCGTGCTTTGTACCTTAGAATTTCCCCATCGAGGCCAAGTTTTCTTTTAAAAATCCACTTGCATTTGACAGGCCGTTGTTTTGCATTGCGGTCAGTCAGAGTCCAACACTTGTTATCGATGAAGGATTTATACTCTTCCGCCATCGCGGCTTTCCACTTATCCGCCTCCGGGCCATTCAGTGCCTCGCGAACTGTCTGAGGGTCGCCATCGTCACTGCATAGAGTGTGCGTCACACTAGCATACTCAAAACCTCCACTTGATTCCTCAGTCGAGATCTCAGTGTCTTCTAGCGTCGAATCTCCTGGAACGTACGTTTCATCAGCAGGATCATCTAGGGCCTCACTACTGCTCTCAGAATCATCTGTCGTGATAACAATATTATCATGATATGTTTCTGCGGGTTCTGGGGATGTATCGGGTTGCACTTGAGCATTGTTAGTGATAGTTATATTGTTGTCAACTAAACCAACCTGAGTGTAACGTGATCTATCATCGTCATTCGATGAAATGTCATTCCTAAAAGTGTCCTCTAGAAAAGTGATATTTCTAGCTTTTATGACATTTTTCGGGCACGCCGGGTCTATTAATCTATACCCCTTTGAATCTTCATTATACCCTACAAATATGAACTTTTTACTTTTAGGATCTAATTTATCTCGTTTATGCTGAAGGGCGTAAGCTTGACAACCAAAAATGCGCAAATGACTGATACTGTCTTTTTTACCTGTCCATTTTTCTTCTGGCGTACATCCCATCACAGCCTTAGTTGGAGAACGATTCTTTAAGTAAACAGCAGTGTTCACTGCTTCTGCCCAAAAATCCTTTTTTAGACCCGCGTCCTGAAGCATGCACCTGGCCTTTTCCATGATCGACCTGTTCGCGCGTTCTGCAACGCCGTTTTGAGCTGGTGATCTTGGAACTGTGGTCTGGTGTCGTATCCCATGCTTCTTCAGGAATCTCTGAAAATTGGAATTGACATATTCACCGCCTCCGTCACTACGAAAAACCTTTATTTTCATATTAGTTTGGTTTTCTACAAGAGCTTTGAATTCCTGAAAGATGTCGAAAACCTCACTCTTCGCCCTAAGAAAATAGACAAACGTTTTTCGTGACCAGTCGTCGATGAACGTCAAAAAATATTTTTTTCCACCTAGGGACGGGCATGGCAGTGGTCCTACTACGTCACTGTGCACCAAGCCAAGAACATTCTTAGCCCTGGTCTCAGATTTCTTTGGGAATGGCAACCTACTTTGTTTACCTACAATACAGGAAACACACGATTGAAAGTTATTGTTGTCATAAGATATCCCAGTGACCATACCTTTTCGCAATTATTCCATGCTCCTGGTATTCAGATGAGCTAGGCGGCGGTGCCAAACTTGTTGCGTTGACTGGCTTCGTGGTGCGGCAGGGGACTGCGTCTGCAGGACGCGCTCAGCAGGACGACCATCATCCTTCAGCTGCGGAGCTGACGTCACGTTCTTACCTGTACCTACAGACAAAGACGAACACATGGCCTGCGTGGACGGCGCGCTACACAAAACAGACACTGTTTCAATGGCATCAAGTTGATAAATCCCATCTCTTAGAGTAGCGGTAGCCAAAACCTCCCCGTTGTCAGTTACCGTACACACGCCAGAACGAAATACAATATCGTAACCTTTAGCAACCATGGCACTGACAGATAACAAGTTAGCAGATAATTTAGGAACTAAATAAACATTACTTATGGTCCTTACACAATTGTCTTTCAAAACAACTTGTACCGTACCTCTTCCAGCCGTCATCATAGCCTCACTATTAGCTATGTACACTTTCTTCGGCTTGTCGACTACAAAATCGGACATAAAACTGCGATCATTGCATAAGTGTCGCGACGATCCGCTGTCCACATACCAAACGTCACGCTGAACTCCAACAGCCAACGCTGTAAGAAGCGCCTGACCTTTTCGGCCACTCTTCTTGCCGTCAGACTTTTCAGGGCAATCCTTCATGCAATGCCCAGTCTTCTTGCACTTGAAGCACTTAATCGGTTTACGTGCCTTCCGAGCTGAAAATGCCGTTGAGTCTTCGTTGTTGTCTTCGCGCCGTGCATTTTCTTGAAGCAGTTTCGCTTTGACAACTTCGCTTGACAGTGACGTGTTCGAATGCTCTAGGGCCATTATTAACGGGTCGTAATCGCTTGTCAAACCGCTGAGCAATATTACGGCCAGGAAGTCGTCTTCTAAAGCCGATCCGATTTCACTCAGTAGCTGCGATGTATCCACGATTTTATTCACGTATGCCTCCATACTGACGCATTCGCTTAGTTTCGTAGCGAATAGCGTCCTTAGTAATCCAAGTCGTCGACACAGACCTCGATCTTCATATGCGTTCTGCAGGTTCTTCCATGCTTCGCTTGCCGTCTTAGCGTTTCTAATTAGTGGAAACACAGTTGGCTGCACGGACAAGGCGATCTTCGCAAACACCTTTTCCTGCTTCTTGACATCTTCGCATTTATTTTCTGTTTCTCCTACACAGTCCCAAAGATCGTCGTGGATTAGCATCATCTTCATAATAAATTTCCAGGAGTTATAGTTTGAAATTCCTGATAGCTTTTCCACGGAAACATTTTGACTGGCAGATGCCATCTTTTGTTTCGTAGCGAGAAAAAATATTCAGAAAATAAATAAATCGAAATCACACGTGCACTTTTAGGAACTGGTGGTTACCGCGGCAATGCCACCATGTTGGAGAGGCTCCGGGATCAAAAGTAACAGCAGTTGTTCTGTAATAGTTTTATATTAGAGCACACTACGTGCGAACCGAGCAGACCGTTTTATAAGAAGTGACATCTGTCTATATAGAAAAACTATATTCTAAAAAAATTGAGTTTAGATAAGCTCATACAAACTACATGGTCCAACAAAATAAACGCGAGTAGATCCGTAAAAGTTATTTCATGTCAATGTGTAGTGTTCGCATAAACTTTCAACACTATCTATTCTTACCTTGTAAGCCAAAGATAGTGTAAATCATGGTGAAACCCGCTCATAGTTTTTTTTTACACTTTTTCCAAAAAAAAAGCTTACGGACAAAGTCGCGGTGGTCGCTAGATTTATTTAAAATGAAAAAAAAATTAAATGAAATATATTTATTAGAACACAGTACAAACTTATGTAGGTACTTAAAACAAAACAAACAAATTATAATAAAAATGTGTGTTCCAAAAGGACTCCACTCAGCATTTGTTGCAGTAGTAGACAAAAACTACAACGCTGATCTTCCGTGGAGACCTGTTTAGAAATATACCCGTTTATTTTTTTAGAAATTGAGTTAGCCGGTAATTAGTATGTATCGTTTTGTAACACATCGATTTTTATATACGAGCATATATTAGCATCGATACAACGTAAGTTACAATAAGAATCGATGGAAGGGCGAAGTTCACTTCACTTGAAATCCTCAACAACTAGCAAAAGGTCATGTCCAATTGTCCATGTCTACACGGATTAAAAGTGTGTTTACTATGTACAATAAACAATTAATTACACTGCCACGCCATGTCAAAGACTTAGCTGCAGGGTATTCTAACAAGTACTTTTTTATAGCCTTCAAGATCTTCATCAGGCAACTTCATTTAATCTGATTTATACAGACAGTTAACACCACTTGTTGCGGTCGATTACGCAAACGCTGAACCCTCCAACGTACCCTGACCTTCAGCTCCCCTTCTCCATTCGCAGTGGTATACGCGATAAAGATTTTTTCATAATACCCTAGAGTTCTTTCAACACTGGACTTGTCGGTAGTCTGGGGAATTAATTTGTGGAGAGTGCCATTAACGAGAACACGTTCGATTGTAGATGTACGAAGGTTCAGTTTCATGGTCTCGTTATGACTACATAGTAATATAACTTTTATTTCTGGCGTAGCCCATAAATTGTGTTAGTAACAAATAAAACTTATTATCTATGTTAGTATTACATTGTTTTTACCTTAATTTACGTTGGCGTGAGTGGCCCAATGCCTCCAAATAGGGCAACCTGAATTATCTGATAATGCCATCAGGATTTTGGGGGTTAAAGTAACTCGCGTCCGTAGGTTTACCCTTGAGACCCTACACGTGACCCCTGGGTGGTGCTAAATGAGTGACACTGTCTGAGTGGTAGAGCCACGCTGCGTTGCAGCAGGCTCGCCCGGCGAAATACCACCCTCTCACAGAATATCGGCGTGAAACAACGGCAATCGTTGCTGTTGTGTTTCGTCCGGTGAGTGAAAGTACCGGAGGCCCAACTCTCACCCCCCTCCCAATTCCTACTCCCTCCTCGGGATCCAACTCCTTCCTCAAGGTCGGCAACGCATCCACGATTACTTTAGTTTTGATGATATGATTGCTTTCCATCAGGTGACCCGCCTGCTCGTTTGCCTCTTTTTAACATTAAAAAACAGGATGCCATTGCGGCTGCACCTTACTCTCTGCATTAGAGAGGCAATTATTTTGCCTAGAATGGCATGAAATCCATCAGTCGAGCTTCTGCAAACATCCCTGATGCACTACAGAACCGAGGAAAACCCATTAGCATCCTGAAAGCTGTTATACTGGACGCGCAAAGAGCTGATGGCGCGCTGCGTGTAGTTGACCCATAGACTGCACGTGTTAAAGGATTAGCAATATGCTCTGAACAATAAGAACAGCGTCCTTATATACTTGATATGGGTAACCAAAAGTTTATAAACTCGAACTCCTACCGGTTGCGAGAGGCATGTAACGACGTTGGATCTGGATGCATTAGCAGTCGTTAACAAAACCGCACCACGCTGGGCCCGCGTGTTAGTTTATGACCCGTTCTCCCTATCCAACAATAGGGAAGGCTCGTGCTCCAGCTGTGGAGATATAAAAGAAGCTGATAATAATATATCGCTTATACTACGGCGAGTGCTCTGAAAGAATTATTCCCCAGAGATACACTTTCCCCGTAGAGACACTTTTAATAAAACTGCGCTTTCATTCCTGTAAGATACACTTTTTTTAAACTCTACCAATTTGTCCTCTTAGATACACTTTTAGGTACTGTTGTGTATAAAATAATTGCTGCAGATGAATAATTTGAATGTATAAACCACAGACACAAACAATATTTTACATACATGTTGCACTAGATTTAATATTTCCAACATAAAGTACCAGGCTACCATAACTATGCAGGAGATTGCTTATTATTATAAAAGAATATTATTATAATCTTTGCTATATGTATATGTATTTACAAGACTACATTATTCTTTTACATTTAATAAGCAACCTCCTGCATAGTTATGGTAGCCTGGTACTTTATGTTGGAAATATTAAGTGTAGGTAGTGCACTAAAAATATATTATTATTTAGTTTTTTTTTATATCTAAAAAACATTTCTATTTAGGTGTTCAAGCCGAAAGTGTATTTCTGGGGAATAAAAGCTTTAATTTTGGTTAATTACGATTTATTTATTTTCCTTTTTATCTAAAACACATTTCTATTTAAGTGTCCAAGCCGAATGTGTATCTTACAGGAATAAAAGCGCAGTTTTATTAAAAGTGTATCTACGGGGAGAGTGTATCTCTGGGGAATAATTCCTCTGAAGCACTCTTAACTCTAAAACCCGTACGTATACGGGTGTTCACTCAAACGGACGTTGTCGCGAGTGGGCCACTAGTCTTAATATTATGTAGTCCGTAACGCTGATAATGCCGCTTGAGGCAATTAGCTTACTCTCTCCAAAAATTAGTTTTAAATAAATATTAGATAACGATGTTCCAAATTAAACTTTGAAAGACGACTGACAGTACGTTAATCTAGATTTAACTAGATTCTATTTAAACACCATTGTTTTTGTATTTGTACCTTGGAATTTGGAGTTGGTAGAAACGAATAAATTTCAACCGTAAAAATAAATTAGCTAGTGAAGTTCAATCAAAACGCGATGAACGAACAGACGGCGCTTTGGCGCACTAATTACT
Source organism: Eudonia lacustrata (assembly GCA_947562085.1). Classification (NCBI taxonomy): domain Eukaryota; kingdom Metazoa; phylum Arthropoda; class Insecta; order Lepidoptera; family Crambidae; genus Eudonia; species Eudonia lacustrata. Next base: position 5,338,315 of record OX387334.1, on the reverse strand, counting down.
CTTTTTATGGATGCACATTAAGGAAAGTAGGTATAATTTTCTATAAGTGCTAATAATTTCCTTCAGCTTAATTAGAATTTGGATATTATTCATAATATCGACTAAGGTGGTAACGGCGTGATCGTAAAAGTTAAGCAGTTTTCGTAATGGCAGGGTACTGGATGGGAGGCCAAACTTTTGTGTATGCTTCAGGCGCTTTGCCGATGGTTATAAAAGTAAGATGATAGTTACCTAGGCCTCGGCTGGGATTCAAACCAGAGGCCTTGAGTTGGATACTGGGGTTGATAATGACCTTCGTTTCTATGCTAATGCTAATGTGTAACTTAAACAGAACGATTAATTTATCACCACCCATGATACGATGTCCCGTGATAATTCATAAAACTGGTCAAAATACAACAAGAATATTTGGACCTCACATTCAGACAGGCAGGTGGAAATCAGTTGACATTTCGACAAACCTTATTTTTTCGAATTTTGTTTTCGTTTTATTAATGGAATATCATATCAAAATTCAGATTGTAATTAAAAATGGACCTGTACATACATGAACTAACAAATCATCTTTATTCATACCTCGTTCATCTTATCTATCTATACCTACATATTATAATAAAGCTAAAGAGGGTCAAAAGTCTGTATATGGAAGATATTCGAAAAAAAGTTGGCTGGGGATACTTAGAATCGATAACAGAACACGTTCCAACAGTTTTTAGAATTTTTGTCTGTTTGTTTGTTTATCTGTTTGTCTGTTTATTTGACCGCGCATCACGTGAAAATGGCTGAACGGATTTGGATGAAACTTTGCACATAGACAGACCATGACCCGGACTAGGATATAGGACACTTTTAATCCCGGTAACAGGTTCCTGTGGGATAGTGTAGTCTTCGCGAACGAAGTCGCGGGCGACAACTAGTACATATATATACTCTGACGTCCTTCTCTCAAACAGGGGTAAACTAAGCATCAAAATCACCAATTTTGACTAAACTCTCGGTTAATGAAAGCATTCATCTTATTCTGATCAACTAATAAAATGGAGCTTCGTTTCTAAGAACTTTTCTATTCTGTTCTTTCTAACTATATTGATTTAGATAAACAGACTACAGCCGCAATTGAATAGAATCTAAATCAATTACAAGTGTCGGCGCTCTCTTGTTTACTGACCCTCTCCGAGGCCTTTGCCACTTTGTACCGAACGAAGTTTCATTAAAGTTCCATCTAACACAAAGCACATTGTACCACGGATAGATATACATACAATCACATATACGCCACCAATCACTCACACATGCCCTACGCACGCACGTTCCACGCTTGCATGCATGCACGCACGCCGCACGCATACATGCTTACATGCATGCTCGCACGTACTTATACGTATGCATGAATACACGGTCTGCTAAATTGATGGTATTTATTGATGTAAGATCACAGCGAGTGGAAATCTTTTGCTTGTCTTGATATTTACAACATTAGTACAGAATTTAAAACCTAATATACAACGCTATTTTAGTTTATACGAAACCTGAAAACTGTTTGTTCAGAATCAGTAATAGAATCGATTTCAATATGTTCTATACCATGTTACATTTTGACCAAATAATATTTACAAAATCTCAAATAAAGTATTCCCTACTAAAAAAACACAAAGGGACAGCACAAAAAGCTTGTAACTTCGTAAGTTTTCAAGATATATTTTTTTGTACTGATTCTTTAAATGAAAATATTTGACCCGTGTTTCGATTTTTTTATAAACTAAAAATAAGGTTGTATACATTAATAGCGTAAGCCGATTTTTGTCCCAGTGATTATGCGATAGCTGCACATAAAAAATCGGTTATACTCTCATTATGAAAAGCTCCCGCCGTAGATGTGCAGAAAAATAAAGAAACCTGTTATAGGTTTTAAAATTCCTAAAAAATCTGTTGAATAAACGCGAAGTTTTGCGGGCGACCCACAGTGTTTTATTAATAAAGGACTAAAAACACAAATGTTGAAAAAATTTCCACGAGCAGGGTTTGAACCTGCACCCTTCTGACAAACCGGGTCAGGTGCTCTTCCAATTGAGCTATCGTGGTTCCAACCAGCCCGCCGAAATTATTCAACACTATTTACTTTTTACTTTGAAAGCCAAAGGCGCCCATTCAATGTTAACAATACCGTCATTAACATCCGATCATAATATTTTTACAAATACTAAAGATCAGTTAAGAAGTAGGCAAGCTATTTATAAATGTTTATATAATTTTTAACGCAAATTTTGTTGCGAACAAATTACAAAAACACAAATGTTGAAAAAATTTCCACGAGCAGGGTTTGAACCTGCACCCTTCTGACAAACCGGGTCAGGTGCTCTTCCAATTGAGCTATCGTGGTTCCAACCAGCCCGCCGAAATTATTCAACACTATTTACTTTTTACTTTGAAAGCCAAAGGCGCCCATTCAATGTTAACAACTACCGTTATTAACATCCGATCATAATATTTTTACAAATACTAAAGATCAGTTACTAAAAATTATATAAACATTAATAAAGGACTGTTAAAAACCACGTCTGTGAAACTTTAGAGTATCACAAAATACGCTTTCGTTTCAAGCCATCATAATCATCTTCATCAGTCTACAAACGCCCCATTGGATTCAGATCTTCCCACATCCAACATCAAAAATAGCACCTCAAGATATTTTTAGGTCACCTATCCAGAGACCTGTCATAACATCAGTTGCTTAACTTGCATTATCGCAACGCAAATGCACAAGGTGCATCAGAATCCATCAGTGCGTCCTACCCGTCATGACATATGGAGCCGAAACGTGGACACTCACGGTAGGCCTGGTCCACAAATTTAAAGTCGCTCAGCGTGCTATGGAAAGGGCTATGCATGGAGTTTCTCTGAATCTGATCCGACAGAGAACCAAAGTCGTCGACATAGCCCACAGGATTAGCAAGCTAAAGTGGCAGTGGGCCGGCCATATTAGCCGCAGAACCGATAACCGATGGGGTAAACGAGTTCTTGAGTGGAGACCGCGTATCGGCAAACTTAGTATAGGACGCCCTCAGACTAGGTGGAACGACGATCTTCGCAAGGTGGCTGGCAAGAGCTGGATGAGAGTAGCCGCGGATCGTGCTCAGTGGCGTGCACTTGGAGAGGCCTATGTCCAGCAGTGGACGTGTGTAGGCTGATGATGAATGCACAAGGTCTTTGTCAAGATCTGTGTTAAAAATACAACATCATCATCATCATCATCACCTCAGGCCTCTTTAAGTGAACACCACTGTGCACGATCCACGGCTATTCTCATCCAGCTCTTGCCAGCCACATTGCGAAGATGGTCGCTCCACCTACACTGCGTTTTCAAGTCACGGCCTCTACTCTTAGTGCCTTACAAATAAACAAAGAATAAGTTCCGAATAATTATTCCGTGTTTTGTTCCTGTAATGTAAACGTCATTTCAAATTAGAGTAAAAGAGACAAAACATGGAATAACTATTCGGGCCTTATTCTTTGTTTATTTGTAAGGGGTTAAAGTACATCTAACGCAGCGGTTATTGGTCCTGCAGCTAATCCATCAACATCAGCCTATATTAGTGCACTGATAGACATAGATACCCAGCTCTTGCCAGTCACCCTGACCGTCGAAGATCGTCGATCCACCTAACAAAATACATATTTCCACACAACACTCATTCACAATTTAAAAGGAAGGCCTGGGGGTATTCTCTAACAATAAAAAACCCCTTTCGCCCGCCGCCGTCGCCGACGCTGTAACTTTTACACGAAACTTTCGATAGAAAGTGTCGCGTATAAAAAACTTCTCCGCCGTTCAAGTTATAAGAGGAAGCGATTTGAATTTTGGCGTATAACTAGACATGGTACAGCCGCTTATGACAAAAGCAATAACGCGAAGAACATGAGTAACCAGTTACCTACACTATGGAGTTAAAAATAATAATGTAATCATAGGCCTTTGCCCAACAGTGGGACACAAAGTAGGCTAATAAAAAAAAATAAAAAATCATAAATATTAGAATGTCATTTTGTTTCGACAAACCGCGATCGCGCAGAAGCCATTTTTTTTCTATATGCCAAAAAATGGCGGGTCTTACGGGTATGCTCTTGGTTTCATCTGACCTGATGTTAGTGATGATAAGGCCAAAGGTGGAAACACACTTCACCCGGAATCCTCAATTACTGAGGCACTGGCAATCTTCCGCCGGAACACAACAATGCTACAAACATTGAAGTTATGGCGATATATTTAGATAAGATGGTCGTAGCTAGCCAGGTGGGCAAACCACCAACCAAACCGAGTACACAAACATGTACCTCCCGCTCATAACCACTAGACCACAAAGACGTATTTGTTAATGTTGTAGCCTGAAGGCCATTTAAAAACTGAGGAGATCCGCAGTAAATATTTATTTAGGTAAAATGTATAATTAAGCAGAAAAAACCTAAAAAGAGAAAAACAATAAATCAGTACACAAAAATCTAAGCCAAAACGTTACTTCCAAAAATTTCTTATAGGAATCAAATTACCTGTTTATAGGTACAGGTTTTCACATATCACATTTTAAACATTAATAATTGCCCAATCGATGTTACTATAAAACAATGTTATTATACTGAAGAATTTTGAAAGACTGATCATATCAACAATACAATAAAATTCCATGACAATGACATGACATTCAAAGTATTCTTTTACAGAATCGTGCATATAAATTTGACAGATAGTTTTTAAAACTACCATGGAGGCTATAAGATGCATAGCATTAAAATATAACGTTGAGTAAATTGCAACGACAACGTTACAATGTAAATGATATTTAATACTTAAATGATGTCCAATCATATATCATTAACAATTAACAAAGCTTACAAATGTACCTAATTTAAGAGACTGTCATTTATTTATTTTAATTAGTTTCTTTGTCACCATCATCAGCTCATATTATGTCCCCACTGCTGGGGCAGAGCCTTCCCTATGGATGGATAGGGAGAACGGGCCATAAACCAGCACGCGGGCCCAGTGCGGAATGGTGGTTGTTAACGACTGCTAATGCAGCCGCGACCAATGGCTATACGTGCCTTCCGAAGCACGGAGGAGCTCGAGATGATACATTTTTGGTCACCCATCCGATGACCGGCCTTTACGAAAGTTGCTTAACCTCAGCACTCGCAGACCGGACGCGTTAACCACTGCGCCATCAAGCTCCTCTATGTATTTAAATCATAAGAATATGAATATTCATCACAAAACTCTCAAATCTCATCACTTGGCCCAGAAACTCGGCAGTCCGTGAAAACGGTAAGGCGTAGCACTCCCTATAACGAAGCAGGGTTTAAAAATACACATCCCTATCTCGCAAGGGACATCTGTCAGTTTTCCCGAGCAAAGCTTTGGGAGATACAGTGAGGAAACGACGAGCATTACGTCACGGTAATGACGTCACTCGTGTGGGAAAGGCCTTATTAGAAAGGAGATTGATTCTGTAACGTTATATTTGCTGTTTGTATTGCTTTTGTTTTATATTTGGGTGAATGCAGATCGGAATGAAACAAGTGCTACTAATTATAATTTTTTATATTTTAACTTTGTCGGCTTCGCCATTGTTTCGCCTGTTGAATTTTATACTGTACAATGTGTTAACATGTTAATTTGGAATACATACAACCAGGTTTAAATCTTGGGGGTGCTCTAACTGTGTGCCTTTAATTGATTAAGTTAAGCTGTTTAGGCGTGATTGTAGATGAATCAAATAGCGAAAATGTTGCTTGATTCGTTTTTTTTAAGTTAGGGAAATTTATAAGATAACATTTTACTAGAACAAATCAACCAGCCTCAAGAAGCACGAGGGGGAATCGAACCCACAACTTTTGGATAACTGGTCCAATGCTGTGGCCGCTGAGCTACCGTGGCTCCAGAAGACTCGTTGAATTTTTCTAGTAGTTTTTTGTGATTTATGCTGCGAGCCAGCGGTATTACATCACTGTTAAGTTACTACCCTCACAGTCGATAAAGACGTAGGGAAATTTTTCACTTTACATTTCAAGCCATTTTCCAATTTACCAATTAGGTATCTATATATTAATACGTGAAGCAAAAACTTTGTACCCCTTTTTTACGAAAATTGCGCGGACGGAGGACTATGAAATTTTGCACACTTATAGTTTATTTATAGAAGGAGTACAGAATGTTAATATTTTTTAATATTATGCATAAAAATACATTAAATCAATAAAACAAACATTACACACACTACCATGTATTTGACACACATGTATATGTGCACCTACTCTTTTCAAAAATTTCAAAAATGGAAGAGGAGCGGCCGAAATTAGTCAATGCCAATCCAAACTCACATTCTCTCTTTTTTAATTTTTCATTGCTTAGGATACAATCCGTGCAGCCTTAATAAAATTACGGTTGAATTCCGACCACTGGGTGACCACTAGTTATTATTAAAGAGTCAAGTAAAGTAATCAGCCTCTATTTGCCTACTGCTGGCCAAAGTCCTTCGTCATTGAAATCAAGTTATCGATGTTAATAAATGATGTTATAGATAAGGATCACAAACAATTTCATATTTATTCTTTATTGCACAAAAAACACACAAACATAAAAAAAACAAAACAAAAACAATAACGAGACTGAAAGAAATCGCTCTAAAGCGATAAGACCGCCACATTGTAACTATTTTAATTATGTGTAATGTACAATGTTCATTATTATTTGGTTGCAATAAAATAATTATCTATCTATCTATCAAAGGTGGACTTATCTCCAAAAGAAAAAAAAGAATATAAAGAAAGAATGAAAAACTTTTATTATCAACACACACAAAAAAATACTTTTTTCTTATTTCTATTGTGGCACGTCATAATGGCCTCACCCTGCCTGATGAAAAACAGCCAGTGAAGCCCAAGAAGTGAAAGCGTTCATCACAGCGCTACCACGCTATGCCGAACGCTCACACTATGGCGGCCTGCATAAATGCTTTTTCACGCCCCGCTTAAATAAGGGAGAGAAAGAGGAGGGAGACACGTGTGCGGGAAGCGCATTCCACATACTTACGGGCAGTTCGGCAAAGGAACGATTGTCCAAACTTTTTATTACGTGTCTTGATGGTCAGCACGGTAAGCTGGAATAACGCTAAGTTGGAATGGGGGCTTTATGTATAAGTGGAACCATCAAGAGTGCAAACAAGTATACCAGTATTTCTATATAATGTACAAAGATACAACACAAATAAATCATACAAACATAATATCAAACATACGTACGTAAAAATTCTCATTCATAAATATATCATACACTAGCTAACCCGGCGGACTTTGTAACGCTTTGATAGTTTCTATGACAACAAAACAAACAAATCGTATTTCTATTTATTTATCATTAAGCAATTTTTTTTTCTAGTAAAAAATATATAGCCTATGTTACTCAGCGCTAATGTAGCATTCTAATGGTGAAAGAATTTTTTAAATCGGTCCAGTAGTTTTTGAGTTTATTCGTTACAAACATACAAAAATACAAAGCTTTCCTCTTTATAATAATAGGTCCTTACCTATGAAATTGGATATTTGTATGAAGATTTTCTATAAAATTTTAGTTGTCATACTAAACGTTTTTTTCATTTTCTAAACATCTATTCATGTTAACACTATACAAATTGTAGAGTAGTGTGTTTGTTTCACTAGCTAAATATAGCAGACATTAAAAAGAAAAAAAAATCGAGAGCCTTCAAAGCTACAATTAAACAAAAGGTCAATTCCGCGAACAAATAAAGAAGTCAATTTAAAAAAAAAATTGAGCTATAAAGACACAAATTTAATAATCATTGTTATTACTGAAGCCTAAGTAACATAGTCCTTATTAAAGTTGTATAATAATATTAACAACCGGTACTGACGTTTAGAAGTAATAAATGACAAAAAAACTCCAATTTCATAGGTATAGACCTATTATTAGTATGATTAGTATAGATATATGATGTTTTCAAACTGACACCGATCAACGACTTCATTAAATGAGTGGCCAGAACATAGGTACTAGATACCGCTTAGTAAGCAACCGCATTTCACCGCCCGAGATACCGGGATAATCCCGGGTTCGAGCTGATCGAGTTATGGCGGATTTGCGCCTTGTCGGATAACGCGGGGTTGACAGAAATACGACTGTGAGGTAAGCACCGTATGGCGCTTGGATCTCCTGAAATTCCGATGAGATGCAAAGTTAGACATTATTATAAAATGTGAAGATTGTAAATTTAATATTATATACACTAATATTTTTCGGATTAAGGTTTTGATTTTTTAATGTCAGAAAAAGAACCACATCATTAAGCATTCCACTTTGCTTTTGAATTTCTTACCTATAATAGTATTTTTTTCTGTAAGGTACCTACCTATTCTATGGGCCTCTTTATATTTTACCATATTATACGTCGTTTGTTGCCTGAAATAAATAAATCTATTCTATTCTATTATATTTAAATAATCATTTATTTCAGGAAACAATATAAAGTTATAGTTAAGTTACAATCTAAACTTATCTAAGTATATCGCTATTACAACAATGTTAAGCACTGTTGTGTTCCGACGGTAAGAGATAAGATAGCCAGTTCCTCAGATGATAAGGATTAAGGGTGAAATGCGTACATGTTACACCTTATCATCATTTATTCTTTCTCAGATGTGATTCGTGCTTTGATATCAATTTCAAACGCTTCTTTTCTCTTATTCAAGGACACTGGTAACTTATTTTTGACTCTGAAAATACCTGAACGATATTAATTCAAACAAAAACATGGGGTTCTTAATAAATGGCTTGAAAATGTTTTTACAGGGTCAACAACGCGTCAGTGAAGGCTACGGTGACAGCTTACAATCAAGCGGGATTTATAACTGCTTGTCTCCATTGCATAAAAAGGCATTGATATCTCCCAACTCGATAACGGTCATCGGATGGGTGACCAAAAATTTACCACCTCGAGCTCCTCCGTGCTGCGGAAGGCACGTAAAGTCGTTGGTACCGACTGTATTAGCAGTCGTTAACAACTATCAATCCGCACTGGGCCCACGTGGTGGTTTATGGCCCGTTCTCCCTATCCATCCATAGGGAAGGCTCGTGCCCCAGCAGTGGGGACATAAAATGAGCTGATGATGATGATGATTTCACACACACGCGCTCGAACACGAACAGCACTGTTGTGTTAACAATTTTATCTCTTATTACAACAAGATAAGAGTCATAACAGAAATAAGTAACTACATTCAAAATAAAAACTTTATTTCCACCAAAGTATTACAGAGTGTTTGTGTTAGGGTTCCCAACCGTATTGTAAAATAACGTATCCTACGTTATTTTCCATCCCCATACTTTATTCTTTAATAATAATAAAATATGGAAATACTTTATTTCCGACTAATGCGTGCGTTTGAACGGAATATTTCTGTTGACTTAATTTCTGAACTACTGAATGGTACTCAGACTCAGGTGAAGTGAAACGAAACGCAACGTTAAAAATTATTAGATAGTGCCAAGAGTACAAAGAAATATGTTTTACACATTTAAATAAATAAATTTGGAAAATAATTAATTTTTTCTTGTAATCCCTTTTTTTATACTAGTTAAGATAGATTTACTTAAATTTTCTGAAAAATATTGGGCAACCCTAGTTTGTGTATAATTACATAAGTGTTTACATAACTGTGCCTGTATTTTTACGGGTACCTACATACACCCACACGACACGTTTTCAAGCGTCGCGTCGTCGTCGCAAAATTTAATTCTCCTTATTTATAATAAATCACTCTCGTCTTTGACATCAATATAATTAATAAGTAGCATGTGGTCCTGTAATTGGCAATTGATTAATTAAAATATTTCTATTTAATTTACGATTAATGCTAACCAAATGTTTATTTTTAAATAAATTAACAAAAACGTGAAATAGCTTAGGTTATTTTAGTTTGGAATGTGTTGAAACGAATTATAGATTAGGTTTTAGGACAGTAGTCTACTATTAGTATAAAATTTTGTTAAGCATATTAGTTAGGTACGTATTTATAACATCGCTAAGATTAATGTCTGTTGCGTAACTGAACAAATAAATCCTACTAATATTATAAACGCGAAAGTTTATACGTATGGATGGATGTTTGTTACTCTTTCACGTAAAAAGTACTGAATGGATTTGGATGAAATTCGGCATACAGATAAAAAAAACTGATTTAAAACTTTCCATTGTGGACTTAAATCGCATAAATTCTAATCAATAAAAGTTATATCAAATCTGTTGTCGAGTAACCAGATCTCTGTACTTTCAAGTTCATCAGAAATGGACAGATAAATAAAAAGGTAACACACAGAAAACAGTCAACTTTAGTTAATCTGTAGGGCGGCCAAAGGCGGTCTTATCAATTAAAGCGATCTCTTAAATCTGTAAATAGCTTATTGGTTTGAAAATGTATTGGACTTGTATAGGAATCTATGTAGGTATGTACACTTCAAAATATGAAATCAGTATGAAAATCAAAACTTTTTAAACGCATATCGATAAACTTTCGAGTGTCTACTAGTACCTGCAGACTTTGACTGTAGTTATATAGAAAATACCGACTTACACTATCGAAACTTAATTTTGAAATCTAGTAAACATCATCTACTTTTGCTGTTGACTGTACATTGTTAGTATAATACGTTTGGTATAACGAAACGTAAAGTGCTTTTCAAATGCAATTTCTAACGAATCAATCATAATTAAAAAGGGGAAAAGCGCCACACACTCGGCTCGCTAATAGGCTTATGTAAAATTCGTTATTGACAGAATTCGGAATTTTATTATTGAGCTTCGTACCTCTAAAGAAGTATTACAATGTGACCTTTCTCTCTGAATACATATTATAAAATCCGTGTTACGCTTTTTAAAAATGCTGTAAAATACATAGATATCTAGATCTTTGTATCTGAATAATTCTAGATCAAATTGAATATCATCATTTTTAAATAGACCTAAGTCACTGTACTTTCTTATTTGACATTTTCAATTTACAATATTTTTCGATCAATTTAATTACTTATTATTTATTTTCATTTTAACATATTTCAAATATTATTAATTGTATTAGACAATCCATTGATGCATGGACAACTATGTATAATTCTCGTAGTACGAAAGCAACTCGGCCTCCGTCTGAAAATCGTCAAAGCACAGTTTAGTAAGCATGTAATACTGTGGTCACGGCGATGGCTTTGCTATTGCCCGCGTGGTGGTTTATGGCCCGTTCTCCCTATCCATCCATAGGGAAGGCTCGTGCCCCAGCAGGGGGGACATAAAATGAACTGATGACTGACTCATCATCATATTATCACAAGATAAAAGATTCCTACTCGAGCTTCCTGAGGCTGGGTGATTTTTATCATCATCATCATTATCATCATCATCATCTCAGCCAAAAGACGTCCACTGCTGGACAAAGGCCTCCCCCAAGGATCTCCACAACGACCGGTTTTGTTTTTTTTTTTGTATTTTTATCAATTAATATAATTTTATCTTGATTTCTTATTTCGCTGCTAAACTATTTTTGTAACAAAATTATTTCTGCTCAGACACAAATATGTGCAATCCTTTGGCAGCTTGGGTAGGTATTTGAAAGTTTACGCTTAAAAAGTAAAAACTACTCTTTTATGTTCGAATTTAAGTAGAAAAACCTGTTTGGAGGCAATTTTGCTTTTCGTTGTAAGTACCTACTTAGATATTCGTTAAGGACTTCTGCAAAACAAATTAATAAATATACTTTAAGCGTTACGATGTCTCTATATGTTTATACAACGTGAAATGAAAAGAACCAAGGTATCCGATCCGATTTAAATCGTGTATGTGTTGTTACTAATACATAATTAAAACGTAAATGATAATTTTGACTGCATTGGTTTAGTGAACAAATTGTGTTACGTTGTACCTAGAACTATTTATAAGCGAAAAGTGCGCACAGGTTCCTTGTTTGCCTTAGGTACATGCCACACAAACAGTGGCCTTCGCTCTCCAATACGCTTGTTTATCGATACTGATATCTTTGCCTGTAACTCAGCTAAATTTAAAAAATCCCTTCTGGATACTTTAGTCTGTTTAATTTGTCACATTGTTTCCTCTCCCTTGTTTGAAGTACTGTACCTATTTTTTATTTTTAAAATTTTTGTATTTAGTATTTTTTTGTAAACCCTTTAGTTAAAAATTGTTTAGTAGTTTATCGGCACCTAGTGGTTGCAAGGAAAAAAATATATACATTTTGTGTAACTTGTGGATAGCGCTGTGGGCTCCATTATTATTAAGTTGTTTTTTTTCTACTACTGTTTATTTGTATTCATAATGCTGCTGTTTGCTTTTCCTAATAAATAATAAAAAAATATAACAAAAGACATAATTATTACTATAATTTGTCATGCAACTGTACATGTTTTACTCTAAACTAACATATATATGAAGATCCTTGAATTTTAAATTAATGTTTATTATTTCAATTTTTGCATTCAAAATTTTAATGTACCTAGCTACAAGATAATTTCCACTACAGAAAGTCAGCCAGTATCAGGAAAGCTCAGGTGGGGGAGGAACATAAATGAAAAATATTGAAATTTAACTGTAGTACATAAGTTGACTCCCTCTGTTATTGTTATGCCCTTACGGGGCGCTACATTGTTTATTTTGACACCTTGTACCTATTTATTTAATTACTATGTACACCAATGTGGCATGCAATAAATAATTTTGAATTTGAATTAAATATTTGTATTAGTGAAGTTATACACGTCAGGTGCGCTTACGCAAGCAGCGGTGATCATAAATGTAAGTAGAGGTTACTTAACACTAGGGCTGTGACTTGCTTATTTTGTTGTGAATGAAGTCACAATAGAAATATTTAATAAAAAATTGAAAAACTAATTAAAGTTAATAATGATGTCTCAACGCATCGGTGGCCGAGTGGCAGAGCGCTTGGCCCTATACCCGAAGGTCCCGGGTTCAATTCCCAGGTGGGACAAAATGTATTTCTGATTTTTCAATGCAGAGCCCAGGTTTGTGATCACCAATCCGTATTTGGCAAGCATGGTGATTAAGCCATACCCCATTAATTGTAGCGATGACTTGATTTCAATGATGGAGGCCGTTGCCCAGCAGTGGGATAGGCTGTTTTCTTATTTTCTTATCATGTCTCAGTAACTCTGCATACAAGATCTAGATCGGATACATTTTGGATCTTTTCATTTTGACCACACCTTTCTGTTATACGTTGTATATAATTCTTCCATACGCGTCTGTATGCCACTGAACCTAAACGGTTGGACCGATTTTAATGAAACTTTTTGTGTGTATCTGAGATATGTCTAAATAGTTAAAATTCACAATTGGACCCGGTAAGTAACGCTGCAATAGTAGGGTTAAGGATATATATTTTTAACTTATTAATTATTGTTTACCATGTTGTGAAACTCTGTTATTGGCTAAGTGTTATGTATAAGTTTAATAAGCATAATTGTTACAATAAGGCTGTTGAGTTTCCTAATAAAATAAAATAAAAATAAAATAAAATAAAAACCATGTTCGGATACGGGGTTATATTAAGCTGACAAGGTCGCAAGCTGCTAATTTTCTCTCTTTGGTGTTGCTTTCTTTTGTGGTTAATTAATTACGAGTTTAAATACATCGTTAAAGGTTTTGAAACTGTTCTATTGCGCATTCTTGTTGATCAATAAAAATCTAAATATAGATAAGAGAAAATAAATATTGAAATACGAAACATCATTTGAAAAAGAAGACAAAGTGTTGAAAAAATTCCACGAGCGGGATTCGAACCCGCACCCCATGACATGCCGGGTCAGGTGCACTACCAACTATGCTATTGTGACTCAATCTAACTCGCCGAAGTTAAGCAACACTCTTACTCTGTAAGCCAAAGGAGCCCTATTAATGTCGGCGGGTCGGTTAGAACTACGATAGCTCAATTGGGAGAGCACCTGACCCGGTATGTCAGAAGGGTGCAGGTTCAAACCCTTTGCAGGGTCCGTGGTCTCCCTGTGACCACGGACCCTGCAAAGGGTTCGAAACGTCAGGATAAACATTAAATAAGTAATGTGTAAAATAAACGCGCGTAGATCCGTAAATGTTGTTTCATTTCAATGTGTAGTGTTCGCGTAAACTTTAGAAAACAATAAGTATAAAGTAAGTTTATTATGTAATTAAAATTGTTCCCGCAAACTTTTTTTCTTCACCACAGCTTGGGGTGGCCGGAAGTGATATCTTTTTCTCTAGAGAAAAGCTCACATATTCAAAGATATATATGTCTTGGGTAACGTGTTTTGTGTTTGAATGTGTGTTTTATAGTACAATAAATAAGTAAATAAACTTTCCTACTGTCACACCAATTATCTAGCCAAAGAAAACCTTCGTTATATGAAACTCGTTAAATGGTTACTAGACGACGGATAACGGATAAACTTACTTAAAATACTTAAATACATACTTATTATACATAGAAAACACTCAGACCCGAGACAGTTTAGAAAAACAATAATTTCTAAATTGACCCGACCGGGGATCGAACCCGGGACTAAGGATGGCGACATCTTTAAGGATGGCGACACCATGAAAACGGTGTACAAACCACTCGACCAAGGAGGTTGTCAAAAAAGAAATAGAAAAAAAATGGATAAAGAATAATAATAATAAACATTATGGTTGCATTAAGTATTGAGTCTATGAATTCAACTTGTACATAGGTATCGTTTCTAATATGACCTCATTAAGTGAAGCGAGAAGGCTTAGGGTTTGCGCAGAATTTCCTGGAACGACCCACCTCCCTCGGGGGCTCAAGGGGTTCGCGATCGAAGCTGGGAGGTAAGTGTACACATAGTTACAACTTCATTGCAGACGGTTCGCCCATTCACAAGAGTCTAGAGATTTGAGCTGGGTCCGAACGTGTATTTTGTAATCCCGAGCTGTGCACAGTTGGCATCATAACAGGGCGCAATGTAAATTGTTATTACTTTTATCTACACTAATGTTGTAACATTCTACTTATGTTTCCAATACTTGACTTATAATTACTACTGTTATAGCGCAGACAACAAAACACTCAATTTAAGCAATTTCACATGATGGTATAATATCCACATCGATATCGTAAAATCTCATTATAACATCAATAAAACGCGACCAATTAACCTGGCGAGCCTTATGTCAAAATCCTCATACAAGTTGTATAAAATTTTGACATTAGGCTGGCTTTTGAAAACAGTTGGGTTATACGTGAAAACTTCGTCGAAACTACTAAACTTACATACACAAAACTCTTTGGTAAGATCTTGTGCCAATTAAATAAAAAAAGAACAGCGCTCGCTCGCTCCTGATTGGCACTGCGCTCTCATTGGTTAGATTTTAATGGCAAAAATTTGAACAATTATTATAAATAAACTATTGTCAGCTTTTACTCATGTTGTTTGACTAATTGCATTAGTGAAGATAAAGTAGTGTATGCAACTGCATATAACACGGGTATTAAAACACTCGTTACTATTATGAAACTCGCTGCGCTCGTTTCATAAACTCACACTCGTGTTTTAATACCCTTCATTATATGACAGTTGCATAAACTACTATTATTATTTTTGTTACATGTTATTTGTTTAATTGTGTGTTTTGTTATGTGATAACAATAAGTATTTTCCCTTCGTCTTTTTCGTTATTGCACAAAGATTTATTTATTTATTTATATTTAAAGAAATTATAATGAAACACACGTTATATCAAGCCGAGGACAGGGCGCTATGGCGCTCATTAGGGGAGGCCTATGTCCAGCAGTGGACTAATATAGGCCGATGATGATGATGACACGTTATACACAGGATATATACAGTGAGCTTATCTCTAGAAAAGTTCTCTTCCAACCAACCTTGGTTGTGGTGTAATAAGTATTGTATCAGCTGCTTAACTTCACGATGTCGTAAGCCGACTAAGGAACAGTCAACAGCAAAAGTAGATGATGTTTACTAGATTTCAAAATTAAGTTTTGATAGTGTAAGTCGGTATTTTCTTTATAACTACAGTCAAAGTCTGCAGGTACTAGTAGACACTCGAAGGTTTTTCGATATGCGTTTAAAAAGCTTTGATTTTCATACTGATTTCATATTTTGAAACTTGAAAAGTCATCAGTTACCTTTGCTGTTGACTGTACAATTGTTCCAAGTACAGGCGATCGGCTCGCAACCCATCACTGATGTTACCTATTCTACCCCAATCCCAACGGAACCCTACTTTGTTTTTGCTAAACTAGCTGTGCTCGCGACTTCATCCGCGTGAAATAGTGACTTTCAACAGCATTTTTAATTTTTTAGGCTCTTGTTCTTGCAGCATTTTTCACTGATGCTTCGCTCCTATTGGTCGCAGCGTGATGTTATATAGCCTAAAGCCTTCCTCGATAAATGGACTATCCAACATAAAAAGAGTTTTTCAATTCAAACCAGTAGTTCCTGAGATTAGCGCGTTCAAACAAACAAACTCTTCAGCTTTATAATATTATAATAGATATAGTTATAGATGTGGCGTCAAGTCATTATAGCGAGTATGCTCAAAATTGGTGATATCGATGCTCTATCTATCCCTTTTGGGACGAAGACGTGAGTTAAAAAAGAAATGTCCACCCGTGCGACGCCGGGACGGGCCGCTAGTCATACTAATATTATAAAGAGCAAAGCTTTGTACTTTTGTATGTTTGTAACGAATAAACTCAAAACTACTGGACCGATTTAAAAAATTCTTTCTCCATTAGAATGCCACATTAGCGCTGAGTAACATAGGCTATATTTGCTTAATGATAAATAAATAAAAATACGATTTATTTGTTTTGTTGTTATAGAAACTATCAAAGCGGTACGAAGTCCTCCTGGTCAGCTAGTATGAAAATAAAAGAAAGAACATCAAGAATAATATTAACATACTTACTTACATGCATCTTCTTACTAAACCGCAAGCACTCAAGTAAGATTAAACATAAACTTATGTATGTATGATGTCTGTCGGCTGAGTTGATGATGATGATGACCAAAATTGATAAATCATTTGACTTTTATTATTATTTTATTTCTGTATATTTTATTTGAATTGCAAATATTTTAGTAACTTTTGACAACTGTGTAACTTTTCACAAACTTTTCATTTTTCCTCTATGGCATGGAATACCATAGAGAAGTGAAGTTTATAAGCTCCACAGATTATAAGTTAGGCCGCTGCGCTGTGGTTGTTGTTTTTTTGTTGATGGCTTTGTGCGATTAGCACATTTAGCCAGTGTCACAGTAATTGTTCTTACAAGAATACATAAATAAACAATATTTCCATAAATGATGATGATGAATGATATTAGAAATGGGAAGTGAGAAATGATATACCCCCCAACCCCTCGAGTATCTCAGTAAAGATGTGGGGCTTTACTAAGTCCTCACGCGAGCTTCTTGAGAGAATTTGAAAATTAACGTTGCACTGTTTTGTTTTATTTGCCAACACTTATGCACACTCACGAACACTTAATGGTTAATAATCCACCATTATTTCACATTAACATTCGACACAAATTTTAGAAAATAAAGCAAAACCGCAGACATGACGCTTCACTTTCCCGCCAAGAAGCCCTGCGCTGTGGTTATAATATTGATTTGACATATTTTTGACATATTTTTGAATAGAGACAATTTCTAGTATATTAATTTTGTATTTTTATTGTAATGTAATTTAATTGGTTTTTGACAATTTGGAGTGTTAATTTTGTATTTTTATATGTATGTAATTAATTAGAATACTTAGTCATTGTTATATAAAGTTATTTGCATGCTACATTGTCAGCTGAGAAAGAGAAGAAAACTAGATTAAGACCAAAAATGTACCTTTCTCAAGCGCAAATTAAATATATATATATTTCATTTCATTTCATTTCATTTCATTGATGATAGTTCATTATACTTGTAACAAATAATCACAAAGTTTCATCATCATCATAATTTTTAGATAGTGGTACCTATAAAAAAAGGTTTTTCAATGTAACAAAAACCTAAGCATCTTTCCAACTAACGTTCTAACTTCTTCATTCTACTCTACGTCATTCATAGATTATACCTTATACTCAAAACTGAACTCTTTATATAACCGATTGTACCCAAATATGTCGATTCACAACACAATACGTTATTCGTGACCACAATACGGATAATAATAGGTACCTCACATCTATAAATACACCACAGAAGCCGCGTCACGCTCAATACACATTGAACAAAAGGGCAAACACATTCCCTAAAGCGGAACCCTTGGGCACTCGGCGTGAAACCACTCCCGAGGGTTAGGAACCCACAACATTAATGAACATATTATTCATGGGTACTTCATACGGAGTATTTCATAGGGATTTGGAGATCGATGGCGCACTGGTTAACGCTTCCGGTCAGCGGTTGCTAAGGTTAGGCAACTTTCGCAAATACTGGTCATTGGATGCGTAAAAATAAATAAATAGAAACTAAATAAACTTCCTACACTCACACCAATTATCTAGCCCAAGAGAAGCTTCGTTATGAAACTCGTTAAATGGTTACTAGACAACAGATAAATTTACCTTGGCCAGAGGCTAAGCATTGCCATACAACGAGGCATTGCCGCCAGTCTCTTGGGTACATTACCAGTCAACAGCGACGCGGAGGAATTTTTTGACGCCATATTTTAATTTAGTAATAGTTTTAGTTAAGTTTATTTTATTTATTCCACATTGTAATTGTATTGAATATCGATTACTAGTTGAATATATTATTATGTTGTAACATTATCTACAAAAATACTTAAATACATACTTATTATACATAGAAAACACCCAGACCCGAGACAATTTAGAAAAACAATAAGTAATTTCTAAATTGACCCGACCGGGGATTGAACCCGAGACCTCAGAGATGGCGACACCATGAAAACCGGTGTATAAACCACTCGACTAAGGAGGTCGTCAAAAAACTACCTTACTAAAAAAAATTCATCTCAAGCTCCTCCGTGCTTCGAAAGACACGTAAAGCTTTTAAAAGCGTAAAGCGTTTGTCCCGGCTGCATTAACAGTCGATAACAACCACTAATCCGCACTGGGCCCGCGTGGTGGTTTATGACCTGTTCTCCTCAGCCATCCATAGGCAGGGTTGGGCCTAGCAATGGGGGACATATAAGCATGTTCATCATCATCAGCTCATTTATGTCCCCACTGCTGGGGCACGAGCCTTCCCTATGGACGGATAGGGAGAACGGGCCATAAACCACCACGCGGGCCCAGTGCGGATTGGTGGTTGTTAACGACTGCTAATGCAGCCGGGACCAACGGCTTTACGTGCCTTCCGAAGCACGGAGGAGCTCGAGATGATAAATTTTTGGTCACCCATCCGATGACCGGCCCTTGCGAAAGTTGCTTAACCTCAGCACTCACAGACCGGGCGCGTTAACCACTGCGCCATCGAGCTCCTCCAGAAGCATGTTATGATGACTTAATTGGAAGGCTTCATTACTCGGTGGCTGAGGAGTGAACAGCTCGACCGATATCCGAAGTTCTAGGGTGCTTATGGGAGATAAGTTGTTTCCGTTTGTTATTACTAACTAACCATTGGCAAGAGTCATACATTGAAGCGATGATTGGATTATATTGATCGAGGCCGAGGGATACACACTACTTACAACCATATGCGTTACATTGTGATTCGGTTGAAAAGATAGAGTGGGAAAAACATACTTTTCTTATAATGGTTAATTTCAACACTAGATCTTTTTTGCGAACTGCAAACTTAAGAAACAATACCTCATACTATAACCTCTTAGTTCGGATGTGTCGTTTGTACATTGAACTGTCACAGGAACACGACGAACTGGATATTTGTTTAAGGGTGCGCCGTCCATAAGTGACAAGTGTCATATGT
This sequence comes from Eudonia lacustrata, assembly GCA_947562085.1. Classification (NCBI taxonomy): domain Eukaryota; kingdom Metazoa; phylum Arthropoda; class Insecta; order Lepidoptera; family Crambidae; genus Eudonia; species Eudonia lacustrata. The sequence goes on along the minus strand of OX387334.1, from coordinate 5,318,319 downwards.
TTTATTTGAAATGTCGTCGTCCATATTTATTTGATGCCGCGCGGCCATACTAATTTTGTATGGGGAATTTAAGGTGCTTAATAAAAAATAATTATTTAAATAACCACTTGATGAATTGAAAATGTAGTCTAGCAATTTGTAGTTTATCCATTGATGATTGTTTAGACAAAATCAGAGGTACAATAATTTAGATAAACTATAAGAAATCTACTAAACGCCGCCACTCGTTTTCATGATTTTTGCCCAACTTTAAATGATATTGTAGAAAAAACTATAGCGTGTTATGAATTTATGGTTCTGACAAATTGTAAACACGTTCCCTATGATACTAAATATATATTTTGTTCATTTAATACGATAGTATTTTCAATTATATTTACTTAACCGTAACTGCATTTTTGGCATTTTTTGGTTGGCCCACCCTTAAGTAAACACATCGCGTTTAGATATAAGGTAAAAAATATCTTGAACTGAGATGTCCAGTCATGTCTGTCACCTGTTTCGATTGTAATAATATTTATTTCGTGCTAATGCTTAGTCATGCTTTGTGAACGCTTTTGGGTTTCGATCTAGATTAGATAATTATATAGGCTACTATTTAGCATAAGTTACAATAGTTACCTGTTGTGTATGCCATAAATTAAATAAATAAATACTAAAAAAAAAAAAAAACCACGAGCAGGGTACTGTTAAGTACTGTTTTTTTCAGGTTTCTCGGTTGCAGGCTCCCAAAATCTATATCTATTCTATATATATTTTTTTTATAGAAGAGTTGGCAAATGACTATTCTTTACCTAATGTTATGCAAAAGCAGAGTCCAAATGCGAAGACAGATATGAAGCAGGATTGTGCGTCACTAGCCGCTCTCACTTCGCCGACTCGCTAAAAGTAGGTAAACTGAATAAGTGCCTATATTACCTGCCTGTGCCTATTATTGAAAAACAACTTTTACGGATCTACTCGCGTTTATTATATACCTACATTAGTTTTTAATTATAAAATCAAATCATCAAATCAAATCAAATTATAAATCTCCCTGTGACCACGGACCCTGCGAAGGGTTCGAAACGTCAGGATAAACATTAATTAAAAACTAATTTATAAAATAAATGCGAGTAGATCCGTAAAAGTTGTTTCATTTCAGTGTTCGCGTAAACTTTAGAAAACAATAAGTGCCTATTAACTAAAACTAATCTATATTAACATTATAAAGCTGAAGAGTTTATTTGTTTGAACGCGCTAATCTCAGGAATTACTAGTTCGAATGGAAAAATTCTTTTTGTGTTGGATAGTCCATTTATCGAGGAAGACTTTAGGCTACATAACATTACGCTGCGACCAATAGGAGCGAAGCCTCAGTGAAAAATGTTGCAAAAACGGGAACAAGAGCCTAAAAAATAAAAATGCTGCCGAAAGTCACTATTCTACGCGGACGAAGTCGCGAGCACAGCTAGTGTATAAAATAAACACGAGTATCTTTTAGAGAGAGTTTGCAGATTGCCTCAAACGGCATTTTCAGCTTCACCGAGCCATTTTAGGGGTGGCGAGAAACTTAAAGGGTTCCTCAAGCCGTGTGAAGCGAATCACCTTCGGAGGTTTTCTAGAGGGAACGGCATCACGCACTAGTGCATGTCCCCGTGCCCTACTAGATTCTCCGAGGGGTTCGGATCGGATCGGGGGAAACGCGTGTAAATCCTTAAAAAATTTAAAATTTTAGTATATAGTCAATTTTGTTGCGAACAATGCTTGCCTACTTCTTAAGAGCGTTTACGCCGCACACTAGCGCCGCCAATGAAAAACAAAACATATCTAGTAATTAGAGATAGAAAATCAAATTATGCTCAACAAACTATTTGAATGAAGTAATTTACCATTTTTACGTCACCTAATGAACACCTCACATGTTATGGTTAAATATGGTGTTATAGTTAAAAGTGGCCGTAACGTCTTATTTAACGTGACGTAAAAATGCTAAATTACTTCATTCAGATAGTTTGTTGAGCATAATTTGATTTTCTATCTCTAATTTCTAGATATGTTTACTTTTTCATTAGTGGCGCTGGTGTGCGGCGTAAATGCTCTTAACTGATCTTAAGTATTTGTAAAAATATTATGATCAGATGTTAACGTCGGTAGTGGTTGACATTGAATGGGCGCCCTTGGCTTTCAAAGTAAAAAAGTAAATAGTGTTGAATAATTTCGGCGGGCTAATTAGAACCACGATAGCTCAATTGGGAGAGCACCTGACCCGGTATGTCAGAAGGGTGTGGGTTCAAATCGACGCGAGCAGTCGTGGAAATTTTTTCATCATTTGTGTTTTTTTTTAGTATGTAGTGTTAGCGTAAAATTTAGAAAGCAATTAGTGCCTATGTTAAGCTTATATTGAATAAACAATTTGACTGCCTTTGATTTTGACTTTGACTTTAATTACTACAGCTAGCGAATTGACCAGATTGTTTGTCCAAAGACAGAACTCCAGAGACTATTATAGGTTACCTTTTTATCCCGGAAGAATTAAAGATTTCCGCGAATGCGCGGTACTTAAGTCCTGTTTTAGGCAATCGAAGCCGGGGGTGGAAGCTTGTTTCTTGTGGTGCATACCGGGCTTACCTGTAACAAAAATTAAATATGTAATAAACAATGTAATCAATTTGACTTTTTATTATCAGTGCAGCAATTAGCACTTAAAAATAAAAAGTAAAATATATAATATAATAGATTAACAACATTGTATATATACTCTTAGCTGTCTGTTAAAACAAAAACCAGCCCGGTCCTGCGCTGTGCATCACCAACACACATTTCGAAGAAGTCAACACATCCGGCGCAGTAAACTGAGTTGGCGCAATTGAGCGGCGCAGCGCAGTGTTACACATGTCATGTTCAATTGTGCCTCGCTAGCCGTCCTAACGTAACCTGAGTCACGTTGCCGACCCGCAAGTTGCTTCACACCTCGTAGAACCCCAAGATGTAAGAAGGGAGAGAATTCCATTAAGGTTATTAATCTTCAGCTCATTTTATGTCCCCACTGCTGGGGAACGAGCCTTCCCTATGGATGGATAGGGAAAACGAGCCATAAACCACCACGCAGACCCAGTGCGGATTGGTGGTTGTTAACGACTGCTAAAGCAGCCGGGAGCAACGGCTAAACGTGCCTTCCGAAGCACGGAGGAGTTTGATATGATAAATTTTTGGTCACCCATCCGATGACCGACCTTTGCGAAAGTAGCTTAACCTCAGCACTCGCAGACCGGGCGCGTTAACCACTGCGCCATCGAGCTCCTCGATTAAGGTGATTATGCTATGACAAAAGGTTGATTAAACCATTTGTGTGTTTTAACGCTTACGGACCGGCATTATGCAAACATAATTGCCACATCTGAGTACGTAGCATATGTTAGGGTTTAGAAAACAGTTTGTTTAAAAAGAGACTGGGCTTTGTTGGAGAGTCAAAGTGAAAACATTTATTCGGCAAAGTAAAATCATTATCATCCCTTTATTTATTTTTTTACATATTAATTTACATTTTTAAATATTTTCTAAAAACAAAACAAACATTTATTTATTTATTTATTTACAAGTTTCTGTACACACACAAAAAGGTAACAAAAATAAAGGTAAAGTAAATGTAGTACAAGGGCGCTGCTTATTTCAGTTCTGAAATATCTTCCAGCAGGCCCGCAAAAGGAAACATTATAAATAGAGGTAGAAATAATGTGTACCTCCTGCAAATTTAAAATAAACTTACTTAAACATTTCAAAATATAAAAAATAGGGGTCCGCCAGCATCGGGACCAGGGTCCAAACTACCGGTATAGGGCTCCAGAGACAGGAACCTCCTCACAATGCGTGCCGTATCGAGGAGAACTGACTTAAGTAACTAACTAACTATTAATTATATTTATTATTATTTCGCTTCATTTATAAAATACACATTATTCTAGTATGTTTGAATAGTTTCATTCACCTCTGATCTTACAGTTTATTAGCTCTCTCCATCCAACTGGTTGTCTGGAAAATATCGCTTGAAAGCGATAAGACCATGCTTGGTATGGAGATTCGCTGCGATCTGAACCAGAGGGACTATATTGAAGCCGTGATAAAAACAGCGTCACGTAAACTCGGTGTCCTGAACAGGGTGCGGCGATTCTTCACGCCGGATCAGTTGTGCCTTTTGTACAAGACACAGGTGCGATCTTGCGTGGAGTATTGCTCGCACCTCTGGAACGGTTCCGCAAAGTACCTTCTCTATGCCAGATTGCAGCGGCGCGCTATACGCATTATCGGCAGTGCAGAGGTCACTAATGCTCTCGAGTCCCTGCAATTGCGTAGAGATATTGCGTCACTCAGCGTCTTCTACCGCTTATACCACGGCGAGTGCTCTGAAGAGCTTTTTGACCTCATCCCACCTTCTCCCTTCCTCCATATAGGAGTACGCATGCTGCTCTCCGGAGTCACCGCTGTACTGTCTCGAACATTCCATCGCGCACAAAGAAATTTGGTGACTCGTTTTTCTGTCGCACTTCCAAAAGGTGGAATAGTCTACCAGCACACGTTTTCCTTCCTTTCTATGACATGGGGTCTTTCAAACGAGGCGTGAAGAGGCACCTTGTGGGCCGGCAGGGTGAGGGTGACTGATGCTGCGTTGTTTTCTCGCTGCACCAGTTGCCCTTACGTCTGGACTCCATTTCCACTTAACATCAGGTGGAGTGGAGTCATTTGCCGAGCTATGTATAAAAAAAAAAAGAATGAGACCTCCAAATTGTAACTTTTTTATTTTTTATAGTGTTGTAATAAAAGTATTATCTATCTACCTATCTAAAATCTGGCTTTCGTTCTTAATCTCGCGCTTTATACTTTGACTTTTAGCCGCCTCTCTAGTAGTTAAGACCACCGTCTTAAACCCGGAGATCCCGGGTTCAATTCCCAATGGGACATGTTTGTGTACTCAGTTTAGTTGGTTGGCTTGTTGGTCCGCTTGGCTACCACCATCTTATCCAAATATGTCGCTATGACATCAATGTTTGTAGCATTGTGGTTCCGGCAGCTATAGACAAGATAGCCAGTGCCTCAGTAGTGAGGATTCAGGGTGAAGTACGCTTCCACCATTGATCTTGTCTTGATTTAACATCAGGGGATGAAGGCACTGAGATTACCCAAAAGATAGAAATAAAAAAGCGAGCCTTACAGTAGTCGCATATGATGTGTAACATTTGACATCTCACCTTAGTAATAAGCAATTTCAACAGTGTGGCTCATTTTGGCACGGCCACCATCACCAACCCGAAATCTGAGTTTACAGATAATTAGTGGATAATTAGTGGGAATTAGTGGATGAATCTCAGAATTAGTGGGGCCATGGTTCAAAAGTTATAAGGGATACAAGGTGGCCGTGCCAAAATGAGGCTCATTTTGGCACGGCCACCTTGTATCTCCGAAACCACGGGTCGTAGCGAAGATCTGATTACACCAATAATTAGTGGATAATTAGTGGGAATTAGTGGATAAATCTCAGAATTAGTGGGGTCATGGTTCAAAAGTTATATCGGGTACAAGGTGGCCGTGCCAAAATGAGCGCTCATTTTGGCACGGCCACCTTGTATCTCTGAACCCAAGGGTCGTAGCGAGGATCTGATTACACCAATCATTAGTGGATAATTAGTGGGAATTAGTGGATAAATCTCAGAATTAGTGGGGCCATGGTTCAAAAGTTATAGCAAATTCTTTTTTCCATACAAAAACAACATGTGCAGTCGCGCACATAAGCATTTAGTTATTATTTGAATTAATTAAATTGTGAATGAACGACGAAACTTTGATATGTGTGTACGTATGTTTAATTCTGTATCGATAAAAAAGGCGCCAAGCATTTGCTTAAAAGATGTATTAACAGATTTTTGGATTTTTCAATCCCCAGATAACATTTATTAGCCTGATAGATTATGCAAGCCATTTTAAAAGTGTGTTGTTATCCCGTTGTCTCTTGTTTTATAAGCGAAATTAATAATTAATAGTAAAAAAGAACCTCATCTTTTCTTTGAAGTCGGTTAATAATTAAATTGTAAAGCATTCAAATGAGCCTCTTTATATTTTTAAAGAAATGCATTTATATACTAACTAGTTTATTTATTTTTTGGTTCCCGACATTAAATTAATGTCATGTACAATTATATCCAAACATGTATCCGATTCTCTCTCTCTCATTTACTTACATTCACTCTATATACCTAGACTCTTTATACCTTTAGTTGTTAATTCAAATTATCAATAAGCTTCATGTACGCGATTGTACATCTACTATGGGAAAATGAAAAATTAATATTACTTTTCATAGAAGCTCCCACTAATTCTGAGATTTATCCACTAATTCCCACTAATTATCCGCTAATGATTGGTGTAATCAGATCTTCGCTACGACCCGTGGGTTCAGAGATACAAGGTGGCCGTGCCAAAATGAGCCTCATTTTGGCACGGCCACCTTGTATCCCTTATAATTTTTGAACCATGGCCCCACTAATTCTGAGATTCATCCACTAATTCCCACTAATTATCCACTAATTATCTGTAAACTCAGATTTCGGGTTGGTGATGGTGGCCGTGCCAAAATGAGCCACACATTTCAACATTATACTCTGAAAAAAATGGGTCAGGTGTTACATCATTTTATAACTATAAAATAAATAATACTTACATATAATCACGCCTCTTTCCCGTAGGGGTAGGCAGAGACCACTTTTTTCCACTTGCTACGATCCATACATACTTGTTTCGCTTCGTCCACTTTCATTATTTCCTTCATACATGCTCTTCGGTTTAGGGTACTCTTGATCTGGCCTTTTTCCAAGACGTCCCCGATTTGGTCTCGAAACGTCCGCCTATGTCTACCCCTTCCAACACTTCCATTCACACTCCCCTTATACACTTTATTCGTCAATCGTTCTTCATTCATTCTCTCGACATGACCAAACCATCTCAGCATACCTTTCTAAATAAATAATGATAAAGTCTATTACACACGAAAGGATTGAAATCAATATTACAATAGAAAATAGAATATAGAATTCACAATGACGTATTATTTTGATTATTTACATATAATTTTACGCAAATATTGTTGTGAACAAATTACAATTTGAAAATAAAAACAAAGTGTCGAAAAATTTTGAAAAAGTGTTGGGTGAGGGTTCGAACCCCGCTCGTGGAAAAAATAAATGATGATGATATTTATGATTATTTACATAAATAATCATAAATATCATCATCATTTATTTTTATTATATTTTAAATATAGCTTGCCTAATTCTTAACTGATCTTTCAATATTTGTAAAAATATTTGGATCGGATGTTGACGACGTAGTTGTCGACATTGAATAGGGCTCTTTTGGCTTATAAAGTCAAAATAGATAGTGTTGATTAATTTCGTCGAGTTGGATTGAGCCACGATAGCATAGTTGGTAGTGCACCTGACCCGGCATGTCATGGGGTGCGGGTTCGAATCCCGCTCGTGGAAATTTTTCAACATTTTGTCTTATTCAAATTGTAATTCTTTCGCAACAATATTTGCGTAAAATTATATGTAAATAATCATAAATATAGCTTGCTTAATTCTTAACTTCCGTCCCATATCACGAAATCACTCCCACAAATTGCTAGAAAGCGGGCGGAAAGACGTTACACATCAAAAATATTTTTTTTAAATATAGAAAGGCCCGCGCCAATAGCCCCGCTACACACGATTTTAAAGTTTATACTATAATAATAATAATAAGATTATTTATTCAGGCAGCTTACACCCATACAGATTACAATAAAAATTACAACAAAACATCACAAAACAAAATCAAATAAAAACCAGAATAAAATCAAAATTAAAAATTACAATTTAAAAACTAAAATAAAGTAAAATTAAATTAAATTAAATATTACTGACACCTCCCACCAACCGTTAGGTCATAAAGTTAGGTGTCAGACATCCTTGCGCAAGCACAGTGAATCGTTTAAAGACAGATGATGAACTACCGATTGCACCTTATCCTACAAAATCTAATAATAAAACTGAGACGATCAACTCTCGCCGTAACTTATGCATTTTCATCGGAAAATATTCAGAAGTTTCTCGAAAGAACCACTCAAAGTTTAAGCTGTTATCGACAGGTGGCGTACCAACTTCTCTGTTCATGAGCGAATGGAGGAACCGTGCTAGGCATATACAGGATGTCACGAATGTAAAGAACCTTGAAAAGAAAGTAAGTGAACAGCCTATATATATAGTAAATGTATAGGTTAGGTATGTATAGGCTGTTGCACTGGTTGCACTGGTTGTCTGGAAGAAATCGCTTGAAACAAATTGTAACTTTTTTTTTTTTGTTCATAATGTTTTATACCTAGTGTTGCAATAAAAGTATTATCTATCTATCTAAATAGCTTAAGACTGGCCCATTGAAATGACCAATGAAATGTCACTACAATCGATGGGTAATGGCTTCATCACTGAAACACACTTAGCCCGCCCTGAGAATTGAACCCGGCACCTTAAATTATCGGGCCGGGTGCAATGCTACTCGGCCACTGAGGCGTTCCCCTACACTGTATACACCCACAACAAAAACTCGATACAGAATATAAGTGGTAAAACATTTCAAAATCACCAAAGGACTGTAAAGTGTGTCGATCGTAACAAAAGAGTAACGACACATTAACGAAAACAAGGGTTTTTAATAAATACATGACGTTTTGTGCCCTAGTCACGATTCCTGCAGTCCATTTGAAATTGGTTTTATTTCAGCAGTCACTTTTTTATGCCGTTATGAATGGTGATTGAAAAGAATCTTACTCGAGACGGAGTGGTTTTCTCAGATTGATAGATTCGCCATCAAATTCAACTATAGTGCACGCTAACGTGCAAACGTGCAACAATAAAGTTTTAAGGCCAAACATTAGGTAGTTCGGATGCAAGTGTCAGCACTTCAGAACATCAGAACTCACCTCACTCGCCACGCTCGAGCAACTCACACATATCATAGGTAAGGTCACATCTTATCAACTGCAAATATATTGACAAAACATCTAATTATATCAGAGAAATAAGGCCCTAGCATTAAAAAAAAAATCAGGCTAGTTTTTTTTTTACTTTTTCTGACACAAAAATTGTAATATTTTTAAGAGCGGCCTCTCTGTCGGCTCCTTTGAATGAAACTACGGGCACCAGTAAACGGTGAAGGCATTGCGGCCTCTCTGTTTCGACTCCTTTGAATTGAAACTACCGAAAGTGCTTTATTTTACTTTTTAATCGAAATGTCTTTTGGCGTTTTTCTTGAAAACAAGCGTAAAATTTTTTGGTTTTTTCAGAAAAATAGTTTATTTAAATTTTTGAATTTATCCTCAAAATATTTGCAGTTGATAAAATGTGACCTTATTATATACCTACGTGAAAAAGAATAAATAATAGAAGGCAAAGATAGCTTTAATTATACCTATTTCCCTACGGAGGAATTGTATAAGTTCTGTGAGCTCCTCTCGGTCAGAAGGTTGTGCATCCTATCCGTAACTTTAAGATTTTATAAATCCCTGCCGTATAATGCGAATGTGGTGAGTAAGAGGAGAAAAGATAAGGTAGCTAATACTCAAAGATCTGAAACCGTTTTCGCCAAACGACAATAAAGGCAATCAGCATACATTTACAATAAATTAAACAAAAACCTAAACTTCACGAATTAAACTTACGCAATTATAAAGAAGTAATGTCAGGTTGGCTTTTAACAAAATCTTACGATGAAACTGAAACATTTTGCTACAAATGTTTTGATTAAAGTTACTTAATTAAAATCTAATAATAATAAATAATAAAACAATTACAAATAATTTATAAACATTTTGGTTATCAACTATCACTTGCACACATAAACACACACTCTCACACCCTTTAAAACACACACACACACACACACACACCCTCGCAGCCTCACACCCTCACACACATACACGCAAAAACTGAATAATGTCAATTAAATAATTAATTAAGCATATTTACTAAAAGATTATTTTAGAAATATTATGAATTATTAATTTCTTTTTTGTAATAAACTCAATTATACATTATGTTAGTAAGCTAAGGAAGAGCGGGACCTCCTGGTACCTGTACCACAAGATACACAAGATATACAAAATACTGTATCTTGTCAATCAAATTGTCAACAAAATCAAATCAGCCCTAAGCTTCTCGGCGGGCTGTCACCGAATCCTCCTTCCATTTGTTTCCTTCTCGATTTATTATCTTTTATAGTCAAATCCAGATCACGTCCGTCGTGTGCCACAGAGCTGCTATTGCAAAGAGTCCCAATCACCACAGTACACACCTGCACATCGGTCTAATTATTATCTTGTCATAATAATATTTCAAAATTCTTTATAATGTGAATAAAATAAAATGCTCGCATAGGTACCTCATTGATTTTAAAAACCTTTTTATTCGCGACAAAAAGTCACTATGCAGGATACAAAAGCGTTGATAGGTCATTTGTGATTTGTGTCGTTATTGTGAAAATTTACAGTTTTTTTTTCTAAATATAGAACCGAGGACGCCTACGCACCTCAGATTAATTCGATAACGTCTCTTATTTTCATGATATCCAATAGAGAAGAAAAGAAACAATAGGTTTTTTTTTCGTAAGCAAAGCGTTTCCTTGACACTGTAGGTTTTATTGTGGAAGATTAAAATTTCGTTCATCGTTTATTAAAAGTAATAATTTGTAGGTATTGAATAATTTTCTTACAAATAAAAATTCGGACTTTTTAATCATCATCGTCATCATCATCAACCTACACTAGTCCACTGCTGGGCATAGATTCACACATCAGATTGTAAACAATTAAAATAACATTAGATATTAACTTCAAAAAAAAATTGAAATGAAACAACTTTTACGGATCTACTCGCGTTTATTTTACACATTACTTATTTAATGTTTATCCTGACGCGTCACGAGGCTATTGAAATTAAAAAACATCCTAATTTTAATAGAGAAGATGGTTGGAATCTACCACCAGCCTGGGATCCCATCATACAAAATATTAAATCTCAGCCCCGACACCATACTGCCAGACCAAAAGATACTGTAAGCTCTTTCTGCGTAAAACGGAACGCACCTGATTAAATTTAAATGAGGGTATACAAGCTACCAACTAATTATGAGAAGACCAACACCTCAGTCTCCCTGTGACCACGGACCCTGCAAAGGGTTCGAAACGTCAGGATAAACATTAAATAAGTAATGTGTAAAATAAACGCGAGTAGATCCGTAAAAGTTGTTTCATTTCAATGTGCAGTGTTCGCGTAAACTTTAGAAAACAATTCACAATAAATATCAAATAGATTTAATTAACTAATTAATTATTTTAATAAATGGCTTCGGGTTTAGCATTTAGCCAGTTTCAAGTATTTTTTTATGATTAAGGGTATAATTGTACGGTAGCTAAGATAGAAATTAGAACGGATTCTCCCAACACGTGTTATTACGGGAAGACTCTGGTGAAACCCCTAAATAAATTTATTTTTTTCTGATTTATATCGTTATGTGATTCGATTATGTCACAATCTATGTATATAAAAATCAATTGCTGTTCGTATGTCTCGCTAAAACTCGAGAATGGCTGGACCGATGTGGCTAATTATGTTTTTAAAATATCAGTGGAAATACAGGGAAGGTTCAAGCGGTTAGAAACATAAATAATAAGTATCGGAAAATACTAAAAACGACAATTTAATTTTCCAATACAAAATGATTTGTTTGTTTTGTTGTCATGGAAACCAAAGAGAATTTAATCACTTGACGGAAACTGTCAAAGCGGTACGAAGTCCGCCGGGTCCACTAGTTAAATATAAAAGAAAGCTCAAACAAACAAAATAATTTGGAAGTTTCCTAGAGATGGTACTAAAGTTCCGTGGTAAGGTAACCAATATAAAATTAAAACCTAAATCCTTTCCAAATAACGTAACAAACTTCAGCTTTTACGAAAATCCAGAAGAAAGCTTGACACGTTTTTCCTACCGAGCCACTTACAAAGTGAGCCCTTTTGAGCCCTTCAGTGTCAGCATCTTAACAACCTTAAGCACTTCTGATACAACCACGAACCGATACTTAATTTAAAACATGCTCGTTTTAAGCCAAACTTTATTCAATAACGACACTTTCCCTCTTACTACTAAACAGTGTTTAAAATTAAACAATGGCTGAATACGTGTTTTAAATACATAGACGCCCAATGTAACCACAGTGTTGAAGAATTTGAATTTCTATTGTGTCTGGTTTATGAACAACTAAGTCGCTCAAAAATATGTCTGTGACTTTCGCAAAGGCCAGTCATCGGATGGGTGACCAAAAATGTATCATCTTGAGCTCCTCCGTGCTTCGGAAGGCACGTAAAGCCGTTTGGTCCCGGCTGCATTAGCGTTAACAACCACCAATCCGCACTGGGCCCGCGGGGTGGTTTATGGCCCGTTCTCCCTATCCATCCAAAGGGAAGGCTCGTGCCCCAGCAGTGAGGATATACAATGAGCTGATGACTGATAAATGATCTATCCCCAAAACCCCTTGAATGTCATTAAAGATGTGACTCTTTGCTAAAAATCTCTAAAAAGTATTTACTCTGTATCAAAGCTTTAATTAAACGAAAACAGTTTCAACACGTTTCTACACTCGTTTATAAGTGACAACATAGCTGGCTACAATGAGACTACAAAGCTAACTATAACAAGCACATTATAATGACATTGTTCGACGTAACTAATGTCATATATGTCACTATTATACTCGTACGCTATTATCAAAGAGCGACCCATTTGACACAATTGCATTACGCCGACATTTTGCCCGGGTTGATAATATTATACCACAGAGTAGATAAAATGTATTATACTGTCTGATGTAGGAACGGTTAAAAGGCTTCGAAATATTAACATCGCTGCGAGCTGCACCGAACAGTTTATAATGGATAGTGAATTGTTTTTTAATAGATTTACAATGTACAGTCAGCTCCAAATTCGTCTGAGCGTTCAAGTCTACCAATATATTTTTAACAAAAAATTAAGCTGCGCTTTCCTTTGCTCTCAGGCGTCAATCAAAAGTGAACAGAACTGTCATTGACCCAAGGTTGATTTTTGTCAAATGTTCAGATATTTACGGTAAACTTTCACGCTAAGCGTACATCTGATAAAAGCTTGCAGACAGTCGATTCCAAATTTAAACTTCAACAAGTTCCGCTAGTGACTTTGTCTGCGTGAACAACCGTATACCATGACGGTATGGTATCGTATCACCAACTCGTAAACCTTTGTGCGCGTGCGCACAACAACTTACCAAAGTTTCATCACAATCGAATAAATGTTATAGAAACGTGTACGGAACCAAATAAAAATTTCCAATTTTGACGGATGTTTGCTGTCGCCGTCTGCGCTGTCTGGAGGACCCTTCCTTTTCCCTCGTTGTGGTACACGTCGACTTGGGCTCACATAGCCGTGTCTACGTCTGCGTCTACCGATCCCATAATGGCGACATGGAGACAACTCGATTTATGGACCATCTTAGTCGGGTAGCAGATGATGCGCAGGAGCGGTTTCCATCGACGGAATTGGTGTTTTTGGGGGACTTCAATGCTCACCACGAGTTGTGGTTAAGTTCCTCCAAAACTGACCATGCTGGTAGAACTGCCCATGCTTTCGCTCTCACGCACGACCTGACTCAACTGGTAAACCAGCCCACCAGGATCCCAGACGTAGTCGGTCACACGCCCTCTTTGTTGGACCTTCTGCTGACGAATCGCCCAGCTGGCTACCGAGTGGAGGTTCGAGCTCCTTTGGGATCTTCGGATTACTGCCTGGTATCCAGTAAAGTGCCTCTGGCTTCGCTACCGCCTTCAGCGGTATCGAAACGCCAGATTTGGCACTACTCGTCGGCAGATTGGGATGGTATGCGGGACTATTTCGCATCCGTTCCTTGGGGGAGCGCTGCTTCAGTGGGAAGGACCCGACAGCTAGTGCGACTGCAGTTGCTGATGAGATAGTTTTAGGCATGGAATACTATATTCCGCACTCCTATCTCATCAGCAAAGGCAGGCACAACCGATGGTTCAACCGCGAGTGTGCCAACGCTGCTGATAACAAGCAGGCGACATACCGCGCTTGGATCAGGGGTAAAGCTCTTGGGGATCCCGAAACCCGCTCGCTGAAAGCAGCCTATAATAATGCCACCAAGTCCTGCAAAAGAGCTTTCATTAGAGCGGATGCCCAGCACGTTGCACGAGTCGGCCAAGAACTACTGACGCATCCTACGGGCAGCCGTAGCTACTGGCGTCTGGCCAAAGCCGTGCAATCGAACTTCTGCCAACCCTCGCTGCCACCATTGAGATGTCCTGACGGAACTTGAGCTCACAAGCCGCTGGAGAAAGTCGATCTCCTGGCCGTATATGAGTATGATTTGATAACGCCATACTTTTTTTTTGTAAAAATATCGTTACTTCTATTAAAGCTTTGGAGTTTCTTGTGCCCATTCTTCTCCACAGTTAAAAAATAGACGTCCTGAATGGGTAGTAGGTAAAAAATATATGGACGATTCAAAAGCACTTTCGTAAGTTTATATGAATAAAAAAAAATGACTTTGACTTTAACTTTGATGTAACACCTGATGATATGCGAGGACAGCTAGTGGAGCAGGATTGTGTCTCACCAGCCTCCTCACCTTGCTGACCAGCAAACTACTTCCTTAGAACTTTAAATTGTAATTACTACTACCCCTAGAGAACAACTGGGATCAAAGGCATATTGTGTTTTCCGAAGCATGGATAAGCCCAAGCTATTTTAATCTGGTCACCCATCCGCTGATCTGGCATTGCAAAAGTTACTTAACTTGAAAGATCGAACCATCGAGTTGACCTAAGATTTAATGGTAACTTAAAAAAATATCACGTACTAAAAATTATAATACCTCTGGTAGCGTTATACGTTCAACAATTAGAGATTTACGAACCCTCGGGCAGATGAGTTTGCCTGAAGTATTAAAGCTCATTTTATTTTCCTATTTAAGCAGAAATTTAAATGGCAAGAAAATTAAAAAACATTTTCGTTGGGATCTGACATGACATTTTTCATGAGACGAAAGGTTATAAAAGAGATGTGTCGCTTATTTTTTCCATTTGGCAATAAAATAAATTTACACGAACTTAAAAGTAGACATTTTTTGTTTTACAACAGGATGCCTATTGTCTTTATATAACCAGCTCATTTTATATCCTCACTGTTGGAGTACGAGCCTTCCCTTTAGTACAATCTGTATTGGCATGCACTGTACAAACTAAAGGGCTGGATTCTACACTCAATTATACATGATAAAAAAATATTTAAAAAATTTCAAACTCCACTTAGTAAATTGGTTACTTTGTGTTTTTTTCGTCATTTTTGGTGTTGAAAACCGACATATTTTGTCCTATTGATGTTCGAACTTTTGGCTACTTTACTGATGTTATTACTTGCGACTAGTTTCACCTTTTTTAGCTCTTGCAAAATTCGAAGACTATAAAATAAAAAAGGCTGCTATTTCTAAAATGTTGAGCTTGGAATTTTTAAGTATTTTTTTTAATATGTATATTTGAGTGTAGAGTACACCACTAAAGTTTGTACAGTGCATGCCAATACAGATTGTATATGGAAACACCACAGGCAGAACGAGCCATCACCACCACGCGAGCCCAGTTCAGATTGGTGGTTTTTGCAACTGCTAATGCAGCCAGGACCGACGACGGCTTTACGTGCCTACCGAAGCACGGACGAGAGTAAGTTGATAAATTGCCATCGACCTGTAGCCTGAAGGCCATTCAAAAGCTCAGGAATCCACAGTAAATATTTATTTAAGTAAAATTTATAATTTAAGCAGAAAAAAAACCTAAAAAGAAAAAAAAACAATAAATCAGTACACAAAAAAAAAAAAAAAAAAAAAAAAAACGTTACTTACAAATATTTCTTATAGGAATGAAATTACCTGTTTATAGATACAGGTTTTCACATAATATTTTAAACATTAATAATTGCACAATCGATGTGACTATAAAAGAATGTTAGTGAACTGAAGAATTTAGAAAGACTGATCATATCAAAAATACAATAAAACTCCATGACAATGACATGACATTCAAAGTGTTCTTTTCAGAACCGTGCAAATAAATTAGACAGATAGTTTTTAAAACTACCAAGGAGATGCAATATATTAATAGCAAAAATATAACGTGGAGTAAATTGCAACGACAACGTTACAGAGCTCTTCACCTCATATCCTCACCTGATTGTAAATAATGATAAGACGAGTGTAGAAGCGCTATTCACCAGGCATCCATAACTACTGAGGAATTGGTTATCTTATCTCTTACTGCCGGAACACAAGAATTTTTTTTTTTTTTTTTGGAGAGAGACTGCTGATTGCCGAGGGGCATTTTCAGCTTCACCGGGCTTGTTTTAGGGGCGGCGAGGTACGTAAAGGGTACCTCAAGCCGTGTTGAAACGAATCACCTTCGGAGGATTTCTAGAGGGATACGGCATCGCACACTTAAAAGTGCGCGTCCCCGTGCCCTCCCAGAGTCTCCGAAGGGTTCGGATCGGATCGGAACAAGAATGCTACTAACATTGATGTTATGGCGACAGACTTAGATAAGATGGTGGTAGCCATTTTATAAAAGAAAAGACGAAAAGGTTCGGGAAAGATCACAGATTTCTTAGAATAGATGGAATTTACCTTTGACTTAATAAAAACGATATATTTCCGTAAAACTGCGGTTGGCCAAAAATATCGTCTACTACCGGTAATTATAAGAATGATTTTCGGTTGTACGACATAAAACGATAAAGTCTATTTTCGATTGCTATAAAATTTCTAAAGTCAACCTTAGCAACATTTCCATTCACAGGAAAATAAGTTGAATCTGATAGAACAGTTTCATGGGCGGCCGGCGGCGGTTTCAAATTGTAAACAGAAGCATTCGGGTCGGCAACGCTTGCGTTACACTTAAATATGATTTGCATTAAACTCTGATTCATTTTAACACGCTTACAACAATGAAACAGCGTTTTCTGTCGATCTGCATACAAGTAAAAGGGTAGCAAATAGTTCGTGGTCCAATGGGTTCAAATTAGGAAATTCGAAAAATGCTATTTATTAAATCACCATAAGCCTATACTAGTCCACTGCTGGACATAGGCCTCTCGAAGTGCACACCACTGAGCACGATCCGCGGCTACTCTCATCCAGCTCTTGCCAGCCACCTTGCGAGGATCATCGTTCCACCTAGTCTGAGGGCGTCCTACACTACGTTTGCCGATACGCGACCCCATCGGTTATCAGTTCTGCGGCTAATAGGGCCGGTCCACTGCCACTTCAGCTCGCTAATCCTGCTAATCCTTGCAAATTTATTGTTTTATTAAAAAAAAAATTTTGTTTATTTATTTATTAGAACACCAACAGCAATATTTACATAACATTAAATTTAAAGTGTTACTTAATTTTATCGACGAACTTTAGTAAATGAAAAAGATAATTATGTAAAATAGACACTGTTTAGAGGTTATTTTTAATATATTGTTTTCTAAAGTTTACGCGAACACTACACCTCAGGATAAACAGGAGAAACGTCAGGAGAAACATTAACTCCCTTATTCATAAAAACTATATAAGCATTATTTAGTTATTCATTGTTTTGTCTCTTTTTCTCAAATTCAAAATGACGTTTGTGTGACGTTGACAAAACAATATTTAACTAGAGATAATTTTTATGAATAAGGGGTAAATAAGTAATGTGTAAAATAAACGCTAGTAGATCCGTAAAAGTTGTTTCATTTCAATGGTTATTTTTAAATGAATATTTTAATTTCATAGTTCTTCATTTTGAAAATAATAATACTTGTTTCGAACATAGTTATTTATTATAAAATAAAAAATAATTTGACGTCGTATGCTTTATACTTTTATATAAACTATGCTTATGTGAGCGCATTTTACAGATGTCAGCACCTTTAAAACAGACGCCAACCGTCTCTATCGTTACCTAAATGTAAAACAACCGCTGACTGCATTTCTATTTCCAGTTTTTCTGTTCCTTTGTACTGCACATCCTTTGTACCGTGACCAGGATGATGCGAGGATTCCACTAATTACTTTAACATTTCCTTTTTCATTGAGCAAGGACTATAAATTAGTCCATGCTTTGAGTGAAAAACTTGGCATTTAACCCAGTTTTAGATTAAATTCCTAGAATTGAGTTGCACACAGCTTTATTGCTTTGCTAAGTTGAATAAAGACATTTCTTTTTTAAGTTGCATGCAGCGTACCGTTTGACAAATTATCTTCCGACATTCTTAGATTTATAAAACAGAAACTTCTTGGGGCGTCTTATTTGATATTAACGGCAATTTATCAATTTATTTAATAACTTCATTTTCTATCTATTTATTTTCTATTTCTATTTATTTTCTATTTATTTATTTGGGAAACAAATAACTATACAAAATCATATAAAATCATACATACAAAATAATTCATTCCATTCACTACATAACTTATTCAGGAACAAGGGTGTAATTTTAAGATATTTACGAATGGCATTACGATAGATTCGTGTTGGTGACATGTGTTAGAGACATGTATCGAAGACAGTGCCGAAGGTAAACATCGTAGACAAGTGTTGGAGACTAGTGATGGAGACAAATGTCGAAGACGGAGACAAGTGCTGGAGGCAAGTGACGGAGACAAGTATCGGAGACAGCGACACTACTTGCGAATATATTATTTCAGAGGTAGTGTCTCCCTGCAAATTGTAGCTGTCATTGTATCGAGTATGACGTCTTAAGCGTGCTCCGTCAGGCGCGGACTTCCATAGATAACCTCATTAAGCATAAGTTTTAGTTTAAATTTACTTATGTCAGCATAAGCTCCTAATGAAGACAGTGTACATAGGTACATAGCCTGGCGTTTAGTTTGTCTTTCGACTAAGTACAGGTAGAGTATTAAACTTTGCAGTAAAGTTTAAACTCCGAACATTTGCAGAAAAGATTGTTCAATGACGTAGGTACTAAATGAAGGAGCTTCATTTTGGATTGGCGATAACGCATAAGGTCAATTACTTTGTAAATGTTGAAATGGTAATACTTAATAATATTTTTTTCATAGTAAAATTAAGTACAGACGCCAACCCAACCCATCCAAAACTGTCAAATGTCTTCAACAAATGTTCAACCATATGCCATATACATAAGGTTTAAATTCTATTGAGGTTTGACAGTTCGTGGTAATCTGATGTACATACAGGCGTGTGTACCTATCTGTGTAATATACCAAGTTACAGTGTAAATAAAAAAAAACACATGTCATACAAAGCTATTACTAAAATCGAAGCTCGAATATAACAGCTGTAGAACTCTATGTCAATATGTTTGCACGTACACTTAAACTTCGTGTCTCTTCGACGATGATTTTACCAATTTATTTACTTGCAGCAGTACGTAGTCCGTAGTATGATTACTATACTCCCACCCTACCCAGCTTCGAATACATTCTCCTTCCCTTTGAAAAATTTGATTTCAGTTACCTCTAAAATTAATGGCGGCGCACAACGGGCCGTCTGACGACCGGTTGTGTGGGATGGAGACAGAGATATTTTATCATAAGTAGCTTTAAAATATGTGACAAGGACGGCACCAGACTACGTACTGCTGCAAGTAAATAAATTGGAAATCATCTGCTTCGTGATACTCGTATAATTATAATCGAACTTCGCAAGGTAATTTCGTCTAATTATGAATTATACAACGTTAGGCGGAACGGGGGTACTAAGCCGAAAGGAGGGTAAAGTATACATGATAGATAGTGAATAACTAATTTCTTTTGTTTTTTGTATTTTTATTTACATTTGATTGGTCTACAAAAATCTAGTAGGCTACGGTTTTGACGTAGGTTCTCAGCAAATAGGTTTACCTCTAATGTCAATGTACGGGCATTGTAAAGAGTCGAGTTTTCTCTCCATAATTGGACTAATGGATCCAATAATATTAACTTTTAATTAATTTTTTTTGTTACCGCCAGGGCTACCACAGCGTAATTTCTTTTGAAATCTTAAAAAGCTATTAATCTAAATTTATCCATTTTTAAGAAAAAGTTCTTAGACAAAAGTTATTCACTATCATGTATTCTTTACCCTCCTTGCGGCTTAGTACCCCCGTTCCGACTAACGTTGTATACACTAATATTATGAAGATATCAATTTTTTTTCGTACATTTGTATGTATAAGGTAATCTCTAGAACTACTGAACCGATTTAAGAAAATAATTCACTAATATTTAATTACATTTTCCCTTAGTAATAGTGACTAGCTATCATTTACACCAGTAAAATACTAAATATTTTTGCATCATACCGAATAAAAAGCGCGCGTATTCGCGGCCGGAATTTAGCGCATACACACCACAAAAATAGTAATGTAATAAGACTATGTATATAATAAAACATAAAAATTACTTAGTTAGTTAGTTAGTTTGGCAATTCAAAGGGGCAATGTTGCCAGCATTCTTGGGACCGTATGAGCCCACAGTTGGAGGAGATATTTTATTTGTAGGTCTTTAGTTTTTAATCTTCTAATTATTTTTCTCTGTATTTTTTTAAGTATAAAAATGTAAGTAATGTTTTTTTTTTTGCTGTGTACATTTTTTTTATTTCAATTACTTACATCGAAAATGTCTAGGGGTCAAGTACATTTTTAGCTATTAAAAAATTCTTTTAATACTTACCTAATCTGGTTTCCAGACTGGCTTCTTGCTCTATTTTTTATGTTTTAGTAAACAATTTTATCCCTATTATGTTGAAAAAATTAAGAAAAAATGCAATTTTAACAAATTAGGGAAAATTGCTTAAGTTAAGAGCGTTTACGGCCACTTTTAACTATAACGCCATATTTAACTAAACCATAACATGTGAGGTGTTCATTAGATGACGTAAAAATGCTAAATTACTTCATTCAGATAGTTTGTTGAGCATAATTTGATTTTCTATCTCTAATTACTAGATATGTTTTTTTTTCATTGGCGGCGCTAGTGTGCGGCTTAAGCGCTCTTAGGTCGTCACATAATTGGCAAAAAAAAGCAAGAACGAGGCTAATTTTTTATTAATTTTATTACAATACAACTCCGCAAAATAACGCCTGATTCCATTAATTATTAATTTTATTGTAAAAATAAAAAAAATCTGTATTTCTACCATACACACGAATAAACGAACACACGAATGCTTGTGTGATTACAAGCACAGCATTTTGGCATGCTTAAAAACAGTTCATCCAAATCACTTTGATGAATAGCCGCCCACGTTCTTTCTAAAGTTTCTTTCAAAAAGTTTTTGTGGGGTATGCACGGCATCCATACTCGGCAGAGCTCTTCTTTGAAGCATGTCCCATGCATGCTCAATTTAAATTATTAAACATCAACATACAAATAAATGAATTACAACTGCACAAAATGCCACTTTTGCGATGCGTCGGTCGCTCGTAGTACTGAGAAAGCGCGAGCACGCGCATTTTGTGATAGGCCTCGGTGAATTCTGATGTTCTGAACTACCTAATGTTTTGGTCTTACAACTTTATTGTTGCACGTTTGCACGTGCACTATAGTTGAATTTGATGGCGAATCTCCTGAGAAAAATACTTCGTCTCGAGTAAGATTCTTTTCAATCATATTCTTAATGGCATAAAAAAGTGACTGCTGAAATAAAACCAATTTCAAATGGACTGCAGGAATCGTGACTAGGGCACAAGACGTCATGTTTTATTAAAAATCCTTGTTTTCGTTAATGTGTCGTTATTCTTTTGTTACGATCGACACACTTTATAGTTCTTTGGAGATTTAGATATGTTTTACGATTTGTATTCTGTATCGAGTTTTTGTTGTGGGTGTATACTGTGGGAGAACGCCTCAGTGGCCGAGTAGCGATGCACCCGGCCCGTGCTCAAACGCAGTATGTATAGTCGACCATGAAATTGCTGTATCACTTTTGACAAAAACTTCCAATACAATAAAATTTCGCTAAGGCTCATTGTCAATAATGACAACGTATCTGTCACTTGGTCTTTTAAACAAAAATAGAACTTGTTGTTTTATTATATGCAAACAAAATTCACTTCTAAGGTGGTAAAGCAATTTCATTGTCGTCTATACTATGCTTACCTTCTGGATGGTCCTTATTTGTAGTCCAGTGCTTCGTCGTTTCAACTTATGGCAGGCATCAGTATAAATTTGGGAACCCCTCCTTAGATATTATATTCGCAATTAATTTATTAGGGGCAGAATGATCCTCTGGGGTCGGGAGGCTTATAACTACTTAAGTTTCCCTGCTAATATTTTGCACAGACCTTTATTAAACCACTTAGTATAGAAAGGAACATAATATGCGGAAATTACGCAACGTAAGAACTGCGTTTTTGCGCAAGCAATGCTTTTAAGTTTTTCAGCAACACATTAAGAAGAACACACTATATCGAAATTACGCTAAAGAAGTTTCGCATGATTACGCGAAATGTTTTTTTAATAACCAGCAACACATCAAGTTTGGAAACACTTTTTTTTCTTCTTAGCCTTCCTTTACCATTTTGGTGTAGACCTCCTTCAAACTATGTGTATCTATTTTGGGCCTTGTGCGCCCAGTTAGATCCGGCCTCCTTCTTGATATTATCTCGACAGCGCATTGGAGGTCTTCCAGGTGGACGTTCTTCACCCCAGGGTATCCACTCGACGAGTTATTTGCACCACGAGTCATTTTTCTAGCGACGTGTGCAGCCCATTCCCACTTGAGTTGGCCGATCTTCTTGACAACGTCGGTGACTTGACTTTGGTGACGAAGCCAGGTATTGTTTTTGTGGTCTCGAAATGTGATTCCAACCATTTTCCTAACTCTATTTTCCCTTCTGAAAACAAACTACGCCAAAATTACACGATCGTAGTTCAGCGTGCTACGCCTTTGTCCGGCAAAATTCGTAACGTGACGTAACGTGTTGATGATCCGTGACTTTCGTGATTTGCAATATGACGTGTCGTTTTATTCGAAAAGCATTGTAAGCGAAGTCATGCAGATTTTTGGATGCGTAATTTCGGCATAGTGGCAAATTGGGTACCAGTATCCAACGGCGGACTCTCAATGGAACCACCTGAAAGGTTTGATAAATTAAACTTTGAGTGAACTGCAGAAAGTTCAAAAACCAGATCTAAAGAAGACATCCTGGATCTCGGACCGTACTTGGGCTCTCACTCAGTGCAGAAAGGACTTGAGCTCTAAAGGGCTGCAAAACCCTAGAGTGAGAAACGAATACAATCTTCAAGAAAATAG
Organism: Eudonia lacustrata; assembly: GCA_947562085.1. Lineage (NCBI taxonomy): Eukaryota > Metazoa > Arthropoda > Insecta > Lepidoptera > Crambidae > Eudonia > Eudonia lacustrata. The sequence goes on along the minus strand of OX387334.1, from coordinate 5,294,918 downwards.
ATGCATTCTGCAGAGAAGATAAATGTAACTACATCAACGACGAGACTACAACATAGACGATATGGCACTCCTGCTACATTAAATAGAGGACATCGGCAACAATCTCGGACTTTCCATAAAAAGATTAAAGACCAAAGTTATGATAGTGGATCGCGCCAAGGCTTTGACTTCCGATCGGATTTTAGACCTAGAGACTGTGAATGACTTCATTTATCTCGGCTCTAGCATCAGCAATACCGGGTCCAGCGAAACTGATGTGCGAAGACGGATCGGAATGGCCAGGGGTGCCATGTCTCAGCTGTGTGACAAAGTGTGGAGAAACAGAGGAGTGAGACTAAAAACTAAGACTAGTCCGCACCTTGGTCTTTTCCATTTTCCTACATGGCGCTGAGACTTGGACTCTCAAAGCTGCAGATCGTGGACGCATCGATGCTTTAGAGATGTGATGTTGGAGAAGAATGCTCAGAATACCATGGACAGCACATCGGACCAACGTATCAATACTTCAACAGCTCAAGGTCACGACAAGACTTTCTACCATCTGTCTCAAGCGTGTCCTTGATTACTTCGGTCACATTGCCAGGAAAGAAGGCGACAACCTGGAAAAACTAATAGTGACAGGCAAAATAACTCGAGGTCGCAGCCCGATGCGTTGGTCCGATCAGATTCGTACGGCACTCGACACTTCAGTCTACGACGCGATGCATGCAACCGGTGACAGGGGACGATAGCGAAACATTATTAGAGAAAGACTGCTGGGAGGTGGTGGGACGACATGAGACATGAGGAATACGATGCGAGGAGGAGGATCCTGTCTGTCTGAGCGCGTTTCAAGAATTGTCAAGAACGGATGCTTGCAGCGATTTGCTTAAGTCATTTCTATGACTTTATAAATCATGCAGCGTAAATTACAAATTACTAGAAAACATCAACGAGTCTTCTGGCGCCTCGGTAGTTCAGCGGTCAGAGCATTAGACCGGTTATCCAAAGGTCGTTGGTTCGATTCAGACTCGAGCTTCCTCAGGCTGGTTGTTTTTTTCTAGTAAAATTTTATCTTGTATAAAGGGTCTAACAATATCAATAAGCGAACGTTTAAGGGGAGCATCTATACATCAAACTGAGTATGCTCACCAAATTTGTTCCAATACTACAGGCTCGATAATGAGATAATCAACAAAATATTATCATAGTTCACCAAAAAATACACCCTTTCCAAACCCGTACAGCTGTACTACACGCACACAAAGATAGCCGTGTGTGTATGAATGTCATACAATGGTTTTTCAACTGTGTGCGTGTATCTGTACACTATCTTGTTATTGACGCTTGCGTGCGTGTTAGCAAAGATACAGCATGTTTTATGATGTGCATTATTTTAATTGATTTAGTTTGTTAGAAAACATAACTTTGAAAAATCACTATAAAAGTGGAGCCCATTTCTTGTCATTGTTTTCAGAATGATGTATAGTTACCGACCTTAAACGTTCGCTTATTGATTTTGTTAGACCCTGTATATATAGCACCGTGAATGCAAAAATTCAAAAAAATAAAACACTTTGTCGTTCGACTTCAAAGTTCATGGTGCCAAGTGCGAGTTTCAATCGCCATTCAAATATAATATGGAAAATTTTTAGCTCATCTCGTATGTCGCCAGGAGGCGCTGCTTTAATGCCATACTAATTTCGTTTTCGTAAACGTAATCGAATGAATACGGATAGTAAACAAAAGTCACACTAGGCAGTGCCAGTGCTATTTTTGTACAAAATAAAGTAATATAAACCAATCGTAAAAGGTAGATATACGAGTATACAAATTGTCTTTGTAACAGCCACCGAAATTCAATAGTTCGATTCTGATGTAGCAACCCTCTTATTTCATTTGTTGTTTAGTTATTGAATTTTCTATTGTCTGTATCCGACGAACCTCTCCATAAATTGCCGACACAAAATCTGATTACCCCGCAACGTAGTGATGTTTGGTTGAAACATATTTGAGGTAATAAAGTTATAAGTTAATCTATGGAAAGTTCAACAGCAGTTAGTTTACGAAATTAATAATTTTGTCTAATATTCCGCATCTGAAGGCCTACACAAGTTAGCATAACGCTAGTAGAATATAAATAGAATAACTAATTATCTAGAATGGCGCAGCGATCCAAAGTGAGTCTTGGCCTCCGATAATAAGAGTCGCCATCTGGGTCTGTCCTGCGTCACCTGGTGCCAGTCATCCGCGTTGGGCTCGCGCAAGTATTTACAGACCTCGTCCTTCCAGCGGTACCTGGGTCGTCCAACCGGTCGTAGGGCACTAGGACGTTCCATGTACGCTCGTTTTACTGCATGACCCTCTCCCATCGTCTCGAGGTGGCCGAGTCAGCGAAGTCTATGGGTCTTTATCTCCCCGATGATATTCGGCTCGTCTACCTGATCTTCCAGCTCTAAATTTTTCCTTCTTCTCCATATTCCGTCCTGTGTGAGTACTGGCCCCAGAATCTTCCCCCAGATCCTTCTTTCTACCAACAAGAGTTTGGTCTCTTCTTTAAGAGTTAGTGTCCAGGCCTCACAGCCGTACATTAGGATTGGGCGTATAACTGTCTTATAAATACGGATTTTTGTGCGTTTGCTGAGAAGGTGGTGTTAGTGTCCGTTATAGTACAGCCCAGATATTTAAATCTGTCCACACCTTTGTAAGTGGCATTCCCGACTTTAAGGTTTGACCTCGGTACTCTGACATTTTTGTATATTCGCATGTGCATATACTCGCTCTTATGGTGGTTGATTCTGAGACCGACTTTCTTTGCCTCATCTTCCAGTATTTCAGCTGCCAGTATTACCGCTTTCTTTTTTTTCACCCAGTAAAGCAAGGTCATCCGCGTAGCCTAGAACCCTATGCTGACCGTTCAACTGCACTCCACCATCGAGATTTAGCACTTTTCTCATTATGTGTTCGAGTGCTAGGTTGAAGAGCGTGGGTGATAGCGCATCCCTCTGCTTCAAACCGGTCTGAACCTCAAATTCTTCGGTGAATTCCGCCCAACTCGGATTAGCGCTCTGGTTTCTTTGGTGGCTACCTCTTTTATGTTTACCAGCTTAGTGGAAATCGAGAAATTTCTTAAAATGTTAAATAGAGTTTTGCGGTCGATACTGTCGTACGCTTTTGCAAAATCCACGAATAGGGAACGGATGTCCTGCGCATACTCCCATTTCTTTTCCATAACTTACTTCAACAAGAAAATTTGGTCGACTGTGCTACGGTTGCGCCTGAAGCCACACTGGTAATCACCTATAATGGCCTCAGCGTACGGCTCCAATCTTCTTAGCAACACATAAGACAGGATCTTGTATGCAGTTGGTAGCAGGGCGATTCCTCGGTAGTTCTCACATCACACACATAATATTTATATTCCATTGCTCTGGCATTGACTTGCTCTATATTTTTACCATTAGGTCATACATTGTAGACTGAGCTGCACTTCCGCCTTATTTCCATAGCTCACTCAGTAAGTTGTCAATTCCCGGGGCCTTATTGTTTTTAAGGTTCAGTATAGCATCTCTGACCTCCTCAAAGCTTCATCATCATCATCATCATCATCAGCCTACACACGTCCACTGCTGGACATAGGCCTCTCCAAGCTTAGCGGTGGTATATCTTCAGAATTTTGGTTCATGGCGTCTAGGACTTGCAGAGGTGGTGGACAGTTCAGAAGATTCCGGAAGTCCACATATCTTTAATTTTCACCTGGTCTGTGACGAGGTTTCCATTGTCATCGTCCAGTCCGTTTGTGCCGTTGGCTGGTACCCTTTTTTGCATTTCATACTTCCTTATAGAATCTTCTACTCTCGTTCGCTCTAATCAGGTCTTCCATGTTACATACTATGTCTTTCATATGTCTTCCATATACTTTCTCTTAGCAGATTTTATTGCAACCCTGGTTCTTTTACGTATCTCTTCATATTTATCCTTCCATTATAGAAATAGAAATAGAATAGAAAACAAAATGTCATTTATACGTATCGTTGGCTTACCTTTGTCAATCCCATACGATAATCATTCTATTCCATTTCAATTCCATCATCGTTATGCCACCAGATAATTATACAGTCTTAAATAATAAGAGACAAGGGTTTTAAGGTTAATTTTAAAAAGTATATAATCTTTGCTAATATTACCTACATAACCATGTTTTCATAGACACACTGAAACTTTCACTCTCATAAATAGGTACATTGCGATACTAAACAAAATTGTATAATTGGTTAATATAACTTTGAAAACATGAAAAATAGGCTCTTCGTTCATCTGAATAATTTTAACAGCGCTATAAATTATAACGGTACAAACTGAAGAGAATATCCAATAAGAAAATTATACCATAATATATTGCGCAGTGATATTATAATGATAAACAGCCTCCAACGAAAGGGTCTGGGTTATATTTTCCCTTTTATTACTTCGCGTCGAGGTAAAGCGTTCAGATCCAACTTTTTGCTTATTTGGGATAATGAGCAGGGCTGTCAGAGCTAACTTACTTTATAGCGCAAAGTCCATAAATTAGACATAATCAAATATTGTTGTACAAACATGGGTAAAATTTTTGACGACCTCCTTGGTCGAGTGGTTTGTACACCGGTTTTCATGGTGTCGCCATCTCTGAGGTCCCGGGTTCGATCCCTGGTAGGGTCAATTTAGAAATTATTGTTTTTCTAAATTGTCTCGGGTCTGGGTGTTTTCTATCTATAATAAGTATGTATTTAAGTATTTTAAGTATGTTTATCTGTTGTCTAGTAACCATTTAACGAGTTTCATGACGAAGCTTTTCTTGGGCTAGATAATTGGTATGAGGGTAGGAAAGTTTAAGTTTAGTTTTAATTATAATGTTATGCAAATGTCTTTGCAAGCGTAACATAGCGTTAAATTTCAATTATGGATAAGTGTTGACTCCTTTGGCTTATTTTTATTTCACAGTATTTCACAGTATTAGGGTCCCATATAATGGGACCGTACGTTATATAATTAGCAAGGCAAATTACTCCACTCCACCTAAATATGGAGTCCAGACGCGAAGACAACTGGTGCACCGTTATACTCGTAACGACACAGCATCAGTCACCCTCACCCTGCTAGCTCACAAGGTGCCTCTTCACGCCTCTTTTGATGGACCCCATGACATAGGAGGGGAGGAAACGTATATTGGTAGACTATTTCATATTTTGGAAGTCAAAGTCAAAGTCGTACGTATTTAGAAAATTTAAACTAAAAAGCAACTAGTTTTAGTATGTGGAGATTTTTATATAAATATTCTAGAAATTACCTCGATGAGTGTTCGTCTAGTTGCGTTATTTAAATGCTTTAATCTAATGAATCTATTTCTCGAACGTACTACAATAACTTCACATTCGGCCACTTGTCTTGATAATGTTTTTACAGACTATGATCCTGTTTCTAAGTCAGTTTTTGATAATCTTACGTCTGATCATTGTGGTTTAAAGGTGACCTATGATTTTGATATTAAGGATGAGCCAAAAATAGTAAAATGTAAACCACCGCAGATAAACGAATGGAGTGTTTCAAAAATAATGTAGTTGTTACCCTTTGTACATGATGATCCAGATGTACTACATAGTAATCTTTTTGATTTAATAAAAACAGAATACAACCATTTTTTTACTACTAGAACAATAAAAATTTCTCAGTTCTGTGGTTGGGCCACGGCAGGTATTTATATCAGTAAAAATATACTGTATGAGTTATATAATTTAAGGCAATTTAATCATACTCTTAGTTTTACAGAATATGTAAAAAATATTCTAAAATGTTTAAGAAAGTGTGCATATTCAATCTCTCAATAAGCAAAATCAAATTTCATTAAAGACAAAGTTTAAAACTCTATCAATAAAATTAAAGCCACTTGGGACATTATAAACCGTGAAACAGGTAAATTTAAACCACGGGACAATACTTTCATTCTGAAAGTTAATAACACCCTTGTCAATTCGGATTTACATTACATTTGCTAATATTTTTGATGATTATTTTGTAAATATACCAGTGGTAACAACTTCAAATTTAGATTCACCACCAGAAGCTGCACAATCTTCACTCAAAAAACATGCACAAAAATATAATCTATCTTTTCAATTTGAAAACATTGATTCTATATAAAAACAATCAAATAACTTAAAATGTGAAACACGAGTAATTTGTGGGGCATAAGTATTAAGAGCGTTTACGCCGCACACTAGCGCCACTAATGAAAAAAAAATATATCTAGTAATTAGAGATAGAAAATCAAATTATGCTTAACAAACTATTTGAATGAAGTAATTTAGCATTTTTACGTCACCTAGTGAACACCTCACATGTTATGGTTTAGTTAAATAAGACGTTACGGCCACTTTTAACTATAACACCATATTTAACCATAACATGTGAGGTGTTCATTAGGTGACGTAAAAATGGTAAATTACTTCATTCAGATAGTTTGTTGAGCATAATTTGATTTTCTATCTCTAATTACTAGATATGTTTTTTTTTTCATTGGCGGCGCTAGTGTGCGGCGTAAACGCTCTTAAGGTAATTAAGAATATTATATTTTCTATTGCGTCCTATCTTGCAGACATTTTTAATTACTGTATCATTAGTTTAGGTTTTTATTATTAGGTTCAGATCTTATAAAATTTAGTAAGGTATATATTCCTTTATTCAAATCAGAAAACAAGGAATACCTTAGTAACTATAGGCCAATTTCAATATAAAACACTAAAAACTTATACTCGAACAATTGTGGAAATTTAAACTTTTACCTGATGTAAATTTGGTAACTTAGATTTTCTATTTTGTTTTTTTACATGCTGTGGTTGTCTTCCATATTTTTTGTGTTTATTTGTAATGGAAAGTGTCCTGCTATTATAGAGCATTTTCCAATATTTTTGACGCTGTAAGGGAGAAAAGAGTTGGACACTTGTTGAGTTTCTTGCCGGTTCTTCTCAGTACAAGATCTCCCGCCCAGAGTAGACTTACGAACCGATGGCATAGTGACATTCACAAGAGCTACTTGTAGCCTAAACTGAATAAATGATTTTGAATTTTGAATTTTGGATTTTTTTGGATTTTTTGGTCACCTTTCCGATCACCAGCCTTTGCGAAAGTTGCTTAACCTTTGCAATCACAGACCGGGCGCGTTAACTACTGCCTTTAAACTTAATAAGTCCTTTAAGAACCTTTGTAACTCCGCCATTGGGGTCAAATAAACCAAATTAAAACAAAAGCTGTTACTAATTAAAAATAGCCTTTTTAAGACAGTATAATAGAGCGACCATGTACCATTATACCCTATTATCTAGCATACTTAGAATCCTATTAAAATTTAATTAAATTCCCGTGAATGTGGTGACACTAGGGTTGTCACATACACACATATATTTTTTTAAGTTTTTCCGTAGACATCGGGTTTTCGTAGCAACAGAGCTACGAATACTTAACATAATATAGATATAATTGTAGTTATTTTAATTACGATAAACTTTTCTCAGGTTCAATGACAAATTATAGAGTTGTGGCAAGCAACGAGACAATGTTATTATTATATATTTTTATATATTTTATGATATCTTATGGGTAAGCACATTGCCTTGATTTCCAATTGGTTGAAACGCACTTCACCCGGATCCTCAACTACTGAGACACTGGCTATCTTATCATTAGCTACCAGAACACAACAATGCTATAAACATTTATGTTATAGCGACATATTTAGATAAGATGGTAGCAAAATCATTAAACAATTAATAATAAGTATGTATACTAACCTTAAGACATATATCTTGGTTAGATTCCATTTTAAATGTTTCTAGGAAGTTCAAAATACATTTTTTTATCTGACTTGAACCTAACATAAAAACATCTCTGATTTTAACAATATCTTCTTCCGTTGCATTTTGGCTAAAGGCTTGAAATTTATATCGAATTTGACTCAAGAAAGGGTAGGCTTTATGCAACAAATATTCCTGTAAGAAGAGAGTTAGGACTACTTATAATAATTGATAAGGTTAACATCATAGTATTCCTACAGGCGACAACTTGATAAGGTACACTTACCATTACAAATTTCGTTGCTGCCTGAGAATTCATAGGCAAATCATGGAAATTAAAAACGTATTTATTAATTACAAATAGATTGTATAAAAATTATTTACAAAAATAAAATAATAACTTGAACTTGAAAATAACGTAGATTGACTATTCTGAAATGTCAAGTCAATGTCAATATTGTCAATTTTTTTTAAGTGTAGTTTGTTCTCTGAGGAACCATGCTGCTGCCATGTCATTAGTTTCTTAAATTCATTAGTACTATATATGACTATATGTAATAAAGTATATAGGGTGATGATGAATGATAATAGAAATGAGAAGTGAGAATGATATACCCCCCAACCCCTCGAGTATCTTAGTATAGATGTGGGTCTAAGTCCTCACGCGGAATTCTTGAGAGAATTTGAAAAGTGCCGTTGCACTGTTTTGTTTAATTTGCCAACACTCATGCACACTCACGGTGTCACTCACTCACTCCGTAGTAGCTAGCCAGGCGGACAAACTAGCTCTACCACCAACCAAACCGAGTACACAAACATGTACTCCCCACTGGGAATCGAACCCGGGGCCCCTGGGCCTAAACCGGTTTTAACTACTAGACCATACAGGTGGTTTGATTTGAACGAGTCGATTTGAACCATTTCTTAATAAAGACTACAAAATGTGGTGGTGGTTTTGTCTCGGTGCCCGAGTGCGCCCGAAGCGCCGATACATAGGTGGTGATCCCAACCCGAATTCAGGTTCATTCATTCATTCATCTAAGTAATTAAGCTAATACCCATTAATTGTAGCGATGACTTGATTTCAATGATGGCGGCCTTGCCCAGCAGTGAGGCATTATTACAAACTATACTTAAATGTAAAAGACTATGCTTAGTGTGAGTATATGGAAGAATGAGAAGAGGCCCTACCTTCTTTTTTGATTTAGATTTAAAGACTGACTTTGCGGTACATTGATTTAGCCATTCAATAATTTATATTTTTATTTCTCACTTGACAACCCTCTAACCCTTATAGGTACATCGACGTGTTTAAGTTACGAATTTAGACGAACACGTTTTCATAAAAATAGCCGTGATATTTTCAGCTCCAATCCTGTGAATAACCTTTCTCGTTTAACGAGAATCAATGAAACATTTTTTTGGTACGTTGTATACGTTATGTATGTATATTCGGTAATGGGTTTCCAACTCTACTAACATATACCTACACACACACAAACACGCAATGTTGGTAGTTCTGCGCAACGGAATTATATGCACTACCTATCTAATTATATGCACTACCTAACACCTCGGTGGCCGAGTGGCAGCTCGGCCCGATACTCGAAGGTTCTAGGTTCAGCTCCCAGGTCAGGCCGAGTGTCTTTCTGATTTTTTCGATGCATAGCCTGGGTTTGTGATGTAGTGGAGTGCGCCACTTAACATCATATGGAAATGACTCACACTTAATATTGTAACTCAATATTATGTTCCATATAAATTAATAACCCCCGCGTCACAACATCACAGTGATCACCAACCCGCACTTGGCAAGCGTGGTGATTAAGCCATTACCCATCAATTGTAGTGACGACTTGATTTCAATGATGATTGAAATTCAATCCAGATTTTCCGCTGTGTTTCCCAAATTTGACTGATTGATTTATATAAAAAAAGGAAAACATAGGGACAAAGCCAAAGCCTTTCTTTAATTTAAAAAAAAAAAAAATTAAATCGGTCTACTTTTGGAGGAGGAATCATGGGATTTTGTCTACTTTTCATACATATTTTTCAATTCAGTCGACCTTAGTGTTTCCTCTTAGCAGCCGGGACAAACGACCTCGAGATGATAAATTTTTGTTCACCCATCCGATGAGCGGCCTTTGCGAAAGTTGCATAACCTCAGCACTCGCAGACCGGGCGCGTTAACCACTGCGCCATCGAGCTCTTCAAGTGCTTCGTCGTAACAAATATAAAAAAAGGTTTATTAAAAACCGAGGAGTATTTACTTCAAGCCTACGCTCTCAGGTTAATCCGCCATACACTTTTATGACGTCACAGCGGTAAACTTCTTTACAAGATAAGAGGCGTTCGTAGGCTTATTCTGTACTTTGTCTTAATAGGCGCTGTTTTAAAATTACGCCGGGAGCCAGGGCCGCGAACGAAAATTTTAAAATTTCCTTTTCTTAAACTATTCAAAAATGAACTTTGAGGCGATGGAAGAAGGTCTGTTCGTGCTCAACTAAGTCTGCACTTGGGTGTTTAAAATAGCAACAACGAACACTTTAGCTTATCTTGGAGTAACAAGCTCGGTTAAGTGGCTCTATTTATTCCTTTTTTTGTATAAAAAACGCGATGAACGCTTCTGGCAGGTAAATAGATGCAACAAAACTTCTTTGTTATATTCCGTTAAAGTTAAGTACTAAGCCTTCGTCTCATTAGATGGTGATGCACTTTACAAAGAATTCTGGAAGCGCACTAGAAATCCTCAACTAACTAACGCCCGTTCCCAATAACTTATCTTCAGTTATTGATAGATTGCTATCGATGGAAAATAGTATATTCCTATCTATCTTCGAAATACGTCCCAAAAACATCAGTAAGGGCTGTCTATCTATCGAAATCGATAGACTCATAATCTCATACGGAGCGTTTGCGCCCCGTACCATAAGAAAAACTGTTTTTTTTTCTTCAAATTAAAACTACAAATTATTTTAAAAAAATGAACTACAATATTGAAGTGTGTGTTCAGACTAATCTACTAAAAAAATTTAGATGCTTAAATCGGTCTGGTTAGCCTGTAAAATGCAAATCTATGTTTTAAAAGAGGTTACTTTGATATTTTTTTCTCTGTTATAAAAGTTGACAAATCGTGTTTCTGCAACTAGCAAAATGAAGTCAATGAAAAATCATGTCATTAAATATCACTTTCATATGTTTTGTAATTTTTGAGAAAAATCAAGATCCCCGCCACGTAAATTTCCAATGCGTCGCCTTAAGCAACTTTCACAAAGGCCGGTCACCGGATGTGTGTCTAAAAATGTATCATCTCGAGCTTCTCCGTGCTTCGGAAGGCACGTAAAGCCGTCGGTCCCGGTTGCATTAGCAGTGGTTAACAACAACCAATCTACACTGGGCCCGCGTGGTGGTTTATGGCCCGTTCTCCCTATCCATCCATAGGGAAGGCTCGTGCCCCAGCAGTGGGGACATAAAAATGAGCTGAGTGTATGTATGAGTGTATAACGTACATTTTGAGGACGCACCGAGTCACGTGCTCAGCTGGATAATGCGACATCGACATACTTGCGCTAAGCCGGACTTAAGGGGATTAGACGGCAGCCCGCTCAGCTAAATATACCAGTTCACGTAATGTGTGACGTATTTTCATTGAGTACCATCATAGAAGAGGATACGATGATATCGGAAATGAGGTTAGGATCTAAAGCGGTTTATTACGATCCAGAATCATCAGCGGCACATGGGCAGGAGTTTTGGCGGGTACGCTCTTCTGCAGCTTATGTTGAGACAGGGCTGAACTTCACACTCTTCGTTTTGTTTTTTATTACCCTTATTGCATATGTTATTTTTTCTCTTGTCCTGTTTATTGTCTGCCTGATTTCATGTATGTCTGTATTTGTTAATACATGTCTTTTCATTCCCATTGAAATTGGGGGTCGGGGAAGAGTCCCGATTCCCACATAACCATCTGTGCCACCTCAGGCGCAAAAAAGCCGCTCAAATACGTCGATAACATCAATATTCGTAATTTAGTAGCTGCACCTTTTGATAACTAAAACCAATATTCTTTTAAATATTTTTTAGATTCTGTTAAGTTGCGGTCTCAATTGTCGCAGGTGCTACGTATTTTCAACTTTATGCCAGCGTCAGTAAGGATCAGCCTTTTTGAATGTTCACAAATCGAGGTGTCGTCTTAATAGTCGTTGTTTCGACTGTTGTCGTAAGATGGCAGTCGTTAAGACACACCAACCCGCAGTGGGCCAGATGATACTTTCACTATCCTACCAACTGATAAAGTATCTGCTTTTCTAGATCATCTTAACTCCATACATCCAAAAATACAATTCACAATGGAGTTAGAGGCAGATAGTAAGCTAGCTTTCTTGGATTCTTTAATCATTAGGAGTCCGGATCATAGTTTGAGTCATACTGTGTATCGTAAAGTAACCCATACAGATAGGTACCTCAATAGTGATTCTCACCACCATCCTAGACAGTTGGCTACTTTAGGGAAATCTTTGTTTCAGAGAGCACGCGGCATCTGTGACACCCAAAACCTGGCTGCTAAGCTTCAGCATGTCAAGCACGCGTACTACAGGATAATAAACTGAAAGTTCCACGGCTTCGTCACAGAAAACGCAATAAACCAACCACAGTCGAGCGCCAACCTGCTTTACTTCCATATATATATGAAAGGTGTCACTGACAAGAGTGGACATATCTTAAAGCGAGCTTCAATGAACACTTACTTCAAGCCGCCGAAGAAGATCAACCAATTTTTACGACCTGTTAAGTGCAACACACCCCTTCAAGATGCAGGCGTGTACAAACTGGACTGCGACTGTAGGCTCTCTTACATTGGGCAATCAAAGAGAAGTGTAGGAACCCGCGTTAAAAAACACATAGCTGACGTCAAGCATATAAGCGCGAAAATAAGTCTGCAGTATGCGAACATGCCCTAGAGGGGACTCGTTAGAGAAAAACGATTCATCCCTAGGATGATACGCGAGGCTATTGAAATAAAAAATCAACCTTATTTCAATAGAGAAGATGGTTGCAATTCACCACCAGCCTGGGATCCCATCATACAAAATATTAAATCCCAGCCCCAACACCATACTGCCAGACCAAAAGATACTGTAAGCTCTTTCTGCGTAAAACGGAACGCACCTGATTAAATTTAAATGAGGGTATATACAAGCTACTAACTAATTATAAGAGGGCCAACACCTCAGTCTTCCTGTCACCACGGACCCTACAAAGGGTTCGAAACGTCATGATAAACATTAATTAAAATTAATGTATAAAATAAACGCGTGTAGATCCGTAAAAGTTGTTTCATTTCAATGTGTGTTCGCGTAAACTTTAGAAAACAATATATTCTCGCTATGCTACGAACAATTCCCGCTATGCTACAAACACTTCCCATTTACTATGAATTTCTCCCGCTATACTTCTGTGGCATAGCAAAAGCGTGGCATATCGTATTAAGCCCCATATGTCGCTGTGAAATGGATCCTTAAAGTTAAAAATACAGCTTGATCAAGCCGAGTGATACTCAACAAGAGTGCACTTTATACAATTCATCAAATCTCGAGTAAATACTTAATTGGAGCGCTTAGCCGCACCACTCGTGTTAAGTAAACTAATTAAAAGTCATTTGCTGGTACTACTTCAATGCGAGTGTGCAAATGAACTAACTGTTCGCTCGAGCGGCGGCGTCGTCTCGTAACTCTTCAGGAAGTTTAACTCTTTTTTTTTTCGAAGCGTCTCGTTTGCGGAACGAGTTTTTGTTCGAGTTGTATGTGAAATATCGTGGTTCCGCTTAGCCATGTAAGATTGAAGTGACCGCTTCATCTTTGTCATGACTATAATTATTATTTTAATAGCAGTACCTGGATGACCGAGCTTTGCTCGGTATTTTTTTTTTTTTTGTAATTTTCTACAAATGAAACCTAGCTAGATCGATTTATCGCTCCCGAAACCCCCTGCATACTAAATTTCATGAAAATCGTTGGAGCCGTTTCTGAGATTCAGATTATATATACAAATACATATATAATCACACACACACACGCTCATACACACTCAATTCAATAATTAGTTTAGTTTAAGTAGGTACTTCGTTTAATACCGCAAATAAAAATGTATTTAAAGAAGAGCGACTCCTTTTTGGTACAGGGGCACTATGCACCTAATAGGAGGAGTCAATCATTGCCTTTTGTAAAACGGTTTTTGGTACAGAAATAAATGATTTTGATTTTTTTTTTATTTTTAAACAAGAATTGCTCGTTTAAAGGTATTAGATATATAGAAAGACTAGCTTTTGTTCGCGACTTTACTCACGTGGGCCAATTATGTTTGTTCTGTTTCTTCACACGTGTAGGAATCAATAAACGCGTGACGTTTTACGCGCGATTTCCATACAAACTTTCCACCCATATTTCACCTCTCTAGGGGAGGTTTTTCGAAAAATGTTAAAACACGTCTTTTTTTTTTGTTGAAAAATCTAAAGATCGATTAAAATATTCATTTTAATAGTTATTACTTTAAAAATAACGATTTCTCCAAAAAAACCTTATTCCCTTTTTTACTCATTTATAGAAAAATAAACAAAATTCCTGAGACATGTCATCCTTTAATTCTTTTCAGGAACCCAAATACTAAGTTTCACGTATTTTACTTCAAAACTGACGGACTTCCATACAAACTTTCACCCCCTATTTGACCCACTGAAGATATTTCAAATTGTTAGAAATCCGGTTACCTGGCATTGCGAAAGTTGCTCCACTTGCAAAACTGCAAGCCACACGCCATCTAAGCTTCTCATCATGACGTAACATACCTCCTTCCCACTCAATCATTAATTCATTGTTGAGAATCGTTCAAGCTTCGTTGTGACGTCAAATAGTTATTTTCCCTCTTCCCAAGTCGACCATTCAATGTTCAGGATCGCGAGCCGCATCATTTTGCTATTTTCCGGATAATTGAACGGCTTTATAGAGCCTCTTGAAGCTTGAAGCTTTGTCTGCGTTATTCTCAGTAATTTTAAGAAGTAATTTCATAAATATACAGAGTCCGAATCGAATGATTCAAAGAAATGGTTTCTTGTTTAAAAACTTACTTGTGAAGTGTTTTCTGGGCATCCGTTTGTCGTCGAGCCGACACCATCTCGAGCTCTGAGCCTATTAGTTGTACAAAGGCTGCGTAAAACCAGACAAGTGTGTTTCTGATTCGGCGCAAAGGTGTCGTTGACGCGTCAGTAGCCCAACGGATATATGCTCGGATTAAATGCGAGAAGTCGTGGTATCTAAAGACTACTGACGGGAAGCCATAACTTACACAAGCATAAAAATTCTTGGTTGGTTAACTTCATCTTTTTTTTTGGACAGAGATTGCTGATTGCCTCAAACGGCATTTTCAGTTTCACCGGGCTTTTTTGGGGGCGGCGTGAAACTTAAAGGGTTCCTCAAGCCGTGTGAAACAAATCACTTTCGGAGGTTTTCTAGAGGGAACGGCATCACGCACTTAACAGTGCGTGTCCCCGTGCCCTACTAGATTCTCCGAAGGGTTCGGATCGGATCGAGTTTAACATAATTACATCAACATCGACAGCTCTTTTTTATGGGCACAAGCCTTCCTTATAAATGCATAGGGAGAACCATAAACCACCACGAGGGCCAAGTAGGCCTGGATTGGTGGTCATCTCAACATGTTGTGTCTTTCACAGTCTATCCATATTTTCTTTGGTCTTCCTTTCACCACATATCCTTCAATTATTATTATCACTTAACTGGAAGGCATTCTAGAGCCAATCAAGGCATTTTACACACAAATATATACATAACATAGGTAGATAGATAGATAGATAAATACTTTATTGCTCACACAAATAAAAACAAAACATATTTACAAAATTTTAACCATATTCTAAGATATTAATAATAGCCAATAGTTAATAATCGAGGAGCTCGATGGCGCAGTAGCTAACGCGCCCGGTCTGCGAATGCTGAGGTTAAGTAACTTTCGCAAAGGCCAGTCATTGGACGGGTGACCAAAAATGTTTCATCTCGAGCTCCTCCGTGCTTCGGAAGGCACGTAAAGCCGTTGGTCCCGGCTGCATTAGCAGTCGTTAACAACCACCAATCCGCACTGGACCCGCGGTGGTGGTGTATGGCCCGTTCGATCTATCCATCCATAGGAAGTGCTCGTGAAAATGAGCTGATGATGATGAATGCAGATGCATAAAATTTATAATTACAAATCAATTACTGCTCTGCCTCGCCTACACATTTACACCTGTATAAGGGAATGTGCAGGAAGCGCCACTTTACAACTTATATACAGCTTTATTGACTATCCCATTTGGAATTCGAACTAAGCGTACCATCACAAGTATCTACGGCAAAGCAAGAAGAGGACTTCTTGGCGGGAAAGTGAAGAGTGATGTCTGCGGTTTTGTTTTATTTTCTAAAATTTGTGTTATGTCGAAAATTAATGTGAAATAATGGTGGATTATTAACCGTTAAGTGTTCGTAAGTGCGCATGAGTGTTGGCAAATGAAACAAAACAGTGCAACTTCACTTTTCAAATTCTCTCAAGAATTCCGCCCGAGGACTTAGTAAAGGTTTTCTATTTCTATTATCATTCATCATCATCTATACAAGAAGGAAATATTGTATATTTCTATACGAGTATTACTTGTAAGAAAAATTACTTTGACACTGGCTAAATGTGCTAAACGCACGTAGCCATCAACTAAAGGAAAAAAAAGGCAAAAAGATCTGACGTTTCGGGATCACATCGCCAACATTTGTGTTAAAGACGCAACTACAAATTACAAACCTATTAGTTCCTAAGTTTTAAACTAGATGGCGCCACCACGTTGTCTGCTGAATCACGCTATTGAAGTTTGTTTTCAAATCATATATAGTCTTGTGATATCCATTAATAAAACCTGAAAGCAAATTTCATTTATGGGATATTTTATCCCTTTAGTCCAAGTAACCCCCTAAACAATTCGTAAGAAAGCTTAAAATATATAATAATAATAAAAAAACTTGCTATAGTATAGTCTCTTCTTTAACCTATCCTTGATTACGCCGATGCGATGTCAGCTACCTAGACCTTAGGGAGGATCAACTAAACAAGCTAGCCTTCAAAACTTTTGCATTAGGTTTATATTTGGTTTGCGCAAATATGACCACGTCTCCGAATTTCGCTCTAAGCTCAAGTTTTTTTTTTATATTAGAAGGAGGCCAACGAGCAGGCGGGTCACCTGATGGGAAGCAATCACCGCCGCCCATGGACACTCGCAAAACCAAAGGAATCGCATATGCGTTGCCGGCCCCCCCCGCCCGATCCTCCAAATGACAGCACACATTTACAGAATACACTAAACATGCACACTGTTTTAGGCTCAAGACACCGTACTCGTAGAACAAGGGTACGAAGAACCGGTTCACACGCGCTCTATGCCAGGCACAGTCATGTGCCTGGGAGCTCCTCTCCTCCTCCACGGCCCGGTCTACCCGAGCCGAGGTCCGTGCCTTTAGAGGCGCCCTCGGGTGGTTCCGCTCCCCGATCCGATCCGAACCCTTCGGAGACTCTGGAAGGGCACGGGGACGCGCACTTTTAAGTGTGCGATGCCGTACCCCTCTAGAAATCCTCCGAAGGTGATTCGTTTCAACACGGCTTGAGGTACCCTTTACGTACCTCGCCGCCCCTAAAACAAGCCCGGTGAAGCTGGAAATGCCCCTCGGCAACCAGCAGTCTCTCTCAAAAAAAAAAAAAAAAAAAAGCGTTGCCGGCCTTTAAGGAAGGAATAGGTTATATTTAATTTTATTTTATTTTTTTGTGTTTTAGGAAGTGGTTGCTAATTCGTCTTCGCCGGAATGCTCATATTGTTTGCTTACTTTACAATATATTATTTAACCCTACCACCCCTTTTTATCTTAAAGATCGTTTCCAATTTTTGCACGACTCCCATTCCCGCTTCTTGAAATCATCGGAGAACTTGAGTTTGCAGACTCCACTGCACTTCTCTGACAAGTCTTAAGAAACTCGTCAAAGATCGCTATCTGTCATTGTAATTCATTCTACTGTTAGTCCACAATTTTTTTTGTTCTTAAATGGTATGTATGTACGCTTTGATTTCTTGGGCTTCACTGGCTGCTTTTCATCAGGCCACTCTGCCTGATGAAAAGCAGCCAGGCCATTTTGGCGGGCCACAATAAAAAAAAAATAAAAAAAAGTATATATGTTCTACATATTTATATGGTTTTATGTATGTATGTATATATGTATGTGTGTATATATGTGTATTTATATTTAAGTAATAAGATATTGCTGTACACTTTTTTTTTTCAACGCCTCCATTTTATTTATTATCAATCCTCTCCATCCCAAGGTTGCCTGGAAGATATCGCTGTTAGTGATAAGGCCGCCCTTTGTACGACTCCAGTTTTAATTTTAAATTCTTTGTCATGTATATGTTTTTATGTGTACAATAAAGTATTCTATTATATTCTATTCTTATAGAAACTTAGGGTTTATAATCCGTCGGTCATGGTTTTACAAATGTAGGAGCAGCTTCTTCCTCAAAACTATTATACGGCGAGCTGCTGCAAGTACCCAGCGATTTTTTCCATTCAAGTCTATTATACTCGTAGAGCTACGGGCTACGGACGGACGTAGATGTAATAGAATTCACACCGGTGCGGAACGAAAATGTCGATGTAATAGGAAATGGCGTTTTGTCTATGCCTCTTCATTGGTTGAGCAACAATTCTTTCAGCATAAAAAATAAAGACCATACGCCTCGCCATTAGAGCACAATAGCATTGTTCTAACCGGCCACGGCTCAGTGTTGCCCGCCTGACAAATTAAATCTGCTTTTTATCCCTATTGTTCGCAGTAAATGGACTTTTTACTGGCTTGCTTAAATCCAGATTAAGCCATTTAGCATTTAAAAGTGTCTCCCGACAGTTTTATAATTACCTTTATAGCGCTAAACATAATTTAAGCAACATAACGGATTTTTAGGCATTTATAGCTTCGTGAGTTGCTTCGTGCTTCGGAAGGCGAGTTAAGCTAGACTACACTCATATGTTTTTTTATATACCTAGTGCCTTATAAATAAACAAAGATTAATCTCCGAATAATTATTACGTGTTTTGTTTCTGTCATGTAAACGTCATTTCAAATTAGAGTAAAAGAGACAAAACACGGAATAACTATTTGGAGATTATTCTTTGTTTATTTGTAAGGCAGTTAGGTTTTTTTATTTTTTTTATACTTAGCACGGCAAATGACTCCATACGACCTGATGTTAAGTGAAAATGGAGTCCAGACGCGAAGACAACTGGTGCAGCGTGAAAACAATGCAGCATCAGTCAACCACACTCTGCCGGCCCACAAGGTGCTTCTTCACGCCTCGTTTGAAGGACCCCATATCATAGGAAGGAGGACATCTCAGTGGTGGCAGAGGGTTGGCAGAAGTTCGAATGCACGGCTTTGGCCAGACGCCAGTAGCTACGGCTGCCCGTAGGATGCGTCAGTAGTTCTTGGCCGACCCGTGCAACGCGCTGGGCATCCGCTCTGATAGTAGTCTGTAGGCACTTTTGCAGGACTTGGTGGCATTATTATAGGCTGCTTTCAGCGAGCGGGTTTCGGGATCTAACTAGTTTTGAGCTCCTTTTCATGAATTGCTTGCACATACAATATTATTGTCTTTCTACCATCAGCTCGTAAAATGAAAGCAAGCCACAGTTTTTAGAAAAAAAATATAGGACTAGAGCTAGTCATCATTGCATACAACATCAATGAACAACCATACCAACTTCACAACCAACTACCACACAGCCAATACTGCCTCACAAAGCAGAGGTCTAGCCTGGTAAATTAATTAAGATAATGAATAATAATGGTGAAAATTAAATCGTTAACAATGGAAAAGAAAATAACTCCAGATTTATAACAAAATTAAATTCTAAGGACTCATTATAATAAAGCAGTAGGCGTGTTACCAACAGAAAATTTGAAGATAAAGTATCTTAATTTTTTTTCATTACTCATGTAACAAACGCGAAAGTATTTTTGTCTGTCTGTTCTTCTTTCACGTCAAAACGGAACAAAGGATCAAAGTGATTTTCTGCACAGAGATAGTTAGACGTTCCGGAAATGACATAGGCAACTTTTCGCCCGGATAAATTGGGATAAAAAGATATTTATCACGCAACCTTTCTACAGTGTTACCGCAAATAAGTGATAAATATTGTTTTTATGATACTGACCCCACATACGAGCATGTTAGCCACTACAGTCTATGGACGCTTACAACACCAAGAGTACCATGAGCATTGCCGTCTGATGGTTCAGTTCTCATGCCTAAATGTCCTATAACTTGGATGTAAAACCTTCCAAACTGGAATACAGCAATGCATAAAAATGCTGTAGATTTGTTTTTTAATTTCTGACCGGCAAGCACTTGGCCTTACCGGTGAGGAATTCATCATCATCATCATCATCATCAGCTCATTTATGTCCCCACTGCTGGGGCACGAGCCTTCCCTATGGATGGATAGGGAGAAAAGACCATAAACCACCACGCGGGCCCAGTGCGGATTGGTGGTTATTAACGACTGCTAATGCAGCCGGGACCAATGGCTTTACGTGCCTTTCGAAGCACGGAGGAGCTCGAGATGATAAATTATTGGTCACCCATCCGATGAACGGCCTTTGCGAAAGTTGCTTAACCTCAGTACTCGAAGACCGGGCGCGTTAACCACTGCGCCATTGAGCTCGTAAGGAACGACACTAATATTATAAATGCGAAAGTTTGTGTATATGTCTGTATATTTGTTACTTCTTCACGCTGCAACGGATGGATGGATTTGGATGAAATTTGGCATACAAATAGTTTATAACCTGGATTAACACATAGGATAGTTTTTATCCCGATATTCCCACGGGAATCACACTATAAATATACTTTAATTTTCCAATACAAAATGATTTGTTTGTTTTGTTGTCATGGAAACCAATGAGAATTTAATCACTTGACGGAAACTGTCAAAGCGGTACGAAGTCCGCCGGGTCCACTAGTTAATAATAAGGTAAGGAATTAATAATTTGTTATTTTATCTCTAGCTGCCGGACCACAACTAAGTATGCTACTAACATTGATGTTATGGCGACATACTTAGATAAGGTGATGGTAGCCAATCAGGCGGACTTAAAAGCCCTACCACCAACCAAACCGAGACCACAGAAGTGGTTGTGGTTTGCCATTCAGACCATACGACGAGAGGCTTGCACGCCGGACTTTGGGCGGCGCTAACTCTGAGGTCCCGGGTTCGATTCCTAGTCGCGTCAATGTCGAAAACGAGCTTTTCGATATTGTGTCGGGTCTGGGTGCTTGTGGTACCGTCATTGTTTCTGAATTCCATGAAACGAGTGCTTTAGCTACTTACCGTGGGAACAGAACAATGTATGTGATGTTGTCTAAATATATATATATGATTCAGACAAATTTTAGGAAGAATTCCAGGCAACAGACTTTTTGTAATGAAACTTTAGCCACTAAGTGCTATTAAGTAAGTAAGTACCTAAGTAAATTGCCTATATACTACCCCACAGCTGGGCAAATATCATTGAAATCCAGTAATCGCTACAAGAAAAATAAAAAACTTTCCTACACTCACTCCAATTATCTAGCCCAAGAGAAACTTCATTATGAAACTCGTTAAATGGTTACTAGACAACGTATAAACATACTTAAAATACTTAAATACATACTTATTATACATAGAAAACACCCAGACCCGAGACAATTTAGAAAAATAATAATTTCTAAATTGACCCGACCGGGGTTCGAACCCGGGACCTCAGAGATGGCGACACCATGAAAACCGGTGTACAAACCACTCGAACAAGGAGGAGGTCGTCAATTTATGGGTATTGGCTTATTCATTACGCTAAATGCTGGTTGGTGATCACAAACCCCAATATATCTACTAACTACTGGACAGTTAGACCTACCTACATTATATTAATAATTTCTTATGTAAGTGACTGTATGGTTTTTAATAAGAAATAAATATTCTTTAACCCTAACCCGGGCTTTGCATCGAAAACTCCAAAACACACTTTACCCCACCTTGGAATTGAACCTAAGACCTAACCTTCGGGTATAGAAATTGTAATTTAATAAACATGAAAATGAAAATGTTAATAAATGTAATATAATAATAATAATAATAATATAATAATGTAATAAATGAAAATGTTACATTAATTTGCATGTCATTATATATATGACTAAATAGGTTATAAGCTACTCTACATAATATCTTGATAACATCCACATTGTAACCACCCTATTTAATAGCAAATAAAGTATTTGTATTTGTATTTGTATTAGAGCCGAGCGCTTTGCTTACACCACCGAGGCATTAATAAATAATCTTTAAACTGAGTCTACGTCTAAGTAGGTACTCGTTAAAATAGCAACGTAGGCGTGTTTCCAGCGAAAACTTGTAAGGCACGATTGATTAAAGTAGCTTTCATTTGGAAACGGCATCAATAATCCGGTCTAAAGCCAACTTCAAAACAAAGGAGAAAGAATGAATTTTCTTTTAATAATTTCGTTAACAAATTTGTACAGGTTATTTTTTAATGTCTTACGGGTTAACACAATGACATGACATGAAGGCATGTCCTTCTCTTTTTTAAATTTATATAATAATACGTGAAGCAAATACTTTGTACCCCTTTTTTACGAAAATTGCGCGGACGGAGGAGTATGAAATTTCGCACACTTAAAGTTTATATAGAGAAGGTTATTCGAATGTTAATATTTTTTTTTAATTATGCATAAAAATACATTAAATAATAAAACAAACATAACACACACTACCATGTATTTGACACACACGTATATAAACTCTTTTCAAAAATTTCAAAAATGGAAGAGCATCGGCCGAAATTTGTCAATGCCAATTCAAACCCACATTCTATCTTTTTTAATTTTCATTGCTTAGGATACAATCCGTGCAGCCTTGATAAAATTACGGTCGAATTTCGACCACTGGGTGACCAATAGTTTAATTAAATCTTTGGGCCGTCTCCGTCGTATTTGGCCGGAGAGTGCAAAAGATACTTTTTTATTCTATTGTCCTGATAGTTTTCTTCACATCTCAATTTCTTTATGTGCCTCCTCGACTGTACTGTATTACGACGAATCCGGAATACGTCAAATCTGGAATACGACGAATCCGGAACAAATCCTTCATCTCACCTAATGTGTGAGTAACGACAAGGCCGAATGTGTGTAGTGTACTTTCTTTGTTTGCTGAAGTATGTTTGTCTTGGTAAAAGCTAAAAGATAGACGAATATAAGTTGATAGGTGAAGCGTCGTCGGTAGTGGTCGGTCAATCTCCATAGCTCTGTTAGTCTACAGACGTGAACCCAGGGTCAGAGTATTATGCCTAACCTAATACAACAATTCATCATCATCATCATCTCAGCCAAAAGCATTCCACTGCTGGACAAAGGCCTCCCCCAAGGATCTCCAAAACGGTCCAACAGTCGATACAACAATTACTAATGTATTAAAGAAATTGTTAAAGGGAAACTTACCATCCGTATTATTTTTGCGTATCCGATATTTCGGCACAGTTGCATGAGCCATGATCACAGATGAACTGAAGTTATTGCGGGTAGATGTTTATGAGCAGACAAAACTACCTTCCTTAATCGTTCAGTTGTGGATGGATTGAGTTGGGGGTAATGTGAATTTAAAAAGAGTGACTGCGTGACCAATTTAAAGGAGATTAGAAGAAAGAGACGTTTTCCACCGATCGAATCCCAAGAAACATGGACATAGGGCAATAGTCGCCATTCTGCTTTTTAAGACGTCCATGATCGGGCCTCGGGGGCCGTGATTTTGATATTTAGATTAGATATGGAAAATGCTAGAACTAGTGTCAGTGTCCATCAGAATTAATGTCAGAAAATGTAGATATCAGGAGATAAGAGATTGAGAGATTGGAGGCTTTCTTATTTTTACTCTCTGACTGTCTGATAGAGAGACTGTCGGATTATGGTCGGATTTGATGAAATGAAATATAAATGTTTATTCAAATCAACATAGAAAATAAGCACTTTCAAATCGTCATAAAAAGCTTTTAGCCATTCTAGATAAACCTTAACTGTGCTCTTTCGTAGACGTAGACTATATTTAGCTGCGTTAAAAACTGATAAAATAAAATAAAACCTTTATTTATTTAAGGCACATAAAAAGTACCTACTTGAAAATTTCTTTAAAGAAATTAAACTGCATAAGAAACATTGTATTGCAACATACATAAAATTTATATTTATTACATTAATTCGATAAACAATGCATAATATTTAATTTGTGTGTCTTTATTGTTATATAAGTTACTTATTTATATTATTATTTATTACTTTTATATTATTGATATTATTCTAGTATGTTTAAATGGTTTACATTTAACCGCCTCTGTGGTCTAGTGGCTAAGACCACCGGTTTAGACCCAGAGTCCCGGGTTCGATTCCCAGCGGGGGGTACATGTTTGTGTACTCGGTTTGGTTGGTGGTAGGACTTGTTAGTCCGCCTGGCTAGCTACCACCATCTTATCTAAATATGTCGCCATAACATCAATGTTTGTAGCATTGTTGTGTTCCGGCAGCTAGAGATAAGATAGCCAATGCCTCACTAGTTGAGGTTCCCGGGTGAAGTGCGCTTCCATCATTGGCCTTATCATCACTTTACATCAGGTGAGATTAACACCCGTATTCTAAGACGTTTCCTCGACTCGACTCACACTCGACTCAACCTTCCTCAGGTAAATCGGTATTCATAGAGGAAAGAAAATTCCTCCACTCGTAAAATTTCCTCAGTCGAGGTGAGGAGAATTTGAGGGGGCAAGTGTCAAACTCAAGGTACCTCGCGACTTACCTTAAGGAAAACTCAAGCGTTATAAACGGCTTTTTAAGTGCTTTCTTAAATATAAATATTTAATAAACCATTAGGAAATGGATTTCTATCAGTATATAGATTATAAAGGGTTTTTAATAAGGACGGGTTGATGTTGAAATGTAATAAAACAAGCTGTGTGTGAGATATTAACAAAATCCTTTTTTTATTTGAAAGGCCCATGTATGCCATTATGTATGGAATACAATATCGTTTAAATGTTGGCCGCGGCTTCTCACGGTGGCAAGGATCCGAGATGTCCAATTTTATATTACTCTGCCGCAAAGATCCAGCTGAATTTGAGCGATGGCCTGGGTTATGTTAACTTTGAGGGCATCGGTTGATTGCGGATTATTGGCATAGACCTGCGACTTCAGAAAACCCCACAAGAAAAAGTCTAGCGGGGTCAAATTGCACGATCTTTGTGGCCAATTCACGTCACCACCGCGAGAGATATCCATGCCCTCAAATCGTTCATGCAGAATGTCCATTGTGGTGTTCGCTGTATGACACGTAGCGCCGTCCTGCTGGAACCACATGTTATCCACGTCCATATTGATCAATTCGGGCCAAAAGAAATTGGTTATCATCTGTAGCGCTCGCCGTTGACGGTGATCGCCTCACCAACGTCGTTTTCGAAAAAGTACGGACCAATGACGCCGCCTGCCCAAAATCCGCACCCTCCTGTGGGTTGACGTTGTCCCATATACGGCATTTTGTTTGTTAACACAGCCATTCATCCGAAAATGCGCCTCGTCGCAAAGATGATTTTTCGGCCAAGATCGGGGCCCTCTTCCAAACGCTTCGAATCCCAGTCAGCAAACAAACGGCAATGGCAACGGCATAGGCAATGGCCTATGGTCATTAAATTTAAGCTCCTGGGTCAGTTGGATATTGTACGGGTGCAAGCCAAAGTTAAAATCTTAGATGAATGATAGTTCTCGCTGCAGTCGAGTGCAGTGAGACCTATCATTCATGTAAGGTTAAAATATTTTTTTTTAAATATCGCAGTTATGTCACTTTGTGTCTACCATACTAGCCTACAAAATTCAAGAAAACAAAATATGTTATGACGTAATTTGTGACGTTTTGCTCGACTCACGCTCGACTCTTCCTCCACTCAACCTCATTGAAGCAACCTCAAGAAACCCGCTGTTTATTGACTTAGAATACCGATTTGGAGGGACCCTCGAAACTTTCCTTAAGGCTTCCTCAGTCAAGATAGAGTCGAGGTGGTTTGGAGGAAACGTCTTAGAATACGGGTGTAAGGCACTTTACTTACCCGTATAATATTTTAAAAAAGCTACCGATTTTAAAATGTATTTGTTCTCTCCATCCGACTGGTTGTATGGAAGAGATAGCTTTGAAGTGATAAGACCGCCAAATTGTAACTATTTTTATTATATTGTTTTCTAAAGTTTACGTAACTCTACACATTGAAATGAACAACTTTACGGATCTACTCGCGTTTATTTTATACATTTGCTTTAATTAATGTCTCCCTGTGACCACGAAACGTCAGGATACATACTTTAATTAAAACTAATGTATAAAATAAACGCTAGTAAGTAGAGCCGTAAAACTTTTTTTAAATTATTTTATGATCAGTGTTTGTTATAAATTTGCAATAAAAGTATTATCTATCTATCTAGACGATTCTACTGCTGCTGGTTCAAAAGGTTGTTTCTACTAAGGAGACCCCAGCAAGAAACTTGAGAAGTTACAAATTCAAACTAAGAATTGTTAACAGAAGTGTACTTTATACAATGTGTTACAGCATGTGCCGGAGAGCATACTAGGATGACCACGCATCCTTATCATTTAGATAATCCTCAACTTTATACACTCTGGACCTTAAAAAATAAACGAGAATAACCATTTGAATAGACTTACGAACCGATGGCTTAATGACATTTACAAGAGCTACTTGCAGCCTAAACTGAAAAAAATATATTGAATTTTGAATGTTTTATTTTGAATAGTTTATTCTGTGTTCTGTCTCTTTTACTCTAATTTGAAATGAAGTTTACATGACGGTAACAATACACGGTTTAACTATTCAAGCTTATTCTCTATTTGTAAGACGGTATGTCTCTTTGTCCTTTATTAAGACAAATATCACAACGTCAGTTACAAACAAAGTTCAAATTCTATCCGAGTTTTGAATTTTTGGAATAACGTGGTTGAAGTTTCATGCTCCCAACCATTTTCCTTGGAAATCAGTAATAGCCAGTTAAATGTTGCCATCACTGCTATAATGGTAAACCATACAGTCTTAGCTTACAGATCGGTAAAAATAGTAAAATTTACCTACAAAATCCATTGGTCCTTAAAAAAATAAAATGTTTCATAGATAAGCTCCACGACCTCCACGACCATCATCGCCGGCTCATGTGTATGTCCCCACTGATGGGCACGAGCCTTCCCAGAGGATGGAAATACCACAGGGAGAACGGGTCTAGGGATTGCAATCTCGTTATATCTCGTATCTCGTTTAATCTCGCATAACGCACGTGGACGCACAAAGAACATTGAGAACAGATCGATTAAACTTGCTTTTTAAAAATTTATGAGGCATTAACAGCTCCAAACTCAGAGCAATTCAGAGAAGTGGTTAGGTTTTTCAGGCTCTCAGTTGCTCTTAGGAATAACTGATGAAGAAGAACAAACTATGGAAATCATTTTTGATGTACCTAATCTAATAAAGAAGTAACTATGGAGCTGACATAGTCGAAATCTACTAAAGTCCCATTAAAACAGCAGAAAAAAAAATTACTTACATAAATTTTCAGTGAAATTACCCAATCTCGCGAGATCTCGCGAGACTGACTTTCTGGTCTCGCGAGATCTCGGCTGGGTCCAAAATCTCGCGAGATTGCATTCCCTAAACGGGTCATACGCGGGCCCAGTGGTTGTTTTGTTATAACTGCTAACACAGCCGGGACTTCAGACGTGTCTTTCAAAGCACGGAGATGCTCAAGATGATACATTTTGGTCACCCATTCGATGACCGGCCTTTGCGTAAGTTGCTTAATTTCAGAATCGCAGACCAAGCGCGTTTAACATTGCTTCATGACCATACAAAATTAAAATTTCTAATATTATTTCCTTTCCCACAGTCAGCAGGGAAGCCATGGAGGTGGTGGGAACAAATTACAATTCAAACCTAAATTTATTCGACGTAGATATACGTTCTAGCAATAAAACTAATACCTACCTAAATTTAGAATGTTACGACAAATTGTACTCCTCTCAGCATAATTTGCAACTTCAAGAGACTGCAACGCTGATTTTCAGAGGAGCTCCATGGAGGTCTGGGAAACCTTACATCACACCCTTTACCACGCATACATTATGATGTAGCCATCTCGTAGGTTTCTTAGTATCATGTAGGTATCTTATGTATTTAATAGGTTTGTTCCAATTACTTATGTAGGTAAAACTGAAAGACTAGTGTAATTTTAATAAAAATATAATTTTTTACATCTTCTATTTATTCCTACTAATATTATAAATGCGAAAGTTTGTGTGTATGTTCGTATATTTGTTGCTTCTTCACGCTGCAACGGACGGATGGATTTGGATGAAATTCATAGGACACTACAGTACACATAGGATACTTTTTATCCAGATATTCCCACGGGAACGGGAACCACGCGGGTGAAAACGCGAGCGGCCGCTAGTAATATAAAGCTGAAGAGTTTGTTTGTTTGTTTGTTTGTTTGGTTGAACGCGCTAATCTCAAGAACTACTGGTTCGAATTGAAAAATTATTATTGTGTTGAATAGTCCATTTATTGAGGAAGCTTATAGGTTATATTACATCACGTTATTACTAATAGGAGTGGAGCAGCAATAAAAAATGTTGCAAAAACGGGAAAATATTTTTAAGAGAGCTTTCCTTGCGTGCGCTGCGTAAACGGTGAAAGTTACGCAAAAATTATGTATTACGAAATTGTTCCCCTTTAAACGTACTAAAAAAAGTCCGCGGCAGCATATTATCTAGCTTTTAAGGTTGCCTCACTATAACCTTTTTTATGGTAATCAATTAACGCAGGTAAAACCGCTGGGCACAGCTAGTCATCTCTAAAAAACGCTTAGAAACGCTCCTAGGTTGAGGTTACATTGGATAATGGGACACACATGGGGAAATTTAGATATAAGCCTTTAAGGCTTCGTCAGAGTAGATAGATAGATATTAATGACAGTTCGGACAAACGGCTTATCGAGCCATTCAAAATGCGGAACTCAAAATAAATTTAATTTTGGTCACCCATCCAAGGACAAGCGAAAGTTGCTTAGTTTTTAAGAGCACAGCTCAAAAATGGTTACTCACTAAAATTAATTACGCTGTGAATAAATGTTCTTTAAAGTTATTTTAAAAAAGAAACTCAAAATACTAATGAAGAGTTAATTTAAAACAATACCAACATTAAATGTTTGCATAACAAACTTTTACGTATTGTTACACCACTTTTGAAATTACTTGAAGATAAAAGTTTGTCGTCAAAAAATTAAAAATCTAATGAGCTTTTCCCACTCACCTGTTGTTCGTTCCGGCCACCTGATTACACCAAAAAAAACACACAGCCCTCTATAATGTTCCGGTGTATACAATTTTATATCAGTCCGCCACCGAGCCGCTCAGCCAAAAAAGTATCATCAATAAACTGGAAGAATAAATTGTGTGCCTTAGCCTTTTTTCTTTTATTGTCTGTAAACGTCAAAAAGTCATTTCAAACGCGCGCGTCTCGGACCGAGCAAGCAGGTTGGTTAGCGACCTAAGGTTTTATTGTCGATTTTTCTTAATTTTCGCTCAGTTTTGTGTAGAGCGTGCGCGCCGACTGCTGCCAAGGGTACGACTGAAATGTGGGCTGAAATCAGGGGCTGTTGGGACGTAGGTGTAGCTAGCGTGTGGGTGTACAAAAAAAGAGATAGCCTACCTTCTTAACGGTACGAGCGAGAGGGACAGCGCTACAGACGCAGGGGGAGCCCTTCTCACGTACTCTGAGCTCTTGATGTCAGGAAGAATTTGTAGGCGTCCGTAATTATACCTCTGATTGGGGTTTTCCGAATTTAATAAGTATTCGTCTTAGCTGACATTTGTTGTTCTCACCTAAACACATGGGATGTTTGAAATTTTAATGATGTGGTTATTTTCGCCCACTTTGATATCTAATATGAGTGATAAATAAGCTAAAACCAGGTGAAATAACAAAGTTAAACATCCACGTTTAAAAGGAAACAACTTTTACGGATCTACTCGCGTTTATTTTACACTTTACTTATTTAATTTTTATCCTGATCCAATGTGTAGTGTTCGTGTAAACTTTAGAAAACAACGTCCACGTTTAAAGACTTTTTTGGAAAAAAAAACCTAAACTTAAAAATTTAATTATTTTAGGCTTCAAAAATTGGCTCTTTTATACCAGTTTGCCGTTTGTTTTTTTATTATTGAGCTAGGTAATACAACACAGACGGTGAACGCATCTATTTTATTACTTTTAAAATCTCATCATGTTCATCATCAGTCTACAAACAACCCACTGCTGCAGGCCTTCTCACCACAACAGCACGTGACCAGAACCGCCAACTCATGACATTATCACCAGTGCATTTCATACCCCCACTACTGGGGCACGAGACTTCCCTATGGATGTAAAGGCCACAGGGAGAACGGGCCGTAAACCACCACGCGGGCGGGCCCAGTGTGACTTGGTGGGTTTGAACGACTGGTATCTATAAATAAATAAATGAATAAATAAACTTTCCTACACTCACACCGATTATCTAGCCCAAGAGAAGCTTCGTTATGAAACTCGTTAAATGGTTACTAGACAACGGATAAACATACTTAACAAAATCCCTGTTCCATGAGTCACATGTGATACATAACAATTGATTTATCTATTGTTTTAATTTTTGGACAGCGAAGTGGTTAAAATACTTAAATACATACTTATTATATATAGAAAACACCAAGACCTGAGACAATTTAGAAAAACAATAATTTCTAAATTGACCCGACCGGGGATCGAACCCGGGACCTCAGAGATGACACCATGAAAACCGGTGTACAAACCAAGGAGGTCGTCGAAATCTATCAGCACGATCATAACGACTTCACATGTCTTCCATAACACGGAGGAACTTATGATGTTGTAAATTGGTCACCTATTTAGTGACTTGCACTGCGATAGTGGCTTCACTTGTGAGATCACAAATCAAACGAGCTCAAACTTGAACGGGCTTTGAACCCGCAATTACTGGCATACTTCGGTCAGGTGCACTGTCAATCGGGTAGTGTGACTGTGACTAGTTAATCAATAGATAAACTTTTTAGCAACTGTTAAAACATAATTTTTTAATAGAAATTTTCTGGGAATGGAAACTATGACGTCACAGTTTTTTTTCCGTCAATATTTCCCAGATAGTTACATATATTTTTTTTTTAAATTCCATTATGTGTTACATTACATTGTAAGAGCAATGTATATTTTGTGAAATACGATCGGATTTCGACCGCTGGGCTACCACTAGTTAACTACTCGTTTTATCTCTTCTGTGCCTGAACGTAGAATAAGTAAAATCATCGCAACTCTGGTCATTTACGCCGCTTGAATAAAAGTGAAGGTTTTTTTAACAATTTGAAAAATTCAATACATAATTCGCTCGAGTAAAATTAAAACTCATACGCATGAAAATAAGACCAGTTTTTGTGTATCTTTCTATTTGTAAACGAGAGTTTTGCAAGGAGTTCGCGTCTGTTTGAGTAAGTTTTTCGAGTCATCATACACCGACTACAGATTTTTATTTCCCAATAAAATACATAATATGTAGTGAGACGACCCCATAGAGTAATATAAATACTGATATGTGAATAAAAAGTTTACATAATATCTACATTACGTTTAAGGCATTACCTAATTAACTACAAAATTAAAAAAAAACCAAATTCATTTTTTCAGTTTAGGCTACAAGTAGTTCTTGTGAATGTTACTATTTATTATTACTCTACAAGTTTGAAAACGTCAAATCTAAACTAACTTATTTATGACCATCCCATGACCCAAAGGCTGGCTTTTACTTTGGCCAGAGGCTAAGCATTGCCATTCAACGAGGCAGTGCCGCCAGTCTCTTGGGTACATTACCAGTCAACAGCGACGCGGAGGAATTTTTTGACGCCATATTTTAGTTTAGTAATATTTTAAGTTAAGTTTATTTTATTTATTAGAATTTCCACATTTTTGCCTGTATATTTTGTATTGTTTGAAAAAGGTAACTCTAACATATATTTAGTTAATAGTAATATAATTTATATACCTGTGATACACTGTAAGCTTAATAAATTGTAATCACTTATTTATGTAGGTAATACGAGCATAACGAGTTTAAAGCCAGATCTCCGCGCTTGATTCAATATAACCCTAGAAAGTTAGATTGAATTTCCCAGAACGAGGCTAAAAATAGGAATAAACAGCTTGTTTCACCGCGTCTGGCAGAAACAAATTCGATAAGGAAGGGTCAAAAGGACCCATTAAGTAATGCCCACCTTCTACCTTCTTACCTTCGGGGCATGTGAAAGATATCAAAGCCGGTTCTATTTCTCAAAGCTTTCGGAGTAAAGGGAGAGGGCCTGAAATACTGACTGAGTAATTCTGAATGTAAAGATCACTATTAGTCACCTGTTCCGAAAATACTTACTTATAAAAAAGTGACTAAAAAATATATACTTATCCCTATACTTAACCGCCTCCTTCAAGTGGTTATGACCAACGGTTTAGACCCAGAGGTCCCGGGTTCGATTTCCAGCGGGGGGTGCATGTTTGTGAACTCGGTTTGGTTGGTGGTAGGACTTGTTTGTCCGCCTGGCTAGCTACCACCATCTTATCTAAATATGTCGCCACAACATCAATGTTTGTAGTATTGTTGAGTTCCGGCAGCTAGAGATAAGATAGCCAGTGCCTCACTTGTTGAGGATCCCGGGTTAAGCGCGGTGCTATCATTGGCCTTATCATCACTTCACATCAGGTGAGATGAAAGCACTGTGATTGTCCCCGTCTGCGACAACTATCAATATTCAATGTATTTATAAATTCTCATTTTATGATAGATTTTATTATTTAAGTATAATATCGGACAAGGAAATATTTCACGTTGCATTCAACATTGCTCAAATGGAATTCTGAGAGCGTAGAGCTTGTTTTTTTCTTTTTGCAGTTATTTCTTATGTTAGTTCGGTTTTTACGAGTATATAATTGTTTTTATATAGTTGTTTTAGCAGTCGGGTTTTTTGTTTTATTTTAATAATTTGGTTTATTTCAAACTTTTAACTTTTTTTTTAAAAGTATATTTCAGATTTTTTATATTCTATGTCACTCCCACAAAAACAAATCTAACGACACCTCATATGTTAAAATCCACCGTGCCGTTTGGGCTGTCGGGCGTGCCAAAGAAATAGACATACATACATACATACATACATACATACATACATACATACATACATACATACATACATACATACATACATACATACATACATACATACATACATACATACTACATACATACATACATACATACATACATACACAACATACATACATACATCATACATGTTACATATACAGGGTCTAACAAAATCAATAAGCGAACGTTTAAGGGCGGTATACATCATTCTGAATACAATGACATAAAACGGGCTCCAGTTTTATAGTGATTTTTCAAAGTTATGTTTTCTAACAAACTAAATCATTTAAAATAATGCACATCATGAAACATGCTGTATCTTTACTAACACGCACGCAAACGCCAATAAAAATATACTGGACAGATACACGCACACAATTGATAAACCATTGTATGACATTCATACACACATGGCTATCTTTGTGTGCGTGTAGTACAGCTGTACGGGTTTGGAAAGGGTGTATTTTTTGGTGAATTATGATAATGTTTTGTTGACTATCTCGGTAACGAGCCTGTAGTTTTGGACCAAATTTGGTGAGCATGCTCAGTGTGATGTATAGATGCTCCCCTTAAACGTTCGCTTATTGATATTGTTAGACCCTATATACATACATACATAGGTACTCTCGAAAAACATAACCCTCCTTCAGCCGCAGTCGGGTAAAAAGTTAAAAATTTGCCCTTCCCTTTCCTTTAGTTTGACATTTTGTCATTACCTTAGAGAATTTGGTTCATTTATGCGAGACAGGGTGTTTTTTTTTAATACAGGTTCGATTTCCAAAAATAATACTTGTTTTTTTTTTCTAAAATCTACTAAAATGTATTTGTAGTTTGTATAAAAATCGGCACCGTATCTCCAAGAAGTATTTTTCGCTATTTCTCGTAGTTTCGGATTTTCGGATTCCGATCATACAAAAACTTCTTGTCTATAATCGCTCATATCTTGGAAATTGTTAAGGTGTAGGGCTTAGCTGTCGTATACAATATTATTCGTAAGTGCCCTCTACACATACCTAACAAAGTTAACAAAGAAACGTCAGGATAAACATTAAGTATATGTAAAATAAACGCTAGTAGATCCGTAAAAATTGTTTCATTTCTAACAAAGTTTTGTTCATGGGCAAACATTTTCGAAAACGCCCATTGTCCTTTATTTACTTACCTATTATATAATTACTTACCTATTTATAAATAGCTTGCCTATTCTTAGCCTATCCTTCATATTTAGATTTAAGTAGTATTAAGATCGGATGTCGATGACGTAGTTGTTGCCATTGAATAAGGCTTAGGTACGTAAGTGAGTAAATAGTGTTGATTAGTTTGCACGGATCGGAGAGAGCCAAGATAGCCTAATGGGGTATTTTACTACAATGAAAAATAATGATCAAACACTTTTTTTTTTTAGTTGATGGCTTCGTGCGATTAGCACATTTAGCCAGTGTCAAAGTAATTTTTCTTACAAGTAATACATAAATAAACAATATTTCCTTATGATGATGATGAATGATATTAGAAATGAGAAGTGAGAAATGATATACCCCCCAACCCCTCGAGTATCTCAGTAAAGATGTGGGGCTTTACTAAGTCCTCACGCGAGCTTCTTGAGAGAATTTGAAAAGTGACGTTGCACTGTTTTGTTTCATTTGCCAACACTTATGCACACTCACGAACACTTAACGGTTAATAATCCATTATTATTTCACATTAATATTCGACATAACACAAATTTTAGAAAATAAAACAAAACCGCAGACATGACGCTTTACGTAAGGTATTTATTATATGGGCCCCTTTGTGTTTTTACCATCTTGTGCATTGTGTGTTGCCTGAAATAAATGATTTATTTATTTTATTTATTTATTTACTTTCCCGCCAAGAAGTCATCAAACTGTTGTTAACATAATAGTAAACATGTTTTTAAACTAATTTAGCCAGCACATAATTTTAAAATAAGTATGATTTTTATAAAAATTCATTAATAACATAATAAAATTTTTATGATTGACCACGTGATCAAAAGCGCACGGGATGACGCTGATTCTGGAGTGACGTCACCAGCTTGCTTGCAGTAAATGTCAATCAAAGTTTTGTACGTTTAATTTGACAGCCAAAAGTTTGCTTACAAGCAGGTGACGTCACGACATCATGTGACCTGCATGCATGGCGTCTTCAGCGTTTTTGCGGCTATTTTATTAATTTGAATTTTAATGGCGATTTTCATAAAAAATAAAGAAATTCATAACGAATTAATCAAATTGCAAATATATTATGCTATAATGAACCATTAGACATATTTTTCTAAAACCTGTCAAATACCCCAATGGGGTATGTTGACCCGGTATGACAGACGATGCGGGTTAATTTTGTATCCCCACTGCTGAGAGCCCCAGCCTTCCCTGTGGATGGGAGAGAGATCGGGCCATAAACCAGCACGCGGGCCCAGTGCGGTGCGGTTTTGTTAACGACTGCTAATGCAGCCGGCACCAACGGGTTTACGTGTCTTCCGAAGCACGGATTTATATGAACACATACAATATTTATTCAAAAAAAAAAATTCAAAATTCAAAATCATTTATTCAGTTTAGGCTACAAATAGCTCTTATGAACGTCATTATGCCATCGGTTCGTAAGTCTACTCGAACCGGCAAGAAACTTAGCAAGTGTCCAGCTCTTTTCTCCCTTACAGCGTCAAAAATATTGGAAAATGCCCTATCATAAAAGGACACTTTCCATCACAAATAAAAACACAAAATATAATATTTACTTAAGGATAGTATTACTTTTTTTACAGAAATACTAAAATACGAGTCGTGACGCTTTTAAAAAGAAAGTCCGTATGCTCTTTTTTGATAAAACTTTGGCAGAATAATAATAATAAAATATAATAATATAATATTTATAATCTCAGTAACGTCCTATTTATAAATTATGTTATTATACGTTTATTTTTGTTCTATATTTGTAAAAGTAGTTTATGTAATAATATTTTGTTTATAATTTTTTTTTTTATTGTGGCACGCCAAAATGGCCTCTCCCTGCCTGATGGAAAGCAGCTATTGCAATTAATCGCAGTACCTTAATAGGTATATATAGAAAAGCCGCAAGAGGCGTAATATAGCTAATAAAGCGCCCGGAATTCCGGGAATATTTCAGCCATTCGGTTCGTCTAATTGAAGCGGCACAAACGGTTAACACGGCAGTTATATTTTATAGAACGGACCTTGCATATCTGCAATAATCCTGCAATGCGAGTCTGTAAATAAATACCCAGTATTTTAAATCTTTTTTTACTTTGAATAAAATTTAAATTAAATATTCTTTACGTTTTCTTACTATTCATTGGCTATAATAGGGATGTTGACAAAAACAATAATTAATTCCAGAACAATAAACGTCTTAACCTCTCGTCTGCGAGGTGGCAGAATGGCAAATCACGTACGTTCCATATAAGCTGCTCTGTTGATGCGATAAGGCCGTGAGTGTGTTTACTATGAACTTGGCTGTATGTTACACATTCCAAGAAGCAGTGTTTAAAGAAAAAAATTTTAACAAAAAAAAAACCGACTCCAAAAAATTTGACTGATAAAATTGCACTAAAAAGTAAAAAATAAGCGTTAGACTTATATAGACAATAACTTTATTAAGAAAAAATATAGGTACAATTATTGTTATTTTTGGGGCCGGTGCCAGCCAACGAAGTTTTTGAAGCCGGTGCCAGTCCGCGTTTGTAGTTAAAATTTCATACATAAGATTTAATGTACTGATTATAATATAGTATGTCGTTAAATGTTTATGTTAAAGTTACCTTGGCTGGCACCGACTCCAAAAGTAACAATAATTGTACCTATATTTTTCTTAATAAAGTTATTGTCTGTATAAGTCTAACGCTTATTTTTTACTTTTTAGTGCAATTTTATCAGTCAAATTTTTTGGAGTCGGTTTTTTTTTTGTTAAAATTTTTGTTTATTTTTCGCTTTTTAGTGATTCGTTTCGATCTATTTATCAAAAGCGAACATGGGTAGACCTACTAAACACGCTGCTCGTATGAGACAGCGCCGTTTAAATGAGACAAGCGAAGAAAACGAGAAACGCCTATCTCAAAGTAGGAAATCAAAAACTGAGTTCCGGTGCTTGTCTTCTTTTGCTTCGTCATAGTCGCTTAACTATCTTAATCGAGATATTTTATCGCCACCCGTGAAATACTTATCATTGAGGAGTTCCGATGGCAATCTGTGGTCTTTTTCATCAGTTACACTTCATCAAATGATACTTTCTGAATGCAAATGCTTGACTTATTTCTGAAAATACCAAAATCGCGATGGTTATGCCTACAATATTCGAGGAGTTCCCTCAATTCCTCGAGGATCCCATCATCAGAACTAGACCAAATTAAAATGGGACCACACGGGAAGCACCAGCTTTCAAATAAAGAAAGAATCATCAAAATCGGTTCACTCAGTCGAAAGCTCTGAGGTAACAAACAAAAAAAAAAAAAATATACAGTCGAATTGATAACCTCCTCCTTTTTTTGAAGTCGGTTAAAAATAAAACAAGCTGCCATTGAAGATGGCTGAATTCTGCTAGTTCTTGGCGGGAAAGTGAAAAGTCATGTCTGCGGTTATGTTTTATTTTCCTGGCGGCGCAGGGCGCTTGCGCGAATAAATTGTCATGTTTGTGTACGATAGCGCAATAAATAAATATCGTATTCTACCACGTATATGATAGTACTTTTTTACTGATAATTGAAGCAATTCGTGCAAAATTATTCCCTAACCATTCCAAAATATCAAAAATGCACAACGTTAATATTCAAGTTTTCACTTCTGCCGGCACTCCCGGAATGCAACCCGTCGTTTTTTTTTTAGTTTTTTCATTTTTATTTTACAGGTAGGCACAGTCCCTTGATCTCACCTGATATTAAGTGACGATAAGGCAGTGGTGGAAGAGCATTTCACCCGGAAACCTCATCTAGTGAGGCACTGGCTATCTTATCTCTAGCTGCTGGAACACAACAATGCTACAAACATTAATTGAGGTTCTCTAGATGGTGGTAGATCTAGTAACTAGTTACAGAATATACCAAAAACCATTTTTTGCGAGAGCCTTTGAGAGAAAAGCTGGCAAAAAAAACTAAAGAGGCTTTTTACAGTTATTTAATACTAGCGGCCGCTCGCGGTTTCACCCGCGTGGTTCCCGTTCCCGTGGGAATATCGGGATAAAAAGTATCCTATGTGTTTGTGTCGGCTGCCGGGAAGGCAGTGCCGATACAGCGACGGGAGCTGAGGGGGACGTGGATATGGAAACTAAGGAGGACTTACCGGAGATGTGTCTCTGGTGCTGGATGGATCGGGCGGTGACGTGGTGTCTCGCCGGTCACGGCGTGAGCTGATTGTAGCACGTTTAACGCAC
The DNA here is from genome assembly GCA_947562085.1 of Eudonia lacustrata. NCBI lineage: Eukaryota > Metazoa > Arthropoda > Insecta > Lepidoptera > Crambidae > Eudonia > Eudonia lacustrata. Next base: position 5,256,227 of record OX387334.1, on the reverse strand, counting down.
TATGCCGATTTGATTGGTTCGCGACGTACGTGTCGCTTCCGGTGGTGCGCGCGCGCGGTTGTGCAGACGACGTCACGGGCGACCGTTCAATTCGCTACGTCATAGACGACTGGGGTGTAGTGCTGATGTGTGCGCGTCATATCCCATTTCTATTAGAATGAACGCGCGGGCGCTGCGCTGCGTTCATTCGTTGATCGTCACGTCTTGGCGTGAACATCCTCCGGGGCCCAGGGTGTGGTCATCCAATGGGAGCCTGGCTATCTTGAAGACAGGTCTCCGTAAATGTCCATTTGCGGTGTCCAACTCCACCACCCGAACGACGCCATCCTTTCCCGGTAGTGTGCGGGTAATACGCCCCATTCTCCACTGGAGGGCGGGAAAGTTGTCCTCCTTGACGAGCACAAGTTTTCCAATTCGGGGAGGGGAGGAAGGGGACAGCCATTTGGAGCGGGTTTGGAGGGTGTGGAGGTAGGATTGGGTCCACAACGTCCAAAAGCGTTGTGAAAGGGCCTGTATGAGCTGAAATCGTTTAAAAGCGGTTACCGGCCTATCTTCTAGGGATAGTTCGGGTAGGGCCGTTAGTGGGCGGCCTATGATGAAATGTCCGGCAGTGAGCGGCTCGAAGTCTGAAGGATCAGACGAAAGTGGGCAGAGAGGTCTGGAGTTAAGTACAGCCTCAATTCGCGTCAGAAGCGTAGAGAATTCCTCGAATGTAAGGTGTTGCTCACCAATTACACGATAGAGCAGTTGCTTTGTTGATTTTATGTTGATTTCGTGTAACGCGCCGAACCATGGTCCCTTAGGAACATTTAGTAACCACGTAATGTGCTGACCAGCGAGCTTGTGCGCAATCATATCATTATTTGAGGCGAGAAAATTTTGTACTTCAATGAGCTGATTCCTAGCACCATTTGTACCACAGTCTGAGCGGATGAGAACCGGGGCACCACGCCGTGCGATAAAACGTTGTAATGCAGCGAGAAACGCTTCTGTGCTAGGGCCGAGGCAGGCTCTTAATGAACTGCCTTAGTTGAGAGGCAAACGAATATACAAAAGTAAGCTTTAAGAAGTTTAGCGTTACGTAGAGTACTAGATTTAACGAGAAATGGGCCGGCGAAGTCGGTTGAGACTTGACTAAATACGGGCTGAGGCGTGACTCTATCGGCTGGCAAGTCGGCCATGAGGGGAGCTTGCGGTTGAGCTCGGCATCGAAAGCACCTAATACATTTAAATACTCGGTGTCTAATAATACGGCGCGCGGACAATATCCAAAATTGTTGGCGTAGAATAACGTGTAAAGTGTCAGCGCCTGGGTGGCAGTGTATTTTGTGGTAGTGGTCGACGATGAGGTCCACAAGTGGGCTAGAGCTGGGAAGTATGAGTGGATGCTGAACGTCATATCTGATAGACGCATGGGAAAGGCGTCCACCAACTCTCAGCAGCTTGTCTTTGATGAAAGGTGAAAGCCGCTGGAGTCTGACGGAGCAAATTTTGTTAGTTTGGAGGCGATGAATATCCTCTGCAAACTCATTGTGCTGAACACTGCGTATCCAGTAAAGTAAGGCCTCTCTCCGTTCACTGACGGACAAAGGGCCTGAGCGCCGTGAGTCTGGGTTGTGTGTACAATTATATATAAATCGCCTTATGCAAGCTGTCACTCCGACGAGCTTATCAAGTGAGCTGAATCGAGTGAGCAGATCAAAATCCAGACCGGGTATCGTTATTAGTGACGGAATGTGTTTAGGCTTAAGGCCTGGCAGGGCATGATGGCCCAGGGCTGAGGGCATCGTAGGCCATGTTTCACAAGGCTGTTTGAGCCACGTAGGAGACCACCAAATGTCGTGAGCGGACAGGGATTGCGCAGACATTCCTCTGCTTGCGCAGTCTGCTGGGTTGAGCTCTGAAGGTACATGTCGCCAGGTACATGTGGGTGAGCTTGAGCTGATTTAATTAATATTAAGCCTAATATGTGTGAGATGTTTGGTACTTTCTCCAAAGGCAGATAACCAGTGACATTCTTTAAAATATGAGCTGTAGCTGTAATTGTGGGTGTATATTGTGCGTCGGGCGGCATACTATTGTTATTGCCGCTTTTGATTCATGTGTGTATTGATTCCCAACTCCTGTAATTTTTAATGATGTGGGTTTAGATGGCAAGTTCAAAAGTCGTGCCATGCGTGAAGTTATCAAAGTTAGCATACTACCACAGTCTAATAATGCTCTGGCTGTGTGAAGATTGCCATGTCCGTCCGCGATTCTTAGTGAGACGGTTGGCAACAAAATGGGTGTGCCGGCGGGCACAGACTGGGGATGTGCTGATTGTGTAAGAGCCGAGTGTGTATGAACTGAGTGTGTATGAGCTGAGTGTGTATGAGCTGAATGTTTCTCCTCGCTAGGGTGTTCCGTGATTGTAGGCAGTCACAGTTGCTGACGGCGTTCGCGGGGCCTACTTGGCGAGGTGGGTGGGCTGATGTTGTGAGTGGAGGTGGACTGTATCGCATGGGCGGATACATGCTGCTTGCTGTGTACCGGACGCTGCCTCGGCTGCTCCCTCAGGTTTGGGGGAAGCAGATGTGCTAATGAGTGAGCTGAGAGCACTAGGTCGATTGGTCTGTGGAGGGATGTGTGGTGGTCAGAGTTTCCACACTCTTTGCATGCCCTCATCGACTTGCACTCGTTCTCGTAGTGCGGGCCGAGGCAGCGCTGGCAGCGTTTGTGTGCCTGTACAAAGTCCCATCGGCCTTGTGTTGGCTGGGCATTGTACCGTGGGCACGCTATAAGCTTATGCCCTTTGGCTTTGCAGTAAGGGCAGTAAGGGGCCGAGTTTGGTGATGACGTGCGGTTCGGCTGTAACGCCGAGTAGGACGGCATGTGCTGACTTTTTGCTGGCGAGGGAGATGAGCGGGGACGCATAGGTTGTATTGGGCGGAACTGATGGTAAGCGGGCTGATCATAGCCGCGGTGAGGTGATGGAGCGGGGGAGCGGCCACGGGATGGGCCGGGTTGGGGCTGAATGGGCTGAGAAAGGGCTGAGTAGGAGAACTCGGTCTCCACACAGCGTGCGTGCTCTTCCAGGTAGGTGATGAGGTCTCTTAAAGTGGGCAGGGACTGACTAGACCCGTGTCTGCGTTCAAATAGCGTCCGGAGCTCGCCCTTGAGCTTTCGCACCACTATCGAGACAAACACGTAGTCGTTGTCCCCTATAGGCAGATCCAGGTTCTTGAGGGCACACTGAGCGGAAATGAGCGGAGTGAGGAAGAGCGTGCGAATGTTTGAGCGCGTGTGGATGTTTGGGAGCGCTAATATTATATCGACAAAGCTGTCGATGAGCACCCGGCGGTTCTCGTAACGCTTGGTGAGGATGTCCATGGCCACGTTAAAATTTTCGTTGGTGATCTTGAGATGGGACACCATGCTGAGTGCCTCACCACTGAGGCTGGAGAAGAGGTAGTGTAGCTTGACTGCGTTTGACAGGTTTGCCATGTCGTCAGTCAAACTTCGAAACAATGCAATGAATGAAGGCCAATCCTCTACCTTAGAGCTGAACTTGGGCAGCGCTATTTTGGGGAGGACGGCCGTGGGCGTATTGATGCCTTGACTGGGCTGACTATTGGGGGTTGGAGAAGATGAGGATAATGTGTGTATTTTCTCCCTCGCCACGAGTATCTCCAGGAACGCTTCGGTGACCTTTGCGTGACTCTCTGTGTAAGCGCGCTCGGTCTTCTCATCCAGGTCCTCATCATCTAGAACCTCGTAGAAGACCGAGTCCATCTTGGCTTTTGTGTCTTCAATACGGGTGAAACGCGCATTGAAGTCCGCGTAGGTATGTGTGGTACCGCCAGCAACAATGTCTGATCCTATATCAAGGAGCTGATGTATGGCCTTAACGGCCTCTCTAAAAATAGCGGCTTGTGACTTGGTCGGCATTGTGTAAACGATGTGTAAAAAATGAGAAAGAGAAAAAAAAAATATATTGAAAACGCAACAATAAAAAAAATATTTAAAAGGGGAACACTCTGTATATAAACCACATGTGCTTGAACGTATTAGTAGCACACAAAGTAACGCTAAATGAGCTGAAAACTGAAAGTAAATAAAAACTTAATATATTGACTATCTAGATAAAACACGCTGTATATAGCCCACAGGTGGGCAAACGTATGTATATCGCCGAATGAGCTGATAACCGAGATATAAAAAATAAAAATAAAAATTGTAGTTACTTAGATGCAACACGCTGTATATTGCCCAGAAGTGGGAAACGTATTCAAAATTCAAAATTCAAAATTCAAAATCATTTATTCAGTTTAGGCTACAAGTAGCTCTTGTGAATGTCATTATGCCATCGGTTCGTAAATCTACTCTGGGCGGGAGATCTTGTACTGAGAAGAACCGGCAAGAAACTCAGCAAGTGTCCAGCTCTTTTCTCCCTTACAGCGTCAAAAATATTGGAAAATGCCCTATCATAGCAGAACACTTTCCATTACAAATAAACACAAAAAATATATATAAGACAATTACAACATGTAAAAAAACAAAATAAAAGACGTGAAAGAGCGTGAGCTGATTGTAGTACGTTTAACGCACTATGCCGATTTGATTGGTTCGCGACGTACGTGTCGCTTCCGGTGGTGCGCGCGCGCGGTTGTGCAGACGACGTCACGGGCGACCGTTCAATTCGCTACGTCATAGACGACTGGGGTGTAGTGCTGATGTGTGCGCGTCATATCCCATTTCTATTAGAATGAACGCGCGGGCGCTGCGCTGCGTTCATTCGTTGATCGTCACGTCTTGGCGTGAACAGTGTTATTCCCGGTTATAAACTATCTGTATGTCGAATTTCATCCAAATCCATTCAGTAGTTTTTACGTGAAAGAGTAACAAACATCCATCCATACTTACAAACTTTCGCGTTTATAATATTAGTAGGATTTAATTTTAGTACAATTCTGCATTAATGCCAGTGCAGATTCGACTTATTTCCACACGCACTGACATTGACTGATTGTGCACTGAATCGCGCCAAAAATATAATCTACTCTCCACAATAAATAGGTATCGAATAATAATTTGGTTGGTTCATATTATTTCGATGTGTTTGTGAACGCATCCATTTTCCAGAAGTTTACGCCATTATTGATCAATCAAGTTTGCCATTGATTGATTGATGGCCTGACGTATACATTGGAGCAAAATGTAATTTGTAATGATACACGGTGCAAATTACTGTGAATAATAAAAGAAAATAACAGCCTGTAAAGAGGTATTGTTTATGTCTCCTACATTTCGTTATCCCTGGAAGTACAGAAAGGATTCGAAATTTCTCACATTGATTGAAAGTTATCCTTATCCTAAGTAATACAGGCTTTATTTGGTTATGTAATTCATTAATAAGAAAAAATAAAAAAACTTTCCACGAGCATGGTTTGAACCTGCACCCTTCTGACATACCGGGTCAGGTGCTCTTCCAATTAAGCTATCGTGGTTCTAACTAGCCCGCCGAAATTATTCAATACTATTTAATTAATGTTCAATAGAAAGTGCGTCTCACTTTAAATTCCGTAATTTTTCACTTTTACAACGTGGCCGTCATCTCAGTAATGCTACCAACAATATTGCTATGGAAAAAGCCAAACCAAACTAATATGTACAGTCGGCGGCAGATCAACCTACCCAAATCTGTCAAATTTCTCCAATGAATATTGATCCTTAAAACTAAACGGTAAAGTTCAAAATTGATTGTAGAAATTTGACAGTTTTGGGTAGGTTGATCTGCCGCCGTGTGTACACCCCATAGAGATGTATGACATCAACCGCCTCTGTGGTCTAGAAGACCACTGGCTTAGTTCCAAGTCCCAGGTTCGATTCCAAGCGGGGGGTAAAGGTTTGTGTACTCGGTTTGGTTGGTGGTAGGGCTTGTTTGTCCGCCTGGCTAGCTACCACCATCTTATCTAAATATGTCGCCATAACATCAATGTTTGTAGCATTGTTGTGTTCCGGCTACAGATAAGACAGCCAGTGCCTCACTAGTTAAGGATCCCGGGTGAAGTGCGCTTCCATCATTGGCCTTATCGTCACTTAACATCAGGTGAGATCAAGGCACTGTGCTTACCCGTTAATTTAAAAAAAAACATTGTGGAAATTGGAACTGGTGTAAAGCAAACTTAAAATCTAAGTCTTATTTTGTTTTTTACATGTTGTGTGTCTTTTATATTTTGGTGATATTTTGTGTGTTTATTTGTAATGGAAAGTGTCCTGCTATGATATAGCATTTTCCAAAATATTAACGCTGTGAGGGAAAAAGAAACTTGTTTGCTTAATTTCTTGCCGGTGTTCTCAGTACAAGGTCTGCCGCCCTGTGTAGACTTACGAACCGATGGCATAGTGAGATTCATAACAACTGCTGTAGCCTAAACTGAATAAATGGCATTAAGGCGACGCATCGCTGAACAATTAATCTAATACGAAGCGTTTGCGCCCCGTACCAAAAGAAAAACTGTTTCTTTTTCTTTCCGATTAAAACTACAAATTAGTTTAAAAAAAATGAACTAGCATATTGAAGTGTCTGTTAAGACTAATCTACTAAGAAAATTTCGATGCTTAAATCGGTCTAGTTTGCCTGTAAAATGCAAATCTATGTTTTAAAAGAGGTTACTTTGATATTTTTTTCTCTGTTATAAAAGTTAACAAATCGTATTTCTGCAACTAGCAAAATGAAGTCAATTAAATGAAAAATCATGTCATCAAATATCACTTTCATATGTATTGTAATTGTTGGGAAAAATCAAGATCCCCCCGCCACGTAAATTTTCAATGCGTCGCCTTAAATCTGGCATTCAAGGTATGGAAACGATCATTCGTTTCACTGCTAGACCACACTATACTAAGAGCCATTACTTTCTACCTAACGATTAACCTGTCTCTATCCTGATTTAGTTAATAATAAACAACAGTCAAATTTTAAACCAAGTTCCCGAAGTAAGTAATAACTGTCGGCTTCCCAGTTCATTGAGTTTACTAATATAGTTAATATAATAATTAACTAAGCAATATTCCATTAGCTCCCTACTTGACGGCTAATCAAGTCAATTATGATGCTGAACTAGGGAATTAATTACATTTTGACGTCTATATAACTATAGGTGAGATGACAAAAGGTGAAAGGGATTCGCCTGTCTTCATGCGGAGGTGGTACAAGATTGATGGGACGTATGTACGAGTAACTCTGAAGGGTTCTTTAAAGAGAGCGTTTTAAATTTCTTACAGGGTCGGTAACGTGTGAGGGACACCTCTGGTTGTATAGTGCGAGTTTTATTGGACATTCTATCAAGTTAAGGCTACACATTGAAAAAAAGCATTTTCGTCGAAGACTACCTTTACGTAAGGTACTTTTATCGCAGAACTTTTTATGTCATAATTTTATTATGCATAACAGCGGAAAGGTTAAACTTCATTTCGCAGAAAATCATTTGGCACACACTCATTAATCATACATTCAAAACCTATAATTTTATAAGTCAGAATCATCTTTAAGCATATATTTATTATCCATAACAATTAAGAGGCAGAAATATCATATCGCAGAAAGTTTACATTCAGCATCATGTTTATGCACAAATTTGATATCCATAATACTCGTATTAAGAGGCAGAATCGTCATATCGCAGAAAGTCAATATTCAGAATCTTCTTTTGGCATAATTATTGTCTGACCCTCCAACAAGAGCTATCAAAAAATATTTTTGTATGGAGATAACAGAAATCTGTTGTCTAAACAAAGAATAACCTAGAAATTCAGACAATCGCTACGCTGAGCTTCGCGATTATACAGGAGTAGGGCAGGTACCTAAGTATGTGAAGTGACAATTTCAGCAAATATTTTTTTTAAATAAAGGCCGGCAACGCATCTGTGATTCCTCTGGTTTTGCGGGTGTCCATGGGCGGCGGTGATTGCTTTCCATCAGGTGACCTGCATGCTCGTTTGCCTCCTTCTAATATAAAAAAAAAAACATTTGTTATATTAACGTGAGGGATACCGTAAAATTCATTAGAAATAAAATTATTCCAAACGAAAATCTGCCATCATCGTAGTATGCCAAGTGAAATTATACCGAGTAATCGTCGCACTAAAGAAGTGTTATGCTAAACTAAATTATACGTAATGAAATTTTGCTAAATATAATTATGCCTAGTGAAAATCTGCCATCTTAAAAGTATGCCATTGGGAGTTCGGACATTATGAACATTCGACCAAATAATAATTATACTAAATGATTTTTATGCATTGAACATATTCGTTTAAAGAAAACTATGCCAAGGTGTGTTATGCCAAATAAAATTCGGAACAACAAAACTCTGCCAGATAGAGGGAACCCATCTGAAATGTTGATATAGGTAAATTCATGTTATTGATATTAATTTTTATAAAATGTTAATTTTTGTGCGCGCTGTGATTACCTATAAATTTAAGAACAGTAAGTAAACAACCCTAATATAAATAAAAATGTTTATATAATTTTTAACGCAAATTTTGTTGCGATCAAATTACAAAAACACAAATGTTGAATAAATTTCCACGAGCAGGGTTTGAACCTGCACCCTTCTGACATACCGGGTCAGGTGCTCTTCCAATTGTCCAATTGTATGTCAGAAGGGTGCAGGTTCAAACCCTGCTCGTGGAAATTTTTTCAACATTTGTGTTTTTATAAATAAAAATTGTAATGCTGTATCTTATGTTGGTGATCCAATAAATAAATAAATAAATAAATAAATGTCTTTAAATTTAATTTGCTAGCTAAAATACACGATTGTATAATTATGACTCGACCATAATTATTTTCGAAAACACCTCTAAAAAATCACTATTGTTGAAATTACAATCAAATTAATATTCGTAATTCGGGTAGCTGCATATTTTGATAACTAAAACCAACAATTTATTTTTTAAATGTTATTTATAAATGATTATGTTAATTTCTAAGCGGCCTCTATCGTCGTTTTTTCAACCTTCTGACAGCGCCAGTAAGGATTAGCCGTTTTTAATGTACAAAGCGAGGTGTCATCTGAACAATGATTTGCATTCATGTTTACGATTCTTGAAGTCTACCCAGCTAGCCACCACCACATAATTGAAGTCTGTCGTGATAACAACAGTTAGAAATAAGGTAACCAATGCAGATTCCGGATAAAGTGCGCTTACACCTTCGGCTATTTACCCCTTCTAACACGATAATAATATTAACAAGTACGATAAACATTACATTTAATTACTGATTCTGTATAAAAAACGATACAAATAACGGATTTTGACATTTATTTGCTATGGAACTCAAAACAATATACATTATGGCGCCCTCTTTGTGGAACTTATTGACAGCTACCTTGAACGCATCTGTCGTACAGAGAGTGTCTTATTAGATTCGAGTGTACAGTCAGGGTGGAAGTCACCGACCACTTAAGTATCACTTTCTATAAACGTTTATAGGAGTTGCTAAAAGCTGTTAAAATATTTTAGTTGATTCAACAAAGTGCTAAAGTGTCGTCGTGCTTTTGTTGCTTATTGTACCAGCACTGCGGGCCAACAGCAAACTCATTTCGGTTCTTGGCGGGAAAGTGAAGCGTCATGTCTGCGGTTTTGTTTTATTTTCTAAAATTTGTGTTAGGTATGTCGAATATTAATCTGAAATAATGGTGGATTATTAACCGTTAAGTATTCGTAAGTGTGCATAAGTGTTGGCAAATGAAACAAAACAGTGCAACGTTACTTTTAAAATTCTCTCAAGAAGCTCGCGTGAGGACTTAGTAAAGCCCCACATCTTTACTGAGATACTAGAGGGGTTAGGGGGTATATCATTTCTCACTTCCCATTTCTAATATCATTATCATCATATAAGAAAATATTGTTTATTTATGTATTACTTGTAAGAAAAATTACTTTGACACTGGCTAAATGTGCTAATCATAAAGCCATCAAGGCTTCGTGCGATCTTCTAAAAAAAAAAACTCATTTCCTATAAAAAAATGTCACGACACATTGTATTCACTTGATAAGTAATGTAATAGTTTCACCTCTGATCTTACAGTTTATTAGCTCTCTCCATCCGACTGGTTGTCTGGAAGAAATCGCTTGAAAGCGATAAGACCGCCAAATTGTAACTTTGTAAATTATTCATTTATTTTGTTCATGATTATGTTTTATAGTGATGCAATAAAAGTATTATCTATATGTCTATCTATAATAGTATAAAAGAATATGTATAATATTCCCGAGTGTACATCGTAACCTTTTTTATAGTTGGCACGGCACTCCAGTTGATGTGACTCCAGTGGGAATAGAATCCAGACGCGATGACATCAAGCAAGCAAGCAGTGTAAAATCAACACAGCATCAGTCACCCTCACCCTGCCGGCCCACAGGGTGCCTCTTCACGCCTCGTTTGAAAGACCCTATGTTATACAGGGTGTCCCAAAAATGGTACGCCAGGTTAACACTGGAGATAGCTATAAACCTATCAGATAAAAATACCATGACTCTAGTAAAAATCTCATAGTTTTGAAGAAAATGCCACTTTTTTATTTTCTAAAAACTCCACTTTTAGTTTGTTTTTTTTTTTTGTCTGATAGGATTATAGCTAAGCTATCTCCAGTGTCAGCCTGGCGTGCCATTTTTGAGACAACCTGTAGAATGGAGAAAATATAGCTGACATATTTAAGATTTTCTAATGCTACTAAAGTGTATAGGTAGTTATCGCAGAATGTCTGTGGAAAACCAGCTTTGTACAACTACAAACAGTGCAGGCAACATGCGGCAAACGCGAACACGTCTGATGTAATGATACTTACAATATTGCACGTTTACCATCCAGACACGCCTCAAGAATTCCTTGTTATATCACAAGGGCGCTGCTCTTGAGGAATTCGCGTTATTGCGACACAAACGCAAGATAAAGCTTTTGTTACAGGTTTCATAGGTTAAACTATAACTATTATAGATATATTGACAATGTCAAAGTAGCTGTTTATTGAGGGAATAACATTTTCAGGCTGTAGGATTATGGGTACATATTAATATCTTGCTGGCATGGGTACCTAACAGCCATTATACATTTCGATACATATACCATACAAAATTCAAAGTTATATACTCAGGGGCATATCTAACTGCCCACCCCGATATTTTCATTCAAACATGCTCACTTTGCGACTCTATAACTCTACATAAAAATGTCAATACATTTCTTCAAAGATCTAATGCTAATGTTTAGGTTAAGCGTTCGACTGTCCAATTAGCATTTTCAAAGAGTACCGAAACCATTGCATTTGTACATAGAGGCAGAACAGTGAATGCTTCATCACATTCCATACAATGTGATTTGACAATAAAGTAATACTTTGTTTAAACGAAGGTTTGGAAACGGGAAGAAATTTTTAAAACTGTTCAAACATTAGCATAGATCTTTGCAGAAATATATTGACATTAGTACAGAGTCGCAAAGTGAGCCTGTTTGTATGAAAATAATGGGGCGGGCGGTTAGATGTGCCCCTGAGTGTATTTCTTTCAAACTAACCAATTTTAATGAAACTTTTAACGCTTGGGAAGTATATACATAGATCCTTTGACTATATACATGTCTATAATCAAAGATATAGATCTTAACAGCATGAAAAAAAATGTGTTCTAAAAAGTTCATGCGATTTAGAGTCGATTATAGAATGTTTTCAATTCGTTAAAAATTTAGATTGTCATTGAAATACTGAATCTTATATTTATAATTTTGCTTATCTATACTAATATTAAAAAGAGGAAAGCTTTGTATTTTTGTATTCAAAACCCAAAAACTACTGGACCGATTTAAAAAATTCTTTCACCATTAGAATGCTACATTAGCGCTGAGTAACATAGGCTATATTTATTACTAGAAAAAAAAATGCTTAATGATAAATAAATAGAAATACGATTTGTTTGTTTTGTTGTCATAGAAACTGTCATAGCGGTATACTATATAATTTAGCGAACCTTCCCTATGGATGAATAGGGGGAACGGGCCATAAACCATCACGCGGGCCCAGTGCAGATTTGGGTCCGTGGCTTACGCCCCCAGTGGTGGACGCACCAGTGGTCGACGCCCCCAGTCGGTTTAATTTACTTTAAAGAAATTTTTAATCAAATGTACTGGCAGGCATAAAAGGCATAACATTGTAATAATATTATACCATAACGATTCTTATTAGAAATGCTTTAATTTGGATGTATGTTTTAAAAAAAACTTTTAATTATTTCGAATCATAGATTTATTTAAAACGATAAGTAATCTAGTAAAAATTGGTATTTTATATCAAGAACATTATTTTACTTACTTATTTCAATAATTAGTCTTAAAAAGTAGTGTAGAGCTACTAACTTTACATGTAAAATGTTCTTTTAAACTTTGTAACAATAATATTAAAAAATGCTTAAGTATTAAAAATTAAACAAATATAAAATAATATAAATACAACTTTACATGCAATGTCACTATCTTTTTATTATTTTTATAAAATCATGATACGATCTTCCAAGATCGAATCGATATCGGCAAAATATTTGAAACTAGTTTATAATAACCACCATATTTGATATTTTGTTAAGGTTAAGGTACACTATTGACATTAACTGTACTAAGTCCAAAAGCAAAAAAAAATTATTCATAAAATTATTAGAATCGTGGGCGTCGACCACGGGTGCGTCCACCACTGGGGGCGTAAGCCACGGACCCGCAGATTTGCGATTGTTAACGATTGCTAATGTAGCCGGTGCCGGCTTTGAAAACTGATGGCTTTACGGCCATCATTCGCAAAAAAACTGTATCCCTGATCCGCAGGACGCGGGACAGCCACAACAGCATCCTGATGACGATAGCTGATAGGTACACCTCACAGCTGTGGAGGTGCCTGGTGCGGAGAGTTACCACTGAAACAAATTTCTTTGGTAACTCTTAGCACACTCACCTATCGTATTCATAATATTTTAAGATTGTTATATTTTTAGCCTTAGATACTCACATAGCTTTTAAGAATTTGTACTAACGAACTATGGAATCACGCTGTCCGAAATAAAAAGTTTGTATTTTTATTTTAATATTTATTTGCGTGTCGCAAGCACGGAGGAGCTCAAGATGATAAACTTTTGGTCACCCATCCGGTGCTCGGCCTTTGCGAAACTTGCTTAACCTTAGCAATCGCGAACCGGGCGTGACCCACTGCGTCATCCAGCTCCTCTTTTAAACTTACAACTATTATAATAAGTTATCCCTAAAAATACAATTTAAACTGTTGTTCTGTGAAATTTGAAGTGAGATTCTCACAGAAATGCTATTTTCATTTGGTGTAAGTTATTGCATCAAATGAAGTGGTTAGTGCGGTCGCCTACACGCCAGGTCCGCATCTAGGAACAGAAGCGTTAAATCTCCTAAAGAGATGGGTGATATTCTAGCTTAGGACTTCGATGGCGCAAGAGCTAGAATAATCTAGAATCAGGGTGGGTTCTAACAAGCTAAGTTCGCGTTTAGAAAAAAGAGATAAATCTTCTTCTATTATTTTATATATTTACTAGTGGACCCGGCGGACTTCGTACCGCTTTGACAGTTTCCATCAAGTGATTAAATTCTCTTTAGTTTCCATGACAACAAAACAAACAAATCATTTTGTATTGGAAAATTCAATTGTCGCTTTTAGTATATTTATAGTGTCATTCCCGTGGGAATATCGGGATAAAAACTATCCTATGTGTTAATCATCTAGCCAGTAAGGTTAACCAATTATGTTACTGTACTCATGTAAGGATTGTAATCTGTTTGTGTACCTATAGAAATAAATAAATAAATAAATCCAGGTTATGAACTATCTACAGATATCTATTTACTAATGCAGAATTTTATCCAAATCCATCTATCCGTTGCAGCGTGAAGAATAAACAAATATACAAACATACACACAAACTTTCGCATTTGTAATATTAATGTAATAATGCCTCGGTGGCCGATTGGCAAAGCACTTGGTCCGATACCCGATGGTCCCGGGTTCGATTCCCAGGTCGGGCAAAGTGTGTTTCGTATTTTCCCCAAAACCCGCATTGGCAATCATGGTTGCCATTACCCATCAATTGCAGTGATTACTTGATTTGAATGATGGATTCCTTTGCCCAACAGTAAGACAAACATAAGCTATTTACTAGTTTCACTTTATATATAAATTTTGTTTTTCTACAAGAAAAGGTGGATATGGTTATTAAGGATAAAAATGCACCTATGGGTGTGCTTCGTGGAATACTTTAGGTGTGCTTCGTCTGGGTGTTATTCGTTTTGGTGTGCTCCGTGGAATACCTCAAAGGTTCTTTGCCACTCTTTCAACGAGGATTAAACTCGTTTTCTTATTTCAGTTTTCTTTTTCTAATTTTAGGTTTATCCTTAGCCCTTTCTAAAAGCGGTCTTGCTGCAACCTTAGCGGTAGTCGGTAAAAAATAGCCTTTATACGGCCACGGCTGGGCAAAGGTTTTAAAGACAAAGTCATAGTCAAAAAAGTGAATACGGTCTAGTAATCAGTGAGTAACAAACGCGGGTTATACCCACATCAAAATATCTTTGGATTTGCCCGACCAGGAAATGAGACCCCTAGGACCTTCGGATATCGGGCCTCGAGCCACCGAGGCTCTCTGGATCCGTACCTGCACCTAAGAAACTGAAGGCTTAAGCAGCTCCTACGAAACTTCATTCATTCGCCCACGCTTCAGTTTGCAACATTATATTAGTTTCAATATTTCATCCGTCCATTTACAAATATTGTAATAATGTTGTTTTATATGTTTCGCTAGTATAATTATGTTTATTTTTTTAATTGTATTAATTTGTGCTTTAATAATAAACTATTAAATGTTATTTCTATACCTGTGAGATTTTAGATTTCGTATGCTTTGAATGAAAACATATATCATACTAGCTGACCCGACAGACGTTGTCCTGCCTAACTTAATACTCGTATGTACCAAAAACGCCATTTATTAAGAGTAATCCAAAGTGGCGATTTCCATACATAATTACCAATTTTAAATTCTTTGATTTCCCAGCTGTGGTTTTGAGTTTCGCCTTGTTTCTTTTCTAAACTATCCATTTATTGGAGCGAGCAAAACACAATCAAAATTATTCAAATCGGTCAAGCCGTTTTTGACAACATATCAACACTCATTTTATAATATTTGTGATTTGTTCCTGGTTAACGGTGTTGGTTTTACAAGACCTTTAATTGGGTCCGGACCCGTGCTTCACCAAGGTTCTCCACCTGGGTGAAGCACGAGGACTTATTAGGTCCCGTGCTCCAACTGATGATTAGGTACAGTCAAGTTATTAAGAAAAACACATAATTTAAAAGTAGGATTTATTTGTAAGGGGTATTATACAGCCACGCGTACGCAGGCGCGGTTATTCTTAGTTTATTATTGTAAATCTTTAATTCAGAATCATTGTTAAACTGTTTGATGACCCCAAAAAAAATTGAAAAAAAATGTTTGCGTTGGAATTGGTTCAGTCGCTTTATGAGTGGTGGTTTTATCAGTCGTTTCTGAGTGGTAGAGCCACGCTGCGTTGCAGCACGAAATGGGCCGGCTCGCCCGGCGTAATACCACCCTCTCACAGAATATCGGCGTGAAACAACGGCACTCGTTGCTGTTGTGTTTCGTCCGGTGAGTGAAAGTACCGGAGGCCCATCTCTCACCCCTCCCCCTCCCAATTCCTACTCCATCCTCAAGATCCAATTCCTTCCTCAGGGTTGGCAACGCATCTGCGATAACTTTGGTGTTGCGGGTGTCTATGGGCGGCGGTGATTGCTTTCCATCAGGTGACCCGCCTGCTCGTTTGCCTCCTTTTACCATTAAAAAAAAATCTCTCTTCTTGTTCTTCTGTATACCCCACAATCCCCTCAACCCGGGCCAAAGTCTTAGCCCTTACAGGCGTCCTCGGATGGTTCCGCTCTTGGCCTGATCCGACGTCCTCGGAGAGTTTAGAGGCGTTAGAAACACGCTCTCGTGTCGTGATGCCATGCCCTATAGAAACACATGAGGGTGTTTCGAACCTTTTAAGTTTCTAGCCGCCTACAAAACGTCCAGATACACGCTGTAAGGGCAAAGTGGGGCCACCAAGAAACTCTATCAAAAATAAAACTGTTTTTGTTTTTTGTAGAGATTTTGCTGATTGCCTTAGACGGCATTTTCAGCTTCACCGGGCTTTTTTGGGGGCGGCGAGAAACTTAAAGGGTCCCTCAAGCCGTGCGAAACGAATCACCTTCGGAGGTTTTCTAAAGGGAACGGCATCACGCACTAGTGCGTGTCCCCGTGCCCTACAGATTCTCCGAAGGGTTCGGATCGGATCGGGGAGCGGAACAACCCGAGGGCGCCTCTAAAGGCTCGGACCTCGACGCAGGTTGACCGGGCCGTGGTGGTGGGGAGAAGCGCCCAGGTACATATCTGTACCTGGTATAGAGCGCGTGTGAACCGGCTCGTCGTACCGTTGTTCTACGAGTGCGGTGTCTTGGACCTAAACTAGTGTGCATGTTAAGTGTATTCTCTAAATGTTCTCTAAAACTTCTCATAGTTCATCTTCACTTTATATAGTATTTATTTAGTTTAATAACCTAGATAAGTCTACCACTCTACTACTCACTCGCTCGATAGAATTGTCAAATAAGAGAGCCAAAAGAAAAATTTAATAAAACTCGAAGCAATCAATCTTATCCGCTTCAAAATATTTTCAAATAAAAATATCTCCCTGATAGGAAGAAAAGGTAGAAATAAATTTCCATTCCATCAAATATAATATTATCCCAATCCTATCAAAAATATATATTATGACGCGCGACATGAGAATCGACAAAGGCTGAGGGATATTTTCGAACGATATTAGTTCTTATTGGTATTCAGACAGGGTCGTCGCGGACCCACTAACCCCCCAAGGGAGGCCGGATTATCATTTTTCTTTGAAAACTTCAAGTGATTCTAAATACTTGGGGATGGTGTTGAAACTGGATAGGTAACAACGATAGAACTCGAATAAAAACAGACTAGTATAATATTTATACGTTGTTTTATCCTTAGCTTAGTATTTTCTACAGTGGTGGATTTATTTGGAGTAGGTATATTTTTTTAAATCAAAATGCCAGTTTTGGTAGACTTTCAATGATTTAGTTAGAAAAATACAAAGATCTAGAAAGTTAAACAAAATTTAAACGGGGATTAACGCAAACTACCTAATTAGTAAAAGGTATCATACCTTCTTTATACCCGACGTTTCGACCGAGTTACAACGGCCGTGGTCACGGGCGGACTGCTGTCGCGATGTTGCGCCTCCGTTTGCGCGGCAAAGACTTCATCCACCGTCACATTATTTTGCCAACTACCGCCACACACAACACTAACGGTGTCCCTATTACGTATACAAGCCTTATTCTGGTTATTTACCGACTGCGAAGAAAAACGAGGATGTCTTTATGCAAATACTGGATTCCACGCTAAAGATAGTTTATGGCCGTCTTCCCGATTGAAATTATTAGGGTGCTTCTTTATTTCAATCCCTTCACGCACTACCCTTGAATAAAAGTTGCAATCTGTGGAGAGGACTTGCGTACGGTAAAATTCAATCCAGTGATTTGTGCCTCTTTCAAGTAGATGTTCTGCAATCGCTGATTTATTCGACTGCCTGTTCTTTACAGCTGCGATATGTTGTTTGACCCGCTCATGTATCGTCCGCTTTGTTGCCTATGTAGGAACTACCACAGCTGCAGTCTATCTTGTATACGCCTGGTGTTTGAAGTGGCAAGACATCTTTCGGAGTGCCCACAATGTTATTTACCTTTATGCCAGGAGTATATATCGTCGGTATGGAGTACTCCCGTACCGACCCGTGGCCGTTGTAACTCGGTCGAAACGTGGGGTATAAAGAAGGTATGATACCTTTTTACTAATTAGGTAGTTAGAGTTAATCCCCGTTTAAATTTTGTTTAATTATGGAACGCGAAAGTTTAAAAGTGTATCTAGAAAGTTAGTCGACGAAATACACGGTCTTTCTTGTCGTCTGTCGCGACACGCTAATCGAAACGACGTCATTCACCATGCCCTTTCTACCGTCAATGTGCCAGCTGTATTGGAACTCAATGGGCTGGCTCGTGACGATGGAAAGAGGCCCGATGGAATGACGCTCGTTGCCTGGTCGCAGGGTCGATCCCTGGTGTGGGATACGACGTGCGTGGACACTCTGGTTTCATCCTACATTAGGGCAACCTCGGTTAGTGCTGGCGCGGCAGCTTCAGCGGCTGAGGACCTCAAACGGCGCAAATATAGTTCTCTAAGCTATGGGCACATATTTTCGCCGTTTGGGGTTGAAACTTTGGGACCATGGGGATCGTCCTAATTTACCCCGCGCCATTTTTATTTGCTTAGGTTTTTTAATAGCGGCCGGCCAGTCATTGGAGCAGTGCATTTTTGCTATCAGGACGGTTTTCTAGAACTGCACGCGGGTGGCGCTACTGTGCACTCAAACATTTTAACGAACAAAATTTATGCATTTAAAAAAAAGGTTTAGTCAATTGAATTAATGCGATTTGAAGTCCACTTTGGAAACTTTCAAATCGCATAATAATATGTTCAATTTATAAAACGTTGTCTAAATAAACGTATTTTTTTTTATATCTCTGCAATATTCAGTAAGTAGGTATATAAAGTTTAATTGGAAATGGATTGTTGTTATAATAATAATAATAATAGACAGACCGCGGTACAACCACCAAGTACCGCCATATGGCCAACGCGGTCCCACGTGGAAGAAGAGGGAGATGATAGGGTTGCAACAGTAAGTAGCCAGTGCAACGATCGACTTAGGAGCGCATTGGAGGATGCGATTCGGGAGTATAGAGTCGCTCCACCCGAAGCTAGACCGCGACTACCACGCTTACCCATGCACAAAAAAAATAGAGCGCTGGTGTGTGCCTTGGATTTGCTGCTTGAGAGTTATTTTGAAAGCAGCGAAGAGCTCTCCGATACGCACTCAATTTTGTATTGTGCGGCTGTTGCGGCATGTCGTATAGCTGCTGTCAAATTCCCAGAGTGCAACTCAGCTATACGACCAAAACTAGCCGTACCAGCCTGGCAGTACAGGATTGAGCGGCGTATCGAGGAGACCAGGGTACTCATCGGCAAACTCTCCTGTTTCAGGGAGGGTAATACTCGACCGAGAGTGATGCGTTTTGTGAGGCGGGCGTTCTCGGGGACCGGAGTTAGTCCTCGAGAATATATGTCCTGTATCACAGAGCGCATCGACTTCCTGAAGCAGAAGGTTTGTGCATGGGCGAACCGTATTCGCCGGTATAAGCGTCTCGGGTCGAGCGATATGCTCAGAATCGTATGTTCCGAAGCGATCAGAGGTGGGTATATAGAGCTTGGGAGCGACCTGAACAAAGTGTGGCTGACGCGCGGTGACCGGATGATGACGTCACGTGTACATTCTGGCGAAGCATCTGGTCGGTGCCCGTCTATCATACTGAGGCTGACTGGATGCGTAATGTCGAGCAAGTGTGTGAAAACATACCAGAAATGGAGGAAATTATAATATCTTCCGCAGACGTAGCCAGTGCAATCCGCACGGTACCGAATTGGAAATCACCGGGACCGGACGGACTGCACAACTTTTGGTTAAAATGGCTGCGTAGTTCACATACTCGCTTAGCATCCCAGTTCCAGTCATCTTTAGAGTCTGGGTCGCTACCACAGTTTCTAACAACAGGTGTTACCCACCTGCTCCATAAGGCAGGCAGTCCCGCGGAACCCAAGAATTATAGGCCGATCACATGTCTGTCAACGGTCTATAAACTTCTTACATCCATTCTGAGAGCGAAAATTACTACCCACATAGACAACAACTCCATTATGTCTACCTCTCAGAATGGATGTAGGAATGGATCCCTAGGTACGAAGGAGCTGCTCCTTATTGACATGGCCATAAGCCAACAGGTTCGCCGTTCCCGAAAGGATCTGTCGACATGTTGGATAGATTATAAGAAGGCCTATGACTCGGTACCACATACATGGCTCATGAGGGTGCTGGAGTTGTACAAAATAAATGCAACTCTGCGTACCTTCCTGATGTCGTGTATGGGGCAATGGAAGACAGTCCTTCGCTATCCCGGATGTCGACAAATTCAAGGAAACGACGATCCTATAAGGATTGAGCGGGGAATATTTCAGGGCGATAGTTTGAGTCCACTATGGTTTTGTTTAGCCCTGAACCCTCTCAGCACATTGCTGGAGGATTCGGGACTTGGCTATTCATTGCGAAGAGGAGGTCAGGTAATATCCCACCTGCTTTATATGGATGACCTGAAATTGTTTGCCCCCAACAGATTGCGACTGATGGAGTTACTGAAGGTAACTGAAACTTTCAGTAATTCCATCAGGATGGAATTTGGTGTAGACAAATGTGCAGTCATGCATGTAAAGCGAGGCAGGATTGTAGAATCTGAGGGATTACAACTCTCAGATTCTATAAACCTGAAATCGCTCTCCGCAAATGATACATATAAATACCTGGGTATGTCAGAGGGGTTAGGAATAAGTGTGGCTGACATGAAGCAATCGTTGCTGGAGCGTTTCTTTGGTCGCCTAAAAAAGACGCTCATAAGCTGCTTATCAGGCGGCAATAAGGTGCGCGCCTTCAACGGTTGGGTCATGCCAAGTGGACTCAGACAGAACTGGATGCCCTGGATAGGCGAGTCCGTACATTGCTGACCGCAAATCGGATGCATCACCCACGATCGTCGGTAATGAGGCTGTACATCCCGCGGAAGTGCGGGGGTCGAGGTTTTTTAAATGCTAAGACCCTCCACAACCGTGAGGTGTGCAGTCTCAGGAAATATTTCCTAAAAGCCGATGTGGGTATGCACCGAGATGTGGTATCAGTGGACAAGGGACTCACCCCGCTGTCCTTGGCTAAAGAGAACTGGCACAAACCCGTAGTACTTAGTGCCAATGACCGCAGGGAGGTATGGCAAGGCAAGGAGCTCCACGGGCGCTTTTATCGGGCCCTCCACGGACCCGATGTAGACTTTTTAGCGTCCGTATCCTGGCTGCGTTTCGGTGACCTCTTCGGGGAAACTGAAGGTTTTGTCTGTGCAATTATGGACGAAGTTATGCTAACGAATAACTACCGGAAATTTATTATGAAGGACGGGACGGTTGACATATGTCGGGCATGTCACCGTCCGGGTGAGTCTATCAGACATATTATTTCTGGCTGTTCTCGTCTGGCTAACGGCGAGTACTTGCACAGGCATAATCAAGTGGCCAGGATTATACACCAGCAACTTGCTTTGAAATACAAACTTGTGGATTCTGAGGTACCGTACTACAAGTATGTGCCCGACCCAGTTCTCGAAAATGATCATGTCACGTTGTACTGGGATCGATCTATCATCACCGACAGGACTATTGTAGCTAATAAGCCAGACATTGTGGTGATAGATCGATTAGCGCGCCGCACGATGATTGTCGATATCACCATTCCCCATGACGAGAACCTCGTGAAAGCTGAGAAAGAGAAACAAATCAAATATCTCGACTTAGCACATGAGGTTGTCGACATGTGGAATGTGGACTCGGCTGTCATCGTGCCGATTGTTGTTACGGCCAACGGCCTGATGGCCAAGAGCCTCGATCAACATCTCATGAGGCTCTCGTTAGGCGGCTGGATCAAGGGCCTGATTCAGAAGGCAGTTCTCCTCGATACGGCACGCATTGTGAGGAGGTTCCTGTCTCTGGAGCCCTAATCACCGGTAGTTTGGACCCTGGTCCCGATGCCGGTGGACCCCTATTTTTTATATTTTTAAATGTTTGTTTTGTTTTTTAGAAAAAATTTAAAAATGTAAATTAATATGTAAAAAAATAAATAGAGAGATAATAATAATAAATTTTCCTACACTCACACCAATTATCTAGCCCAAGAGAAGCTTCGTTATGAAACTAGTGGTTGCCTAGTGATCTTAATTCGACCGTAGTTTACAAAATATACATTGTTATATTATACATTATACACAAATTATACAAATTATTTATGTGCTTAGAAAGGAGTACAAAGTGTTTCGTTCGCGTATTTAACCACATGACACCTACCCCCAACGCTCGGAAACCTTTGAACTGCCTTAATTAACTCTTAATTATAGATTTTTGGCGACCTCCGCAGCCGGCTTGCACGCCGGACTTTGGGCGGCGCCAACTCTGAGGTCCCGGGTTCAATTCCCGGTCGGGTCATGTCGAAACGAACTTTTCGTTATTGTGTCGGGTCTGGGTGGTTGTGGTACCGTCGTTGTTTCTGATTTCTATGAAACGAGTGCTTTAGCTACTTACCTTGGGATCAGAACAATGTATGTGATGTTGTCTAAATATAAATATTTACTTCAGGCTACGATGGTCATCGCATTGAGGTGGCGGTCAGGGACGGGGAATCCCTGGCCGTCCACTGGCCTCAGCAGATCTGGAGCACGGTCAAACATTCTCGGGCGTGCTCTCTCTGGCGGGTAGCTGTATCTCCGGACTGATACCTTTCGTTCCATTTGTCAAGAGACTCACTTCTTATGAGTCTTTAGAGGGGTCCCTTATAGTTCATCAGAAGGAAATAATACAAAGACGTTCCGATCATTCACTTGTGTAATTCTAGTTTGCACATAGATATAACACGGTATGTATAATGACGATACAATATTTCAGTACACAATAGCTAATTAAAATGACCTAGCGAGGCGGTGCTCTGTAGACGACTGCCGGGCCCCATGCTACGCCGGCCGAGGTGCAGATTGCTGATCCGACATATTGCAACATTGTATGCCGCTACATCACACCCCCTCTTTTTCAAAAAAAAAAAACTAGTTCAATATAATTACGGAAGCAAAAATCTTACTGGCTGTTTAACTGCGCGGCCGCTGCGCGTGACGAGCTTAAACGGTAGCGGTTTCTGAACAGCTGGAGACGTTTTAACTTGTTTCTGATTATTTGCATTCATATTAATATTACCATTTACATTTTCCTTAGTACTGTAATTCTTACTACTGGAGCCATAATCGGTATCTGACTCACTTACACAATATGATGGCTTTACTCTGTCCATAGAGACGGTTGATTGGCGGTCACCCATTTTAATAACCATTGTTTTTGCTGACCTTTTGACTACTGGATACGGTCCACTGTATGCAGGCATTAACGGCTTCTGCACTAAATCATTAAGTAAGAAAACATGACTACACGACTCTAAATCTTTATGAACGAAAATTTTCCTACAATCGCTACTCTCTCGTGTCTGAGGCCATAGGCTTTGAATTATCTGTTGCAATTTAGTCACGTATGTTTCATCTGACATACTCGCCTTTTCGCAATCGGTATAAAAATCGCCCGGTAAGCGTAACGTTTGCCCTAAAACTAATTCTGCTGAGCTGACGCCGCTGTCGCCTCGGCACGCCGCACGCAGCCCCAGCATGACTGTAGGTAACTCTTCAAACCACGATCCACTTACCTTTTGCAACAAACGAGCTTTTAACGCAGCCTTCAGAGAACGATGAAATATTTCTACTTTGCCGTTGCTTTGCGGGTGATACGCTGTCGTCCGAATCTTATGAACACCTAATATTTTCATAAGGCTACTAAATAACTCACTCTCGAACTGTCGCCCCTGATCGCTTGTTAATCTAATTGGGCACCCAAAACGGCAAACCCAATTTTCGTAAATAATTTTAGCGATGGTCACGGCTGTTATATCTGCCACCGGAACTGCTTCCGGCCAGCTTGTATACCTGTCTATCATTGTTACCAGATATCTGAACCCTTCCTGAGTGGTTGGCAGGGGACCCACGATATTACATGCAGGTGTTCGAAACGCTCTGAGAGCGGAAACGTGCCTAATTCTGTAACTGTATGCCTATGCGTTTTTACCTTTTGACAGTGTATACACGCTTTAGCCCATACACCTACATCCTTGTTCATTCCAGGCCAGAAATACCGTTTCGCTACCATCTTGCGCGTGGTTCTGACTCCTGGATGGTTGCCATTGTGCACTGACTCAAATGCCAACTTCCTAAACTGCTGTGGAAGATAGGGTCTTACATTGTTCTCTGAAGTCTCGCAATAAACAGCATTGTTGCACAATGGAGAATACAATTTTTTAATCGCCAACTTACCTTGTGAGTCTGTCAGCATACCCGCGAGCTTATCGTCCGTTTCCTGTGCTCGGGCGACTTCGGCGAAATCTATAACCGCTGGGCAAACAACAGTCTCCACTACCCGGGATAACGCGTCAGCAACCGCGTTATCGTTACCTTTGACATACTGTATATCGCTCGTGAACTCGCTTATATACAATAAATGTCGTGTTCGTCTAGGAGTTTCTTTGTTGTCTGAACCTATTTTAGAAAACGCATGGACCAACGGTTTATGATCGGTCATTATTGTAAGCTGTCGACCTTCAATCATATTACGAAAATGAACTATGGCTAAGTATACAGCTAATAGCTCCCTATCGTAGGTGCTGTACTTTCTCTGAGCGTCCGAAAGCCTCTTGGAGAAGTACCCCAACGGCTTCCAAACCCCTTCTACCTTGTGTTGGAGTACTGCCCCAACGCAAGCGTTTGACGCGTCACACATCAGGTATAACGTACCTTCCTCACCCGGGTGCGATAAAGTTACTGCATTCTCTAGGGACGACTTACAGTGTTCAAAAGCGGCTATAGCCTTTTCTGTCCAACTTACCTTGGATTTATCTTTTTTCTTTGCGCCATGTAGAAACTTATTTAACTCGGCTTGATGTTCTGCCGCGTGCTCTAAATGG
Organism: Eudonia lacustrata; assembly: GCA_947562085.1. Lineage (NCBI taxonomy): Eukaryota > Metazoa > Arthropoda > Insecta > Lepidoptera > Crambidae > Eudonia > Eudonia lacustrata. Next base: position 5,231,347 of record OX387334.1, on the reverse strand, counting down.
CTCCTATAGAAGTTAACCATTCCCAAGAATCGGCGAAGCTGCTCAATTGTCTCGGGCCTGGGAAATTCCTGAATAGTCTCTACTTTGGATCTCATGGGCTTGATACCTTCCGTGCTGACCTCATAGCCTAAAAATTCAACACCGGCCTTACCAAAACTACACTTCGCCAAGTTTATAGTTATACCAAACTCTTCGAACCTAGCGAAGATCTGCTTTAGATGCTCTCTATGCGTAACGTGATCCGTGCTGGCAATAATTACGTCATCAATGTAACAGAAAAGATTAGAACTTTCCTTTCCGTTCTCGTTCCTTTTACCCCGGGATTCGATTCCTTGCAACACACTGTTATTCATGAACCTTTGGAACGTTTGCGCTGCATTACGTAAGCCAAAGGTCATCCTCGGGAACTCAAAAAGCCCGAATGGCGTTATAATCGCTGTCTTCTCCACGTCCTCCGGTGCAATGCATATATTGTGAAAAGCTCTATTAATATCTAAACGGGAAAAAACACACTTACCTGCTATTCCATAGGTGAAGTCTTGCAGCCTTGGGATCGGGTACCTGTCGGGCTTCGTGATCGCGTTGAGTGCACGATAGTCCCCACAGGGCCGGATCTGACCATCCTTCTTAGGCACCACATGCAGTGGACTGGCCCAAGGACTCTTTGAAGGCCTGCAAATGCCTAACTCTTGCATTAACCTAAACTCATCCCGAGCGATTTTATACCTTTGCGGCGGCAAAGGTCTAACCTTAGCAAAAACCGGAGGACCCGACGTCTCTATGTGATGCACTATACCATGTTTACTCGGCTCCTTAAAACAAATAGGTTTTGTTATCTCCGAATATTGTTCTAATAGCTCGCGATACGGGTTATCATCCTGAATACTAGTTATCGCAGGCTCAGTATACACCACTACAATACCTTCTGTGTCTAACTGGGTGCGACCGTCAAGCAACCGTCTATTAAATAAATCAACTATCAATTTATGCTCTTTTAAAAAATCCGCACCGATTATAGGCTGCTTAACATCGGATATAATAAAATTCCACCTAAAACTACGGCGTAAACCAAGGTCTAGTTCTAACGATATTACACCAAAAGTCTTTATTTCTGTATTGTTCGCAGCAAAAAGTTTATAAGGACACTCAACTACCTTTTTCTTGTCGAACACTTTACTCACCGGGATTACTGACATATTAGCCCGTGTCCACTAGGTACACTAAACCCGTTTTTTGGTCTCAGACACATAACCGGTGATTACCTGCGGCACAATCGCTCACCGACGCTGACTGTACCGCCACTAGTTTCCCGAATCCGACCGTGTTGGTTGCGCCTTTGACCAACCGCAGGGTTGCTCGCACTCAGTTGCATTTTCTCTCAACCGGAAATGATGACGACATAGCCACGCTCGCCCCGTTGATTCGCGTTGACGTGGCGCAGACCTGCTCCTGGGCCGGAACCTCCGACGGCTCCAATTCTGCTCCCTCTCACGTGGACGTCCATAACTCTGCCCTCGTGACCTGATTTCTTCCACTTCCCCGCGGAGCTCCTTCAATTCTAGGGACATGCTGCGCATGTACTTAATCAACTCGGTATCCACGTCGGCAGCTGCAGGCGCGTTACTACACGATGCTACCGCTGCTACCCGTCCGATTCCCAAGTTCTCCAAAATCTTATCCGCCATGGGTGCCAGGCTCTCTAAGCCCACGTCCCCACTGACTGTGAGCACTGCTCTAACACTAGGCGGCAGGTGACTTAACCACAACTTTCTTAAGGGCTCGTCTGTGACTCCGCAGTTCCTTGCCAGTTCCGTCATCTTTCTTAATAGCTGTGACGGCTTCTGTGTGCCAAGGTCCATCTCATTAACCAGCCGCTGGAACTGCGTTTCGGCACTCTCCTCGTATACGGCCAACAAACGCTCTTTCAGCGCCCCGTACTTGGCGGTATCAGGCGGGGATTGTACTATATTGCTCACTTGCCGCAACGCTTCTTTATTCAGCTTTGCCAACACCAGGTCAAATTTCACACTGTCACCTTGTTTTTGTGGCGCCATAATCGACTCAAATCGGCTGAACTACATTCTTGGCATATCTGGCCAAAACTCAGGTGTCCGCATTTGAATTGTCACCATTGACACGTCGGCAAAGCCCTCCGATGAAAATCCGGCACTGCTGTGCGATAAGTCCGCTATCGCTTCTTTATTAGTCGCCGGCGGCGGCGGCGCGAAGCCTGATGCGGTTCCGTGGCTGCCCGGATACATATTTATTCCCGATAGCTACTATACTATTTCACTATTCGTAACGTAAGTTTCGCCCTCGCTAGGTCCACGTTTCAAAATGAGTCGCCTACGTATCGGGGTCACCAGTTTAGAGGGGTCCCTTATAGTTCATCAGAAGGAAATAATACAAAGACGTTCCGATCATTCACTTGTGTAATTCTAGTTTGCACATAGATATAACACGGTATGTATAATGACGATACAATATTTCAGTACACAATAGCTAATTAAAATGACCTAGCGAGGCGGTGCTCTGTAGACGACTGCCGGGCCCCATGCTACGCCGGCCGAGATGCAGATTGCTGATCCGACATATTGCAACATTGTATGCCGCTACAAGTCTCTTGACAAATGATACTGGGCACAGGTCGTAGTCAGGTTTCTTCTTGGAACCTATAGCAGCCTCCTTGGCTAGTTGGTCGGCTCTATCATTCCCCTCCAACCCCGCGTGCGCCTTAATCCAGTATAAAGAAACATTTGTATCCTGGTTTTTTGCCAACAAGAAGTTTTTGCTCGTGTTAACTGCGAGGGGATGTAGGGAAGTCACGTTTGTGACTGTCTGGAGAGCTGCCATTGAGTCGCTATAGATTCTAAAATTGTTCTCGTTTCTAGACAGCAATACCTCCGAGGCTTTATGTACTGCGAGGAGCTCAGCCTGATACACGGTGCTGTAGGACGGCAGTACAAGCTTTACGGCTTTAGTTTCGCCGGCGCTATTCCACAAGGATAGCGCCGCTCTAACTTTGCCGTCTATCTTGCTGCCGTCTGTGTAGATGCGGATATCATGCATGTGTGAGTTAATCTGTGTGTCCTGCGTGAAAAGCGTGAGCTCGAGCGTTGTGTGATCAAAAATTATCCCTGTTGAGACCCTCGGGTCTGGGCAGGGAGGCGGGAGCTGGAGGGGATATAACCACCCGCGCTTCCCCGGGCGCAGTGGTACTCGGGCGACGAGTTTTCCACTGTCAAAAAAAAGTGCTACGATGGTCAATATGCTCGTACTAATACCTTATAGTCTGACATACATATCTAATACAAATAAAAAAAAATTGCGTATATCCGTATCGCTCACTTAGACCAGTTGCAGCTTGCGAGTAGCGCAATTTCCATTCAAGCACGATCTCTTAAGCTTCTGTACCGTTGGCGAACTACTAACGATGCGGTTAAAGTCAGTCTTGCTTTAATTCTGTGAAGTCGTCGTTCGTCGTCGTCTCAGCGTGGTTATAATCATCGAAATAGAGTGTATTTAAACGAGCTTTTTTCTAAATGTCTCTGGCAATCTTCGTGTTTCGACTGTCGTCGTATTCTATCAGATAGAGTTGCTATTACTCCTTTTACTTTTTCTTAATTTATGAGAGGATATACTATTGTGTTACACGTAATTGATTGACGATTTATAGTTTTACAGCCCTATAGTAGATATATGTATATCTACTCATGTGGCAAAAATACAAATGTTGAAAACGAGCAGGATTTGAACCTGCACCCTTCTGACATACCGGGTCAGGTGGTCTCCCAATTGAGCTATCGTGGTTCTAACCAGCCCGCCGAAATTATTCAACACTATTTACTTTTTACTTTGAAAGCCAAAGGCGCACGTTCAATGTCAACAACTACCGTCATTAACATCCGATCATAATATTTTTACAAATACTAAAGATCAGTTAAGAAGTAGGCAAGCTATTCATAAAATGTTTATATAATTTTAAACGCAAATTTTATTGCGAACAAATTACAAAAACACAACGAAAGTTTGTGTGTATGTATGTGTGTATATTTGTTGAAATTCGGCATACAGATAGTTTATAACCTGGATTAACACATAGGATACTTTTTATCCAGATATTCCCACGGGAACGGGAACCACGCAGGTGTAACCGCGAGCGGCCGCTAGTTGACTATATTTGCAAAATGTTATTGTTCCCAAACTGCAAAATTATGAAATTTCCTTCACAGAAAAAATCTAAAGTCACCTCTAAACAGTATTTATTTACATGAGTATCTTTTTCGTTTAATAAAGTATGTCAATAAAATTAAATATACTTCTTCGAAATACTTTTTTTTTTTTTTAGTTGATGGCTTCGTGCGATTTGCACATTTAGCCAGTGTCAAAGTAATTTTCTTACAAGTAATACATAAATAAACAATATTTCCTTATATGATGATGATGAATGACATTAGAAATTGGAAGTGAGAAATGATATACCCCCCAACCCCTCGAGTATCTCAGTAAAGATGTGGGGCTTTACTAAGTCCTCACGCGAGCTTCTTGAGAGAATTTGAAAAGTGACGTTGCACTGTTTTGTTTCATTTGCCAACACTTATGCACACTCACGAACACTTAACGGTTATTAATCCACCATTATTTCACATTAATATTCGACATAACACAAATTTTGGAAAATAAGACGAAACCGCAGACATGACGCTTCACTTTCCCGCCAAGAAGTTCCTTCGAAATACTTTTTTTTTTTTTTCTTTTAGTTGATGGCTTCGTGCGATTAGCACATTTAGCCAGTGTCAAAGTAATCTTTCGTACAAGAAATACATAAATAAACAATATTTCCATAAATGATGATGGATGATATTAGAAATGGGAAGTGAGAAATGATATACCCCCCAACCCCTCGAGTATCTCAGTAAAGATTTGGGGCTTTACTAAGTCCTCACGCGAGCTCCTTGAGAGAATTTGAAAAGTGACGTTGCACTTGATGCGGAAACCCACAACACACACTATGCTACTGTTTAAAATTAGGTTACACCTTAAAATCTACAAAATCCACTCACAGTTCCATGCCGCTCCCGCCGTCCAGAACGGGATCCATATGGTCTGATGGGGCCGGAATCCGAGTCCGGGTCTTCTCGGGTTCCTTAATCACACCCAACGACTATCCCAAGTGCACTTTTCCCCCGAGGAAATACCTGCTTTCTCCAGCAGCGGTGACGCCGACATCCAAACACGGATGGCGAATTGTACTCCCGATGCGATTCGCTTACGACGTACACACACACACAACACAGGTTGCACAATACACTTAATTAGAGTAATACGGCTCCAAATGCCCTTATTACTGCTTAAAATCTATTTAATTATCAACACACGATAACCTATAAACCAGCCATTGTTGCCTTCCCGAGACAAGTGCCAACAAAGAAAAAAAGAACAATTAGTGATGGGGCCATTATGCCACTAAATAAATTGAATCTCGATAATCGATTCCCAAATTGATCCGTCCATAATACAAATCAAAGTTTTATTTCCAACAAAAATAAATGCCTGTTTATTTGCAACATCCCGCCACCCAAAGCGGACGTACCGCTTTCTAGCCTGAAATCTTAAACTAGTCAACCGGTAATCGAGCTAAGGTCGCGACTGCGCGATTTAGCACCGATCCATCAACCAACACTTGCGCCACACGCGGAGTCCCGTCCGCGCCCCAGATTAACTTTAAAATGCGACCTCATCTCCAAAATAACGATGGCAAATTAGCCTCTTTTAATAAAACCAGATCCCCCTCCGAAGGGGGCAACGTCCGGTCTGTCCACTTTACACGCTGCTGCAATAAATGCAGATACTCCAGTGACCAACGACGCCACAAGTCCTGACTCATTTGTTGTATCATTTGAAAACGAGACATCCGGTGTCTGCGTTCATCCTTCCAGGGATACTCAGGCAGGGCAGTGAGTGGCTGACCGACCAAAAAATTACCAGGGGTTAGGACTTCCATGTCATTTGCGTCAGAGGAGAGTGGACAAAGCGGACGCGAGTTGAGAACCGCCTCAACCTTACAAAACACAGTTGTAAGTTCCTCATACGTGAGGGTAGTTTCCCCGACTACCCGGCGCAAGTGGGTTTTTGCCGATTTTACCGCGGCTTCAAATATCCCGCCCCAGTGGGGACAGGCTGGCACACTAAATCGCCATGTGATTCCCCGCTGTGCGAGAGCTTGACTTATGCTATTACAATTTTTATCCAGAAAATCGTTCACATCTTTTAAGTAGTTGGCAGTGCCTCTGTAGTTGGTACCATTATCGGACCGAATGAGAGAAGGTAAACCCCGTCGCGAAACAAAACGATCCAGCGTGGCGACAAAGGCTTCCGTAGACAGAGCCGAAACCACTTCCAGGTGGACGGCCTTAGTGGCCAGGCAGACAAAAACGCACAGGTATGCTTTCGTGACCCTAGTGTTACGATAGGCTGTGGTTCTCACCAGAAACGGTCCAGCAAAATCCGTACCGACCCCGTCGAACGGCCTAGTAGTCTGACAAACCCGGTCAGAAGGGAGATCCCCCATCTGTGGCTGCATAGTGGAGGCCTTCACCCGATAACAAGCCACACACTTAAATAACACGCTGCGAACCACTCTCCGAGAGGACAAAATCCAGAACTCCCTCTGTAATATCGCCAGTAACGCATTACACCCCGCGTGAGCGTTTTTCAGGTGTCTATCCGAGACCACCAGTTCTACCAAAGGTCCTCCTTTGGGGAGTAGCAGAGGATGACGGCTACCGAAGGGCAGGTCGGCATTTTTGAGGCGACCTCCAACGCGTAACAGTCCATCCGCATCCAGAAATGGGTTGAGCCGAGAGATCGCTCCCTTGAGCTTTGCGCGACCGACGCGCAAAATCTTCAGTTCGTCCTCGAACCGGTCAGCTTGAACCAGCCGTATCAGGGCCAAAAGTGAACTCCTGCGTTCCTCAGCACCCGCCACGGGTGATAACTGCCTCTTGTCTGGATGGCGGCATTTATGTAGAAATCTCCGGATCCAGCAAGTTACACCTAGCAATTTGTCCAGTTTGCTGTATCGAGCCGTCAACCAATTCGGATCTGGCCTTGACTCGTTTGTTGTCACCAAAACTTTTATTCCAGGGAGCATCCCTAGAGAGCCATCGATCATGGTGACCGGCCATGATGACTCACCCTCCTTTAACCACTCTGGACCCCACCAGAGGGCATGCTGCACCAATTCCGGCGCGGTGCAGCCCCGAGAGGCACAATCGGCAGGATTCCAGGGGCCGGGAACGTGCCTCCAACAAATTTCGATGCCCGAGTTCTGTACCTGAGATACCCGATTGGCCACAAACGTTTCCAATACGTGGGGTGCCCCGCGTAGCCATGCCAGAGCTACCTGACTGTCAGACCAGGCGTAGACATTCCGGATGTCCACCGTAGACGTCAGTTTCTTGTGCACGTGGCACAACAGTTTGGCCAATAGATGCGCCCCGCAAAGCTCCAGCTTCGGGATTGTAAGCCTAGTTTTGAGGGGAGCCACCTTGCTTTTAGCCAGAAGCAAGGAGACGGCGACTCGACCCTTCGAGTCAACCGTTCGCAGATACACCATTGCGGCATACCCTCGTTCTGACGCATCGCAGAAGCCATGTAGGCTTGCCCTGTATTTGCCCCGCGGCAAGATCCGCCGCGGCAACGCCACCTGATTGATCGCCTCGATCGTAGAGATCAGAGCGAGCCAAGTGTCGAGTGAGAGCCCTACCAGTGGCTCATCCCACGAGACTCCGAGTGTCCACAGTGTTTGCAATAAACACTTCGCCATAAAAATGCACGGGCTGATCCATCCATTTGGATCAAACATCCGAGCGATGGTGGAAAGGATCGTCCTTTTCGACCAAACTCTTGTAGTTTCCAGTTCTACCCGGAATGTGAAAATATCGTGAACCGGCTGATATTTAATTCCCAAAACGGCGATAGAGTTCGGGTCCCCTGCGTCCTCGAATAGCTGAGGATTCTGTTGGTGATCTTCCGGAATCCCAACCAGAAGCTGTGGCTCGTTGGATAACCATTTTCCCAACTCATAACCACCAGCCGCGAGGAGTCCGATCAGCTCATTCTTGATGATGAGCGCCTCCTCCAGAGAGGCTGCCCCTGTGCAGATATCATCTACGAACACGTCACGTGTCAGTACAGCGGCTGCCCGGGGAAAGCGAGCCCGTTCCTGCTCCGCCAGTTCCAGCAGTGACCGGATGGCAATGAAGGGACTCGACTTCAGGCCGTACGTGTTGGTGTTGAGCTCGTAGACAGTGATGGGATCCTCCGAATGTTCCCTCCAGAGTATTAACTGAAACCTCTTGTCCGCAGGATGTATTACTGTTTGGCGGAACATCATCCGGATGTCCGCACCGATCACCACCTGGTGTCTTCGGAAATTTAAAATGATGTCGACAATGTCCCGATGTAACTTCGGACCAGAGTGGAGACATTGGTTCAATGAAACTCCAGTCGACGACGGTGCCGATCCGTCAAAAACAGTCCGTAGTTTTCCAGATGAGGCCTTCAACACCGCGTGGTGAGGCAAGAAAAAATGATCTGTCGTTGTCCAGTCGACAGTCGCCCGCGACATATGCCCCAAGGCCTCGTATTCTCGCATAAACTCGATATACTTTTTCCGAAGTACCGGATCGCGAGACATACGACGCTCCATGGACAAGAGTCGTTTCTCTGCCAACGCCCTCGATTTTCTCAAGAGAGGGGGACAGTCGATAAAGGGCAGTCGAGTTTCGATCCTACCCGACGCCATCCGGCGTGTGTGATCCTTATAAAAGGTTTCGCACTCCACATGCTCCGGATCCAGACGGGAGACCATGGGAGGCTCTTCCAGTTCCCAGAATTTTTGCATCGTCCTAGCGATGGAGGTAGTAGCGACGACAGGTGAGACATCCCGCGTCTCCTGTTCGAAAACCGGTCCCATTAAAACGTGTCCAAAGATGGTAGGTATAGCTACCAACGAAGAGCGGCCCAGAATCCGCTGAGGCCCTAAAAGGATCCAGCCCAGTACATCCGCTCCCAATATGAGGTCCACCGGAGCCGGCTCCTCGAAATGAGGGTCTGCTAGCATGAGACCTGATGTGTCAGACATTGCGTCCCGCGGAATGTCTGTCGGTGGATGCCAACCCAGCAGATTGTCGAGTACGATCGCGACCGCCGCAATCCGTATCGAAGCGGAATGCACAGGAGAGAAGAGAATGTGGGTCTGACCGGACAGACCCCCCACTTCTGTATCTCCGACTCCCCGAATCGGAACTGAGGGAGGCGCGCACTCCAGACGTAGGCGCCTCGCTACCCTCGTAGTAATTAAGCAGCCCTGTGCCCCAGTGTCTAGGAGGGCTCGTATCCGGACGAAGTCCCCCCTAGGTCCCCAAACGCGTACCTGCGCGATGGGCAAAAGAACCGTCCTCGGTTCCGACGTAGCCCGACCACAGGCTAGTCACGCGTCAGAGCCAGCAGCCGACCCTGTCGAACCGTGATGACTTGGCCAGTAAGTCGGACGCGTGCAGGCCACCATCCGGGGTGGTGCGTATCCAGCTGCCCTACCATACCGGTGATAGGGTGGGTGGTATTCCAACCTCGGGTACTCGTGCAGTACCGGTGAGAACTGTTGACGGTTCTCATGTCATTGTTGTTCCGGTAACGGCGGCGGAGGATACGCGTACGAGTATCCGGGTGTTGGGTCCGGAGGTGGGGCTCCCTGTACCCAGTGGCCCTTAGAGGCACCAACTCCAGGTGTTGGTCGCGCCGGGTGCCGGGTTGTAGCCAGAACCTGGCTCCGTTCCGGCGGTCCCCAACTCACCTGAGCCGGGGTGTACGAGGGGTTGTAGTGTGGCGGCCGTGGCGGACTCCGTCTTTCCGGAGGCGGAGTTGACCCCGGCCCCAAACCGCCACCCGTGGGAGATCCCCTCTCCCGAACCGGTGCTGAGCCCTCAGCACTACGGGTGCACAGTAAGCGATGGTGCGGTCCGCCGCACACATCGCAAGGCCTCGCCTAGGGACACTCATTATACCTATGTCCTCCCAGGCAGGCATAACACAATCCTCGTGTCCGAACGAGGTTTCGGCGCTCTTTTGTGGGCAGCCCGAGAATTGCTGGACATAGCTGTTCCAAGTGCTGCTGTCCGCAAACCCGGCATCCAGAACCGGGGTTGATGGCGGCCACAGCCACCAGCCTGCCGCGACCCTTACCTGGGTTGCGTGGCGGCTGGGCGCCGTAGACTCCGGAAGTGCGGGCCGGCGCACTTGTCGGAGCCTCCTGGGAGGCTAGCTGGTTTTCCAGCAGGCCAGCCTCCTCTTCCAGGAACTCCAGAAGTTCCCTTATCGAGGGCAGAACGCTGCCGAGATCCTTGTGGACCAGTCGATTCCGCTCGAACTTGTCCCTCATCTCCTGCGACAACTTGGCCAGAACGATGTGCAGAAGAAGAAAGGACCACTGGTCGACGGGCAGTCCGAGCGTCCTTAACCCGTTCAAGGACACGGTGAGCGGGGTGATCAGCTGCGCCCTATGGTTGACCCTCGGCAATCCCAGCAGATGGGTCACGTGCGCGTCCGCCTGAAGACGCGGCTTCTCGTACCGCTTCTCCAGCAGCTGCATGGCGGTGTCGTAGCTCGCATCCTGCAGCTCCAGATGCTGTACGAGCTGTCTGGGTTCTCCGTCTAGGAAGGAACGGAGATATGCCAGCTTTTCGGCCTTGGTGAAATCCTTCCGAGTATCCACCAAGGCCAAAAACATGTTCCGGAATCCAGCCCAGTCCCGCATACATCCGGTGAAATGCGGGACCTCCAGGGCACCCAATCTTCCCATGGCGCTGGGTCCAGGGGTGTGGAGCGAAGCGTGGCGCGCAACAGGCTTCCCCTCCCGCAGTCGCTCGATGTCCTTCACCCGCTGAAGGACCTCATCGTAGATGTCTTGGATGTGCTCCAGATCCTTGACATATTGGGCGTGGAGGGCCAGCTCCTTCGCCCCGACCGGGTCGGTTGACAATAGAGCGGTTACCGACCGCTCGGCCAACAAGAAACGACCCTGCATTTCTTTCGAACGCGTCTCCAAGGCGTCCTCCCGGTTAGGCCGGTCTATTAATGCAAGCAGCCCGGTGAACCACCGGAGCTGCTGAGCCAACTCCTGCCGTGACGCTGTCATTATAAATAACTTAAACTAAATAAACCTAAACACAAAATTAAAACGAGTCAACGAAAACACGGAATCGATTATCCCGAATCGACTCGATGCTTTCAATTGAAAGAAATTGAATAACAATTAACGTTTCGAGAAATGTCCCAGCCCAAATACAACGGTAATACCAACCTTACAATTCAACCGCACCTGTCCCGGAAGTGCGATTTTACACGAAATGAGCTTAACCTATTACGAACTAACAAAATACACAAAATTACACCGATTAACCTAGAGGTCCGGTAGTAACCACGCTCTGCTACCAAAATTGATGCGGAAACCCACAACACACACTATGCTACTGTTTAAAATTAGGTAACACCTTAAAATCTACAAAATCCACTCACAGTTCCATGCCGCTCCTGCCGTCCAGAACGGGATCCATATGGTCTGATGGGGCCGGAATCCGAGTCCGGGTCTTCTCGGGTTCCCACCCAACGACTATCCCAAGTGCACTTTTCCCCCGGGAAATACCTGCTTTCTCCAGCAGCGGTGACGCCGACATCCAAACACGGATGGCGAATTGTACTCCCGATGCGATTCGCTTACGACGTACACACACACACAACACAGGTTGCACAATACACTTAATTAGAGTAATACGGCTCCAAATGCCCTTATTACTGCTTAAAATCTTTTTAATTATCAACACACGATAACCTATAAACCAGCCATTGTTGCCTTCCCGAGACAAGTGCCAACAAAGAAAAAAAGAACAATTAGTGATGGGGCCATTATGCCACTAAATAAATTGAATCTCGATAATCGATTCCCAAATCGATCCGTCCATAATACAAATCAAAGTTTTATTTTCAACAAAAATAAATGCCTGTTTATTTGCAACAGCACTGTTTTGTTTCATTTGCCAACACTTATGCACACTCGCGACCACTTAACGGTTAATAATCCACCATTATTTCACATTAATATTCGACATAACACAAATTTTGGTAAATAAGACAAAACCGCAGACATGACGCTTCACTTTCCCGCCAAGAAGTCCTTCGAAATACTTATTAAAAAAACACTCATGTTTTTTTTTAATAAAACATCTACTGCTTTACCACAAAACGATGGCTTAAGTTTGTTTTTATTTCGTTTAGTTTATGGCTTCGTGCAATTAGCACATTAAGCCCAGTGTCAAAGTAATTTTTCTTACTCGTAATATACAAAAGAAACAATATTTTTTGTTCCTGTACGATATGATGAATGATAATAGAAATGAAAAGTGAGAAATGATATACCCCCAATCCCCTTGAGTATCTCAGTAAAGATGTGAGGCTTTACTGAGATCTCACGCGGACTTCTTAAGAGAATTTGAAAAGTGAAGTTGCATAGTTTTGTTTCATTTGCCAATCATGCGCACTCACGAACACTTAACGGGTAATAATCCACCCTTAGATGAATGATTGGTCTTGCTGCGCGATTGGTCTTGCTGCGCTCGACTAGATACCGCCGGCGTACTTGTTAAATGCGGCAAAAAATACTACGCCGAAGTCGGCGTACCCGAGTCAGTCGCCTGCTGTCAGTCGCGTTGCAAACTGTGTGTGAGGTGCGCGTACCGAATGTCACCGAAAAATAATACTACGAGAAATAAGAAGGACACCGTTCTTACACACACTACAATGAGTTGCCGCATTCACGGAGCTATTGTTTCTAGGTAGCGCGGTATCTTGTCGAGCGCATCGAGGCCAATCATTCATCTAAGAATCCACCATTATTTCACATTAATATTTGACATAACACAATTTATTTATTTTTTATGGTAAAAGGAGGCAAACGAGCAGGCGGGTCACCTGATGGAAAGCAATCACCGCCGCCAACCGCCACCGCAAAACCAAAGTTATCGCAGATGCGTTGCCAACCCTGAGGAAGGAGTTGGATCTTGAGGAGGGAGCCTACTCCCTCCTCAAGATCCAACTCCTTCCTCAGGGACTCCTTCTCTCACCCCTCCCCCCTCCCAATTCCTAAATTGGGAGGGGGGAGGGGTGAGAGATGGGCCTCCGGTACTTTCACTCACCGGACGAAACACAACAGCAACGAGTGCCGTTGTTTCACGCCGATATTCTGTGAGAGGGTGGTATTACGCCGGGCGAGCCGGCCCATTTCGTGCTGCAACGCAGCGTGGCTCTACCACTCAGATTTTAGACAATAAAACAAAATCGCATGCATTACTCTTCACTTTTCCACCAAGTATGGCTAAAGTTCGACACTGCTTAAAACAGATGCTGTCAATTTGAGCTAATACTTAGACAGAGACACAATATTTAAAAACGTATTTATAAAAAAATTAAAGATGTGGTTTACGGAACTACTCGCGTTTATTTTACGCTTCAATCTAACTCAATGTTTATCCTAAATCTCAGCCCCAACACCATACTGCCAGAACAAAAGATACGTTAAGGGAGAACTAAAGTAGAAGAGACTAAAATAAAATGAGGGTCTGAGTCGCTCAGTCTCCCTGTGACCCGGCAAAGGGTTCGAAACGTCTGGATGTAAGTTAAATTAAATTAATGTGTATAATAAACGCGAGTAGATCCGTAAAAGTGGTTTATTTCAATGTATAGTGTTAACGTTAACTTTAGAAAACACACATGTCTTGAAATATAATCTGCCAATACAGATAGGGAATATTATAATTAACGAGATAAAAGGAGAATTACTGCCAATGGAATATGAAAATAACATATTGATTGAATACTCTAGGCAAGAAGAATACTCTATAGAAGAGATTTTTATCTTTTGACTAGTTGCCGATTGCTTTAACAGAATTCTTGAGCTAGACTTTCTTTGTACTTCAAACGCAAGTTGGTCGGAATTTCTCTCCGAATAATAAAGCTATTAGTTATTGTTCTGAGGTATTTCTAGAACATGTCATTGACTTCGAATTAAACGTTATTCTTGATTTTTACTTCTAAAAATACTACATTTAAAGCTACCAGGTCAGAGTTCATGTACCGTATAAACAAATATGGCTATAAAAAATGATTATTTTTATTTTACAGAGGGGAAAGGTTTGGCCATCATATTACCTGATTGTACCAGACCGGACCGAACCGGACCGGATAGGAGGTGGTACCGGACTGGACCAGACCGGACTGGAGTACCATAGGTACCGTATTTTTCCCCTTCAACTGAAATAGTACTTTAAAAACCGTATAATTTAGAAAAAAATGTAAATGTTTTCTGCTGCATTTCACGCAGAGAACCTCAAACGGCGAAAGCTTGAGAATCTGACTAGAGATTTCATATTTTAGCCGTTTGAAGTAGAGGCATTAGTTAGATGCATGGGGCCCGGGTGCTTACAAACTTTTTATGGCTCCGCACACTAGGCGACACGCGACTGCGACAGCTGGGTGTCTAGACGCGACGACAGGCTGCGGCCGACAATTTTCATATATTTTGTTCAAAGTTCCGCACACTTGGCGTCAGTCGCAGAGTCGCGACGACAAGCTAGGGGAGTCGCGAAACTGACGCTCACAACTGTCGCACGACTGTCGTCGTGTGTGCGTGCACAACGCGACTATTCGCAACGACTAGACGCAGCGACAAGTCATCCAGTGTGCGGAGAAATTTTAAAGATATATCCATTAAATAAGCAGAAACAACCCGGGACCCCAGAGCTAGCAGCTACCTGGGCTAGCAAATAAGCCTTGCTCAGGGGAGGCCTATGTCCAGCAGTGGACTAAGATAGGCCGATGATGATGATGATGATGCAACCTGGCAATGCTGCTAGATTGCCCAACTCTGCCTGATGCGGATGATCTTGGGCAATTTTTTTTATATAAAGTAGACTTATATAAAAAAAAAATTAATAATAATAATTAATTAATTATTATTTATTTTATTATCATTATTATTTTTTATTATTTATTAATTTATTTTTTAATTTTTTAAATAGGTATTTTTTTTAAATTTTCTATTTCTATTTAATAGAAATAGAAAAATCTTAATTTGGTAAGAAGAAACAATTAATGAATGGCCCGATGGACCTAATGTCTCTACCCCAAACGGCTCAAATATGAGATACCCAAGCCAGATTCTCATAGTTTGTAATAATAATGTTTATATGTTTAGTTTTAAGTAATTCAATTTACTTGTGATTTCCTTTGTTTATCCTACTAATACTATAAACGCGAAAGTTTGTAAGTATGGATGTTTGTTACTCTTTCACCTTAAAACTACTGAATGGATTTGGATGAAATTCGGCATACAGATAGTTTATAACCGGGAATAACACATAGAATACTTTTATCTAGATATTCCCACGGGAACGGGAACCACGCGGGTGAAACCGGGAAACGCGGGTGAAACCGCGAGCGGCCACTAGTAAATAATAAAATTATCATTTAGAAAAAGCTGTAGGTAACACTATGCATTTCCGCTATTTGACATCTTCTTTAATTCATTTATTATGGAGCCTATTATATTTTACATAATATTATGTCTATAAAACTTCTCAAACATATAAATTTTGGCAAAATGCGATTTAGTTACATAATATAGGTATAAATTAATTGTCAAGAAAGTGACCCAGTGTGAAACAATTTTTACTCTTCTAAGTGGGAATTTTTAGATCCACTCTTCTGGTAACTGAAGTTTATTGAATTTAACCATTCCTTAAATACAATACAAGCATCCTTTTCTCGGAAAATGTAAAAATGTCAGAACGCGAGTGTTCAACTCAATTCTGGCAATTGAAACTCAAGGATCGGTCCGAAGCAGAAATAGGAATAAAACTAGAGAGCTTGCAACATACAATACATTACAATGTTACTGAAGCGAAATCAAATTTAGTCCCTTTCTCAAGGTCTTATTGTTCATTTGGTTATGTACAAATTTTGTTATACATGACTTTGTCAAAGCTATACTATTATTTATTCTGTGGCTATACACACTCACTCAAGAATTTACACACACACTCATGGTCGATATCAAAGTAATGCAAAAATAATCGCGAGTAGAATCGGAAAAAGTGTTTAACTAATTTCTTATACAGCCTGAATCAGCTCATTTTTTATGTCCCCACTGCTGGGGCACGAGCCGTCGCTATGGACGGAACAACAGGAAGAACAGATCATAAACCAACACGCGCGCTGTACGTCCATTCCAAAGCGAAATAATAAATATCTGATCACCCATCCGCTGGCCGGCCTTTGTGAAAATTACTTAACTTTAGCATACAGACCAACCGCGATTACCACTGCACCATCAAGCTTTTCAAATAATAATAAAAAAATGTATGAATGAAAGTATGTTTTATAATGATAATAAAGAAAGCCGTTAGTTTCCATTTCATGTTCTCTGCTTTCATACGGGTTTTATATAACAGATTGATTCACAATAGCCTGAGTTTGACGTTATTGCGTACATTATTTTCAGTAAATTGAGTGGAAATGCCGCTACTGAATCAATGCAATACTTCCCTCGCAGTGGTATGGCGAAAAATGGATTTTTACAAATATTATATACTTACGTGATATTGATGAAGAATATGTCGATGGCGCAGTGATTAACGCGCCCGGTTTGCGATTGCTAATGTTAAGCAACTTTTGGAAAGGACAGTCATCGAATGGGTGACAAAAAAAATCTCGAGCTTCACCGTGCTTCGGAAGACACGCAAAGCTGTTGGTAACGGCTGCATTAGCAGTCGTTAACAACCACCAATCCGCACTGGGCCCGCGTGGTGGTTTACGGCCCTTTCTCCCTGTGGTGATTCCATCCATAGGGAAGGCTCGTGCAGTGGGGACATAAAACGAGCTGAAAAACAACTCAAAACTTTGAATGAAGACGACTTGAGGTTAAATTTGCCTGAGTCTAAGGCGACTCAGGCAAATTTAACCTCAAGTCGTCAAGTAGTTTCAGATTATTAGTAAATTTTCAAAACCAACTATACAGGGTGATAAAACATTACACATCAAATTGTAATGACGATTTTATTTTAATGATCCGTTTTTGCCCAGCAGTGGAGCATTAAAGGCTATTTACTAACTATGCAACGTTAGTCGGAACGGGGGTACTAAGCCGAAAGGAGGGTAAAGTATACATGATAGTGAATAACTTCTTTTTTTTTTATTTTTTTTTAGTTGATGGCTTTGTGCGATTAGCACATTTAGCCAGTATCAAAGTAATTTTTCTTACAAGTAATACATAAATAAACAATATTTCCTTATATGATGATGATGAATGATATTAGAAATGGGAAGTGAGAAATGATATACCCCCAACCCCTCGAGTATCTTAGTAAAGATGTGGGGCTTTACTAAGTCCTCACGCAAACTTCTTGAGAGAATTTGAAATGTAACGTTGCACTGTTTTGTTTCATTTGCCAACACTTATGCACACTCACGAACACATAACGGTTAATAATCCACCATTATTTCACATAAATATTCGACTTAGCACAAATTTTAGAAAATAAAACAAAACCGCAGACATGTCGCTTCACTTTCCCGCCAAGAAGTCCCATTTCTTTTCTTTAATTTCACATTTTTTAGTATTTTTTTTTTAATTTACTTTTGATTGATCTACAAAAATCTAGTAGGCTACGGTTTTGATGTAGGTTCTCAGCAAATAGGTTTACCTCTAATGTCAATGTATTGTTATGCATTGCAAAGAGTCGAGTTTTCTCTCCATATTTGGACTAATGTATCCAATAATATTAACTTATAATTTGTTTTTTTTTGTGACCATCAGGGCTACAAAAATCACATAATAATCCACAGCGTAATTTCTTTTGAAATCTTAAAAAGCTGTTAATCTAAAATTATAATTTTTTAAGGAACAGTTCTTAGACAAAAGTGGTTCACTATCATGTATACTTAACCCTCCTTTCGTCTTAGTACCCCCATTCCGACTTACATTGTATAGTATTTAGGAATAAGCGTTAAAAAATTAAATAAGTACAATTCGGAAATTAATTTAACATTTTTACACGAGCGGTATTAAACCCACATGTTAATCATGGTTTGAAGTATTGGTGGTCGCTAGTTAGAAATAAATCAAGGAACTTAATCTATTCGCAAACGCAATCCGTAAGTTACAGGAAACTTATCAAAACTTACACCGAAAGCTATATAAAAGTTATCCAATTCACAAATCGTACTTTTTCAATTTGCATGCCACTAAGTTCTAAATGTAGTTGCTGGCATTTCCCCCTGAAATTCCTATCTCCAATACTTCGGAACTCAGACACAAGTGAATGTATCGTAGGCGTTAATACTCCTTGGAAATTTCGCCGAACAATAATTTAATCTTCCCCGGTTGTAAAGTAAAAATGTTGCGAAACATTTAAGAAAAAATCTATTGAAAATAACTTTTCTGTTTGTCGTTATGGTGGCTAAAACTGTTTCGCTTTCATGTTGTATTTAGATTTCGTATTAAAACCGTATTATTTGAGTTCAATACATAAAAATCTGTATTTGGACAACCGGTAATCCGATTTGAGATGGCTGACAGCAATAAGTGGTACCTAAATTTTAAGATTCCTTTATTATTATTAAACTTATTCCTTGTATAAAAACCTTATAACCTATGTTAATTTATTATTTATTACTTCATATTATTTATCATTTTCATACAATACAGTAATATAATAATGTATGAATTACGATTGCCAGTCACATGGCACAGTGACAGGCAACGTAAATTTTGTGATGCATTAACTGGATTGTTATTGCATATGTCTTACCTTACTAGCGGCCGCTCGCGGTTTCACCCGCGTGGTTCCCGTTCCCGTGGGAATATCAGGTTTAAAAGTATTCTATGTTTTAATCCAGGTTATAAGGCAGGCAGCAGCGCATCCAGGCAGCGTGAAGAAGCAACAAACACACACACACACACACACACACTTTCGCATTTATAATATTAGTGTGATTAATTTAATATACATAACGGCTTAACGGCTTAATTCACGGTGGTGCGTGAGGCAGAAGATATATTAAATCGGTCACTCATCCTGTAACTCGGCCTTACGAATGTTGCTTAACATGCAAGAATGACATTGACTAAATGTGTAAACCGCACAAAGCCATTAACTGAGAAAAAAAAAGGTTATAAGAGTTTATTTTTCAAAATGTTAAAGAGAATGTAATTTAGAGATGCGATATATCATATACATCGGTCCTGGCCTTATTCCCGGGTGGTATATCCAGTAGCCGGGTTCAATATACTGGCTCGACTAAGACGAATTGCCTCGATGTCGGTTTGGCCTTTTATCAAAGGAAAGTTATGTTCACGGCTGTTATGTGGTTTTAAATGATATTGGCCCGAACTTTATACAATTAATTCATACATTTAGCCTGGCTTTTGATCATTGTAATCTGCTGTTGTATAACTACACTCATGGACAAATAATACGGGTCAGTACGAAAAATTATAATATCTCTTAAAATAATAGAGCTAGCAGCGTGAATGAAACTGTATGTTGTAGATAATTTCATAGTTAATAATAACGATACTAAATGGTGGAAACGTTATTTGTTTATTTATTAAAATTACTTAAGAAACTAAATATCAACATTTTTTGCGTTGAAAACATAAAAGACATTACCTCACACATCACATGAAAATGAGGGCCGAGGGCCAGTCCATGCAATTGACGCCAACGTCCTGATTATACTCATTTACAATTTGAGCTGCATGTGGCCTAGCATTGTCATGCATAAATATGGAATTTTCACTTATATGAATCAAATATGGGCCGACATACCCATTACGGATCTCTTCTACATATCTTGCACTAGTTAGCGTACCATTTTCTATCAGCACTAACTCCGTGCGACTCTCTGAAGAGAATCCATCCCAAACTATAACAGATTCACCGCCGAAAGGTACATTTTCCTCAAAACAAGCTGGAATAATACGTTCCTCTGGCCGTCGGTAAACTCTTCGCCGCTCATGCTGTGCATAGAGCATCAGAAAACATTACTCTTGCCCATTCTTCGTCTCCCCATTGTGCATGTTCGCGGGCATAACGTAATCTTGCTACTCGATGTTTCCTTGCAAGTTTTGGGCTATTTGCGGGTCAATGTTGGGTCAAATTAACTTCTCAGAGCCGCCGCCTAGCAGTCCGCTCGTTTACCTCGTCTCTTCGGGTCTCTCGAAATTAATTTGTTACTTCAACTGCCATGAGGTGTCGATTTCAGAGCATGGTCGTAACAATAAATCGATCCTCTCGAGCCGTAGTACATCTCGGACTGCCAGTTCCTGGTCTTCTAATGTTGAGCCCAGTTTTTCGGAAACGTTGCACGACTCTGCACCGTAGAAAGTGACATATTGAAAACAAAAGTGAGAAAACAAGCAAAAGTAAAAAAACACGCGTGATTTGAATTTATTACCAAATTCGAACTTTTGTTATTTTTTTTTTTTCAAAATTCGTTATACCTATAACATTTAAGGCTTTATGTCGATATTAAACTTCTCTTCTTCTACGATATTAAAATTCTTTTTAATATAAAGTTAGTTTCATGCATGTAACATTATTAATTTACAAGATACATTGGATTTTGTCGCTAATCCGTATTATTTGTCCACGAGTATAGTTTGTGTTGAAACTGATTATAACTATTTGCTTCAGTAGTTGAGCACAACTTTATCATCACTGTATTATCCATCAGAAATTATATTTGGATATAAATAGTTTTATGTAACTGATGGTAATGTATGGTAATATTTAAAAACAAAACTTAGCAATCAAGAAAAAAATAATTTAAATAACTATAAATAAAAGACGTAGTCCAATTGTGGGCTTCTTCAAAAAAAAAGGTTTTTACTATGCTTAATATAAGAAAATTATTATCATCATAATTATCCTATTTTCGTGTTTTGTTCGAAACATCAAAATTTGCGTAAAATTATATATCCTTCCTTACCTATCCTTCCTGGTCCTTACCTATGAAATTGGAGTTGTTTTCTCACTTATTAATAGGTGTATTACTGCTAAAAGTCAATACCGGTTGTTAATATTATTATACACCTTTAATTAGGACTATGTTACTTAGGCTTCAGTAATAACAATGATTATTAATTTTGTGTCTTTATCGCCCAATTTTTTAATTGATAAAGTTTTTTGTTCGCGGAACTGTCCTTTTGTTTCATTGCAGCTTTGAAGGGACTTGATTTTTTTCTTTTTAATGTCTGCTATATTTAGCTAGTGAAACAAACACTCTACAATTTTTATAGTCTTAAAATAAATATATGTTAAAAAAATTAAAACGTAAACGAGTTCTTGAGTGGAGACCGCGTGTCAGCAAACGTAGTGTAGGACGCCCTCAGACTAGGTGGAACGACGATCTTCGCAAGGTGGCTGGCAAGAGCTGGATGAGAGTAGCCGCGGATCGTGCTCAGTGGCGTGCACTTGGAGAGGCCTATGTCGAGCCGTGGACGTGTGTAGGCTGATGATGATGATGATGATGATGATGAAGAAAATTAAAAAAACGTTAGTATGACAAATAAAATTTAATAAAAAATCTTCAAATGTTTATATAATTTTTAACGCAAATTTTGTTGCGAACAAATTACAAAATGTTTTTGTAATTTGTTCGCAACAAAATTTGCGTTAAAAATTATATAAACATTTATAAATAGCTTGCCTACTTCTTAACTGATCTTTAGTATTTGTAAAAATATTATGATCGGATGTTAATGACGGTAGTTGTTAACATTGAATGGGCGCCTTTGGCTTTCAAAGTAAAAAGTAAATAGTGTTGAATAATTTCGGCGAGCTGGTTAGAACCACGATAGCTCAATTGGAAGAGCACCTGACCCGGTATGTCAGAAGGGTGCAGGTTCAAACCCTGCTCGTGGAAATTTTTTCAACATTTGTGTTTTTGTAATTTGTTCGCAACAAAATTTGCGTTAAAAATTATATAAACATTTATAAATAGCTTGCCTACTTCTTAACTGATCTTTAGTATTTGTAAAAATATTATGATCGGATGTTAATGACGGTAGTTGTTAACATTGAATGGGCGCCTTTGGCTTTCAAAGTAAAAAGTAAATAGTGTTGAATAATTTCGGCGAGCTGGTTAGAACCACGATAGCTCAATTGGAAGAGCACCTGACCCGGTATGTCAGAAGGGTGCAGGTTCAAACCCTGCTCGTGGAAATTTTTTCAACATTTGTGTTTTTGTAAAAAATCTTCATACAAAACCTACCTACCTACCTATTAACTAAAACCATATAATATAGCTTTCTTAATTATTTACTGATCTTTTATATCTGTAAGAATATTAAGATCGGATGTTGATGACGTAGTTGTCGTCCTATGGCTCCTTTGGCTCACAAAGCCAGAGTACATAGTGTTGATAATGTTCGGTGGATTGGAGAGTCACGATAGCATAGTTGTTTGGACCCGGCACGTCATGGGGTGCCGTTTCGAATCCCGCTCGTGGAAATTTATAACACATTTTTCAAATTGTAATTTTTTTGCAACAAAATTTAAAAAACATATAACCCATACCATAAATATTGGAAAATGGAAAATGAAAAATATCTACATAGTAATTGTTCAAGCGTAGCACGCTGTAGCACGCTTTGACTCTGATGCGGGCTACGGAGCTATGGAACTACGAACTACGACTACGAACAATTTCGTTTTCTCTACGAAGCCAGCAGTATACTTATTTACACATACATATTGTTTTCTAAAGTTTACGCGAACACTACACATTGAAATGAAACAACTTTTATGGATCTACTACTTTATTCGTAACGTCAGGATAAACATTAAGGCGACGCACCGCTAAACAATAAATCTCATACGTTTTGTTACGAGCGCCCCGTACCATAAGAAAAACTGTTTTTTTTTTCATTCAAATTAAAACTACAAATTATTTAAAAAAAATGAAATACAATTTTAAAGTGTGTGTTAAGACTAATCTACTAAGAAAAAATTGATGCTTGAATCGGTCTGGTTAGCCTGTAAAATGTGAATCTATGTTTTAAAAGAGGTTACTTTGATATTTTTTCTCTGTTATAAAAGTTGAAAAATCGTGTTTCTGCAACTAACAAAATGAAGTCAATTAAATGAAAAATCATGTCATCAAATATCACTTTCATATGTTTTGTAATTGTTGAGAAAAATCAAGATCCCCGCCACGTAAATTACCAATGCGTCGTCTTAACTAAGTAATGTGTAAAATAAGCGCGAGTAGATCCGTAAAAATTGTTTCATTACACATACATGGTGAAAAGAAGTATATTTTTATTTTATTTATTCTTATAATTGCAAATGTTTAGGTTATAGGTCAGGCAAAGTGAGTTTCGGATTTTTTCGACGCATAGCCCGGGTTTGTGATCACCAACCAGCCATTACTATTAAACAGGCATTACTAAGTTATTCTGAAAGTTTATGGCACCAATGGAGTAATGTTTGTAACTCTGACTATGAAGATGGAGAATGATGTATTTATTGTTTTGTATAATTGTATGTATCATTTAATTAATGTATAATAAATTAATTTTTATTAATGTATATTCTGATATCATTTGTTGTATTTGTTAATTTGTTAATTGTATAATTGTGTGATAAATGTAATTGATTTATGTCGTTTTTGTCACAATAAATAAATAAATAAATAAATTACCCATCAATTGTAGTGATGACTAGATTTTAATGATGGAGGCCTTTGCCCAGTAGTGGGACAGTCATTGGCTATTTACATTTACTTATTTTTACAATTGCCTAAAAATTACTGTAATTTCAACTATTTTTTATAAATAGAAAATTATTTATCGAAGTTTTCACTTAACACAAATTTATTTCAATTTCGCAGTGTGAAGTAGGAACAAGACTTTACAATAATCTAATTATGTACAATGTAGATATAAATATAGCTATTTAAGTATGTAAGCTACGAGTATGTCCATATAATCTTATAAAGTCTAATTTAATAGAAAATGTAACAACTATTTCTGTTTTCAATAAATACTTACATATATATTTTTTAACATTTTTCTAGTAGCGAAATTCACGATGGCAGATGATATCAGTTCATAATATAGCTTTATCTGACCGGTGTTTTTTTTATATGAATAACGATAAATAAATACACAATGAAATATTATCATTTTTGAATACTATAAAAGCACGATTTCAATTCGTTAAAAGATGAAAAGACAGCTAATCAGACTATTCAACAATAGCAATGTGAGGGTTGGTTGCTGTGGCGATGTTAAATGAAAGAGTTTTCAAAATGTAATGTCTTTATTCCAAAATCGTACCTCCTTATATTTTAAATAATTTCGCAATATTAAAAAAGACAACATCATTTAGCTATTTCATACAACACAGTAAAACATAAATTGCGGGTGCGTATAACTTAATTTATTATATTTTACCTACACACATTTTGCAGCCACACGCCACACGTAAATAGAAACGCAAGGCTCATCTAAGCCTCAGTGTCGCTGGCAGCTGGTACTATGCAGACGTATGACTTGTCGCCACAAGCTATATGAAGCATAATAAACATTAAAGACAACAATCGCTTCTTTTTCAAATCCAATCCTGGTTTTTTTATATATCTTACGAGTGCGCAGTGCCTTCTCACCTGATGTTAAGTGATGATAAGGCCAATGATAGAAGCGCACTTCACCCGGCCTCAACTAGTGAGGCACTGGCTATCTTATCTCTAGCTGCCGGAACTCAACAATGCTACACACATTGATCTTATGGCGACATATTTAGATAAGATAGTAGTAGCTAGGCAGGTGGACAAACAAGCCCTACCACCAACCAAACCGAGTACACAAACATTTTCCCCCCGTTGTAGCAGAATGTGCTTTGTCTATACATATACCTACTATAACACGTGTCTAGGCAAAATTGTCGTTGAGCTATGGCCCTATTGCTCTGCTACAGCATACACATACTGTTTTAATTAATGTGCGTTCTTATGTTATTGTGTTATCGAGGAGCTCGATAGCGCAGTGGTTAACGCGCTCGGCATGCGATTGCTGAAGTTAAGCAACTTTCGCAAAGGCCGGTCATCGGATCATCATCATCATCAGCTCATTTTACGACCCCACTGCTGGGATACGAGCCTTCCCTTTGGATGGATAGGGAGAACGGGCCATAAACCACCACGCGGGCCCAGTGCGGATTGGTGGTTGTTAACGACTGCTAATGCAGCCGGGACCAACGGCTTAACGTGCCTTCCGAAGCACGGAGGAGCTAGAGATGTTAAATTTTTGGTCACCCATCCGATGACCGGCCTTTGTGAAAGTTGCTTAACTTCAGCAATTACACACCGAGCGCGTTAACCAATGCGCCATCGAGCTCCTCATCATCGGATGGGTGACCAAAAATTTATCATCTCGAACTCCTCCGTGCTTCGGAAGGCACGTAAAGCCGTCGGTCCCGGCTGCATTAGCAGTCGTTAACAACCACCAATCCGCACTGGGCCCGCGTGGTGGTTTATGGCCCGTTCTCCCTATCCATCCAAAGGGAAGGCTCGTATCCCAGCAGTGGGGTCGTAAAATGAGCTGATGATGATGATGTTATTGTGTGCAGAAGGTATTTTCTTATGGTTTATTTTGTTTATACTAGTTATATTTTGATTTTTGTTTGTATACCTGCCTACTGATTTTGTTTATTTTATGATGGTGTGTGTGTTATGAAGTATTAAATAAACTTTTATCTATCGATCAATCCCAAAGTATGTCTAAAATATGATACAAATTTAATATGGACAAATTTATTCTAAAGCATATCCTTATTCGCATTAGAAACATGTTAATAAAACACACAGTCTAATTAATCCTAATTATATATGCGAAAACTCTTGATCCCTTGATATTTATAGATTTTCAATAAATCCCAATAATGTTATGAATATTAGTAATATGAAACTCATGGGCGTGGTGTTGGCTTTCGCGTTCGAGTGGAGACCTGCTACCTAATCAACTTAATATAATAAAGCTGAAGATTTTGTTTTATTGTTTGAACTCGCTAATCTCTAGTACCAGTCGGATTTAAAAAAATCCAAAAACTGAGTTCCGGTGCCTCTGCCTTCTTTCGCTTCGTCATAGTCGCTTAACTATCTTAATCGAGACATCTTATAGTCACCCGTGAAATACTTATCATTAAGGAGTTCCAGTGGCAATCGATGGTCTTTTTCATCAGCTACACTTCATCAAATGATACTTTCTGAATGCAAATGCTTGACTTATTGCTGAACCAAAATCACTATAGGTATGCCTACAAACGGGACCACTAAACTAAAATGGGACCACACGGGAAGCACCAGCTTTCAAATAAAGAAAGAATCATCTAAATCGGTTCACCCAGTCGAAAGTTTTGAGGTAACCAACATTGAAAAATAAAAAAAATACATTCGAATTGATAACCTCCTCCTTTTTTTGAAGTCGGTTAAAAATTAAATGAAAGACCAACAAGAATAATGTTTGGAAAGAGAACAAAAGAACCTCCACAGCTCACCGATAATTGCATTACACGGACCTAAACGTTCCAAAATCAAATTCGCCAAATCGCACCGCAACGACCCAATCGAGAATCGGGAACGTATCAATCAAATTTAGAAAAAAATTGGGACGGGGCCTCCGCGCCGCTCAGCCATTCGAAAAACCAATTTCGAATTTGGAACGTCGACGCGGCCCACGCCTGTAGTAGTATACGTATATAGGGCTGTACGGTTCATTCTGAAGGCACCAGTTGCGCTATGAATGGGCCCATTCAATACTGGGGCGCGGGGTGCGCATGCGTGCGATCGATCTGGCGCGGGGGGGTGGGGGGGCCTCCTGCCCATTGACAATGCAATGTCGATTACGTTGGCATAACAAAATTTGTAAGTTATGCTTTTGGAATCGTTGGTGGTGTTAAGAGGGTACGGAAAATTTTGGCTACCACCCTAATGATGATGACTTTGTTTGATGGAATTCGATTTTGAGAAACTTGCCGGGTGCTAGGACTCTAGGTGCCCAGAAATAGTAGGTACTTATAGGAAGAAACAGAACATTACAAAGAGATACCGATACAATTTATGTAAGACACAAAAAAAAATGAAAATACGTACCACCTATTTAGGTGAGGGCCAACGTAGGACCCTGCCTCAGAAGGCAGAATGTGCCAATGCGGTGCTGAGCATTGCTAAGGTTAAGCAACTTTCGCATAGGCCGGTCATCGGATGGGAAAAATTCAAATTCAAGTCAGAATATGTATCATCTCGAGCTCCTCCGTGCTTCGGAAGGCACGTAAAGCCGTTGGTCCCGGCTGCATTAGCAGTCGTTAACAACTACCAATCCGAACTGGGCCCGCGTGGTGGTTTATGGCCCGTTCTCCCCATCCTTTCATAGGGAATGCTCGTGCCCCAGCAGTGGGGACATAAAATGAGCTGGTGATGATGATGATGGTGCTGAAAACACTACAAAAACTCTGGTATTTTTACAGGGCAGGGGGAAGTGGTACCAGTCTTCTAGTGGTGACTGACACTTTTTTCCTTTGATCACTAAAAACGGGAGTCACTAAATGACTTTTGGACTTCTTGGCGGGAAAGTGAAGAGTCATGTCTGCGGTTTTGTTTTATTTTCTAAAATTTGTGTTATTTGTGTGTAAAACGGAACGCACCTGATTAAATTTAAATGAGGGTATACAAGCTACCAACTAATTATGAGATGACCAACACCTCAGTCTCCCTGTGACCACGGACCATGCAAAGGGTTCGAAACGTCAGGATAAACATTAAATAGTAATGTGTAAAATAAACGCGAGTAGATCCGTAAAAGTTGTTTCATATCAATGTGTAGTGTTCCCGTAAACTTTAGAAAACAATTTGTGTTATGTCGAATATTAATGTGAAATAATGGTGGACTATTAACCGTTAAGTGTTCGTGAGCGTGCATGAGTGTTGGCAAATAAAAGAAAACAGTGCAACCTCACTTTTCAAATTCTCTCAAGAAGTCCGCGTGAGGACTTAGTAAAGCCTCACATCTTTACTGAGATACTCGAGGGGTTGGGGGATCTATAATTTCTCACTTCTCATTTCTATTATCATTCATCATCATCATACAAGAAGGAAATATTGTTTTCATCCCCCCAACTCGGAAAGAGTATTTTTGCTCTTCGATATCTGAGTGCAAAAGCAGTTTTTATCCGCTAGAGGATAACGTAAATTGAATTTAAAACATCGTGTGCTCTAAGTTTGTGAATTCAAAACATCATTAAACCTATTTACTTCTACCTCCATGGTGCCGAATTTATCATACAACCTTTTTTAATTTATTAAAACTCAGACTCGAAACCTTCTTGGTGTACTTTTTTTTAAATATGCTTTGCGCGCGCCATTTACTTTTCACGTCATATTGATAAAACTTAACTTGAAAACAAGTGAAAAACCTAAAATGAGTAATTAGAATGACTCATTTTAGGTTCAAATAAACCCTCGTCGCTAGAGCGACGGGGGTTTATTTGACGCCAACAGAATTGACTGAAACTGTTAATAATGCGCAAATGAGCTTTCTCCCTCGACGAGAAGTATTTGAAACAGTACGATATGTTTAACACGTGGCGACAGCTAAAGGAGCCAAAACTTTCACCGGTAACGTTTTGCTGGCATATTTTATTGAATTATCCGAGACCAAGAAATCAAGCACTATGGAGTACCTACGTATTTAATGCTAAAAGCAACAATAAAGATGAAAAAAGACATACATATCAACACCTATCCCAAATTAGTGACATTTTTAAAAAGAGCTTCATCTGCTCGTCAACCAAAAAAATCAAGGGAATCCGATGAATCAGTACAACTATTAAGTATGACAGAAATACTTACCTATCATAATGTAGTAGTTAATACCTAAACTAAAATAAAAGTATCTTGTGATTGTAAATTGTTTTTTTTTGCATTTAGTCATTTCCTCGCTGAGGTGGGATGAAAAGTTACATGTTGCACTCGAGTGCAAAGATTTTTCACCTCGTGCTCTTTTGATTTCCTCACTAACGCTCAGGATTCTAATTTTTGAATCACTTGCTGCGCTCGTGATTCAATTTTAGAGTCCTTCGCTTGCTCGGTCATCAAAATTGAGCACGCGGTTAAAAAGCAACTGTGCACTCTTGTAAAACAAATAACTATTATTTACTCGTATGTATTACTTGTAAGAAAAATTACTTTGACACTGGCTAAATGTGCTAATCGCACGAAGCCATCAACTAAAGGGAAAAAAGAATGACTTTTGAGTTTAGCTACATTTAAACACAGACCGTATGCTTGCTATTTGCTAGCAGTCATCCAGTAAAATTTAAATGAAATTCTGTTACGTTTTGGCGAAAACTGGTTCGAACAATGGGTTATTGTGGTGCCACAACGATAAGTCGATAAATAGCGTCAGGGTCAACTATACAGAATGTTTGGTCAAATTCAATTCAAAAATGTCAAAATTCAAAATCATTTATTCAGTTAAGGCTACAAATAGCTCTTATGAACGTCATTATGCCATCGGTTCGTAAGTCTACTCTGGGCGGGAGATCTTGTACTGAGAAGAACCGGCAAGAAACTCAGCAAGTGTCCAGCTCTTTTCTCCCTTACAGCGTCAAAAATATTGGAAAATGCCCTATCATAAAAGGACACTTTCCATCACAAATAAAAACACAAAATATAAAGGACAATCACACATGTTAAAAAAAAACA
This sequence comes from Eudonia lacustrata, assembly GCA_947562085.1. Classification (NCBI taxonomy): domain Eukaryota; kingdom Metazoa; phylum Arthropoda; class Insecta; order Lepidoptera; family Crambidae; genus Eudonia; species Eudonia lacustrata. Next base: position 5,201,467 of record OX387334.1, on the reverse strand, counting down.
AAAGAGAAAATATAATAATATCTATAAGTTTGCAAATTTACATCAGTTACCAGTTAAAATTTTCACAATTTCATACAGTACTAATAAAGGTCAAAAATTGTCTAAGAAAAAAAACAATGATAAATAACAATAGTTAATAATAATAAAAATAATAGTATGCAAGAGCAGACCAGCCTCCACAGGCGGCACCCGTTCACGAGTATGACATATGAATCAGCCATCGCTTCACTCAACCATATCTTAGGGAATGTAACGACGATGGTAATCTATCTATCTTCTTATACATAATATAATTATAATGACTTGTCCTGACTGACTGATTCATCATCGCAGAGCTGAAACCGCTGAAGCTAATTAGATGAAATTTGGACTGTAGGTTAATTGAGTGACGTAACCAGCCACTAAGAAAGAATTTTACGGAAATCATACCCTAAGGGGGTCAAATAGGGGGTGAAAGTTTGTATAAAAGTCCGTCAGTTTGAAGTAAAATACATGAAAATTGGTATTTGACTTCTTGAAAGAAATAGAGAATGACCTGTCTCAAGAATTTTGTTTATTTTCCTTTAAAGGAGTAAAAAAGGAAGAAGGCTATTTTGGGAAAATCCTTATTTTTAAAGTAATAACTAAAAAAAAAAATTTAATCGATCTATAGATTTTTCAATAAAAATAAAGAATGACGTGTTTAAGCATTTTTTGAAAAACTTTCCCTAGAGGGGTGAATAAGGGTGAAAAGTTTGTATCTAGAAATCTGTCATCCCTTAAACTTCGGGATTCGGCCTGGTTAGAAATTATATGAAGTGTTTCAGGATTATCCCTACACTGTTACCCTTAATTGGCTTTTATAAAAGCAAAATCATATTTACGTAGATTGACTTTTCCATAAAACATTTTATTACAATTTAAACCAAATTACTACAATTTTTCTGTTCATTCCTGCGATGTTTCGACTTCTGTTTATGTTTGACCATGAGGTTGACGACCAAGAACAACGTATCAGCTCGACCTAGTGTTGTCATATTGTTTTCTAAAGTTTACGCGAACACTACACATTGAAATGAAACAACTAGATTATCATAACTTCATACATCCAAAAATACAATTTACAATGGAGTTAGAGGCAGATAGTAAGCTAGCTCTCTTGGATATTTTAATTATCAGTTTGAGTAACACTGTGTATCGTAAAGTAACCCATACAGATAGGTACCTCAATGGTGATTCTCACCACCATTCTAGACAGTTGGCTACTGTAGGGAAATCTTTGTTTCAGAAAGCACGCGGCATCTGTGACACCCAACACCTGGCTGCTGAGCTTCAGCATCAAGCACGTACTACAGGATAATAAACTGAAAGTACCACGGCTTTGTCACAGAAAACGCAATAAACCAACCACAGTCGAGCGCCAACCGGCTGTACTTCCTTATATGAAAGGTGTCACTGACAAGATTGGACATATATTAAAGCGAGCTTCAATCAACTCTTAGTTCAAGCCGCCGAAGAAGATCAACCAAGTTTTACGACCTGTAAGTGCAACATACCCCTTCAAGATGCAAGCGTGTACAAACTGGACTGCGACTGTGGGTTCTCTTACATCGGGCAAACAAAGAGAAGTGTAGGAACCCGCGTTAAAGAACATATAGCCGACGTCAAGCATAGGCGCGAAAATAAGTCTGCAGTATGCGAACATTCCCTGAGGGGCCCAACCATTACATCAGATTTGTATGTATTATACTTACTTGCAGGTACTTCCATTCCTGGGCAGCAATTGGACAAAGATGGGCAATCTCCTTCATTTGATTGTTATTATAACCATTTACTTACTTGAAGAATAAGAGAATTTTAAATGTTTGGAGTTGTAAATTTGAATATATTTATAAAACTTTTAATTTTAATTGCTAAAGCGTATTTTAAAAGTTTACTTGTTTCATAAAAGAATTATAATTATGTTCAGAGTTTTAATTATATATTTTTTTATTTAAATTTTGAATTCAAAGTATATGTAGGTATTTTAACGGCTTTTTAGCGATATTACAATGTATAATTAAACAACACAACAGCTTTTGTCCCTCTTTAACCGTTATAGTGGCTATATAGAGGTACTTTAAATATACCCTTTTAGATCTATAAGGCGTTTTCTTTGTCCTATCCAGTTATTCACCGCATGGCTGTCGTAAAGTTCTCAAATATACCGGCTTGAGCGCTACTAAAGGGTACCATTCCTCTGCAGTAAATACAGCGTTACAAACACTGTGAGAAATCTATTCAACAGCTTAAGGCCACATTAGGTGATTAAAAAGAATCTATTAACTACATTCAAACTAATTTAACATAAAGCAGCATCCTTTTATATCTTATAGCGTTATAACAAGAAGGTTTACCTCTGCTTTTCATCGAACTCTCGTACAATAACTCTTTAGTTTCTTGATGTATCTTCTTGAGAGGTTATACTCACTGTTCTACAGATCCTGTAATAACGCATGCCTGTTAAAGAGCTGTCAATAAAATAAATAGACTTTCCTACACTCACACCAATTATCTAGCCCAAGAGAAGCTTCGTTATGAAACTCATCAAATGGTTTCTAGACAACGGATAAACATACTTAAAATACTTAAATACATGCTTATTATACATAGAAAACAGCCAGACCCGAGACAATTTAGAAAAATAAAAATTTCTAAATTGATCCGACCGGGGATCGAACCCGGGACCTCAGAGATGGCGACATGAAAACCGGTGTACAAACCACTCGACCAAGGAGGTCGTCAATAACGTTACTGTACAGCATAATTAAACCATACATAGGTATGTATATGCTGCTTGTGTGCTAGTGCGCACGGTCTGATTCGCAAAGGCTGGTCATCGGATGGGTGACCAAAAATGTATCATTTCGAGCTCCTCCGTGCTTCAGAAGGCACGTAAAGCGGTTGGTCTCGGCTGAATAAGCAGTCGTTAGCAACCACCAATCCGCACTGGGCCCGCGTGTTGGTTTATGGCCTATTCTCCCTTATGTATCCATCTATAAGGAAGGCTCGTGCCCCAGCCGTGGGGACATAAACATGAGCTGGTGATAATGATGATGATGATGATGCTGATGAATATATACAAAAATTGCTGCATTATAGTCCGTAACAACCTCCGCACCGCACTGGGCCCGCGTGGTGGTTTATGGCCCGTTCTTCCTATCCATCCATAGGGAAGGCTCGTGCGGTGTGCTTAGCAGTGGGGACATAAACATGAGCTGGTGATGATGTTATAGCGCTTCACCGTCGAGAAATAAAATAAATTAATAAAAATACAACACAGAACATAGTTATATATTTACCGTCATTCGTTTGAAGATAATATATGCAAGGCAAACCTAACGGAACAGTTTGAAACTGGTTCAAACTAAAACTCCTCTTATTACTTAGATTAGAAAGGTGGGGAGGATTCATTTTCTCTTAGCGGTATTTATTTATTTATTTAATAATAAACATACTCGCAATTAAAACTTAAATGCTAGGTTGAAACCCTTAATATGAACATACTACTAAAACAAAAAAACACTAAACACTACTACTATACTACGAACTGAAAATATGTAAGTAATGCATGCCTTCACAAAAATAAGTTAAAATAAATAAATTTTATTTTAAAAAATTAAATTTCATACATTTTACAATTTATAAATTAAAAATAATAACAATTTATCAAATCTTAACTAAACATTTAAACTATTTAAAATATACATACCTATATTGAAATTAATATGTAAAATGAATAAATAATCTATTGTAGGATAACACCATAATTTATGTTCACTCTAAATACTCTTTCACTTTACTTTTGAATCTTAATATACTACAGGTAAGAATATTTAATTTTACTTAACTTACCTACTTACTTACCTTATAAACAAGCTTCCAAAAATTATATATAGCATTTGCCAGCGGTGGGACATTATGTAGGCTATTTAGAACACATACGCATTGATAAGAAATATATTAGATAGGTGTCCTCCAATTTGGATTTGGTGGATTTCTTTTATAAATCACATATAAAGAAACTTTTTTATCTAAATAAAATATAGCCTATGTTACTCGCAAGAAATGTAGCATTCTATCAGTGAAAGATCTTTTGGAATTGGACCTGTAGTTCCAGGGATTACCCTCCTCAGACAAACGAACAAACTCACAAACTTACCTCTTTATTAATAATTAATACTAAAGTCTAATTATTAATTCACTGGAGTAAACTGACAGATGCTAATGTCACATTGTAAAATTATGTTGCCATATTTATTGTACTAGTGATGCGTTCCGTTCATTGTCATTCAGATAAAACAAAACTGGCCTAGGAGATTTCATAATAAAGTAAATAAAATGAGTAATGTGATTTGATTCAGGACGTAATGAGAATAAATGAGTGAGTAATTGATGTCAATCTACTTGTCACAACACTATTTTCTGTTCATCAGAAACTGGTAACACCGAAACGTCAGATTACTCTCCAGTGAGTTAATAATTAAACTTTAGATATAAATTTTGTCTGAAGTTCCCAACAGAGCTAATATAATATACAAAGAGACACTCCACTTAAAGATCCAATTAAATGTTTCTTCGTGCCGTACTAAGCTGTATGGCGCTTGGCAATGGCGGATCCACACCGTTGTGGGTACGATGGGCATGCCCCACAACCCTAATAGACTTGTGACGTCACATTTTCACGTTCTATTGAGATAGATAGGCTGATGATAATAAACGATATGCATATCTTTTGAGGAGCTCGATAGCGCAGTGGTTAACGCGCCCGGTCTGCGAATGCTGAGGTTAAGACGACGCATTGGTAATTTACGTGGCGGGGATCTTGATTTTTCTCAACAATTACAAAACATATGAAAGTGATATTTGATGACATGATTTTTCATTTAATTGACTTCATTTTGTTAGTTGCAGAAACACGATTTTTCAACTTTTATAACAGAGAAAAAAATATCAAAGCAACCTCTTTTAAAACTTAGATTCACATTTTATAGGCCGATTTAAGCATCAAAATTTTCTTAGTAGATTAGTCTTAACACACACTTCAAAATTGTTGTTCATTTTTTAAAAATAATTTGTAGTTTTAATTTGAAGGAAAAAAAAACAGTTTTTCTTATGGTACGGGGCGCAAACGCTCGTATCAAAACGTATGAGATTTATTGTTTAGCGATGCGTCGCCTTAAGCAACTTTCGCAAAGGCCGGTCATCGTATGGGTGACCAAAAATGTATCATCTCGAGCTCCTCCGTGCTTCGAAAGCTGTTGGTTCCGGCTGCATTAGCAGTCGTTAACAACCACCAATCCGCACTGGGCCCGCGTGGTGGTTTATGGCCTGTTCTCCCTATCCATACATAGGGAAGGCTCGTGCTCCAGCAGTGGGGACATAAAAAATGAGCTGATTATGATGATGATGATATCTGTTTCTTTTTGGCACATGAATACTTGTATTAGAAAAAAAAAGATGTGAGAAAGAGTTTTTTTTTTATTGTGGCACGCCAAAATGGCCTCACCCTGCCTGATGAAAAGCAGCCAGTGAAGCCCAAGAAGTGAAAGCGTTCATCACAGCGCTACCACGCTATGCCGAACGCTTACACATGGCGGCCTGCATAAATGCTTTTTCACGCCCCGCATAAATAACCCGGGAGAGAAAGAGGAGGGAAACACGTGTGCGGGAAGCGCATTCCACATACGGGCAGTTCGGCAAAGGAACGATTGTCCAAACTTTTTGGTACGTCAGCACGGTATGAGTGTGGCTTCTCAGACCTGCACTCGTCGATCTGGAAAGGAATGGAGAGGGAAGAATGAGGTCAAAGAGCTCCTCAGAGCATTCACCGTGGTAAAGGCGGTAGAAAGCACTAAGGGAAGCAAGCAGATGTGAGAGAGTGATCACGTACAGTTCCAAGGCAAACAAACAGATCCAATCATGAGGCGAAATCGGTGGAAGAGTACTTTCTCTTTTTACTCAATCAAAAAACTGTTTCCACAAACCCGCATTATATTTGAAATTGCTATCCAGCGAAACTTTATCCCCTGTGTGGTGCCGGGGATAAAGAATTGCACCACCCCCTCTCTTCCTGTGGGTGTCGTAAAAGCCGACTAAAGGACTATTCCAGAGGATGGGCAGCAGCATCTCTCTGAGGTTACCCTCAACCTACTGCGATCGCCAACCCGCCTGCCAAGCGTGGCGATTACGGCAAATACCCCTCATATCCTTGGGGGAGGCCTTTGTCCAGCAGTGGACGTCTTTTGGCTGAGATGATGACGGAATCCTAAAAACAACTCGTCAGCTGTATTATTTAGTATAGATGTATAAGAATGTTCAAAAGGTCGTGAATAACTTTGGACATTAAGGTCATACGAGTAGCATTTACGTCCTTCTTTACCGTAATAACAATGCGGCATGCGTAAGTAACATTTTTATTATAACTTTTCGGGCGGAGCGTGGTGTTCTGGAACTAAAAAAAACCGGCCAAGTGCGAGTGGGACTCGCGCACGAAGGGTTCCGTACCATTATCTATAAAAATATTTCATGTTTCTACCTGTTATCGTTATTAAGACCAAGAAAAAAATCACCATTGTTGTATGAGAGCCCCCCTTAAATATTATTTTATTTTAATTAAATTATTTTTATGTCATACGGTACTGAGATGTGGTCGCTCATTATGGGCCTCATAAAAAGGCTCAAGGTCACACAAAGAGCAATGGAGAGGGCTATGCTCGGGATTTCTCTGCGTGATCGAATCAGAAACGAGGAGATCCGCAGAAGAACTAAGGTAACCGACATAGCCCGAAGAGTTGCTAAGCTCAAGTGGCAGTGGGCAGGGCACATTGCTCGCAGGACACATCAGTCTCCCGACAGGACGTTCGGGCGGCCATCGCCGCTGGGGCGGAATAGACCTTGAGTGGCAACCGCGTACCGGAAAGCGCAGTGTGGGCAGGCCTCCAACAAGGTGGACCGACGATCTGACGAAGGTCGCGGGAAGCCGCTGGATGCAAGCAGCACAAAACCGGTCGTTTTGGAGATCCTTGGGGGAGGCCTTTGGCCAGCAGTGGACGTCTTTTGGCTGAGATGATGATGATGATTTATTTTTAAAGTGAATATATAACTAAATAGTCTGTGAATATTTCGAGCGTCTACACAGGTAGACGTTGCTTGTCTTTGCTCGATATTGATAACGGCAACATTGCCGTTATCAATATCGATCAACAACGAGCAAAAAAATCACGTTTGTTGTATGGGAGCCCCCTTAAATATTTATTTTATTCGGTTTCATAGTATTTGTTAATAAAGCGGCAACAGAAATACATCATCTGTAAAAATTTTGAACTGTCTAACTATCACAGTTCATGAGATACAGCCTGGTGACAGACGGATAGACAGACGGATAGACAGACAGACAGACAGACAGACAGACGAACGGCGGAGTCTTAGTAACAGGGTCCCGTTTAACCCTTTAGGTACGGAACCCTAAAAACTAACAAAGACATGTGTGGCTCCCTCCCCAAAACTAAAGTTGTTTGTGGACCCGGGGCGTATCTGAAATTTATCACTTTCAAGGGTTGGCTAGCTAACAAACTTGACTGTGGGATGCTCAGCGGTAAAAAGTAACGTAAAGGAAATAGCCTGTAAGTCTACTACACTATATTAATTATATAATATACTAACGGCCGCTCGCGGTTTCACCCGCGTGGTTCCCGTTCCCGTGGGAATATCGGGATTAAAAGTATCCTATGTTTGAATCCAGGTTATAAACTATCTGTATGACGAATTTCATCCAAATCCATCCATCCGTTGCAGCGTGAAGAAGCAACAAATATCATTTCAATGTGTAGTGTCCGCGTATACTTAAGAAAACAATGGGTGTTTTAATGTTATTTATTTGTACAATAAATGATTTATTATTTAACAATTGATTTTCCTATTGCTATCATTATTGATATATACACATACATACACACAAACTTTCGCATTTATAATATTAGTTAGATAGTAGACTTACAGGCTTTAAACAATATGCTGTGTATTCTAAATTTAGATAATTGTCTTGTCTTATCATGTGGAATATGTTTGTATGCTTTTGTTATGACAATAATGCATGCCTATGCATGCCGTGGCAGCCTCTATTTGAGACGGCACCTAGCTTTAAGTCTACAATAATGTTCTACTTAGTTATTGCTTGTATTTGTGTTTGTCTTATTGGTTGTCCTTTAAATAAATAAATAAATAGGTACTGTCCCATTGTACACTGCTGGACAAAAGTCTACATCGTTTGAATCAAGTCATCGTTACAATAAATTGATGGGTATGGTTTAATCACCAAGCTAGCAGGTTGCAGGTTGGTGATCACAAACCAGTAGGCTTAGCCAAAGTAACATTAAGAAAACGATAGCGTAGTTCGAAAAGAATAAAATGTATGGGATTGACATAAGCCGCGCTATATCACGTGGTCAATCTTATGTCAATCTCATACATTTTATTCTTTTCGAACTTCGCTATCGTTTTCTTAACCTTTTTACCGCCATCAACTTCTATAGAAGTTCGAGATTTTCGTGCCGTCCACGCCAGCACTTCTATAGAAGTTCTTCTTTGTACCTACTTTATTAAAATACATTTATACGTTGGCGTTCAGCGGGACATCGCGTGCAGGATAGTTGGGCGGTGAAAAGGTTAATGTTACTTTGGCTACCGCCACGTCGTTCACTCTGACGGGCGGGGCTTGCATCGGATAATCCGAAACACGCTATACCCGACCTGGAGTGAAACCCAGGGCCTCAGCTTTAAATTATCAAAATTAAATATTCATACAATTTATAAAATACAGTAAAAATTAAACGCCTACCCGACTCAGCCAGGAATCGAACCTGGGTCTTCCGCAATCCGGGCGGCTGCACTGACTGCTATGCTACCGGGAAGGCCGACGTAAGCGCTGAATTTTGTCACTGTTTTTTTTAATTTTTTGAGTGCCAATAGCGGCACAGTGCGCCATCTATCCAACGGTCATTGCAACCGATGATGGCTATGCAGATTCATATTTGCAGATGAAATACCACTGACACAACGCTATAGTAAATTTTCCCTTTTTATTTTCAAATTTTAAAATTTACAACAACATAAATTAACAAAACATACAATTTTAAAATTTATAAAATACAGTGAACTGTTTATGTAACTGTATACGATACACAGTGTGACTCAAACTATGATCCGGATTCCTGATAATTAAAATATCCAAGAAAGCTAGCTTACTATCTGCCTCTAACTCCATTGTAAATTGTATTTTTGGATGTATGGAGTTAAGATGATCTATCCTAGAGGGGCCCAACCATTACATCAGATTTGATAAACCACAGATACTCGTTAAAGAACAACGATTCATCCCTAGGATGATACGCGAGGCTATTGAAATTAAAAAACATCCTAATTTTAATAGAGAAGATGGTTGGAATCTACCACCAGCCTGGGATCCCATCATACAAAATATTAAATCCCAGCCCAGACACCATACTGCCAGATCAAAAGATACTGTAAGCTCTTTCTGCGTAAAACGGAACGCACCTGATTATATTTAAATGAGAGTATACTAGCTACCAACTAATTATGAGATGACCAACACCTCAGTCTCCCTGTGACCACGGACCCTGCAAAGGGTTCGAAACGTCAGGATAAACATTAAATAAGTAATGTGTAAAATAAACGCGAGTAGATCCGTAAAAGTTGTTTCATTTCAATGTGTAGTGTTCGCGTAAACTTTAGAAAACAATATTGAAAAACAAATGTTAAAAATATGATTACGAACGGGATTTGAACCCGCACCCCATGACATTAGGCTTACAAAGTCGGGTTAAACAGAGCCATTATAGCATAATTGGTAGGGCACCTGACTCGGCATGACACGGAGTGTGGGTTCGAACCCGCTCGTGAAAAGTATTGCAACACTTTTTTTTAATTATATTTAACATTAATTAATTAATTAATAATTAAACTGAGTAAATATTTCTGCTGATATACGAGTAGGTATCCCCACTTAACCTTTTGGTCTGATTTCCGTTTACCATCATGTAACGATCACCAGAGATAAAAAAAAAGCAAAGAGATTACGTACCCGTTGTAAAAAAAAATGAAATGAAGGCAGCACAAAACAAGGATGCTATCAAACATCACATCATCATCACTATCAGCCCATTTTATGTCCCCACTGCTGGGGCACGAGCCTTCCATATGGATGGATAGGGAGAACGGGCCACAAACCACTACGCGGGCCCAGTGCGGAGTGTGTTGGTTGTTACGGACTTTATTGCAGCCGGGACCAACAGCTTTACGTGCTTTCCGAAGCACGGAGGAGCTCGAGTTGATACATTTTTGGTCACCCATCCGATGACCAGCCTTTGCGAAAGTTCCTTTACCTCAGCAATCGTCGACCTGGCGCGTTAACCACTGCGCCATCGAGCTTCTCACATCACATATACTTGTTATGTACACAAGTACATAAAAGATGTTTGTCAAAGTCAGTTTCATGAAAACCCGATAATATTTTCATTTCAGATAACGCGATGTAGACTATCCGCGCGACAAATACTCGTATGAAACTGAATATGTTTTATAGTAAAGCTTGTAGTGTATTGGAAACATAATTTTATATATTTACAGTATCGTCAATAGCGTTTTTTTAATATTAACGGGTAGGTAAGCAAAGTGCCTTGATCTCTTGATGCTAAGTGATGATAAGGCCAATGATGGAAGCGCACTTCACTCGGGATCCTCAACTAGTGAGGCACTGGCTATCTTATCTCTATCTGCCGGAACACAACAATTCTACAAACATATGTTATGGCGACATGTTTAGATAAGATGGTGGTAGCTAGCCAGACGGACAAACAAGCCCTGCCACCAACCAAACCGAGTACACAAACATGTACCCCACCGCTGGGAATCGAACCCGGGACCTCTGGGTCTAAACGGCAGTTTAAAGTTTTAGACAAGTAACGACTTAGGCCAAACACTACTTAAGAATGAAGTTTAGGCAAAACACGAGTTAGACTAATTACGTTTCAGGCATACAGAGAATAAGGTCTTAGCCACTACACCACAGAGGCGGTTAATGAAAATACACTTTTAAAGGGAGTTATTCGTCAACTCGCACAGGTGTGCGAGATGGCACCTCTTGATTTTACCTATTATTTGTGTCGTCAACTCGCACAACAGTTAAAATCTGAGGTAGTCATGTACAGTCAATTACAAAAACGTTTGGTAAAAGTTATAATTCTTAAATTTTTAATACTAGACAGTTATGATTAAGCACAAAATAAAACAAAAAAAAATATTAAAAGTATTATAATCAATAATATCACACAAGCATTTGGCTTCTTCTTATCTAAATAAAATAAAAAATGAACGTAAGAAACGTATAAAACTTACTACGTAATATATATCCACAATATCACATATACAACTTGTTGATTTGCATTCACGCCATATTCACAGCAGCAGTCGTATTGCTTATACTTATTACAAATAAATTATAAAAAAAATATGAAAAAATAATAATCATATTTTCAAAATCTGTAAATACGAATCGCACGTCTGCGTAGCACTAAAAAATAAACGCTCGTTCGCGTACGCCCGCTCACCCGACCACGCGTAGGTAGCAAGAAGCTCGAGCTTCGCGGCGCGCCCGCAGCTTTGTCGGCGCGGCGAGCGCCGGCGGCCGGCGGGCGGCGGGCGCACGCCGCACGCATCAAAGCCAGTGTGCCGCGCAACCCCGAACGAGTGACACATTTCTTAGCCCTAGCGAATTTGGAGCGAAACGTGTTCTTAGATGTGTTGTTTGTGTGTGTAAAAAAAGTAAAATGACGGAAAAATATTCTAACGTAGAACTTGTGGAGATGGTGCGATTATACGCAATTAGTGGGAACAGTCTACGGCGAGCCGTGGTAATGTTTGTGGAAATGTTTCCAAACAGACCAACTCCATCGCGCGAGGTAATGCTTGCTGCCACGCAACGACTGAGGGATCATGGCCAGTTCAACGTTCCTCGACATGCACAGGGTCGCGGCAGTGTGGGCCTCTCAGTCGATTTGCAAGAGCAAATACTTGAATACTTCGAGAGGGAACTACGTGCCAGTACTCGTGATGCTGGCCGCCACTTCAATGTCCACCACACAACAGTCTGGCGGCTTCTTAAGTCGGAGCAACAGAACCCGTTCCACTTCAGAAGAGTTCAAGAATTGAACGAGCAAGATCATGCCGCCCGGGTTACTTTTTGTCACTGGGTACTAGAACACCGAGAAGCCAGCATTCTATGGACGGACGAGTGTATGTTTACGCGCATCGGTGTTTACAACGTCCACAATGAACATTGGTGGGCTCACCGCGAACAGAACCCGCATAAGACCAAAAAAGATTCGTTCCAGCATAGGTTTAGCATCAATGTGTGGGCTGGCATTGTTGGTGGATATTTACTCGGGCCCTATTTCATCGAGGGTTATCTCAACAGCAACTCGTATTTGCAACTTTTGCAGCACGTAGTTGACGTAATGCTTGACGACGTGCCACTAGCTCTTTACCGGAATCTCTTTTACCACCAGGACGGGGCGCCTCCGCATTATGGACGCCAAGTGCGCGATTATTTGGACGAAGTGTTCGGAACCCAGTGGATTGGTCGAGGTGGGCCAGTGCCCTGGTCTCCGAGGTCGCCAGACTTGACTCCGTGTGACTTTTATTTGTGGGGAGACATAAAAAGAATGGTTTATAAAGACGAAATCACGAGTGTTGTGCAGTTAAAACAAAATATTTTAATGGCTTTTGAGAGTGTAAGGTCAAATCGTAGTGTGCTGCAAAAGTTACCTAGAAACTTAAGGCGCCGTGCTCATTTGTGCATAGAACGTGAAGGTGCCCACTTTGAGCAGTACCTGCGAGTATCTTAAACATGATCAGTAAGTACCTAATAATAGTTTATTGCAACAAAGTATACTTATGCGTAAGAGTAAGCCACTTCACCACAGAATACATAATAGTACCTACAAGTTTACGTAAGTTCATCGACTTAATGTCCGCCCGCTGCGCTCTTATGTACCTACTACGGTTTGCACCCCTATTCTCGTCAGTCGACGGTCGCTATTCTAATTTACACTGAGATCATTTTATTAATCAATCGGTTCCTCATTACTTTCTCCGTGTTAAAAGTATTTTTTAGTCATTAAGTGTACCAATTACGATCAGCTGTAAAATTATGGCGGGAATGCAAATCTACAACCTGTATACTTATAAAAAAATATAATTTAAATATAAAAATCAAAGATCAAAATTGAAATATAAATCATCAATCACGGGCGGTTTTAATTAGTATAGGTACATATTGTGTCCTCTACAAAGCGGGCAGGGCGGTCTCGGCCCACCGGGTGAGACCAGTGAGGGAGACCCAGCGGAGCCGGCCAGCCAGCACCAAACAACGACTTCCATGTAGGGAAAGGGGTGGGGGCGGATAGTCAGTCGATGTGGTGTTATATTTTAACTAAAATTACCTACTAACAAACATAAAATTATATAACTACTAATTCCTAGTATTAATCAACAATATCACAAAAGTATTACACTATTTTTTTCTAAAAAGTTAAAATTATAATTTACTTATAAAAAATCACAGATGAAAATTGTTTGTTTAAAATTTAAGTTATAAATGAACATCATACATAGCATTACAATATAATCATATAAAAATACAATAAATATTAAAACATCAATTATGAAAAACGCAACGCGAAAGTCTAAAATATACCTAATATAATAATATAAAATTACAAAAATTACCATATAGGTTTTAGTGAAAAATCAGTCTTCAAAAATCTAAATTTTAAAATTTTAAAATCGTACATCAATCATATTTTATATCAAACAACAAGCTGCTGGATACATAGTTCCACACAAATTTTTAGTGGTATTGATATGCTCATCGATATCACATGTTTATTTTTTTTTGTTGTGATATTAGACCTTTTAAATACAACGTTTGATAATAATCATCTTCTTGTAATAATAAAGACAAAAATGTGCAATACTTTATTTTAACCATGTATCTACGAAATAATCAGTAAATTTAACAATTCTTTCATCATTTGGACATAACGACTTAAAGTATAACCAACCACTGTCAATATATTCCCTGGGTATATGTGCGAAAACAGTACACATTTTTATGTGTTTTCGAGCCTTTTCGCCACAAACTTCTTGAAAAGTGAAAGAAACAGCCATTTATGCAAGTTTCCGGAAATATGTCTTGCGGAGTCGCAACATACTTATTTTGAGTAGCAAACAGTTAATTATTTTCAAGTTGTTACATTAATCTTGTTTTAAATTTTTTATTCGACTGTACTTAGTACGTATGTGCGAGTTGACGACACAAATAATAGGTAAAATCAAAAGGTGCCATCTCGCACATTTGTGCGAGTTGACGAATAACTCTTTAAAGGAGCAAAAACAAACGCTTATCTTAAAAAAACCTCCTTATCTAGTGGCGCCAGTATTAGACTGGAAGTAGAACCAGTAGGTAATCGATTTTTTTTCCTTTAAACCTTATACGTGCGATCCCAGGCCAATGATAAACTCCTTAGATATAGTCTTATTGCCTTATACCTACAGCGAACCGCTTGGCAGTTATATCAACAGACGTAAGTGTCGATAATACCGAAAGTAGATGCACATTAGAGATCTCAAAATACTACCTAATTGTCAAAATAACAAAATAAAACCGGCCAAGTGCAAGTCGGACTCGCACGCGAAGTGTTCCGTACCATTATCTCTTTAAAAACGACAAAAATCACGTTTATTGTATGGGAGCCCCCTTAAATATTTATTTTATTCAGTTTTTTAGTATTTGTTGTTATAGCGGCAACAGAAATATTTATCATGTGTCAAAAATTTCAACTGTCTTAACTATCACGGTTCATGAGATAAGTACAGGCCTGCCCCCCGACCGCCTAACCGATCGCTTTGACTACGCGTATAGTTTATGACGTCATCTTACCACCTCGCACCGCCTATGAAAGCAATATCAAAAGCTAAAAGCTATAGCTTTCGATATCACTTTCATAGGCAGCACGAAACGACAAGATGACGTCATAAACCACACACGAAGTCAAAGCGATCGGTTAGGCGGTCGGGCCCCTGGTCACAGACGGACGGACGGATGGACGAACGGACTTCTCCCAAGAAGTTTGCCCGAGGACTTAGTAAAGCCCCACATTTTTACTGATATACTCGAGGGGTTGGGTGGTATATCATTTCTCACTTCCCATTTCTATTATCATTCATCATCATTATGTACTGGAAGGAATTTTATATTTATGTAGGTATTACTTGTAAGAAAAATTTCTTTGACACTGGCTAAATGTGCTAATCGCACGAAGCCATCAACTAAAGAGAAAAAAAACTACAGACCACCTGCTTCCTGGATGTCATCCCGAAAAATTTGAATCCAAAAGAAAAAAAAGATTATAAACTATCTGTATGCCGGATTTCATCCACATCCATTCATCCGTTGCAGCGTGAAGAAGCAACAAATATACACACATACATACATACACACAAACTTTCGCATTTATAATATTAGTGTGATTGATGTATAACATCTTTCCTGTCGCTTTCTTGTAATTTGTGGGAATGATTTCGTGAAATGGGACGGAAGTGTGTAACAGGAAGTCGGGAAAGCGCAAGCGCGCGCTATTTGATTTGACGAATGAGCGCGCGGTGGTAGTTGGCCGTCGGATGGTACCATCCAATCGGGGAAGCGCGCGCCATTTGATTTGACGAATGAGCACGCGGTATTGCATTACTTTTAGTGTGAATTAATGACATGGAAGGTGCAAATTTCGAGAGACAACTAAAGTGAAAAACAGTGTAACTAAAAGATTCAAACTTATAATACACACTTACATAAATATTCTATAATTTTACACTTCGATGTTATCCTGACGTTTCAAACTTTTTGGGGTTCGTGGTCACAGAGAGACTGAGGTGTTGGTCGTCTCATAATTCATTAGTAATTTGCATAGCAGAGCTTAAAGGCGCAGTGGTTAACGCCCGGTTTGCGAGTGCTGAGGTTAAGCAACTTTCGCAAAGGCCGGTCACCGGATGGGTGACCACAAAGGAGATCATTCGGGCTCAAGTATATGATGTAAAAGTAAATGATGAATCTTCGAACTTGTATAACTTGGCTCAGAGCAATCCTACAATTTTTTTTGTTGGCTGGCACTTTCAAAAAAGGCTTAAAAAAAATTATGTCCTTTATCATCTCGAGCTCCTCCGTGCTTCGGAAGGTATGTAAAGCCGTTGGTCCCGGCTGCAAAAATGCGCTGATGATGATGATGGGATCCCAGACCGGTGGTGAACTCCTCAGGTCCTCTTTGCCTTATACCTACAGTGAACCGCTTGGCATTTTTTTTATATACCTAGCACGGCAAATGACTCCATACCACCTGCTGTTAAATGGAAATGGAGTCCAGACGCGAAGACAACTGGTGCAGCGTGAAAACAACGCAGCATCTGTCAACCTCACTCTGCCGGCCCACAAGGTGCTTCTTCACGCCTCGTTTGAAAGACCCCATATCATAGGAAGGAGGGGAAACATGTGCTGGCAGACTATTCCATCTTTTGGAGGAGCGACAAAGAAACGAGTCACCGAGAAACGAGTATTAGTGACCTCTGCATTGCCGATAATGCGTACAGCGCGACGCTGCAATCTGTCTAAAGCGTTCATATAACCAGACGTAAGTGGCGATAAGACCGAAGGTAGAAGCTCATTAGAGATCTTAAATTCTACCTGTCAAAACAACAATAAATGCTACTATAATTATGACAATAGACTTAGAAAAAATGCTAGTAGGTAGCCAGGTGGACTTAAAGCAAGCGCTACTACTAACCTAACCGATGCTATGTACCCCAGCTGGGAATCGAACCTGGCACCTCCAAGTCCGAGATCGATGATGATGAGTGGCAAAGCGCCACTTGACTTGATGACTTGATTTCAATGATGACCTGTGCCCAGCAGTGGGACAGTAATAAGCTATTTACTTACTTACTGATCTTACCACTAGACCACAGAGGCGAGAAATGATATCAATTTTCCATTTCAAATAATCGCGCCGTTCTCTCCCCACGTATCAAGTATGTAAACTGAATATCTTTTCATAACCCAGCTTGTAACATATTGGAAACATATTTTCATATATTTACTGTATTGTCAGTAGCAGCAAATGGGTGTAACGCTTTTCCGAGTTCGAATCTTATTGCGAAGAACATAAGGTAAGTAAATCGCCAATAGTGTTTTTATATTTTTGCAAGCGACTGTACTCGAGTAGTCCTTTTTTTATTGGCACACCCACACCCACGCATTTACGACGTCAGATAGGCGAGCCTATTTCCATACAATAGGGTACTTTTTGCATTAAAAACTGTCTTGAACATATTTTTATAGGGGACATAGGGTTAAGGCACAGAATAAATAATAGTACCAGAAGGTGCACTCCGCAAAGTCATTTAAATAAATAGCGACTTTTGCTAAGACACAATAAAGTGCAATTCAGGTCGCACACTGCTCCCTTACCTACAGTTATATTCACCTAGAAGTTGCCTCTCTTTCTATCGCGTAGCTCTTATCTCTACTAACGACTTCAGGGTTGTCTTCTTTTAAATAACAATTAATCTGAATACCTACTTAATTTATTACAAGTTATTGTGTTTATAATGTGTACTGTACTTAAATGTGAACAAATTACGTTTTAAATAAACCTAGGCTAGGTACCTATGTAAGTACAGTCAACGCCACATCAGACTACCTATATGTTGACTTTGAGGCTGTCTTTATGCCGCCTTACCGTTGCGTTGCCGTTAAAAAACATATTTTCGTAGGTAGTTCAACTGTTGTTGTCAAGGTCAACATACATATATATGTATAGTATAAATACATATCATGTGCCGTCGATTGTACAACTACCAAAAACAGAAATAGGTACACCAACCAACCTGCCTATAAGTACTTATCAAAGCTAAACTTGATCTTGTAAAGAGAACTTGTAAGTAAGTAGGTACCTACATATCAAACTAGCTATAAGTACTATAATATTTAATTATCTATATAACTAAGTACCTAGGTACGTAAATATGCGGGAGGCATAAAGATAACAAAGTCAACTTTTGGTTTTGGTAGTCACGTAGGAACTAGCAGGAAGGTACCTATCCTAAAGTAAAGATACTAGATTGGTAGGTACCTACTTAGTTGTTTATTCTTAGGTACCTACTTGTCTTATTTAGTAATTTAGTAAACAGTTTCGTAAGTAGGTAAGTAAGTAGGTACCTACCAAATTATTATTTCAATAAGTAAATAGTTGGGTGAAGATTGTTTAGCAAATAAGACAAGTACCTAAGAATAAACGGACCACTAAATACATACCTACCTATAAGCACAGAATGAATAACTTCGAATCTTTCTGTTTATTTCGACAGCCTTCCACACAACAATTATTACTTTTGCGTTTCACCATTATTACGGAGCTTGTAGATTTACTGATATCAAAGAGGTAGTTATTTTTAAACAAATCGAAATTGCGATCCACTTCAAACTATGCCTGTGCGTGTGCTCGAAAGCGCGCTGGGGCCCTGACTGATTTACAACTTCAAGTTGTCGCGCGCTGTAGGTGCTTATCGCGGTAGGTATGACGGAGTGCAACATGCCTGGTTAAGGCACAAGTAACCAGTTATCGAAATGTTTTTCCTTTAACCCTTTCGGTTCGGCGTGGGGATGCAGTGCCAGGACTGAAATTAATTTTTCAAATTATCTGCATAATTTAAGTAAATATGGATTAAATATTTAATTTTAGAATGATAATGGGAATGATAGTACTTAATTAATTTTACAGCTCCGAAACGTTTGGGACGATGGGTCCCAATTGCTAAGTAAAAACTAAGCTTCAGTCTTGAATCAAAGTGTGACGGGTTGTATATTCCCATTGAAAGGGTTAATCTTAAAAACTGTTTAATTATGGGTTAGTAGGTAATTGGTTTTAGTCCTGAGCAACAATTGGGTATCTACAGACCACCTGCATCTTAGCTGTCATCTCGTAAATTTTCAATGAAAATCAATGAGGTACCGGGTTCGATCCTCGGTCGGATCAATTTAGAAATACCTGTTTTTCCAAATTGTTTCGGGTCTGGGTGTTTCCTATGTATAATAAGTATGTATTTAAGTATATTAAGTGCTAGTGGCCGCTCGCGGTTTCAACCGCGTGGTTACCGTTCCCGTGGGAATATCGGGATAAAAAGTATCCTATGTGTTAATACAGGTTATAAACTATCTGTATGCCGAATTTCATCCAAATCCATTCAGTAGTTTTTACGTGAAAGAGTAACAAACATCCAAACAAACTTTCGCGTTTATGATATTAATAGGATGTTTATCCGTTGTCTAGTTAACTATTTTTCGAGTTTCTTAAGGAAGCTTTTCTTGGGGCTAGACAATTGGAGTGAGTGTGGGGAACATTTTTTTTAATGTTATTTTTGGCACAGAAAACTGTGTTGAACACTGGCTTTAACGTGTCGAAGATTAGGGCCACTACTATGATCGTAAAACTGACTAAACTTTTTTGCGGAAAGATTAATGAAACCACATTTTACATATAAGTTAGACGTGCGTTTAACACTCCGTTCCCCTCCATCAAATATCCTAAAAGTTAAGAGATCTATCATAATTAGAGCAACTTTTTTATGACTAGTATCAAAGTGATTTTCCTTTAATTAGACACCTATATTGATAAAAGAGATGATGATATTGATATTTGATGGATGTTTTAAAACAAATTAATACGGAAATTTAATAAAAAAGAGCTTCGATTACGAAGTCGTCCTGAGCGTATAAAAGTATACCAGTCAGTGTGTAGATAAAGAAAGATTTTTAATTATACTTAACCCATTCCAAACCTTGTACGTACAAGTTAAGTCAAATAAAACGCTTTCTTTATTTTTAAATTATTTTTGAAGTCTGTTTGACAATTATGGGACTTGCCTCGTGGGACTGGAACCCACGTCCTTTCTTAATCCAAACTCAGCACTTCCGCTACCGAGACTCACCCGTATTCTAAGACGCCTCCAAACCACCTCGACTCTATCTTGACTGAGGAAGCCTTAAGGAAAGTTTCGAGGGTCCCTCCAAATCGGTATTCTAAGTCAATAAACAGCGGGTTTCTTGAGGTTGCTTCAATGAGGTTGAGTGGAGGAAGAGTCGAGCGTGAGTCGAGCAAAACGTCACAAATTACGTCATAACACATTTTGTTTTCTTGAATTTTGTAGGCTAGTATGGTAGACAAAGTGACATAACTGCGATATTTAAAAATAATATTTTAACCTTACATGAATGATAGGTCTCACTGCACTCGACTGCAGCGAGACCTATCATTCATCTAAGATTTTAATTTTGGCTTGCACCCGTACAATATCCAACTGACCCAGGAGCTTAAATTTAATGACCATAGGCCATTGCCTATGCCGTTGCCATTGCCGTTTGTTTGCGGACTGGGCTTCGAAGCGTTTGGAAGAGGGCCCCGATCTTGGCCGACAAATCATCTTTGCGACGAGGCGCATTTTCGGATGAATGGCTGTGTTAACAAACAAAATGCCGTATATAGGACAACATCAACCCACAGGAGGGTGCGGATTTTGGGCAGGCGGCGTCATTGGTCCGTACTTTTTCAAAAACGACGTTGGTGAGGCGATCACCGTCAACGGCGAGCGCTACAGATGATAACCAATTTCTTTTGGCCAAAATTGATCAATATGGACGTGGATGACATGTGGTGCCAGCAGGACGGCGCTACGTGTCACACAGCGAACACCACAATGGACATTCTGCATGAACGATTTGAGGGCATGGATATCTCTCGCGGTGGTGACGTGAATTGGCCACAAAGATCGTGCAATTTGACCCCGCTAGACTTTTTCTTGTGGGGTTTTCTGAAGTCGCAGGTCTATGCCAATAAACCGCAATCAACCGATGCCCTCAAAGTTAACATAACCCAGGTCATCGCTCAAATTCAGCTGGATCTTTGCGGCAGAGAATATAAAATTGGACATCTCGGATCCTTGCCACCGTGAGAAGCCGCGGCAAAACATTTAAACGATATTGTATTCCATACATAATGGCATACATGGGCCTTTCAAATAAAAAAAGGATTTTGTTAATATCTCACACACAGCTTGTTTTATTACATTTCAACATCGACCCGTCCTTATTAAAAACCTTTTATAATCTATATACTGATAGAAATCCATTTCCTAATAGTTTATTAAATATTTATATTTAAGAAAGCACTTGAAAAGCCGTTTATAACGCTTGAGTTTTCCTTAAGGTAAGTCGCGAGGTACCTTGAGTTTGACACTTGCCCCCTCAAATTCTCCTCACCTCGACTGAGGAAATTTTACGAGTGGAGGAATTTTCTTTCCTCTATGAATACCGATTTACCTGAGGAAGGTTGAGTCGAGTGTGAGTCGAGTCGAGGAAACGTCTTAGAATACGGGTGTCATGGATGTCACTAAGATCACAGATCCTATTATTGTTGGTCTATTCTTTCTTTAATGACGCCAACGTTACTGCACAACAACGAGGGCAAATAGAACTTGACACCTTACGGTGTCTGAAATTGACGTTTTGTATGAAGATTTTTTATAAAATTATATTTCTCATACTAACGTTTTTTTAATTTTCTTAGCATCTATTTATGTTAACACTATACAAATGGTAGAGTAGTTTGTTTCACTAGCTAAATATAGCAGACATCAAAAAGAAAAAAAATCAAGACCCTTCAAAGCTACAATGAAACAAAGGTCAATTCCGCGAACAAAAAAAATCTATATTAAAAAAAAATTGGGCGATATAGACACAAAATGAATAACTATTGTTATTACTGAAGCCTAAGTAACATACCTAGTTCTAATTAAAGGTGTATATAATAATATTAACAACCGATGCTGACTTTTAGAAGTAATACACCTATTAATAAGTGGAAAAAAAACGTCAATTTCATAGGTAAGGAGTCAATATTAAAAACAACTTTAAAAACCGGATTGAACTAACTAAGTCTTATTTTAGAAGTTTCCATATAAGTGTAGCTCATTTTTTTTTAATTCCATACCGGTGAAAAGATTTGCTTTCATATGAAGATGCCAACTAAAAAGCACATGACACCCGGAATCTTCAATACCAATGTACTGGCCATCCTACTTCTAACGGAGCGACGACGCTGCTAACATTATCTTCATTGCATCAAACACCCGATCCGATCCGAACCCTTCGGAGACTCTGGGAGGGCACGGGGACGCGCACTTTTAAGTGTGCGATGCCGTATCCCTCTAGAAATCCTCCGAAGGTGATTCGTTTCAACACGGCTTGAGGTACCCTTTACGTACCTCGCCGCCCCTAAAACAAGCCCGGTGAAGCTGAAAATGCCCCTCGGCAATCAGCAGTCTCTCTCCAAAAAAAAAAAAATTGCATCAAACATCTAAAACGCGAAAGTTTGTAAGTATGGATGGATGTTTGTTACTCTTTCACGTAAAAACTAATGGATTTGGATGAAATTCGGCATACAGATAGTTTATAACCGGCAATAACACATAGAATACTTTTTATCCAGATGCTCCCACGGGAACGGAAACCACGCGGGTGAAACCGCGAGCGGCCGCTGTACTTAGATAAAGTAAGGGCCTATCTAAAGAGTAAGACTAACTCTGTGCTCCCGCTAGGAATTGAACACAGGACCACTGTGCTCAGACCGCTGGTATACATATTTTTACAATATTTATATTTTTGTTTTTTTTTATATAGTAGGTTTGGCAAATGACTTTGCTCTGCCTGATGTTAAGCAGAGTCCAGAGTCCCATTTTCAGCTTCATCGGGCTTGTTTGGGGGGGGCGAGAAACTTAAAGGGTTCCTAAAGCCGTGTGAAACGAATCACCTTCGGAAGTTTTCTAGTGGGAACGGCATCACTCGTGCGTGTCCCCGTGCCCTACTAGATTCTCCGAAGGGTTCGGATCGGATCAGGGAGCGGAACAACCCGAGGGCGCCTCTAAAGGCTCGGACCTCGACACGGGTTGACTGGGTCGTGGTGGTGGAGAGAAGCGCCCAGGCACATGTCTGTACCTGGTACAGAGCGCGTGTGAACCAGTTCGTCGTACCCTTGTTCTACGAGTAAGGTGTCTTAGGCCTAAACTAGTGTGCATGTTTAGTGTATTCTATAACTGTGTAGTGGCATTTAGTGGATCAGGAACAACATTGTGCATCACTAGCCTTCTCCTCACCTTGCCGACCCGCAGTTGCTTTTTCAAACATCGTTTAAAGGATCCCATGTTGTAGTGAGGAAATACGGGGAATTATATTTTTTGGTGGTGACACAAAATGATTTTGTTCGCGACGGAATAGTTATAGTACCTACCTAAGTAAAATATTTATTTTCAATTCAATTCAAAATCATTTATTCAGTTTAGGCTACAAATAGCTCTTATGAACGTCATTATGCCATCGGTTCGTAAGTCTACTCTGGGCGGGAGATCTTGTACTGAGAAGAACCGGCAAGAAACTCAGCAAGTGTCCAGCTCTTTTCTCCCTTACAGCGTCAAAAATATTGGAAAATGCCCTATCATAAAAAGACACTTTCCATCACAAATAAAAACACAAAATATAAAGGACAATCAAACATATAAAAAAAAACAAAAGAGAAGATATAATAATATCTACATTTGCAAAACATCAGTTACCAGTTAAAATTTTCACAATGTCATACAGCACTAAAAAAGGTCAAAAATTGTCTAAGAAAAAAACAAAAAAGAAAACAAAATTAAACTAGTCATAGTCATAGTCATAGGTATTTATTGCATCATGTTGTACAAAGATTTTCTAAAAACAGTATTAAGTCCCAAACATGGCCCTGCAAGGGCATTGCAACAATAAACATAATTAATTATTTAATTTAAACTTAATCTTAATTAACACGAATTCTTGAGATCGTAATATACTTAAATAACTTAACTATTAAAAAACTCTAGTAAACTATAAAAACAATTCTCTGCTAAATATTTCTTTAACTTGACATAAAACTCTCTATCTTTAGAAATATTTTTAATTGCAGTAGGTATTTTATTAAATATTTTAATTGACATGTGATGAGTGGATGAGCTAACCATATGGAGTTTAGTGAAGGGAAGAGCCAGTCTATTTTTGTGTCTTAGATTTCTTGGTTGTGAATACTGATCTTTTGCCTGTGAATATGAATTTTTATTCTTTCTTACAAATTTACATAATTCAAATATATATAGTGAAGTTAGTGTGAGAATATTTAGTTTAACAAAATGTGATCTACAGCTTTCCGTATCTTTTATATTGACTAAAATTCTAATACATTTTTTTTGTAGTATAAAAAGTTTGTTTACATCTGGGCTGTTTCCCCATAATATTATTCCATAATTTAACCAAGCATTAGCATAAGCGTAGTAGGCACATGTGGCTGTTTTCAAGTCAGTACATTTTTTCAATTCGTAAAGTGCATAAATAAATTTAGAAAGCTTAGAAGTAATTTTTTGTATGTGTGGTTTCCAATTTATATCTGAATCTATTTCTATTCCTAATAGAGTACATGTCGTTACAAAATCCAATTTATTATTATTGATCAAAATATTAGTTACTAACGGACATTTCTGTCTTGGTTTAAACTGCATCAATTTAGTTTTAGGTATATTAAGTTCCAAATTGTGGTCTTTTAGCCATTGTATCAATTGATCCAGAGTGTTATAAAGTTGACGTTGAAGGTCTTGACTATTTGTACTTGGAAATACTACTGATATATCGTCGGCGTAAAGTATGCATTTTTCATTTATACATTTTACTATATCATTTATATAAATAATGAATAAAATACATCCCAGTATACTTCCCTGAGGGATTGAGCATTCTACACTCAGTGTTTGCGATCTTATGTTGTTAAGGGTGTTACTATTAAAATCGTAATAATCCACTTGTACAAATTGTTGTCTATTTTGTAGATATGATGCAAACCAATAATACGCTGTTCCGCGCACACCTATTCCATACAGTTTTCTGAGGAGTATTTTATGCGAGACGCGATCGTAGGCTTTACTCATATCCAACATCATTCCTACGGCGTATTTTTTTGTATCAATTATTTTCAATATTTCGTTAACATATTCATATACTGCTGTGGTAGTTGACCGATGTTTTCGGAAGCCGTTTTGGCTTTCATTAAATATACCATATTTTTCACAAAAAGTACTAAGGCGTACAGCCATAGCTGATTCAAATATTTTAGAAAATGTTGATAATAGAGCTATAGGTCGAAATTGTTGTGGTTCATTTGCATCCCTTTTTTTAGGCACTGGTTTGATTACAGTTGTTTTCAATAATTCGGGGAATGTTGCTTCTACAAAAGACTGGTTAATTAGGTAAGTTAAGGGTATAACTAGCTCATCTATACATTGTTTGATTAATGTCGGCGGGAATTCATCATTACCGTAACTTGATTTATTTTTTAATGATCTTATAATATTGCTAACTTCGCGTATATTCACCGGATTGAGAAACATGGAGTTATCTATTGATGCAAGAACAGGGTGGCCTTCGGGATCCTCGTTGTTATTCTCGTTGGAACCTACTGATACAAAGTATTTGTTAAGAATGTTTGCCACAAGGAGAGGATCCTTAACGCTATCACCATTAATCTTTAAATCGATATCTTTATGAATTTTTTTATTAGTTTTATTTGTACGTTCCTTAATAATTTGCCAAGTAGTTTTTATTACACTTTTTGATGTTCTTATATTGTTAATATATTGCATTTTTTTGGATAAGTTTACTGTATTTTTTAGCATTTTTACATATTGTTTATAGTATTCATTTAATACATTACTATTTGTTTGTGACTTTAATATTTTTAGAATGCGTTTATTTTTACATGATACTTTTATGCCCTTAGTTAACCAAGGTTTCATTTTATTTTTTATTAATATTTTTTTCTTTGGAATATATAAATTAAGTAAATTTGTCATTTGGTTATGGAATGCATTATAGTTTTCATTTGTATTTTTATCGGATAAAATTATACTCTGCCAATTAATCGTTTGCAATTTTTCTCTAAATAATGTTATACTGCGCGTGTTAAACTTTCTTTTATATATAAAATGTGATTGCTTTTTATTTAATGCTACTTTACTAATTGAAATCGAAACGCCTTTGTGGTCTGAGAAACCGTACTCTTTAATATTTACAATTGAACTAGTTTTATCAAAATTGGTAAAAATAACATCTAAGCACGTAGAGCTAGTAGAGGTAATTCTAGTAGCCTCCTTAACATTTTGATAAAAATTGTAACTCTTAAACAAATTAATCATATCTTTGGTTTGTGTTGATTTACTTAAAAAATCTACATTTAAATCTCCTCCAAGGATTATGCTTTTCTTATAATATTTAGTTGCCAATAATTTTAATAATTTTTGTAGCTGTGTATTAAACATTGTTACTTCCCTGGTATTGTCTGGCCAATAGATAACAATTATTATAACATTCAAAGAAGGTATTTCCACAGCACATACTTCCATAATATACTCCACTGACAAAAGCTTAATGTCTTCGAGTTCTATGAAGTCGATATCTTCTCTAAGGAACACACACACACCGCCACCTTCACGTGTCGACCGGCAGAACGCGCCTGCAAGAGTGTAGCCCTCCAGGAAAAGCAGATCAGACTTCACTGTAGTGATCCATGTTTCGGTGAAGCAAAGAGCACCCAGATCTAATTCTTCGGTCAGAGCCTCAATCAAGTGGAGTTTGTTTTTAAGGCTTCTAATATTCTGGTATAAAAAGGTAATATTATTATTGACGAAAGGAATGCGTTGCTATTCCTCCTTGAGCAGCTTGTGACAATGCAAGGTGATCCGCCCCGGTGATGGCTGCTTTTCCTAATCCCGCGCTCTGTCGGCTTTCGTTTTTCTGATATGTAATACCTATCTGGAACCTAGAGTCTCTTCGAGAGTTTTGGTTAGACTTTCGGAAGTTTTCTCGTTCGTGTTGCCTTTGCTTTAAGCTTTTCTCATCTAAGAACGCCGATATCCAGAGTCCAGTATTTTTAAAATATTTAACGCATCCGAGAAGATATTTCGTAACTCTTTTACTGAGCAGCTCAATTTTCAGGGGCCTCCGGTTCCCATGTTTTCCTATGCGACTCAATTCTTCAATGTGTCCAGAAAGGTCTGTACCAGTAAGATCATAAAACACGTTAATGACTCGGTCATGTAGTTCATAATCAGATTCGTATCTAGATTCTCTTAGCCCATAGAGAACTAAGGTTTTATTCTGAGTGATTGTTTTAGCTTCAGCAGTAACACTTGCATATGTGGTTGGGTTGTATTGGGAATTATCAATAAGGGTCTTGTTTATTTCCGTTTGCTTTAATTCCTGTCTTAGTTTAATATTTTCCTTTTCTAAGTCATTGATACGTTTGGTGTTGTTTTCTCCTATCGTATGGAGCGATTTTACTTCTGTTTCAAAAGCTGTATGCTGACTGGTTATTTTGAGTATACATGTTTGCAGTAATTTTATAGTCTCTGATAATTCACGGTCTCTGGATTCCTGCTTTTCAGATTGCGCCGATAACTGCGCTCGCAGTTCACGCAACTCTATCAGAAGGGCGGCCTCCGTGTTTATAGTAGAATGTATTATCGTGTCTCCACTGGGGGGCGTATCGTCGAGGAGTAAAGAGTCCTCATTAGTTGACTTCTTAGAAGTTTTACGCCTTAACGTTATGTTTGTTTCAGAATTACACTGTTCTCTGACTGGGGTGTTAGTGTTATCGTGTTTTGGTTGATTCGATTTACATTGTGGGCATTTCCAAGTCTTTTTACTTTCTATAGTCATCAGATAGTATATTTTTTCAGATACGTTTACACAAATTAAATCATAATTTTCTTTGCATAACGAGCATGATAAAAATTGCCTATTTGGAATTTCTTCTAAGCATGCTGCACAGGTTTTTGCCATCTTTTAGATTTTAAGGTTTAAATAATAAAAAGCAAATAAATATCTCTAAAATAAATGTTTTCAATATTAAATAATGGTTGCAATATTTTTCTTCAACACAAAACACCCATTTAATGTGTTTGATCGTCCAGCGCCATCTTACGGCTAGTGAGAGAAATTGTCACTCTGTGATTCTTACTGTGCGGTTAACCGAGTGCTCGGTGACGCGTGCTGTTATAATCAGCGATGTTCACAGTAGTTCCGTGCGCAGTTGGTAGATGTCGTCTTGTGCGTTGCTTTTTATCGATCGCACGATGAGTGTCAATAGCTGATGGGGTCAAAGTCCAATTTTCGCACTCGAACCAAAACGATCGATCGTTATTTGACTAACTAACTATAGTTAATAATAATAAAAATAATAGTATGCAAGGGCAGACCAGCCTCCACAGGCGGCACCCGTTCACGAGTATGACATATGAATCAGCCATCGCTTCACTCAACCATGTCTTAGGGAATGTAACGACCCGACGCACACGCCACCACCGCAGAGACACTAAAGAGAGCATGACACACTCAAGATACTCTAAATAAAAACCTAATGAAAAGTTTAACGTAACATAAATATTATTTGTAAACTGTAGGACATTGCTGATAAAGGCTATCATATCAGCGTTATTTATTATTTATTTTTTTATTTATTTATTTATTTATTTCACAACCATAATTCACAATGTATGTACTTATAAATAGATACACAGGATAATTATGGACCCCGCAGGGGCACGAAAATTAAGTAGAAGAGAGGAAGCGCTTTTAGTTATTATAATAGAGTATTAAATATATATATACAATAATTTACTTTAACTTATCATTAAGATATTCATCTATATCATAATAGCTTTTAGAAGTTAATAGTTTCTTTACTTTACTTATTGTCGTTTTTTTCTTCTATCCATTCCTTTGGAGCTTATTATATATTTTTATTGATTGAATAAATGTGTTTGATGAGTTTATTTTAAGCCGGGTAGTTGGCAGTATTAATTTATTTTTATTTCGTAATGAATATTTACTCTGTACTTCTTCACGTTTTGTGTAAAAGTGTTTGTATTTACGGACAAATTTTCATATCTCTAAAATATAAAGGCAAGACAATGTGAGTATTCTGTATTTCCGGAAATAGGGTCGAAATAGGGTAGAGGGGAAATAGGAGCACCATTGCACAGTCGTAGGTATGTTTGTTTGTTAGAGTTGCGGTCTTGCAAGTTTAGCAACCTCCGCAACGCTGGATCATAAGATGGGTGATTGTGGCTCATCTTGGTATGGCCACCATCACCGACTCTAATGAAGACTCTATGTGATTTTATAGATAGTATGTTGATAGGTTGATAGTATGTTGAAGTATGTCGCCAAATATCAGTTTGTCTGTCTACCGTTCAAAAGTTTTAAGGGGTCTTTGTGGCCATGCCAGGGTGAGCCACACGATGGGTGATCAAATAAAATCTCTCGAGCCTCTCCATGCTCGTAAGGCCCTTTAACCTTTTTACCGCCAATAACTTCTATAGAAGTTCGAGATTTTCGTGCCGCCCACGCCAGCACTTCTATAGAAGTTCTTCTTTGCACCTACTTTATTAACCTTTTCACCGCCCAACTATCCTGCACGCGATGTCCCGCTGTACGCCAACGTATAAATGTATTTTAATAAAGTAGGTACAAAGAAGAACTTCTATAGAAGTGCTGGCGTGGACGGCACGAAAATCTCGAACTTCTATAGAAGTTATTGGCGGTAAAAAGGTTAATATACATTTATACGTTGGCGTACAGCGGGCGTGCGTTACCCCAGCGGAATGTTGTCGAATTTCTTGGATTCTTGATATATAATAATTAGTGCTCATCCATCTCGTGTAATTGTGCGCGGAATCTTAAATTTGTGCGTCCAGTAGTTTTTGAGATATTCGCGAAAAACAGATGCCGCTGGGGTTACGTTACCCCAGCGGCACATTTAAATTTTCCTGTGGGCTTATCAAAAAAAAAAATACCCAGGAAGATAGATCTTGAGGCGCTGTAAATGTGCGTGTTAGTCTTAAATTTGTGCGTCTTCGATTCCGAAGTTATTCAAGATACCGCTGGGGTAACTTTTGGGTGGTTGGTGTATCTCGCGAACGGTGAGGCGCACAAGTATGATTTTTTTTACACACAATGTAATAAATTTGTGCGTAATTTCAGCAAAAGCAGAATTTGAAAAAAATGCACCGTATGAAGATATATTTATTTTGAAGAAAAAGGATAATCGGTCCTAGCTCCCTAAATACTAACCCTAGAGACTAATTTCTGATGGTGATTCGTACCTTATAATACCCTACAACGTCTATTAAAATCTTAAAAGCTTACTGCAAGTCGTTAATAAGTTAGGCACTTTAAATGTCACTGGCCCGTGAGGTTCTTTTGGTCGTCGCTTACATGAGTTTGGTATGGACCAGCAAATCACTTATTAAGCAAATAATTAGTGCCTTCATTCATCTAGCCATTTGAAAATTTTCAGCCCAATCCACTTATTATTTAAAGATTTATAGTAAAAATAGTAAATGTATAGTAAAAAAAATCATACTTGTGCGCCTTACCGTTCGCGAGATACAGCATAATAATAATCCGAATAACTTCGGAATTATAAGACGCACAAATTTAAGACTAACACGCACATTTACAGCGCCCCAAGATCTATCTTCCTGGGTACTTCTTTTTTTGATAAGTCCACAGAAAAGAAAATGTGCCGCTGGGGTAACGTTACCCCAGCGGCATCTGTTTTTTGCGAATATCTCAAAAACTACTGGACGCACAAATTTAAGATTTCGCGCACAATTACACGAGATGGAGCACTAATTATTCTATATCAAGTATCTAAGAAATTCGACAACATTCCGCTGGGGTAACGCACCCGTACAGCGGGACATCGCGTGCAGGATAGTTGGGCGGTGAAAAGGTTAACCTATAGAAGTGCTGGCGTGGGCGGCACGAAAATCTCGAACTTCTATAGAAGTTGTTGGCGGTAAAAAGGTTAATCCTTTTAAGCCTTTGGGTTTGTCTGTTGTAGTAAGATGGGATGGCGTTCATTGAAACCTACCACCCCGCATTAAACCAGCAGGTTAGGTTATGGCCCGATCTACCCATGTCACATGTGGATTGTTCATAAGCGTTTCGTCCACCAGGATCCCTTAGCCTAATCCCCCAGGGGGCCCTCGTGAACTCCTGTGACATACTAAATTCTACGAAGGGTTCGGATCGGATCGGAGGGGGGATACGGAGAACGGGCCACAAACCACCACACGGGCCCAATACGGATTGGTGGTTGTTAAAGACTGCTAATGCAGCCAAGACCAATCTTTGATTACGAGAATAATGGAAGGTGGAAAATGAGAGTATTGTTCAATGATGTGAAAATAAAACAATTACTAGATTTCTTACAAGTATATTTTTACATTTCAAATTATACAGGCGGTTACATAAAAATAAATAGGGTTCCATATGATTTACATAGTCAATGCGATGTACAAACGAAATATTAGAACTTATCTACATGCTTACAACAATCCTCTTACAATCGCGACCATTTTAATCGGTTCCATTTTATTATAGTGAAGTTTCATCAACTTGTCGACACATAAAACAGTCATGTAGTAAAAAAAACCGGTCAATATATATTTCATAATTTCTCAACAGCATCAACCATAGACTACAAAAATGTATTTGAAATATGTAGCAAGCTTATTCGTTTATCAAGCTTGGATGCAACACGCAAGCACCACCCTTCTCCTCCAAAATAAATATATGCAGAATGAGCAATAAATACAAGCAAATGTGCACACCAAACCGATACTTCACGTGTTTAACAAGCGACGCACCGCTAAACAATTAATCTAATACGGAGCGGTTGCGCTCCGTACCATAAGAAAAACTGTTTTTCTTCCTTCCAATTAAAACTACAAATTATTTTAAAAAAATGAACTAGCATATTGAAGTGTGTGTTAAGACTAATCTACTAAGAAAATTTAGATGCTTAAATCGGTCTGGTTTGCCTGTAAAATGCAAATTTATGTTTTAAAAGAGGTTACTTTGGTATTTTTTCTCTGTTATAAAAGTTAACAAATCGTGTTTCTGCAACTAGCCAAATGGAGTCAATTAAATGAAAAATCATCTCATCAAATATCACTTTCATATGTTTTGTAATTGTTGGGAAAAATCAAGATCCCGCCACGTAAAATTCCAATGCGTGGCAAAGGTGCAAAGGCCACATCCTCGACGCCTACGGTAAGCGGAGCAGAAGCGGTAGCGGGGCGGGTAGCGGGGCGGGTAGCGGTGACGCTCTACGCATACATTGACAAGGGCCCGCGACAGTGGGAGCGGCGCGACATGAGAGCGGTATCTGATGCTTGTTAATAGGTTCAGGTCAAAAGTCTATGAGAGCTATAGCTTCCCTATAAGGAAAGAATTACGAATCTGAGTTCGACTTTCGACGCTCCTCGATTTGTTTTGCACGTTTGCTTGCATATTATTGCTATTTCTGCAAATGCATATATTAGGTCCTTACCTATGAAATTGACGTTTTGTATGAAGATTTTTTATAACATGTTATTTTTCATACTAACGTTTTTTTAATTTTCTTAGCATCTTATTCTGTTAACACTATAAAAATTGTAGAGTAGTGTGTTTGTCACACTAGCTAAATATAGCATAAAAAAGAAAAAAAATCAAGTCCCTTCAAAGCTACAATGAAACGAAAAGACAATTCCGCGAACATAAAAAGTAGTCAATTTAAAAAAATTATTGGGCGATAAAGACACAAAATTAATAATCATTGTTATTACTGGAGCCTAAGTAACATAATCCTAATTATAGGTGTATAATAATATTAACAACCAATATTGGCTTTTAGAACTTTTGAACCTTTTAATAAGTGAGAAAAAAAACGTCAATTTCATAGGTAAGGACCTAATATTAGCGGGCGGGAGGGCGGTGCTTGCATGCTGCATCCATGCTTGGTAAAAGAATAAGTAAGCGAATTAACACTGCATATTTGTATGTTATGTATTTTCGCAAAGTAACGCCTGTGGGTGGCATATCGCTAATAGAATAGAAATGGAATATAATGATTATCGTATGGGATTGACTTAAGCCAACGGTACGTATAAATTACGTTTGGTTGGCTTATCTCAATCTCCAACGCTTATCATTATTCCATTTCTCTTCTACTAATAGCGATATGCCACTTGTGTAGGCCCTCAAATTTAATTAACCTTTTCACCGCCCAACTATCCTGCACGCGATGTCCCGCTGTACGCCAACGTATAAATGTATTTTAATAAAGTAGGTACAAAGAAGAACTTCTATAGAAGTGCTGGCGTGGACGGCACGAAAATCTCGAACTTCTATAGAAGTTGTTGGCGGTAAAAAGGTTAATTAACCAATTAGCTACGGTAAAACTCAATAATGGTACACAAGATTCAATACAAAAAAAACAACCTATTTGCATCGACAATTAGTACTTTAAACTGGGATGACTTTAGAAATCTAGGGTAACATTCACAACCGCTTTTGATCTTTCAATTTGATCTTTCAAATGTATGTCTAGGTCAAGATCTCAGAGCTAGACAGACTAGGGACACCGCCAATAGCAGCTACTTATGAATCTGGAGCTACTTTGAATGTAACCCTTGATACTAAAGTCACCCAGTCTTAAAGTACAAATTTCGTGTTTATTTCATAAAATTATATTTGTTCAGAGTTTGTTCATAAACGGTATTTTAATAGATATCATTTATTAGCAACAATAAAAACTGTGAAACTATAAAATGACATTCCGTGGAAACATCTTCAAAACAGTATCCTTTTATTCCAAAACGAGGACTTACTTTGACGAAGATTTAACTGATGCCTCGTTTAAACTAATATCGAAGAGAAAACAGAGCACCACTCTGCTTCTCAAGCTATAAAAAAATGGGACCCCTCAGTTCAGATCAGCCTATCCGAGACCAGAAAACTTCAGGCTCTTCGCTCTTAAAGATATTGTCAAACTTATAGCGATTGCCAGGTTCCTCAATCAAAAGATGGCGTTGCACAAAAGATCTCAATGAATCTGGCACATACGGGAAAATTCGGCAGACCCCACTAAGACAAGACAACTTTTATGTTAAACCAAAACATGCACTAAGGCTAAATCTGATTTAAATATGAAAAACTTTTTAACTAGACAACACTTGTTTATAAATAAAAAAGAGATAATTTCAGTCTACGTTTTGGAATAGCAGAAATCGTGTTTATTGCAAGAAACTAAATGTATTATTGTTGCTTTATAAGTGGCATTGTTACAAGTCTATAAAGAACTATATTTTCACTGGAACATAGAGTAAAAAAAACACTTGTAAACAGGTATTAGCTACAATAGCTATTAACAAAATAATTATAACTAAGTTGTTGTGATGGTAAATGATAACATTGTGTTGTGCTCTGTGCCGTCTTACATTTATAATTGTTAGTTGTTACAAATTATTCACTTCTACGCGATCTATGCTACAAAAGAAAACGTTAACTCTCCAACTAAAGTAAATCTAAAGATATAACACTGAAACTAAAAGCGATCTAACAATATGACGATAGAAAAAAACATAGAAAAAAACTAAGATATAAGTGTAATCTCATAAAATACTATTGTATAACAGTCGTCAATGAAAAAAGAAACATTACATAATGGATAATTTAAGATACGTAGAAACCTAATACCAATAATGAGATAAGCATAAGCAACTTTATATCGCCTTATAATATTATAACGCTTTAAATTTTAAGAGTCACGCAATATAAAAATAAATAAATATAACGCTTGCTTTAACTGTATGGAAAAGAAGAAATATAATAAGTTGACGTTGCAACTCATTAAAAAAATATAATTTAGTTCCCGAAGTTACTAATAGATGTGTACGTTTCCGAATCGCGGCGTCCATGTTTCTGAATTATGTACATATAACGAAATGGTTTTTCAAAGCAACTTATGGCTTGGTCAAACAGCAAACATGGTGGAGGCCGACCATAACCCTTTACATCTACATCTAAATAAATTTTGAGTCAGCTGCCATACAATAAAAAAAAATACACAACAACAAATAAACGTTACTTTAAATTGATATGAATCTTTGAAAAATGCATGTGTTGTGATGTAAATGCACAATTACAGATTAACTGGAAGGCGATATAAACGGTTTGCTTTTTCAAAACCACGTGGAATGCGTCATACCGGTAGGGAAGTATAAAAAAAATTGGCACATTAATGCACGTAAGGCGGTATAATAGGTAATTATTATTTTTTAAGGTTAAATATCGTTACTAAAGACCTGGCAACATTTTTATACCTTACAAGCTATAGCAACACTTTCTTTCAGGCATACATACAACATGGAACATTTATTATTAAAAACTAGCATCCGTATGACTCGTATCATTTATATATGGGCTTAATTTACTAACGTCGAGTGGAATAAACCCATCGTACGGACATACTATACACGCACAAATACAGTCAACGGCAACAAGCGTAACACTAGTCTAACAAATATGACACTTATTGACGTTCAAATAAGAACGTAAGTGCTACGCTCGGTGTGTATAAGGTGTGATGCAAAATCCCAGCCAACTACCAACAAAACGTTGACATTCAAACGGGCACGAATGAAAGGTTAAGTAAAAATTTGTTAAGCAAGAAAAAGGTAGTATAGTATTGAGTTTTTTTAAAGTAAATAATTTATACTTACGCGTACAGTTAAGTAAACAATTTTAACACTTATAGCAATGTAGTAAGAGTCAAAAGTGATGACATATCTGCGCTCGTGACTGATGTACCCGATTGCCCGGCTTCGAAGCTCTCGCACAGTCACTTGTAAGCATTAACTTGAGCATAATGAACGGCCAATATTTCTAAAAATAATTTGTTGACATCGCTTATTATCTTTTAAAATTATTTTTGTGATTTTTATATGACATTCATTTTTATTTGAAATTTTATTTAGTTATTGATTTCTTCATTTCAAAATAATGTAACACACGACGCACTTTGCTTTTAAACAAATTAATAAATGAATTCTATTAACTCTTCTTTATTAATGTCTCTATAGCCGAGTGGCAAAGCGCTCTTGCCCCGATACCCGAAGGTCCCGGGTTCAATTCCCAGTTAGGGCAAAGTATGTTTCGTATTTTTCGATACCCGCCAACCCGCATTTGGCAAGCGAGGTGATTATGTCTTTACCCATGAATTGTAGTGATGAATCAAAGTGATTTCAATGGTGAAGGGCTTTACCCAACAGTGGGACAGATTTAGATAGATAGATAGATGAATACTTTATTGCTCACACAAATAAAAACAAAAAACCGATACACAAAATCTTAAGGCGACGCACCGCTAAACAATTATTAAATTAACGCTCCGTGCGTTTGCGTCCCGTACCATAAGAAAAACTGTTTTTTTTTTCCTTGAAATTAAAACTACAAATTATTTTTTAAAAATGAACTAGCATATTAAAGAGTGTGTTAAGACTAATCTACTAAGAAAATTTAGATGCTTAAATCGGTCTGGTTTGCCTGTAAAATGCAAATTTATGTTTTAAAAGAGGTTACTTTGGTATTTTTTCTCTGTTATAAAAGTTAACAAATCGTGTTTCTGCAACTAGCCAAATGAAGTCAATTAAATGAAAAATCATCTCATCAAATATCACTTTCATATGTTTTGTAATTGTTGGGAAAAATCAAGATCCCGCCACGTAAAATTCCAATGCGTGGCAAAGGTACAAAGGCCACATCCTCGACGCCTACGGTAAGGGGAGCAGAAGCGGTAGCGGGGCGGGTAGCGGGGCGGATAGCGGTGACGCTCTACGCATACATTGACAAGGGCCCGCGACAGTGGGAGCGGCGCGACATGAGAGCGGTATCCTGATGCTTGTTAATAGGTTCAGGTCAAAAGTCTATGAGAGCTATAGCTTCCCTATAAGGAAAGAATTACGAATCTGAGTTCGACTTTCGACGCTCCTCGATTTGTTTTGCACGTTTGCTTGCATATTATTGCTATTTCTGCAAATGCATATATTAGGTCCTTACCTATGAAATTGACGTTTTGTATGAAGATTTTTTATAACATGTTATTTTTCATACTAACGTTTTTTTAATTTTCTTAGCATCTAATTCTGTTAACACTATAAAAATTGTAGAGTAGTGTGTTTGTCACACTAGCTAAATATAGCATAAAAAAGAAAAAAATCAAGTTTTAAAAGAGGTTACTTTGATATTTTTTTCTGTTATAAAAGTTGACAAATCGTGTTTCTGCAACTAGCAAAATGAAGTCAATTAAATGAGAAATCATGTCATCAAATATCATTTTCATAATTATGTTTTGTAATTGTTGGGAAAAATCAAAATCCCCGCCACGTAGATTTCCAATGCGTCGCCTTAAAGCTAGCATGGGCAAAGGTCAGTTTTAGGCTATTTACTTACTTTACTGCAAGTTATAGGGAAAAGTCTGATACTTTACTGTTTTTGAGTAAGAGCTTAATAATAAGAAGCGTCAATTTTCTTGGGACATATTTGTTTAATGCTTCAAAGAAAGTAAAATTCATTTTCCATAAACGCGTAGTCAGTATAACGAAAACGTAAACACATTTGTTGAATTTAAAAATGTAATGAAGCCAATCACTTCTAGTCGAAAGGTATTTCTCATATTACTTTTCATTCGTGCCCATTACCTTACGAAAAGGCATAAGATATTTAATAATTCTCAATCTACAAAGTTTCACGTTCTTCAATAGAGAATAGAAGGCAGTCCGTGCTACGAATTTATCCAATACATTTTGTGCATTCGCTCATACTAATCGCTTTGTGAAAATCACTCAATTCTAGAAAAGTCTTTGAGTTCTGTCAGCATATTGCTGGAAGTAGATCTACTGTAAGAATTGTCGTCCTTTAGATTTATGTGACTATAAATATCTTGAAAAAACTTATTTTTACTTAGTTATAAATATTATGTATTATGTAAAATATTACATTGGGTACATAACATATATATGTAAATCTGTTAATAAACTGACAGACGACAAAGATGTATACAAAATGTACAAAAAATCGAACCGCACGATCGATTAAGGATGACATTAATGGGGAGCAATAGTAATAAGT
The DNA here is from genome assembly GCA_947562085.1 of Eudonia lacustrata. Taxonomy (NCBI): domain Eukaryota; kingdom Metazoa; phylum Arthropoda; class Insecta; order Lepidoptera; family Crambidae; genus Eudonia; species Eudonia lacustrata. The sequence continues at coordinate 5,163,189 of OX387334.1, read as the reverse complement.
TGTGGCTACATTTATATTGTGTTAATTATAGGTTTGTTTTTTTACTATTCGGCCGGCGTAAACTATATGTTTGGTCTGTTGTTATAAGAGAGCTGAGATAGTTTTATTTACTGTACGATCGATTATTTCAAATTGGTTTATTTACTTATTTATTGTTAAACATGTTACAGTGTCACACAAGTTAGTTTCGCAAATCCATCGCTAGATAAACACGGCCAAAGCCAATGATAATGGATAGACTAAATGGAGCCATAACTTTACATTCCATGATTGCATGACATACCCTGATAACAATTTATTACTGACAATAGATGAATATGTGTATGGAATTTATCGACTTTTAAAGTTATTTACGTAGCGTTCCACAACTATATCATTCATTACGGAGGAAAAGTTCTTGAAATATTGAAATATACACACACACAGGTATTTAAATATAAATTCCTTCAAAGTCAAAGGTCCAAAGGTAAATTTTTTATTTGTTTTACATTAAAAAATAAGAGATAGACCTTTTGCTGAATATCATACATAATTATATTTTATAGTGTTCGCGTAAACTAGTTTAAAAAAAGTTTACTAAGGAACACCATTTATTTTTTATAAGTCATACGCAGAATATTTTGAATAGTTTAATTTATTTTCAGAATAATTTAGAGCTTTTTTAAGTCAATATGTTCCTTTTTCATTATTTCAAGTATATGCCGTGAAAAGTTACAGAAAAGCAAATATACAATTAGATAAATGTACCTAACAGTCACGAATAAAAATGTTAAAAAAAAACTGTGAACTTTGAGCCAAAGATAAGTCCTTAAATATAAATAGATACATGTTTTTTTTATAATACCACTGTATCTGTCTGTCTGTCAATATTACTGTTATAGACGAAAATAGAATTTATTTATTCCGATACTTTTTATCCCGAAACATGCTTCTTATGTACCAGCGACCCGGACCGGCTTCGCTTATGTTGTTTTGTGTAAGTAAACCACCCTCGAAAGACGCTCTATCTATTAGAAAAAAACCGCATCAAAATCCTTCCAGTGGTTCCTGAGACAAACAGACGCGTTCCGGGGACTTTTATAATATGTAAAGATTATGTTACTTTTTATTTGATATATAACCTTATGATATATGGTACAAGCAACATAAAAGCTTTAGAATATATACAAACCGATCACTACAATGCACTTTCAAATATATTGTTTTATCAAATGTGTACCTTAATAGTAAGATCATAAGGTTGATTTCATATTGCGCACGGATGCTTTTTAACGTTGCGAGTACCATAATATCACCGAAATATGTGTAACGTGTTATAAAGCTTATCTACAATACATAAACCTTTTATGTATGTATTGTTAACTATCCCGACAGACAGAGATCAGTGTAAACTTTTGAATATATGTTTTTACGAGTTACATAGGATTCCTTAGGCTTAAATACACTAGAACTGACATCCTAACCTCCCGCATTCTACAACCACAATAAACATCGCATCTTTGGTTACCAGCATACGACGACGGAACGTTTGCGCACTCAGCTATAATACCGAGCAATGTACTGAACAACATGATCATTTATAAGGAACCAGTTATAAAATTCAACTGGATATTAAACAGAATATTAATAGTCTTGAAACTTACGATATGAATCTATTTGGACTAAGGCAGATAAGCTACTCTTGATCTGAGAGCAATGTAATTGAGTACTCAAATAAAATTGAAGAATTTATAAACGAGACAATTCTATACTGTCCCGTGAGAGTTTTCTATGGCAGCCATTAAATACTGACATAGAAAACGTACGCGTACGTACGTAATAAAACTTTGAGACATTCTAGGTCAGCACGAAAAATGGTCCGTCGAGCCGGATAAAAATACAAATAGTATTAAAATTGAGAATATCTATCAGAATTACATTTATCTAAGTCTACAATGGCACTCTCGTCGCGCGCACAAACATTACTCGCCGTGAACCTTCACTTAATAAACTTTAAATTCCTTCTTCTTGATTAACCCTTTACCAGCACAGCATGTATTTTCGTTGATTTTCCAGCTTAAGGCATGGGAATAAAGTTCAAATCACGGTATCCAATATATAGACAGAGACCTATTAAGGGTCAAGCTCAGGACTCGACATAGGTTGAAAATAATCTAGTTAGTTTTGTTTACGGTTAAGCAATAGCGATGACATGTTTTATCACCGACATTCCCACCTTACCACATAAGGGACACACCAGAGCGACGGTAACAGGTGTTTGCTATATCATTTTATCTACCAAGATTACCTAAACGTTTTGTGAAAATCATTACTTGCTGAGCTGAGATTACTTCAATGCTGTCTGCATTTCAATCATTACAATCTCAATCAATAGACTCGGTCGCCGATAACTTGGCAGAGAACTCGTGCTCAAAATATTAAACGATTTGTAAAAACGTTTGAATGGTTAGCTATGTTAGTATAGGATAGCTAATCGAAGCATAAGTTCAATGCCAAACTATTATTCATGTGATACAAATCTTTAAAAAAGGGTAGACAATGTTTCATAAGAATTGTACCACACTTTGTCAAACATAACCCGTCTTTACTTAATTGACAAACCACTAATAAGCAGTCTTCACATTTATATAATAATTACAATACACTAAATTACATTATTACAATAAAAAATACTGGACCATAAACTTGATTTAATAGGAATTACAAATTACGTCTCGCACATTTTAAAATATAATTTTTATATCACTCAATAAGACGCATTTTGGTGGAGTGATAGCAGTTAATTATACTTTCAAATGTCGTCAAGACCTTTTATCCATCTATTCGACGGTACGATACATTACACATATCTTCATGTATATTTAAATTACAAAGAAAATGTCGTCACCGACATTCATAACGATATCCGTACTGTACCACAGACAAATACTTAGCTACGAAAAAAAATATTAAAATATAATCTATTTCTCGCGTGTCTATTCCGAACGCGTAAAGGTACTATTGCACTGGATCTATTACCGTTGTACGTATCATTAGCTAAATGGCTTTTTCTATACTAATATAATTTAAACAGATATTTAGTTTGCGACGATGGTACCACACAGTAAGACCTCACATAATTCCCACTTTGAGATTATAAATTTCACTGATATATCATTCTATCAATTACAGGGTATAAAGTTAATCAGTCAATTATAGAGTCTAATGAAATATTGCCCTATTTTCCGTGAAATATGAATACTTAAATAAAAGAAAAAATATTTATTTAATATATTTTGACTCTATAATTTCAATTAAATAATTATTAGGGAACATATGCTAAATATTTTTTTAGTGAGAATTTAGTGAGACAATCTAAACAGTACCTCAGTAAATCACCATAGCATGACGAAGCAAAATATTTAATGATTCCACCATCGAAAAAAATGCTAGAAAAATCCACATCTGCCGACGTATAACCGTAAATATTCATAATGCACACAACCACATCTTATTTCATAAGAGACGAAGCCTTACACCAAATAATTTATATTCATTCAGCTAAATTATTGTTTTTAATACATTTGAGCATTAATAGTTGCCACGAGATTAATAGAAACGAATTATATAATGAGAGTCTAAGAAATAATAAATGCTTTATAATATTGTACATATAGGTAGCAATTGTTTAAATATTGTTCTGTTTAACGCCCGCACGCTTTAAACGACATAATAATGCCGAAGAAGTATATCTTTTAGAATAACACATTACTTTGAATGTCGGTCTTAATATGTCAGTGAAATGTACATGTTGAGTATTAGATACAAACAGCCCGTAATCGTTGATATAAGTTGACGCATACGCCGTTAACCATTTAGAGGAGTTCTTAGCGAGCAATTGAAGTCACGTTTGCACTTTTGATATCAATGTACAATAATCATAGATATTATCAACCACCAAGTGTTCGCATGGACGTTGACAAATATAACAAAACAGTAGAAAGTCACTTTTAAAATTCTGTCTTGAAGCCCATGCGAGTATAGTAAGTTAAATGAGGGGAATATCATCCTTTATTCCTCCATCAACCGTCATCAATAATAACTTATCACCACCGTACGATGAAAGCTCACTAAAGACTAGGCTGTTCGGGCTAGATCGCTTTGCCTCCTCTAAATGAGAGAGGAAACAAAAAGTCAACCTTTTTTAGACGTCACATTTTCTTCACGATGCGTATGCGTAACAGTAAAGCTCAATAGTGACAGTAGTTAAACAGTGTTATGATCACATGCAACCATCGTTCAGTAGACGTAAATTGAGTATTAATTTAATGTATACAACCAGTGTATTACCGCGACACTTGATGCGACGAACTAGAGTACCTGAAACAACATATTGAATGATAAACACGATACGATATGCATAATAACGAATTTAGTACCTAGATTTATGGTACATGCTTCTTAGTATTTCTGGCTCAGAATCCATACGGAGTGGGTTAGAATATTGGTCATAAAAAAATTGTTGAACTAGCACATACAATTATCAAACTCGTGGCGTAGAACTCGTTAGCGTAAAAGAGGAATATTGTGAAGAAATGTTACTAACAATTGACAAACGTCATTTCATAGAACTTTTGACGTTGTCATGACTTATCGTTTACGATACGATTTTGACGTTTATGCTAGGCCACTGTAATAATTAGTAATAATTACAACTCATTTTTGTTAGTAACAATGGCACTTAGAACTATGTTAGTATCGATACATTTAATTATATTTATATTTATTTATATTTGAAAGCTATGCCACTTGATATGGCACAGCAACGCTTGACAAACGAGCAGTCTAGTCTGCTCGCAATCATGAACTGTAATGAGGCTGCTAATATTTATAAAATAAAGTTTTTTTGAAGAGAATCGTTTATTGATAGTAATTTGAGAAAAATTAAATGAGCGTTTGCGTAATAAAAACAACATTACCTGTGTCGATGCCTCAGCAGCGGGCCGTAAACCGCTAGTGCACAATACGCGGCCACTAGAGCGTTATGTGTGAGGCGGCTAGCCCCCGTCGCAGCGCGCGTGCGCCGCTAGAGCGCTGCACGTATAGAAGGAGGCGGCATCAAACTCTGTGAGGGTCGGTCTAGTAGCGACCATTCCCTGTATCAAGGCCCCAGTAGCGGGTCATAAGCTAGGAGGGCGGCATCATCGCTAGACTGACAAAAATCTTTCTGGGGCCGGTCTTGTAGCAACTATTACCTGTGTTGATGCTTCAGCAGCAGGCCTTAAGCCAAAAGAGAGGCGGCGTCGTCCCTCACCGGCCAAAACTGCGCTTGAGGGTCGATCAGGTTACAATCATTACCTCTGTCGATACCTTAGCAGCGGCCTATAAGCTAAGGAGGAGGCAACGTCCGTCGTCGCTCGCTGTGCTAAACTCTGTATGGGAATCAGTCAAACAACTAGAGTTACCTGTGTCGATGCCTCAGCAGCGGGCCGTAAGCCGCCAGCGCACAATACGCGGCTAACAGCGCGTTGTGCGTGTGCGGCGGTTGGCCCGCGTCGCAGCGCGCATGCGCCGCTAAAGCGCTGCACGTGTAGAGGGAGGCGGCGTCGTCGCTCGCCGGCCGGAACTCCGCGTGCGGATCGTTCGCGTCCGGGTCGCGAGCGCCGCCGCACGCCGCGCTTAGTGTGCAGAAACTCATTGCTTTCCAACCGCCGTATCTGTGTGAGTTAAGGCGCCTATTACATTTTGACCGTGATTTTTGCATATAATGCCCAATTTCGGCGTTCTTGTTCAGAGAAACTGAAACCCTTAGACAATCTTGACTTATTGTATGGTAGAGAATAGTTATTGGTGTAATTTGTAGCGGCCCCACTTTCTGCAATTTTCCCTTATCTATTTATATAAAGCCAAAATTCCGAAGCTAGTTTTCAATTAAATACGCTGACGGCAATTTTCAAGCTCATGGATTGAACCACTTACTAAGCAAACGAAATGAACAATATATAATAATATATCCTAAATAGTGGTTAAGTTCGTAGCGGCCTCGGAATTGCGAAATATGAATGGAATTTCTACAAAAAAATCCCATTCAAGGCCATAAAACGTTCAGAATTAGCTATAAATATCTCCTTACTCCGTTAATATTATTAAGTTAAATGTACACCAGAATTAGCTGTAAATATCTCTTTACTCCATTAATATTAATGAGACTTGGGGAGTAAGCTGGTGAATGAGTGACAAGAGCGTTACGAAAAGTGTCGTCGGGCGAGGCGAACGGAAGTTGAGAGGGAGATATAAGTTAGTGAAGATAGAAAGAAAGATAGTTACGTTTCGTAAATTACTGTAGAGGCAAGAGAGAGGTGCGAGCACACATTTTCTTTCTCTCTTTCTCTCATAGCTAGTTAATAATTTGTTTGTTTTGTTGTCATGGAAACTGTCAAAGCGGTACGAAATCCGCTGGGTCAGCTATAATTTTTGGCGCGAACCCTAGCATGTCTTAACTCACTCACACAATTGAATTGAAATATAGACTGGTAGAGAATGCCTCAGGCATTAAGTCTGCCATGTAATATATGTTGCAAAAGTTTTGAATAAATAAATAAATATTCTACGTTTAAAGTGAATAAAATTGTTAATTCATTTTAAAGGTATGGAGCTAAAGAAGTTTTACTTCAGTCGTGTGGTCTAAAGCACACTCGCGTTTCATGTTTATTTTAACTTTCTACACCCCCTTCTCCAAATGATGTTAAAAAACTATGCCAAATTTAACTTGTCCGAGCGCCCAATGTGCTTAAAAACGGTACAAAGCTTTTCTTTACGTGCTAATCCGTAATACAGTCACAATAGAATTTTAATTCAAAAATCAATCAAATGTATAGAAGATATGAAATAAATTAATGAATAATTAATTATTTTTTATCAAATTTTAATTCTAACATTAAAATGAACTTAACTAGAATCCCCTTCTATTATTCACATCAAATAGCTGTTTTGAAGGCAAATCAAAGATAAAAAAGCCTTCTTTTTCACTCTTATTACAACTACTTAAGGTTCAAGTTAAGGTAGCACCCATAGTGTCGTAAACAGTCACTGGGTTAATTAAAATTAATAATTATTGAATACATTATAAAACATAACACATTAAACCATAATATTTAGGAGTGAGTTTACAAGAATAAAATTTTTGTTTTAAGAGCGTTTACGCCGCACACTAGCGCCACTAATGAAAAAAAAACCATATCTAGTAATTAGAGATAGAAAATCAAATTATGCTCAACAAACTATTTGAATGAAGTAATTTAGCATTTTTACGTCACCTAATTAACACCTCACACGTTATGGTTTAGTTAAATAAGACGTTACGGCCACTTTTAACTATAACGCCGTATTTAACTAAACCATAACATGTCAGATGTTCATTAGGTGACGTAAAAATGCTAAATTACTTCATTCAAATAGTTTGTTGAGTATAGTTTGATTTTCTATCTCTAATTACTAGATATGTTTTTTTTTTCATTGGCGGCGCTAGCGAGCGGCGTAAACGCTCTTAACTTTACTACTACTTTACTTGCCTGAACAAAAGGGGTTTTAATCACGCTTGACATTTTTTTTCGATAAAATTTGATATATTTATCACTTACTTGTCAACAACGACGACAGGCCCATTCTTGTACTCCATCTGACACCCAGCGACGAACTCGATCAACGCGAACGAATCCTTATAAGGCTCTATCAGTCTATCTATCGCCGTCTCCCTCTCACCGTCGCTCTTCGCTTCTTTCACTGCCCTTATAAAATCGTTCGTATCCACATCACCGGCCGTATACTCTGTGGTATCACCGTCTAACCAGCCAGTACATTTAATGAATTTGACGCTTAACTGGTAATCATCTTGTAAGGAATGTACACTGACGTTTGTAACCTCAATAACACGATCAGAAGGTATGCTATCTGGTACTGAGTCGACTTTTTCGAAGTAGTAGCAAGGTCTCCGTAGTTCAGCCTCCTGCTCTACGGTTAGGGAGGGGGCTACGGGGGGAGGGGGAGGGGCTACGTCGGGGGGAGAACCAGCAGCTCGTGACCCCCAATCCGGGAACTTAAATTTCGTAGGGGAGCTCAACTTGAAATTTTTGAGAGACATTTTCGACGGCGACCTTGGTGATTTCGGTCCGTTCTTCTTGCTTTCTGATAAGGACGAGAATAGATCGCCGTTGGCTATCGACTTCCTCGCTGACAGATCTCTGTTACCGGTGCTGAGTCTTTCTAGTCGCAACTCGGTTCTGTCGAACCGGTAGGCTGGCTCGTTCTCAGTTATAGGAGACACGTTTTCCGGTATCAGTCGCTCGTCGTCGGCGCAGTCGCTGCTCTCTTGCCGCCGGTAACCGTTCGTGTCCGGTTCGACTGGTGAGTCCACCGGAGATTTCCGGTCCGCCTTCCTGTACGCCACGTACGTGTCCTTGGATACGAAGCTTGCCCTGAAGTTGGCGACGAACAGCTCCTTCTCCTCCTCCGTGGGCCAGAATATTTCGCATTCCTGTTAACGACAAAATCGACAAATTATTTTATATTACTGTTCATAGTGGATAGATCGAAATTAAATTTAATTTAATTTAAAAATATATATTATTGAGTTACAGCAATGTTAATGCGACTTGAAATATTCGAAGTGCTCATTGACAGAGTAAAGGCAGTTTTTAAATAGCCAATATTTTTAATTATTTTTGGGAATTCGTAACAGGTATCCGTAAATTGCCATTACAAATTACAAATTGCTCTTATACGTAACTTTTGTTCTACTAAAGTTTTATTAATTTAACAAGAGTTTCCCCATAGAACTATTGCATATCAAAGCCGAAGTAATAAGCAGATGTAATCGTGGTTGTGAAAAAAAATAGCTATGGAAGCTCCATAGCTATCTTTTCACAACCGATTTTTGTGAGACGTCATAGTGCATACGCAAAATATTACAATCTTTTGCGTGTTTATTTTTTGAACACAGTTTTCTGTTGGTCTCAAGCAGCCTTCACAGCGTCACTGGACTATAATAAGTGTGCACAATCGCGGCAAGTCATAAAAAATATATCTACATATGTAAAATCTGTTATTTGCTGTATATTTAGAACTCAAATACTGTTTTGTATAATATACTAGCTGACCCGGCGGACTTCGTACTGCTTTGACAGTTTCTATGACAACAAAACAAACAAATAGTTAAATATTTACGCGTGAAAAATCAATCAAACAAACAAAAAAATTAACTCAATTTAAAAAAAAAAACTTTCCCAATACCTTTGAGAATATGTGTACAAAATTTCATGATGATCGCTTGAGTAGTTTCTGCGTGTAAGCGTAACAAACAAACTCACATTCATATATTTTATAAAATTAGTAGGGATATGTAAAATCTGATATTTGCTGTATGTTTAGAACTTTAAATATTGTTTAGTATAATATATTTTTGAGAGCTGTGGATTTCGAATATTTAAGGTCACTGACCGGGTCGTTGGGGTCCGTGATCGTGAGCACCAGCTGCGCGGTGTGGTCCCATAGAAGTCGCCAAAGGTCAGGAGCGGCGGGCGGCCGGGGATGTTGAGCCACTGCGTACTCACGGAGACGACGGCGGCCGCATACCCACGACGCGTTCACGTATTCGCTACCTGTGTGGTGTAGGTACATACGGTATTTAACTTGTTTGCGTAATAAACGTAAAATCTGTAAGTAGTATGTTAAGAATCGACCACTGAATGGACGTCAGACATTTCGTCTCTTCGCATGAAAAGTGTACAATATCGAAAAAAAATTGCGATAACAAGTTTTTTTATACAGAATGCGAAGAATGAACAATGTGAAATGAAGAATAAGAATCCTTTTAACATTTCTGTATTAAGAGCGTTTACGCTGTTTTGCTCAAAAACTGTACTTTTCAAACCTCTTAATATCTATGAATATTTACTTTACAAATATGTTAATTACTTATATCATTAGGCGATCTTGTCATCAAAATAGTTTGTTGAAAACATTTTTAGATTTATGGATATTTTGGAATTTATAACAAGATAATTGAACAGAGGTTTTCATAATTTGACTTTCCGCGTCAACTTCGAAGCATAAAAATGTGTTTAAATTACTGACAAACCTAAGAACAAAAATTTTATTTCAATTTGAAAGATCTTCAGCAAAATAGTTTGTTGAAAACATTTTTAGATTTTGGTTACTAACAAAAACTATAAAAATCCAAACATTTTGAATTTTTAAAGAAATTATAGGTGATAAAATTAATGTTTTCTCTAATATACTTACTATATATATATGAGATAAAAGCTTTTTACTATAGAAAAAAGTGTTCTTTAAATTATGCGCAAAATTCTTTTTACTAAATTAGCTCTATAATTTTTCTATAAATATTTTAAAACTGCTCTAAAACTACTACAAAACTCTGCGTTCTATTAGTATCAAATCAGTCCGCCGCGAGGCCTCTGAGAGAGTGGTCACGTCGCTCGACGCTCTACCCGACGATTGTCGAACAATTGCCGTAACTTCGAAGATAGTTCAAATTTATAGCGCGATAAGCAAATCTTAGTACTTTAGTGAATAAATTATTTTATGTTACTTTTGATGAATTGCAACATTTTTAAATTGGACGACCTCCGTGGTCGTGTGGTTAGCACGCCGGGTCGGGCGTCGCGCCGTCTCCGAAGCCCCGGGTTCAATTCCCGGTCGGGTTAATTTAGAGAAGGACTGTTTTTCTAAATTTATTTCGGGTCTAGGTGTTTTTTCTATGTTTATGCATGCATGCATGTCTATGCATTTATCCATTATCTTACTATACTAACGAGTTTCTTAAGAATACTTATCTTGAGCTAGATAATTGGTGAGAGCATAAACAAATTAAAGAGGTTCGATCATTTTTGTATGGAACCTGACATACCTACATGTCCGCCATTTTGAAAAAAACGTGTTTTGGCGGCCAGTGATGAAATGCATGTCAATCGACAGAGTATGTGATTACAAACAAAAAGTGTTCTGTGATGAAACCTCTAAGTGATACGGTTTCTGAGATATTTGACTCCAAAAACAGAAAGTTAAGCAAAAAAAAAAACATTTTTTATTTAGTGAATCGTTTCATTCGGCTTCTAACCTCTGGTGTGAGTGCACGAATGGTTATTTTCCTCACGAGCAGTTTTTTGTTACGTTGTATTTATTGTTATTGTTATTTGCATTATCATGTCCACCGGTCCACCGGGATCACGGTGTTTGTTTTGTGAACTCAGTTCAGTACAGCCACCTGTATAGAGGGACGCCGTCCTAGGCCGCAGCTAAGAAGCTATGAGCTGACTGATATGTATAATGTATATGTATATATGTATGTTTTGTATTATATATGTCGGAGACATGGCGCTAGCATCGCTTAGAAACGACAAGTATAGTCTATACTTGAGTGTGGTCTGCGCAGCCTATGCTCTATGGTACGCGGAACGTCAACGTCAGTTGGCGCAACAACGGACTGGACACATTTGAACGGTAGCGGCCGGAGAGTACGCACGCGCAGAACTCACTTCGTTTCTAAAATCCATTTGCATCGGCCAACTATTTTTAAATAATTTAATTCTGATGTTAAAATAACATTAAATTGACTGTAAGGAATACGACTGCGTCTTTATTTTGAAGATCCAAGATTAACTGTGTTATCAACGAATCCGAGTTTGCTCGACTGTTCTACCTACAAACAACCTCGCCGCCGACATATACTTATTTTGTCATTCAAGGAAACCAAATAAATTAAAATAAAATATTTGTTTTTGGAGTCTAATATCTCAAAAACCGTATCACTTAGAGATTTCATCACGGAACACTTTTTGTCTGTAATCACTTACTCTGTCGATTGACATGCGTTTCATCACTGGCCGCCAAAACACGTATTTTTCAAAATGTCGGACATGTAAGTATGCCAAAGAGGTTAGATGCTCTTTTAAACTGGCCCACGGGATGGGTGGGAAATACCATCTATGTGTGTGTTTCTCTCTCCCCTCCTTTGCAAGACACGTAAAACCGTTGGTCCCAGTTTTTGTCACGACTGCTCCGCACCCGTGCCAGTGTGCGCTATGGGCTATGGCCCAATCTCCTCGACATATCCAGCATCATATCATATATCATAGCAGTGCGACTTTTGTAGACTAATTATTTATTTTGTTAATAAGTGTATTGCTTTTTTAATTTTTTAAAGTATCCTTAGCTATTATTATGGTTTTTAGAATCCTACTTATTAAAGTTTTTCTTCCAATGTATTACAAAGAAATGATTAATTGTATGGGCAGTCAAATAACTTGACCGAGTTTTGACAGCACCTATTTTATTGCTGCATGATGCGCTTTGTGCTTATGTGGCTCATATTTTCCAAGTAATTTTTATACAAAATTTATTTTAAAAGGAGATTAGCAAAATTGGGCTTGGTAATAGACAACATATTATTATTGATATATTCTAAAAAATCGGTCAATTTATTTGACTGCCCATACAATTAATCATTTTTTTGTAAAATATTGGAAGAAAAACTTAAATAAGAAGGATTCTTAAATGTTTCGTATCTCAAACCATCAACAAACTGTCAACTGTCAACGTCATGCAGGGAACAACAGGGACTCCATTTCCACTTAACATCAACATTTGCCGAGCTATGAATAAAATAAAATAAAATGTGTCGTCGTCAAATCAATTCGTCCAAAATAAATCGTTGAGGAACAGATAGGTATTGATTATAATTTTGTGATATAAGATTAATTACAACATTAATAAAAATACATACAATATAATATTATACTTAGGTACTTATTTCGTGTATCCGTAGTTTAGTCATCTGTTTACGCCCATAGTTAAAAATAAATAAACGAAGGGTGGCACTTGGCGAAGGTGGTTATTCGCGCAAGCGCCGTAGAAAGAGAGGGGGATACTACCTCTCCTACACCGCGCCGGCTGTCTACTCTCCATCCGTCTTACGATTTTACGTCTTACATTTTCGATCAGGTCACGTGTCTTGATGCGAATTAAACATTTTTTACCCATTACAAAAAAAGTGTACAACGCCGCTAAAAAAGATTTCACTTCAATAATTTCTAAGTATACCGAAAAACTAAATTCGAACGGATCAAAGTAGTGAGTTTGACTATAGTGAGCAGAACTAGCCTACTCTACGCACACACTCACGCGCGCTCACAGCCCGTTTCTGTGTGCGTGATATTTGGACTTAAAAACCTAAACTTAAGGTCTCGCGCTCGGCGTAAACGCTCTTAACTAAACGTAATTTTTACGACATTTTCATGCGAAAAAGCGGTTATTGTTCTATGGGTCTTCTTTTAGTGTCTATGTTGTATAGTTACAGTAAAATGATTTTATTTTGTGATAAAAAATATATGTTTTTATGTAAGAGGAAATCAATCACTGCGACCCATAGACGGGTTGTCCAGAATGTTAATATAATGTAGTCATTACGTTAGATGAAACCCAAATAGTTCCCCTTCCCCCGGATTGTTTTACATTTATATTTGTAACAAAAATGATATTTACGTGTAAGTATTTATACATGCATGTAATAGTATAAAACTATATTTTTAATTTTTTTACATGTAAGTTAAGAAAAAATAATGCTTAAAAAATTACCTTCGACTCCTGGTTTGGGTACAAGCATAACTCTAGCAGAGTCCGATGGTAGAATGCCTCCGGGGCGATTTTTCTCTACATTATGCGGTGCGCGTGCGCACACACTCGGCTCTACGCATGACCGTGTTATCAGCTAAAACAAAATAAACGTGGTAAATTATACAGTAGTTTGAACATGGAATGTTCAGGTTCACGCATTTTTCTATGATCAACAAGGTACATCAATAGCAACAACTATAATAATGTTTGTCAAACATTCGTCTATGGAAGGTTTTGAACAAACGCCACTAATCAACACAACAAAACTTAATTTACACAACAGTTTACCAAATTAAAGAAAGCTTAAAAACTTTAATGCGACTTTAACTTTTAAATCTAGCCTTGCTCGAATCATAAATGTTAAACAATACTCAATACTCAATACTCAATACTTTATTGCATTCCATAATGTTTACATAATAAGATGGTAGGTTTTTACAATGGATCAATTATGGACCCTGTCGGGCACAGCACAGCTTTAGTAGGAGAGAGGAAGAGAGATCATTATTATACAAAACAACAACAACACAAAACAAAACAACAACAAAATATACTCCGATGACATAAACAACACTAATGCTTAGAATAAATAAATTAAATAAATTATTATTAAAATTATTATTAAATTTATTTAATTATCCTTTTTAATTACAAAAAAGAAACAATAAAAAGTAACGTATAACAACAAGTTTTGAAGAATTGGATTGCTTGATTTAAAATAACTAAAGTGCAAAATCTTATGATGTACGATTTTTATACTTTGTGCAGCAATAAATAAATTATTTTTTATTAATTTAAAATAAATGGGGTAAACACATAGAACAAGAGATAAATGAATGATTATTACCAGAAACTGTTTCTCCAGTAGGTTGACAGGCGGCGGCCCTTGGTACGTGTGATGCCGGTTGGCCAGCGAACGCATTCGCTCAAGCAATGCGTAATTTTCAGCGCGGTTTATTCTGAAAATTAATTTAATGAGATGACTTACTTGTTGGTAACTATTGATGCAAGGACATTTTAATAAATAGATATAAATATAAATCTGATATTGTTGTCTAAAGTTTATGCGAACAGTACATATTTCAATACCCGCATACTTATTCAATAAGTTAGAGTTTACCCAACGACACATGAGAATAGCACCACGCCTCCTATGCCCACGACACAAAACGGCCGCCTTTCGTGGCAGCTTTCGCTATGCTGCCTCAAAGTGCTGGAACAATCTGCCACCGCCAATTCGAAACTGTAAAACTGCTAGCACATTCAAAGTAAGGTTGAAAGAGTATCTGTTGGAGTTACAGGTTTCCAGCGCTTAAGCGGTCGTGTTGTGTTGATATTGTTATTAATTAATTATTTTATGATTTATTCTTTTATTCATTTATATATTAGTGTTTATGTGTTATGTGTAGGTTATGGTGTGTATGTTGGCTGTATGTTATGTTTAATATTGTATACATCTGTCACTGTGTAAAATTTTGAAATTTATGTCTGGAGCTGCGCCTCCCTCCCTCTCATGCTGGTTCCACAGAATATCAGCGCCTTGGCACGTCAATGTCATGGCACAAGCTGAGTGGTGACCATTTCGATTGCATAATTATAAATTTAAAATGTCCATTATGTCAAGTTGTCATAGATGCTCCGAATAAATATTTTTCATTTCATTTCATTTCATTTCATTTCATTTCATTTCATTTCATTTAAAACACTTTATTTGGATCTACTTGCTATCTTTGAAATGAAACAACTTTTACGTTTCGAACCCTTTGCAGGGTTCGTGTCTCCCTGTGACCACGGACCCTGCAAAGGGTTCGAAACGTCAGGATAAACATTAAATAGGTAATATGTAAAATAAACGCGAGTAGATCCGTAAAAGTTGTTTCATTTCAATGTGTAGTGTTCGCGTAAACTTTAGAAACAATACTTGCTATCTATCCCGACAATTGAGACTCATAGCAGGGTCCGTTGTCGCATGACGACTGAGGTGTAGTACAATAATAACTCTTGCTACCCTCAAATTATTATAATCCGATGTCTTCAATTTCACGCAAATTTGACCTAGACCAGTACGTAAGCCCTGATTGTATTTAATTTCAATCTATCTGTCTTATAAAGAGTCTTTACGTTTGTAAGGTTTTAGAAACAACAAAGCACTCACCTTCTCATCTCCTCTTTCTCTTGCTCACTCATATTGTTATACGCCATCATCTTCTTACTGTACGTGTCGGTCGAGCGCGGCGCCAAATCGTACACACCTTCCGACGTCTCGTCACCATTCGTTAAGCCATCTTTAGTCTCTGACTCGTCTGTCGCGTCTCTAACCGAACACTGGGACTTACTCTGTTCGCTATTCAAATCGCAAGTCTTTATCGATACTTGACTCCCATTTTCTAGTACCTCCTCCTTCTCACTACTCTCCGCCAAATTGGACTTGATACTTGAACTTTCACCGTTCTCAATGCCATTCGTCAAATCGTTGACGCTCTTATTCTTATTAGAGTTAAGGTCTAAAACGGCTAACTCGTCATCCGAAATCGGTTCTAGCAGTTTGACTAAGTAGTCTCTGGCTTTGGGGAATTCAACTTCCGTGTTGCCAGATCGTACATGTTCTAGTAGAGCGTCGTGAACGAATACGTATTGCTCTTCGGTTTGCACGAGATGGTTGCGTTGCGTACGCGCACGGCATAGGAAGCCGAGAGGGGATAGTGTGCCCGTGAGTTTCAATTGGTTGAGTTGTGCGTCTAAAACTATGTATGTGCCGGTTCTGCCAACGCCCGCGCTGTAATGAAAGATTATATATTAAATTGGAAGTTACATATAATAGTCAATTACAATACATAATGTATTACATATTGTAATAGCAGTGAGTTTTTCATAAAATAAAAAATAAATAGAAGTGAAGTAACGCAATCCACACATTATTATAGCAAACTGTCGGCGAGCAGCATTCGGGAGCCAACGGCGATGCCGCCCGCCGGTGGTGGTACACTAGTTCGGACTCCAGAGCCCGCTACGCACTATTTACCTTGGTTACGCGAACACAATGACACCCAACGATCTTACACACGTAATATTAATCTCTATACAGAAAAAGATAGTCCTAACTGACATGAAGAACTGCTGCTGGACCTAGAACGCTGTAATTTTTCTAACAGGTCTCTTTAAATCAAGAAAGACATAAGATACAAGACTTTTATCGTAAGGATTTTATCGAAGTGGCGTGCGATCGCGAGTCAGTTACACCTTTATCATACAGTCCCTAAAGATCTGCCAACCTGCGGTGCAAGAGACATAAAACACAGGGACACACAATTCAGCATTCATCCCCCAGAGTGTAGAGGCACGAGCACGGTGCAGATTCTAGTGTATTGTGTAGTGTGCGTGTGCGAACTTGTTTATATAGAGGTCGCGTTCGGTCGCTAGTTACACCTATACAGGTCTGTTAACTAAAGCTGGCATGTTCACAGTACTCACACTAATGCAAATTCACCATACAGCATGTTTAGAATTTTAATTTATTAAATTATCTTGATTGAAAAAGCAAAATAGTAATCGCTAGTTACATGTATAACATACAGTCATTAAAGATCTGCCAACCTGCGGTGCAAGAGAGATAAGACACAGGGAGTGGGTGGGTGTGAAGTGTGCGTGTGCGTGTGCCTGTTCGTGTGCGTACGTGTTTATAAAAGCTGTGTGCGGTCGCTAGTAGCACCTATAACATACAGTCCCTAAAGATCTTCCAACCTGTGGTGCAAGCGACATTAGGCACGATCCTGGTGCCTATAGTAGTATGTAGTGTGCGTGTGCCTGTGTGTATGTGTGTTTATAAAATTCTTGTGCGGTCGCTAGTTACACCTACACCCTATCTGCAGTGGGTGAGCACGGCACCTGTGTAGAGTGCGTGTGCGTGTGTGCATTAAAAAAGAAATGTGTTTTATTTCTGTAAATCATTTACAATATAGTTGTTCGGGGATGCAATGTGCGTGGGGTTGTATACGGAGAGATAAACGGGATAACAGTCAAACACTTTATTTCACTGGAGATGAATGTTATAAATGTTTACTTATAATTACAAATGTCCCGATTATAACTAAAAGTATTAAATGTAAATGTTGAAAATGTATGAGAAAATAACTAATGTAAATGTTGAAGTTAATGTAAAATGTTAATGAGCGCAACCGATCATTATCGCGAAAGAAACTGCACTAAGTGTCATAGTGCACACGTAGCGCGGCGGCCGGCGGCGTGGCGACCGATGGCCTAATTACCGCGCGGACGTCTGTAGGTATGTCGAAATACCTAAGTGTTCGGTAGTAAACCGAACATATTCCCGGGCGGGAAAAATAAACATAAAGGGTTTACAAAACAATGAGGATTAGTAATGTTGATGATGATGAAACAAGATGATAGACAATATTATCTTTTAATAAGCTAAATGGAAATGTTAGTACAATGTTTTTTCGATAAGTAACTAGTTAAAACTAATAAATGTATGTAGTATTATCTAAGATAAGAACTGCCGTTTTTCCTTTCACTCTATTCACTTCACACTTCACTGAACACTAACCTTTTAGGAACCGACGGCGGTGGTTTTAGAACCTTTAACTCAGTTTCACTATGAAATTTACGCACTCGCGCACTATCACACTCACTTACGTCACTCAGTTGACACATGCTGGTGGAGCGGGCGGGCGGCGGCGCTGGCGCCCCGGGCCGCGCCGCCGCCTGCCCTGCCGCGCTCTCCAAGGCGGGAGGCGCCTGCGCCTCCGCTCTGCTGCGACGCCGTATTCGACGACAGATAATTATTGTTCCTAGTGATATGGCTCCGGCTAGGATTCCATACAATAATGTATATTGATGGATGTCGTGAGATGATACTGGGTCGAAGTCTGAAGGTAACTCTGCATCTTTCAGCGACTGTATCTTTTTCTCTATCTCGATTGTTAATTGTTCGTTGTTCAGGTTGTTGCTGTAATTGAAACTCGTATCTAGCTGTCCCATACTAATGTTTATGATGTGATTAATCGGAGCTATAAAGTTCATTTCTAAATTTTCACTCACAGTTAATGTACTTTCATGTTTTTTATGAGCGAATACAGTAAAGTTGTCAGTCTTTAATAAGCAGTCGCCTCCGACACTGATAATACTCGGGCTCGTCACCTGATGCGCGGTAACTTGATCCTTGCATATCGTACGAACTTGACATTGACCGCAACATATAAATAAATAGGTGTTCAATTTTGCTAAAGTGTGCCATTTGCTTTGGCACGCGACAATGTTTGTTTTGCATTGATCAAGTTTGTTTTCATCTCTGACGCATAGATCTTGATCATTTTTTAATTTGTAGATAGGGCTGCTCAAACTGCAAATTAGCGTTGTCGAATCTTTTCTAATGCAAATTAGGAGGTCTTCTTGAGACACTGGTATGTAGGAGTCTTTTTGTAGGCTGATCGCGATCTGATCTGAAGTAGGTAGGATGTTCCTCATGTATCTGCCAATCTGCTGTGGTATAGATATAATTTTGTATAGATCGTAAGTGTCTCTACTTATTAATGGTATCTTTATTTCAAATATAAAATAAGATTCTGTCATTCTGGCCTTGATTTTTAATAGTTTGTAAATATCCTTAAAATCAGATTGTATGTTATGTATAGGCACAGTGACGTCAGCAGACAATAACCCAGAAATCGTATTGAGTTCGGTTATTAATTGTTTCGGCGTCAGCAAATGTATGTTGAAATGTTCTTGATATATGTCAGTGAGCGTATCAAGGAGTCTGTTGGATGCTTTTTAAGGTCTGTAACATCTGTTGGGCTACTATCACAGATAAGGTGAAGTCTTCGGTAAGGGATACCCTGTTGACTTGTTTTTCTAGAATAGTGATTGTTTTTTCTACTTTATTCAAATGACTATTTATAATTTTGTGTTGTCTCGCAATCATATCTTCTGTTCTTTTTAATAAATTAAATTCCGATTCTATAATGGATGTTTGGTTTTTCCATAAGTTATTTATATGAGCCTGATTCTGTCGAATGGTCTCTATATCTCTCGTATATTGTTCTGCGAAATGTTCATCTAATACACCGAATAATGTGTTGGCTAGGTATCCCACTCCGTTGATAAGGCCTCGACGCCGCCGTCTAGCATGCCGATTAAAATGTTGATTCAGCAACAGCTGATTGTAGTATTGTAGCTCGGCGAACTGGTGATTCAATTGCGGAACTATCATGTTACATTGGCTGTCGGAACTTAATGTTTCGCATGTTGATGTTATATAATTGTGTATTTTTTTGTAGGCTTCATTCCCTTCCCAGTATGGATTCATGTCATAGTACACTACTAGATTCCATGTATCTCGACTTAACTGAATGTTCGCTATTGGGTCAAAATATAATGTTAGATTATTGTTCAATTCTGTTATAACACTCGCAGCAAATGAATTTGTAAATAATGTAAATAAGTAGAGTAGCGTCATAATAATTGTAGATAATGTTGACCCCGTCTTCTTTGGTGTCTTGTTTTGTTGTTTTGATCGTTCTTCTTCATTTGAATTTTGTTCCGTTTTTTGTTGACTCGACTCAATTGGTAAAATTGATAATTTTACCACGGGTCTTTTCATAAAGCCGTTTCTTGTTTTTAGTGTTACGACTCGTACGTAACCGTCTGGGCCGGGATGCGTTTCTGTTACTCGGCCGATCGCCCATTTTCCCGCTGGCAGATTGTCATCCTGGATAACGACTACGTCTCCCTCTTTAATGTTTTGTTGCGGTTGCAGCCACTTTCTACGTGCTGTTAGCTGGCTAAGATATTCATCTTTCCACCTTTTCCAGATTTCTTGGAATATTTTTGTTGTTAAATGCCATCTCGTCCGGGCGTCTTCGGCTGTTTCTATAACTGTGCCATTGGCTCTTCCTGTTAAGAAGTGAGCTGGTGTTAAAATGTTTAGGTCATCTATATTTTCTGTAAGGGCGCAGAGGGGCCTGGAGTTTAAACAAGCTTCTAACTGTGCTAGGATAGTGGAAAACTCTTCAAACGTGAGTTTTTGTTGTCCGACTACACGTTTAAGATGATGTTTCATACTCCGCACGGCTCGCTCCCACAAACCTCCTGAGCTGGGCCACGATGGTGCCGTGAAGTGCCATTCAATGTTCATTTCTTCCACCTCCTTTAGTAAAAAGTCGTTAAATGTTCGTTTGATTTGTTGAAATTCCTGTTTGAGTATGTTATGAGCCCCGTGAAAGTTAGTGCCGTTGTCGCTGTATATGTGTGCAGGAGTTCCACGTCGCGCTGACATTCTGCGTAAGGCAGCTAAAAATGCGGAACTCGTCAAATCTGATACCAATTCCAAATGTATGGCTTTTGTCACCATACAAATGAAGACGGCCACATAACCTTTGGTAGTTCTAGCTCCTCGACCTTTGTTTAGCTTGACCTCCATGAAGCCGGTGTAGTCTACTCCTGTATGGTAGAAGGGTGGAGCAGGGTTGGTCCTTGCCTCTGGAAGGTCTCCCATGAGCTGATGTTGTAGTCTTGGTTCTTGTTTTCTGCAAATGACGCAGTTCCGTAGATGTTTTTTAACGATGTTAACGCTTCCAGGAATCCAATATTGTTTACGAAGTCGCGCTAATGTTAAAGTTGGACCACCGTGGAATGTTTCCAAATGAGCTTTATTTATAAGTAGTGTAGCTAAACGGTGATTAGCTGGAATTATCACTGGATGTTTCCTTTCGAATGTTAAGCTGCTGTGTTTTAATCTTCCACCGACTCTCAGTACACCATCTTCGCCAATGATGGGATACAGATTTAATAATTTACTGTTATTTTTTACAAATCCGTGTTTTTGTATGGAGTCAATGTCCGTTCTAAATTCTGTTGCTTGCACATATTTCACAATAATAAGTGTGGCTTTATTTCTTTCTTGCAATGTGATATGTTTAGATAATTGCTTGCGCTGCGATTGCGAGTTCAATGCTCGTACTCGTAGTATCCATGCAATAATGTGTAAAATAAATGTAATTGAATTATATTTGTGTAATAATGTGTCGATAATGTTTTCATTGTCTCCTTTTTGTACGATATTTGTCTGTTTGTGATATTTTGATCTTAATTCTAAATCTGTATTGTATTTTGGCATTTCTGTTTGTTGTATATTATTATGTGTAGAAAGCCATGATGGGCCGTTCCACCATAATAAATGTTCTTTTAGTTGAGATACGTATAAGCCTCTGCTGGCCGCGTCAGCTGGGTTGTCTATTGATTTTACGTATCGCCAACAATTGTTAGGTAATGTTTTAATAATTTTTTCGACTCTGTTTGCCACGAAAGGTTTCCAGCGGCTGGGCTCGCCCTGTATCCATCCTAATGTGACCATCGAGTCAGTCCAGCCACAGACTTCGACAACGTGTTTGTTGAGAGACTGTTTTACTTTGTCTGTTAGTTTCGCTAGCAATAACGCACCGCTAAGCTCTAATCTCGGTAGCGATAACGCTTTTTTAAAGGGCACAAGTTTACTTTTTGCAGCGACTAGGGTTGCCTCCGGGCGGCCTTTTATTTGTGCGTAAATAACGCATGCGTAAGCCTGTTCGGATGCGTCACAGAATCCGTGTAGTATAATGACGTCATCTGCTTTTGATTTTATCCACCTCGGTATTTCGAATGTTTTTATTAAGCTTATATCTGTTTTTATTTTGGACCACTCTTTAATAATGTCTTCGGGCACCCCATCATCCCATCGTAGATTAAGCTTCCACAGTTTTTGAAAGAGTAGTTTAAGCTTTGTTGACAACGGCGTCAGCCAACCAAGGGGATCGAATAACTTCGAAATTTCAGATAACAGACTGCGTTTTGTTAATTTTTTGTTTGTTTCTGAAATGTTACATTGGAATGTAAACTTGTCTGTTGATGAGTTCCATCCTAGGCCTAATGTTTTTGTATTTTCTGCTTTAAATGTAAATATGGAGTCGTCTTTGTTGTCATTTTTCTGTTGAATGTTTAGTAATAACTCATTTTCGTTAGATGACCACTTCCTCAAATTCATTCCGGCCGAGTTTAGTAATGAAATAAGGTCAGTGATTAACTTCTTTCCGTCTTCGATTGTTTCTGAGCCCTGAACTAGGTCATCCATATACATAGCTGACTCCAGAACGGAGGCTGCCTCAGGATATGTTTCACGCTCATCTGCAGCCAGCCTTCGTAGGGTCATCATGGCCAAGAAAGGTGCGGCCTTTGTGCCGTATGTTACTGTAGTTAATTTATAGGCTTGTAGGGGCTGTGACTGTGTTTCTCTCCATATTATTTTTTGGAGACCTTGATCTTGTTCAGAGATTAGTATCTGTCTAAACATTTTCTCTATATCGGCCGTGAATGCATATTGGTATTGTCTCCACCTTAGAAGCAATGTTTGCAGATCGTGTTGCAGGTTAGGGCCGGCGTGCATTAAGTCGTTAAGACTATAACCTGAAGATGTTTTAGCCGATGCGTTGAATACCACCCTATACTTTGTAGTTGTAGACTCTTCTTTTTGAACTCCATGGTGGGGTAAATAACATTCTATGTAGGCGTTGTTATCTGTATCAAGTTTCATATGACCCAAAGATAAATATTCGTTCATAAAAGACTTATAGTCGATTGATAATTGTATATGTTTATTAAATTTATTTTCTAAATTCCGAAACTGCGCAATAGCCATATGTTTTGATGATCCTAACTTCTGTTCTGTGTCTTGTTTGAGAGGCAATCGCACCTCATAACGACCATCCTCCTTTCTTACTGTTGTCTCTGTAAAAAAGTTTACGCATTCCTGTTCTGCGATTGACAAATTTGACTGTTCGCTAATTTCCTCAATGTTCCAAAATTGTTTTATATCATCCAAATTGTTTGTTACTACGTTGCAGTGATAAGTCTTCGCATTGCCACTCAGCAACCAGCCTAATTGTGTCTGTTGTGCGATAGGCTGAGATGTATCTTCTCCTTTAATGATCCCACTTAATATTATGATCGAATAGATATCGGCTCCTAATAATAAGTCAACTGGTCTACTTTTGTTAAATTCAGGGTCAGCTAAATTAATGTTAGAAATGTGATTCCAGGACGGTTGTTCAAATGATTTGTTTGGTAAGCTCTTAATTAAATTGTTCATTATTAATACTTCCGCGTTGAATGTAAAGTCGTTGTACAATGAACGACACTCTATGTTAGACATTCCTTTGCACGCGTTTTCTTTTTCTCCGACTCCAAAAATTGTTCCCTGGCATTTTTATCTTTTAATAC
Organism: Eudonia lacustrata; assembly: GCA_947562085.1. Taxonomy (NCBI): domain Eukaryota; kingdom Metazoa; phylum Arthropoda; class Insecta; order Lepidoptera; family Crambidae; genus Eudonia; species Eudonia lacustrata. The sequence goes on along the minus strand of OX387334.1, from coordinate 5,139,252 downwards.
CTAACTGTTGCGATGCTTTCTCTGTTATTATTGAGATCTGTGAGCCTTGGTCAACTAAAGCTCGCATGTTATAATATGTTCCGTCTGCAGCTTTTACTTTCAAAACTGCAGTCGCTAATAAAATTTCCGAATAATTATTTTGCGATATGTGCGAGTTTGTTGTAATGTTCTCATTGCGACAGTTTGCGTTCGACGACCGCGAAGTAGACGCCTGTGTCGGCAAAATTGGTGTAAATGCGTCATGTAATATCGTGCTATGTTGTTTTGCGCATTTACGACACATTTTTGTAGAGGTGCATGAACTTCCATTATGACTAAATAAGCAATTTATACAAAGCTTAAGCCTGTTTACAGTCTTCAATTTTTGTTCCGATGGCATCTCAAGAAAGCTTTTACAGTTGTAAATGCCATGATCACGGGAACAAAGAGGACATTTAAAGTTCGATGAGACAAAGAATGACTTTGAAAATGTTTTAGTGTTCTTCTGTTGAATATTATTTCTTCCTTGATTTGCGTTTGTCCATTTACTCGTAGTAGGATATTCTTTGTTGAAGTAGTTGTTTGTTTTTTGTTGTATGTTTTCTTGCTTGCGTCTTGACGATTCTAAAGCAGTAAATTTTCCTTCTAAGAACTCTAAAAACTCGCTTAATATTGGCAGCTCTCGTGGATTTTTTAATGACTCTATATAGTCAGAATGAGTTTCCGAGTCCAACTTCTGGGATAAGAGATGGATGAGTAAGGGATCCCATGTTGAGATATCGACGTCGAGATTCTTAATTGCATTAAGAGTTTCCACAGTCACATCGTGTATTTTCTTGATCTGCCCCGCCGACTGTTGTTGTATGTTAGATACGCTCAGAAGAGTGTTAATATGCGAAGTGAAAATAAGCTTTTTATTGTTATAACGATTGTTCAGAATATCCCAACAAGTGTTATAGTTTTCTGAGCTTATTTGTAGATGTTGTATCAAACGCTCTGCATCTCCACGCACTTTACTACGCAAAAATTGCATCTTTTGTGCGTTTGATATTGATGGGTTGTCGTGTATGGCTTCGCAGAACAAATTTTTGAATGGAACCCATTGATTGTAGTTTCCACTAAATATTGGAATGTCCAACTGTGGGGTCGCCTTTTCACGATGTATCATAGACCATATTTTTGTGTTAATCGCCTTTTTTGTGTTAATATATTTCTTTTCATAAAAGCTAAACTTTCCTTCATATTCACTGTTTTCTTCCCCAGTTTCACATATAATCTGCCAGTGTAATTTGTCAACTTCTGACCAACGCATTTGTAAAGATTTCAGCGAATCTTCTAACTCCCACTTTTCTAATGTTGTATCTACTTCAATCATACCCAGTGTTCGTTTGAAAGCCATGAAGTTCGCCTCTTGTTTACGCAATAAAGTGCGGACTAAATTGTTTGTATCTTGACTTATCTCACGTGTCTCCTCCTTTGGCCACTGCGTGCTGCCCTGTTTACCTCCTGGTGTTGGTGTTAATGTTGATGCTGACTCTTTACTTGTACTTGTTTGTTCCTGCAGGGTTGTATCGCTCAATGTTGTGAGCTTTTCCATATAGCTCCGAGTTTCTTTATAGAATTTTTCAGTCTGTTTGTAATAGTTCTCAGTAAAGTAAGTATGGGACGCTTTATCTAATACTTCGTCGACTAGCCTAAAATGATTGTCTTGAAACTCTTGCCAATAAGCGTCAAGGGTTTCCAAGCGTCGTTTTATGTTAGATGGAGTCCTACGCGCCGAGGAGTCCTTCTTGAAGTTTACTAGGAGCTTTTCCATAGCTCCCATGATCTCGCTTTGTGTCACCATGACACCTTCCAAAACGCCTACTGCTTCGCTCTGTACTTCCATGGTATATTCCGTAGTTAGTTGCAAAAAGGAAATATGGAAAGATCTTACTTGGTTGTTGAAGTGTTATTGATGATGTTGCCCGGTTAATTAACCAATTAACCAGCTCCAGCAAAGCGTAGCGCCGCCAAAATCCAATTTAAGAACTCCGATTGGAATACACACACTGTCCACTACTGTTCGCTGTTCTCCACCCCAATTCACGAGATAATCGCGCGCGAGGTGGTCGCTCGAAGGACCAATGTTCGGGGATGCAATGTGCGTGGGGTTGTATACGGAGAGATAAACGGGATAACAGTCAAACACTTTATTTCACTGGAGATGAATGTTATAAATGTTTACTTATAATTACAAATGTCCCGATTATAACTAAAAGTATTAAATGTAAATGTTGAAAATGTATGAGAAAATAACTAATGTAAATGTTGAAGTTAATGTAAAATGTTAATGAGCGCAACCGATCATTATCGCGAAAGAAACTGCACTAAGTGTCATAGTGCACACGTAGCGCGGCGGCCGGCGGCGTGGCGACCGATGGCCTAATTACCGCGCGGACGTCTGTAGGTATGTCGAAATACCTAAGTGTTCGGTAGTAAACCGAACAATAGTTTCAGGGGATCCCCAGGAGGAAATCAAAAGATACTCAAGTATCTTAAAATGATGATGATGATTACATGAATAAAATGATGATAAAATGAATGAGGCTTCCCCAACTCAAGTTGGGGACAACTCTAATTAGATTTACATTATAAAATTGCATTTGCGTGTATAGAAGCCTCGTGGTACCGCTAGTTCCAGGGGCCCGACCGCCTAACCGATCGCTTTGACTTCGTGTGTTTTATGACGTCATCTTGTCGTTTCGTGCCGCCTATGAAAGCAATATCGAAAGCTATAGCCTTTAGCTTTTGATATTGCTTTCATAGGCGGTGCGAGGTGGCAAGATGACGTCATAAACTATACGCGTAGTCAAAGCGATCGGTTAGGCGGTCGGGGGGCAGGTCCACCGTACCTACACACAGACAGACACATAGACACAGGTACGGTCTTGCGTGGAGTATTGCTCGCACATCTGGGACGGTTCCGCAAAGTACCTTCTCGATGCCTTGGACAGATTGCAGCGTCGCGCTGAACGCATTATCGGCAATGCAGAAGTGGTAAATACTCTCGAATCTCTGCAATTGCGTAGAGACGTTGCGTCACTCAGCGTGTTTTACCGCTTATACCATGGCGAGTGCTCTGAAGAGCTCTTTGACCTCATCCCACCTTCTCCCTTTCTTCATAGGAGTACACGTGCTGCTCTTCGGAGTCACCGATTCACTGTCTCAAATATCCCATCGCGCACAAAGAAATTTAGTGACTCGTTTCTTTGTCGCACCTCCAAAAGATGGAATAGTCTACCAGCACACGTTTTCCCTCCTTCCTATGATATGGGGTCCTTCGAGAGAGGCGTGAAGAAGCACCTTGTGGGCCGGCAGAGTGAAGTTAACTGATGCTACGTTTGTTTCCACGCTGCACCAGTTGTCTTCGCGTCTGGACTTCATTTCCACTTAACATCAAGTGGGATGGAGTCACTTGCCGAGCTAAGTATAAAAAAAATAAAAAAATAAAAAATAAAAAAAAGTACCTGCAGTGCACGAGCACGGTGCCCGGGTCCCGCGCCGCCGCGCTCACGAAGGGCAGCACGGCTAGCGGGTGGCGCGGCGTGCCGTGGTCGGGCCACACCGTGTAGTGGTACTGCGCCACGGAGCGCCAACCCTCGCTGTCTGTATAGACGGAGTCGCCGCTCGATTGGCTACCCTGTGGTGTGGGAAAGAACGGCGTTATCAACATTCTTTTAACCCTATCACAGTCAGAGGGATGTCAAAATAAAATAATATCATCATCATCATCATCATCATCATCTCAGCCAAAAAGAAGTCCACTGCTGGACAAAGGCCTCCCTCAAGGATAAATCATTTTGAGGGGAATTTGCCATAATCGCCACGCTTGGCAGGCGGGTTGGCGATCGCAGTAAGGTGAGAATAATCACAGAGAGATGCTGCTGCCCATCCTCTGGATTGGTACCATAGTCGCCTTCTACGACACCCACGGGAAGAGATGGGGTGGTGCAATTCTTATCCCCGGCATCACACGGGGGGGGAAAAAGAATAAGGAATAATAAAATAATATGTAAGAAGTAAATTTCACGTTTATGTTTCATAGTGTTATCTATCAATCTATCTATCTTAAGTATGTAATTCCAAATATTACTGAAATGAGAAAAAAGTATGTTTGCGATAAAATCAACATATTTATTTCAAACAAAAATATACTTTGAAACTGACGATTTAATATTAGTAAATTATTTATATATTTAACAAACTCAGTCTCTGCACTGTATTCATATCGAAAATGATAATAAATTAGTCTACTTTATTGTATAAAAATTCCCTGTTTTTAATTTTCAAACAACTGTCATTATTTTATGTTTTTTTACACTAATAATATATACGCTTACCTTGTCGCTCCCCGGCGGGTTCGTATTGCGCACGCGCATATGCCGCACGGTGTATGCAGCGCGCACGTCCTCATGCAGTAATCGAACCTGGACCCCACCGTGCAGGGAGCTGCTGCCACGCCCACCGCCCGGCCAGTACATGTCGCATTTACGCTGTTATAAAAAATATAAAAACATGTAGCGAGACACCGGTATAGATAGATACATCATGAAACAAAGCCGTTAGGAGTCCACGAAGGGTGTGATCAGTCTTGAAAATAGCTCTAAAAATAATACCAAAAAATGACTTCAATCAAAAACAATTTACGACATAAAGATTTGATGTGATAACATTTTTGCAATGTCAATAAGTTTGTTAATTTGATACAAGAGCTTTGGAATACTTTTAAAACATCTTTATGTCATACTAGCTTTTGCTCGCGGCTTCGCTCACATGAGCTACACGACCTGTAATTAATTATTTTTTACAAAAGTCAAACTTATTAAAGGCAAGTGTCTGTAAGGATAATCCTGAAACACTTCATAATTTGTAACCGGGCCAAATACCGAAGGATTTAACTTTTATAATGACAGATTTCCGTACAAACTTTTCACCCCCATTTCACCTCTTTAGGGGAGGTTATTCCAAAAATGCTAAAGCACGTCATTTTTTATTTTTATAAAAAATCGAAAGATCGATTAAATTATACATTTTTATAGTTCTTTCTTTAAAAATAACGATTTTCCCAAAAAAATACCGTATTTCCTTTTTTACTCCTTGAAAGGAAAATAAACAAAATTCCTGAGACATTTTCATGTATTTTACTTCAAAACTGACGGACTTTCATACAAACTTTCACCCCTTATTTGACCCCCTTAGGGTGTGATTTCCGTAAAATCCTTTCATAGTTACAGTCCAAATTTTATCTAATTACCTTCAGCGGTTTATGATGAGCCAGTCAGTCATGACAAGTCGTTATATGTATATAGATTACGCAGTTTTGTTATTATTCTTCTAATTAAAACTATTAAATTACATTATTTCATTCTTTATGTTCTACAGTGTTTGTAGTACTGTTGGCTGATAAATTAATTCTCTTTCATATGACATGTCCTTCAAACGAGGCGTGAAGAGGCACCTTATGGGGAAAGGACGACGCTGCGTTATTTACACGCAGCACCAGTTGTCTTGACGTCTGGAATTCATTTTCAATTAACATCAGATGGAGTGAAGTCATATGCCGCGCTAACTATATTAAAAGAAAAATCTATTCTGTCTTTATACAATGCTGTACAAACTCACCCTTCCCCGTTCCACCAGGTTGGTGATCATGACGATAGTGTGCACTCGATGCTGCCAGATCATCCGCCAGAAGGCGTCCAGCGTGGCGGGGGTAGGACCCTGCGTGGCGATGTACCGCCGACGCCATACCAGCCATTCGAGTTTCACGCGGGAAGGCGCACCGTCTAGGTGGAAACGGAAATGACATTTAATAAAAAAAGATTATTAACACCGACAGTCCTGCAGGCTTACTCTTGAACGTAATCCCAATCTCAATTTCAATCCAATCCAATAGCAATGTTAAATGTTGTGGAGCCCGCGCCCCATGACATGCCGGGTCGGGTGCACTGCCAGCTGTGCTATCGTGGCTCAATATTGTATATTTTTAAAAATGAACACAGAAAAGGGGAAAGATTATAAAGAAGTCCTTACGAGACTCATGAAATATTTGTTATATCCGATGTTCCAGAAGTAGCAATAAGAAAAATAAAACTGAATGTAACATTTTATATATTCTCCAACTCGCAGTCGTCGTCACTGTCAGTCTTCGTTCCTAGTCTGCTTGATGAAACCTTTTTCTAACTAATTAATAGAAACACAACTCTAAACCACACACATAAGGTCTATAATCACTCGCCGATGACAACATAGACGTCGTCCAATTCGCAGTCGCCGTCGCAGCGGTCGCGTCGAAATCTTCGTTCTGTTTGTCTGCTCGTTAAAACCTATATCTACCTAATTCATTGAAACACAACCCTAAAACCTTATACATAAGCGGCCTTACATATAAACAGAGAATAAGCTTCGAATTACTTATTCCGTGTTTTGTTCCTGTCATGTAAACTTAATTTCAAATAAGACTGAAAGAGACAAAACACGGAATAAGTATTCCGACCTCATTCTCTGTTTATTTGTAAGACACTTTAAGTCTTTAATCGCTCACCGATGTCGACGTAGACGTCGTCCAATTCGCAGTCTTCGTCGCTGCGGTCGCTATCCGAATCTTCATTCTGCTCGTCGGATTCCACTATGCCAGAGAACTCGATGTTCAGGAACGCGGACTCTATGCCTTCAGCCAGGTTGGGCGGTGGCTTAGTCGGCTTCATTGATGGTTGTCTGTAATCAAAATAATTGTTTTAAATTACATACTTTGGGCACATGAGTAAATATATCACTACAGAGTACAAGCTCTCTAACAACGCGCAAAATTGATACATATTCTGATAGGGCTGACACCTGTTGTACGTTAAAAAAATTAGGGATAATAAAACGTGTATTTCAAAAGGTATAAAATAAGGTTTAGTGTAATTTGTGTCATTTGACCTTAGAGAATTGGACACATACTACAGTGAAATTAGTTTATAAATGGCTAACCTTAAATAATTTTATTTTATTATTTTTCTTAAAGTATTTATTATTACTTTTTAACGTGTGGTACAGTCTGAAACTAATATACAGTTTCCTTAAATAATTGATCGGAAAACGTTCGCATGGCATGTCAAACGATAACTTCTATTTTTTTTTAAATATTTCTTTTCCAATATTTTGGATTCTCGGATCATTTTAAAAATAATCTTGGTATGTTTTTTCCATTTCACCAATAAAATTAACTAAATTAACTGGCGGTATTTTAAGGAACCCTGCTGTACATCACCTACTGTCTTTATAATGAGTAAATATTAATTAACTAACTAACTCATAATAAAATTAAATAAAAAAACACTAATTTCCCTTTTAATCGATATTATATAAATAATTGAAACACTGAAATGGTAAAATCCCAAATTCGTTAACAAAATCACTCGAATACTTCATGAATCCGAAAGAAAATGAAAAGCGCGCGAGATGCGGCCCTGTCAGTCATACTGCAACTGAGCCGGCGCAAACCAATTTTAACCCCAGCGGTGCGTCAGTGAGCCCGTCGGTGACAGGCCACGCGCACATCGGCCGCGCTATGTGTGAGTGTACCTGCAGCGGGCCGCGTATAGGCAGCTTGTACTCTGTAGTGTTATATTTATTCATGTGCTTTGATCAAGCGTGTTTTAAACTAGAATGGCTAGGTTATCTTTCTTAGAAGACTTAGGAATAAGTCGCTCTACAATGTCAGTAGCATTTTTCATTGTTCTTCTTATCGTGTCAGTGATATCGACATCATCATATTATTCTTCCTGGCCAGAAAACTACAACGTCAACAGCCCTCTGGTCAGCCTCGATTATATCATCGGGGGTGGAGAAGCGCCCAGCGCGTGTGTACTGGGTCATCGTACTCTTGTACGTAGTCACGAGCTACACTACATCACCACAAAATACCGAGACCCCAGGAAGTAAGCTTAGTACATACCGCGGTCACATGAGTAAATAACCGAACAGAATCCAAGCTTCCTTAGAGCGCGCTGCGACAGGTACACTGCTACATAGCACGGTTATTGTGTGCGTGACTTCTCACCGAGACGGGTTCACGTACGCGCCGCGAGAGGACAAGAAATATAAAAAATATTGCCTATTTCACGTAGTGCACACTTCTATCTTAAAGCAAACATCATAATTATTGGCACTAAATTTTAGAACGTGTATAATAACTGTACATTTGATCTGCCAAGTATTTATCAAAAAACTTTATGTCAGATTAGAATTTATCTATATCTGAAAAAATAAAATATAAGTAAGTAATTTATGATTTTATGAAAAATAAAATAAAATATTTTGTTTCATTTATCTTATCCTCATGTGACAACCCCACCAAAGTAGGTATAAATTTTGCGCGCTATAAGGAAGCTTGGACTCAGTTCGGGTATTTATTCATGTGCCGCGGTCGCAACATTCCAAGCGCAGCTGTTGTGAGATCCCGTGTCCATGAGAGGTTGTCTATAAGTTCGTAGCTCTACCGCAATAATATGTATCGCCAATCCGATCCGAACCCCTCGGAGAATCTAGTAAGGCACGAGAAAACCTCTGACCCTTGAAGTTTCTCGCCGTCCCCAAAAAAGCCCGGTGAAGTCTGAGGCAATCAGCAAACTATCTTCAAAAAAAAGCGTTATTAAGCTTATCTAGTGACGTCACTCACCGCTGCGGGCGGCGGCGGCGGTCAAGCTTGCGGCGCACGCGGCCGGCGGCGGCGGCGTCCAGCGCGGGCAGCATGCCATCGATAAAGTTAGCGTTCACGTAGTCGCAGGCGGCGACGCCGCGGCCGGCGCCCACGCACCCGGCGGCGCCACAGCGGCCGCCGGAAGAAACGCATACGCGGGAATGATCATCTAGAACACGCGAGTAAATCAAGATTAGATAAATACACTTTATTGTACACCAAAAGACATTCCACCAAAAAATACATAAAAAGTCTAATCACTAAGAATGATCTCTTGCGGACGACCTTTGGATGGAAAAGAAAAATTAAAGAATAAAAGTGGCTCGTCACCGCGTCGGTGCACCATGAGTAATTACCGCGTCGGCAAAAGCCAAACGCCTATAAAAATACCCTTTACTAAATAAAAGTGGAACTGTACCAGCAAATCGCGTACATTGTACCGTCAGCATTTTCTCTTTAACCCCAATTAGTTAGTTATTAGCAATATTGATATTTCACAATCTTTCTCAAAGTTCGCTATTAACAACTATCAAGACAGTTCAGCACCATCTGTCCAGGAAAACTCATCATCGATATATTTCATCAGCCGCGGACCAGAGGCCCGACAGCCTAACCGATCGCTTTGACTTCGTGTGTGGTTTATGACGTCATCTTGTCGTTTCGTGCCGCCTATGAAAGCCATATCGAAAGCTATAGCCTTTAGCTTTTGATATTGCTTTCATAGGCGGTGCGAGGTGGCAAGATGACGTCATAAACTATACGCTTAGTCAAAGCGTTCGGTTAGGCGGTCGGGGGGCAGTTACAAAATGACATAATTAAACTTTCAAAATCTGATAAAGATAATTCCGTAGGGAATTAATTATATGTGTAATACTTAAAGCCCACTTACTTATCTTAACTATTACGTAACCCGTTCTTAATGGTGTTAAATATGTAGTAAAGGTGGCTACAATTACCTCTTATTACATTAAGATCTAAAATACTGACTGTGTTTACTATTTAATAACCTAAATAAAGAAAAAAATAAAAACTAAAAAAAGTTGTAACGTTTATAAAAAACAAAAATAAATTACTAGATAATAACATTTAACTTGATCAATACATACATGCAGTTATATTCAAATAACGATTCTTCAGTCTGTTCTCTGGCCTGTGGCTGTGATGGCTGGTATGCCCTAAGGCTGCTGATCTTGCGACTACCACCTCGTACTCTTTGCTGAAAATAACGGAATGATTAACTACCAACGCTACATTCTTTTTTCTGATACATCATAATCATGCTCATCAGCTCATATACGTCCCCACTGCTGGGGCCCGAGCCTTCCCTATGGATGGATAGGGAGAACGGGCCATAAACCACCACGCGGGCCCATTGCGGGTTGGCGGTGGCGGTGTTTAACGACTGCTAATGCAGCCGGGACCAGCGGCTTTACGTGCCTTCCGAAGCACGGATTCTGTTACACAATCATATAATAAACATTTTATGCATGTTTCGATACGAGAACTATGCTGTTACGAGCAAAAGCTCCGAGTTGAGTACCACGACTGACCAGAGCATGGTTGAGGCTAGTCAAACATGTATGGAACCTCGCTCTAGCACTGTTACCTATCACGTGACACTGTTACGATCCTTTAAATGCATGTTGTTTATCATAAAAAACTTTTTTAATGGACACCATGTGATTCCAACACTTAAGAAAACAATTTTTTTTTTGCCGCTGCACTTTTTTTTTAATAAAAAAATACGAAAAATATTGAAAAAATACTCTCCTTAGTAAATTATTTTCATTTTGTTTATTTCATATTATTTTTTCACTTTATAATTTTTATAATAATTACGAATCTGTTTCAATTTACATCATTAAAATAGAACATAATTAAAGAAGTATTTTTATTTACTTTTTCAAAAAAATTCAAAACTTCCTAGTCTATGATGTTAAATTTTAGAAAAAAATCATGTTTAAATTACAAAGTATATTCTAAATATTTATTTTGTTATAGATATAATAGTATATTAAATATATTTTAATTTTTATTACTTATATGTATTGTTGCCTAAAGGCAACACTATGCATTTAAGGGCTAACCTTGTAGCAACTGACTTGTCACGTGACATTGCTATGATCCTTTCAATCAAAATTTTTAGCAACTACCGTCATCATAGTAACATTTATCCCCATGCATCGGCGTGTAGCACTGCTGCGTGCCGGGGGACCTCCGTAGCAGCTACGGCTGGTGGCACCACCCAATCATGTGTGTAAGTTTGCTAGAACGTAACTACCGTCACCATAGTTACCTAAAGCCTATGTCTCCGTCGGCGTGTAGCGCTGCTACGTGCTTCGGAAACTCCGTAGCAGCTACGGCGGGGTGGTGGGGGCCGGCCATTCGCGGAGGCTTCGCTGGCGGTTCGCTAGTACTCTCCGCCGTTGTACCACCCGACGCGCAAGAGCGTAGCGGCGTGCAGTTTACTAATGGACAAGACACAATTCTCTTTAATATATATTTATATTCTTATATTCAATACATCATTGAAAGTTTCATCATCATCATTTTTAAATACATAGAATATTGATAGTTGTCGCAGGCGGGGACAATCACCAACCAAAGAAAGTGCGGATTTAATTGAGCTAGCCACGGCCGCTTGGTTGATTATTTTTCCCTGTCTGCAACAACTATCAATATTCAATGTATTTATAAATACTCATTTATTGATTTTATTATTTAAGTATAGGTAGGTATCGGACAAGGAAATATTTAAATATTTCACGTTGCATTCAACATTGCTCAAATTGAATTCTGGGATCGTAGAGCTTGTTTCTTTTCTTTTCAATTTTTTCTCTTTACAGTTACTTTTTATGTTAGTCCAGTTTTTACGAGTATATAATTGTTTTTAATATAGTTGTTTTAGCAGTCGCGTTGTTGTTGTTTTATTTTAGTAATTTGGTTTTTTTGTTGTTATAGCGGCAACAGAAACACATGATCTGTGAAAATTTCAACTGTCTAACTATCACGGTTCATGAGATACAGCCTGGTGACAGACGTACAGACGTACAGACGGACAGCGGAGTCTTAGTAATAGGTCGTTTTACCCTTTGGGTACGGAACCCCAAAAAAGACTAAGTGTTGAAAAATTCCACGAGCGGGATTCGAACCCATGATATGCCGTGTGTGACTTTGATTTAGTGGAAGATTGTCTCCCTGTGACTAGGAACCCTGCAAAAGGGTTCAAATCTTATAAAATCTTACCCGGTTTCTTGTAAGAGTTGAGAGGTGCACGGGCCGCTCTCTCACCACCTTCCTCTAAGTAATTGTACACTGCACTAACGCATTTACTAAGACGAGAACGGCATCTGTTGAAAAGGAAAAAAATATTACTGAAAACACTTTTATAAGTATTTTTTACTGTCCATTGTTGAATTATTTTTTTAATGGTAAGCAAATAACAAGATTAGTCTATTAGGGAGTTTTTATGAAATATTGTACATAGTAACCAAAAACAACATAGGTCCGATAATACTACCTTGAGGTATCCCTTGACTTTTCAAGACAAACGTATTTATTTTACATCTTCTAGGCAGGCATTGATAATCGTTGATAAATGGTCTGATATAAACACCTCCACTAGAAGACGGCGACCTCAACAGCCGCTAGCAGCGCTATAGTCGCCACAGCAAGCAACGCCGCTGTATTGTACTGTCGCAGTCGCAGTCGGCACGTCACTGGGAGACTTAGCCTCGGAATATACAGCACACCATTAGCTCGACCTACCTCCAATAGAAGATGACGACTCCAACAGCCGCTAGCAGCGCTATAGTCGCCACAGCAAGCAACGCCGCTGTATGTACTGTCGCAGTCGCAGTCGGCACGTCACTGGGAGACATAGCCTCGGAGTGGGCGGCGCACCATTCGCTCGACACTTCCTGTTGAACACATAGTAAATGTTGACAACAACATAAACTAATAGCCTAAAAATAAACACTAAAATGATACCAACAAACATTGTTGACGATACCGTTAACTACAATATTCGCCGTCGGTGTACTTGATCTTCCGCTGGCGGCTGAGCTTGAGCGCGAGCGCGCGGTCCTGGTGGCCATCCCAAGTACGGTCAGAGCTGAACGTGCTTCGGTTCCCGGATGAGTAATATAATACTTGAAAAAGGATAAAGCGAAACAGGGGAAGTCTCTTTACATATTGATTGATGTGACACCGTTACCTATAATCTTGTATGATCATACTTACAGGAATGTTTTTTTTTTCTTTTAGTTCATGGCTTCGTGCGATTAGCACATTTAGCCAGTGTCAAAGTATTTTTTATTACAAGTAATACATAAATAAACAATATTTCCTTCCTGTATGATGATGATGAATGATAATAGAAATGAGAAGTGAGAAATGATATACCCCCCCAACCCCTCAAGTAAATCAGTAAAGATGTGGGGCTTTACTAAGTCCTCGGGCGTAGGTACTTCGTAAGAGAATTTGAAAAGTGACGTTGCACTGTTTTGTTTCATTTGCCAACACTCATGCACACTCACGAACACTTAACGGTTAATAATCCACCATTATTTCACATTAATAACACAAATTTTAGAAAATAAAACAAAACCGCAGACATGACTCTTCACTTTCCTGCCAAGAAAACCTACAGGAATGTCATAGCAACTTCTAATTAATCATTCCTAACTTCCTGTTAATAGGGATGTTGACAACAATAATACATTTCAGAACATGTGTTATCTACACTATTAATAAAGAGGTAAAGTTTGTGACTTTCTTTGTTTGTTTGATTGTTTGTTTGCGGAGGGAATTCTCTGGAACGACTGGTCTAATTCCAAAAAATATTTCACAGATAGAATGCTACATGCCTTGCGGGTAACATAGGCTACATTTTATTTTGATAAATAATAGTTATCAATTCAAAATCGCAAAATTTGTAAATCAAACCGGAAGAAAAAGTGCTGCTTGGCTGCTCTATCGGCGTACGCTGACCAAACGGACAAGTATGCATGACAATAATGTACTACAAAAATATTAGTCATCAGTAGATCTAAAAAAAGTCAGCGGCACGATATATTTAGCTTTTATATTTAAGCCACAATAACGTTTTTCATGTTAAAATTAATTTGATTTTTTAAAGTGATTTTTAAGTGTACTTATTAGGCACAATATTTAATCTTTACTAATATAAATAGTTTCAGCACCAGAGGAATTTCATGGCGATAAAATTTGCTCTTCACAGCGTCTAATTTGATCGCTTTGTTCTGGAAATATTGCGAAATCAAAAATAAGTCACAAAACAAATTCGTGAAATGTTATTATTTCCTTCTTTGACCATCTACCTAATGATATAATAAGATATTTTTTTGACATTACATTGATGTTTTGAAGACATATTTAGATAAGATAGTAGCAACTAGCTTTACAAACTTAAAACAAGCCCTACCTAAAATCGAAATCGAGATAGGCCCTTAGGTCTGGTTGTTTAAACAGTAGACCGCAGAGGTGCGGCAGAAAAATCCGTTCTCCAGCACTTATGGCAGTGACGTTGCAATCGAACTGGACAATAAGATTGGCTCGCAAACTACATAGTAGGTATGAAACATCTTATCCTACTAATATTATAAATGCGAAAGTTTGTGTGTATGTATGTTCGTATATTTGTTGCTTCTTCACGCTGCAACGGATGGATGGATTTGGATGAAATTCGGCATACAGATAGTTTATAACCTGGAATAACACATGGATACTTTTTATCCAGATATTCCCACGGGAACGGGAACCAAGCTGGTGAAACCTCGAGCGACCGCTAGTAGACATATATATCCCATTACCTATATCGTCAGAGGCCAAGTATCATCCAGATGTCTTGGGTTTAGTTCTTAGGTCGGCAATGTGTTTCTATTTTCAGAAGCATGGTTCCGTTGGTGATCACTAACCCGCATTTCGGAAGATTTGTGATTAAACCAATGCCTATCAGTTCTAGCGATGCCTTGATTTCAATGGTGGAGGACTTTGCAAAGCAGTGGGATAGCATATAGTGTTAATTAGTGGTAATAGAACAAAACTATTAAAAAAAGCTTTGCGAGACATTTTAATCGTAACGATCATTCTAACATCACCATTTTTTTTGAGAGCTTGCTGATTGCCTCAAACGGCATTTTTAGCGTCATCGGGCTTTTTTGGGGGCGGCGAGGTACGTAAAGGGTACCTCAAGCCGTATTGAAACGAATCACCTTCAGAGGTTTTCTAGAGGGCGCGTCCCCGTGCCCTACTAGATTCTCCGAAGGGTTCGGATCGGATCTTGGAGCGGAAACACCCGAGGATGACTCTAAAGGCACGGACCTCGGCTCGGGTAGACCGGGCCGTGGAGGAGGAGAGAAGCGCCCAGGTACATGTCTGTACCTGGTATAGAGCGCGTGTGAACCGGTTCTACGTACCCTTGTTCTACGAGTACGGTATCTTAGGCCTAAACAAGTGTGCATGTTTAGTGTATTCTGTAAATGTGTAGGTGGCATTTAGAGGATCGGGTGGGGTCTAACATCACCAGCATCATCATCAGCTGGTCAACGCAAATTGTTATTTAGATCTATTTTTCTACACTTTTAAATTTATAAGTCTCAAGGGCAACCAGTCGTACTGGTAGGTAACGAATTGAGATAAAGGTGCATTTCCCATGAACAGCTATTTTGGCTCAACCCGAGTGCTATCATAGTTTTACTACCAAAACAAGAAACAATAAACATTGTTAATAGAGAAGCTTTGTATATACCATAGATTATTGAAGTAAAACAAAATACAAAAAAATGTGGAAAATCTAAGTAGGTACTAATGACGCGGTGCGCCTAGTCCTTAAGTGCTGGACCAAGCGCAAATATGGAGCGCTAAAATTTCGTCTGGTGCAGGTACTGTCAGGACACGGATGTTTTTTGAAGTCCTGCATTAGATTGCTAAGAGGGGGGCAATTGTGCCACCATTATACCGGAAGATACTGCCACAGATACTGCTCAGCATTGCCTGCAAGAGTGCACGAATTGGTAACAGCAACGCTGCACCTTAACGGCGGTGATTGGCTCCGATCTCTCGCTGGCCAGGGTGGTAAAGAAAGACCATAACTGGGCATCGCTATGAAAAGGGTAATTTTAGGAATAGTTAAAACTTCGTCAACAACATCGGGGAGAGAACGGAGGGTGGGTGGCGCGTGAGTGGAGAACCGAGCGTTTGCATCGCGACTGAATCGCGTTGCATCGCGACTTTATCGTGTTTGTATCGCGACTGAATTCTGGCTATGTGGGCGGGGGCAGACAGCTAGCGACACCATTGCGACTGTATCGATGCGAACGCGCGACAGCTTCGCTACTGCATCGCTACAAAAAGTCGCCGTGGGCGAGGCGTAAATCACAAACTACTAGAAACATTCAACGAGTCTTCTGGGGTCTCGTTAGCTCAGCGGTCAGAGCATTGGACCGGTTACCCAAAGGTCGTGGGTTCGATTCCTACTCGAGCTTTCTGGGGCTGGTTGATTTTTTCTAGTAAACTTCTATCTTATTATCTATTTTCTTTAATATAAAGAACTAACCTCAGGTGGAGATTCCGATCCGTTGATAAGCACGTTGGGGCGGGCGACAGATTGGGTGACAGCATAAATTTTCACTTCATACCGGGTGACGTTCCATAATTCTACCTCCTAAAAAACAAAAATAGTGTTGAAACACTTAATAAAACCTATAGTTCCTAGAGGTAGAGACTGACCAGAGCATTTTACCGTAACGTAACATGTTCGTTGCGAGCATTCGCAGTCAGTACAGTGAGCCGAGCCGCGAGCCGCGAGCTCTGCGTGCGTCGATGTATCAATCAGTGAGCAATGCCGTAACATATCAAGCTCGCCGCGAATGGTACGTTACGGTTACGTTACGATGATACGCTCCGGTGAGTCGGCACCATAAGAGGAGTATATATATTTCTTAGTCTAAGAGGTGCCACTTGTTTTTTTTTTAACTTTTGAATATTTTTTTACCGCAGTAAAATTTGCGTAAAATAGTTTATCTTGCCTGTATATATGTATAGGTTGCCTATTCTTAACTGATCTTTGATTTTGAGAAATGAATATTATTTATCTATGTCAAGGTTGTCCTTTCTCAGGCCAGCTTATAACAATAAGCTACCAAACGCCATGAAAAATTTGACTGTCATTTTTTTGATGTTCGCTGTGTATGTTACTGAGCAAGAAATCCTTTTATAGCATCAATGAATTTATTTTGAACAAATTTTAATACTATTTTAATTATAAATTATGACATATTTGGAATTTAATTTAATGATAATATTGTTAATTTTAAAAAATGTTATATTGACTTTTTTTATTGTTTGGAATAAAGTAGAGACCCCTCTCTGTTATTGCATACCAATGGTTTGGTAAAATGTGAGATGCCAAAATAATATAACAACTTTTACTACCATATTTACAGCAATAAATAACTATTCCATTCTTGTAAAACAGCGCCATCTGGCCAAGTCGCGAGTAAACGGCTTGCAATTTAAACCACTCTCACGCGCAGCAATTTGGCTACTATTTACGCTACTATGTGGACAGAGGGCGCTGCGGTGTAATCTTCTATTCTATTAATAAAGAGGTAACGTTTGTGACTATGTTTGTTTGTTTGTCGGGGACAGGTCCAATTCCAAAAAATCTTTCACTGATATAGTGCTATATACCTTGAGGGTATATTTTATTTTGATAAACAAATCTTTTTTATTATTAATTTGTAATAACGAGCGGACACTGCTAGTACTCGTATATTATAAAAGGGGTGGCCGCGGGGCTTTTTTTAACCGACTTCAGAAAAAAAGGAGGAGGTTTTTTTATGGTTAAAGAACTTTATTATTTATCATTAGAATTACAATAGGTATTCACTTATTGAGAAACAACTTTTACTTACTAAATCAAATCAACTTTTTATAAAAACACAAATGTTGAAAAAATTTCCACGAGCAGGGTTTGAACCTGCACCCTTCTGACATACCGGGTCAGGTGCTCTTCCAATTGAGCTATCGTGGTTCTAACCAGCCCGCCGAAATTATTCAACACTATTTACTTTTTACTTTGAAAGCCAAAGGCGCCCATTCAATGTTAACAACTACCGTCATTTTTTTCAACATTTGTGTTTTTGTAATTTGTTCGCAACAAAATTTGCGTTAAAAATTATATACACATTTATAAATAGCTTGCCTACTTCTTAACTGATCTTTAGTATTTGTAAAAATATTATGATCGGATGTTAATGACGGTAGTTGTTAACATTGAATGGGCGCCTTTGGCTTTCAAAGTAAAAAGTAAATAGTGTTGAATAATTTCGGCGGGCTGGTTAGAACCACGATAGCTCAATTGGAAGAGCACCTGACCCGGTATGTCAGAAGGGTGCAGGTTCAAACCCTGCTCGTGGAAATTTTTTCAACATTTGTGTTTTTGTAATTTGTTCGCAACAAAATTTGCGTTAAAAATTATATAAACATCAACTTTTTATGTTTGTTACCTCAGAACTTTTGACTGGGTGAACCGATTTTGATGATTCTTTCTTTATTTGAAAGCTGGTGCTTCCCGTGTGGTCCCATTTTAATGTGGTCCAGTTCTGATGATGGAATCCTTAAGGGATTGAGGGAACTCCTCAAATATTGTAGGCATACTCTATAGCGATTTTGGTATTTTCAGCAATAAGTCAAGCATTTGCATTCAGAAAGTATGATATATTTGATGAAGTGTAACTGATGAAAAAGACCACAGATTAGCACTGCAACTCCTCAATGATAAGTATTTCAAGGGTGGCTATAAGATATCTCGATTAAGATAGTTAAGCGACTATGACGAAGCAAAAGAAGGCAGAGGCACCGGAACTCAGTTTTTGATTTCCTACTTTGAGATAGGCGTTTCTCGTTTTCTTCGCTTGCCTCATTTAAACGGCGCGGCCGCGGCGCTGTCTCATACGAGCAGCGCGTTTAGTAGGTCTACCCATATTCAATTTTTATAAATAGATCAAAATGAATCACTAAAGAGCAAGAAATAAATAAAAATTTTATCAAAAAAAACAGACTCCAAGAAATTCCATAAAAAGAAAAAGGTTAACCAAAAAATAAAAATTGCGTGGTGGTCCGAGAATGCCTAGAGCTCTCCCACTTCCCAAGCCCTGGAAGGTGGCAACAATAATTCTGTTGAGAAAACCCAATACAGACGATTACACGCACCCCAAATCGTATAGGCCAATAGGGCTCCTGGCAATTTTAGGGAAAATTTTAGAGAAAATGTTAGTGAAAAGGATAAGATGGTATGTGCTGCCCAAACTTAACCCGTGTCAGTATGGCTTCGTGCCACAGCGCAGTACCGAAGACTCTATGATATGGTCCAGCGAATCAGACAGAATCTGGATGAGGAGAAGATTATGGTCGTGATTTCTCTGGATAGAGGGGGCCTTCGATAATGCGTGGAGGCCTCAAATCAAATGCCAATTAAAAGAGAAGGGGTGTCCGATGAATCTGCGGAGGCTGGTGGACAGATATTTGAAAGATAGGAAGGTGATGGTGAAGTATGCGGTGGAACAATACAACAAAAACACCAACAAGGGCTGGCTCCATTGGCGGGCCCTTGTTATGGAATCTAATTTTAGACCCCCTACTCAATGAACTCACCGTCGCCAACGTATACTGTCAAGCCTTTGCAGATGGCTTCGTTTTAATTATAGAGGGCAGCACAGTCGGAGAAATCTTCAATAAGGCCAATTCCGTTCTCTCCCGTGTGCAGAAGTGGGGCGAGTCGAACAAGCTAAACTCTGCGCCGCATAAAACCAAGGGCATGGTTATTACCAAAAAGCTGAAGTTCGACACGCCCTGTCTGGAGATGGGGGGGAACGGAAATTGAGATCGTCGATAATTTCAAAATTTTAGGTGTATACAATACGCATGTAAAAAAGCGATAGGAATTTATAAAGGAGTATGCAGAGCGGCGAGGGCTACCTGGGGACTGAACTCGGAGACCATTAGGACGATCTACAAGGCTGTTATCGAACCCGTGATCTTGTACGCAGCAAGCGTCTGGTCCAAGGAAGCGAGAAGGCAGTCTCCCGGAAAGCCCTTGATGTAGTATTAAGAGGCTTCGCGCAAAAAATCACCAAGAGTACAGAACAGTTTCCCTTAACGCTGCTTTAATACTGTCGGGGCTGCTTCCGCTATACTTTCGGATCCTAGAAGCATCCCGGCTTTTTGAAGCAAAGCGCGGGAAACTCCAGGCAGTATTGAGTGGCAGGAGGGTTGAGCAACGCGCACCATTCACAGAAAACCCACCCCAGTAGGATGCTAAATTCAAAATTCACCCTTTTGGAAAACGCAGAAAAGGATAGAGAGTTGGCAGAAGGCTTGGTTAAGATCTACACGGATGGCAGCAAGCTGGAGGGGAAAGTCGGAGCCGCCCTGACCTAGAAAGGGAAGATCGAGACGTGTACCCGAAAATTCAGACTGGAGCCATACTGTATGTCCTTCCAAGCCGAGTTATACGCTATCCTCCAAGCGACTGAAATTATCATTGGCAAGAAATTCGAAGAAGCGGCTATTCTGAGCGACTCGAGGTCGGCTCTCCTGACGCTGATGGATCCAAACTCCTCGCACCCAATTACGAAGGCGATACAGGGTAACCTAGAATTCCTGAGAGACAACCACCAACTAGTCTCTCTATACTGGATACGGGCCCACGTCGGAGTGGGAGGGAACGAGAGAGCGGTTGAATTAGCGAAGGAAGCCGCCCTCAAACTGAAGACCAGAGCGGACTATGACTGCTGCCCCATCTCGTACGTTAAACGTCATTTACGGGCGGAAACGATCGAGCAATGGGACAGCAGGTATAGAACGGAAGCCACAGCCGCGACCACCAAGGTCTTTTTTCCTAATGGGGTGGATGCATACAACACTGTGAGGAAGATGTCCACCGACCGGATTGCGTCGCAGGACTTGACGGGCCATGGAGGATTCTGTGCATGCCTGCACAGGTTTAAATGCAGGGACAGCCCTTCATGTGCCTGTGACCTGACGGCGGACGAGGACATTTTCCATATACTACTTGACTACCCAATACACACACAAGCTAGTTACACTCTGCCACAAAAAATTGATACAAAGCTAAGTAAAGACACCCTCAAGGAGATAATGAATGTAAAGAAAGAAAGGAAATATTTTATGGAATTTGCCGGAAAATGTCGTTATTATAGTCATTAAGCGGAATAAGGACGTTTTGTAATTAGATATTATAGTAGAAATTAAATATAAGGTAAAGCAAGACCACAAATGTGACAAGACTTTATTGGGGTAATATAATAAAATGTATAATAATATGACGAATGTAAAGACAGGAAAATGCATATAAATAAGAATATAAATTATAAAACTAATGTAAACAGAATAAATATGAGAAATTTATATTAAATATAAGAAATGTACTAGTTAATAAGAAAGCATGCATTAGTATATAAGAAACAATGTAAAACATAATAAACAAAACGAAAATTGTATTAGAAATAAGAGTAATATTGTAAAAGAAAAAGAAAAAAAAAAGAAAAGAAAATAGTTGAGCTCGTATAGCTCCAGCTTATTAAAACCTCAAAAAAGAAATTAAAATAGAATAGAAGAATAGAATACAAAAGAACAAAATGTCCTGCAAAAAAAGCGGGGAGTAGCTGAATAAAATTTAAAAAAATAAAAAACTCAAAAAAATTAGACTGGTGAAATTGCACTAAAAATTAAAAAATAATTGCGTAGTTTAGTTTGTTCAATTTACTTGCAATTAACCTTCATTATACTCAATATTATATTCTTAAAAACTATGCGACTGCCATATACTTAACTTCACATCTAACAGAACACATATATGACAAACAAGCAAATACCAAATATTTACTTGCAATCCACATAAGAAAACAAATAAAAAAAATATTTTTAGACTGCTTATATAGACAATCATTTTATTAGGAAAATATATATGTCGGAGACGTGGCGCTAGCATCGCTTAGAAACGACAAGTATAGTCTATACTTAGTGTGGTCTGCGCAGCCTATGCTCTATGGTGCGCGAAACGTCAACGTCAGTTGGCTTGGCGCGACAACGGACTGGACACATTCGAACGGAAGCGGTCGGAGAGTACGCACGCGCAGAACTCACTTCGTTTCTAAAATCCATTTGCATCAGGAAACTGTGTCTAAATATTGTAATTGTGATATTAAAATAACATTAAAGTGACTGTAAGGAATACGACTGCGTCTTTATTTTGAAGATCCAAGATGAACTGTGTTATCGACGAATCCGAGTTTGCTCGACCGTCCTACCTACTATAAACCAGCCTCGTCGCCGACATATACTTAGGTACAATTATTTTTATTTTGGAGTTGGTGCCAGTCAAGGTAACTTTAACATAAACATTTAACGACATAGTATTACTTTAAACATATAATCATAATAGTACATTCAATCTTATACATGAAATTTTGACTACAGACGCAGACCACCGGCTCCAAAAATAACAATAATTGTACCTATATATTTTCCTAATAAAATGATTGTCTTTATGCAGTCAAAAAAGGTTTTTTAATTTGTTTCTTTTATTGGATTGCAAGTAAATATTTGGTATTTGCTTGTTTGTCATACATAATATGTGTTCTGTTAGATGTGAAGTTAAGTATATGGCAGTCGCAGTTTTTAAGAATATAAGATTGAGTAAAATAAAGGCTAATTGCAAGTAAATTGAACAAACTATACTACGCCATTATTTTTTTTAACTTTTTAGTGCAATTTTTTCAGACAAATTTTTTGGAGTCGGTTTTTTTTTTTGTTAATTTTTTTATTCAAAGTTCAAAATCATTTATTCAGTTTAGGCTACAAATAGCTCTTATGAACGTCATTATGCCATCGGTTCGTAAGTCTACTCTGGGCGGGAGATCTTGGAGACTGAGAAGAACCGGCAAGAAACTCAGCAAGTGTCCAGCTCTTTTCTCCCTTACAGCGTCAAAAATATTGGAAAATGCCCTATCATAAAAAGACCCTTTCCATCACAAATAAAAACACAAAATATAAAGGACAATCACACATATAAAAAAAAACAAAAGAGAAGATATAATAATATCTACATTTGCAAAACATCAGTTACCAGTTAAAATTTTCACAATGTCATACAGCACTAATAAAGGTCAAAAATTGTCTAAGAAAAAAACAATCAAAACAACAAAAACAAAAAAACAATATATATATTTATATATATATATATATTTATTTGATTTACTTACCCACATAATAAACATCGCAAGTCAAAGAAAACCCACCTTTAATTCGGGCACCATTTCAAAATTCTATTCTATTCAGACCACTTACCACACTGATGGTAGTCTCAATGTCGTTCTTGTTGGTGGGTAGGGTGAGACGAGTGCGTGGCTGCTGCTCCGGTATCTTCCTCAGGGTCACCACATACTGATCCAGAGAGTTGTTATACTCTGTCGGCTGTCGCCATTGAAGGTAGAGGGTACCTGGGGTCACGAGTCATATATTTATTTAATACGATATAACGGAGAAGCTCTACGCTTTAAAATATAAGTAAATAAATAAATAAACTATCCTACACTCACACCAGTTATCTAGCCCAAGAGAATCTTCGTTGTGAAACTCGTTAAATGGTTACTAGACAACGGATAAACATACTTAAAGTACTTAAATACATACTTATTATACATAGAAAACACCCAGACCCGAGACAACTTAGAAAAACAATAATTTCTAAATTGACCCGACCGGGGATCGAACCCGGGACCTCAGAGGTGGCGACACCATGAAAACCGGTGTGTACAAACCACTCGACCAAGGAGGTCGTCAATAACGACAAGTAAAGAGTACTGTAATGATAACAGTAATACCTACTCCTACAAAATGTATGGAATTTGACGGCTGGCGATAAGTAGGCAAGATGGTGGAAGATACCTAGGTGGACCTTAAACAAGCCCTACCGCTAACTAAAACCGAGTACAGTACCACCACATACTAACGCTTCACTTCAAATTCACAATTCACAGTAAAACTGATAGTAAAATCCTTCAACAAGAATAGGGATTCCAAAGTTCCAAAATATCTTTAATTTGTGTTTTTGTGTACTATAGGTTTTGTCGATTATAGCAGACTATCGCAGTCAAAAGGTTAATGCACTCACGTTTGGACATATCGCAGGTGAGATTGAGTATCTTGGGCGGCGAGGGCGGTATCACATCGGTCAGCACGTACACAGGGTCGGACTTGTTGCTGAGCCGCTCGAGCAGGTCGGACGAGGACACGCCCTCCAGCGAGAAGTTGTAGAACGCTCGCA
Source organism: Eudonia lacustrata (assembly GCA_947562085.1). Lineage (NCBI taxonomy): Eukaryota > Metazoa > Arthropoda > Insecta > Lepidoptera > Crambidae > Eudonia > Eudonia lacustrata. The sequence continues at coordinate 5,115,169 of OX387334.1, read as the reverse complement.
CCCATATCTTGTACGGGGTGAAGGGTTCTGAAAACAACATGTGCTGTCGAGGAAACTGTCTAGAAACCATATGACACAAAAGCTACCAGATCAAACTGTTTATTTTTATGCGCTTTTTCTCTCGTTGATTTTTTTTGGTAGTCACACACACTGCAAGATATTCTTATTCATATTTCATAATGTTACTATTGTTTTTTTTTATTTTGTGTGATGTTTTGTAATGGAAAATGTGATACTGTAAAAGAAAGGGAGAAAGTAACGGCCTTGCTGAGATTCTTGCCGGTTCTTCTTAGTATAGACCTAGCCTATGACCTTCCAACTGCTGAGTAAAGGCCTCTGTCATTGGGATCGGGTCATCACTGCAATTAATGGGTAATGCCTTAATCACCATGCTCGCCACCACTCACAAGAATCTTAGAAAAGATAAGAAATATAAGAAATGCTTTAACAGTCGCAATATTTATCACCTACACATCACACTTTTTGACAACACATACTCAAATAAACCTCACAAGCGTCCATCCATACTCCTTTATTTATCCCGTTCCCACCATTCAACCCAGGGGCCAGACTGAAAATCAGCGCTGAGCTTAGCTGAGTAGTTTGCTGAGACTGGTACCCTTTGCTTACAAATACACAATATTTTTAATTATGACTATTTAAGTTTAGTTTTTTAAAATGTTATAATTTTTTTGGAGCAATAAAATATTTTTATCTTTTATCTTTTTATGTGTTTGACTTACGCACCGATGGCATAGTGACAATAGTAAGAGCTAATTTTTGTAGCCTAAATTGAATAAAATATTTTTGAATTGCACCCAATTTAAAATAATTGGCCGTTAGAATTTTGCCACAGACAGAATGCAAGACTCTAGGTAGAAATAATAATTATTCGGAAAGGCTGTGTCACAGTAAAGCATCATCATGACTGAGTCATCTTTAACCATTCTACGTCAATAACGAGACAAAACTAATTTTAGTACTCACTCAAGTTCTTCAATCGGAATCCGACAACCTTCGTAACCTTTCCCGAGGTGTTCAACAAAGTGAGATTCTTCGTCGACCTAGAATACTCCTCCATGCCAAGGTCACTCGAGAACACATTCTTGTTCTTCACCTCCGAAGAGTTTAGGGCGCCGACTACAGTCGTCATGTCGAATCTCGGAACTCCTTGCTCGAAATACAAAACATACGCGACCTGCGTGGTATCCTTATGCGGACGTGCTGGTGTTAAGGACTTTTTTACAATCTCAATAGTGTTTCCCATATCGAATGCTTGGTGAGTTTCCATATCACCACTCTCGGTATGCAAACTCCTTGCATCAGTACTGTTGTCCTGTCGTCTTTTCCTGTGCCTGTGAGAACGCGACTCTCTCTTTGTCCTATAAGAGTCCATCATCATATCGGACGAGGAATATTCGTCGTTGTATTTCTTGTCATTCTTGTACCAATTGTATGTGGCGTATTCGAAGTCTTTTAGCTTGTCGGGGCTTTCAGGCAAGTCTGGTCGACTGATGACGTCATTGACTGGCTCATCGGACTGATGTTCAACCTTCTTTTTGGGTAAAACGGCGAGCTCGTGGTCTGGTTTTGCGGTCTGCTTCTTTTCTGGGGCCGCTATGATGTGCTGGGTGAAGGTCAATGGCGGGGCCCATGATAGATGGATCTCGGAAGCTGTCACGACGGTGGATGTGAGGTTTTGTGGTGCGGACGGAACTGCAACAAAAAGATTTCTAAATGATTGTTGTGTTACACATAGCACCAGCCCGCGCTGGGCAAGCGTGGGAGGTAACATCCGGATCTCCGCGTGCTAACTAAAGCTTAATTTTTATTAAGAGAGATTGGTTGCTGTTTTTTTGTGACTTTTACATCGTAACCGGAGGTGGTGATCGAACAAAAAAGTTACCTAATATTGTACTGACTGTACTAAAAATAATGAGAAACCTAATCGTTCATAATAATTTGGTATTTTAATTAGTGAAATTCCATTCGATTGCATCAAACTCAATTTACAATAAGGTACGTATAAAACTTCCTTGAGAAACTTACGACTCCGGAAACACTCCGTAATTATGATAATAAAAACTAATCAATCATGAAACTAAACGGAAGATGTCCATAACAAACAAATTATCATCTTCCACAGACAATACAAACCAAATAAAACATTACTAATTATTACATTGTTAGGTATATTATCAAGAATCTAAATTAAGAACAGGATAGTGAACGACAGTTGTTTAAATAATGTGTCACAGGATGTGACTTTGTGGCCTCGATTGAAACGGCAACCTAACCTAGAAGAATGTCACAGAAAGATAGAAGAATAGACTTTGAGCTTTGTTCATATGGCATATGGTTAAAGATCTATTGAAGAAATTCGACACTTTTGGATAGGTTGATGTGTAGGCGGAGATAGAAACATTTATTGACCACACACACTAATATACATAAAAAATAAGAATAAAAACAAACAAAAGGTCAATCAGGACCCCGCCTCAGCTTGTGTTGCAACAACGCTGGTATTCTGGCGGAGCCTGCCACCGACGCCGCCGGTGCGCATTGGCATCTACTCAGTACTATGTCTTGGTATCTTTCTTCAAATTATGATGATGGGCAAGGTAGAAGGGAGGAGACGGGTTAGACGAAGGAGGAAATCGTGGGAAATCCAGCAGTGGACCGGCATTAACTATGTACCTACGAGCTGAACGTTACCGGATTTTTTGGGGTTGACGAGAAACTTTAAGGGTTCAAGCCGTGTGATCGAAACACCGCCAGAGGGTTTCTAGAGGAACAAGGCATCGGATCGGATCGGGAGGAACAACCCAAGGGCGTCAAGGCTAGGACCTCGCTCGGGTTGACCAGCAGGCTTACTCTTGAACTAAATACTGACCGATCGACATTAGAATTTGACAATTCTAAACGTGACCGTTTCGTACTCTTGATCGCAACACTAGCGCCAAATTGCTTCTATATTGCGTGATTATTGAATGAACTAAACAACATTGGGTTTCGCGCTCAATCGGTACTCTTGACGCTGGTCGAATATGTGGGTAGCAACACCCTGGTACATGTCTGTACCTGTATAGAGTGCGTGTGAACCGGATCTTCGTACTCTTGTTCTTCGTAGAACAAGAGTACGAAGTACGTACGTACTCGTGTACGGTGCCTTGGACCTATGCGAGTGTACAGTTGTGTATGTCAGCACAACGTCCAAAAATTCGGCCAGCCGCTATCGATATAAATGCCACAGCGTTGTATATCAGAGTGACAAAGGCTGCGCAAGATTCTTGCTGTTCGCCGGCCGTTGCTGCGGCACACTTCACTCGGCTCGCGCTTTGTTTTGGTGCTTGGTCTAACCTAACTAACCTAATCTAATGTGATCCTCTTATTTTTGTCTAGTCCTAGTCTGCGGAATTTTCAAATGCATTCATCTGGGAACTATAAGGATTATGAATAAAAGGACAAGCGTAAAATATGTTTATTTTCATCCGATCTAACCGAAACAATCTTAAAAAATAGGAGTTACCGTAAAAGGTCCTCGGTACCTTTTCGGTCACTCCGTTTCAGCTGTTGATATTGGATAGAAACAAAGGAGCTCCTCAGGTTACCGGGAAATGTCAAATTATCTTAAGGCGACGCACCGCTAAACAATAAATCTCATACGGAGCGTTTGCGGCCCCGTACCATAAGAAAAACTGTTTTTTTTCCTTCAAATTAAAACTACAAATTATTTAAAAAAAATGAACTACAATATTAAAGTGTGTAATAAGACTAATCTACTAAGAAAATTTAGATGCTTAAATCGGTCTGGTTAGCCTGTAAAATGCAAAGCTATGTTTTATAAGAGGTTACTTTGATATTTTTTTCTCTGTTATAAAAGTTGACAAATGGTGTTTCTGCAACTAGCAAAATGAAGTCAATTAAATGAAAAATCATGTCATCAAATATCAGTTTAATATATTTTGTAATTGTTGGGAAAAATCAAGATCCCCGCCACGTAAATTTTCAATGCGTCGCCTTTGAACTTGATATCTACGCTCTTAGATTAAAAATCAATTGCAAAATCTGATGTGCTGTTGACTGTACTTTTATTTTGATACGTGAAGGTATTTGGGTTTGGGATTAGTAGGAGTGAAGTGGGGATCTTCATTTCCATCCCCAGTATAATTTAATTGGCGGAATTTGATACTGATAGATCGTACCCACTAACCATCATCGAAGTCTTTTTAAGAGTGTTAAAGTTCTAACGAGTAGCGAGCATATCTTGAATAAACAAGTTATCGCTTTGACATAAGGTCGTGTATCGTTTGACAATTTGCAAAACAGATGAAAACGTAACCCAGAGGCGCTCCATTGTGCCAACAGGGCCATTGTCGAAAGCGTGGTAGCAATTACAACCGCAAACGTAATTGGTGCTAAAAACAATGGTTACGCAACGCGAACAATACTGCTAGAGGTCAATGCCCCCAGAACAAAGTCATCATTGTTTTTTCTTTGAGATACAGTACCTACTGAAAGTAAAATTTTGAAAGTTCATAAATAACTACACACACTACACTACACTGGCTTTTCAAGTTTTTTGTATTTACTGGTTGCAAATAAGCACAACAGCAGTGCCCCCAGAACAAAGTCATCATTGTTTTTTCTTTGAGATACAGTACCTACTGAAAGTAAAATTTTGAAAGTTCATAAATAACTACACACACTACACTACACTGGCTTTTCAAGTTTTTTGTATTTACTGGTTGCAAATAAGCACAACAGCAGCTGTCTTATTGTACATGCAGAAATTGATTGCAGCAATAAAACCGGAAAATAATAAATATTTACAAGTTTATGTCAGACTAGCGTAGCGGCCCATTCCTACTTCGCATGGGTAGACATTTTTTTTTTATATAACCTATGTTACTCAGCGCTAATGTAGCATTCTAATGGTGAAAGATTTTTTTTTAAATCAGTCCAGTAGTTTTTGAGTTTATTCGTTGCAAACATACATACATACATACAAAGATACAAAGGTTTCCTCTTTATAATATTAGTATAGATAGGTCAGTAGGAATCAGTCCACATCACATTCTCCTTAAGGAAAGGAGATTGTGCACCAGTTAGACTGGGCGGTCAACAACTTTCTCATAGAAATTCAGTGAAGTACTTGGGAATGCACCTTGACCGTAGGTTGACGTGGATAAATCACATTCGGGCCAAAAGAGATGAACTTAATATCAGATTCCGTGGACTCTATTGGTTACTCGGAAGGAACAGCATATTGTCATTGGACAATAAACTCTTAATATATAAGACTGTCCTCAAGTCAGTATGGACGTATGGCTTACAACTTTGGGGTTCCGCATGCGACTCAAATTTGAACATTATACAAAGAAAAAAAAAAAAAAAAACAACTTGTTCGCAACTAAATTTGCGTTAAAAATTATATAAACATTTATAAATAGCTTGCCTACTTCTTAACTGATCTTTAGTATTTGTAAAAATATTATGATCGGATGTTAACGACGGTAGTTGTCAACATTGAATGGGCGCCTTTGGCTTTCAAAGTAAAAAGTAAATAGTGTTGAATAATTTCGGCGGGCTGGTTAGAACCACGATAGCTCAATTGGAAGAGCACCTGACCCGGTATGTCAGAAGGGTGCAGGTTCAAACCCTGCTCGTGGAAATTTTTTCAACATTTGTGTTTTTGTAATTTGTTCGCAACTAAATTTGCGTTAAAAATTATATAATCATTATACAAAGAGCTGAAGACTCTATTTTAAAGAGCATATCGAATGCTCCCTTGTTTATTAGAAACTCGGAAGTTCACGAACATCTGAACATTAGCACCGTAAAGGAGGAAATACGAAGCTATGCTAAAATCTACAAATCTCGACTTCAGAACCATCCAAATCAGCTTGCAATGCAGCTTCTTATCCCGGACACAATAAAACGTCTAAAAAGACGCAATATTATAGACCTGGACTCTATTCTATGAATTTATGCCCATGGAGAGGTTCCTGCTGGGGAATCGACTCTACTTGCCAAAAGCCACTCAAAACATCTGCTCATAGCCTAAGGGTTGATCGCAAGATAAAAACAGGAGAAAAAAAAAAGTATAGATAGGTAGTTGTTACAACAAAATTGTAAAAAAAAAGATCTACAAGGTGGCTTCTTATTTCAGTTTGAATTATTTTCCAGCAGTGCGTACAGAAGATTACAAAACAAATATTTTGGATATCAAAGAAAACTTGCAGAGGTGATCTCTGATATAAAAAAAACTCTTTAAGGCTAACACAAACTGGATGACAGCGGGCAGCGGCGCGAATTGAATCCCCCCCGTTCTTGTTTCCCCCAAAAAAATATTTACTAAAATAGCACATCTCCTTCCATTTTACCCGTATCCCCGTCAAAAGTTTGAAACATATTGATTGACAAATTATTAGCATGTACGTGAGGATTCAGGACTAACCCAGCGGTGCGGAGGGCGGTGAAATGTATGTCACTCCGCTCCAAGCACTGCTGCCTGTCGTCTAGAACTCTAGAACGGCATATGCAGCCTAAGCCAGTAGTCGCTAACATTTGAACATTTTTCTCGTTTTTTATACAAGAAAAACATGGCTTCTAGTTCTATCCCTTTCTGTAACCATCCTTGTTTGTAGCTGGTATGCTAGGCCTCAAGCAAAATTCTTTTAATGCTTGCTTGTTGATCGTCTATGCTAGCATACACACAAAAACTAACTAAACTAACTACTATAGCAGCACACAAAAACGGCTGTGGGTACGGTCACTCAAAAATCGGCGTAGTGCAAGTTGTAATTATAATAAAGATAAGGTTTTAGCTGTGAATGTGTGCGTTTGTTGTGTGCTGCTCTATGGCTACGTTCAAAATGGCAAGGTTCATTCACTGATGACAGAAACGGAATGTCGGACAAAGATGGCAGACAAGGTTTAACAACCATATGTTCAGAAACTCGTATTAAATAATAATGGTTAGAAATCTCTAAGTAGGTAACAACAAATATAAATCATAATGTACGCAACATATTATTTGTTAATTTTGATAGTTAATTTGTCATAAAATATTTAAAAAGCACTTTTCCGCTTAACAGGTTGAACGCCGTCGGGCCGAGACACAATAGAAATTCAATTGTTTGTCGGTCAAGTGGCGTCTAAGGTGTTAAATGCACAAAACATTAAAATTATTTCAAAATGACGTCAACTGTCTTAAATTTTTTGATGTTTTTGAAGGAAGAATTGTCTCATCTACGCAATCTGTAAAATGTCAATATGACAAAATCGTATATAGGTGATTAATCAAAAATATTTTTTTGCTAGAAAGCTATATGTTTCCTCACAAAATTTATATGCGCAATAGAATCTCTGAATTTTTTTGCAATAATGTACCTAATTACGTACCTACGTAATTCCCGCATAATTACACTAAACTCAAGCCAAAAAAATATATCTTCAATCTCAATTAAGGTTGTGGGCATGCCTACTGTGCCCACAACGGTGGATTCGCGCTTGGTCAATAGTGTTGATTATATGAAAAATAATAAGTCTTAATCTTCTATTTGCTTCCATTAAGGAATTATTATTATTTTAATTAATGTGATTAATGTGATTATGTTTGAAAGGAATAGATTTAGGAAACACGAGTATTTTTAAGCTCATAGTTATTTTAGTTAGTTTTGTTCAGTACCTTTAGCACAAGCAACATGCAGTAAATGAATATATATGTCATTAAAAAAATTGTCCTTTGTGTACCATTGTTCGATAGCCGCTTAGACTTACGTTATCAGATAAATTATAATCATCAAAAAACAGCTATTTTGTATCTAGTACCTACACGCTTCTTGTTCACGAAGTTGACAGAATAAACCTACATACAAAACCTACAGCTTAGGCGTAAGGTATCAGTCACAATGAGGGAGTAAAATACAACTCTGATACTAATCCTGGACAATCACGCTAAATAGGAACTTTTAACTCACCATAAATTTCCTTAATTTCGTTGTCATTAGCTGCATTTACACAATGAACACTTAAAATAAATACAATAAAAATGGCTCCTACAGAGTTCTGCAAATACATATTCAATTACGAAACACGCGTGTAATACATGCGTGATTGTTTTAAACACAGTTCTTGAACCACATTTTCACTTAGTTCTACGACAAAAACGGAAATAATCTCTCTAACGAGTCATATAATTAGTGTAAATTGTTTCGTTAGCCATTAGGTAGGTAGCCCCGCTGTCTGTCATTTGACTTGTCAATAAACAAATAATGTTACCATTTCTAAAATCATTTTGTTAGCACCATAAACAATAAAAATTGTTTGTCTGTGTGCATATAGAATTTAGCTCCTAGCTTTAGTTATTTTTTTGAGGAATAGAATAATTTGAGATTTTATGTGTCCACTCGGCAACCATGTGTTTCATCATAGTTTTAGCCTAAGAGCTCGTGAACTCCAGACCTTCGTTATTTTATAAAAGTTTTAAGTTTGTCAGCGCATGCTCCCAACACAGTTAAGAACTTAGGTATGTATGAAAAGAGTATGAACGATGGACCATTCATTATGAAGTTTGGGGTATCCGTTAAGCTAGCGTACACATGGTCTAATTCACGGTTGTTGTTATGGCCTCTTTTAGTCATAGAGCAACACGGGCCTCCGGCGGACCGGAGGGGAGTAGCCATAGCGTTTATTCCCGATACAGATTTGTCTGTCATTTTTTGCGGGGGGTTAGGCAGCTACATTGACAAGTTGCGACTGCCGTGGCTGCGACATTGTCGATATGCATGTATCGATAAGTTCGAGAACTCGGTTAGGATAATGGTTTAAAAGTGGGACACAGGTGAGATGTTATAAAAAGGATTTATTTATTACGATATCATTCAGAATCTGTTCAAAAAGTCAGTTTACATGGGTAAGTTACAAAAGTTATTAAATAAAGAAATATGAAAGGATTATCGAATGTTGATGTTTTACCTAGAATCCGTTTTTAATAAAACAAAACTATGCACAAATTAATTGATTTTCATTTCTGCTGAATTTCTCATGTAAACTGACTTTTTATAATATAATGAAATAATGATAAAATGTATTAAAACAATAATAACATAAACTACTTAAATAATAAAATCTTTAGACACTACATTCAGCGTCATCTAGTTCCAAACTAAGCAAAGCTTGTGCTATGGATACTAGACGACGGATATTAATTACATATACTTATACTTTTTTGTAAACAAACTTATTATACATACAAACAAACACACTTAGACCGAAGGCAAACAACATTTATGTGATGAACTTAGGTAAGTTCATCAAATAAATGTTTGTCTTCTGTGGGAATCGAACCCACAACCCCGAGGTCAGTAGTCCACTATGTACACCACTGGGCCACGGAGGTTGTCATTTAGTAATATATTTAATTAGGAACAACTTTTACGGATCTACTCGCATTTATTTTACACATTACTTATTTAATGTTTATCCTGACGTTTCGAACCCTTTGCAGGTTCCGTGGTCACAGGGAGACTGAGGTGTTGGTCATGTCATAATTAGTTGGTAGCTTGTATACCCTCATTTAAATTTCATCAGGTGCATTGCGTTTTACGCAGAAAGAGCTTACAGTATCTTTTGGTCTGGCAGTATGGTGTTGGGGCTTGGATTTAATTTAATTTTGTATGTTAGGATCCCAGGCTGGTGGCAGATTCCAACCATCTTCTCTATTAAAATTAGGATGTTTTTTAATTTCAATAGCCTTGCGCATCATCCTAGGGATGAATCGTTGTTCTCTAACGAGTATTTGTGGTTTATCAAATCTGATGTAATGGTTGGGCCCCTCTAGGGAGTGTTCGCATACGTCAGACTTATTTTCGCGCCTATGCTTGACGTCGGCTATATGTTCTTTAACGCGGGTTCCTACACTTCTCTTTGTTTGCCCGATATAAGAAAGCCCACAGTCGCAGTCCAGTTTGTACACGCCTGCATCTTGAAGGGGTATGTTGTACTTGACAGGTCGTAAAAAATGGTTGATCTTCTTCGGCGGCTTGAAGTAAGTGTTGATTGAAGCTCGCTTTAAGATATGTCCAATCTTGTCAGTGACACCTTTCATATATGGAAGAACAGCAGGTTGGCGCTCGACTGTGGTTGGTTTATTGCGTTTTCTGTGACAAAGCCGTGGTACTTTTAGTTGTCACAGATGCCGCGTGCTCTCTCAAACAAAGATTTCCCTTCAGTAGCCAACTGTCTAGGATGGTGGTGAGAATCACCATTGAGGTACCTACCTGTATGGGTTACTTAAAAGTGTACAGTGTGACTCAAACTATGGTCCGGATTCCTGATGATTAAAATATCCAAGAAAGCTAACTTACTATCTGCCTCTAACTCCATTGTGAATTGTATTTTTGGATGTATAGAGTTAAGATGATCTAGAAAAGCAGATACTTTATCAGTTGGTAGAATAGTGAAAATGTCATCTACGTACCGCTTGTAGAACCTAGGGGTTACCGGTGCTGTGCTCAGGGCACTCTCCTGAAAGTCTTCCATAAAGATATCCGCGACGACGGGTGAAACAGGGGAACCCATGGCAACACCCTCTACTTGCAGGTAGTAAATGTCATTCCACAAAACAAAAAAACGCGTAAAATAAACGCGAGTAAATCCGTAAAAGTTGTTTCATTTCAACGTGTAGTGTTCGCAAAAACTTTAGAAAAAAATATTTAATTAGTTTTATATTTAACTTGAATCAATTTTAACAGATACGTATCATTATTAATTAAAATACATTTCACTATATTAGAAAACATTACCTAATCTAAAAATGATTAAATGCACGAGAGACGTGGCTGTCTAGACTTTACCTTTGTCATTTTTATCGATGAAAATGATAACAACACTATCGCTCAGTGACAGCGTAAACTTGGATACAGACTCAGTTCAGTCGTTTGACCGATCCACATATTGTACGAGGGCAAGCGGCCTCAGTTGGTAAACAAATCCAAAACAACACGGCCGCTTATTATTGTATTTTTTTTAATAAAGAGAAATACATAGTAATAATGTGATCTAAATTAATTACATATGAAAGGTAACGCCATCTTTTTGTAAATTTGACGTGGCAGATCTCTTTTTGCAGCAAAAAACTGAACAATTCGGCATTTTTCTAGGAGGTCGTTTTACCCGCGCAACTAGATTCAGTCTAGTGAGCAGTGCGGGCTGCAACTAGTTTTATTGTACGCATAGGTCCGCGTGGACTTGTACTTTGACAGAGGGGAACGCCTGCGTATGGCTACTCCCCTTCGGTCCGCCGGAGGCTCGTGTTGCTCTATGCTTTTAGTGCGTAATTTTACCATAAAGTTAATATGCCAACGGAATAGAGCAACAAAGGGCTAAACGAGCGAGGTGTCACCTTACTGCTGGTGACATCTCGCTCGCTCAGCCCTGTGTAATAAAAAGAGATATGTGATGTGACATAACACAACTGTTTTTGGCAATACTGTTTGACGGTTCGTCAGCACTCATCCGCACGCTGAGAATTTGAGCTCTGTAAATTTTTCTGATTTTACGTGAAATCGTTTTCCCTCCATCCTATGATATGGGGTCTTTCAAACAAGGCGTGATGAAGCACCTTGTGGGCCGGCAGAGTGAGATTGACTGATGCTGCGTTTTTATACGCTGCACCACTGCTGCACGCTGCAAGTGGAAATGGAGTCCAGAAGCGAAGACAACTGTCTTCGCTTCTGGACTCCATTTCCACTTAACATCAGGTGGTATGGAGTCATTTGCCGTGCAAGGTATAAATAAATAAAAAATGAGATATAGTGCTTCAGAAACAATCATGGTGACTTGTTCAAGTGATTGATTGTACAACACAGCGACATAACCCCAAAAAAAAATCATTTCACAGATAAATTATTCTAAATCGACACCTCCTTACCTAGGATCTATTTTTGCCAATGCGCTTCGAATTTTAAGCACTAAGTGTAATAATTCTATATACATTTATTAATATAAGAAGCAAAGATCAAATACACATAATGCAGAATTTACGAATATTTTGTATATCGAAATAATTTTCGTTTTACATTAGGGCTGCGTCAAGTTATCGATATTTCGTGTCCACTGTCTATCATGCGGTAAACGAATATGTATTACTGTGTTCTTTAAGTGCCTTTATGACGTTTAGATATGAATCACCTGGGAATGAATTCCCATTTAAGATATTTAGCCAACTCATAGGTATCAGTTTTGACTGTTAGAATAGGTACTATCATTAGTAATTTATGTATCTTTCAGATTTCCTACTAACTTGGATACCAGAAATGCATGGCTTAGATTAATTGATCGTCTAAACTGGATTCCACTTAATAGTCACAGATATCTTCTTATCAAATGATTCATTGAAACATATTTGCCTGTAAGATTGAGGTACAAAACGAAATTGAAAAATGTATCAAAGCTAACTTTCAGAAATTACTTAAACAAAATAATAATTTTCAGAGGGCAATGAGAAATGTAAATAAATTATTTGAAATATCTACTGAATTTTTCTTAAAGAATCGTAGTTTCAGTCATGCAAAATCCTATCCCATCCTATTTTAGTTCTATTAATACTGCTACTAATTAATATTATCGATATCGATATTAATGTAAAAAGCGACATGACATGACATCACTGATACGCATTACACAAACAAATGTCATCCTATTTTGGTTTCGTTTGACAGCTCGTGTTTGTTGCTCTATTCCATTGGTATAATAACTTTATGGTAACTACTGCAAACATAAAATAAAGTTTAAGAAATAAAGACCTTTTTTAGTGTGTACGCTGGCATCACGATCAAGCTGACGTACACGTGATCGTTCTCGAAAACTAGGTAACTACTTATATTATAGCAACGAAATTCACACACACATTTACTGCCTTGTTAGTGCCCCCCATAAGAAAAATTTGATAAGGATTGTTTTTAAAAGTACGGAGATATTAAACAAGACTTGTGAATGACATTTTGAGCTGGCGTCTATACAGCCAGAGCTTGATACCGGTACCAAAAATACCGGTTAATAATGGTAAATACCGGTATTTTTCATTACGATATCTCGGTATCGGTACCTTAACGAATACCGGTAATACAAACCTTGATATAGTACAGGTACACACGCCTGCACATCAACCTACCACGAACTATCAAATTTTCTCAATAGACTTTGATCTTTATGACTGACACTTAAGGTTGAAAATGTATTGAAGAAATTTGACAGTTTTGGATAGATTGATGTGCAGGCGTCTGTACTTTAGTTGGTACCGGTAAATTAATACCATTACCAAGGTATCGTTATGAAAAATACCGATATTTACCGGTATTTTTGGTACCGGTATCAAACCCTGGTTGCAGAGCATTAAACTAACCGCAGAACAATAACTAAAGCTATAGAAGGAAGGTTAAAATAAAAAACGTGCAGCTATGTTTAGTTCCGTTCTATCTTATGAAAGGAGGTTGGAGTGCGACAAATGGTTGACACTTAGTTTTTATTTTTTGTATTGTTATGTCAAACGGTCATCAGATAATCGGTGATCAAAAAAATATTGTTTCCTTTATAAAGTCACTCACTACATTACCTCAAATATGACGTCACAAATCTGATGACACCTTTGCTATTTTAGTCCGGTTTCTATAGTTTTTTTTATTATTATGAGGTATGATTTTGGCCGGGCAAAAGGACTCGAGATTTTATTTTTCTGATGACCGATTGACATAACCATACAAAAAATAAAAACTAAGTGTCAACCATTTGTCGCACTCCAATCTCCTTTTCTAGCCTTAAGATAGAACGGAACTAAACATAGTTGCACGTTTTTTATTTTAACCTTCCTTCTATAGCTTTAGTTATTTTCTGAGAGGGCAACACTCGTTTCAGTGAAATTGTTTGTTCGGCTTACTTTTCTCTATGGGCTTCAGTCTGAATGTCAATCTTTAGCTAACTTTGTTATAAATTTAGAAATAATCATTGCTATCGCAGTGTAAATGAATTGAAAAATGGTTTAAAAACTGTGAGATGTGTTTGTTATCGTACAATCAGGTGTATTGGTTATAAATAGCTGTTGTTTCCGCCATGACAATGGGTCACACCATCGGGAAGTGGACGGCGACATTTAGTCTCTATTTTGCGTTTATTGCGTTGTATTATCCAGTTTTCGGTAAGTAATATCATTCTGTTCAATATTTGTTATGTTTATAACTCACAAACTAGTTTGCACGCTTTCTTATTCGAGCCGGGAAAGCTGTGCTTGCGGTAATAGTTTCTTGCCTATCGCGTATTCTAAATTGATGTTTCCTGTAAAATTTCGGAAGCGGAACGGTTCTATTGCTAAATGCAATAGTAGTTGGCTTTGTAGAAGTCGTTTTGGAAATATATGTTTACTATCAAAACATGAATTAGGTACCTAAAGAAAATGCTATGCAACTCCCAACTTTGAGTGATGTTTCATGAAAAAAAGAATAATAGCAACCTGCTACTGTAAAAACTGTTATTCTGTTTAGCTAATAATTATCTCCGTAATTTGCAAACAGAATAGTAGTACAGGGGTGTACTAGAGCCTTGTTTAGAACTTTTAAGTATTTCCTATTGTTATCAGCTTACTTGTGAAAAATAAGAATCTTATACCTACATACAACAATAATATTTTAACTCTCCATTTATAAAAATGGGTGGTTATAGTGTAATGTTACTTCTGTGTGTTACAGACACCTTGCCTTGTATCAGCAACATAATAAATCTGCCTGTGCATTTTTTTAAATTATTCCGCATAGCAGCTGTTTGCTGTTGGTCTTAGGTTCTAGCTATAAAACGAATAAATTGAATTAAAATTAAAGTTCTACAACAAACTGGACTCTTCTCAGTATAAGTTGCAGTTTTCAATTACATACCTATATGATTGTCAAAAAAAATTATGTTCATAAATCTGTAATTTTTTAGTTTTTTTATCAATTTCCATTCTTAATTCTATATTTAAACGTTGTTCATCTCTATAGAAATATTTTTTATTCAACAGTTTTTGCAATATTTTTAAACTTTAAAAAGCATAAAGTATATTTTTTAGTAATCCCGAAGGGTTATTTTAATTTAGACATTTTTTGTTGGATCACCAAAGTTGTTAGTAAAGTGTTACATATTATGTTCTATAATAAATTAATTGGATGTGCACTTATGTGAATAAATGAATTTAATAATAATAATAATTAAAACAAGCATACTACATTTAATTTGAAAATGCACAGCAACAGTTTGACACCAAAGGTCTTAATTGAAAAACCTTATAGCCCACAACTGCCAATGCGGGTAGTAGTTTTCCAAAAAAGGTCTTGCCTACTGCATTCTATTTCTTCCGATCCTTAACTCTTGGCCGACTGGCCAAGTTGGTACGTTGGTACAGTATGTTGTATAAAATAGGTATCAATTTGAAAACCATTTAAATACTAAATTTTGTTATATAAATTCAAATTAATTAGTCAATTAATTGTTGACACTGTCTTTTAATTAACATTTGAACATGTTTCCTGCTTTTCCATATCTTGTTGAATGTGTCATTGTTGGAACTTTCCTGTTCACAATCTGCTTCAGGAATGTTTTGTAGCTGACACAATGTTGTGGTGCGATGAGTAATTGGTAGGTTTTTTTAAAATATCCTATGGGTAAGCACAGTTCCTTCATCTCACTTGATGTTAAATGATGAGGATAAGGCCAATGGTAGAAGCACACTTCACCCAGAATCGTCAACAACTGAGGCACGGCTATCTTATCTCTAGCTGCCGGTACACAACAATGCCACAAACATTGATGTTATGGCGATATATTTAATAAGTGGATGGTAGCCATATTGTCCAAATTTGAAGTAATACAAACAATTGCTAATAATAAACAATATATTGCCAACCACATTGTCAACCTTAGTTTAGTTTAAGGAAGAGGAAATATTTATATTAATATCATAATTTATTGGTGCCGAAAATAAACTTTATTATAATAATGTATAATTCAGAGACAGCAATGCATTCCCAGCAAAAATATCTGAACATCCATCTGCAACTGGATAATAATAGCCATTATACTTTAATAATATAATTATATGTATAGGTGTGGTAACAGGTATATAATTCGGAAACATAGCCTTGCAACATGTACAGGCAGGGTCAAAGTTATTCATTCCTTAATGCTTCATTACTTAATGCATTTTGAGGTATTTTTTGTTAAAATTATGTCACTTTGTATAAAAAATCGGCCAAGTGCGAGTCGGACTCGACCACGAAGAGTTCTGTACCATTATCTATAAAAACGAGCAAAAAGTTACGTTTGTTGTATGGGAGCCCCCTTAAATATTTATTTTATTTTGTTTTTTAATAGTTGTTGTTATAGCGGCAACAGAAATACGTCATCTGTGAAAATTTCAACTGTCTAACTATCACGGTTTATTAGATACAGCCTGGTGACAGACGGACGGAGGGACAGCGGAGTCTCAGTAATAGGGTCCCGTTTTACCCTTTAGGTACGGAACCCTAAAAAGGAGCCCAACGTACTGGACATGTTACTAAGGACGCTTGGCTCTTGGAAAGAAAATCATTATGTGTCTCTAGAGAACAAACTCTTCATCTAACAAGCTTTTCAAGCTCATCATGGCTATGTTACTTAGATATGGCATTGTAATATGGGGGAATTCTTGTTATATCGGGCAAGCCTGTAACTAAGATCACTTATGTACCATATTTCAAGTGAAATAAAAAGAACTGTGGGGCACAGCGAGGAGCTCAAATGTAGAGATTTTGCAGAGATTCCAAAACTAGGCCTTGATAATAATATTGGATGCTCCATGGATGCATACAACTAAAGAATTATTTGAACACCTACAATTCGGAACAGTGAGGAAGGGAAATTAAGCTCAGAACAAAGAAATACAAATACCTCTAAATGCTCTATGCTCTAAATGCACCACTAAACAGAAGACTTAAGCGTCAATATATATGGGACTACATTGAATAAAGCAAATATTAAAGAAGAGGTGGATTCAACGCTGGACGAACCACAATCGGGTGATTGTGATCAATTCAATCACAATATTGAAAAGAAAAAGTGGATAGCATGATAAAAAAAGAAAAGAACGAGCAACGCACGCACACTCTCCCTCTCACGACCTCCCCGGTCAACCGGAGTAGGTAAAAAAATGTTTGGACGATTCAAAAGCACTTTTCTAAAGTTTATTTGAATAAAAAATATTTGACTTTGATCCGATCTGATCCGAAACCCTCTGACAGTTTAGTAGGGCACGGGATACGCACTAGTGCGTGATGCAACCCAGTTCCCTCTAGAAAACCTCTGACGGTGCTTCGTTTTACACGGCTATTTTTTGGGAGCAGCGAGAAACTTAAAGGGTCCCTCTCTTTAAGTTCCTCGCTGCTCCCTAAAAATTCCAATGAAACTGAAAATACCGTCTGAGGCATCAGACAACTCATTTTATAAATAAAACGGAATGTCGCAACAGCTGCACTTGGACTGTTCCGAGATTCTTGTCCGTGCAAGGGGTCTGTGTGAGTGAGATAGAGCGAAAATGGAGTGTCGTGTCCTTAGATTAACACCCTAAAATTGAAGCTCAAGGGTGTCTCTTTTGTTTTTTCTTAACATGTTGTGAATGGAATGGATGGTGTCCTTTTATCAAATACTTAACTTACTTCAAATACTTTTGACGCTGTAAGGGAAAAAAGAGCTTGACTTGACACTGGCTTAGTTGCTTGCCGGTTCTTCTCAGTACAAGGTCTCCCGCCCAGAGGAGTACTCTTGGCATAATGACGTTCATAAGAACTATTTGTAGCCTTAACTGAATAAATTATTTTGGTTTTTTTCAATTCGACTTTAATATTTTACCTAACACTTTTTTTAATGAAAATGTATTCTAAGTAATTTTTCTTTATCTTAATGACAAGTACAGATCTCTACTTTTGCTAAAAATTTTAAGACAATATGTTTAATTACAAAATTTCTCATATAACCTATAAAAAAATAAAAAATTACTTATTTTAGCTCAAGAAGCATTGGAGATTGAAGTGGCAGCGAAAGGCGAGATAGGTACCGATGCAAACTTCAACTGCAGTGTTACACCCGATACGGCGGAGGTACAATGGCTCTTCAATGGAGAAATTATTACTAAATCCAACCGGTGGGTACCTCACTAGCTCATTTTAGTCTCCACTGCTTGGGCTAGACTCCGCCTTATAGATAGGGAGAACTGGCCATAAATCACCACGCGGGCCCAGCGAGAATTGGTGGTTGCTAACGGCTGCTAATGCAGACGAAGCCAACGGCTTTACCTGCCTTCTGAAGCACGGAGGATCTCGAGATGATACATTTTTGGTCACCCATCTGATGACCAGCATTTGCGAAAGTTGCTCAACCTTAGCAATCGCAGACCGGGCGCATTAACCACTGGGTCATCGAGCTCCTTACCGGTGGGTACACTGCAGAGTTACTGGCATCTAAAATCTAAGAGCATGGCTAACCATACTCTTACCCCCTTATTCACAAAAACTATTTAAGCATTATTTAGTTAACTAATGTTTTGTCAACGTCACACAAACGTCATTTTGAATTTGAGAAAAAGAGTCAAAACAATGATTAACTAAATAATGCTTAAATAGTTTTTATGAATAAGGAGGTTAGTTTTTAGACGCACTCTCAGATGATGATTGGTGAAATAAAGAGTTAGAGTCCCAAAAAACGCTGACATTTACAACACAAATATAGACTTAAACTTAAAACTTAAACTTTCCTACATTCAAACCAATTATCTAGCCCAAGAGAAGCTTCGTTATGAAACTCGTTAAATGGTTACTAGACAACGGATAAACATACTTAAAATACTTAAATACATACTTATTATACATAGAAAACACCCAGACCCGAGACAATTTGGAAAAACAATAATTTCTAAATTGACCCGACCGGGGATCGAACCCGGGACCTCAGAGATGGCGACACCATGAAAACCGGTGTACAAACCACTCGACCAAGGAGGTCGTCATATATTTACAGACAGACATCTTCTCAGAACTAGCCATAGTCCCTGCAGCTACATTTCGTTTGGTAAATTTAATAAATTATATTGGATTAAATATATGAAGTAAAAAATATAGTTATGCAATATTTATGCAATGCAACTTTAAAGAGTGTTTAAAATGAGGTTTACCAAATGGCATGTGTTAATAAAAATAAGGCTTATTAATCCAAAAAAAATATATCCATATTACATTGCATAATTTAAATTCTGTACATTATTTAGGACAAAATACAACAGTGAAAAAATAAAACTGCCAGCTACAGATCGTGATGGGGGAAATAAGATGCAGAAGATACACCGACTGTCAGTCAGCAATGTCACCAATCTAGACGCTGGCAACTACACCTGTCTGGCGAAGCTGGGGGAGACAACCGAGAACCGAACTGTGAACCTGGACCTGAGCTTCCCCGGGCGTTTGGTCAGGACAACTGGAGAGTTAAAGCTAAACGTGACATCTGATAAGAGTGCAAATTTGTATTGTCTATTTGAAGGTGAGTTTTGTGATAACTATTTTTTAAAATTTTTATTATCTATTCATAGCACGGCAAATGACTCTATTACACCTGATATTAAGTGAATATGGTGTCCAGATGCGACGACAACTGGTGCAGCGTCAAAACAACGCAGCATCAGTTACCCTCACCCTGCCGGCCCACAAGTTGCCTCTTCACGCCCCGTTTGAAGGACCCGATATATAACATACTTTATGTACTACTAGTGGTCGCGCAGTCGTAAAAAATTCACCGTAAAGGTTCGCGCACATTATGTCGAGCCGCAGCGGGGCGGGCTGCAACTGCAATGCAATAATCCGCTCAAATCGCTCGTATATATTTTACATGAACTATCGCACACTATGCCGGGGCGCAGCGGGGCGCATATTCCGCCGCGGATTTTGGTTGCGTGCGATGCGGCCCGCCCCACCCCGCTCGGCCCGACATAATGTGCGCGAACCTTAAGGGTGCGCCGACAAAAAAATGCCAAAAATGCAGTTACGGTTAAGTAGATATAATTGAAAATACTATCGTATTAAATGAACAAAATATATATTTAGTATCATAGGGAACGTGTTTACAATTTGTCAGAACCATAATGTCAAAACACGCTATAGTTTTTTCTACAATATCATTTAAAGTTGGGCAAAAATCATGAAAACGAGTGGCGGCGTTTAGTAGATTTCTTATAGTTTATCTAAATTATTGCACCTCTGATTTTGTCTAAACAATCATCAATGGATAAACTACAAATTGCTAGACTACATTTTCGATCCATCAAGTGGTTATTTAAATAATTATTTTTTATTAAGCACCTTAAATTCCCCATACAAAATTAGTATGGCCGCGCGGCATCAAATAAATATGGACGACGACATTTCAAATAAAACATATGACACTTGTCACTTATGGACGGCGCACCCTTAACTCATTAAGTTTTATTTAAATTTTTTTATGCATTGCATTTTTATGCATGCATTTTCCTTAACTAACGGTACATTGTATTTTATATTTTCTGCCAAACTGTAACAGTTTGTCGGCCGTTTGTAATGTAATCAAAATACATATATTTGGGTACTCTTTCTCAATATAAACCTTAACTATGCAAAATATTACACGCCTCCGTTCGCGCAATGTGCTTAAAAATGAGGTACACAACTACACAGTGTTTTCTTAAAATTATATATATATGGATTATACTTTTTAGGGTTCAAGTAAGGTTCTTCTCGATAGATAGATAGTTCCATACCGAGTAGACACACGACTATTTAAAAATTATAGTGGCAGTGAGCTTTTTAAACAAAATATTTTTTTACTTCACTTTACAGACAAAAGGTTGAAAACACCCGGTGAACAGTTTCAACGAATTGTAGCGTTAATTTTTGGGATTGCTGGATACGAAACATTGTACAATTATTGATGTCAGTTTATTTATCATTCTTCAAATTGTAAACAAAGTTTATGGACAAGAACTGCTACAATATAAAGTTAGGCGGTGATAAAATATCACAACGATGTAGGGGCATTGTTCTCATGTATATGAATACAGCGCTTTCGGTTTGCATTTTACACCAGTAACTGTACTCTGAAATTTGAAACGAATAGGATGCTGAGTTATATTTGCAGTTTGTTTTGTTAAGTTTTTTTCCATTTTTCATCGGCCATCGGCTGCTTTTTTTTTTTTTCTTCTATGCTCCTCCAACATTATCGGAGACTTTTGTATTTCTATTCTCTTTCATACTATTTCACGCATTTTTTCCTCTCGCACTTTCATACTTCATACTTCACAGCCATTCATCATCTTTTACTCTTTTACGGGTGGGACTCCCGTTTTACTACTTTACTCTACTTCTAATTAACATCTTTTTCTTATTTTAATTTGAGGAAATAACTTTTTTCAGCGAGCTGTTCAGCTCAAAAACTTTCTTTTTTACAAAGGTTTACTTATGTATGACTAATAAATTTTCTTAAAATATTCTTATTATGTTCATTTACTTACAGTTTATTTCTATTACTATTTCACACTATTTTTAGTGTTGGTGGCCTCTTTTATGTCGCTGTACATTTTGCCTTATATTCTACTTTTAATACATTTATAAACTTATTCTAAATTTATTTTCTTGTTTGCTTAATATTATTAGGAAACCTCAAATAAATAACAATATATTTGTGTTGTCCTTATGCTAATCTTACTACTAATGTTATATGCTAGTTAAGTTTTATTTCTAAGTATCACAATTTCTGCAACTTTGGTACAGTATTCTATAAACTTATTTCTATCTTTGCCATCACCAGCCAATATCGTCGTGAAGTTTTTGGGGATGACTCTGGTGCCCAAGTAGGCCTCGATGTTGTACCTCTCCAGAGTGTGTATAGGGCACTCGGAGAGGATGTGTATGATAGTTTCATCTGTGTTAGGGTCGCAGGCACACGACGGGTTGTCCTTGCACTTAAAGCGATTTAAGTACGCTGAGAACCCGCCGTGTCCTGTGAACACCTGTGTGGTGAGTTGTGTGGGGGTGATGTGGCGCGTGATTTTGTAAGCGGCAGTGATGTCAGGAAAGAATTGTTTTGTTACCTCGGCTGTGCTGCCTGTCTGGTATCGCTTGTTCCATTCCTCAATCGTCTCATCTCTGATGAGTCGCTTGACGAAGGAAACAGGGCACCTGTCGTAGTCAGGTTTTCTCTTGGGCGGCGTCCTTGGCAAGCTCGGCATCGGCTGCTTAGCCATTATCAGATGTAGTCCAGGTTTGGGGGTTTTGGATGTTCCACTGAACAGCACCGGGTTGGTTAATAGAAGATGGTTAGTTAATTTTGGTGTCGAAATAAATACTAACATAGATTAAGTTTTATATTACTAACAAAAATTGTATATGGGTATGTATATGTTAGTTTAGAAGATATTTATCTATGGGCCTGTTATTTTGTAACTTTATATTGTTGCCTCAGAATAAACGAATATATTATTATTATTATATTTTTAGCGACTTCCTCTTTGACGGTTGGCATCTCAAGATAAAATATAAACATATAAGTTTGGTTAAGTATCTTTTTAATTTGAAGACTTTGACTTGTTAGCTTTATCGTTGAGAAATTCTCGAAGATTACTGGCTTACCTGGCAAATAGCAAGTATTTCTTTTAGAAAATCTACCAATATTTTTGCCAGGGACTCTTAAGGCGCGGCACACACAGAAACGTCGCAAGACGCAAACGGGGCGCAGACGGGGAGGCGCCGCGCCGCCGTCGCGACTTTTTAAAACATAGAAAAGACGAGGCATGGACGTGACGTGTAGGGTTACCACCTTTTTTTGAAGGTTAAATAGTATTTTTTTCAAAACATTGCTAAAAATAAAATACTATTGGGAAATTCAAGAAAAAAATTACACATTTATTTATAGTAAGTACCTAATTATTTTTTTTTTGTTTTTTTTTTCTCTATTTGTTAATGGTCTTAGCTTTGGTTAACAAAATCTTATTATTATAAAAATGATTATAGGAATCTGAGCAATTTAGATCCATATTAAAATAAATAAACAATTCGTTTTTAATTAAATTAAAGGCCTTGTCAAACAGACAGCGAACCGAATGCGTGGCGAAACCGTGGCGAATGCGAAGCGAGGTGGAGACGTCAAACCAGGCGCAGCGAACCGAACCTAACCGAAACCGTGGCGAATGCGAAGCGAAGCGGAGACGTCAAACCAGGCGCAAATAAAAATATAAAAAATCTCGTTTTCGTGAACGTAATCGAATGTCAAAAATAACTCATAAATATTGAATAATAATATAATAATTTATTGGTCATCATTATACGTCGAGAGGTGTTGGAATACTTTGATTTTTTGTAAATAAACACAACCGTCACGCCTTGGCCTCCATCGCCTTCGCTTCGCGTATCGCATTCGCTTTTTGTTTGACGTCGTGCATACAAAGCCAGTTAATACAACTATTTCGCTCGCGCCTCGCTTCGCGCGCTCGCCTTGTGTTTGTCATGGCGTCACACGCCTTTCGGTTCGCCACGGTATCGCCACGGATCGGTTCGCTTTTGCTTTTCTATGTGATCAGGTTAAAACGATACCATATATTACAAAATGAAATCGCTTCGCCTCGCTTTCGCTTCGCTTGTCTGTTTGACAAAGCCTTTATAGAGGCCATATTTCTTTCTTCTCGCCATTTTATATTAATTACGGAAAAAAATCTTTCTGTAAAAGCGGAAATAATTTTAAATGTATTTGTTAGTATCTGAGCTTTTAAAAAGCATTTGCCATTTTTCAGCAGTATTTTTAGATTTAAACACTTGTTCGTTGCTTATTTTTGAAATAATTAACTATAATTATTTCTGAATACAAATTGTTAACATTAATATTTAATTTAGTGATTAAATTTAAAGGATCCAATATGCTCTCGATTTGTTTAAATTCAATTTTCTTGCTTAAATTCAGAAATTGGCATTGGTTGAGCTAATTAGTTGGGTTAAAATCAAACAATTTATTTAATTATTATTAAACTTTTTTCAACAATCGGCGGCATTCATTGAATTTTTAGTTTTTTTAATTTATCCCTTTCGGGAAAGGCTAAGGAAACCAAGCCCAAAACTGCCAAGAAGTTGACGTAAAAAGAATCCCAGAGAAATAAAATCGTCTTCTCTGTGTGTCCAGCGCTTAACAGGCGGGCAGACAGGCACTCGTCAAAGATAACTACCTGTCATTGTAATTCTACTGTTAGTACACTATTTATTTTGTACGGAAATGGTATGTATATATATTTGACATGTCTTTATATTAATACGTGAAGCAAAAACTTTGTACCTACCCCTTTTTACGAAAATTGCGCTGACGGAGGAGTATGAAATTTCGCACACTTATAGTTTATACAGAAGGAGTACAGATTGTAATTTTTTTTTTTAAATTATGCATAAATATACATTAAATCAATAAAACAAACATTACACACACTACCATGTATTTGACACACACGCATATGTTTTTGACACTTACGCTTAAATACTTTTAAAAAATTTCAAAAATGGAAGCGGCTGAAATCTGTCAATGCCAATCCAAACTCACATTCTATCTTTTTTAATTTTTCATTGCTTAGGATACAATCCGTGCAGCCTTAATAAAATTACGGTCGAATTTCGTTCACTGGGCGACCACTAGTTTATATGATTGTATATATATATGTATGAATGTGTGTATAAATTTGTATGTTTGTTTATGTAATGTATAATTATTGTACACTTTTTCAACGTCTCCTTATTCCAATATCAATCCTCTCCATCTCTAGGTTGCCTGGAAGATATCGCTTTTAATAATATGGCCTCTGGGCCTTGTTTCTGCTATTCGATTTTAACCACAACCGTGTGTCCGTAGACTGGTTTTGCATTAGGTCCTTACCTATGAAATTGGCGTTTTGTATGAAGATTTTTTATAAAATTTTATTTTTCATACTAACGTTTTTTTAATTTTCTTAGCATCTATTTATGTTAACACTATAAATATTGTAGAGTAGTGTGTTTGTTTCACTAGCTAAATATAGCAGACATTAAAATGAAAAAAAAAAATCAAGTCCCTTCAAAGCTACAATGAAACAAAAGGACAATTCCGCGAATAAAAAACGTAGTTAAAATAAAAAAAAAAATAATCATTGTTATTACTGAAGCCTAAGTAACATAGTCCTAATTAAAGGTGTATAATAATATTAACAACCGGTATTGACTTTTAGAAGTAATACACCTATTAATAATTAAGATAAAAACGTCAATTTCATAGGTAAGGACCCATTATATTTGTTTCCATACTCCACAAAATCAGGCTTCCGCACTATTGAGTCGTTATTGAATAGCAGACTTAAAGTTCTGGACTTCGAAACTCTGGGCTTCATTGTGATTTATTTGCAAAATTTTTGTTCATCCACAGTTTACGACAAACCGCCTTTGGTGGAATGGTACAAAAACGACACTACAGATACTAAACCACAGGAACAGCTACGCGAAGCCAAACCCGTCGGCCTGAAACAAATAGAAAGCTCCTACGAACTTTCAATAACCGCCGAGGACAGCGGCGTCTACATCTGTCAAATAAAAGACTCCGTCACAGGCAAAATCATACAGGGCAATACAAATGTCATCGTGTATGCTCCGCCACAAATCTCTAACTTCAGTGTTATACCCATAAACACCACTCAACTGTACATTACTTGGTCAATCAAAAACTACAATTCACCAGTAGAAAGTTACACACTGTTTGTCAGGGAGCTGCCTTCACAGAACTACAATTTGTACACCATAGAGAAAATTCCTCCCATAAACACTTCGTTTGTTATCAACGGTTTAAAGAATTCAACCAAGTACCAACTGAAATTGGAAGTAAAAACTAAAAATTGGGTTAATAAAGGTGTGTGGGCGGACAATAAGACCGTTGAAACATTGAGTAGCGAGCCGGTTTTTGTGCCTAACATATCTATAAATGGGTTTTCGGCGACGTCTGTAACGATTGGATGGCCACCGCCGCCTGAGCACATAGCGGATTTGATACACTTCTACATTTTGGAAGCGAGTAAGAAGGATGATGGATGGAAGAGGGACGCTTATCACCCGAGGGACAAGAGGAACTTGCCGTTCATGTTTGGTAATCTAGAACCGCATAGCACTTACGTGTTTCAGGTAAGATTTTAAGCTTACTAAGTCTGGTCGCTGAACAGAGAGAATTTCGTACAATGACGCGGCTATACTTGTCTCTATCGCAAATGCGCGAATATGTTGCCCTCCCGCTTGCACTAAAGTTTTAGCTATAGCCATTGTAGTCATTGTACGAAATTCTCTGTTTATTGACCGGATTTTAGTAGGAGAGTGGTCCTACACCTCCCTCTAATAAATTTTAGGTACAGCACTCGAAAAATTTTTAAAATTTTTCATTTTTAACAAAAACATTTTGATCAAGCTAACGCTATTATGTAATGAAAAAACTATAAAAACGGAATAAATCAATATTAGGAATCAGCCAAAATCGTGTAAATAAAATGTTTTATTCAGTGTTTGTAAAAAAAACTAAATAACTATTTCCTAACGAACCTGTAATTTAACAACGAACTTCTTTAAGAAATCTTTTTAAAGAAATTGATGTCTTGACAGTGGCGTCTCAATTTATTTATAATTGTATAGTTCTTGTACGTTGTAATATCAATTCATTTGCTAAACACAGTGATGTACACAATTTTAATACTAGAAATAAGTCAAAACTTGCAATGCCACTGTTCAGGTTACAGAAGGTGCTTGGTTCTTTCTTGGGGCAAGGTATACACTATTACAATAAAATACCAAATACTGTACTAGATTTACCTTTAGATAAGTTTAAAAAACATGTAAAGTCTTCTTTATTAAAAAAAGGTTATTATACAGTCAAAGAATATTTAGAAGATAAAACAGCCTGGCTATAATAAAAAACATATACCTACATAATACTACTTATAAATAGTGTCCTGCAGATAACAAAATAGCGTTGCATTGAACATTACAATTAGTTTTATTTTTATTATTATTAACTATAGTTTTTTTTGACTTTTACTAGTACTGTATGATATTGTAAAAAATTAAACTGGTAAATTATGTTTTTGCTGACTTAAATATTTTATTTAGTTATTTTTTATTTTTTGTGTTTTTTTACATGTTGTGATTGTCCTTTACATTTTGTGTTTTTATTTGTGATGGAAAGTGTCCTTTATGATAGGGCTTTTTCCAATATTTATGACGCTGTAAGGGAGAAAAGAGCTGGACACTTGCTGAGTTTCTTGCCGGTTCTTCTCAGTACAAGATCTCCCGCCCAGAGTAGATAGACTTACGAACCGATGGCTTAAAATGACGTTCATAAGAGCTATTTGTAGCCTAAACTGAATAAATGATTTTGAATTTTGAACATAATATTAAAAAAATTAGTAAAAAAATATAAGTTTTTTCAACTGAATTTATGCGATTTAAAGTCCACTCTGAAAAATTTTCTAATTCATTTGATTATACAGCGTTAGCCGGAACGGGCGGGGGTACTAAGCCGAAAGGAAGGCAAAGTATACATGATAGTGAATAACTTTTTTTTTTGAACTTTTTTTTGTTTTTTTATATTTATACTTGATTGGTCTACAAAAATCTAGTAGGTTTTGACGTAGGTTCTCAGCAAATAGGTTTACTTCTAATGTCAATGTACGGGCATTGTAAAGAGTCGAGTTTTCTCTCCATAATTGGACGAATGTATCCAATAATATTAACTTATAATTTGTTTTTTTTTTGTGACCGCCAGGGCTACCACAGCGTAATTTTTTTTGAAATCTTAAAAAAGCTGTTAATCTAAAATTATCCATTTTTAAGGAAAGTACTTAGACAAAAGTTATTCACTATCATGTATACTTTACCCGCCTTTCGGCTTAGTACCCCCGTTCCGACTAACGTTGTAGATATAAGTGTATATAGGTAAGTTTGATTTAAAAAAAAATTATGTAGGTTCGAAAATAAATTGTTACTTATATCCAGGTGCAAGCTTGCTCCGAATACTCCGGGACATGCGGAGAATGGTCGGAGAAGATGGAGGCCGCCACCCTGGACGGTATACCTGGCAAGCCCAGCAATGTAACCGTCAATTGCGATGGCGGTTACATGAACTTGACTTGGGACCCCCCCATTAAGCCCAATGCTGAAATCAAGGGATACACTGTAAGTTTTTTTTCGCAATGATTATTTATTTATTTAGTATTGTGTTACCGGCAATCTGTATAATTCGGAACAATACAGAACACCTAGGGCGTCCAGGCAATGTATGAAATATTATGAATATGATTGTCCATCCATTACATACTTTACCTAGGTAACGAATACAATTCTAGGGATTGTATAGAGTACGTGCTCATCCACCGTATTTTGTATTTTGCATTAACCCGTGGCCTGCCGTGAATTTATTTATTTATTTCTATATAGGTCGGTACACAAACATATTGCAATCAATGCATACAGTAACATATTTGGTTAATCTAATTAACTAGACGGTAATCCAAAACGAGTGTACACAGCATGACATTTTGAATATAGTTTGAAACATGTTACAATAATACCGGTCCTAAATAAAGTTATACTTAAAACTAATAGTAATACTAAAAAAAAGATTAAATAATTCAAAAACTAATAATAATTACAATAATAAAAGGAATAAGGTGGGTATCTATTATCTAATTGACTGACTCGACTATCTGCCCCATTGGACAGACGGAGGAGGTTGAGAAACACTTGGCCTTCATTATCTCAGTGACCATTTTTTTATACTGAAGAAACTTACTAAAGGCGTCCACTACCCTATCAAAGCGTAACAAATCATTAAAAGTTCGACACATTCTGACTAAAGGTTTTATGACGTGTTGTTTCTGAATACACACTTTAATACAGACACAATAGAATTTTAATTGTTTGGCGTTGCTGATCTGCGCTTGCGCATATCAAAGGTTTTTAAATGACCTTTGATTAGAATATAACGTGAAAGTTTAAAAGTGTATTAAAATATAATTTGTTCGGATCGTAGATGGAGTTGACTGGCAACGCAACTTATAAGGACCGTTACGGCACCCTCAAAGAGGACATGTGGGGGCCGCTGTCCCGGTTCATGACTAACGACTCCCGAAGCGCCAGGTAAGATGCGTCCATCGTTTAAGAGCGTTTACGCCGCACACTAGCGCCACTAATGAAAAAAAAACATATCTAGTAATAAGAGATAGAAAATCAAATTATGCTCAACAAACTATTTGAATGAAGTAATTTAGCATTTTTACGTCACCTAAAGAACACCTCACATGTTATGGTTTAGTTAAATAAGGCGTTATAGTTAAAAGTGGCCGTAACGTCTTATTTAACTAAACCATAACATGTGAGGTGTTCAATAAGTGACGTAAAAATGCAAAATTACTTCATTCAAATAGTTTGTTGAGCATAATTTGATTTTCTATCTCTAATTACTAGATATGTTCTTTTTTTCATTAGTGGCGCTAGTGTGCGGCGTAAACGCTCTTAACGCGGGTTATGTGGGACTACTTCGTCTTTACAGGCGAAGCTTTAAAAGTTATTTAAATTTACAAGGTAAAATTTATATGAATTTAATAATAACGATGATAAATCTTTAATCATAATGATGAAAATAATAAATATGTATATAAATAGCATATAAATATAAATAAACCTATTTAAACATAATAGTAGTATCAGGCAGTTTTGCAGCAGGACAGGGACTTCGTTGTTAAGGTCTAGTTTTCTTATTATTATTATTATTATTATTAAAATTAAATGACAATAATTTGATTACAAACGTAAAGGCAAATACACAAATTAAACTTGATCAACATCTTTAGAAAGTAGAATTAATTTGGACAAAGGCCTTTTCAACTCACTGTTACTAGACTCACTAGACTCACTGTTACTAGACGTACTAAATTATCTGCACCGGGATGAAGATATTTAATTCTACCTAGTAGCCACTGTGTCGAAGGGGTTAGTTAGTTATACTGGGCTGTATCCGCACTTAGCCATTCGATTTGGCCATTGTACGTATTGTACCTTCTGCCTACTCCAACCAACCCAGATTATCCCAGAAGGCTTGCAGCCTTTTCAGGCTGCTGCAGGCTTCCGCAAGCGTTCTGGGTGTTTGGAGAAACCGTGCCCGTTCGTCTGCCACACTCCTGCACTCCATGAGCACGTGTTGTGGCGTTTCTTCCGCCTCCATGCATCCTCTGCATAGAGGGCTGTCGGTCACACCTATCGTAAATAGGTGCTTGTTTAAGGGACAATGACCAGTAATAATACCGATGATTTTACGGATCCTGTCCCTGTTTAATCTAAGGAGGTTGCGGGCAAGCTTTTTTGATGCCACCGGAACTGCATTCTTGGTTTGCCTGCTACCTACACTGTTTCTCCATTCTGTTAGATGTTCATCTTCGGTTAATTTGCGCAGCCACGTTTTTATCTGGGCCTGAGGTATGGGCAGCAGTGGTTCCGGTCCATAAACTGCTGCCATCGATCCTCTTTTGGCCAGTTCGTCAGCGGCGTCATTACCCTGTGAGTTGCTGTGTCCTTTAATCCATTGCAAAGTTACTTTGTTTGCCTCTGCTATGGATTGGAGAGTGTTATGACATTCCAGTACAAGGACAGAGGTTATGGTGTTGTTTTTTAAAGCTTGAAGAACGGATGCACTATCTGAGACAATTTTTATATTTAGGTCTCTGACAGCTCTGGCTGTAACCGCCTGTGCCGCCTTGGTGATACCAATACATTCTGCTTGAAAGATTGTATTTAACTTGTCTAAAGTTGTTGAAATTTTTATATTTAAGTCATTCGAGAAGACACCCGCTCCAGTGCCGTGTGCGGTTTTGGATCCGTCTGTGTATATCCTAACTTCATTGATGCCAGAGCTATCAACTGGTTCCGCAGTAAGTTGGATATTGTATCTTCTATCGAAGACGTGGTGACATGGTATTCTGTCCATGGGCGCTTCAAGAAACGGTATTTCTTTCAGGCTTGCCTGCAGAATCTTTGAGTGTGTAGTTATGCTTTGTTTCCATAACCCGTTAGATCTTAGTCTTAAGGCTGCGCCCTTGGCTTCCTCTTGAATGACCAGATCTAGAGCTGGTGAAGTTGTTCTCATGCAGCCCGTGGCTGCTACGCTTGCTAGGCGTTGCAGACTCTGGAGTTTTGCTTTTACCGTGACCAGTTGGGTTCTGGGCCACCAGACAACTGATCCGTAGGTTAAGGAAGGTCTGATAACTGATCACACTTTGGTTATACACATAACCAAAGTGTGATTTTTGGATTTAGACCCCATTTTTTCCCAACAAGTCTTCTACACTGCCCAAACGCTATACAGGCCTTCTTTATTTTTGCGTCAATGTGCCTCGCCCAATTCAGTTTATTATCCAGGATGACTCCCAGATATTTTACTTGAGTTGATAGGGAGAGGTTGGTGTTAAAGAGTTTTGGTGGTTGGAGTTCTGGTAACTTCCTTTTGTTGGTGAAAAGGATAAGTTCTGTTTTTTTCGGGTTTACTGACAATTTGTGTTCGTCACACCAGTCTTCCACAATCTGAAGGGCTGAGCGCATCACTTTGCATAACACATTTTCAGCGCTCCCATTTATCAGTATTGCTAAGTCATCCGCATAACCAATAGTAGTGTATCCTCTATCATTGAGTTTTTTAATGAGGCTGTCTACTACTATGTTCCATAGAAGTGGTGATAACACCCCTCCTTGAGGGCACCCTCTAACTACTTTAGCCCTCGTAGTAGTGTTCACCACTATCTGAACCGCCCTTTTGCTAACCAGCGCAGTGATTCACTCTCTCAAGGCTGGTTCTACGTTCCGTTTTCGTAGGGCGTGGTTAATGCTGTTGTGCATGGTTTTGTCAAAAGCTCCTTCTATGTCTATAAAACCAGCCAGTGTTGACGCTTTATTTGTGATAGCCGATTCTATTTTGTGCACCACCATATGTAGTGCCGACTCTGTTGATCTGCCTTTCCTATAGGCATGTTGTTGAGGGTGAAGCGGTTTACTTTTCAGTGTTCCATCCCTAAGGTGTCGGTCTACTAATCTTTCCAGAGTTTTTAGCAGGAATGATGTTAGACTAATTGGCCTGAAAGATTTGGCATGTGTGTAATCCTCCTTACCCGGCTTCGGTAGGAAAATTACTTTTGCCTCTCTCCAAGGTTGGGGAATATATTTAAAGGCTATGCAGGCCCTGTAGATTGGTAGTAAGTGCTTAATTACATGATTGGGCTGCCACTGTAGTAATGCTGGGAATATCCCATCCAGCCCCGCGGACTTGAACGGTTTGAAGCTGCTCAGGGCCCATTCTATCCTGTCCGCGGTTACTATCTTATTTGCGACTGCCCAATCCTGTGCTGTTGGTGTGCCGTATTGCTCATCTACCCAACCAGGGGCTGGCGTTATTTGGCATCCTGGAAAGTGTGTTTCTAGCAGTACGGCACTGGTTTTCTCGTCTTTATTAGTGTAGGAGCCATCCTCCTTTTTTAAGGAGCCCAAAAGATTAGAGTTGTTCTTAGCCAGGATTTTCTTTAATCTTGCGGCTTGGTTTAATGAGTTAATGCTACTACAGAAATTTCGCCAGCCTTCCGTTCTCCGGAATCTGATCCGTTTTTTGTAGTGCTGTTGTGCTGTTTTATATTTGTCCCAGTCCTCATTGGCTCTGGTATTTTTGGCCCTGTTGAAAAGTGTCCTGAGTTCTTGACGAAGACGGTCAAGTTCTGGCCCCCACCAGCGGCTTTTCTCTAGGCGTTTCGGTGTTACAGCAGGACATGCCAGCTCGTAACTTCTTACGAGTGTAAAAGTCAGGAGCTGTACGTTTGCTTCTATTTTTTCGGTACTTGGAATTACGTTATTTACTTGTGTGTTACCTAGTACTTTGTTTGTTAAGTTTTTATACCTTGTTATATCTGTTTTGCGGGGGTTACGATATGGAACAGGGT
The DNA here is from genome assembly GCA_947562085.1 of Eudonia lacustrata. NCBI lineage: Eukaryota > Metazoa > Arthropoda > Insecta > Lepidoptera > Crambidae > Eudonia > Eudonia lacustrata. The sequence continues at coordinate 5,082,075 of OX387334.1, read as the reverse complement.
CTGTTAGTTTATATTGTATTTTAAAGCATACCCGGCGGTGATCCGCAAAGGATGGTTCGTTTGTAACATGCCATCCCTCAATGAGGTTCGCCGCCGCATGTGTTGCTAAAGTAATGTCTATGATGGTTTGATACCTTGAACTAACAAAAGTAGGTTCCGTGCCTATATTCATAATGTTCAAGTTTGTTTGGAAAATATATTCGGTTAGTAACTCACCCCTTTTATTGGTATCCTTACTTCCCCACAGAGAGTGATGTGCATTGCAGTCTGCAGAGATGATCAGGTCCCATTGTTGTGCTTCGCAGTGTTGCACCAGCTCGGCTAGCTCTCTCGGAGGAACTTCACCGTCGCTCGGCATGTACACTGAGGCTAGCACTAGGACAGTTTGTTTATCCGTTAGAATCTTCACAGCAGTGAGGTCTCTAGAACAGAATTGGTTAAGCAAAATGGCTGATATGGTTTTAGGCATAAAAATGCAAGTTCTTGGTTTATCGACGGTTGTATCTAGGAGCAACTTACCGCCTATGTTATTTAGACCGCAAATTCTGTTGTTTCTGATCCAGGGCTCTTGGATCAGAGCGGCGGTCTTGTTGTCTGCCTCCAGCACTCTGCGTAGCGTGGCCGCCGCTATTTGTTTGTGCTGGAGGTTGGTTTAAATGATGTTGAGGTGGTGGTTACGGGCTACGCAGGATGCCATCTTCATCACTGGTAGTGCCCCCACCCTGCAACATCGAGTCTGTCTCCATCTCGCTCAAACCCTGTTAGGGAGCTGAGGTGGACTGCTCGGGAGTCGAGGTCTCCCTTACAGTGGCCGCGACTGAACTCGTTGCCGTTTTTGCGTCCTCGGTTTTTGTCATTTCTTCCGAGGAGAAGAAACGGATATACCCACTACCCGACATGTGGGCTATCCGGCGTTCTCTGTCGAGAATCGACTGCCGCTGGTCTTCGGGAATTCCCAGCACGAGATGGACGGCAGCCTCCTTGGAGCCTGCTTCCGTTGCCTTCTCGTCTACTGTCATTCCGTAGCACTGCCAGGAGTCAACTTTGTACCACGGGTTCTGGGCACAAAGGACTCTGTGCAGCGTAGCGGCGTCGGTGATGCGGGTGTGTAAAAGAAGCCCTGCCTTGAGCCTCTTCTTCAGCTCGGACTGTCGGATGACAGCCAGAGTGGTGCTTGGTATCGGAGATGGAATGGTCTTGACCGTTCTCTCAAGCCAGCTGAGAGCGTTCGCATCCTCGCACCACATCGCCAACACTCCATCCAAAAGGAAGGGGCGTCCGCGGAAAGATGGAGCTTGCGTGCTCGGAGACGGAGACAGAACGGTCCGCTGTTGTCCGGATGTCCGGTGGTCCGGATGCTATCATCGATGGCTTCCCTCAGCTGATCTGCCTGGCTTTGCGAGAGGTCCCTCGGCGGGACGGTGATGACCGCTACCCTCAGATGCGATTTACTCGCATCTGCATAGCTCTCCGTCCGCCTCGGTCTCGCATCGGTCTTCGCGCGTTTGGCATCCCCCCTGGGAGACCGGGTCTCATCCAGGCGAGTCCGCTTCGAGGAAGCTGACTTACCCGAACAGTCCCCAGTCCCAGGCTGGCCCTTTTCAGGGGCAGTGGGAGCCGCCGCAGCGTTCTGCCGACCGCGAAAACCTCTCGGCTTCCGCCTCCTTTTCGGCTGGCCAGGTGGTGGTGGTGGTGGTGGGTTCGTTGAGGCAGCCGTCTGCGCCGTTGCCGACTCCGTGAAGTTGGCCGGTACAGATTCGCGCTGCGTTGAGGAAGCCGTCTGCGCCGTCGCCGACTCCGTGAAGTTGGCCGGTACAGATTCGCGCTGCGTTCCCGCTGCTGCGTCGTCTGTCGTTGTTGGTGTGGTTTTTGCCTGAATAGCCTCCCATCTCGCGCGCCTGTTGGGGCGACTGCGTTTCGGTCGGTTCTTCGGCGGTTCCTTTGCCGTGGCCACGGGATTGGTGTCTCCCCTTTTGCAAGGGCGCTTGTGAGCGACCGTGGTCCATTGTGATACGATGGCAGTATCTACCATGGTTGGTATTGCCTCAATGAGGCCCGACAGGTCCAGACTTGCGCCTGTCCCTGAGCACAAGTTGTCCCCCCCAGAATACGTGGGAGTGACCAAGCTGGGCTTGGTGAAGGATTCTCCGCTACCGGAGGCAGCGGTACCTTCCTGGGGTAGTAATTTTTTCCCTTGTGCTGACATTACGGTTGTTGGGGCTGAAGGAAACACACACTACCCGCCCGTGGTGAGTGTGGACAACTTTTAGGGGGGATTTAGTGCCCCAAGGCTCTGCATGCCTGAAGGATTGTGGTTTTGCGCCGCCACTGTTCGGCTCTGCAGGAATTTGTGAAGGAACTTAGGATAGGGGAAAGGTTTGGATGTATGGGGGGAAAACGGCCAGAGGTTTTAGTTATGCCAATTACATATGGTAACTGGCCAAAAACAGGCGGCAACCTCGAGAAGGATAGTCCACTGGCCTTGCCTAGGGGATCTACGCGACCTGCACTACTCCCTAAACCGTTTGCCAGTCTCAGCGTTTGGACAGACGCTGAGAGTAGGGGAGTCATCACTCAAGACTCGCTTGATTGACCACACCCCCGCCCGTGTCGAAGGGGTTAATTCGTCCTTGATGATTACTAAATCACCGATACTTGGCGACGGAACAGCAACATGCCATTTATGCCGCTGTTGAAGGGTATTCAAATACTCGCATTGCCACTGACGCCAGAAATCTTGTTTCATTTTTTGAATGACTTGCCATCTAACTCAATAGACTAGTTTTTTGGTCTTCATAGTTTAAATCGGGAACGCCAATCAAAGGTTCTCCCACTAAAAAATGTCCAGGCGATAAGGGAGTTTCTGTAGTACTGAGATGTGATACGTGTCGTAATAACATCTCAGGCTTCACCGCTTCACCAGATATGCTTGTTTTTAAATAGTGTAGTTTTTGTACATTTCTTACAGCTGTGTTGTAGACAAGCGCCGTGAATAAATCGTGATATGTAGGCCAGTTTTTGTGAACGCAAAAATTTAAATAACAGAAACATAAATGTGTTAGTAAGCAAATTGACATCGTGTTTAGGTTCGACGACCTACAGCCGAACAGTAACTACACAGTGCGAGTGAGTGCGATGACTAGAACGAGACGTCGGGGGGACGAGGAGACCAAACACTGCAGCACGAGGCCCAAAGAACCCGACGCCCCGCCCAGACCGCGCTGGAGGAAGGTAACAAATATATTACTATTTATTTACTGTATTGTACAGAAGCAGATTCGGGTTTAAGCACTTTATTTTTCTAAAAGTAAAAGAACTAAACATTATTTTTATGATATTTTGACGACCTCCGTATTTTAAATTAAATAATTTTGTTTGCCATTATTTCATTAAAAGCAACGTTTCATAATATGCCATAATTGTCAAATTACATAAAATTATTTTCACTAATTTCATTGGTCATGAGTTCATAACCAATCAAGTGTCATACTATTTTTAATCTATAATTTTTTTTATTTTTTTTTAGTTGATGGTTTCGTGCGATTAGCACATTTAGCCAGCGTCAAAGTAATTTTTCTCACAAGTAATACATAAATAAACAATATTTCCTTATATGATGATGATGAATGATATTAGAAATGGGAAGTGAGAAATGATATACCTCCCAACCCCTCGAGTATCTCAGTAAAGATGTGGGGCTTTACTAAGTCCTCACGCGAGCTTCTTGAGAGAATTTGAAAAGTAACGTTGCACTGTTTTGTTTCATTTGCCAACACTTATGCACACTCACGAACACTTAAAGGTTAATAATCCACCATTATTTCACATTAATATTCGACATAACACAAATTTTGGAAAATAAAGCAAAACCGCAGACGTGACGCTTCACTTTCTCGCCAAGAAGTCCAAGTCTATAATTATATTTGCCATTTTCAAAAAAAACAATTTTTCATAACATTTACTTACCATAATATTCATTTACAACATCAAAAATAATAATAAAGGTCAGTGCAGGCACGCAATACACCGTGCAAGCGAGCATGCAAGCAAACATGCAGCAAAGCAAGCATGCAAAGCAATTTTACTGCGCGTCGTCACAAGTCAATATCTAACCGAAAAAATAAACTTTCCGACTAATTCGTTCCGATTAACACTTTCTTTATAGCTGTAATGTCACCGGATAAATTGTACAAACCTATAGTTTATAATTAATCTAGTGAGATTATAAACTGTCGATATATTGTGAACGGACACTAAAATTTACAATCTAATACTTACATTTTCGTTAGTTTATAAACTGGCTATGTCCAGCCGTCAAATTTTGTACACTTTCATAATACCAATTTATCAGCCGCAAATAGAATAGTCACGTTGCAATTGTACAATTAACAACCTGCGGGCGCGCGCGTTAATCACTGCGCCATCGAGCTCCTCATCACAGCCAAAGGACGTCCACTGCTGGACAAAGGCCTCGCCCAAGGATCTCCACAACGACCGGTTTCGTGCTGCTCGCATCCAGCGACTTCCCGCGACCTTTACCAGATCGTCGGTCCGCAATGTTGGAAATGCATGCTTTGGTCAAATATCTTATAGGTCTTAAGGTGGACTTTCGATCCGAGCGTCAGCGTCAGTGTCGCAGCGTCAGTAACGTCACGACACTTACGCTGCGACGCTGCGACAGTATAATTTGCTATGAAAATGTATGGACTGTTCGAGCAGCGCGACACTAACGCGCGCGTCAGTGTCGCTGTGACAGTGACGCCGGACGCTCGCGTCAGTGCCGCGCTCGCACTTGTACAGACGCCCGGTTTTGATAACTTCTAGAAGAAAATAAGTAAAAATGGCATCCGTATAGGTGTTTTCGGAAGAAGAGGATGAACTCCTAATAACTTTAGTGTCACAGCACCCAATACTCTTCGATTTAAGTAGAGATAATTACAGAAATATTAAAATCTTATAGAATCCTTCTTCATTTCGACTTAGAAAAATCGAGTCACTTGGGGCTCTTATCTAAACTCAGGTAGTATAGAAGTAAAAGATCATCATCTTCTCGCTCTTCTTCAATTAATTCTTCTAGATCAAGATCCATTTCACGATAGCAAAACAAATACGACTGAGTATGTCGGCGATCGATGTGCGTCTGTCGTCGGCATCCAAAGTCATCAGAATCGCTTTGTCGTAGCATCACTGACGCCGCGCCAGTGACGCAGCGGCTCCAGCGTCACTGACGCTCGGATCGAAAGTCCACCCTTAAGGCCTGCGCAGACGAGGGATTTTTGTCCGCGGACTTTTTATCCGCTAAAATAGATCGCTTACAACTGTATCGAGTAACGCAAACGAGGGATTAAAAGTACCGCGTACAAAAAGTCCCCCGAATAACCGCGGACATGCAGAGAGCGGACTGGACAAAAGTACGGGGGAGTCCCCGAAAAAAAACAGAACTCGTGTGACTAGGCGAAGCAACGCACATGGCGGACTTTAGTCCGCGTTGTGCGTATAAGGGAATGGACCCAGTATTTTATTTTAAAATGTCTTCTCTTTTTCTTAAACTTCATGTAAATTGAAACACAACGTAACCTCTGAATATTTGCTTCCATAGCGTGCACTTCTCTACGTTTCCGGGCAACAAATGATCGCACACCGTGTGCGTTGAGTTCGCAGTAAATCCGCAGTGGACTTTTTATTAGCGGAGCGTACTTTTTTCTCCGCCGCGGAGAAAAGTCCGTCGTCTGCGCAGGCTTTTATAGTTTCTTATAAAAATTAGGTTAATGTTTCAAAGAATTGTTACGTGATTTCATTTAAACGTTTAATGTTCTGGTTTAATTATTGGTGTTGTCAACATCCCTAATGCTCCTTTTAAAAATAGTTTAATTAAAACAAATGATGCGATTTACTTTTTCTATCATTCACAGATATTCGAGAACAACTATTACATGTTCAAGGTGTATTTGCCAAGAGTTACTGAGAGGAACGGACCTATTTGTTGCTACAGGTGAGTGTGTAAATTAATTCTTTATTGTACAAAAATACATAAACAGAAAACATTGTTTGGTCCAATTTATTATCCCAAGTATTTATTTTTTTAAGTGCTCTACCTTCCTTTTAGGGTCCATATGGTGCGAATGCTGCCGAACATAGACTGGAGGAACCTGCCTCCGCCGCAAGACATCGACATCATTGGATACGAAGAGGCGCATGCGGCGCATCCTATATTAGGCGCGTACATCACTGACATATTCTCCAAGTAAGTAACGTTTTTTTCTTTTTTTTTTCATAACTATGGCTTTGTGCGGTTAGCACAATTAGCCAGTGTGAAAGTAATTTTTCTTACAAGTTATATATTATGCCGGCGGCGAGGTGTTTGTAGATAGGACGGTCAAGCGAACTCGGATTCGTCGATAACACTGTTTATCTTGGATCTTCAAAATAAAACCGTAGTCGTTTTCCTTACAGTCACTTCAATGTTATTTTAACATTACAATTAAACAATTTAGAAACAGGTGCCCGATGGAAATGGATTTTAGAAACGAAGTGAGTTCTGCGCGTGCGTACTCTTCGACGGCTCACGTTCAAATGTCCCCAGTCCGTTGTCGCGCCAACTAACGTTGACGTTTCGCATACCATAGAGCATAGGCTGCACAGACCACATTCAAGTATAGACTATACTTGTCGTTTCTAAGCGATGCTAGCGCCATGTCTCTGACATACAAATAAAGATATTTACTAAATTAAATATTTTTTGTTAAATTCCTTACGGGCAGGCCTTAGTCTGCATCTCAACTGATGTTAAGTGATGATAAGGTCCAAGATAGAAGCGCACTTCACCCAGAATCCTCAACTACTGTGGCACTGTGACGGTAGCCAAAGTAATGTTACTTTGTTAATGTGACATAAGATTGACCACGTGATTTAAAGCGGCTTATGTCAATCCCATACATTTTGTTCTTTTTGAACTTCGCTATCGTTTTCTTAATGTCACTTTGGCTAAGCCTACTGGCTATCTTATCTCTAGCTGCCATAACAACAATGCTAATAACATTGATGTTATGGCGAAATATTTAGAGCCAGGCGGACAAACAAGCCCCACCACCCCCCAAACCGAGTACACAAACAAGGAAGCGCCACTTACCCTAGCCTTGCGCACTGTTAATAAAGTCGCTAACGATATTGATATTAATGTAAGTTTTAGGATAAAGTGTAATGTTAAGTAAATGTATAGAGGTAAGCATTATTTGTACAAGCGGGCTATTGAAAGTTTTTAATTGTAAATATCGTATTATTGGGTAACGACATACTTTTTTTTTTATAAATGTAATTCTAAGAAGTTTCTTGCGCCCATTCTTTTCCACAGCTAAAAAATAGACGTCCTGATAGTAGGTAAAAAATGTGTGGACGATTCAAAAGCACTTTTCGTAAGTTTATTTGAATAAAAAAATTGACTTTAACTTTACACAGATTGAACTGCACTCTGAATGAATTCGCAAAAGTCACATTGTTACAAATACAAATACAAATACAAATCTCTTTATTGTGAAATGTAGGTTAGTATACGTATTGCTGTTGTTGGGTTTTAGGTGTTTCACTACATTTCCACCGTTAACAAGGTATACAATAATTTGATATAGGTTTGAAAAATCAATATTAAATTAATAGAAAAAGTAATATGACGTTAATATGACATGATTGATTACATAAATTAAGTTACAGTATTAAATTGTGTTAAGTATAAGAATGACAAGTTGTATGCGATGTCATCATTATGTTAAAAAAATTCAATTAATACTAAATTGTGCTATAATGTCAAAAGTAAGTAAAAAATAATAATAATACATTCATGTCAAAATTTTATTCAAGTACCTATAATTTCATATGGAAAAGTCAGTAAGAAAGTCTTCGGTTTTATAATAGACTTTGTCAATTAGGAGAATTAATAGTCTTTTCTTGAACAGATTAATTGGTGACATTTTAATGTCATTCGGGATATTATTAAATATTTTACTAGCCATACCAAAGAAACTATTTGAAAATAATGTAGTTTTATGTTTAAGGGCGCACAATTTGTTCCCACGTCCTGGTCTATGGTTTCTATGAGCATTTATTTCTGAAAAAGTGGAAAAAGCGTGTTGATTTTTCTTGACAAATACCGCAACTTCAAAAATATATAAGGATGGGAGAGTCAAAATATTAAGTTGTTTAAAAACTGGTTTGCAACTATCAGTAGGCTTTAGACCCTCAATGGCCCTTAGACATCTTTTTTGTGCTATAAAGACCACGTTTTTGTTACAGGAATTCCCCCAAAACATTATGCCATATCGTAATATGGATTCTATGTATCCATGATAGGCCATAACAACAGTTTCTGTGTTTGCTTTTTTGGAAAGCTTGTATAAGACATAAGTAGACGTACTTAGTCTTTTACAAAGCATTTCAGTATGAGACTTCCAGTTCATTTCATAGTCAATTTGGACACCTAGAAATTTAATGTTACAGACTGATTCTATTACATCATCATTAGCTTTTAGAGTCAGATTTGGTAGAGGAGTTTTCTGTCTAAAATGCATAATTTTTGTTTTATTAGTATTAAGTATCAGGTTGTTTCTTTTCAACCAGACATTCAGTTTTTTCATGGCATTGTTTATTTCTTCTTCATAGGTGTGACTATTAATACATTTGATTATGGCAGTGCTGTCATCGGCAAACATTATCATAGGGTGTTCAATAGACTTTGGAAGGTCATTTATATATATGTGGGACGTAGGCAGGGAATAACGAGACCGTTTTTAAAACACAGAAACCTTTATTTTTAAACGCACCGTACAGCAATTCCGTTTTCGTATCGTACCTCGCTCCCTCGTCTCGCTAGTCCCCTCTTCCATCCGTCAAATCTCTCTTTCACACATTCATCCCGTCTCGCTCTTACACAAAGGCAAAGGTGACTCGAGTTGTCAGCCTACATTCGGCCATCCTGTCCTATGTCTGCCCTCAGACATAGCCAAACAATACAGTAAACACATCAAAATCTTGAGATTATTTTAACAAAGGCTGACCCTTAACCAACAATATTGAAAATTTAGGAAAATGTTACATTTTAACCGATTACAACTTATAAAACTTACAACTTATAAATATTTGTCAAAATTATAACATCTTAGATATGTTTTTGAAATAAAAACAGAAGTGAAAGGTTTACCTTATGTTATACTTATTACCAACACAGCAAATCTGAACATGTTATGCAAAAATAAACAATAATACACAAATAAAAGTTACAGTTGTTTTTTTTTCATTTCATTTTTTCATCCCTTTCATTCCTCCCTCAAAACAACTATCCTACTTACCTAAGCATTTTACTCTTCACCCTGCTGAGGCCATGGTTTCATCAGGTCTGCTGAGCTTGAAGTTTTATTAGGCCCTTCGGTAACACTGCTTAGCTTTTCCACATCGTAACGATCCTTGCGCTTGACCTTCACGACCCTGTAAGGCCCTAGATACTTCGGTTTAAGCTTGAGCCCTGGACCAAACTGTGTCCTCTTGATAGCTTCTAAATCTCCCTCCTCATACTTGAAACTTTGTTTTCTATTTTTATCAAAAGTTTTCTTATTTTCTTCTTGTACTTTAAGTATTTGTTGTTTTGCATGAATCCTAATTTCTTCTCTATTTTCCTCAAATTGGTTTATTTCTTCTTGTTTCAATAATTCCAATATTTGTAAGTCTTCTTTGGTTCTCATCACAGTCCCAATCATAAGGTGAAATGGGGTGGTATTTATGCTTCTTTGATAGGTACTATTCAGCGCTCTCTGTACGCTACTTACATGTCGGTACCATAATGATGGGCTTTCTATACATAGCTTCGTAAGTATAGCCAAAATAGTCCTATGTAGCCTTTCTACTTGACCATTTCCCCTCGGAACTCCTGTGGTGATGGTGATATGTTGTATGTTCTCTTCTCGACAATACTCTTGAAACTCACCACTAGTGAATGCCGTCCCTCGGTCACTTATGATTCTTACTGGATTACCAAAGTTTTGTTGGTGTATCTTCAATTTCTCTATAGTTTCTTTACTTGTAGTGCTCTTCGTAGGAAAAATCCAAGTAAACTTGGTAAATGCATCCACCACTGTCAGTATATGATTATACTGCTTCTTAGTATCTGTCAACGGTTCCAAATGATCTATATGAATGGTATGCAACGGTGTACCTTCCTTTTCTATTGGACTTAGATACCCTTCTTGTTTACCAGCCTTCCTCGTAGCCAATAGACATGGGATACATGTGACCACAAAGTCTTGAAGTTTCTTTTCTATGTCGGGTATGAAATAATCTTTACTTATAATTTCTTTCATCTTTTTCATTGAAATGTGCCCTTTACTGTGTACTTGCTTTATGATCTCTTTTTCTAGACACTTAGGTATAACCAGGAGTTTGTGCTCTCCTTTATACAGCAGTCTATTATCAAGCCAATAGTCTTGAGTAGGACCCATTCTGTAATATCTCAACTATAGCCCTCAATCCATCATCCTTCTGTTGAGCCGATCTTATCTGATCTTGTAAACTATTAGTAACAATGGTCATACAGGGATTTCGGCTTAAAGCATCTGCATGCTGCATCTTGGCTCCTGCCCTATGCACCACTTCATAATCAAACTGATCCAGATACAGTACCCAACGAGCGACTTTTGGACATAACTCTTTCTTCTTCAGTGTCATTTCGAAAGCTTGACAATCAGTGACTATTGTAAAATGGATACCATAAAGATATACTCGAAACTTTTTCACACCCTCGATGATTGCTAACGCTTCTAATTTGTAACTGCAGTACTTTGATTCTGCATCACTGGTTTTCTTGCTCATGTAATACACAGGATGCCAACCGTCTGGGTGTAGCTGCAACAAAATAGCGGAATATGCAACAGAGGCTACATCGGTATGCAATTCTGTAGGTAAGTTAGAGTCATAAATCTTCAAAACCGGCGAGTTACTCAACTTCCTTTTTAAATCGTCAAATGCAATACATTCTTTTTCTCCAAATGCAAAAACAACATCCTTTCTGAGCAAATCAGAAAGTGGCTTTGCTATAACGGCATAATCTTTGATGTACTTCCTAAAGTATGAAGTTAGGCCCAGAAAACTGCGAACTTGCCTTACTGATGTTGGCTTCGGATACCTCATCACTGCATCGGTCTTCTCCGCGGTAGGTCTTACTTCACCATTCCTTATTAAATGTCCCAGATACTCAATCTCCCTGGAAATCAACTTTGCTTTCTTCCAATTAATTTCTAAGCCATATTGCTCTGAAATCATAAGTACATTCTTTAGTCTTTGCACAGCTTGAATTTCATTTTCAGCTGGAATCAACAAATCGTCGATGAAAATGATAATTTCACCTTTGACAAGTAAGTCTCTAAAAATTATTGATATAAATCTCATGAAATACTTTGGACAAATAGACAGACCAAAAGGAGCTCTTAAGAATTCGAACTGACCATTGTGTGTTACAAAAGAAGTATACTTTATTGACTCTGCACTAATCTTCAAGTGGAAAAAGCCATTTTTTAAGTCTAGCACACTATATACTTTAGTGTCTGTAAGCGACGCGCTCAAAATAATTTGAAAAAACACAAGGGGACTACTATATTCAGAATAACTTACGCGAATGATGCCTTTCTCCAACCAGTCTGATACCTGATCATCCACCACCTTTTGCTCCTTAAGTGATAAACGTCGCGGTCGCATGGCCACTGGTGCTTCATCACTGAGCACAATGCGTAGTTGCAATGGTGCTTCCTTGACTTGCTTGGGTTTGTAGTTCTGAACACACTGGATCACTTCGTTCTTTAGCGCTGGATTCACCATCTGACCTACAACAGAACCCAATGAACATACCTCACTCGCATAACATCCCAAACGCTCCCAATCTTTACTATAAAATCTCACACAACCACCTTTCAATACAACTGTAACATCGTTAAGAAATTCTTGTCCAAGTATCATTCTAAATGGTATAAAGTTTTTACTCAATACATGAAATATTACATCTTCGTAGCAATGTTCATCAATGCACAAACGCAATCGACACTTCCCCATCGAACGCACTGTTGATAGTCCAATGCCACAAAGAGATAGTTCGTCCTTTTCGCATTGTGGCATGCCGATCGCTTCAAACGTTTCCTCAGATATAAGATTCACATCGCTGCCACTGTCTACAAGTGCTTTCACTCGAACATTATTTAGATTCGCGATGACAACCGGCTTCTTCTCGTTTGACATCGACGTTGACAGCTGCTCGACGTGATCGTAAACAAACGCCGCCATCTTCCTGCGTTCTCGTTCGTCATTCGCTGAATAGACCATAGTGCCGCTGCTCGCCCCATATGTCAACTCCGTCTTGCTCATTGATTGGCTGCTATGCTCCGCCATCTTAAATTGATTCGTCAACTCGTCATTGGTGGCGCTGCTGTCTTGAGTGACGTCTGCCGCGAACATCGCGCTCTTTGCGTAGCGATCATGGCTTCCTCCTGCTTTACCGACGACATCGCCCGACGATACCCGACGGTGTAGACTCGTAGATTTCCGTTCGGTGGCGGTGGCGCTGTTATCGCACCGCGATCCAACATGGCCGAGTTCGTTGCACTTGAAGCATTTTGGCCCTTTGTTCTTATGAGGACAATCAGCTGATGTATGCCCTAGCTCGCCGCACCCGTAGCAACGAACCCGCCATCCACTCGATCCACTCGTGCTCGTGTTCGTGTGATGCTTGCTTGTGCTTGCCGACGCTCCTGTATGCCGATGCCTCGAACTTTGCATCTTGCTTGAAATAGTTTCGTAGATCTTTAATTTTTCTTTCAGCTCGCCGTGTGACGTTACGCCGTAAAGCATCACTTTATTTGTTTCGACGTCCATGATTCCGTCTACGATATATTTTATCGCGACATAGTCTGCCATCTTGCCTCGCTTTCCGAGTTCCTTCATAATGAGCATGTAATCGAGACACGTCTCGTCTGCACGTTTCTTTCTAGCGCTCATCATTTCATGAATCGTCTTAACATCGACGGAATCGGGAAATTCTTTCAATATGGCTGCTTTTAAGTCATCCCAGCTTTTAAATGGTCGCTCCGCCCGTAGCCAGAGTTGTGCTGTACCCGAGAGCGCTCTTCTTGCCACAAGCAACTGCTGCAGTGGAGTCCAATTAAATATCTCCCTGTTACTTTCGACATCCTCTATCCACCTCGTTACTGGATAGGTGCTGTCGCGGCCGCTGTAGCTCGGCACCAGTTCCGCCGTCATTTGTAACATGTTTGCGCCGCCATGTGGCTTCGTGTGACAATCTTCGAAATAGTCGGCTTGCCGGCTTGCGCGTCGTTCTTCTTTGGGCATGTTGCAATATCGTCGTAGTATTCGTCGTAGGCGTCTTATAGAATATAGTGCAACACGTTGACCGTCGTAATTTTCGTTGCGCCCGCCCGCCGCACACCGACCACGTGCACCAAATCTTTTACTTCTCGTTTCCCTTTATGCCTGGCCCACGGATCTTTCTTCTTAATATCCCGGACGAGCCCCCAAAACTGTGGGACGTAGGCAGGGAATAACGAGACCGTTTTTAAAACACAGAAACCTTTATTTTAAATTTTTAAACGCACCGTACAGCAATTCCGTTTTCGTATCGTACCTCGCTCCCTCGTCTCGCTAGTCCCCTCTTCCATCCGTCAAATCTCTCTTTCACACATTCATCCCGTCTCGCTCTTACACAAAGGCAAAGGTGACTCGAGTTGTCAGCCTACATATATAATGAAGAACAAAGGGCCTAATATACTCCCTTGTGGTACGCCTACCTCCACATTTCTGCAGTCTGACGAATAATTCTTATTTATTCCTGATTCCTCACATAACTTTGTTACAATAGTATACTGTTTCCTGTTTCTAAGATATGACCTTATTAGATCATGGGCTACACCTCTTATACCGTAGGAGTAAAGTTTTTGCAGAAGTATATTATGGTCGACATGGTCGAATGCGCTTGACATGTCCATATATAATGCACATACATGTTGTTTAAGATCAACTGATTTCATGACCGGTTGAAGAAATTGATGGATAGCCATATTTGTGCTTTTTTCTCTACGAAAACCAAATTGTTCTTTAGCAAACAAGTCGTACTTCTCGAAAAAGTTGTAAAAATAATCACGGATAATTCTTTCAAATATCTTCGAGAACACATTTAATTGAGCAATCGGTCTATAATTTTTTACATCGGTGCGTTCTCCTTTTTTATATATAGGCTTTACCATGGCAATTTTTAGGTCATCAGGAAAAACGCCAGTAGTCAACATCAAATTAATAATATGATTTAAAGGAGCAGCTAGATGTAAAGAAAATGTCTTTATAATTTTAGTGGAAATACAATTTATTCCAACACTCTGTGTCTTTTTTAATGATCGTATTATCTTTAATACTGCATCGATCGTGCATTGTGAGATAAATATAGAATTCGACACTTTACAGCATTGTGAAAAAACAGGGTCATCAGTTTTAAGTCGACGTGCCGCATCCACAAAGTGATTGTTAAATAGGTTTTCTATTTCTGTGGGATCACTTACTTTAACACCGTTGTTATTGTGAATTAGCTGTGCGGTTTCAGTAGGAAGCTGATGTTTGCTATTATTTATGACATGCCACACTACCTTAGATTTATTATTCGATGTGCTGATGTAGTGATTATTTTGGGCGAGTTGCGTGAGCTTTATGACCTTTTTATATTTGCGACAATAATTTTTAAGCAAGAATTTATTTTCCTTGGTCGGGTAAGATCTATACATCCATAGCAGCTGTCGCTTCCTCTTACTACAAATACGAATACCACGCGAACCCCTTTTTTTTTTTTTGTTACTTCTTATTATTATTAATCTTTGAGGACAACAAAGATCGTGAAATAAGGTGATTAACTCAAAAGCACAATAAGCTTCGTTAACATCTTTGGCTTCATAGACATCACTAAAAGTAAGTGCTTTAAGAGCCTCCTTAAACTTCTCCATATTTTCCTCACAATAATCCCTTTTAATCATACGCCAGAATTTTAATCGACATGTTTTGTTGATAGGGCACTGTAAGGTTTGAGATGTATGATAAGACAGTGCAAGTTCGGTTACTTTACTTTTACTACCTCGAATGTTATGTGCGAAGTTATCCAAGCAAGTCCCACTACTTAGTCTGGTAGGCTCTCTAATTTGTAATTTCAAATTATAATTCAGAATTAAATTCTCAAAGTTAATGGATATTTTAGTTTTCTTTAAAATGTCTATATTGAAGTCACCACAGATAATTATTTTTTTATTATTATTGCACAATTTATTCAATAGTAAGTCAATTTTCTTCATAAATAATTCAATGTCAGATTTAGGGGGTCTGTAAATACACACTATAATGAGATTTTCACGCACCAAGCTTACAGCACAGGCTTCAAAAACACATTTAATACAGAATTTTGAGACATCAATAACCTCAAAATCAAAACCTTGGCGAATCATGATGCAGGAACCCCCTCTACGTTTGTCCCTTGTGTAGCTAGTGACTAATTTATAATTCTGGAAATTTAAATTACACAAATCCTCTTTGCACATAAAATGCTCTGTGATACATAAGATATCTACATGTATATTTTTTGAAGTAGTTTCATTATACATTGCCACTGTCAACAAATCTGTTTTATTTAATAGGCCACAAATATTTTGGTGCATAACAGTTATATGTTTAGACACGAAAAAAACTGTCCCTGTCAGATACTACTTGAACAGGTTGAATGGAATTTTCAATGACTTTCAAGCCTGAATAGTATTTCATAAGTTCTGATATAAATTCATTCAAACCAGTTACTATGTTCACAAAACCTCTATTGTTTTCATTTCCCTGCCTAAAAGAAAACATTTCCCATGTATAGTATTTCAAGTTTATACATGAGTCAAGCAAGTAAGCAAAGCCATAACGACAATTACTAACATACAGACATTTATTAAAAGTTTCAATTCTATTGTTAAACAATGTTGCATTTCTATGGATTTCCAACGTTGGAGAAACCAGTATAATATTTGTATGGTCTAGTAGAATAAGTTTTTCTCGTATAAATGCTACAAGTTTGCTATAATTTTTCGTCGTTTGGAAATCTATTTCACCTATAAATATAACACAATAGTCGTTTAAAGTATAATCATGTAACTTTTGTTCAATATTTGTTAACAATTGTTCCATACCTGCACCTGGTGATGAGTAATGACATATGTAAAAGTTATTATCAAACACTTTCTGCATTATTCCTAACACTCTATTGGTATTGTTACTACTTAGCACTAGTAATTTATTTTTATTTAAAGTACCTAGGTTATTATCACATTCTGTAGTTATTATTGATGTATTGACATTTGTTCCGAACGAAGTTTGTGTTGGTGGTGATGACGGACTCGTAGCGCCATCTTGTGAACTGCTGCGCCTACGACGTAGTGAGCTTGTATCAGACTCAGTGACGTGCTTATTCGTCCCGAAGGGGAAGGAGGTTTGTGTTGGCTAACTTGTAGCGCCATCTTGAGAGCAGCTGCATATCTTCTGTTTAGATGCTTTAACAGTGATGTTTAATGAGCTCGAATCAACAAAATGCTTTATGTTATGCTGATTTGGAGTTTGGAAATGTCCCCGTGTAGACATTTGAATTCGCTTTGCTGTCGGTGTATAGAATTTTCCTGTTTTTATGTTACTAGGCGAGGCACGCAAGGTTTGAAAGGAATCCTTGAGCATTTTCAACTTTTTTTCGCACTCCATATTTTTTGCTTTTAAAAAGCAGTTTTCACTGTTAAGGTTAGCTATTTCTTCATCTGCACTCTGGAGTTGCAACCGTAATCTATTAATTTCTTCCTTGAGAGGTTCTAAGCTTTCAGTTGACATGTTTGGTAGGCTAGTGGAGCTACCATCTAAGATACTGTTCAAAGTTGAGTTTGCGTTACTAGCTACTGTTTCTCCTCCATCAAAAACACTTGAATCATTGCTGAATGATTGTGTTCTTCTGTTGCGACGAAAAGTTATATTTTCAAAGAAGTTCATTTTAGCGCCCCCTTTGTCACGCTGAAGGAACCTTTGAGAAAGTAAGTGCGTTAAGAACCATTTGCTAATAGTCTATTTAATTTACACCCCGTCATATAGATGTCGTTGTTAAGAAACGTCTTTAACTTTAAATTTATAATTGTCAGTTAAAAATGAGTCATATAAGTATTTGATGCACAAAGAACTGTCTTTAATTTTGTATTATTAGTCTAATAATCACTATTTTATGTTTATTCACTAATTGCTATGTCAAGAAAATATCAAAAAATTCACTGTCAATAAGATTTTATCACTTTAACACTGCTTTTTGCTTAGTTAATTTTATCGGTGTTAGTTTTGTTGATAATTGATGTTATAGCACTGACTTTAGTTAGATAACACTAGTACTTGAGCGTTGTATACTTGGCAACGGTTTAATTATGTATTTGCACTTAATTTATCTGTTTTTATATTTTTAATTTGAGAAAAATACACAGTGACTTTGTTATCGTGTGACGGTGGCGCCACCTCCCTCTTCTTCGTTTGTTCTGTGAAAAAAAAAATTGTTAGAAAATAAGTAACTACACTATTGCATTGGGAATAAGTATCCTGTAATGATAGTTGTGAGTTTTTGTAAATAAACAAATCATTTTAATTTTAATTATTTTATTCTCTCAAATGACCACGTATTAAGTCCCTAACTATGAAGTTGACGTTTTTTATGAAGATTTTTTATAAAATTATATTTTTCATACTAACGTTTTTTTAATTTTCCTAGTATCTATTTATGTTAACACTATAAAAATTGTAGAGTACTGTGTTTGTTTCACTAGCTAAATATAGCAGAAATTAAAAACAAAAAAAAACAAGACCCTTCAAAGCTACAATGAAACAAAATGTCAATTCCGTGAACAAAAAAGAAGTCAATAAAAAAAAAGGGTGATAAAGACACAAAATTAATAATCATTGTCATTACTGAAGCCTAAGTAACATAGTCCTAATTAAAGGTGTATAATAATATTAATAATAGATATTGACTTTTAGAAATAATACACCTATTAATAAGTGAGAAAAAAACGTCAATTTTATATGTAAGGACCCAATACTAATGACCTTACAGTTTTGAATTATTGTGATTATACTTATAATTATTTCACCTTTTGTTAATGTATAGTAATTTATATTGTTCTCCCAATTGTTTTATTATTTTCGTATGCCGATAAGGCAGATCGCAGTGAAACCTTATAATCAATACAATTAGACGTAATGACTTACCTGTGAATGACGAATAAATAATTTGAGTTTGAATAAATGTATCCCTCGCTTGAAATCGAACCCAGGACTCAGGACTAGACCACAGAGGCGGTTAAAATATATCTGGTTTTTTTTTTACTTACAAAACTCATCTTTTTTGCAGCGACAAGTTCCCGTCTGACTCGGAGCTCATAATGGGCGATGATCACACCATATACGACAAAAAGGACCCAACCCTCAACAGCGAAGCTTGCAGCCGTTGCAAGGAGCGACCAAGACGCGTGCCCCACGACCTGCCCATCCCTCCCACCACCACTACCACCACCACCACCACCAAGGTTCCCACTACCACGAAGGATGATCTGCTTGACACCACTGGGGATGTAGATGAAGAACTCAGAGCTAAGAGGTCGAATGACGGGTACGTACTCTTTCTATTGCTGTTTTTAGGGTTCCGTACCTCAAAAGGAAAAAAACGGAACCTTTATAGGATATTTTTTTCCCCTTTAGTAATGGCTTTGTGCGATTAACAAATTTAGACAGTGCTAAAGTAATTTTCTTACAAGTTATATTATAAATAGGTAATATATCTTTTAAATATTTATAAAATACAGTGAAGAAATTAAATGCCTACCCGATCCAGCCAGGAATCGAACCTGGGTCTTCCGCAATCCGGGCGGCTGCACTGACTATTATGCTACCGGGAAGGCTAACGTAAGCACTGAATTTATACACTGCTTTTTATTTTTTTTGAGTGCGGCACAGTTCCGTCTATCCAACGGTTATTGCAACCGATGGCTATGCAGATTCATCTTTACAGATGAAATACCACAAATTTGATAACACAACGCTATAGTAAATTTTACTTTTAATTTTTAAGTACTAATTGCTGCACT
This sequence comes from Eudonia lacustrata, assembly GCA_947562085.1. NCBI lineage: Eukaryota > Metazoa > Arthropoda > Insecta > Lepidoptera > Crambidae > Eudonia > Eudonia lacustrata. The sequence continues at coordinate 5,062,864 of OX387334.1, read as the reverse complement.
GAAGCTGAATTAAATATTTATAAAATACAGTAAAAAATTAAATTACTACCCGAACCAGCCAGGAATCAAATCTGGGTCTTCCGCAATCCGGGCGGCTGCACTGACCATTATGCTCATTATCAGTCAGGATCAGTTGTCTGGTGGCCCAGAACCCAACTGGTCACGGTAAAAGCAAAACTCCAGAGTCTGCAACGCCTAGCAAGCGTAGCAGCCACGGGGTGCATGAGAACAACTTCATCAGCCGCTCTGGAGTATATATTGAACTTAAGACCTCTAGATCTGGTCATTCAAGAGGAAGCCAAGGGCGCAGCCTTAAGACTAAGATCTAACGGGTTATGGAAACAAAGCATAACTACACACTCAAAGATTCTGCAGGCAAGCCTGAAAGAAATACCGTTTCTTGAAGCGCCCATGGACAGAATACCATGTCACCACGTCTTCGATAGAAGATACAATATCCAACTTACTGCGGAACCAGTTGATAGCTCTGGCATCAATGAAGTTAGGATATACACAGACGGGTCCAAAACCGCACACGGCACTGGAGCGGGTGTCTTCTCGAATGACTTAAATATAAAAATTTCAACAACTTTAGACAAGTTAAATACAATCTTTCAAGCAGAATGTATTGGTATCACCAAGGCGGCACAGGCGGTTGCAGCCAGAGCTGTCAGAGACCTAAATATAAAAATTGTCTCAGATAGTGCATCCGTACTTCAAGCTTTAAAAAACAACACCATAACCTCTGTCCTTGTACTGGAATGTCATAACACTCTCCAATCCATAGCAGAGGCAAACAAAGTAACTTTGCAATGGATCAAAGGACACAGCAACTCACAGGGTAATGACGCCGCTGACGAACTAGCCAAAAGAGGATCGATGGCAGCAGTTTATGGACCGGAACCACTGCTGCCCATACCTCAGGCCCAGATAAAAACGTGGCTGCGCAAATTAACCGAAGATGAACATCTAACAGAATGGAGAAACAGTGTAGGTAGCAGGCAAACCAAGAATGCAGTTCCGGTGGCATCAAAAAAGCTTGCCCGCAACCTCCTTAGATTAAACAGGGACAGGATCCGTAAAATCATCGGTATTATTACTGGTCATTGTCCCTTAAACAAGCACCTATTTACGATAGGTGTGACCGACAGCCCTCTATGCAGAGGATGCATGGAGGCGGAAGAAACGCCACAACACGTGCTCATGGAGTGCAGGAGTGTGGCAGACGAACGGGCACGGTTTCTCCAAACATCCAGAACGCTTGCGGAAGCCTGCAGCAGCCTGAAAAGGCTGCAAGCCTTCTGGGATAATCTGGGTTGGTTGGAGTAGGCAGAAGGTACAATACGTACAATGGCCAAATCGAATGGCTAAGTGCGGATACAGCCCAGTATAACTAACTAACTAACTATGCTCATTATGCTACTGGGAAGGCTGACGTAAGCACTGAATTTTTATACTGCTTTTTAATTTTTTTGAGTGCTTTTTAACGTCGGTTGCAATAACCGTTGGATAGATGGCACTGTGCCGCTAAAAAGACCCAGGTACGATTCCTGGCTGGGTCGGGTAGACATTTAATTTTTTCACTGTATAAATATTTAAATTAGCTTCAGTGCAGCAATTAGCACCTAAAAATAAAAAAATAAAATTCAATATATCTTTTGTTTAATATATGATTATTATGAATGACAATAGTAATGAGAAGTGCGAAATGGTATACCCCCCAACCCCTTGAGTATCTCAGTAAAGATGTGGGCTTTACTAAGACCTCACGCGGACTTCAAGAAATCCGCGTGAAGAGTATTCAAAGAGTGACGTTGCACTATTTTATTTGCCAACACTCATGCACGCTCACAGATACTTAACGGTTAATAATCCACCATTATTTCACATTAATATTCAACATAACTCAAATTATAGAAAATAAAGCAAAACCGCAGACATGACTTCACTTTCCCGCCAAGAAGTCTTATTGCTCTCTTCAATCCAAATCAATTTTATGTTTTCTTTTTTCTTTTTTTTATTATTTCAATATGGACCAACAATTAACTACTAACAATACAACATACCCCTTCAAGATGCAGGACTGTACAAAAAATTGATTTTTTTATAAAAAAACAAAAATTATTTAAATTTTTGAAAATCTAGAAAACTTTTTGTTTTCGGCCGTACATATGGGGGGTTTTGTCACATTTTAGGCCGCCTATGACCTCCTGCAAGGAAGTTGTCGCCGAGTCTTTCACTAGATTGGTCCATCTTGTTGGTGGACGACCGCGCGATCTTTTGCCTTCTTCCCAACCACATTTAGTTTTTCCAAGCTTGTATTGCCTCTGCACAGTATGTATATAAATAAATAAGCTTAAAATAACGAATCAACAGGGACTTCAACAGCAATCCGATGATGCGCGACAAATCGAATGAGGACGACAGGTCGAAGGAGGACGAACTGCGAGTCAACGACGGCCTGCTCGACTCGATGTCCAACTACACGCTGTTCGTCGAGTTGATACGTGAGTTTATTGTCTACCATATGCCATATTATTTTTTTAAAGGGTAAGCACTTGTACCTATCCAAAAATGTCAAATCTCTTCAATACATTTTCGACCATATGTCTTAGTAATAAAGTTCAAAGTCTATTAAAGAAATTTGACAGTTTGGTGTAGGTTGCTGTGCAGGCATGTGTTCTTGATCTCACCTAATGTTATGTGATGATAAGGCCGAAGGTGGAAGCGCACTTCACCCGGAATTATTAATGATGATGATGGTTCCTCTGCTGCTCAAACCTACTCGAAAAAAGTGACAATTTGTTTGGTTTTTATTTATCTATTTATTTTAAACGCCTCGATGGTCGTGTGGCAGAGCAGTCGGCCCGATACCCGAGGGTCCTGGGTTCAATTCCCGGGGCCCGACCGCCTAACCGATCGCTTGGACTTCGTGTGTGGTTCATGACGTCATAAACTATACGCGTAGTCAAAGCGATCGGTTAGGCGGTCGGGCAAAATGTGTTTCATATTTTTGCATAGCCCGGGTTTGTGATCACCAAACCCGTATTTGGTAAGCGTGGTGATTAACCCATCTTGATTTCAATGGTGGAGGCCAATGCCCAAGAGTGGTTATAGGCTTTTTACTTTACTTTGTCTTGAAATGAAACTATTTTTACGGATCTACTCGCGTTTATTTTACACATTAATTTGATTTAATGTTTATCCTGACGTTTCGAACCCTTCGCAGGGTCCTTGAGCATAGTGAAACTTGAGTTGTTGGTCGTCTCATAATTTATTGGTAGCTTGCATGCCCTCATTTAATTTTAAAGAATTGCAAAGTGTTCAAAACGTCAGGATAAACATTAAATAAAATTAATGTGTAAAAAATATAAACCGTAAAAACCAGTCAGTCATTAACAGTTTCATTTCAATGTGTAGTGTTCGCGTAAACTTTAGAAAACAATATTTTGTTACTTTATCTTGATTATGGTTCTAAACGTACTCTAAATATATATATATACGAGTCGAATTGAGAAACGTCCTCCTTTTTTGAAGTCGGTTAAAAAATGAAAATTTATTTTGTAAATTGACAATAATGAATGATGATGACGGTTCTCCTCTTCTCTCCAGCTGGTCTGCCAGACCTGCAGCCCATGTACAGCGAGTACGTAAACGCACTAATGCCGGCGCCGAGTCCCGCCGCCCCAGTGCCTTCCACCGCGCTGGAGGTCGCTTTACAGGTCAGTTTGGAGCCATTACAATTATTATTGCTTTATTTATTTATTTGACACTTCAAACAACATTAAATTACTTTGTGGCCTTAGTGCCTAAGGCATTTACCAATCAACCATAGGGTGGTGCAGCAAAACGATAAAAAGAGGAAAAAAAAATGATGTAGTGGAGTATGATTGTGCCACACTTTAAATTTGTTATCAAAATAATATAACATTAAAATCAGAGCTACCGAGACCGGCAGATCATTGGACCGGTTATCCAAAGGTCGAGGGTTCAATTCCCACTCGAGCTTCTTGCTACTGGTCCTCCATAAGGGATCTAGCCCATACAGCCAAGACTTAAGTTTTACTTGGTATCCCTCTTAAGTCTGTGGTGTTTTTATTGACATTGGATTGGCATTGATTATATTTCTGTTTAAGTACTTAAAACATTATGTCCTTTACTTACTCTATTTATTTCTTTTATTTTAATTATTTGTTTTTGACATAAAATGAACTGTTTTTTTGAACAGAGCTTGCTGATTGCCTCAGGCGGCATTTTTAGCTTTACCGGGCTTTTTTGGGGGCGGCGAGAAACTTAAAGGGTTCCTCAAGCCGTGTGAAACGAATCACCTACGGAGGTTTTCTAGAGGGAACGGCATCACGCATTAGTGCGTGTCCCCGTGCCTTACTGGATCGGATCGTATAAAATGAACTGATGACGATGATTTATTGTACACCGTAACAGGTTAGACGACTGACGCGTTTAAGGAGGTAAACTAGTAAGTTATCTACATCCCGTAAAGGTAAAAAAGGTAAACAAATTTTAAAACACGCGAGTTATTACGCGTTTTAAAAAAAGTGAAATATCGGCATTTCGCATGTACTACATGCACGAGTAAGGTCAACCGTACGCGTGGAAAACGCCTCGCTAGTCGCTTCGTTCGCCCGCGTAGTAAATTGTAAATAAGCAGAAATACCATTTTAGTTAGGAAAAAAGTAAAAAATTAAGGTGGTGTTTTTTTCATTTTTAATGGAACAGGTATCGGCTTCTTTTACATCTCCTTTAACGCGTCCGTCGTCCAATAGCCAGTCACGGTGTATAGGTAATGTTTTTCTTGTCGTCTGTCGCCGTCTCATCTACCTCGTATAATAATAACAGAATAACAGCGCTCCCACTGCACTCTTCTTTGAGTATCGTGAGGGTATTATGCTCAGACAGGATTGGCCTCACACACTTATTTTTTTTTGTTTATATATTTGTTTATTTTTTAACTTTTTTCTCTTATTCTTTTTTGTAATCACTTTGTTTTGTGCTGTATTTTATTTTATTAATCATATTTTTGTATGCGTTATGTGTGTCGGTATGTAGTTCGGTCTTGTGCCAGTTCCGCCCATTAATTTTGAATTTTACCATGAATAAATGATTTTGAATTGACTATTAGTTAGTGGTGTGGCTAATACCCCCGGCTGGTGGTAGGTGACGTGCGGCGTGGCGGGCGCGGTGCTGCTGCTGATGGTGGCGTTCTGCGCGCTGCAGGCGCGGCGCACGCGCAAGCTGCCGCCGCACGCGCCGCTCGAGATGAACCGCATCGAGGCCGCATTCAGGTACCGTACTCATACAACTAGTGCTAAAATGCTTTAGTAATAATAATAATTTTAAGTTTTCTGTAACCAAATAAATAAATTGGCCCCTATAGAACGTTGTTCGGTGGCCGGCAACAGCTGATGTCGACCACTCTGCCGGATATCCCGCCCATAGCCAAGGAAGATCTGGCCGCTGCGTACGCGGAGCGGCAGGCCGACTCCGACTACGGCTTCCAAAAGGAGTTTGAGGTAGGATGAATAGTTAGTTTATTGTTGTCTACATACGATTATATTAAATTATTTGAATAATAAAAAATATAAATAAGTAAGTAAGTTAATAGCTTATAACTGTCCCACAGCTGGGCCGCCGTCATTAAAATCAAGTCATTACTACAATTGATGGGTAGTAATGGCTTAATCCGTCTGCTGGACGGCGCTGATCAGCGCTCGCGCATATCAAAGGATAATGGAACACTTTGTAACAGATTGTCTAAAGCCGCCATTTAAATGACTGAACGACTTAAATTTAATTTCTTTCAATAGAAGTTACTGTGCCATTTCGAATTTACGCGGCAATTTATTTTTCTTCATAACGTTTTAGGATGTATTTTACGGTGGTGGACGTTTTGTCAATATTTCTTTATTTGTTTGTTAGTTACAAATAATAGGTGTTTATTGACGTTATTGTTATGCGTTCCTTGTGATTCGATGACAAAATATATTTAAAAAAAAACATGTTCACTACCTATTTTACTGTTTATGGTATTTGTGTTTTCATTCATTTTTCAAGCGATCAAATTATATTTTAAAAAAGTTATTTTCTGTAAAAAAAATCTAAAATCTTAATAATTAAATGGAAACGACGAATTAACAAAGTTGTTGCAGATGCTGCCAGAATGCTTCCCTGACAGGACTACGCACGCGTCTGAAGCTCGCGAGAACCAGGCGAAGAACCGGTACCCGGACATCAAGGCGTACGACCAGACCCGAGTGAAGTTGTCCCAAATCGACAGCATCACCGGCTCTGACTACATCAACGCTAACTACGTCTCCGGATATAGGGTAAGTTGAGGCACATATTGTTTTCTAAAGGGAACACCCTCACCATGAGCATTCGCCTGTAATCTAACATTTCAGATTCGATTTTGAGTACTACATTACAATACTGCTTCTCTGGCTTGACGAGCATTCGCCTGTAACGTAACAAAATATTACACATTGTATCATCAAGTTGCGCACAGGGGTGATTTTTGAATACCACTGGTTGTTACCGAACAAAAGCAACCAGTCGTTAATTATACAATTGCAACGCGACTGCTCCAGTTCATAGTAAGTAAGTAAGTGCTTTATTGTGTAAGAAAAAGGTAACAGTATGCGGGTTTATGTCCTTGGGGGAGGCTTTTGTCCAGCAGTGGACGTCTTTTGGCTGATATGATGATGATGATGATGATGCAGGTCTTATTGTTAACAAAAAGTATCTTTTAATCCTACTTTTTGAAAGTATACACAAATATCTGGTTATTTAAGGCAGTCTTGACTCTTGACTTTATAACAAATAACAAAATATATATATTTAAAATCTATTATTAAAAAATAATTTTTATATATTGGTATTGCTCTCAATATATGTAAACTGATACATTTTAGAACGATCATTGAGCGATTTGTGTCCGTAATACCAGTTTGTCAACAGCAACTAGAGCATGGGTTTAAAATGCTCCAATCACTCCAACAGGTATTTCTAATTCAAAACAGGTTTTTTATAAATGTCGTTACATATTATATTGAAGCTGTGAAGTTTCTTAAAATTATAAAATTATATGTCGTTACAAAGTTACACAGTTTAAAAAACCTGTTTTGAATTAGAAATACCTGTTGGAGTGATTGGAGCATTTTAAACCCATGCTCTAGTTGCTGTTGACAAACTGGTATTACGGACACAAATCGCTCAATGATCGTTCTAAAATGTATCAGTTTACATATATTGAGAGCAATACCAATATATAAAAATTATTTTTTAATAATAGATTTTAAATATATATATTTTGTTATTTGTTATAAAGTCAAGAGTCAAGACTGCCTTAAATAACCAGATATTCGTGTATACTTTCAAAAAGTAGGATTAAAAGATACTTTTTGTTAACAATAAGACCTGCATCATCATCATCATCATCAATGGGTAGTAGGTAAAAAAATTTTTGGACGATTCAAAAGCACTTCTTTTCTTAAGTTTATTTGAATAAAAAATATTTGACTTTGATAATAAGCCTGCGGTGAAGACGAAATAAAAATAACATGAAATACACTAGGAAAAGGGGTGATTTTTGAACCGGTGATTTTTTTAATTATTATTATTTTTACGGGTCAGCGCAGTCCCTTGATCTCACCTGATGTTAATTGATGATAAAGCCAATGATGGAAGCGCACCTCACCCGGGATTCTCAAATAGTGAGGCACTGGCTATCTTATCTCTAGCTGCAGGAACACAACAATGCTACAAACGTTGATGTTATGGCGACATATTTAGATAAAATGGTGGTAGCTAGCCAGGCGGACAAACAAGCCCTACCACCAACCAAACCGAGTACACAAACATGTAGCCTCCGCTGGGAATCGAACCCGGGACCTCTGGGTCTTAACCTTAACCAATAGACCACAGAGGCGGTTATCGGCGCTATGATATCAATTACAAATGCTCCTTGTTCTCTTATTCAAGGACACTGTTAACTTATTTTTGATTCATTTAATAAAATTGTTAATTAAGAAAAAAATATTATATTTCTTTGTGTAATTCATTTTACTTTTATTTCGTCATCATCGGTGATATTCAAAAATCCCTGTAATGCTCGGTTCTCCTTACTCACCAATGTAATGCTCAAATCTGTAACATTACAGGTTGCGCAATGTAATGCTCGGTTCTCTTTCCTCACTGATGTAATGTTCGGATTTGTACCGTTACATTACAGGCGAACAGTCCTGGTGAGGGAGACCCTTAAAGTTTACACGCACACTCCACATTGAATTAAAACCACTTTTACGGATCTACTCGCGTTTATTTTACACATTTGTTTTATCCTGACGTTTCGAAACCTTTGGGTCACAGAGAGACTGAGATGTTGTCTCTTTAATGAATATGTAACTTGCATATTGTCTTTTTTTTAAAGCAGATAGTTTTATTGAATCATCAAAAATAATTACAAAGTTTCTAAAAAAATATTTTTTTTTACTAAAATGTAGGAATTTTTAATTTTTATCTTTTATTTAGATTATTAAGAAAGTTCAACTAATAATTTTTCATACTGATAATCGAAAAGTGTTATTTCAAATGCTACCAACCTCACCAATTTTACAGCACTAGGCTGTAAAATTAACGAACAATATTTGGAACAAAATATAAAAATGTTGTTATAATATAATATGTAGAGGAAATTAGGTTAGTTAATTATCATATTATTATATTACACGCAAATTTCACCTAACCACAGATAATTTACAATATGTTAGTATTTAATACACAATTAAGTAAAAAAAAAAAGAGCACCTGACCCGGTATGTCAGAAGGGTGCGGGTTCAAATCCTGCTCGTGGAAATTTTTTCAACATTTGTGTTTTTGTAATTTGTTCGCAACAAAACTTGCGTTAAAAATTATATAAACATTTTATAAATAGCTTGCCTACTTCTTAACTGATCTTTAGTATTTGTAAAAATATTATGATCAGATGTTAATGACGGTAGTTGTTGACATTGAATGGGCGCCTTTGGCTTACAAAGTAAAAAGTAAATAGTGTTGAATAATTTCGGCGGGCTGGTTAAAACCACGATAGCTCAATTGGAAGAGCACCTGACCCGGTATGTCAGAAGGGTGCGGGTTCAAATCCTGCTCGTGGAAATTTTTTCAACATTTGTGTTTTTGTAATTTGTTCGCAACAAAATTTGCGTAAAATATTATATAAACCTTTTACACAATTTAGTGTTTTCTTCTTCTTCTTTGTAAATATCGCTTTTTTCCATTTCCACCTTTTGTACGATGTATAACTGTGTTTGTCTGTCTGTCCTGTGCTTACTAAGGACCCTTTGGAGCCTAATCAGGTATCGCATGCACTTAAAGCGTTGTCTCTGTACATTAGCAAAGCAATGTTTCTTTTTAATTTGTTTTTTTTCATTGGCTTAGCCATTATTGTTTGATATAGTAAATAGTTGAATCTGTTGATGCTGTTTCCATGGGGATGGCTCGTGCCCCATCACCGGGGGTACATAGAGCTGGTGATAACAGAACACTCCTTTCCTTCAAACAGGACCGCAAGCAATTCATCTGTGCGCAAGGCCCCACAGACACCACGGTGAACGACTTCTGGCGCATGATATGGGAGCACGGCCTGGAGCTGATCGTGATGCTGACCAACCTTGAGGAGTACTCAAAGGTCAAGTGCAGCAAGTACTGGCCTGATGAAGTGCGAGGATCGAGGGCCTTTGGCGGTATTACCGTGCATCACGTCTCCGAGAAGCGGTGAGTTCACTAAAAACATTGTGTGGTCAAAGTTTTCAGAAGCGGTATCATTTGACAATCCTGGTCCTTTCCAATTGGCTCAAAATAACGAGACCCAGAAGGTAAGCACCAACCTTGAGGAGTACTCAAAAGTCATGTGCAGTTAGTACTGACCTGATGTAGTGCGAGGATCGAGGGCCTTTGGCGGCATTACGGTGCATCACGTCTCTGAGGACAGGGCGCTATGGCGCTCATTAGGGGAGGCCTATGTCCAGCAGTGGACTAAGATAAGCCGATGATGATGATGATGATGACGTCTCTGAGAAGCTGTGAGTTCATTAAAAACATTGTGTTGTCAAAGTTTACAGAAGCGGTATCATTTGACAATCCTGGGTCCTTTCCAATTGGCTTAAAATAAGGAGGCCTAGAAAGTAAACCTAATACATACCGTAGTCGAGCAACGCACACAGACAACCTCTCACGGCCATTGACTCTCGCAACAGCAGCAGCGCTCGAACTGCCCCCCGACCGCCTAACAGATCGCTTTGACTTCGCGTATAGTTTATGACGTTTTCTTGCCACCTCGCATCGCCTATAAACGCAATATCAAAAGCTAAAGGCTATAGCTTTCGATATTGCTTTCATAGGCGGCACGAAACGACAAGATGACGTCATAAACCACACACGAAGTCAAAGCGATCGGTTAGGCGGTTCGGGCCCCTGTTCCGAGCTTCTGGAGTCTCCTTAATTGTGCAATAAGGCTATCGTGGCAATATCGGCTGGTTGCGCCAGTTAATGCAAATTTGCTGCGATAAAAGTAGTTTCGATTGGCGCTGTACTAGCTTCCTTTTTTTCCCATCTCCTTTCATACATACCTACGTATACCATACCGCAATATAGAATGCTGTACGCCAACGAGCGTGCTGTAGCGCTACCGCAAACTAGTGCAAGGACCACGTTTGAAAGGGATGCACGCGCCGTGCATTGACTACGTCTGAAGAACGCCCGCTGTGCACCGACATTTCGGTCATCTAAATATCCGCGTTAGGAGTGTTAAACCTGTGAGAGGTCACGCGCTGGTGTCTCAAGTCCAGCTCCAGCAAAGTGCGTCCACCGGCCACCAAAACCGTGCGCCGGTTCCGACTGCTCGCCCGCCTGCCGTCCACGCGCGTCGGCCGTTCCCTAATCAAGGTATTTCCTCCACCTTTCATCCTCGAACTGTTTATCAATTATCCTCATCGCCGTCCCTCGCAGTTCGAAACATCCCTTAGCCTAGTATAAAGCCAATAAAAAATACTAAATAGTAACATCGCCCGCGCCGCCATTTTTGTTCTTCTCGCCAAACCATTTTGGTTCCTTCATGCCGCCGCACTATTCGGTCAATGTAATTGAATTGTAATTTTTTGTCAAAAAAAAATGGATTACCATAATGCCAGAAGATACTGGTTTCAACCGTGAAAAATTGTATTCTTCACTTTCTGTAGGTATTCAAATAATATTCGCATATAAACACTCACTTTTTAACACTAAACACTAACTAATAACTTTCCTCCTTTTCCCTTTTTCTACAGATACTCTGATTACATAGTAAGAGAGTTGAAAATCACCAAGCAACCGACGAATTCTGACGGACAGCCCATTGTTGAGAATAACGGTGTTGCCAAGAGGAATGGCGGTGAGAAACACTTTTGATTATTGCAAACATTTACGATTAACCGATTTACGCCTCGGGGGCCGAGTGTCAAACCGCTCGCGACTATAAAAAGGAGTCAAGTGTAAACCACATGTAGTATAAATAAATGGCTAATAAATCGATAATAATTTTTAATACAAAAATTAAGTTAATTACAGTCGCTTCTTCAATGAACAGTTGAATTAATAGAAATTAAAACGTCAATAAAATTTACTTACTATTACATAAATATATTACATAAATAATTTAGTTAGGAAAAAATACACTAAAAAGTGACTGAAATCATTTCATTAGCCGATTCTTAACAAACTCCTTTCAGGTGTGCGTTTATTATCTTAAAAGTATGTCGTCAATAGTTTGTTGAAATGGCGAATATGCTAATCGAATATGCCACGTAGAAAATTGGCATTTTCGCCCTATCTTCAAACCTTTGGTAATATGTATGTTGTTTAGTCTTACGTGGCTATAGAGATTGCACATGATTACTTGCATTATAGGTGTCAGTTTGTCTTTTTTTATTTGTAAACGCCTACTTCTCAGATTGTAAAGAGGCATCATCAGAGTCCAGCGCGCCGACATCCCCCCGAGAGGCCAAAGATTGCGTGGAAACCCGTACCGTCAGGCAGTACCACTTCCTCATGTGGAAAGACTTCGCTGCGCCGGAGCACCCGCACTCCATACTCAAGTTTATCAAGGTAAATGGATTATTTAATTTATTAGAAAAAGCTTACCAACTAAATATATACAGAAAATTTATAAAAACTTAGATAAATATAAAAACCGGTACCTTTATATATATTTAAATTATAGGTACGCTCAACATTTAACTAAAAATAAAATTGCTAACCTAAAAAAAGATACTAAACATTTAAAAAAAAATCAAACAAAAAAAAACATCAAAAAAAATAGAAATTGAGATCACCATCAGCTTTTTTTTATGTCCCCACGGATGGGACACCAGTCTTCCCCATGGATGGAATGGAAACACTACACGGAGAACGGGCCGACGGCCGTTAACGACTGCAATATGCAGCCTTATTGACGTCAACCTGTAAAAATTAAAATATTATTGTTATATAAAAATTATCTATCAATTTAACTGCTGAGTCTACCACCAGTTCGGATTTTGGAAAAGCCTTCGACCGAGCAGAGCTGGCAAGAAACTCAAGATTTCAAGACTCAAAAAGACTCGCGACTCAATATTTTTCTCGCATCTTTTATATCAATTTTGTCACGTTTTTTAACGTTTACTTAGCAGTGAGGTAGACGTGGGCTGATTACAGCATATCATGAAATTACCAGAGCAAATCGATATAGTTAGTAATTTTAATGCAATATTTTGTTTTAAATAAATCATTTCTCTCTGTCCAGCGTGTGAACGAAGCGTGGGCTAACACAGTGGGCCCAGTAGTAGTCCACTGCTCTGCGGGAGTGGGCAGAACCGGTACCTTAGTGGCCTTGGACTGTCTGCTGGAGCAGCTGAAGGCAACGGGCCAGGCATCAGTGTTCAGTACTGTGGCCGAGCTGAGGAGGCAGAGGAACTTCTTGGTGCAATCGCTGGTGAGAATTGGCTGCTTTATTTAGGGTGTGAGCTGATGGTAGACCACTGGACTGTTTGTTGGAGCAGCTAAAGGCTACCGGCCAGGCTTTAGTGTTCAGTACTGTGGCCGAGCTGAGAAGGCAGAGGAATTTCTTTGTGCAGTCGCTGGTGAGAGTTGGCTGCTTTATCTAGGGTTGGAGGTGGTGGTAGACCACTGGACTGTCTGCTGGAGCAGCTGAAGACTACAGGTCAGGTTTCAATGTTCAGTACTGTGGCGGAGCTGAGAAGGGAAAGGAACTTCTCGGTGCAGTCGCTGCTGAGAGTTGGCTGCTTGATCTAGGGTTTGAGTTGGTGGTAGATCACTGGACTGTCTGCTGGAGCAGCTGAAGAATACGGGTCAGGCTTCAATGTTCAGTACTGTGGCGGAGCTGAGAAGGCAGAGGATCTTCTTAGTGCAGTCGCTGGTGAGAGTTGGCTGTTTGATCTAGGGTTTAAGTTGGAGGTAGATTACTGGACTGTCTGCTCAAGCAGCTAAAGAATATTTAAATTGTTAGTTTGTTCTTGTGCCAAGAGATGGCGGCGCTCTATAAACTAATTCGTGGTGACAAGATTTCGTTACCGTTAACGTTGTCGTTACAAAAGGGAAACTATTACATACTATGGTGTAGTTTTCTTCATGGTATTTAAGACCTTATAGTACATCACTCGAGGAGAAGAACGCGGTCGTGTTCATACCTATGCCGGTATGAACACGACCGCGTTCTTCGAACACATTTCTAATTGTACTCTTAAATAAAACCAACGTTCTTCCACAGAAACAATACGTGTTCGTTTACCGTGCACTGGTTGAATACGCCCACTACGGCGACACGGAGATACCGGCTTCCAGACTGAAGGCGTCCATTGACCGGCTAAGGAACACCCCGGAGAGCGGCGACAAGTGTCTCATGGAGCTCGAGTTTGAGGTAATTTGTACTTAATTGACTGGAGTTAAGGACCATTTTGATCTGAAACTTTAGGAGGGCGTTCTTGATTGTAAGATTTGCTGAAGAACACGCGTTTTTTATAATTATTATTTAAAAAAAATATGGTTTGCTAATTTATTATATACCGAGAAGTGTAACGAAACGTGTAGGTAACTATCGTCCGAAATTACTAGATAAAATATATCAATGGTATTCATTCATTTTTCAGATCATCTTTAAACGTTTATAAAACTAGCTTATTCACAAAGACAAATAACTTAATATCTTATCAGGAATCTGTTAGTATCAACATAAGTTAATATTGTTAAAACAATTTATTAAACAGTACTATACCTTTATTCGAAGCCTAACATAATGAGAGACAACAACACTCGACCAATCAGCGTTCACTTCCTGTTCGCGCCATTTTTGTGGGGGGGGGGGGGGGGGGGGCACATCTTCTTTGTTTAGTGTTTATCAATGACGATGAAGTTAAGCGTCGTTATTGATAAAGCGGGTGGCATGAGAAACGGGAGCTTCCCAGTTCAACAGAACGAAGCTACCACCCCGGGCCTCGCCCAACCGATCGCCAAAGAACTTACTTACTACTTACTTAGTTTTACTTAGTTTACTTACTTACTAAACAAGAAAACCGTGTTGGCAACAAGAATAGCTCTCGTGGAAGTCATGGTAATTTTCCGACATCACGAGACTACGTCATGCCTTTTCAAGCCGGTCAGAAAGTTGCAGCAATACTGCGATCGATGGAAGGATCCGTTTTTTTCAATACAATATTCAACACGTTGTAACGATCTTACAATTACAAGACCAGCAAAGAGGTACAAACAACCATAGAGACAATTTTACATGCTTGAACTTGTGAATGTAACGGTGGTCATTTCGAACACATACTAAAATAAATTAAAGTATGTATGTGAAAACAATGCATTTTATTCATTTTAGACATCATGTTTCATAGAGCCATTTACTGCTTAAAACCTACACAATCGATATCTAAATAGAAATAGTGTAAGTTTATTTTTTTCAAAACAACCGGGTTCGATTCCCGAGCTGAGTACAGGTGTTTTTTAAATGTATGAATGCAGTTTTTCTTCTTATTAAAATCGATGACATGGTTCCTGAGAACAGATCTTCGTATGTCTTATAGTTTCAGACTTTCCCATACTGACCGATTTAAATGAGACACCCTGTATATTAAGGCTTACAATAACGGTACAGTACTGTTAGAAACGCTTATTGGTCGAAGACGACCAATGACCGGTGTTGATGTACACACGATTTTAGGCCGGAAATCAAGTATGCTACTCTCATATTATATATTAGGCTTCGAATAAGGTAAGTATGTTTAATAACCGTTTTATTTTCAGGTAAAACGTTTCTATTAAACTTATTGGTTTTTATAGGTTTCAAAATGATATTTCTTAATTCATTCAAACAATAAATAAATAACACGGCATTGCAATACAATAGAAAAAAGACACTAATGCGTCATGCTATACATAAAACATGCAGAATTTTACCTACACGAAACTATTGAACAAATCACAGATACTTTTTAAAAAATAATTGAAACTTTATGCTTGTAACAATGTTATTCCAACATTCAATTCTCCCACAGAAAATGATAAACTGCCCAGTGGCGGAACCGGTAAAGTCTTGCGCCGCCGGTGCCAGCGAGGAAGTTCGCGCCAAGAACCGCAGCGGCGACTGCCTGCCGTACGACCGGAACCGGGTCATACTCACCCCGCTGCCGGGGAGAGACTTCTCCACCTATATCAACGCCTCGTTCATCGAGGGTGAGTTTTAATAATTTGTATATTAATGGTGAAAACTTTGTTCCCCTTTTTAATTAAATTGCGCTCACGAAAGAGTGTGAGATTATATATCATGCATATAGATGTGAAGCTGGTTACTAACATTTCTAGCCTAGCGGCTAGAAACGGCTTATTTCGCTTATTATCATTTCTAGCGATTATCGCTAGTTATATCCAGCCGGGCTGGAAACGGCTGCTTACATTTCATTGATATAATCACATGATATTTTTTTTGTTTTTGTTGTTTCTCTTCTGTGTTATTTACTATAGGATACATTTTACATAATTAGACATAAACAATGCCATTGGCATCTGTATTAAGCGTTAAAAACTCAAAATTCTCATAGAAAATGTGATACAGCAGTGGAATAGGACTATTTTAATTATTTATTTGTCAGAGATGTTTTGGAAATAGGTATTTATCCATGAAATAGTGTGGACAGATACCTAGTAATAGTAAGCATTTATTTGTATTTCTTTGTTTGGTTTATAATGATGATTAAATCCAAAGTAAACTAATTTAGCTACCTTTATTTTTATTATTTTTATACACTACCCCCTAAACACAAAAGTTGTTTCATAGTTTTCTTTTCGTCTCTGAATTAAGTAAATTAGTAGGTATACACGGTGTCTAGTTATTAAGGGTAGAAGTTTAAAAAAGTCATTGTTTTATAAAAGTTAAAGCATATAGAATATTTTTGTGGTAATTTAACCTTCCTTTTATTCATTTATTTATTTAAAACTTTTGCAACATATATTACATGGCGAACTTAGTGCATGATGCATTCTCTACCAGTCTACCATAGGGTGGTGAAGAAATAACAAGGTAGGTGCAATTGGATGAAGACAACAACAATAACGGTAGTTGTTAACATTGAATGGGCGCCTTTGGCTTTCAAAGTAAAAAGTAAATAGTGTTGAATAATTTCGGCGGGCTGGTTAGAACCACGATAGCTCAATTGGAAGAGCACCTGACCCATACCGGGTCAGAAGGGTGCAGGTTCAAACCCTGCTCGTGGAAATTTTTTCAACACTTGTGTTTTTGAAGACAACAATTTAGAAATAAAAAAAATTTATTTTAGATATATTATATATACTTATGTATATTTGTATATATATAGGTAAATACTGTGCGTTTTATAATATATTATTTTTATTTCTAAATTGTTGTCTTTTCGCTCAAACGGCCATGGGCAGTTTAGTAACCAAATTGAAATGCCCTAGAACGGCCATGGACAGTACAGTAACCAAACGATATTGCGTTCTTAAAGTTCTTCTTATCTTTAAAATAAAGATTCGATTCGTTTGCTTTAACTTTTATATAATTCTGTATTAAATTCCTAACCTTTTATATTAGAGGAACACTCCAATCCAGTCAGCCATTTAAAATACAAGAGCGTTTGAAATCTGACATCTGTCATCTGCCAATGGCCGCGCCGAAAAAAAAGACGCCACCTTCCATATAAAATCTGTCATTGTCTTTTTAGTATAAGAGATGCCCTTTTCATTGATGTATGGCTTGTTGGTGCTGAGTAGGAAGACCAACTTGCCCATTCTCCCTTCGACCACTGAGCGACTCCTTTCGACCACACTAGTAAAGAAAAATGTGTCTTCTGTTGACAGCTTACGACAACTCCGAAGGGTTTATCATCACGCAAGACCCGCTCCCCAACACTATTATGGACTTCTGGCGAATGGCTTCCGAGCACAACGTCTCCACCATCGTGATGCTTAGTGAGGTAGGTGGAACACCTTGTTGCTGGTGGTTGGGTTCTATCCAGATTGGATGATGACCATCTTCATATCTATTTGTGTCGCCGAACAGCATTATCCTGAAGCGCTTCATCAAAAAAGGGAATGCAATTAATTTCTTGTAATTTTATTTATTTATTTAATCTTTGTTGCACAATAAAATAAAGTACAAAAGGCGGACTTAATGCCAAATGGCATTCTCTAGCAGTCGACCTAAGGGCTAGGCAGAAAAATTAGTAATCGGTGCGACAAAGAACGTAAATGAAACATATACTACATAAATATATAATAACTGAAATATACATATTAAGTTTAAAGGAGATGTTTAATTTTGTATGGAGAAAATGCCAACACCTTGTACATAATACCAAAATGTAGCTTATGCATGGAATAAGCTTATTCAAAATGATTTTCTTCAAATAAATGAATAGTTTTTACGTAAGAAGTATTTTAAATAACAAATAATGGCAAGTTTCGTGATCGCAGGGGGTAATGGTGGTATTCTGTCAATGTCATGTCATGTCAAGTAGCTGTCATAACAAAAGTACTTACCGTATGAATGAAAATTGTTAATGTTAATAAATTAACTTACTTCTGGCTATTACTTTTATAACTTGTAGGTAGAGTAGAGTTAAACTTAAGCTATTAAGTCCTAGATTTCAGCTTTTTATTACCTACTGCCATGTCGCATAGCTGTGAAAGAATACTACCACCCACTCTCCTTCCTTAGTTAGGCGTCATAAAAGGCGACTAACGGACTAAAGACTGCACATACATCCAACATCATAGAGCGGTGCACGCTGAGAACATGTGCAGTCGCTATTTGGTGAAAAGTGGACTATGGCAGAGGACTGCTTTTGATGTCCTCATTGCCTAGTGTCTGACAATGACAAACCCTTCGGGGATAATAGTCGTGATTATATGTATGTATTACCTACTGCTGCACCTACACATAACAGAACAGCAGCTAACCTCGATTGAACTCTATGTACTTACATCAAATCAAATCTTAATGTACATTAGAGAAAACACACAACATACTCGTCCTATTGTAGTAACATGCAGTGAATAATCAACTACCTAGTAAACACACTTAAGTAGGTAGGGAAGGTAACTGGTAGTGATGAAATAAAACAGTTTTATGAAGTTTTATATTTTTATTTATTTCAATTTGACTTCATTCTCTCGCTCCAGCAACATTTTTAGATGTCATTCACAAGAATGCCATCTAAAAATGTTGCTGGAGCTGTTATATTTTCTTCGTGACGGGCCCATCCCAGAAACCAAATAATTGTCATAACATGAGCGCATGTTCCAACAGTTCTTTTACCACATATGCAACTACAGTAATACCCTTTTATTACATCTTCCCATTCATTACCTTGTGTTGCTAAGAGGATATATGTGTAATATATTTTTTGACTAAAATGGCGAGATTTTATACGTCCTCTTAGCAACACAGTCTCATGTGAGGACAATTCTGGTATGTTAGTAACTTCTAAATCAGTTGATATCTCCACCACGAATGATCCATGTTGTCTCAAATGTTCGCCATAATACGATCTCGCTTGTTTTATTTGGTAGATACCCAGAGCAAATAGTGTGAGATCACTCATGGTCATTCGTGGGAAGATACTTAATTGCTCATTTTCTTCATTTATTCTGTAAAAATGGGCCCGCCGACGGTTAACATTATTTAAGATTATATATTCTGCTAAATAATTAGGCAACAAAATTCTGGTTTTTGCTCTGTCCAAAATTATTTGAGCATCTGGCCGGTTCACAAGCACTTTATGGAAAGCATTTATTATTGCGGCACTAATCCTAAAGTCGTCCATTAGATGCCTTGAAGCCACATTAAAATATTCATTACGTAATAATCTAAAGTCTCGTTTAAATCTGCCATTTACCACTTCAACTACCCATCTACATAACGTCACACATCTTGATTTGTTTGCTATAAGGGTGGATAATTGGTTTTCTCCTTCTTCTAATGTTTCTGGCTTATACACTGCATAATTTAGTGATTCCAGCAGAGGCAGAGCATCACGAAAGCCCCGGTCTAAAATGAAAATATCTTGAGGTCTGAAAAAGTTTCTTAATTCCGCATTTTCATCTTGGAAAAGGGCTTTCGTGATGTCTGCATCTGATGTTGTTGCTGGATATGGCCCCAAAGCATCTATTATATATCCGTCAGTAGCGACAATTAAAAATGGTTTAACCAAGTTTCTATACTTGTGTATACTGTAAGTTTTTTTTTGAAAGAGATAATTAGACGACTTTTGGACGTATATATATGTACCATCACAGATGACAATTGGTTTTCTCTCTGCACTAGGATTTCCGAATAACCCTTCGGGTATCAAAAGATTTCGATTTATAAGATCACCTCTACTTATGTGGTTAATACCTAAATGTAACGGTACAAAGTCATTTTTTAAAGCTTCTCTAGCTTTTTTTAATAATATTGTCACTAGAGCTTTACTTATTTGAAACAGAGAAGCTATTCTGTCGTGTGACTCCCCTGTTCGAGACTTAATTAGGTAAAGCCCTAGTGCCAAATGTGGACGCTTACATGATTCTTGTAAACTAGGTATTTGTCTTAATATTGATTCATAATTGGATTTCGTGACTCCAGTCCAAAAATGAAAAATATTGTCGTGAACCAATCTATAATTTTTAAAGTTAATTGGTATTCCACTGGCATCCTCTGCCTCTGTGGATAGTCTCAGTAAAGATTGCACTTCATTTTTAGTAAAGGAGTCACTTAATTCGAATTGGTCTAAAATGTCCCAGTCATATACTGTGCTATGCATTTGACAGATCTTTGCATCTTCTGTTACAAACACTTTTTTCGATTGGAGGATTCTCTTCTTTAAACATAGAGGCACATTCAATCGTTCTGGTTCTGTGCAACCTGGTACAAAGCAGTGTGCACTTGAATGTGTCGTATGAGTGAACTCATCTAATTGCATAGTTGTTTCTGGTACTGCGATAATATTGGGGTTCTCTCGTAACTCCTGGACCATTCTCCAGCACCCCATACAAACTAATGCATCCGCTGGAATCTGAAAACACAAAATTATTACCATATCTATCTATACTATTATAAAACACTGAAGATATTTTCGAAAAACTAATAGGGATCGACTATTTAGTGGATTCTGAGCTAAAAACGATATTTTTGTCACCCGTATATTAGAACGAAGATATGGCCCATAGTGTAACAAGGCAATTATATAAAAAGAATTTTGATAAATGAAACTACTTACTTCTCTTGAAAACATTCTTTCTGAGATTATATTTCTCTCAGGACCATCTCCCAGAATATGTGTCCGTCTGTGAAGCAAAGATGATCTGCACCACACGCAAACATTTCTATTATATGTGATTGCTTCATCCTCGCTCCTATCAACAATTCCTTCCTCTATTTGCCTCACAGCATTGTTTGCAGCTTGTCTGCGAATATTTCGCTGAGCAGCAACCCAACAAGCATAGCAAACACGTCCATTATTAGGTATCTGTTAACAAAGAAATCATAAAATGTAAAGTAATTTTTTTAAATTAGATCACTCACTTGTATTTCTTGATAATAAAACTATGAAAAGATACCTGTCTTGGACTAATTCTTCTCGCGATTTCATTTCTTTCGGGACCTTCTGACAATGCATGTGATCTTCTCTGAATTAAAGACCTTCTGCACCATACACAGGCATTTGAGTCCTGTGATGCCAAAATTCTAGGAGGCCTGGGATTTGGACCCTCATTTTGACTAACGAGGCCACTAAAGTAGACCCAGCATGCATAACATACTAATCCTCCTTCAGGAATCTACAAAAAAGATTGTAATTCAAATCAGTAATTCATAAAAAAATCTTCACTTTAATTATTACTTCAACATGAATTTGTATTATGTATTAAAAGTTAATCAATACCTGTCTAGGATAAATTCTAGCAGCAATAAGTTCTCTCTGAGGTCCTTCTGAGATAGAACGTGTTCGTCTTTGAAACAATGCTGATCTGCACCAAACGCAAACATGTTCTCGGTGGCTAGAAGCTTCATTTTCAGTTGATGACATTCCTACTTCTAGTATTGCGAAACATGGATGACAAACTATGCCATCAGTGTCAACCTAAAATACAAAAGTTTGTTTTAAACTAATATAAAATAAAAAAATTAAACAAAAATTAATAAATATTATTATTAATATTATATATTATTATTAATTAGTAAATATTTGAGATCAATTCCATTACTGTCATAGATAATTGAGTTGGTTCGGAATCTATTTCCTATATTTATTTTGTCTTCTTGTGAAGAATGTGTTAGGTTCTAATTATTAGGAAAATAAAAATGTAACAAAAATAGTTTTACATAAATACTACATGCAATAACAACTAACCTCATGTCCAACATGTTGTTCCAAGATCATTAGTAATTCTATCCCCAGATTAGATGCGAGATAATGGTTTTCCGAACACACATCTATCTGTCCATCACACATCACACAAAAAGAAGACATTGTTTGTTGGCTGAAATAGATATTTTATTTAGTTTATTGTATTTTACTTTGATTATAGTTATTTCAATAGAGCACTGTAAATATTTGAGATCAATTCCATTACTGTCATAGATAATTGAGTTGGTTCGGAATCTATTTCCTCGAAAAGAAGTGTTTAAAGCATTTTATTAATTCTCTGGTAAATGCCTAATTAAAATACGAAAAACTCACCTGAAAACAACGAATGTAGTAGCAACAATGCAATGGTATCAACAGTAGCAGGGTCAAATGCAAATCGAAGTCCGGGATAGCAGGCAGAAGTCAACAAGTGAGGCAGCAAACGGAAGTCCAGGATAGCAGGCAGAAGTCAACAAGTGAGGCAGTAAACGGTAGCAGGTAATCGGTCCAAATCAGAATTTAAAAACAGCACAGCACAAAAACACAACGACTCAGAATCCACGTAAAAACGGAATGAAAACAAAACACCGGTTTTTTTTAAATCATGGTGACAGTTGCACTTTTAATTACGTTCTTTACAGCTTTGGACACTTGTGTTTAATCTCAGAAAGACATCTCAAGTTGCCAGGTTATTAAAAATTATGTTTCATTTTTTCATTCTTACGCAAAAATGGTAAAGCATATCGGAATATTAAATATATCAACTAAATACATGTATTTTATACTATTTTTTGAGTAGGTGTACATGGTCCTGGCAAAAAATTAAACATCTCCTTAAATGATAATAATATAATATACATACTATAAAAAAACTTAAATAAAAATAGACTACATAAACATACTTATACATAACAGAAGAAAAAATGATGGGAATCTCTTACGTGGGTGTTGATTCCTGTAGAAACAGTTTATACACCATTGTTTTAAAGACCAATTTACTTGGAGCTTGTCTGACTTTTTCGGGGAGAGCGTTCCCTAACCGAATATATATTTAAATATAATAATATTTAAATACTTATAGTATAAAGATTTTTTAATTATATTTTTGAACTTGCCTGAATTAATTGCACTGTACCGTCTAAAAGCCTTCTCTAGTGTATTTTTATTATTTTGAATTTTGCATTCACAACTTATATAAAATTTTATTAGTAAAAATCAAACAGCCTCGGGAAACAGAAGAAGAGCGGGAATTGAACCCACGACCTTTGGATAACCGGTAAGAGTAGTTGTTGCACGCAACATCTTCACCTAGTCGCGTGTCACGACTTTTGGAATCTGGAATTTGGAATCTGCCGTCAGCATCCAGACGTCGAGCTAACCGTGTGCCAGTAAAGAATCTGTACATTTTTTTTAATTTATTCTATTTACGGTCCGGTTCGATAACCGGACGGTTTAACAACCAACAGATATGTATTACGAACAGGTTGTAGTTCCTATTACGTGTGTACAGTCACGAGTTTAATATGTAAACAATATAGCTCTTAGTACAATGGAATAAGTGTCAATAGTAGTCAAAATGTTAATGCTCGTCGTGGCTGTACCCGACATGGTTAGGCTTTAACAAGGCAACATAATTTAATATTAGATATTAGATTGAATTAGAATCAATAATAATCTATACTAATATTATAAAGAGGAAAGCTTTGTATGTATGTATGTATGTACGTACGTATGTTTGCAACGAATAAACTCAAAAACTACTGGACCGATTTCAAAAAAATCTTTCACCATTAATGTAGCATACATTAGCGCTGAGTAACATAGCCTATATTAAAAAAAAAGTACACCCGTGCGAAGCCGGGGCGGGTAAATAAAATATAAATGTGAATTATTATTTATATTTCAGTTATTATAAATTATGATTTACATAAGAATGTAAGTCATAATTTAATTTATATTATTAAATAATAATAAATAAATAAACTTTCCTACACTCACACCAATTATCTAGCCCAAGAGAAGCTTCGTTATGAAACTCGTTATATGGTTACTAGACAACGGATAAACATACTTAAAATACTTAAATACATATTTATTATACATAGAAAACACCCACACCCGAGACAATTTAGAAAAACAATAATTTCTAAATTGACCCGACCGGGGATCAAACCCGGGACCTCAGAGATGGCGACACCGTGAAAACCGGTGTACAAACCACTCGACCAAGGAGGTCGTCATGTTAAATGAATTGTATTTCTCGAATTTTTATAATTATTTCAGTAATCGTATTTATATTTCATTAATATTGAGTCAAATTCATATTAAATTAAGTTTGCCAATCCTTATTAGATTATTTAAATAGCTTGTGAGAGAATATGCTAATCGTGTTTGTCAATTCCTCCGTGGCCGCAGATCGGCGAAGGCAAGTGCCCCCGGTACTGGGACGACGGCACGACGCAGCACGAGCAGATAGCGGTGCAGTACGAGGAGAGCGAGTCCTGCCCCTACTACACCAGGCGGCAGTTCCGCGTCACCAACAACAAGGTTAATATCTTTTTCCTTTACAGTGTTTAATTTTATTTATCTTATCTTATCTTAGTAGGGCCTGCTGAGGTTTCCCTCTCTCAGTAACACTTCCACCCATCGGGATCTATAGTGCAACACCATCTGTTTGTGCGCTTTTTGTTGTTTCTCTGTGTGAAGAGGTTTGCAGCACTAAACCGTAATGGTAGCTGCCTCGCCCCGCGTGCACCCTGCGCCCGCGCATCCTTGACACTTCGCGGTGTCTTGGCGCCTCCTATCCTACCCCAGTTTCAAATAATCCGCTATGGTATACGCACGCTTGTTCGCCGCTTGTCGCTCGCGCGTTTTCTTCCGCGCTTGCTCCGCTGCCGTGTCTACCTGAGAAGTGCCGCTTTTCACCGCCACCAGGGTTTGAGGACAAACCAGCTGCAGACTACCAGGTTAGTATTGTACGGGAACATTTGAAGGCCGCAATCTCTTAGCCCTTGGCTGCCCTTTTCCCGCGCGACGGAATTTTCGAGACGGTACAGCGGTGACTCCGGAGAGCAGCACGCGTACTCCTATGGAGGAAGGGAGAAGGTGGGATAAGGTCAAAGAGTTCTTCAGAGCACTCGCCGTGGTATGAGCGGTAGAAGACGCTGAGTGACGCTATATCTCTACGCAATTTCAGGGGTTCGAGAGTATTAGTGACCTCTGCATTGCCGATAATGCGTATAGCGCGCCGCTGAGATCTGTCCAAGGCATCGAGAAAGTACATTGCGGAACCGTCCCAGAGGTGCGAACCCTCCCTTCTCTCCTTCCCTCCTTCCTATGATATGGGGTCCTTCAAGAAAGGCGTGAAGAAGCACCTTGCGGGCCGGCAGAGTGAATTTAACTGATGCTACGTTTGTTTCCACGCTGCACCAGTTATCTTCGCGTCTGGACTCCATTTCCACTTAACATCAGGTCATTTGCCGAGCTAAGTATATAAAAAAAAAACACGCAAGACCGCACCTGCGTATATCTTTCTGTAATGTTTAAGTGATCGTCAATAAATATTTTCATATTGTCATTATTTGCAGAACGGCGACACGATAGCAGTCCGCCAGCTACAGTACCAGGGTTGGCCCACGGCTCCCGGCCACGTGCCCGAGGTGACCCGCGGGCTCGCCGAGCTGGCGGACGCCGCGCGCGCGCACCAGCAGCCCGCCACCGCCATGATGGTGCACTGCCAGTCAGTATACGCGACGCCACTTAAACTAGATCAGGGATGGCCAAACTTTTTCATTCGCGCGACAATATTTACTAACAAAATCTATGGCGGGCCAGGCTATTGAATTTTTTGCTGTATTTTATCAATAAATATTTTTTTTTGTAAAATAAAAATACTGATAGGTATGCATTTTCTGAAACACACACGCACTTGAATTTTTGTTTGATGGTCGCGGGCCGGACTTCGATCACTCACGGGCCGTAGTTTGCCCATCCCTGAACTAGATAACAATGGTGAACAAAAAGTTTGAACTTATTAAATTACCAACGACGTCATTGTAGCGTATCAGTCTTTTTTTGGAAAGAGTTTGCCTTTTGCCTCAGACGGCATTTTCATCTTCACCGGGCTTCTTTGGGGGTGGCGAGAAACTTAAAGGGTTCCTCAAGAAACTTAAAAGGTTCCACGAGAAACTTAAAGGGTTCCTCAAGCCGTGTGAAACAAAGCACCGTCAGAAGTTTTGTAGAGGGAACGGCATCACGCACTAGTGCTTGTCTCCGTGCCCTTCTAAATTCTCCGAGGGGTTCGGATCGGATTGGCACACACACGATACACCAAACATGCACACTGGCATAAGCCCAATACACCGCGCTAGATTACGAAGACCCAGTTCACACGCGCTCTATACCAGGTACAGACATGTATGTACCTGGTGTAATGCAATCTCAAATAGTTTCTGTAACAAAATTTTCACAAATCTAAACGCAAATATCTACTGTCAAACAGATTTACTTTAGCGTTGTGTTGTATTTCATCTGTAAAGATGAATCTGCATAGCCATCGGTTGCAATAACCGTTAGATAGATGGCACTGCCGCCGCTGAAAAGCAGTCAAAAATTCAGCCTTTATAACCAAAAAATATCTGTGAATACTTTGTTTCAAACATTTCACAACCGTTCTCACCATACGTGTTTATCGTACCCTCAGCTTGGGCACAGAGCGCTCGGCGCTATTCGTGGCGCTGTGCATCCTCATCTGCCAGCTGCGCGTGGAACGCCGCGTCGACGTCAACAGCGTCGCGCGCAAAGTGCGATCGCAGCGCGCACGGACCATCGACACTATCGTGAGTACACACTTTAACACTTTACCAGTCCCCATACAAAATGGTCTGACCACCCGATAAGTCCAAAGAAATTAATAGGTCATTACAGTTAGTTTTATTAAACTTACCAGGAAAATAACTTTTCGACAAAATATTTTTCCATCTTCCCTCATAAGTCCACAAAATAACAAAAACCATACTCATAAGTCCGCTTTAAGGCGACGCATTGGAAATTTACGTGGCGGGATTTTGATTTTTCCCAACAATTACAAAACATATGAAAGTGATATTTGTGATATGACGTGATTTTTCATTTAATTGACTTCATTTTGTTAGTTGCAGAAACACGATTTGTCAACTTTTATAACAGAGAAAAAATATCAAATTAACCTCTTTTAAAACATAGATTTGCATTTTACAGGCAAACCAGATCGATTTAAGCATGTAAATTTTCTTAGTTCATTTTTTTTAAATAATTTGTAGTTTTAATTTGAACGAAAAAAACAGTTTTTCTTATGGTACGGGGCGCACGATCGTATCAAAACGTATGAGATTAATTGTTTAGCGGTGCGTCGCCTTAAAATTGAGGAAGAAAAATTCCAAGTCCTATGAACCTATATGGGGTCGGAGACGTATGTGTGTAATCTGCTATGACCCCATATGGGGTCATAGGACTGTCAACGTAAACATAAACCCTCTTACTACAAAACAGTGTTTAAATTTAAAAATTTTATTAGAAAAAATCAACTAGCCTCAGGAATGAGTAATGTAATGTTCGCTTTCACAGGGAGAGACTCCCTGTGAGTTAATTCGTAAAAAGTTATTCCAGTCAATCTGTTATTTACCAACAAAAGATTGTACATCATTTATACTTATCTCGTAACGTTCTGTTTGCAGCTACAATACGAATTCCTACACCGTGCCATACTGAACTACGCGGAGCTTCACAATCTACTCGAGGACAGTTAAACTGGACGTTCGTAGCGCTCACACTCGCCCAACATATAGGGCCAACAAGCCTTCTTCAAACTTGGAACCTCATACTCTGTCAGTATAGGTCATACTTACTCATAAACTTCTTTGGCATGCAGTTATCGACCTTAACTGCCAAAGGATTGGTTATAAAATCTGTGTAAAGGTTGTTTTGTAAGTTAAACTATGCTTACGGACGGACAGTCCGTTAAGAGTCTCAATGTTTGTAAAATTCTCTGGATGTGTAAATCGACATTTATTATCTACTACCTATTTAAATCAAATAATAACATGTGGATCCATGACATATATCAATGTAGAACTAATGACGTTTATTAGTGACAAAACGTGACAATTGATGTATTTTTAAACGTTGTATAACGTCATCAATTGTATAAAAAGGTAGGAAGAGAAACAGTTGTTTTGTGTACTTCGTCCACTATTGGACTTAGTGGGAACTGTGTTGTGTAAACAATAATGAATATTGATTAAGCTCAGACCGAACAAAGAACGTTTATAATTTATAATGAGTATCCCTTGTAGTGAATGATACTTAAAAGAGTTCCGAATGGTAAAACTGAGCAGTAGGTTATTTCCGTTTACACTATAAGTGGTTGTAAAGGTTATACGTAGCCAAAACTGAGGCCAAGATCCACTTCGGGTCCCTGAGCCAGCGCAGTAAGTAAGTAAGTAAGTAAAACTGAGTCCTTTCCCAAAAAAGCAGGTCTACAAACATTGTCTATGTGTATAACTTGAGTTCCTGCAACTTAAAAAAACTACCACAATAGTAGTTTTTATTTGAAAATCTACTGTATGGTACGGACTGTTTGGAAGTTTTAAGTGCCGCATGTGGGTACTGTCTAAATGCGTAAAACTCTCCCTTCTCACTGTGTTACGTGATATCGCCTTACCTTGCAATGTTCTAATGACTTGAGAATTTATACAACAGCAATTTTTACTTAACGTGCTGCACGGTGAGAAGAATCTCTTCAAGGATATTCATTAAGTAATTAAGGACGTCTACAACCCTGAGGAGGATTGAGGATTTCAGACAAAACAGTGTCATAGTGTAAGAAAACAATTGTATACAGTTATCCGTGTTTTACAAGAATATCGATGTGTAGATTGATGTGTTCTAAATGGAATTTAAGAATAAAAACAGTAGTCCCAGTTGCCCTGCAATAGCATTTATATGCTGTAGCACTAACTTATTTAAACCCTTGATTATGCTCAAAGATGGTGTGAACACTGTGAAAAGAGTTACAATGTATATGATAAACAATCGAATACGCGATATAATAAGCTATTTATGAAGTATAAATACGAGATGGAAATTTGACGGATTTAATAAAGCTACCTACTACCTTAACAGTTAAAGCCGAATTTCGAAGATATTTCGATTAGTATTTATTGATAAATAAGCCTATTTTTTCCTTATTGTATAAGGATTATTTAAAAATCGTGAAAATTTTTTTTAGTTTTCCTTTCTATAATTAAATGACTGACTGATTTAGTTAATGTCCCCACTGATTGTTTAGTAAAATTATGTTTGCTTTTTTTGTGAATTACTTTCGATATACATTTTCAGTATTTGATTGTAGCTAAGTTTTTAAGTAAATGCCAATTAAATTATTATCTTCCATATTCATAGTCCGTCTATTGTCTCGTATAGCGATTTTTACTGAAATGTTTGTTAATATCTTTAACAAATGTCACAGTGTTCACAGTAACTCCAAAGCGAGTGAAAAGCTCGAATATCACCAGTGTCTATAACTGTATATCAATAATACTAAGTACATTTGTCTTATGATCAGTGATCTGAATAAATATTAATTTCTTAAGCTGGAGAGAAGGTATAGCTAAGAGTTGTATAAACCTAATAAAAAAATATAATATTAAATAAAATTTTATTATTTTATTATTTATATTGGTTAATATTATTTATAGTTATCGTGATGGTTCTTTGAACTTAACTTACAGTGTAAAGTGGTGTGATACACAATAGATTATTTTGAAGAATATATTAAAAAATACTTTTCTAAAGTTTATAAAGTAACTGATAACTTTATCACAGTTTGGCTTTACAACTCCATGTTATACCTCCTCACTAATTTTAGGCATTTTTACTCTGTGTTCTAATCACTGCTGATTATACTAGGTTGTCATAAACATTTTTCTATAGATTGCGTGGGCCGATAAGTTTATTATACCATTCATGCACAACAAAATAGTTTGCACGGATAAATATAATAGCCATTATATTGAAGAAAAAAAACGAATTGGTTTCTAAAACTATATTGATGTTACATATTGTATTTCTTTATAATATCGACATGTTTTACTCGTTATTTTTCACATATTTAGTTATTTAAATACTCGCAATTACATCTTCTGAAGTTTTTGCTATGTTTAATTTAGCGTCAGTTTTGTCTGAGCATACAAAGTGGTCAAAGCTTTCTTGTAAGGATACTTCTACAATGTCTTTGAATACTCAGATTATATGACACGGACAGTAAGAAAGAGTGATGCGTCTGAATAGTAGGTATTTACTTCTAACCGTAGTTTCTAGATAGGTGTTAATGAATCCGCAAAGCTTCAAATGATTTCGCGATTGTCTGTCACATAATATGCCTGCCTCATATCGCATATATATATATGGCATTGATATAAATTCCTTGGTGTTCACAAAATATTGTGTCTATCAAACAAAAAGGTCAACACCGGTTTAGAATTTTTATTTACGTTTTTTCCTCAAGAAATCTACCATGCCATTATAGAATAGATCTGTCGTCTTAGTCTATAATAATAAGACTTTTTTAAGTTAGTTTTTGGTATTTATAATACCAGAAAGAAATCGTGTCCAAAGAGAGGGTTAGATGTTAAAAATATCATGAGAATAAAATAAGTCAACTAAAAAATATTCTACATAATATTTATTTTGATAACGAAAGAGGCCATATGATTATGCATTTGTATCCAACTTAGGTTATTTTATATCGGGTCCTTGTATAAGACTTACGTTTCGGTATTTAATGTTAAGAGGTTTTTTTAAAAGACCTTTTTAAAGAAAATCGTTAAGGCCAAATAAAAATGAATATACCCCAATATTAGCACAATTTTTTAACAAAGGTGCGTGCATACTGCATTATAATATTTAAACAAAATTATTATTCTGTACTTTGTAAATAAGCCTTTTTATATGGATTTAAAAAAAAACTGAAATTCGAGTATCAGTGTGCACCGGCCCTTACGCCGACATTTTTTGATGTATTTACTATTATTATTATTGTTTTTGTTTCTTAAGAATGTAACGCAAGACTTGTTGTCTTGCCTATATGCGACTGTCTACATAATGTATTTAGGTTGTAAGCGATGTAACTAGATTTTGTATGAGCTAAACAAAATATACACTATGTTGATGTTGAGAACGCATGATAATTATGATTCGGGTTAGGCGATGTTCGTTTTGAGAATATAATATTGACAATTTGCTCATTTAATTTCTAAATAAAATTAGTTTGGTCTATTAATACATACAAATTGTATAGTAACATTAATTTATACAATTTAACGGCTTCCATTTTGTACTTTTTAAATTCCAGATGGGCTAAACTTTCTCCCGCGTATTTGCCTGATTTTAGGAAATTCATTTTTTACTTTACAATGTAAGCTTAGTGTAGGTAATTAATCTTTACCTTTATAGTCAAAACGAACATCATATTAAAAGTATCACATACCCAACGAATCGTGCGATAGAGTAAGACCGCGATTTAAGAGATGTGGAGATAGAAGCGAAGACAAGACGCGTTTGGGGCATGTATTTCTTTTTTTAAATTATATATACAACGTGTAACATAATAAGTAAGAAATTTGTCAAGTATCGGCCAGCAAATCGATTTAAGATAATTTTTGCTATAAAATCATTCGTTAAAAAGTTTAACCGAACGATGATCAAGGTATTAAGGCTTTTAAAAATGCATCGTAAACTAAATTCGTCATTATCTTTCTGTTTCGACTGTTTTATTAATTTATTTATTTATAATAAGTATACTGATGAGATTACAGTCGATACATATAATGGTTATATTACTTATATAACTAGGCAAGACAATAATCTAGTAATAGTATACATAGCATGAAATAAGTAATTTTTTAGACAAAAGAATAATAAAAAACTTAACAGAACAGAAATAAAAAGCTGAATTAAATGTTGGGAAAAAGAAGATGTTCCATAATAGGTTGGGTCTATGTACGCTATATTAAAAAATGGGGAAAAAATTACTTAAAAAGAGATAATAATAATATAATAATATTATATTACATATAATGCATATTTTGGCGGTTATAAAATAAAAAATATTTTTTTTTCAACCTTGAATGGTAATAAAAATGGCTATCTACATTATGATACGACGAGACGACGGATTACCAAAGACAAAAAAAAAACAACTGTCAATGTGAAATGTCTTTGTTTGGTTAGTTTGTTTCGTTTGTTCGTTGTAATCGTTGTGTTGGCTTTCGTTTAGGTATTGGATTTGTAACAGTTTTTCACAAGTTTCGCAAGTTTTGTTGAATTGAATTGACTGACAAATGACAGACAAACGTCATCGAAATGTCAATAATATCATCAACCATTTTGTTGTGTATTGCAATTCTATTGTTCAAATAATTGTTTCTTCCAAAAAACAAAGCTATTTTATAGAGATTTGATAATCAAAAACTGTTATACGTGTCTTTGTCTTTATTTTGGTATACTATACCACGCCTAGACTCCATACATTTTGGGACATCTCCTTTAGTTATTTGTTCGTTCGTATTAGTTGTTGTTCCAGGCGATTCCCTATGTGAAGTTAGATATGAGCTTTTTTATACCGCGAATTTATTAATATGTTAATATCAATGTCTTATTAATGTGCGAAAGAAGAATTTTTTTTATGGAAAAGAGTACCTACCTTATATCAAAAATGGCTAAAATCGATTAGTGTCCCATTATTAACAAACTGCTTCCAGGGCCAGGGTGTGTGCTTATAATGTTACTTGGTGTTTATACGTAAAAAAGGCGTGTTTTTGTCTCCATGTCTCGGCGTCTTGAGGAAACGGATATAGACTTGCACGTTGTTGTTTTTTAATACATTGGGGCGAATAGACTTGCATTAATTGCAACTTTAAAAGTGATTTTATGACGAACAAATATTTTTTTCAAACAAAACTATGATCGCAATGTTTTTTCATCTGCAACTGTATTCTAGTTCACTCATCCTTAGAAATACAGTAAGTATTTTGTATCAAAAATGCATCACTTAAAGATAGACTGTATAACACTTTTAAATGTGTGACTTGCATCTCATTTTTGTTGTTTGACATTAGTTTGTAGTGATTTAGATGACTATGACACTACAGAATGAGTATATTACATAATGAGAAGCGATTTTTAACTTTATTTTCATTATCTGAAGTCACATATTTAATTAAAACTATTTGCCTTCAAAATACACCTTAGACAAACTTGCCTGTGTGATACCAAAGATATGTCATATTGTAATAAGAAATATCTGCTGCTTTGGTCTTTCCAGTTATTTCTGTTTATGTCACTTCAACAAAGTTTAAATGGATAGTGATACAAATAAAATTGGTATTTATTCTTACTCAACATAGTATTGACTTTTGCAGGATAAAACGTATTCTTTATAACAAACTATACCCAAAGATCCGTTTTAAACGTGTTAAGTATATAATTCCGTTGGAAAAGCGCACAATATGACGCTTCCCCCCGCCTCTACGATCTCTTTCATTGTTGTGTTCAATTTAGTTTTACACGCGTTTACGGCCGAATACTCAAATGCTTAACAAATAAACAACATATAACAATTATGTCCCACTGCTGGGTCACGAGCCTTTCCTATGGATGGATAGGGAAAAGGGGCCATAAACCACCACGCGGGCCCAGTGCGGATTGGTGGTTGTTAACGACTGCTAATGCAGCCGGGACCAACGGCTTTACGTGCCTTCCGAAGCACGGAGGAACTCCACTCGCAAACCGAGCGCGTCATTCACTGCGCCAGCGAGCTCCTCAAAGAGGTTAGTTTTGTTCAATGTTGATCAAACACGTCCGTACTTTAATTGTGGTAAGTCTCTTAAAAAAATAAAGTTACTCGACTCATACCAAAATTTAAAAGCTCTTTATGATAGCTTAAACTTCACGGTGTCCTTACAACCTACAAAATTCCAATTTTTTCAACCAAAAAAGTATATTTTTATGATACTTTCTATGCTTAAGGAACATACAGAGATCTAAATAGTTAGTAGTAGACATTTAAAAAATATTCACAAATTCAATTGAATATATCCACTGTGAAAAAAGGAAAAAAGTGGTCTCTGCCTACCCCTACGGGAAAGAGGCGTGATTATATGTATGTATGTATGTATATCCACTGTGGGAAATTTCAAATTCCATAAATACAGATAAACAATTTTTTTAAATTAAATATTTAACTTTGTTTGTATAGGACAACGTAAAGCATATTTTATATCCCCTCTTAACTTTTGAAAGGTACATCTTTATATTTGAGCGTCTGTGTGTTTGGTTGTAAACGCAACGCGTGCAAGTCTGCGGAGCGACTGATGTGTTTTTTTTTTAAATAAGCTTTTTTGTAACGATATAATATATGTAGGAATGTTACGACTTTTTTTATTAAACAAAATATAGGCGATAAGTTAGGCTAGACGTTTTGCGACAAATAAATGGGATTGCGCGAAGAGAGATGACAGTGATTTGTGCTGGTACATTCTTGTGTTCCTCGTTATAGTAAAGTCTTCTGGTAGGTAGATTGTTATTTTTTATATTTTTCTCTTTATAAAATACAAATGGAAGGAAACAGATTTAGGTGTGGTTCGCCATTTTTAAGTGTTATTCCATTATCATAAATGTAGCATTGTAAACGCTTAAATGACAATTTTAATTAACTCTTAAGTTACAGTTGATAAGGTCCATTTTATATTTATAAAGGTAAATTCAGTCATGTCTCTTCGCACAACTTCACACCGCCAAGTTTGTACTAGAAATGTTTCGAGTCTTATATTTTGGAGTATGGACATTTTTTATACTGCTGTTTGTCTTCATACTCTTGTGAGAAACATTTCTCAGTATGCGCTTTGATGTATGAGATATTAACAGAGAAAAAAAGCTTAGCTTAATAATGTCGGATAGATTTCAAAATGGATTTTATTGGTTTTGTTTCTTAGACTATAGATAAAAACTCTTAATGTTTGAACAACTAAAAAATATCCATGTTTCTACCTTTCTGTTTACAAAATATGGTGTTTTATGAGAAATTCAGTTTTTGTTTTGTATGTTTTAACGAATTGTCTAGCAATCGGTATTTGAATAAAGTATTAATTCTTTTAATTGTCATCGTCCCGCTGCTGGGTGTAATGGCGAATAGATACATTATAGTATTGTATTTTTCCCTATCCATCTATAGGGAAGGCTCGTGCCCCAGCAGTGGGGACATAAAATGAGCTGATGATGATGATGATGATGATTGTATTTAAGAGAGTGCGCAGACGACGGACTTTTGTAAGCTTGTTTGGTTTCTTTCAGTCCCTTGTGTGCGTTAGTGGATAAAGTTCAATGCGATCTGTCTTTACGGACAAGAAAATCCCCGACGAAACCCCGACGTTGTCGGCGCAATCCCTTCTATAAGTAACTAACTTTAGGTACTGAATACACCACAAGAATACTGCCAATGCAAATGCAATATTAATGGAATGACGCCAATTTTTACTATATGTTATTTCAGTAAAAGAATGGCCTAAATTTAATGTGTTATGTATTAATGATATTGTTTGACAAGTATTATTATTTTCTTTTGAGAAATCCAATTTGAAATCTGCCCGATGCCACTCCAGATGCTTTTAATTAGTTATAATTACGTATAGTAGGGTTGACGCTTTTTGTAAGTATAAAACTTCAAATGAAATAGTACCTAAATGTCTATGTACTCGTGTTTAATTTATGTACCATTGATTATTGTGTATTTTGTAACATGTGTTATTTACCTAATGACGATATTGTTTCACAAAATTAATTAAAAATGTCTTTGTGGGAGACTTAACAGTAATTTATATTATAAATACGAATGTTTGTCTGTCTCTCTCGCTCCAAAACGAGACGGTATGACGTGGATTTTTTGCCATAGTGGACGTCGTTTTGGAGGACCCGAGAAAGCCATAGGCTTACTATTTGTTCCGATTAAGTACAATCTCGGAGGAACACGATATTTTCTTTGGTGACAGGCCGAAAACCAGTGTGTACATACAAAAAAGCTTTATGTTCAAAGGTGTTTAGTAACATAAAAGTTTATGTAATCTAATTAAGGGTGCGCCGTCCGTAAGTGACAAGTGTCATATATTTTATTTGAAATGTCTTCGCCATATTTATTTGACGCCGCGCGGCCATACTAATTTTGCATGGGGAATTTAACGTGTTAATTTGAAATATAATTATTAAAATAACCGCTTGATAAATCCAAAATGTGAGACGGGCGATTTATAGTTTAGCCATTGGTTATTGTTTAGACAAAATCAGAGGTACAATAATTTAGATTAACTATAAGAAATCAACTAAACGCCGCCACTCGTTTTAATTATTTTTGCCCAACTTTAAATGATATTGTAGAAAAAACTACAGTGTGTTATGAATTTATGGATCGGACTAATTTTTGAACACGTTCCCTTTGATACTAAACATATATTTTGTTTATGTAATACGATAGTATTTTCAATTATATCAACTTAACCGTGACTGCACATTTGGCATTTTTTGCTCTGCGCACCCTTAATAATCATTGTATGTCCATGTAAGTTTCACAAATCGTATTTAGATTTTCTTTAAATTAATAGCCGTTGAATTGAATTGACTACTTCCCTCTTATTCCGAAACGTGGTCTAATTTAAATCAGGTTGAAGTTCTTTGTTAGTATGGCATATATCGTTCTTTAGATCAGCACATGGGTAGATCGGGTCACCGCTACCCTGACCCAATACGAATTTATGGGTTTAAACGACTGTCATATTAATACCAAAACAGACCAATAGCTTGAAATGTTAAACTTGCAAGTTCGCAACCAAATCGTGCAAACCATGGCTCCATCGTGTTTAGAGAATATGCCTTGATTATCTATGTCTTTATCTGTAACCGTTTTCTTGTTATGAAGTTAGGATAAAAAAGTTGGATTAAGTAGGTACTGAATATTATGTGAACAATATTATTAATTTAATAATGTTTATTTATAAGTTATGTTAAAATTATTTCGCATGTTACAAAATAAAATTGATCATAATTGTACACGCAGAATTTATTGTTTCCAAAAAGTGATTAAGATTAAGGTCTAAAAATTCAAAATTGAATTGAATTTTCATAAGTTTTGTAATGTTTTGTAAATATTATTCGTAAGCACAGCCACTTTCAAGCTTTCCCCCGGTTTCTATTTAATGTTTGTATGTAAGCTCGACAATTGTGAAACTGAGAATTTTAATTTTATTATTTCTTTTTATAACTTTGTAAATAGATAATGCAGGTCGTGTAATACAATATTTTTGAAAATATACCACTATTTAGAAAATATGTTTGGAGTTTTATTTGCCTGTATTTCTCTTCTTTAAAGTAAAGTAAAGTAAAGTAAATAGTAAAATAGTCTATAACTGTCCCACTGCTAGGCAAAGGCCTTCATCATTGAAATCAAGTCATCACTACAATTATTGATGGGTAATGCCAAATGCGGGTTGTTGGCGATCACAAATCCGGGCTATGCATCGAAAAATCCGAAAAACACTGCCCGACGTGGGATTAGAATCCAGATCTTCGGGTATCAAGTGGCGTGGCGTGAGTGGCGAAGCACTGGACTCTGCCACCGAAGCTATTTCTTTTCTTTAATCTCTTCTGTGGTTTAGTGGTTGAAAACGGGTGCGAGACGTGATGTTCTGACGTTTTGTACCCTTTATAGGGTTCGTGGTTACAGTCATTCTCTGTGAAAAAAACTGTTACTGTTTACTGTTATGGTTGAGATGACGAAGTAACTTGGTTTGGAACACAGTGCCTATTTTTGCGATTGCTAAGGTTAAGCAACTTTCGCAAAGGCCGATCATCGGATGGGTGGCGAAAAATGTACCAACTCAAGCCATTGGTCCGGTTGCTTTAGCAGTCGTTAACAACCACCGCACCGCACTGGGCCCGCGTGGTGGTTTATGGCCCGTTCTACCTATCCATCCATAGGGGAGGATCGTGCCCCAGCAGTGGGAATATAAAATGAGCTGGTATTGTGATGTGTATAGTAAGATTCATACAACGAGGCAATGCCACCAGTCTTGGGTATATTACAGTCGACAGCGACGCGGAGGAATTTTTTGACGCCATATTTTAGTTTCGTAAAATTGTAGTTAACTACCTACCTACTTAGTTAGTTTCTTATAAAATTATTTGTAAAATCTGTCTGTTAATAAAATTGATCAATAAAGTTAGATAGAATTTATTGTAATATGCATTATAGTTTTAAAAATTGGTACATAATAAAAAACTTGTTTTTTTTTTCTTAAAATTAAACTTATAAAAAACTATAACTACTACTAACTATAAATAAAAAAATTGCCCCAAATCATCCCCCATCAGGCAAAGTGCCCAGTAAGCTAGCAGCATTGCCACGTTGGATAGCAATGCTTATACTTACGCTGGCCCAAGTAGCATAGTAGTAGTAGTAGTATTTTTTTTGTACATTAAGTACAACATTAAGGGTTTGTTTGTAAACCTCATACTTTTTTTTTATTAGATAGGTCTGAATTCGGCCTTATACAATAAATAAAGCCTTTGTCATATTTTTTTTCGATATGAACAATGTACGAGAACATTCTTTTCATTGATACAACCCAATGATATTATATTTATATAAGCTCATTGATACAACCACAGAATAAAGCGCCTAAATCGGGTCATGTCGAAGATGCGAGAAATTGCTGGATAATCTTACTAGAGGGCGAAGCGGTAACATAAAGTTCCAGAAAGTACCTACTGTAACTTGGTGCTCTTGTTTCATAATTACCCTGTAGGCTTTATAGTGAAATAACCGAAAAACTAACAAATGTTATAGTAAAATATGATGTTATACGTAAGTTATGACAAAGCGTGATTGTATGAAATGGAAACACTGCATTTCTTTGTTTCATCTACACACTCGAGATCTAGATGACCTAGATGATCTAGACTCTAGATGTCGCTTTTCATTTTTAAAACTAATCAGGATCTGCTATACCTACCTTACTCATGGAAAAAAAATATACCTACCTACCTAGGTACTTTTGTTATTATCAAATACCTACTATTAATTACATAAGTAAACAGCATATAATTGTCCCACTGCTGGGCAAATGCCTCCATCATTGATATCAAGTCATCGCTACAATAATTGGGTAATGGCGCTCTTCACTCGCGCTCTGCCACTTGGACACCGGGCATTATTACTTACTTATGTACCTACGATTAATAGTAATTTTTTTAGAGATAAAGGGATGGTATGAGAACGCAAATGAATGAGTTGTTTCCGCTGATAGCACTACAACATCCGCCCAACAAGTCCGACACTTTGATTCAATAGTCGAACAGTGTCTAGTGTTCGATTACTATGAAAGCTCGCTCGCAGTCTAGCGGCTTTTGAACCTCAATTTGATAAAACCTATAGGTATGAAAATATAAAAAAAAAACAAAATACAATTTCTGCTTAGAGCATTATACTCAGCAGAGATGGGCGTAATCAACTACTTTTTTAATCAGATTAATAATCTGATTGAAAGTAATCATGATTACTTTTAATCAGATTAAAGTAGTCGTGATTACTTTTAATCAAGATTGAACATGTAATCTTTAATCTTGATTACAGTAGTCAGTAATCTAGATTACATGATTATTCTTAACTAAGTTTATATGAATTATGGTTTAGGAATTAATGAATATCTAGGTAATTTATTTTTTATTGAGTTGCCATTAATTATCACAATTTGTATGCATCTAGAAATTGAGTGGTTGACTTTATTGTACTATAAATTACTGCGAAAAAAAATCATTTGTTTTTTGCAAAAAGTTGGCAGAAAAGTATTTGGAAAGTGTGGAAACGCGATTTTCTGAGATTTTTGATGTCTCCTCGAAGGTTGCTCAAAATGCGGTAGTTGCTGCAATTTCTTATCCCAGGTTCAAGGACAAATGGATGGCTTGTATAAATATAGAATATCATCCCAGAATCAAATCAGTTTTCAAGGGAGCTTTTATCAAGGAAATTCATGAAGCACCTAAAACTTTTCAAGATACCCCAAATAATAATCATCAAACTAAGCGGACGTGTTTCAGTGATCGTGCAATATATTAATTATATTATTCTAGTTTTAAATTAGCATTAGTGTGTTGTGTGAGAAAAACATTTGTGCGCGGACATCAAAACATCAAAGGAGGTTGTTGCAGGGCTCCGTGGTTAAATAATAACACACTGGTTAATGTATCGGAGTATAATTTCTGACTAGTTTTAATAACTAAAAATACAAGTATATATATTAATTTATAAACAAAGAAATTGGCGGGGGAGATTAGTTGACTGTAGAAAGTCACGAAACAGGAACTAATAAGTTTTGCTTAATTTACATAAAATGTCTCTATATTAAATCACGTTATTAATTATCTCTATTAAATATCACGAACATTACGTGCTATGAATATTGTGCTGACGGCACATTACTTCCCCCTTTAGAAAAAAAATAAAAAAATAAATAAATAATAATAATAATAAATTACAAA
Source organism: Eudonia lacustrata (assembly GCA_947562085.1). Classification (NCBI taxonomy): domain Eukaryota; kingdom Metazoa; phylum Arthropoda; class Insecta; order Lepidoptera; family Crambidae; genus Eudonia; species Eudonia lacustrata. Next base: position 5,022,290 of record OX387334.1, on the reverse strand, counting down.
ATAACATTAATAAAAACAATGCAAAGAACCCTAATTAAAATTACGAACAATAACTTAGTGGTATAGTAATAGTAATTGCAACCTTGCAGACTGCGCGTAAATGAATAATGCTGATTCCGCGTCCTGTTCTGTCTGCTAGCGCCGATAATACTTCTTTATTCTGAACGCAAATGTGTGACATAATATGATAGGTGCGACTAATAACACTCTCGGGAACATGATTATAAAGCGAATCTTACAGGCTGTCGAGAGATACGACCAGCTCGTGTGACAACGTTCTTATCTGGTCGTGTGCTTACTATCTGCTTTGTCAGTGGTTCTTGATCGGCTTTCAGTACGAACGCTGGTTTGATTCTGTCTATAGAGATTCTTACGCGTTTGTCGCCTTGCAATATTACGAAATTTTTATCACTTCTGTCAATGACTTGATACGGACCATCGTATGGAGGACTGAGACTAGGACGCAAACGATCACATCTCACGTACACATGTGAACATTTTGACAAGTGAGGATGAACGAAAGTATTGTTATTCGAGCTCTCTCTTTTGGGAATAGATATTGCTTTTGTAATATTTTCTCTCAGATTGGTAACGAAATCATTAAACGTTTCCTGTTGTTCGCAACCGAAAAATTCTCCTGGTAGTTTAATCGTGGCGCCATATACCAATTCGGCGGCACTGAAACCAGTATCTTGACGAAAACAAGCACGAAGTCCCAATAAAACGGTTGGTAACTCTTCCATCCAGTTGGTTGTATTGCCTCTTGCGATCAATGCTGTCTTTAGCGTTCGATGTAAACGTTCCACCATGCCATTCGCCTTGGGATTATATGGAGTAGTCCGTATCTTATGAATACCCAATTAGCTTGGCTAATTCTTTGAAAAGGTTTGACTCAAACTGTCTCCCCTGATCGGTTGTGATCATCTCAGGACATCCAAATCGCGATATCCATCCTCCGTAAACGTGGCGTGCGACTGATTCGGCTGTAATGTCTTCAACTGGAAAAACTTCGGGCCATGAAGTGCATCGGTCAATCATCGTGATTAAATATCTTTTATTCTGAGATACAGATAACGGTCCTACAATGTCTAAATGAACGTGAGCAAAACGTTGAGCAGGCATAAACTTTCCGAGTAGCGAATTTGTATGTCTAAGCACCTTTGAGCGTTGACATTGTAAACATGACTCACACCATTTGTTTATATCCGTATTCATGTTAGGCCAAATGAACTTTGTATTAATCATTTTTCTCGATGTATTTTTTCCGGGATGGTTTAAACAATGTATGCCCTCAAATGCGGTTTTTCTGAATTCCTGAGGTAAGAACGGTCTTGTTTTTCCCGTAGAAACGTCGCAATACACCGGTATTCCGTGTTTATTTGATGTGGCCAAAATCATTTTTAATCTCGGATTTTTAATAAGTTCTTGGAGTTCGGGATCTAACTTTTGTTTAATAGACAACTCTTTGTAATCTATGTTGGACGGTATAGTTATTTCATCAACTGTCCTTGAGAGTGCATCTGCAACTACGTTGTCGTGACCGCTAATGTGACGTATATCGGTAGAGAATTGCGAAATGTATTCCAAGTATCTCACTCTACGTGGTGTGTCATTTAGTGACGGCTTTTTTGAAAATGAATGAACCAACGGTTTATGATCCTTGCAAATAATAAATTGCCGACCTTCTAGTAGTCGTTGAAAATATCGGACTGCTGCAAAAATTCCTAGCAGCTCCCGGTCGTAGGTTGAATACTTCATCTGAGCTGTAGTAAATGCTTTTGAGTAAAATCCTAGCGGCTTCCAACCTTGTTTACATTTTTGATGGAGCACGGCGCCCATACATTTTAAACTCGCATCAGTCAATAAGGCAAGTTCAGCTGTTGGAGAAGGGTGCGTCAAAATTGCGGCATCCAGAATGTTTTGTTTGCAACTCGAAAATGCCGATTCCGCTTCCTTCGTCCATTGAATAATAGAATTGTCATTTTTCTTTGTTTGCTTTAAATAGTTGTTGAGAGGAACTTGATGTTGGGCAGCTAAACGTAGGCTTCCTCGATAAAAATTGACCATGCCCAAAAATCTTCTAAGCTCCTTAATGGTTTTAGGTTTAGGAAAATCTTTGATCGCCTGCACTTTCTCACTTGTGGGGCTGATACCATTGCTTGAAATGTGGTAGCCCAAAAAATCCAATTCTTTCTTCCAAAATTCGCACTTTTCCAAGTTTATTGTAATGCTGTTCTCTTGAAGTCGCTTAAATATAATCTCCATGTGTTCCTCATGCGTTGATTCTGTAGAACAGATCAGTAAATCATCTACGTAAGCAAACACGAAGTCTAAGTCGCCAAATATTGAATTCATATACCTTTAAATGTCTGTGCAGCATTACATAGACCAAACGGCATTCTGGGAAACTCAAATAGTCCAAATGGAGTAATTATCGCTGTTTTTTCTACGTCTGCAACCTCAATGCAATGGAAAGCTTTTTTGATATCAATTTTGCTAAATAAACACTTTCCTTGTGCGACGTACGTGAAATCTGTTAACCTTGGCAATGGATATCTGTCTGGAACTGTGGCTTTATTAAGCATGCGATAATCACCGCACGGTCGCCAGTCGACATTCTTTTTCTTTACTATATGCAGAGGACTGGCCCAGGGGCTATTGGATGGTCTACATATTCCCATCTCCATCATTGTTTGAAATTCTTTCTTGGCCACCCGGTATTTATCCGGGGGAAGAGGTCGCGCACGAGCATATACTGGAGGGCCTTCCGTTACAATATGATGTTGCACTCCATGCTTTGGTTTGCACTTAAATGCTGTCGGGCGGGTCACGTCTGCGTACTTCTCAATGATCCGCCTAACGCTATCCGGAAGGCGGGAGTTAATAGTAGTGACGCTGCTATATCCTTCCGCTCGAGAAACAGTGGCTGGAGTTGATAATTGTGTTAGCTTATCAATCAATTTCATGCCATGAATATCTGCCAAAAGTTTGTGATGTTCCAAAAAATCTGCGCCCAATATTGACATATTTACGTCTGCGATAATAAAAGTCCAGCGGTAGGGGCGTCGTAACCCTATGTTGAGTGAAAGCGTCTTTTCACCGTATGTCTTGATAGGGGTGCCATTAGCTGCGTATAAATTATAACTGTCAACTTGCTCTGTAATATTATGTGGTCTCTTGATAACCGAAATATTTGCTCCTGTATCAACCAAAAACCTTATGTCATTATCAGTATCTCTGACGGTAAGGCGGTTTGAAGGATTAACAGTACAGATTTCCGCCGGTGTCCGTACTGTAGTTAGTTTTCCGACTGCTTGCCAGCTTCCCAGGCGCACGGTTGTATGCACTTATGCGCGCGGTTTTTAAAATGCCGATGATAAAAACATACTTCATTCGATGCGGACCTTGACAATGACTGGCCTCGTGACCTAGATCGCGGTCGGTCGTAGCGTCTACGCTGAAATGAGCTACGTCGGCTGTGCTCGCTACGCAAACTTGCAATTTCCAACTGCATTTGAGCTATTTGCGATGTTAATTGCGTAACGATGTCTACTTGTGACGACCTTGAACTTGAGTTAAGCCTAGAGTTCTCTAGAATTTTGTCAGCCATCTCGCTCATCTTATCCAGAGTAAGGTTCTCTGTGACGGCTAAAACTGTGGTTACTGACGAAGGTAATTGACGTAACCAAAACAGTCGAATTGTGTCGTCATTCATTTTCCCGCTGCTTATTTGCTTCATTCGGCGTAACAACTGAGACGGCCGTTGGTCGCCGAGATCCATTTCGGCAAGAAGCTTCTGGAATTGCCTCTGCTCTGTTTCTTCGTAACAATTTATTAGGCGTTGTTTAATGCCATCGTACTTTTGTTCTGCCGGTGGATTAATGAGTAAATCGCTAACTTGCTGTATCTCGTTTTTCCCCAATTTCGCGATGACCAAGTTGTACTTGTAATCGTCGCCTTGTTTCTGAGGTGCGACGATCGCTTCAAACTGGGTGAACCATAGCCGTGGTGAGTCTGTCCAAAAATCGGGAATGCGGTCACCAATGGAAATTGCTGCTATCTCCGGTGTCTCTGTGAGAAGACTGCTCCTGATGCCCGTTGGTAGTGTGGCTCCCACACTACCAACCATTGTAAAAAATGAGCCAGAAATGTTATTTAATTCGTGCCAGTGTGATGTAGTTGTTCTTCTTCCGGGCGTGACTATGTCGGGCGATTCTTCCGGGCGTGGCTGTCGTTGGGCGATTCTTCCAGGCTTTTGTCGGGGTCACCAATTGTTGCAGGGCTCCGTGGTTAAATAATAACACACTGGTTAATGTATCGGAGTATAATTTCTGACTAGTTTTAATAACTAAAAATAATAATCATCAAACTAAGCGGACGTGTTTCAGTGATCGTGCAATATATTAATTATATTATTCTAGTTTTAAATTAGCATTAGTGTGTTGTGTGAGAAAAACATTTGTGCGCGGACATCAAAACATCAAAGGAGGTTGTTGCAGGGCTCCGTGGTTAAATAATAACACACTGGTTAATGTATCGGAGTATAATTTCTGACTAGTTTTAATAACTAAAAATACAAGTATATATATTAATTTATAAACAAAGAAATTGGCGGGGGAGATTAGTTGACTGTAGAAAGTCACGAAACAGGAACTAATAAGTTTTGCTTAATTTACATAAAATGTCTCTATATTAAATCACGTTATTAATTATCTCTATTAAATATCACGAACATTACGTGCTATGAATATTGTGCTGACGGCACAGAGGTCAAACATGTATTGTAACGAGTGCAGAGTTAAAATCAATGAAACTAGTTCACTAAAGCTAAATGAGAAGGATTTGTCTTCCCTAAGATGCCCTTTTTGTGCAAATGTAAACATCTGACGACGTGCTGCTGCTTACGATGACACTCCGGTCGGCTGCAAGACCAAGTCGACTTTGACGCCGACCAACTCATCAAGCCTCTCAAAAGCTACTTCCGGGGGGGTTACACTGGAGGAGATAAGCGCGTTGTTAGATCAAAAACTGGCTCCAAACTCAGCTTATATGACTAACCTGCGAACTGCGCTGAAAACTGAGTTGAAAGAACTAATAGTGGCTGAAATTAAGTCGGCTACTGACGAATTAAAGGTGGAGTTTACTAACACAACCGACTTTATCATCAGCGAACAAAAAGACCTTAAATCGGTGATTCATGAGCAGGATAAAACTGTAAAAATGTTAGAGGCCGACAGAAACGCTATGCAAGCAGAAATATACACATTGCGTGGCAGGCTGTCGATTTTGGAAAAAATATCACGTGAACATAACGTTGAAATACAGACGGTACCGGAAAATAGAAATGAAAACGTATTATCTTTGGTAAAAACATTGTGTGCAGTTGTCGATTATCCTATCCAGGACTCTAACATACAAGCTTGCCGTCGTGTAGCGAAGATGAACAGCTCGTCCAGCCGCCCTCGAAACATCCTTCTCAGCCTAACATCGTTGCGTCAACGGGATGAATTTATCTCGGCAGTCCATCGCTTCAACAAGGCTCACCCCAGCGATATGTTGAATACAACGCATTTAGGTATAGCGGGAAATAATCAAAGAATCTTTGTGTCCGAGCATTTATCGATCGACTGCAAGAAACTTCACGCTGAAACGAGAGCATTCGCCAAAACAAATAATTATAAATATGTGTGGGTGCGCTATGGTCGTGTGTACTTACGTAAAGATGACAACGCGAATGCAGTCCATATCAAAAACATTGACTGTCTAAGCAAACTACGTTAATATTTAGAAATTGTAGCGTAATTTATTTAAAGTAAGTTAATATCATAATATGGATACTTGGTTTCAGTTATTAACCAACGATTTATTATCAAAATGTTAACAGATTTCGTTCTAAATTAAATGACTTTTTTCTTAATGCCTTAAACTGTAACTTTGATATATTATGCCTAGCCGAAACAAATATAAATTCTAGTGTATATGACAGAGAGTTTTTAGATGTACGTTACAATATGTTTCGTAGGGATCGTTATAGTAGTTGTAGTAATAAGTCCGATGGTGGTGGTGTATTGCTAGGCTATTAGTAAAAAAATTAACACAGTTCGCCAAATTCATTGGGAGAGCCGATTTGAGGACGTTTGGGTAAGCATATTGCCAGTCAACAACAGCATGCCTATAATAAACATATGCGTTTGTTATTTACCGCCAGATATGTCTGTAGCGGAACTTGAAGAATTTTATATTAACTGCCAAAAAAACATTTTGAACAGTAAAGATAAAAATGAGTTTACACTCATAGGTGATTTTAATACTCCACACATGTCATGGTCAGCTGTTCATGGTTCAAACATGCTTACCCCGAGCGATTTGTCTAATCGGAAGTCATTTCTCTTGCAAGAAACTATGTCGATGTGTTATTTAAACCAATATAATAATATAATCAATAGTAACAATCGTTTACTAGACTTAGTACTTTCCACTTTTGGCCGTCTATACAATGAACTGGTTGCACTTAATAACAACATCGACATATTTTCAATGAAAATACATGAATTTAAAAAAATGTCCGGGAAATTCTTGGCTCGGCATCTCCCACTCATTAAGAAAACTTCATAAAGTTTATCTTCGTAAAATTTAAAAGTCAACATTAACCTAGAATAAGTTTTCAATTTGTTATATTTTTATTTTTTTAAATTTTTTTTTTTTTCTCCATTCCTATGTATTGTATATAATTAGTTTTTAATTGGATATAGTTGTAGATTAGGTAAACTTTAACATGGACGCTTATTATTAATCGTGTTGTGTACACATGTTTTGGATAGGAATTTAGCTCTTATACAATATATCATGCATTTTTGTTATTTTTTAATTTCTATCTGTTTTGTGTACCTAATAAATAAATAAATAAATAGATTTGAAGAAAGTTATTTCGAGTTTTACGCTGATTCATAGACTGATTCAACAGGAGATATTCACCAAGTCCAACGATCTAAGGCATATGTCATTATTTCTCATTATTTAGCGGATCAAGATAAAGATATATCCATGTTAAATAGATATCCTAAAACAAAAATGTTTTTAAGAAATATAATACACCTCTACCGTCATCGGGTCCAGTTGAAAGGCTTTTCTCATATGCAACAATGACCAATTCACCAAAATCACACAGACTTTCAGATGAAATGTTTGAAAAGAGGGTGCTATTGAAATCTAATTTGAATCGCACATCATAAATAACATTCTGATAGTGCCAATCCAGTAGATTTTTTGCGTAAAATAATTATCTTAAAAGCAGTGTATGAGACTGATAAAAAATAAAGATGATTTATTGCTATACAATGTGTTCTTTTATTTTTGACGCTCCGACTATTGGTTTTATTAATCAATCATAAAAGTAATCAAGATTACGATTACAGATTTATAATCATTAATCACCAATATGATTACATTTTTGATTAATTTCTGTAATCTGTAATCATGATTGAAGATTACACATTGTAATCGTAATCCTTAATCATTAATCTGATTACTTTTTGCCCAAGACTGATACTCAGAACAATAACTAAAGCTATAGAAGGATGGCTAAAATAAAAATCGTGCAACTATGTTTAGTTCCGTTCTATCTTATGGCTAGAAAAGGAGGTTGGACTGCGACAAATGGTTGTCGACACTTAGTTTTTATTTTTTGTATTGTTATGTCAAACGGTCATCAGAAAATTGAGTCCCTGACTTAGTTATTATTCTGAGGCATTATACCAACAATTTCTGAGTCATTTATATTTTTTTTAAAGTACGTTTTTTTAGAAGTTCCTTTTCTATGATAAAATAATGGCATTGTGGGTACTGCCCTGCCCTTAGAGCATTAAACCAACTGCCTATGCCGATGCCGGTTCAAAAAAATTTTTTTATAAGTATATTATAAGTTATAAATTAACACTTATTACCTACGTGATAATTGAAGCTTGTTTTGTTACCGAGTTCCCAAAATAAAATCGAAAGAACGTCGTCGAACGTGATAAGAACGATAAAATTTGATAACGCAACGCAAGCGTGGCTGCAGTGCGATGGAACACGTCTTCGTGCACTCGAGAATATTCTACTCGCCGCTAGATGTCGGAACGGGTATATAAACGACTGCGAGGGAGCGCGCGCAGTTCAATTCTACGAGCGAGCGCTACACTGTGCAGAGCCAACCAACCAAACCAAGCTAATAGCCGTGTGATATTTCCCAATAAATAATCAACAATGAAATCTTTCGGTGGATTTTCATATTGCCTCACATTGGCAATAATACTATTCGGTATCGTACCTCGAAGAACTGTCGGCGACGACGCTTGCCCTAGCAAACCCGATAACAAGTTGGAAGACCAAGCTTTCGGCATGGCGTTGACACCAGACGACTTCCTCACTTCGATGATGTCACCATGGATTGTCCACGACTACTTCCGACCCTGGAGACAGTTGGCTGCCCTAACTAAAGACCTGGGCTCAACAATCAAGACGGATAAAGACAAATTCCAAATCAACTTGGATGTACAGCATTTCACGCCAGAAGAAATCACTGTCAAGACTGCTGATGGATATGTGGTGGTGAAAGCTAAGCACGAGGAGAAACAGGACGAGCATGGCTTCGTTTCAAGACAGTTCGTGAGGAAATACGCCTTACCTAAAGGGGCCGAGTCTGAGAATATTGTGTCTGAACTGTCCAGTGATGGTATTTTGACTGTAACTGCTCCGAGGAGGGTTGTGGATGACAAAGGCGAAAGAGTAGTGCCCATCACGAAGACAGGTCCCGTCCGTAAGGAGCCAGCTGAGAAGACTGCGGAACAAGGATCCTGTTTGACTGGAAAGTGTTCTGGTTAATTGTAATTTGAACTTTTGATCTGCTACTGTGGTAGGTTTTCAAGTCACTGTTAAAAGACTGAGACTACGTAATAAATACTTTTAGGTTTATGTAACGAAATGTCTTTTATTTTGTTATCTTTCAAAAAAAATTATTTCTACCCTCTTTCGCTTCATGAATGCAAATCTATAAAGACAACTTGGCTTTTGTCTTTAACACGTTCACAGGCCCTATACATTTTTGTTTTACAACCCTGTATCTCCCAATAAAATTTTAACAAATTTTTATATTTGATAGTATGTTGCAAACACGGGGAGACCTTTTTTAATAATACACAAAATTGCATAAACATATTCATAAGTCCGAGCAATTTATTGAAGTATGAAGATGTATAGATATCTCGTGCCCCCGTGGACACCTTACTTCACAGTGACCCCCTATGGGGACAGACTGTGCTGTGAACGTGTTAAATTATGATGAAACCTGATTAAACAGAAGATCAAAAAAGTTTGATTTTACATAAGTACAATTTTTTTTGTCGTACTTATTTTAATACTGAGACACAAAATCCTCAATAATGTAGGGTGTCCGTCCTTTTTACCCAAATGTCCGACCAAACTGGCTGGTCTGCCTGGCTATTAAGTTTGGGACCTGGCAACCCTAGGCGTGACTCGAACCCATTGACAGCCTGAATCTAACAGATCCCCACGTCTCCACCCCAACAGGCACACCCCCACTCAACAACACAGTCGTCAATCCTTGCAGACTTCATCCACTCTTATAAACTGATGCACTCTGCTGTCGTCATCTGACTCGAACGCTTCAAAGAATTTAACAAGAGTGCGGGGACTTTGTTCATTCAGACACTTCACGGCTTGTTGACAATCGTAGGTGTCGTCAATCGTATGTCGGCGCGTGCCCGACGGCACCCATAAACCCGGTGGCGCTATGTAAAAGTCACAGGCAGTCAAGCAAAACAGGTTTTCTGTGACCTATCCCTCCTTTCTTTTTCCAGACAATAGTCTCAATTTAATAAATAGCAACAAATCAGCTCGATGCCGCCGGCATCGGCAGTGGTTAACGACCGGTCTGTGAGTGCTGAGGTTAAGCAACTTTCGCAAAGGCCAGTCATCGGATGGGTGGCCAAAAATGTATCATCTCGAGCTCCTCCGTGCTTCAGAAGGCACGTAAAGCCGTTGGCCCCAGCTGCATTAGCAGTCGTTATCGTTAACAACCACTAACCCGCACTGGGCCCGCATGGTCGTTTATGGCCCGTTCTCCCTATCCATCCATAGGGAAGGCTCGTGCCCCAGCAGTGGGGACATAAATTTATATTATATTATATTTATATTTATATTATTTTCAATTGCTAGTAATGATGATAATGATGATGAATAAATCATTGATGAAAAAGAAATCGATTTTATATTCTAATACTTACTCAATTGTTGAATAATATAAAATAATTAAAAAAATATAGTTAGGTACCTATGGCTTGCTATTATACACTTTTTTTACTATGTACGGTAGTGGCCATGAAGCTGTATATAACTCAGAAACCTCTTTTTTTCATCATTCACATAACACGTTCTATTTGTAATCCTGTCGACACGAAATATTGTTTAAATTGCTTTTAATCGTGAAGACCTGTAATTGGCTTTCTGCTACTATTATAATATCAAAATTTAAATGTTACTGTTTCATGTGCTGTTGGTTTTCAATAAATAAATTAATTAGGGAAATTTATTTTAGTTTAAAACAATATTATGTCTTGACAAGATAACAAATAAAACGTGTAATCCCATACAAAGATTGGCAATGGCCCATCTTTGTATGGGATTTGGTCCAATGGTTGCGCAGGAATAAAAGTAACAGCGCTGGATTCCTGGGACCCATCTATAACTCTAATATATCAAATCTTTTCAAAATCTAACCCAGGGATAAAAAAAATTATTAACCTTTTTACCGCCAACAACTTCTATAGAAGTTCGAGATTTTCATGCCATCCACGCCAGCACTTCTATAGAAGTTCTTCTTTGTACCTACTTTATTAACCTTTTCACCGCCCAACTATCCTGCACGCGATGTCCCGCTGTACGCCAACGTATAAATGTATTTTAATAAAGTAGGTACAAAGAAGAACTTCTATAGAAGTGCTGGCGTGGGCGGCACGAAAATCTCGAACTTCTATAGAAGTTGTTGGCGGTAAAAAGGTTAAAATACATTTATACGTTGGCGTACAGCGGGACATCGCGTGCAGGATAGTTGGGCGGTGAAAAGGTTAAAATAATTATTTAGATCAGTGTTCCGCAAAGTGTGTACCGCGGCTGGTGTATTCGTGGTCATTAATTGGTGTGCCTCGGAAAATAAGGTTATCTCATAAAGATACATACACGAATTGAAGAAAAATACAAAATACCTAAAGAACTGAGTTGCGAGACTTGGTTTTTTTTACAAGTTTGTTTTGATGGCATCTCATTTCATTTTGTAGATAGTCCTACTTTTTTCCTTTTCGGTACCATCTATGTACCTATCTACACCAATTATTCCATTATATTAAACACTAGCGACCCTCCCCGGCTTCGCACGGGTGCAATGCTGATACACGCAACCGCTATGTCCCTGCATTTTAAATCTGTAATATCTTCGAAAATATTAATTTAAATTACATAATGTACAGGGCCATATTGATCTATATTAAATGCACAATGTATTTCAGGTACTTAATTGGATAAGGATTAATGCTGTATTACTTAAAATCGCTCCGTAAATAAGCCATTATTTCTCGCAAAAAGTAAATGAGAAAAAAATTATTATTGTGAGTTATCCTTAAGAGATAGACATATACGATCGCGGACTTCTTTGTAGACCTTTTTAAGGTGTACAATACTGTGTTACATTATTTTGATCTATCTCGTAGGGTTCAGCCAGCGTTTGCAATGTAAGCGCAAATAAAATGTGAAACCTCTAAAATCAGTGTTTCTCTACTATATTATGCATCATGCATGTATTTATACATAATATAAACCTTCCTCTTGAATCACTCTATCTATTAAAAAAAACCGCATCAAAATCCGTTGCGTAGTTTTAAAGATCTAAGCATACATACATACATAGGGATAGCGGGAAGCGACTTTGTTTTATACTATGTAGTGATGATGATATACAGGTACACTGATTCATTAACTGCAAATGTAACTTTGTAATCCTATATGGGATTACAAAGTTTTGGCCTGAACTGTTTCGAGAAAAGGATGGTGCGGCCGTGCAGCTTTTTTGCTCGACTTGCCACTGCCGTGTCCCCAAATTATTTAAATTCGATCTTGCCGCCGAGGATAGTGACGATAACGACGATGATACCAGTCTAGAAAGTGAGAATGAATCCGCCAAAAGATAAGGCGCCCGAGGAATTTCACTTAGATTGTAAAAGAAAAGAAAATGTTATTCTCTGTGTTGTGCAGTGTTATACATTCGTATGTTATAATTAGAATTGTGAGTAATGTAGTTGTGTAATTTTAGAGAAGTAAATCTCAATAAAAAGTTCTTATTATTCAACTTGTAATAGGTATGTTATTCAAAATAAAATAATTATTTTTTTTCGTAATTTTTTGTATTCATTTTCAATGCTCCGATTCTTGCGGGGACTGCGAAACCTGTAATTTTTTTTTTATTATTGAAAAAAAATGTTGATCTCTGGTTCCTGACAAACTCTGTTGTCACTACCTTTTTAACCGCCTCGAAGGTCTAGTGGCACAGTTTAGCAAGCATGTGGTAGTAGCACATAGGTAGCATAGAAAGTAGTAACTGACAGAAATAAAACTTAATACATCCTCTGTTTTTATTTCTAGTCCCTATACGTGGTCTAGCCAAGCGTGGTAAGCCAAGGTGCCTGTGTGTTTTGTTTATTATCCGTATATTCGATTACGTTAACGAAAACGAAAATTAGTATGGCAATGAAGCAACGCCTCCTGGCGGCATACGAGAAGAGTTAACATTTTGCCATACAAATTCTCGTTTACGTAAACGTTAACCTTTTCACTGCCCAACTATCCTGCACGCGATGTCCCGCTGTACGCCAACGTATAAATGTATTTTAATAAAGTAGGTACAAAGAAGAACTTCTATAGAAGTGCTGGCGTGGACGGCACGAAAATCTCGAACTTCTATAGAAGTTGTTGGCGGTAAAAAGGTTAACGAATGGCGGATGAAACTCGCACTTTACACCCTGAACTGGCGAGCAGCACCGTGTGTAATATTACACGAATACACGTCTATCTACATATACCTATTAATCTGTCTAATTTGTTATTTCATCAAGTTTCGACGACCTCCTTGGTCGAGTGGTTTGTTCACCGGTTTTTATGGTGTCGCCATCTCTGAGGTCCCGGGTTCGATTCCCGGTCGGGTCAATTTAGAAATTATTGTTTTTCTAAATTGTCTCGGGTCTGGGTGTTTTCTGTGTATAATAAGTATGTATTTAAGTATTTCAAGTATGTTTATCCGTTGTCTAGTAACCATTTAAAGAGTTTCATAACGACGACATTCTTCTCCACAGCTAAAATATAGACTTCCTGAATGGGTAGTAGGTAAAAAAAATATGGACGATTCAAAAGCACTTTTCTAAAGTTTATTTGAATAAAGAATATTTGACTTTGACTTTGACTTTGAAGCTTCTCTTGGGCTAGATAATTGGTGTGAGTGTAGGAAAGTTTATTTGTTTATTTATTTATTTAGTTTGATAAAAAAAATTAACATTCCTAGGGTAAAATGGCACCACTGTTTTTTTTTTTCTACTTCCTCCAACATAATCGGAGATCTTTTTATTGCAATCCTCTTTCATTCCAGTTCTGTCTTTTATGCTTCTCGTACTTCTATTCCACATACTACTCATTCATCCATCGCCTTTCATTCCAAGCAGTGGGTGTTCTGCTTTTAAGGTCTTAATGTGACTAGTTTTATCTATTTTTAACCGACTTCAAAAAAGGAGGAGGTTACTCAATTCGACTCGTATATATATATATTTTTTTATGTGTGTTCGCGGATAACTTCGTCGTTTATGAACCGATTTTGTTGGAAAGGAGGTATCCCAAGGGTGGTACCATGATAAGGAAACCAGGATCTGATGATGGCATCCCAGAGAAATCGAGGGGAACTTTCGAAAATTGTAGGGGCGACTAGTGTGTTTGTTAATGTTTTCATTAAGTATTTTAAAGCACTACTACTTAATGAAGGACTGGAGTCGATCTAATGATGGAGCCGAAAGACAGTCAAGGGAACTCCTCAACAATTTACAGCAATTACATGGTGTTTGGGCTTGATTAATTTGTATTGATGAGAACTTTACATTGACTGCCATTAGAGTTCTGATGATGAAGACGAAGGACAGTCAAGGGAACTCCTCAACGTTTTACAGTAGCTACCTTGTATTTAGTCTTAATTCATTTCTATTGATAAGAACTTTGCACTCAGAACTTTGCAAAAAAAACCTACTTCAAAAAACATGAAACTTAAAAAAGTAAAAACAGCTCTAAAAAGCAATAAATAATATTTAAATCATATTATTAATTACCTAGATACGCATGTCAGTTTTAAAAAACGTCTACTGAAGTTGGGTGGGGCTTTTACAATAAAAAAGTAAAAATAATGGTACAACTATAAAAGTTTAAATGAAACAAAATTGTCCCCCAGCCACCCGACCACCCCAACCACCCAACCACCCGACTTCAATAGACATTTTTTAAAACTGACATGCGTATCTAGGTAATTAATAATATGATTTAAATATTATTTATTGCTTTTTAGAGCTGTTTTTACTTTTTTAAGTTTCCTGTTTTTTGTCTATGTTTAATATGTGCGTGGGGTAATAATTTTTTCAGAACACACTTTTTAATTTTTAATCTTATATCTGTTGACATTGTTTTACACCTTATAATTAGTTATTTGTTATGTGGTGCCGGGGATAAAGAATTGCACCACCCCATCTCTTCCTGTGGGTGTCGTTAAAGCCGACTAAGGGACCATTCCAGAGGATGGGCAGCAGCATCTCTGAGGTTACCCTCAACCTACTGCGATCGCCAACCCGCCTGCCAAGCGTGGCGATTACGGCAAATACCTCTCATATCCTTGGGGTTGGCCTTTGTCCAGCAGTGGACGTCTTTGGCTGAGATGATGATGAATTAGTTATTTGCTTGTAATTTAATTAGTGAATATGCATTTATACGCGCAGGTATGTATGCTATTCCTATTTTAATAATCTACTCTTATTAATTTATTACTACTGACTTATTTTTATTCTTACAATATGTTACTACTTTGTCACAATATGTTACCACTGTTCGACACATAGCCTATTTATAGGGTTCGGCACATGAGTTTTCGACGACAAAAAAATATAAAAGCATGATGATGCGTCAAGTTGGCCGGCATATCTAATTTAAAAAAAAACCACTTGCCCATGAAATGAATCCTTATATTATCATAAGCTTAAATTTTTATAATATTATGGGCAGAACACGGTAAACTACCAGAGAAAAAAGAATCACACCAGGATATCATAGGACTGCTTATGGACTTAAGAGCGTACGCCGCACACTAGCGCCGCCAATGAAAAAAAAACATATCTAGTAATTAGAGATAGAAAATCAAATTATGCTCAACAAACTATTTGAATGAAGTAATTTAGCATTTTTACGTCACCTAATGAACACGTCACATGCTATGGTTTAGTTAAATAAGACGTTACGGCCACTTTTAACTATAACGCCATATTTAACTAAACCATAACATGTCAGGTGTTCATTAGGTGACGTAAAAATGCTAAATTACTTCATTCAAATAGTTTGTTGAGCATAATTTGATTTTCTATCTCTAAATACTAGATATGTTTTACACAATTTTAATACTAGTAGTAAGTCAAAACTTGTAATGCCACTGTTTAGGTTACAGAAGGTGCTTGGTTCTTTCTTGGGGCAAGGTATACACTATTACAATAAAATACCAAATACTGTACTAGATTTACCTTTAGATAAGTTTAAAAAACATGTAAGTAAAGTCTTCTTTACTTAAAAAAGGTTATTATACAGTCAAAGAATATTTAGATGATAAAACAGCCTGGCTATAATAAAAAACGCATACTTTACTACTTTTTATAATAACAAATTATACTGATATGATAACCTCTATAAACAGTGTCCTACAGATAACAAATAGCGTTGCGTTGAACATTTCAATTAGTTTTGATTTTAGAGTAGCTTGGGTGTGTCATGCTCTCTTTATTGTCTCTGCGGTGGTGGCATGTGCGTCGGGTCGTTACATTCCCTAAAATATGGTTGAGTGAAGCGATGGCTGATTCATATGTCATACTCGTGAACGGGTGCCGCCTGTGGAGGCTGGTCTGCTCTAGCGTACTTATTTTTATTATTTTTAACTATAGTTTAACTTTGTTTTTTTTCTTAAAACAGGTTTTTGACTTTTACTAGTACTGTATGACATTGTAAAAAATATACTGGTAAGTGATGTTTTTGCAAACTTAAATATTTTATTTATTTATTTATTTTCTTTTTTTGTGTTTTTTTTACATGTTGTGACTGTCCTTTATATTTTGTGTTTTTATTTGTGATGGAAAGTGTCCTTTTATGATAGGGCATTTTCCAATATTTATGACGCTGTAAGGGAGAAAAGAGCTGGACACTTGCTGAGTTTCTTGCCGGTTCTTCTCAGTACAAGATCTCCCGCCCAGAGTAGATAGACTTACGAACCGATGGCATAAATGACGTTCATAAGAGCTATTTGTAGCCTAAACTGAATAAATGATTTTGAATTTTGAATTTTTGAATTTTGTTTATTTTTTCATTAGTCTCGCTAGTGTGCGGCGTAAACGCTCTTAAACCACTTTGGTACGAGTGCTTATGCTATTCTCAAAAAATATCTTCACTTACGTCTTAGATATTTTGGTTCGTACGCCCATTGATAAAGAAAAAAATAACTACCTGGGAATAGCAATGTTGCACCGCACACCGCACCCCCCGCTCGGCCCTTGCCGCTCCGCACCGCAGCAGCACAATGCACATAATATGTGTATTGTGGCAGCGGCAAGTGATAAGCTGGCTAAAATACAGCATAGAATGAACTGTTCTATTTTAGATTTGATTTTTTTTTTAAAGTAGGCGCAGAAAATTTATAACTTTTTATGTGTCCCCGACTGTACTTACGAATATAAACATTATTTAAATAGAGACGTAAAAATATAATTTTCTTAAAAAACTGCTTTATTGTTATTTGGTTATTTTCCAATTTTCTCAGGGTTTTTTCGTGTTTAACGTCGTATACGTATTGACATTTAAATATATATTTAATAACAGATCCCTAAAAATTTTTAACTTTAATTTCAAATTCAATCAGCGGACCACTTTATGTTTAAGTTATATGTTGATTTTATAAATATACCTTGTATTGAAAGATATGTGGGGAAAATAAAAACTGATTTTAAATAATAACTTGACTTATCATTAGAATCCAACTTTTAACTCAATTAGTAAATTAATCACGTTAAGTACGATGAATAATGGACATTTTGCGAAATTGACATTTTGCGAACTGGACATTCTGCGAATTCGTTTAGGCGCAGAATGTCCAATTCGCTAAATGTCCAACGGTCGCAAATCCATTCATAACATAAACAGTGTCTCATTTTAGTTACAGAGTGCCTAATGTGAGTTGTGTTAACCATCCATATTCATTCGATTACGTTGAAGTAAACGAAAGAATTGCGCAGTGTGGGCAGGCCTCCAACAAGGTGGACCGACGAATCTGGTGAGGGTCGCGGGAAGCCGCTGGATGCGAGAAGCACAAAACCGGTAGTTGTGGAGATCCTTGGGGGAGCCCTTTGTCCAGCAGTGGACGTCTTTTGGCTGAGATGATGAAGCCTGATGGATGATGAAACGAAAATTATGGCATTGAAGCAGCGCCTTCTAGCGACATACGATAGAAGTTAAAATTTTGCCATACAAATACTCGTTTTCGTTAACGTGATCGAATGGCGAATGAAACTCATACTTGGCACCCTGTAGGTTATAATAAGCAATAAGCTAACAGACTTAAGAACGTTTTTGTTTTGTTTAAATAATTTTTAACGCAAATTTTGTTGCGTAAAAATTACAAAAACACAAATGTTGAAAAAATTTCCGGGCTGGTTAGAACCACGATAGCTAGATAGACCCGGTATGTCAGAAGGGTGCAGGTTCAAATCCTGCTCGTGGAAATTTTTTCAACATTGGTTAAGTGTTTTTTTTAGACATAAGAACTTTATTGGCTATGCCGTGCCGGCAAGGGTCCATCCATACAAATGTGCCCATCATTCTTTCGCATTGAAATTTTTAAGGATGAAAGACAGATAGCAGTGACTGTATTGAAGTCACAAAGCAAATGGGTGTAGACTACACACGTTGATGTCCCTATTTCTAATGATTCTGGGAAAAAGTGTATCAATTATTAGTTTATCACTGGTTTTAAATCTAATAGATAGCCTACACTGTTTTTTTTTTAATATTTTTTAAGTTGGGCTCCTGGACGAGATACAATTTAAATAAATTATACAAGATGTAAAAAAAAACAAAGTGTTAAAAAAATTCCACAAGCGGGATTCGAATGATCCCCATGACATGCCAGGTCCGGTGCACTACCAACTATGCTATCGTAGCTCAATTCAACTCGTCGAAATTAATCAAAACACTCTCTACCTTTTATAAGCCTGACCCGGGATGTCATGGGGTGCGGGTTCGAATCCCCCTCGTGGAAATTTTCAACACTTTGTCCTTTTTTCAAATTGTAATTTGTTCACAACAATATTTGCGTAAAATTGTATGTAAATGTAATCATAATTATATAAGATTCAGGGTATTTTAACACAACTATAGCAAACTGTCTTTACCTAGGTATATCCTATACATTTCTGTTGCCTACCTAGGCACAGAAAAAATAATAGCAGGTAGGTACTAAAGGCTATTAGCAAATAAAAGAATCGAGTGATGATGGAGGAAAGATTAATATTTTATTTTATTCAGTCTTATAACAAAAAAATATTATTATACACAAATAAAAAAACGGCCTACCCACATAAAACACGATTTTTCACCACATAAAGCTTATTTGGAACCATTTTCGCTAGCCTGCGAGGTCTGATCTTTGATCTCCTTCCTGACCGGTCCAGTTTGGGAAATCGGGACGCTCCTCTCGTTCTTGATAGCAGGTGCAACTCTCGGGGCAACCACAGTCAGCACACCGTCAGACGACAAACGGGATTCCACTGCTTCAAGGTTGCATCCTTCAGGGAGCGCGTAGCGGCGAGTGAACTGGCGAGTGATGTAGCCGTGCTCATCCTTCTTCTCCTCGTGTTTACCCTCGATGACAACGTATCCGTCAGCGGTTTTAACTGAGATCTCCTCCGGTGCGAAGTGTTGTACGTCCAAGCTGACTTGGAATTTCTCTTTGTCCGACTTGATGGTGGAACCGACGTCTCTCGCAGCGGCAGCCAGTTGTCGCCAGGGCCTGTAGTAGTCGCGAGACAGAAGCGGGGACACAGCGGCCGTCAGCAAATCGTCTGGAGTCAACGCCAGCCCGAAGTCTTGGTCGATCAGGCGGTGTGGGTGCTCGTAGCCCATAATAAAAGGTAGCAGAGACATTTTTCGAAGATTTTTACTTGCAATAGGTAGCTTCTAAATAGTTTAGTCGATGAGATATCGCTTGCTTCGCAGTAGTTGCGGAGTGCAGTTAGTTGCTTTCGCTTGTATAGCTTGTTTCGAAATAACTTGATGGTTCGCCAGCAAGCGCGCTTTTATATGATCTCGCGGGCGCGACATCTAGCGGCGAGTAGAGCGTTCTCGAAATATCGAGAAGCGGGGCGCGATTAATCAAGAGTGTGTTTGTGTGCATTATTTTTGCGTCTGTGGGAGTAGCCAGCCAGCTGTTTATTGATTACGCGCGCCGCCCGGTGTAGGGAGAATGTTCCAGTGTGGTTCCAGGTAGTCTCGAAGATTCTACCTTTGTAAAAAGGGGCCAAGTTGTCGGCCGTGCGCTTTATCACAACAACAAAAGAAGTAACATCTTTTGAGGCAAAATTGGAACAGAATAATAAAAAAATAGATTACGAAAATTTTCTAATAGTGAACACTTACAACAAATGTATTATCCTTTATTTAAAATAATATTATTATGATATATTATTGAATAAAATAAAATAAAATGAAACATAAAAAACTTACATTCTACGCTATTAGCGATCACCCACCCAATTATAATGGACGCACAATGTTGCTTAACCTAGGAGGTTATGTGTTTTTGGGGCTTTTCTATTTTCTTATTATTTTATGGAAATAACGTTATGCGAATATCCGCTAAAGTCCTTACTCGACAGGTACTTATAGTATGTCCCAAAATATTTACAAAACTGTACTTTTTTTGGATAGTCTGATCTGATGCGGGCGTCATACGTAGGTACGTAACATTAGTCCTACAAATATAAATATTTTTCTATTTATTATAAAAATTCTTAGTGCCTTAAGCCAGAAGAATTTGTCCGTCCGGTACTGCATTTTCGTCAATACTTAATAATTTTATTTTCGTTAATTTACAAGTATGTAAATTTAGATGAATACCTAAGTTAATGATAAAAATGCATGGAATTGACATTCCTCAAATTCACACTGTTTCAAGCTTAGATTAATTAAGGTTTCAAGCACAGACCTAGTTTCAGACTAAAAAAAGTAGTGCTCAAGTACGTCTGTATAGTCATTTTAAAATCACATTTATTTATAAATCTTGAATGTTATACTTGAAAAGATATTTTTTCAAGTATAAGTTTGAAAAATACGATATCATATCGTCAAAAAAAAAAACTTTGCATATTGCACTCAAGAATTTTTGGGAACTTGGCGCCGCGCTTTGCGGCGTCTGTAGATTCTTCTGTATTATCGGAATGGAACCGTTTGCAGTTAAACAGTTTTGTTTGTTTGTTTGTACTTGCACATAGTTAGCATTGTATTGGTTGAACAAGGATGGTTTGAGTAGGTACCTTAGGTACTTATATTGATATAAGATTGTGTAATTCTTCTACAAATCAATCAATCAATGATCTTTTCAACGATATTGAAGCGTTGTATCGTTGTATCATTATTATTCCTATTATGTACCCAACTATAAATGTTTCAATAGTTTTCTTGTTCATCTAGATTAATCTAGAAAATATTTACCTCGGTAGGTACTTATGTAAAAATAAGTTTTTATAACGTTAAAATCTTTCTATTTATAAAGTAGGGTAGGTAGTACCTATCTCCTACTGTAGTAGCAAATGGGTTTAGCTAGACACAATTCGGACATAACCAGAGTTACCAGTAAGTATCTATCGTAGAATTAAAATGGTCATTTCTATTTTCGTCACACAGATTATTTAAACCTTTACGGAACTACTTACCTTCCTACCTAAACATGGTAAAATACCCTACCACAATATAAATATTAGTCTTCTGCAAAGTATTTATTATATAGGTAAGTATACCTATATACCTCAGCTATATTGTAATATTTTTTAAATAACGCATTGAAGTCAGTGTCAGTCTTACATACTGAAAACATAGGTACTTTGGTTTACTGAAGTCTAGACCGATCCAGTCGGATATGGGACGCGCCCTGCCAATACATAACATGCTATATTTAACTTGAAATAGTTTACTAACTCAGTTCAATGCACGCTGGCGTCTGGTAACGACAGCGAGTAGACTAGCCCATAAATCGATTGCATTTTATGCAATATGGGGTAGAGGAAAAATATTTTTTATTTCAATATTCCCAACGGTTAAGCAATGATAATGCCGATGATGGATGGTGGAAGCACACTTCAACCGGAATCATTTAACTATTAAGGATTCTTCAAAATAATATTTAAACAAAGCATTTTCAAGTCTATAATTTTTTATATGTAGTCAATCATGGCTTGTGCAGCAAAAGTGCGTTTATCCTACGGAGGAGACTACCCAATATTATACATATATCTATGGAGGAGACCTTATAAAAACTAACTATGAATACTCGTATTACACCTATGCTACGTAGTATTAAAGTAAACCTCGTACAGCGAATTGGTGAATAGTTGCTATGTAATATTTGAAGTAAGTAATATTAAATACTGTCCCACAGCTGGGCGAAAGCATCAGTATTGATTGGTATTGGGTATTGGTTTAATTAGCCCAAACCCGGGCTTTGCTTCGAAAAATCCGAAAACATAAATATCGATGTCCGAAACACATTTTGTCTAACTGACTAACCTGAGTATTGAACCCAAGATCTCCGGATATAGTGCCGAGAGTTTTACCGCTCAGCCACTGCGGCGAGAAGACGAACACTTGAAATAAAAACTTTGAATACAACGCAAAAAAAACTAGTACTATTCTAATAAGTCTTCGGTTTTTCTGATTCACTTAAACCCTTATAAAATTTTATTATGCTGACAGACACTGTCTTTACCTTACCATAGTCAACTCTTATTCCTATACAAGGACATTCCTATGCTTGCCCCAGCTTGCCCTCTAGGGTTGCTCAGGTGGATACATATCCTACCTACCTACCTAGTCTTTTTCTTTTCACGAGGTTAAAATATTTTTACCTACCTAGGTACCTACCCATTTTAAATAATTGTATTAATTTTGTGTGGTGCCGGGGATAATACCTTGTGTGGTGCCGGGGATAAAGAATTGCACCACCCCATATCTTCCCGTGGGTGTCGTAAAAGCCGACTAAGGGACCATTCCAGAGGATGGGCAGCAGCATCTCTCTGAGGTTACCCTCAACCTACTGCGATCGCCAACCCGCCTGCCAAGCGTGGCGATTACGGCAAATACCCCCCATGATTATTTGGGGGAGGCCTTGGACGTCTTTTGGCTGATATGATGATGATGATTAATTTTGTTGGAGGGTCTCTTAAACCATTTTTAGCTTTCCTAATCCCAATTCCCAACATAAAAGAACGGAATTTCAAAGGCGTTTTAGTTAAAGATTTCCCACCATTTCACTGCAAAATGATGTAAGTAGCATTATGTTTTTTCAATAACCTTTGAAAACAATGCACAGTATTTCATAAAGCTATGGATTATTTCGTTTGAATGGTCAAGTTCAAGTAACATCAAAATTCAACATTTATAACCTTCATTGGCCGCCCTTTCTTCCCCATATGTGTGTACTGTAGTTGTAGTATGAACAAGCGGTTTTTTTAAGTGGTAGAAATCTCCATTTGTTTCTAGATTTTTCTAGTAAGGGCCATTGTTGCAAATTGTACTGGTATTGTAACTACTCGGCACTAGATGTCGCTACAAAACTGCTTCAGGGCTTGTTCCATTGACCAACATATTTTTACTAATGCTGGCATTTCCATAGTATATCGTAAACAAGTCTCTTTTCATAGGTATGCTTTCTCTAAGTTTGCAAAAATAAAAATACATTATGATTTTTAAATGTTACGTAACAACACTGGAGGTAGGAAAAAAATATTGTTTATCTTTTAAAGATGACTAGGCAGAATTGAAATCATGTCCCTTTGCATTTGCATTTCAAAGTTAAAAGGTTAATTACTGTCAGATATTGTTTGTTTGTTTGTTTGTTTTGTTTTGCTGTAGAGTAAAATCACAAAATTATCAAATTTCGTTCATCATTAATCAAATAATTTAATTACAAGCTATACAAATTGTTAATTGAAAAATGGTTAACTACTGTTGCGTAAAAAATTGTGGCAGGAATAGTAAGTCAAGCAACCATTTGATATTTTATTCCTTGCCCAAAGAGCGACATCGGTAAGAAAACATAAGTTTTATTTTCTGCTTATAGTTTATAAAATAATTTATTAGCTCTTTTCTATTAGTCCTCCGAGTTTTGATTAATAAGTACTTCCTTTAATTAATTTACTTACTTTTCTAAGTAAATTAAAATATTTTACTCCGAATAAACTTTATCCTACTCCATACATATAATTAATTAATATAATTGAAACTATAATTAATGCTGACAGTCAGGTACTTCGATTTCTCAATCGAAACTTTTTTGTTTTACATTTTTCTATATGATGATGTTAGGGGAACATGCTTATACCTTGTTAACTTGCTTGCTTAGTTTATTAAAACATGTTTTACTTTAAACAAACAATTTTATGAAAATGTTTTAATTTATAATACAGTTACACACAGTACATGAGTTATCTTTATAATCCCTCTGTTTGCTATGCCCTTACGGTGTGCTACATTGTTTTTTATAACACTTTTTGTATCCATTTATTTAATTACTATCATCATCATCATCATCATCTCAGCCAAATTAAAATAATAATAATAATTTTTTTATTTAATTACTATGTAGGTACACAAATGTATCATGCAACAAATAATTTTGAATTTGAATTTAGAAAAAGCCTAATCACTCAAGATAGGCATGTTGTTTTATAGATAGTAAATTCATTAAAATTTCAATCTCAATCTTAGTCTTACATTATTAAAGCAAATTAAAAAAAAAGGATAAAAAAGGAAACAATTACCTCACTGTGACCTCTTTGGTACACAAATAATTGTTTGTGGGTATTCCATTACATTTTAAAACTAAGCTAAAATTGCACTACTTTTAATATGTGAAGTCTTTGCCCACCAGTCTGGCAAATAATATAAGAACCAATAAACAAAATTAATACAAGATCTGTTTTCAGTCAAGAGGAGTGGCTTAAAGCAGGAGGAAGGGATGATCTACTAGCAAAACTCTATAGAAAAGCTACACATAGATTCTGTTCACGTCATTTCGCCCCATCCAGCATTAAAAGCAGGAATTTATGCCCCAACGCTGTACCAACTTTATGTTTACCAGGATTTGAAGAAGGTAAACAAATTACAATTAATTATATACTGTGTTGTTTTATCTTTTAAAGAATCCAGTGTCCTCACAATGCTCTTTGATCCCATTAAGATCTTTTCCTGAGTTTGTAATTATTTTAATCATTGTCATATAATTATATTTCTGCCGACAATCCGACTCATCCAGTGGCCACCAATTTAGCTATTTCTACAGCCTAGCATTTTTAAATTTTGCTAGTCCTACTAGTTATATGGTAGCACTGGGCGGCCATGTTATAGCTCTTGAAACATTTTTTATGTGCCTATCCTGTTTCTATAACATTCATAATACACTCAAAAGCAATGAATCTGGGTCTCTTAAAGAAACCTATAAATCTCGGAAACTAAGAATGCTAGCTTAATTAAATAAATTGTGTTTAATAGACAATTAAATAAACCTTAAATGAAAGTTATAAAACTTCTTAATTATTGTAAAGTCATGTCTTAAAAAAATCCAATTTGAAAAAAAAAACCAACTTCAAAAAAAAGGAAACTAAAAAAAGTAAAAACAGCTCTAAAAAGCAAGGAATAATATTAAATCATATTATTAATTACCAAGATATGCATATCAGTTTTAAAAACGGTCTATTGAAGTCGGGTGGGGCTTTTACAATAAAAAAGTGACAACTATAAAAGTTTAAATGAAACAAAATTGTCCCCCAGCCGACCACCAACCACCCGACTTCAATAGACCATTTCCTTTTTTTAGTTTCCTTTTTTTGATGTCGGTTTTTTTTGTTAAAAGTTATCTATATGTGTAGCCTTTGCCAGGCCTATGCCAGAGGGCACACAGAAAACAAAGAGAATGGTTGAACATCACAAAACTTTTTATTATTAACAATGTTACATGTTTTCTGAATTAATTATTATTATTATTATTTGTAGCGTAAACTGACTTTGAAATTTGAATTCTATCTCTATTTAAATAAACCATTTCAGATGAGGAGCATCCATCCGAGCCGTCGCCGGTGGTTCACGACGACGTTGTCTGCAACAACTGTAGGAATGCCATCTTGGGTTTCCGTTACAAGTGCGTTAACTGCGCCGACTACGACCTGTGTCCGAAGTGTGAGATGCAGGAGACACATGCCCACCATTACATGCTTAGGATACCGAAGCCACTGAAGTTTGTGAGTTTTGCTTTATATAAAAGTTATGTCTGTACCACCAACAGTAATTTCATCATCATCATCATCATCAGCTCATTTAATGTCACCACGGCTGGGGCACGAGCCTTCCCTATAGATGGATAGGGAGAACGGACCATAAACCACCACGCGGGCCCAGGGCGGAGTCATCATCATCATCAGCCTATACTAGTCCACTGCTGGACATAGGCCTCTCCAAGTGCACGCCACCGAGCACGATCCGCGGCTACTCTCATCCAGCTCTTGCCAGCCACCTTGCGAAGATCGTCGCTCCACCTAGTCTGAGGGCGTCCTACACTACGTTTGACGATACGCGGTCTCCACTCGAGAACTCGTTTACCCCAACGGTTCTGCGGCTAATATGATCGGCCCACTGCCACTTCAGCTTGCTGATCCGATGGGCTATGTCGATTACATTCGTTCTCTGTCGGATCACCTCATTCCGAAGTCGATGCTTCAGAGAAACTCCGAGCATAGCCCTTTCCATAGCGCGGTGCGGAATGCGGAGTGCGGATTGGTGGTTGTTAACAACTGCTAATGCTGCCGGGACCAATGGCCTTCCGAAGCCCGTGCGTAAAGCAAACTTACAAAACTTTGCCTTTATTTAATATTAGTTTTAGTTTAAATTACTAACATTTCCTATAGAGGAAAAGTTAAGTTAAGTTATGTTTTGTAAATTTGGATGTAGTAGATAATCTCCAAAACTACTCATCCTATTTTAAAATTCTTTCAACAATATTTAGAATGGATCTTAAGGGTATAGAGGCTATATTTTATTTCGATAAATAATAGTATTTAGTTTCAAATCTTACAATTTGTAAATCAAGTAAGAAGACTGCTTTATCGGCGTGCGCCGCCCAAACAATCACATACCAATTTATTTCAATTTCGACATGACAATGTCTAAC
This sequence comes from Eudonia lacustrata, assembly GCA_947562085.1. Lineage (NCBI taxonomy): Eukaryota > Metazoa > Arthropoda > Insecta > Lepidoptera > Crambidae > Eudonia > Eudonia lacustrata. Next base: position 4,995,478 of record OX387334.1, on the reverse strand, counting down.
GAGTAAGCAAGTAATAAATAAATGCATTATTTATATTTATATGATCGTCCACACCCATCTAAATGTGCAGTTTCTTGAATCTGTTTCGACCAGTTCTTACAGATTCCTATACGTAAAGAGTGTTGTCATATGACTGTTTAATAAGTTTCAATTACTTTCTTTTAGAAAATCGCCGATGACCTCATAAAAAAGTGGCAGGATTTCTTCAAAGCAGAACATGTAAAGCCAACCACAGAGGACTCTGACGAGTCTCACTACAGCAGTGATGATGAACCCATCACCAAGTATGTGAAGCAGTATGACAGTGGCATCGATCTGTCTGATGATGTAAAGGACACCATACGGACCGAGATCACCAGGGTACTGAATTTGAAGAATAAGAACAGACAGACGGGACGGGACAGCAAAAAGAGGGTTGGTGCTACGAAGAGAAGTGGAGATGACTTGGGTATATTTTTTCTTATTACTAACAATACGAATAAGTATTGTAGTGGTAGGTATAGTATAGTATAGTTAATGTGTAATTAAAATGCCTTAATCGCTTTGTTATGGGGGCCCCCTATTAAGCCCCCTTTACTTACCCGTCAATCGTAGTGATGACTTAGGACAGATAATTACAGTAAAAGTAAAGTATACTTAGTAAAATATTTAGTAAGTAGTTAGTAAAGTATACTTTACTTCTAATTCTTTTTTTGGAGAGATTTTGCTTTTTGCCTCAGACGGTATTTTCAGCTTCACCAGGGTTTTTTATTACACTCTTAAGTGTGGCTAATAAGTGTGTGTACTAATAAGTTGTGGCAGAATAGCTTTTCATGTTAGTCTGCCGTTATAGGAACTATTTCACTACGCTACTTTGATGTGTATTTAAAATTAAACTTTATTAGTTTGCAATATGGAACAAATTGTAATACCTAATAATATTATAAAGCTGAAGAGTTTGTTTGTTTGAACGCGCTAATCTCAGGAACTACTGGATCGAATTGAAAAATTCTTTTTGTGTTAGATAGCCCATTTATCGAGGAAAGCTTTAGGCTATATAACATCACGCTGCGCCCAATAGGAGCGAAGCATCGGTGAAAAATGTTGCAAAAAAGGGAAAAAGTCGCGAGCACAGCTTTTTTTCTTATTTTACCACTAGCGGCTTGATATTTCTATTTTCCAAATAGCCACTGGTGGCAGACTAGACACTTTCTAATTAAAAACATCTTTGTATTGATATTTATTTATTTTTATTTTTATTTAAGGACTTGGCCGTCATCTCACCTGTTGTAGAGTGATGATAAGGCCGAAGGTGAAAGCTCACTTCACCCGGAACCCTCAACTAGTGAGGCACTGGCCATCTTCTCTAGCTGCCGGAACACAACAATGCTACAAACATTGATGTTATGGCGACATATTTAGATAAGATGGTGGTAGCTAATCAGGCGGGCTAACAAGTCCTACCACCAACCAAACCTAGTACACAAACATGTACCCGCCCCGCTGGGAATCGAACCCGGGACACCTAGGTCTAAACCGGAGGTCTTAACCACTAGACCACAGAGGCAGTTATATTAATTTAGATTTACCAACATTTGATTGATTGATTGTGTGTGGTGCCGGGGATAAAGAATTGCACCACCCCATCTCTTCCCGTGGGTGTCGTAAAAGCCGACTAAGGGACCATTCCAGAGGATGGGCAGCAGCATCTCTCTGAGGTTACCCTCAACCTACTGCGATCGCCAACCCGCCTGCCAAGCGTGGCGATTACGGCAAATACCCCCCATGATTATTTGGGGGAGGCCTTTGTCCAGCAGTGGACGTCTTTTGGCTGAGATGAGATGATGATGATGATTGATTGATATACGAGTACTTTGTGATGTTCGATGTTGGGTGTGACAGAGACACCCATTCTTTTATCTCTTCTAGATAAAACTGCGAAGAAACAAAAAGCTGATAATCCCTATCCGATTATCGAGAACGTACAGTCGCTCCGTCGGGAACCCGAAGCGACCTCGCATGTACAGTCAACGCCGGAAGTGGCGTTCGCCGACGTCAACCAGCTCGGTGATCAAAGCGATAATATAAAGTTTGAGGTTCCATTATCGCAACAAAACTTCAATGGTAAGAGCATAGACATTTCTTTTAATTTTTAAACTGACTTTTACTACTTATTCAAAATTGTCTATAACATGTGCTCCGTAAACATGTAGGTATTGGATGGCTTTAAAAAGTAGCCAATAGCGCTCCAACTATTTTTTTTTTTGCAAAAATCACGTTGAAGCTTCTGAAGTTGAAGTTGATGCTACTATTCAATACTAGAGTTTATATCAGACAAAAACAATAAATAAGTTCTTAAACATGTACATGGAAAGCTCACTCTCTGTGGCAACATTTTTATTTTTATTTTATGTTTATTTAAACAATGTTATTTTTAGTTTTTACGAAACCTGAAAACTGTTTGTTCAGAATCAGTAATAGAATCGATTCCAATATTTTTTATACCATGTTACATTTTGACCAAATACTTAATATTTACAAAATTTCAAATAAATTATTCCCTACTAAAAACACACAACGGGGCAGCACAAAAAGCTTGTATTTCGTGAGTTTTCAAGATATTATTTTAAATGTTTTTTGTACGGATTCTTTAAATGAAAATATTTGAGCCGTGTTTCAGTTTTCGTATAAACTAAAAATAAGGTTGTATATTAGAATAGTTATAATTTTGCGATGCCCTAACAGGGTTTGTAACAGCCCATCACATACTATTATATTACTATATTACTGTATGAAAGTCATACTGTATAGGTGCATAAGTGCAATAAAAAAAATAAAAAAAATTAGAAATATTTTCTTTGCGTACAAACTATACGATGACGAGCAACAACGAGCCCTGACGACACTATTTTCACTGCTTAATTCTCCAAATAATCTCTCATTTTCAATACCTTTGCTCCTCTCATAGTAGGAATCTCTGATCTACTAATAATCTTCTCCTTCTCTGTCCTTCCTATACATGGCTTTGTACACTCGTCCTTCCATATTCAGTCCTCTCCTATGGAATGCGCTACCTCTTGAAATCAGGATAGCTACGAGTCGTGACGCTTTTAAAAAGAAAGTCCGTATGCTCTTTTCTGTTTAAACCTTGGCAGAATCATCTCCGTAACGTCCTATTTATAAATTATGTATTATACGTTTATTTTTGTAGGTACTATTTGTAAAAGTAGTTTATGTAATAACCTTTTCACCGCCCAACTATCCTGCACGCGATGTCCCGCTGTACGCCAACGTATAAATGTATTTTAATAAAGTAGGTACAAAGAAGAACTTCTATAGAAGTTGTTGGCGGTAAAAAGGATAATATACATTATATTTGTTTATAAGTATATTTATATAAATTGTATATAGGTGATACTGTGCGTTTTATAATATAATATTTTTATTTCTAAATTGTTGTCTTCACCTAATTGCACCTACCTTATTATTTCTGCACCACCCTATGGTTGACTGGTAGAGAATGCCTCAGGCATTAAGTCCGCCATGTAATATATATTGCAAAAGTTTTAAATAAATAAATAACAACGCAAGTTTACCACTAGATGGCGCTACTCCGATTCATACAAATTGTTTAAGTCAACTTAAATTTGATTGAATAGTAAAAAATAATCTCACTCACTGTCCTGTTGCTCTGTTTAAACGTGAGAGAAGGACAAACGAACACTTTTGCATCGAGTTATAGAGGATAAACATTAAATCTAATTAATGTGTAAAATAAACGCGAGTAGATCCGTAAAATTAGATTAATTTCAATGTGTAGTGTTCCCGTAAACTTTAGAAAATAATGTATAGTGCTAGTGAAAAGGAAGTTGACAACAAAAATAAATAATCCCAGAACACTAAACGTATAAATGGACATCACGTAACAGTTCTTTAAATCGATAACCTATTTTTAAGTGACCTAAGCATGCATTTTTGTAACGCTAAAAAGTTTTTTGATAAACACTCAATCGACACAACAGTGACGTCATATTTTACCATTACCATACAATTTCAAGTTTTGATAGCAGCTAAAAAGTTTTATGTCAACTACCTAATTATAATTTCTATTCATTTCTTCCAGAGTCGGAATTTGTACAACCCTTAATGCACGTGAAGCTGAGCGACGATCTCTCCGAACTCATGATAGAGATGACACAGAACGGAGACAAGACTGTCTACAAATACACTGACTAAAACCATCTACAATTTAGATGTGTTGTCGTACGAATTTGACTTGTACGAATACGTACGATATATTCCAATCCATCGACTACTTTAGCTTCGTAGTGGATGGCACCAGTGTCCGTAGGGTTGCCAACTATTTTTCAGGAAATTAAAGTAAATCTATCACTAACTAGTATAAAAAAAAAGGATTTGAAGAAAAAATTAAGTATTTTTCAAAATTATTTATTTAAATGTTTAAAAACATATTTCTTTATACTCTTGGGCACTATCTAATAATTTTTTATTGTTTTATAGCGCGTTCAGTAATTAGCGTTACGTTACGTTTCGCTTCATTTGAGTCGTGAGTATCATTCAGTAGTTCAGAAATTAAGTCAACAGGAATATTCCGTTCAAACGCACGCATTACTCGGAAATAAAGTATTTTTCATACTTTATTTTTATTAAAAAGAATAAAGTATGGGGATGGAACATAACGTAGGATACGTTATTTTAACGTATTTTAAAGTATGGTTGCCAACCCTAAGTGTCCGACACTTCCTGTTTTAGGTACCACAAAACGATGGCTAAAGTCCGACACTGCTTAAAACAGATACTGTCACTTTTTAGGTAATACTTTTAGACAGAGACACAATATTTTAAACACGTATTAGGTCCTTACCTATGAAATTGGCGTTTCGTATGAAGATTTTTTATAAAATTTTATTTTTCATACTAACGTTTTTTTTTAATTTTCTTAGCATCTATTTATGTAAACACTATAAAAACGTAGAGCAGTGTGTTTGTTTCACTAGCTAAATAAAGCAGACATTAAAAAGAAGAAAAATGAAGTCCCTTCAAAGCTATAATGAAACAAAAAGACAATTCCGCGAACATAAAAAGTAGTCAATTTAAAAAAAATATTGGGCGATAAAGACAAAATTAATAATCATTGTTATTACTGAAGCCTAAGTAACATAGTCCTAATTAAAGGTGAATAATAATATTAACAATCGGTATTGACTTTTAGAACTTATAGACCTTTTAATAAGTGAGAAAAAAACGTCAATTTCATAGGTAAGGACCTAATATTAAAATTTAGTCATTGTTTAACTTTAAACACTGTTTTGTAGTAAGAGGGTTTAAGCCTTGTGTCCGAAACACTTTTCGTCGCCAACAAATAACATAGATTTTTGAAATGAAACAACTTTTACGGATCTACTCGCGTTTATTTTACACATTACTTATTTAATGTTTATCCTGACATTTCGAACCTTTTGCAGGGTCCGTGGTCACAGGGAGACTGAGGTGTTGGTCGTCTCATAATTAGTTGGTTGCTTGTATACCCTCATTTAAATTTAATCAGGTGCGTTCCGTTTTACGCAGAAAGAGCTTACAGTATCTTTTGGTCTGGCAGTATGGTGTTGGGGCTGGGATTTAATATTTTGGGATGGGATCCCAGGCTGGTGATAGATTTTCATTGAAACTTTACAGGGTGGATAGCAAGGTTGCATGCATGTAGGGTTGCAAAATTACGTAATTTTACCGAAAGTGCCGGTAAAATACGGGTAATTTTCTGTTTTTTAAAATTCCAAAATTTCTTAATATCTGTCAAATCTCACTCAATTCCGTTTATTTGTCCCAGATACTGCGATGGGGCTTTTAAAAGGCCCGAAAAGTATTATACAGATATACCCTAATATAATACTTTTAGAGTTTCATTTACAACAACACACAAACGCCTGGCCGAACTATTTGGGTAGAGTGAAGACATACACACAAACATACTCACTTCCGTAATAATAGTGTTAGTTAGTAGGTATGAACACGTTTGAAACGTTTTTTTTGCGGAATATTACCGTATTTTACCGAAAAATACCAAATATTATGTAAAATACTGTATTTTACCGGGGTAATTTTACAGCTTTACGTCCCTACATGCATGTGGTCTGTATTTATTTGTTGCTGAAGACAAGTCAGTAAATGACCCTGACTATCCTACTAATATTATAAACGTATAATAATAACATATAATAAAACGTATAATATTATAAATATCCATCCATACTTACAAACTTTCGTTGTAAGTATGGATGGATATTTAGTACTTTTTCACGTAAAAACTACAGAATGGCTTTGGATGAAATTCGGCATACAGATAGTTTATAACCTGGATTAACACATAGGATACCTTTTATCCCGATATTCCCACGGGAACGGGAACCACGCGGGTGAAACCGCGAGCGGCCACTAGTTGGATTATAAACGCGAAAGTTTGTAAGTTATGGATGGATGTTTGTTACTCTTTCACGTAAAAACTACAGAATGGCTTTGGATGAAATTCGGCATACAGATAGTTTATAACCTGGATTAACACATAGGATACTTTTTATCCCGATATTCCCACGGGAACGGGAACCACGCGGGTGAAACCGCGAGCGGCCACTAGTTGGATTATAAACGCGAAAGTTTGTAAGTTATGGATGGATGTTTGTTACTCTTTCACGTAAAAACTACAGAATGGCTTTGGATGAAATTCGGCATACAGATAGTTTATAACCTGGATTAACACATAGGATACTTTTTATCCCGATATTCCCACGGGAACGGGAACCACGCGGGTGACACCGCGAGCGGCCACTAGTTGGATTATAAACGCGAAAGTTTGTAAGTTATGGATGGATGTTTGTTACTCTTTCACGTAAAAACTACTGAATGGATTTGGATGAAATTCGGCATACAGATAGTTTATAACCTGGATTAACACATAGGATACCTTTTATCCCGATATTCCCACGGGAACGGGAACCACGCGGGTGACACCGCGAGCGGCCGCTAGTTTTTAATAATTAAAAGAAAAAATGTCGACCACACTACCTCGCACGCTAGGTGCAAACTAGTCGAGCGTGTAGGTACCCAGTAGGCATTTAGTTCCAACCTCCGAAATCAGTTTCAACTTGTTTGGATTTTGTATGTGTTCGTACTAATGAGAATAACTTCAAATTAAAATTGAAAATGTTTTTAGTAGAACAATGTTATTTATCATACTGTATGATGTATTTATTATTAATAGCTATAACTAGTAGTTATAAAATGAATTATGAAATGAAAATTAGTGACATTGTATTGTTTTAACTTAAATTGACATTTGAATATTGTGTAATGACTTTCGTTTTTGTAACATGAGTAATTTAATAATTCTATATACCTAATTAAAATAAATTGTTATTTAAATGTACCTATATGGGTATCGCAACACAATGTACGTACTATATTGTTTGGAATAAATGAATTGTATTGTATTGTATTGAATTGAATGAATGTCACTTGGAATTTGAACTGAGAAAAGAACGCAACCAGTGGTTGGGCATTCAATTCGTACGTTCAATAACGTATGCTTACATATACACGCGTGCACATCAAGAGTACCAAAAACCGTCGAATTTCCTCAATAGATTTTGAACTTTATGTCTATGGAATATGGTTGAACTTTTATTAACCTTTTCACCGCCCAACTATCCTGCACGCGATGTCCTGCTGTACGCCAACGTATAAATGTATTTTAATAAAGTAGATACAAAGAAGAACTTCTATAGAAGTGCTGGCGTGGACGGCACGAAAATCTCGAACTTCTATAGAAGTTGTTGGCGGTAAAAAGGTTAAGAAACTTGACAGTTTTGGATATGTGCTGGCGTGCGTATAAGTAAAATTCGCAAGAAAACGCAACCCGAAGTGCGGCTGGCCTAGAGCGTTGGTAGCCGAACGGCTATGCTCAGGTTGAATGCGACAAGCCGTGGTACCAGAGATGTATTAGCCTTTTTTTTTGGATAGTGTTTGCTGATTGCCTCAAACGGCATTTTCAGCTTCACCGGGCTCGTTTGAAGGCGTCGAGAAACTTAAAGGGTTCCTAAAGCCGTGTGAAACGAATCACCTTCGGAGGTTTTCTAGAGGGAACGGCATCACGCACTAGTGCGTGTCCCCGTGCCCTATTAGATTCTCCGAAAGGTTCGGATCGGATCGGTCTATAAATGACGTGAAACCATGCCTAACGCAATGACTCCAGTTGTTTTTTAACCTTTTCACCGCCCAAGTATCCTGTACGCGATGTCCCGCTGTACGCCAACGTATAAATGTATTTTAATAAAGTAGGTACAAAGAAGAATATATAAGTGCTGGCGTGGACGGCACGAAAATCTCGAACTTCTATAGAAGTTGTTGGCGGTAAAAAGGTTAATGCCAAATAGGGGGGTCATATTCACCACTTCCTCCTAAGTATCAGGTCTTGAAAGAATTAATTCCCAGTGGCAATCTATAAGTTACAGCTCTGGAGCACAAATACATATGAAGGGATTTTTACAAAAACTACATACACATACAACAATAACACTAGTGCATACTACATTTTCTCATTTTTCTCCATAATCGTAGGTATAAATAGTGGAAAATGTTACGTTATCAATCCAATACACTATCATGAATAAATGATCAAAATTTTAAAGTAATGAAACGAAAAACTTGGATTGGAGAAAGTTTTTTTATTTCCTGTAAAATATATTGCTAAAAAGTTATGTTGTTTTTGTAAAAATCCCTTCTTAGATATCTACTCATGTGTCTGGAGCGTTGATATAAGCCTGAGGTATAAGCGTGTTCTTAGGTGTCTAGCACTCTGTAGCCATCAGGACAATACATTTTTAGTTGTTGTCCCTAAGTCGAGTAAGGAAATAGCCGTAACAAGAAACAGAAGTAACCCATTTAGAAAATCTATTTATAAAAAAATAAATAAACTTTCTTAAACTTACACCAATTATCTAGCCCAAGAGAAGCTTACTTCGTTATGAAACTCGTTAAATGGTTACTGGACAACGGATAAACATACATAAAATACTTAAATACATACTTATTATTATACATAGAAAACACCCAAACCCGAGACAATTTAGAAAAACAATATTTTGAAATTGAACCCGGGACTTCAGAGATGGCGACACCATGAAAACCGGTGTATACAAACCACTCGACCAAGAAGGTCATCGAAAAATTTAAAACGTTAGTACTTTTAAAATAATAACTTAAAGCTATTATTGTTCTAAGATTGATCTGTTATCAATTTATCATAGGAATAAAATAAAGTCAAGTAAAATATAGTTACTTACTTTTTATTTTGAGTCAAAAATGAACTTTCTAAGAAGACATTATCTTGTCATCTGAGGCTGTATGAATTAGATTCCTGTGCCTTATTAAAATTGGATATTAAAAAGATAAAATCTTTCAATGCCGTGTTTTGTGATTTTGTATTTTGTGTGATTGTAATATTTTCTGAGATCTTTATTAGAAAGTAAAATCCCAATAGATTCCGTTGATTACAAGTTGTATGATACACGTGTTGTAAGTTTACTTCAGATACTTTCATGTTACTCATTGTGTCTAAATTGCATCGATTCTAAATCGATGCTAAATTGGTAATCTTAACATTTTCTCTAGGAATGGTGAATGTGTGGAATTATATTACCAATATTACTCTATCATCTGTGGTTTTACAAAGGCACAGTACGACAAACTTCTATCAAATCCTGTCATAAGCCACAATTTAACAAATGCACACAAAACTAAGAATTATTAATCTTCTAACCAATCTTTAGGCAAATGAACAAATCTGTTTCATTCAAGAGTTTTGCATGTAGAATCAACAATCGACTGTATCAGTCTGTGTTACAACTTAAATTAGAGCCCTATACTTTATGAAGCTTTCTAATTGTGCAGCGGGATGTACATCTACTTGTGCATGTTTTATGTTAGCAAGATCTATAATCCATTCCTTACTGTGAGATGGCAATGATTCCTGCAATTAAAATGTACTAACACTTTATATACCTCTACTTGCGTTTATTTTATATAGTATACTTAATTCATTAAATGTTTGTTCTAGAAACCTGAAGAAAAAATCTCATATTCAAGGAAGAGAGATATTTAATTACCCATTTGTGTTTCTCATTATGACACATTAGCAGAGTTTCTTTGGCAAACACAGAAGAAGTTATAAAAAATTAACACCAAATTATGTTTATTATTCACTTTAAAATGAAGGAACGAAGGAACAATTGATTGATAAGTCATAAATTTTAAGAATAATTTGGTATTACTCTTGCCATCATGGATTCAGTTTTAGGCACTGACTCCCAAGATTCTGATGAACCTGTCCCACCGGGCATAACCCCTGCGGATTATGATATAGTAAGTATAACATCAATGTACAAAACTTAATAAAACATTACTTACATAATATATGTTTTGTTTTTATTAATATAATAATTATTTCATTAATAATTTAATAATTGTTTAAAAATTCAAAATTCAAAATCATTTATACAGTTTAGGCTACAAATAGCTCTTATGAACTATGAACTCTTATGTTACTACACCTAATGAACTAACTGGCTTAACTAATTGGCTACTTAAAAGTTAGAGTCAGATTGATTAAAGTCATGTTATATTATATTGTTTTAATCAGACTATATTTATTACAAGGTGTTCAATATTGAGTCCAGAATTAATAAACTTAAAACTAATAAGTAACCATGGTGATAGCATAGTATTAAAATAGATAGATAGAAATAACAATATAAATTGTGTTGTGTGTAATGGTTGTTATAAATTTAGCTTCAGTGCAGCAATTAGCACTTGAAAATAAAAATTATAAATTGTGATTTTGTTTACAAAATAAAAGTCACCATAAAATGATAAGATAAGGAAACAAATGAAATTATTTTAATAAAGAGTTATCTTTAAGAAGAAATAATTCATTTACATCATTAATACTCTTTACAAGAAAGGCTATTAAATCAGAAGAAAGTATGAGTTTCTAAATATATTTATTTTATTTGTGTAGGCAAAAATTAAAACTCCCGAGAAGAATGTTGTTTTAACACCAACGTCCAGGCTGAGCTCCAAGTGTGTTACTTCTAAAGGCATTGAAAATGCCAAGAAGAGACTCCGGGCGTTCTCTATTCAGAAGAAAACACCAATCACAGCCGTCACTGTACCCAAGCCGGTGAACACGGGTGGTAAGTTTAATAAACATGTCATTTATCATTTAGATGATTTTTTAAAGATATTTCTTAGGTTTGTAGTGTAGTTGTGGTGGTGAAGTGTATGTGTTACAGAATTGTGATATGACTAGAGATCTAGAAATTATTTTTTTTGTCTTTATTGTTAAGGAATACTTGCTGTTTGAAGCATTACTTACTATCAGAGTCAATTTATAATTTAGGATGTCTTTGCATTTTTCACTGAGCACCTCTGCAGTATAAAATATATCTATGCTAGTGGCTAATGGTGTTGATTATGCATTTTATAATTTTCCAACTTAAGTAACCAACAAGCAATAAGTGGGACCTGCTGAGGTTTCCCTCTCCCAGTAGCACTTCGACCCATCGGGATCTTTGGTGCAACAAATTCACAGTGAATGTGACAAAGTCAGGGCATTTGAGTCATTTGTTAACTGGTTCAGAAACCGGTTAACAAATAGCAGTTAATATCGTTCTTTAAAGCCTTCACCTTAAAGAACGATATTAACCGCTATTTCAAAAGGAGAAAACATGTATACGAGGTGACTTTAGACATGTTTCCTGGCTAAAATATAGAATGCGAAGCTTCGAAAATAGTATATGCTTTTAACCATATCCTGAAGCTCTACCTGTAGGTTCGAAATACTTGCTGTTAGCTTTATTAGCATTCAGAACTTAATTTGAAATGCTAAGCTCTGTATTTATCTTGCACAAATTTTTTATCAGTTTGACATTTCAGTTTGATATTTCTATAGTTTGTACCTTTTTCCTGTAGGTCCATTTGTTAACAGTAATCAAAAATTAGGATTTTTAGCGTAAATCTATTTTTCCTACTATACACGTAACTACGTATTTGCTCGCAAAAAGTTTTCAGGCGTTTAGTTGTATAGAATGCGACATTCCCGTACTGTGCGGTGCCCGGCCTGTCGTCGCCGGTCGCGTGGTCTCGCTCGCACCGAGTCGACTAGCTTTGTGTACGAGTGCAACGTTGCCAACTCTGCGCTAGCTCATTTGTCTGTTTACTTGCATTCGTTGCGAATGCGGTTTTTCTAGTACTTCTACGTAGATTTTGTATTTTTGGTAAAAAATAATTAATTAATTGAATTAGATTTTAATATATTTTTTTTGTCATTGTAAAATAATTTGAAACTGTTGATAGTAATTTTTTTCAATAAAACATTAAAAACTTTTTTGTTTTCATTTTTTCTTTCTTTCGGCTGATGATGATGATGATGATGATATTATTATACTACTAGCTTTTGCCCGCGACTCCGTTCGGGTGCATCCTTCGGGAACCTAATTTCGGGATAAAAGTATTCTACATGTTAGTCAGAACATGGTTTATCAATGTGTCAAGTTTCATCCAAATCGCTCAGCGGTTAAGGCGTGATTGAGTAACAAACATCCAATCTCACAAACATCTAAACATACAAACTTTCGTATTTATAATATGTAAGTACCAGCCGTCACCCGGCCGCTTCGCCGTGCGAAAATAATGGATCAATGAATGCTAATCAAAATAATTATTAGGTTTACCAGCATAATATACATTTATATAGCTTATCATTTGTACAATCTCATGTTCCTACTGCATACAAATTTTCATCAAGATCAGTCAAGCCGTTCTTGAGTTATAAGAGGACATACAGACAGACAAAAATTTCAAAAGTCGTAGAATTGGTGTCAGTGAGTCATAAATCATCCCAATAACAATGTAATCTTAAAATTTGTCAGAAAAATTGCCTACAGATAGTGGTATAGATATAGATAGATAGATAATAGGATAGTTATATGTATGTTATTTCTTTTTCACATAAAATATTAAAAACTTTTTAAAATAAATATAGCATTAAAACGCATTCAAAATTTTCGGTCAGAAACGAGACTCCGATCATATATTACTCTGTGATAAATACAATCAACTTTCGCATGACAGATGGCATGGCGCTGGCTAAAAAAGCCTCTAATGTAATTTGCTTTACCCTTCACGTTAAACCGGTATGATTTAGTTCATTGATTAACCGGTTAATTAAATAAACTGTTCCAACCAAACCGAAAAAATGTTGGTTACCGGTTAATACAGATAATGGAATTTAAAAGCTCGGGTAAACCGATACTTGGCACTGATTTAACCGGTTAATCTCATATGCACTCCTCAACTCAGCCAGGCGCATACACATAATTACTATGTTATAATTACTATCTTATATTGCCTCTAAATTTTTTCATTTTATTGTGGCTAACTCATATCATCATCATCAGTTTATAGATTTAACGCCTCGGTGGCCGAGTGGCAGACCGCTCGGCCCGTTACCTGAAGGTTCCTAGTTCAATTCCCAGGTCAGGCAAAATGTATTTCGGATTTTTCGATGCATAGCCCGGGTTTGTGATCACCAACCCGCACTTGGCAAGCGTGGTGATTAAGCCATTACCCATCAATTGTAGCGATGATTTCATTTCGATGATAGAGACTTTTGCCTAGCAGTGGGACAATTATAGGCTGTTTACTTACTTACTTACGGTTTATAGATGTCCCACTGTTGTGCTCAGGCCTTCCTACATGAACAATATCTGCAACTGGAAATACTGGGCTATAAATAACTCGCCAGACTGGGTCATAAATAACTCACCACACTGGCCCAATGGGGGCTCATATTAATTCATATAGTTATAGTTCTACAAAATATATAGTTATATTTTGTACAACTAAACTTTTGCTCAATTACTTAAATAAAATTTATTGGATACATTTTTTTATTGCTGACATGCTTGGAAGCTCCGAAGATCTTGGAGGTATTTCAACTGCAATTTGCTTATTTTGTGTTTAATATAGTTTTCATTCATGATTTCACAACATGCAAAAAACTAAAATCCCATTATTCCGAATTGTAGACTAATAAACACTAGCTTGAAACTGGTGTCTTCTCATTTTAGGTAATAAAGGCAGATAGAGACAGCATCCATTTTTTTCATGTTTTGAAAACAGATAACCAACAAATTGTTTTTTAAAATGTATTACAATGGTACACATTAAGATTTAAATACTTCAAATACACTTTCCTGTAAGATTAAAAGAAACTAATATAACCATTTCGAAACAATTTGTGGTACAACTTTGCATACAAAAATATGATAAGCGGTTTTTAGTTCGCATTTTTTTAGTTAAATTTTTTTGCATCAAGAAACCAAGAGTTATAAAAACCCTTAACGTTATTTTGAAAATTAAAATATACATAGCTTTGCCTTTTTGTAATTGCTGGTAAAAACTTAAAATTAAAAATGAATAACATTGCTCAAAATGTGGAGTGAATGAACAATAAATTATTGTCTTGAATCTGAAATAAGCAATAATAATTTATTGTTGAGATATATAATATTAATGAAAGGTATATATTTACTTTATTGCGATATTATATACTATTCAATAATTTAGTTTTACGTTGTTTATTTGTGTGTAGCTTTGCTGCCATTTTTTATTTTACTGAACATCAATAGTTATTGTCAATTGACCTTTAGGATGCCCTTAACCCGTTCTACATAGTAAATGTTTAAAAAAATTATATAATGATAATGTTTTTTATTTCACTAAATTACAACAACACCGATAAAAACAAAAAAAATGATAATTAAAAATGTTACTTGTATACCTTTTATGTCGACTATACATTGTATATATTTGTATTGCTAAGCATTTGTGTTATTTTAAGTTATATGTATTTTATATAATGTATTTTCTTGTTATCAAGACCTTATTATTACTTGAGTAGTGTTGACCAGTACCGTAAGTATAAATGTGATCTTTCAATATATTTGTTTGGTCAGAGCGTTCTATTAAAAAGAGGGCATTATCCAATATTCTGACACTGTAACAGAAACAAAAGAAAAACAATTTTTAAGTTTTTTGCCAGTTGTAATCGTACACGGTTGTGACTTTTTTTTTTAAAAACACTATAAGCTTTTGAGAATATATTGATTTAACGGAAATATAAACGAAACAAAGTAGAACCGTTTAGAAATCTTCAAAAAAGATGTTAGATTTTGCTTTTCTGTTCACGAAGTGCGTTAGTTGCGCCATCTGCGCATCGCTTTGCGTTTTGCGTTCTATTGGAGTTATGTCAACTTCATGATTCACAACATGATGCTAGGCAAGCATGTTACATAGTAGGCTACATCATCACTTACCATCGTGTGAGTTAGTAGTCAAATGCAAGCCTATATAATTATTTAAAAAAAATCATTCGAAAATAGTTTAGGCAAAAATAATTGAGCTCTTATGAATCGCTATCAGTTCATAAGTCCACAGGGCTGCAGACCTTGTACTGAGGAGCACTGACAAGAAGCTCAGCAATGGCAAGGAAAAAGTTCCTCTTCCCGTTACAGCGTCAAATATTGGAAAATGCCTCTCCTTCGTAAAAGGACACTTTCTATTAAAATTTACAAAAATATAAAAATACAAAATATGTATAAATAGCATGCATAAGTTTTCTTACAAATTTAGGTGCAATTAGCATGAAAATGTTCGAGCGGTCAAACCTAGATTAATATCTGAAGATTCGATAGAAATCAACCTTATTACAAGGTACCAAGTTGCACTTTCGTTTGTTCTCAGGCCAAATGTGCCAGACTCTTTTTGATTGTAGATGGTAAGGTTGATTTTGTCAAATGTCCCGATAGCTTGGTAGGTTTGGACACCCAAGTGGGTGGCCATGTGTTACTGCAGTGTTATTGCAGGTGAGGAAAAGAGACGCGTTTATATACGCTGCTAGACGCGTCTCAATTTCAGAACCGCAACAACTTTGCTACAATACCTTAGATTAGGGCTACTTTTGAATCAGATGCAACATTTATCACAGCTTTAAATCCTTATGTGTCAAAAAATAAAATGTAAAATGGATGTCCCCTAGGGTTCTAGGCGTCTCTAGTGTGACTACCTCCAGAGTCATACTGTAGAACTACATATGGAACAGGAGCTGTTAGGGTCCTAACTACAGAACTTTAAATTATAGAGAGAAGTGGACTGTAACTGGTATATTGTATTAACGCGAACGTTGGTTAAACGGTTAATTAGTCGCGCGCGCGTCTTGTCTCGTCTGTGGTCCGTGGCGAAGTGGTTGGCTGGTGTGAAGTGAGGCTTCCCGGTGTGAAGTTCGCACGGGATCACCCGTCGGCGGCGGCGCCCGAGCGGTCTCGATAATGCACGAACAAATCAAATTAAACCAAAATATTTATGCAGTTTCAAATTAAAATAATAAACAAAAATAAAACATAAAATAAAGACGCTATGATCAATGTTGCATTTGATTCAAAAGTACCGTTCTCCCATTCTACCGTACTGCTTTAAAAGCTCATTGTTACCCACTATATAGCTTTGGCGCTGACTGTATCAATTTACATGTAATTCTCTTCATGCTGATTTCCGTGCAGGGGCGACGGTGCTCATAGGCAAGCTGAGCAGCGTGAAGACGACGCCCAAGCCAGAGGTAGCGGAAACGGAGAAGAAACCACCGAAGCCACCGAAACCGGGGGCCTTCAGGAAGAACTTGCAAGGTTAGCATTTTTATATAGTAAGTAAACAGCCTATAACTGTCCCACTGCTGGGCAAAGGTCTCCATCATTGAAATTAGCCAGTAAATAAATAATTTTTATTTGTAAATAAAGTTCATAATTACATAATTACCATCATGATTGGTATTATATATTTTTATTTTGTATTTAATCATTTAACACTTTCACAACAATTATTATTGACGGTAGATGATGTTTGCATACAAATTTAATTTTAAATTATTATTTTAATTTTAATTTGTTTTACCAGGAATATCATTTTGACACGTTTTCCGGTTAGCCGTATCCTCATTTGCCAGGTCAATTTTTTTTGTTACAGATTCGTACTGCAGCCTTCAGAAGCGCACTCTCTCCGAGATCGAGGACATGAAGCGTAAGATGGAGCTGGTCGATCTGGGCATTCCGCTCGGACTCATCTGCCCCAGTGCCACCAGCGAGAAGGCTATGCCTACTAAGGCCATGCCCCCCATTAAATCCTTCTTAGGTATGTCATTCGCTTACTTTATTATGTACTAGCAGTTTGCCAGCGACTTTGTTCACGTGTCGTCGATTCCGGTTTTTTTTTACAAAAATCATTTTTTAAGATTTTTTTATCAAAAAAAAAATAGCCTATTTTACCAACATGGTAAATTACCTACAAGGTGCTATCTATCAGTGAAAGATTTTTTGGCATTGGACTGGTTCAATTACTGGTAGTTCCAGAGATTATCTCCGCCCGACAAACAAACAAACATAGTCACAAATGTTACCTCTTTATTAATAGACTTTTAGACTAGAATCTAGTCTTCGCGAACGTCGCAGGCGTCATCTAGACAATAGATGATGCCTGGGACGTTCGCGAGGTTTACACTATCCCGTAGGAACCTGTTAACGAGATAAAAAGTATCCTATGCTCGCCCTATGTCCTATCCTATCATATATCCTAGTCCGGGTCATGGTCTGTCTATGTCCAAAATTTCATCAAAATCCGTTCAGCCGTTCTCAAGTGATGCGCTTACCAATGGATATTTAAAAAAAATTATTTATTAGATCCTTACCTATGAAATTGACGTTCTGTATGACGATTTTTTATAAAATTATATTTTTCACATTAACGTTTTTAAAAATTTTATTAGCATCTATGTAAGTTAACACTATTAAAATTGTAGAGTAGTGTGTTTGTTTCACTAGCTAAATATAGCAGACATTAAAAAGGAAAAATACCAAGACCCTTCAAAGCTACAATGAAACAAAAGGTAAATTCCGCGAACAAAAAAAGAAGTCAATTTAAAAAAAAAATTGGGCGATAAAGACACAAAATGAATAATCATTGTTATTACTGAAGCCATTATTAACATAGTCCTAATTAAAGGTGTATAATAATATTATCAACCGGTATTGATTTTTAGAAGTAATACACCTATTAATAAGTGTGAAAAAAACGTAAATTTTATAGGTAAGGACCTATTATAACTAGCTGCCCGGACAGACTTTGTTCTGTCAAAAGTTACTATTGTCCACGCAATTTTTATATTTTTTCTCTGTATTAAAACTTTCCGTGTGCCTTAAGGAACATACGAAAAAAAAATTACCGATTTGGTCGTTCTCGCTTAGCAACATTCATTTTTATTTATATATTAGAAGATTAATTTGTGGTTAATTCTGTTGGTGACGGTGACCTATAATTATAAGGTTACATTATGTTATAAAATACAGACTGTGTTCACTTTATTGTAACCAAATAAAAATAAAAATGAACTTTAAGCGTCATCATGCCCATGATTACGTCCGTCCGCGTGAAAACCCGTATATTAAAGAACCTCCGATTCGATCCGAACCCCTCTTAGAATCTACTAGGAAAACAAATACATAAAAAGGTCAAACAGCGAGTCAAAAAATAATATATATCAGTGGTTACAGAAGAATCTATAACTTCTGCTATTCTGAAATAGCCTTTTTCCATTTAGGTTACAGTACGAAGACGTAGGGAAGTTACAGCTGTTGATAACAATTTTTAAATGTTCATGTGTATGCATTATAATGTTTCCCATCATGTCCGCTTGTTCATATACCTTAATATGTGTGTGTGAAGCGCGTCGCTTCCGCGTGTTACGCTCGGAAGCGTGGGTCGCCCCACGGACACATGCGAAGCGCTCCAAAGGCAAGCGCAAAGACAAGCGCAAGCGCAGCGCTAACAGTAAGTCGACTTCGCAATGTGGTAGTAAGATTTTGAAGTTGTTTGGAATTTGTTGAGGGGCAATAACTACTGTACGAGTATATGTATACGAGATTACAAATTACAAAATATTATTATATATGTATAGTATGAAGTAATAAATTAATGTTGTTTTTAATTGTTTCTTTTGAATGCTGTTTTTGTGTTGCTGTCATAATTATAATAATAAAAATAAGAAGTAATATTACAAAGATATAATTTTGTCTTTATTTTTTATTTAAAGTTATTTGATAATATTCTAAGATTCTAGATTATAATAATTAAGTCATTTTTAAACCTAAAACCTTTGTTTATATATATTATAAGTCTTCTATTTCTTGTACGAAATCAGTGAACAGATACGTTCACGTACCTATTTTATATATGTGTTGAAATATGTAGATTAATGTATTACTAGTTATGGTGCAGGGGTAACTAAAGTAGTGCAGTTATAAAGTAATTAAGTATATTTATTTAGCTGAAGTGGTTAAGCAATTTAATGTAAGCAATTAATTATTAGGTGTGGTTTAATTTATTATACATTTAAGTATTAGAAGATAGTATAGCTTATTGTAATACAATAAATATTTTGAAAGCAATGATGTAATTTTTATTTATGTACATTCCAGATCCTTCGAGAGTAGACGAACTGATACGTGAAGCGAAGAAAGCTAAAGCAGAAGGTAAAAAGTTCAAATTTGACTACCAGAAACTTCTACCTGATTACGATAACCCCTTTCAGCGTAAAAGGGACGATCCTAACGCGCCTGAAAGGAAAGATGATGAGTATTTTACTACTATAAGGTCGGACAGATATGACGACAGAGACAGGTCAGAGAAAAGAAAGAGTGACAAATACGAGAGATCTGATAGCAAGGATAAACATAAAGATAAAGACAAGGGAGAATCTAGAAAGAGTGAACGTAAGGTGAGAAATCCGAAAGAGACTGACGTCGACTTAAATGATTATTTAGTCTGTGACAGCTGGTCTTTAGACAACGAAGACAGAAGCGGTTTAAGCCCTACAGTTGACAAAGCCGGTAGAAGTTCTGTCAAAGACAAATCTAAAGAGCCAATGGATATATTAAGGAGAAATTTTAAGCGAAGAGAGAGTAGGCGATCAGACAGTCCTACTAAGATGGAGAAACTGCAGCCTGTGATTGATGCGTTCAAATTTGACATAGATCCAAATCCAGATGATGACGACATTTTGAACATACCCGATGAGCAAATTGAAATAGAGAAGTTTGCTAAACGTCAATCGCAGAAAAAGGCTCTGTACGAATCTCCTATTGACTTGAAACTGTTCGAGTACGACCAGGATATGTCGAAGGAGGATGTTATAGATGCGAATGACGATAATTTCTTAGAATCCGTAATAAATGAGATAAAGCAGGAAAATATGAGTGATGATGCCAGTCAGGACAAAGGTTTGGTGGAATACGACTCGCCTAAGGAAGACGAGGATGATTCGAAATTTGATATTAGCCAAGGTTCAGTGACACCGGAGCTGGATGACCGCATGAGGGATTTGCAGTCAAGTCAGCAGAGTCATTACTCAGATGGGTATAGGTCGACTGAGAGTTATAAGTCAATAGAGACAGAGAGTTACAAATCAGTGGAGAGTGGTTACAAGTCGACGGAGAGCTATAAGGTGGAACACGATTATAAACCTAAAGACAGTAGGCATAGGGATGAGAGTCGCCAGTCGGACGATTTTAGGCAGTCCATTGAGAAGGAGTTGGATGTGGCACTTGAGCAGAAGATGTCTAGAAGTACGGTGGACTCGTTGGAGACTTGGAGCTTCGTTCTGAAGATATGTCAACCGTTGCTATTTAGACATGACAGAAATAAGTGTTACAAGTAAGTTGTTCGCTTTTGTTTTAGTCAATCCAATACTTTACCTTTGGTTTATAATGTTGTTTCTCTTTGAATAACACTGCTTCACTGAACATTCAAAGTTTTAGGACCAATTTAGAAGAAAGTTACAAAGAGTTTTTTTAAAGGAAATGTTTTTATTCAGTTTTTAATTATAATGTTAATAAGTTCCTACATTAAACTTTATTCATTCAATTTGCAAAGAAAAGATGAAAGATGAAATGAAATGAGATGAAAATCCTTTATTCAATTTAGGCATATAAATTGCACTTATGAACGTCAATTAAAAAAAGTACACTACAAAACAAAAAGTATACTACATTGAAAAAACAAAAATATATTAAAAAATAAGTACACACAATAACACATAAAATAATTTAATAAACAATACATTATATGTAATGCGAGTCTACTGCTGGTTCGGAAGGTTGATTCTGCTAAGAAGACTCCAACAAGAAACTTAGCAGCTATAAAATTTAAAATTCAAAATTCAATTCAAAATTTAAAATCATTTATTCAGTTTAGGCTACAAATAGCTCTTACGAACGTCATTATGCTATCGGTTCGTAAGTCTACTCTGGGCGGGAGATCTTGTACTAAGAAGAACCAGCAAGAAACTCAACAAGTGTCAAGCTCTTTTCTCCCTTACAGCGTCAAAAATATTGCAAAATATTGAAAATAACTTATAATTGAATTTGTTGAACCCTAAACATAACCGTAAACACAAAGTGGATTGTATTCACTTCCAAACCTGTTCTAGGGAGACCCACACCGCCCCGAAGCTGTGGTACACCGTGAACCCCAAGTCCTGCAGCTGCGTGAAGGACCGCTCCGTGGTGTACAAGGAGCTGGAGATGTGCAAGATGACGCTGGTCGACCGCGTCTACGGATGCGACCAGTTAGTGGATACACCTTACATTTATTTTTTTATTTTATGCTTATTGTTTGGTCAGAGTAAAAGTGATCTGAGCGATCATTCTTTTTAATAATAATAATTATTATTACATTAATAGCTTTTTTGAATATAAAACTTTAGGCGCAACGCAAGCGACGAATTTTAGACTCGAGGCAAGACAAAAATGTTTAATAAGTTTGTTTTTGCAGACTATGTTTGCCACAATATTCTTTTTTCACTTAACATGTATATATACATGTATATATATGTATACATGTATACATGTGGACATTGAGTCCACAAAATATTAACATACTAATTTTATAAAGAGGAAAGCTTCGTATTTTTGTATGTTTGCAACGAATAAACTCAAAAACTACTGATTTGATTTAAATAATTATTTCACCATTAGAATGCTACATTAGCGCTGAGTAACATAGGCTATATTAAAAAAGAAATGTCCACTCGTGCGAAGCCGGGACGGGCCGCTAATAGTTATTAAATCGATCGTTATGTGCCGTAGTCTGCTGAACTACTTACTATTTATTACAAATACTTGAAATTGGCTAAATGCTAAACGCGAAGCCATTCATTAAGATAATTTATTTTATTTATAATTTCGGTGGGCTGGTTAGAACCACGATAGCTCAATTGGGAGAGCACCTGACCCAGTATGTCAAAAGGGTGCAGGTTCAAATCCTGCTCGTGGAAATTTTTTCAACATTTGTGTTTTTTTAAATTTATTTTGTCTTTTTTTTTCGTCTTTTCTCGTGAATTCCAGTATTAAAGGCTCGGTTTTTCAAAGCCCTGTTTTGTGGTTACCCAGGATCCCGGTGAATCCCTGCCCCTCGGCGCGCGCCTGGTACCCGCGTATCACCGGCTGCATGCCGTCCTCCAGCATAGTGCCCGTCGCCACCGTCTGGGAGACCGACGACCAGGCCACCCCGCCACAGAACAAAGAGATGTGCCTCGACCAGGAGTACCAGAGGTGACGTAGATTACCCATTTAATAAAATAAATAGTAGCTTATACCTATTTCAGGCAAATTTCAGAAGGAACTTTTGGTCTGTCATCAACGTCTGGGAGACCGACGACCAGACCACGTCATTCCAGAACAAGGAGATGTGCCTCGACCAGGAGTACCAGAGGTGACGTAGATTACCCATTTAATAAATATTTCAGACAAAATTTCAGAAAGAACATTTTGTCTGTCGTCTACGTCTGGTAGACTGACGGCCAGACCACGCTATTCCAAAACAAGGAAATGTGCCTTTACCAGAAGTACCAGAGGTGACGTAGATTACCCATTTAATAAATAGTAGCTATATGCATGTCGCCACCGTCTGGTAGACCGACGACCAGACCACGCCGCCACAGAACAAGAAGATGTGCCTCGACCAGGAGTACTAGAGATGACGTATACCTATTACTTGTTTAAAAGTCTTAGCTTTTTGCCTGTCATCAACGTCTGGGAGAACGACGACCAGGCCACGCAGCCACAGAACAAGGAGATGTGCCTCGACCAGGAGTACTAGAGGTGACGTATATTACCCATTTTAAAAATGGTAGCTTTAACCATGTCGCCACCGTTTGGAAGACCGATGACCAGATCACCAGACCACACGATTTAATGTCGTAATAATGTTACTAAAATCTTGCCACTGAACAGAAAGAAATTCGTACATTGACCTTTGCGCCCTTTTCTTTCTGCCCAAATTTATTAAATAAATAAAAATAAGGTAATTTTATAATGCTATTTTTTTATTTACTTTATAAAGTAGTCTTTTTTTATTTCAACAAATAATAAACTAAGTTAAATCTAAATATAAATAAATGCAAAATTATTCTATTACGGAACAGTAATTTGT
Source organism: Eudonia lacustrata (assembly GCA_947562085.1). Taxonomy (NCBI): domain Eukaryota; kingdom Metazoa; phylum Arthropoda; class Insecta; order Lepidoptera; family Crambidae; genus Eudonia; species Eudonia lacustrata. Next base: position 4,971,832 of record OX387334.1, on the reverse strand, counting down.
TACGCTTATTATTTAACGAAAAATTGTTCAATAGGTGCATATAACTATTTTTAAATTAATAAGTATTTAAAAGAATGATTTGAGGAAAATGTATTAGTGATTACTGTGCTTGATAAACTACATATTTGATTGGTAGAGAAATAAAACATACATGTGCTTACATACGTACCTGCTTCTTTCAAGATATTATAAAAAACACTACGTTCTTTTTTGAGAGAGTTGTCTATTGGCCTTAAAAACGGCCTTTACAGCGCCACCGGACATTTTGGTGGCGGTACGAAAGACAAATGATTCAAGCTGTGTTATCAAAACACCGTCAAGAGGTTTCTATAATAGCAAGCATTGACGCAAGCTTGTTCCTGTTTCCTATTAGATATTCCAAGAGGTTCGGATCTAATCTGGAGCGGAATACACGAGGGCGGCCGTAAAGGCTAGGACCAGAGGGGTGAATCTTCCATACATTGAATAATTACAAATTTTTTATTTACGGCAGCGCCATCTTCCGTAAGAGGAACCTCAAGTTACTAACTGGTTATCCATATCATGTCACTAGATGGCGGTAGTATGGAGTAGCAGTTAGTAGCAGTTTAATTAATAAGTTATGTTTAGTTATTTTCTAGTAACTTCCTTATAACCACAACTTTCATCATCATGTCATCTTCACAAAGAGCTCATTAGCCGAGCAGCTGCGACGACGACGCATCGTGCTATAGTAGTGATAGAGAGATCCTAGGTTCGAGCCTTCGGAAATAAAATATTTTTTTGATTTTTATGTTCATTTATAAGTTTTTAATATGTTTATCAATCTTACAATTAATATTATATACAAAAAAAAAGTTAACTAGTTTTTTGTAAATATATATATTTTTAGCGCCGTCTATCAGGAAGAAGCGTATACGCGCACGCAAACGTCTACTACCGCCATCTATTGTACAGGGAATCTAGTTTCCCATCTTTTTTCTATGAGAGGCATATCTATACCCAATATTATACAGTATTAGTAGGTCGTGGGGGTGGCAAAATCGCCTAGAAAATGTCTGTACATGTTATAAAGCGGCTGTGAACCGGGTTCGTGCTCTTGTTCTACAAGTACGGTGTCTTAGGCTTGTTTTACACGTACCACAACCACACCAACCGTCGCACATACAGGTTTTTCGCTTTACTAGCTGGGCGAAATTGGTAAAAACAAACTCCGACACAAAAGTAAAAAATTAATACTTGTCAGCGAGCCAGGTAGTTACTTATCAATCGACCCTTTCCAGGCTCGGGCGACCGCGCCATCCAGCTAGCCCCAAACCAGTCGGAACTTGATCGTTGTAGCATGCGCTCGAGTCAGTTACTGGCTAGTGGCTACATTAAAAACGTAGGTGCCGTGTTTGAGACCTCAGTGCTCTTTTATTGTGAGATATTTAACAAATTCTACTATGGATTATCATAATCAAGTAAGAACCGTTTTATTTATTACGATTCACTAGTGTTTACATGTATTTGTAAGGTTCAAAATCAATTTATAATTGCCTCGATTTTTTAAGCAGTTTTTATCTGAATTGTACATTTTAAAGTGATTTATAGTTATCCTTCCGAGTGTTTCCAAGTTATGATTTCTGCTTTAACGCATGACAACAACTGTCAGATGAGAGGTATTTCACGAATTGAGTGCTACTCTATGCTACTTTCGACAAAACTTATGCGCTAGTGTTGGTGTTAGCTAAAAAGTAAAATAATTTATTAGACTTTATTTTCACACAAATTATGAAATGTTTTCTATTTTATTGTTTTAGTGTTACCAGGAGGCTCAAACTACAAAGTTGTTATTAGAGAATACCTGTTTAATAAAATGCAACAACAAGAGTTACATTCACACTTTTGACGATAAAGTCGATTATTTGGAAAATTACCTTTTATCGTCCGACAACTTTAATGAAAAACAACTGAAGAGGTCGGAGAAAGTGACGATGAACCCTGGCATTCTTCCTCATCAAATTAGAATAATTTTTATGTTATTAGTTAATCAATAAAACCTATTCCAAATCATGAATACTCATTTATTTTGTCATCATATAAGCCCATGACGCTCACTGTTGGATAAATGCCACCCCAATGGTTTCTACAACGAACAGTTCTGCGCCTATTAGGTCCTGCGATCCTCTTCAGATCAAAACGGTCCTCCCTCAATATCACAATTAATTTTTCTTAGCTTTTTGCGTCCCACGCAGTGCTCCGGACAGGTCGTCTGTACATTTTAGCAAGTCCTATCTACAAATAAACAAAAAAACAGCACAAATAATTTCACCCGGCTAAGAATGCAAAATACCCCTATGTGCGTCGCGACAAAAGTTGGTCAAGCTTACGTGTGAATAGTACCTACAAAATGTTGGCGATATGGCCGGCCGCTAGTTCGCAGTGTCGCTGGTGGTTGCGACGTGGCTGCGATGTAGTTGGTAATCAAACACGCGGTCAATAATGACGGCAAAATGTGACCCGTGTGAATTCAACTATTAATTTTCATACAAATTAGCGCACGCCCACGTGTTGTGGTTGTGGTACGTGTGAAACAAGCCATACCCCCTTACAAATAAACAAAGAATAAGGTCCGAATAGTTATTCCGTGTTTTGTTCCTGTCATATAAACGTCATTTCAAATTAGAGTAAAAGAGACAAAACACGGTATAACTATTCGGACCTTATTCTTTGTTTATTTGTAAAGCACTTAGTGTTTAGTTTATAATGTGAGTGTGTAGGCCACTACACACTCACATGATAAACTAACTTATGATAATGCCAATTATCGAAATAAAAATACCACGTGCAAACGAAAACGCCACTTGTAGTCATAATAAGTACACACGCCTGCCACTACTACCGCAAAATACCACAAACTGTCAAAGGAGATGTCCCATAATAGGTTGGGTCTATGTAGGCTATATTAAAAAATAGGGGAAAAATACTTAATAAGAGAAAAATACAATAAATTACATATAATGTATATTTTAGCGGTTATAAAATAAAAAGATATCCTTTTTTCAACCTTGAATGGTAATAAAAATGGCTACCTACACTGTGATACGACGAGACGACGGATGACCAAAGACAAAAAAAAACAACTGTCAATTTCAATGTGAAATGTCGCTTCGCTTTGTTTGGTTAGTTTGTTTCGTTTTTTCGTTGTGGTTTGAGTGTTTTAAGTTCTTTTTATCAACCTACCTGGCTTTCGTTTATTGGATTTGTAATAGTTTTTCACAAGTTTCGCAAGTAATGTTGAATTGAATTGACTGACAAGTGACAGACAAACGTCATCAAAATGTCAATAATATTATCAACCATTTTGTTGTGTGTTGCAATTGTATTGTTCAAATAATTGTTCCTTCCAAAAAACAAAGCTATTTTAAAGAAATTGGATAACCAAAAACTGTTCTACGTCTTTTTGTCTTTATTTTGGTATATAAAATTCAAAATTCAAAATTCAAAATCATTTATTCAGTTTAGGCTACAAGTAGCTCTTGTGAATGTCATTATGCCATACTGTACATATACCAGGCCTAGACTCGATACATTCTGGGACATCTCCTTTCCTCACTAGACTTTGAACGTTATATTAATGACATTGTGGTTGATTACTTATTGAAAAAAATTGTCAGTTTTGAATAAGTTTACAAACAGGCGCCTGTACAATATCTGACGTGATGGCAATATATTCGCGCGCTTGCGAGCAAGTCAATGAAGTGTCTTTGTACAAAATTCTCTCTGTACGGCGACTGGACATAATCAGTTGACAAGCCTTATTACATTCTTTAGTCATTATAAATATGTTAATAACTGGTAGCATCTTGCCCATCGCTGCTCTCTGGAACACCGAAGTCCAGAAAGCACTTTTATGTTATTCCCTTATTATTAATTATCATACAAGATACATGATATCTATAATATAACTAAAATAACAATATTTATCACAACAGATTCATGCAAGCTGTATGGCCGGACGTGGCAGATCCTAAAGCAGACACTTCTAGAAGCACCACGCCGATAAGACAGGAAAGCAGAAAGATGAAGAAGACAGAAGATACGGAGAAGGAAGCAGAGGTCAAGAAGAAAGTGAAGAAGATAAAGCTGAGTAGCGAGGGTTGGAGCCAGGAGTCTGATATGGAGGAAGACACAGAAAAAACGTAAGAATTTCATTTTAATCTGTTATTTATTTCCTGGTAGTATTATTGAGATATTGCTGGTTAGTCAATAGAGAATCTTTTAAGCATCTGTTTTGACCTTATGCTAAGGTAATGAAGTTTAAATTACGGTGTCCAATATATCGACAGAACCCTATTCAAGGTTAACAGCGCATGGTAAGGTCCCAAAACTGTTTAACAAAAAAAATATGCCTAGAATCAGACTGGATGACGACCACCCGATTTTTGACGTCATACTATCTTCTATTTACTAATGTATTCTAACTTATTACCTAATTTATTATTATTATTATTTTTATTTACTTATTTATTACCTTTTTTAAAGTTAATTTGAATAAAAAAAAGTTACTTTGATTTTAAGCAGTTTCTATAAACATTGCTGTTTTTCTGTTTGTAGGGTACATTATACAATATGTAAAAAAATAAGCGATGAGATTAATTTATATACAAATTCGACAAATGTTGACTGTATGTTTTATAATAAGTCAGATACTGCACGAAGTTTTGTAGTCAGCTGTGAGACATAAGACACTATACTATAAAGTAGAATATAAAAAAATATGTTATTTGTAAAAGTATTTATTTACTCATCTCCTAAAATATATAAATATTGTAATAACAGCAGCATTATCTTATTTCTCATTTTAAGATTTAAGCAAAACGCAGTTATTTTTTCGTAGTATTTTATATAACCTACCTATTTGAAATATATTTAACAGAACTGTTATTAATGTGTCAATAGGTCATTCATAATAATAATCATTATTTAAAAATATATAATATACGTGTTGTATATGTTTAATAATATAATATGTTAAATATCGGCTTTCCTTTCATGCTGCCCTAAGGAGCGATACAAACCGTCAGCAAAGCGTATCCGACGAGCTGTTTTGCTTCAGTCCACCGCCAATCAACACTACTTTCCAATGGTATTGCCTTGTTAGCAACTATCGGAGTAGGTAGGGCTATTGCGACCTTAAATGGATGTTATATGCCATGTTATATGCCATGTTATATTTTACCCTATACCACATGCCATGCCTTTGTTTTGCCCGTTGAAATTTATGAAAACATACCTCACGCTGGGAGGTGCATAGGTTATGTGGGACTTCAGGGTCAATAGGCGTAACATAGGGTCCGCGGGTCTAATAAGGCCCCGGATCTAAATAGGGGGCCCGGGTCTAAGATAAGGGCTCCTACTAATATTATAAACGCGAAAGTTTGTAAGTATGGATATGTTTGTTACTCTTTCACGTAAAAACTACTAAATGGATTTGGATGAAATTCGGCATACAGATAGTTTATAACCGGGAATAACACATAGGATACTTTTTATCCAGATATTCCCACGGGAACGGGAACCACGCGGGTGAAACCGCGAGCGGCAACTAGAATTGTAATAAAATAAAATGTATGTATTTGGGGCTCAAGGGAATTATTTTCATACCGACCTCTGCAACCTGCCCGCTTAATAAAAAAATCTAGCCTAATCTTATCTATTCAAAACTTTTACTCACTTTCGCTGACTTGAACTCGTCTAAAAATTATGCAGCTGACCCTATTTTATCATCAGATTTAGATTATACTCGTGAAATATACATACAAAGATAAAATACCATCTAAAACAATATTATCAGTGCTGGTTTGGTGGTCGCCAAGTGGTCGAAATTCAACCGTTTCGTAATAAATAATAAAATGTAAAATAATGTTTTACATAAATTTTACTTTTCTCAACTCCTTGTTCGTATACTGTACAATAACTATACCAAATCTCACAATCCTCCGCGCGCGCAATGTGCTTAACCCTTTTCTTGGCATAGTGGATTATTTAAGACATTTAACTTACAAAAAATTTCGAGTAGTGAAAAAAGAACACATTTTATACAAAAAAATATATGAAATGAAATACATTTATTGGCACACACTACAAAATTACACGACATTCACAATAACAATACAAAACAAAGACAAAAGACAAAGTGTGGCCAACTAGGCCCCAGCCTCAGCACGTAGCACGCAGTGTGTGTACGGTTTGACGTCTCTTCACGTGACACCCCCCCCCCCCCCCTCCCCGTATATATAATTCCACAAAAAAATCTGCCAAGTGTAGAGTCAAAAAGGGGCACAAAGTTTTCTCTTTACTACGAAAACATCGCAAGTCCCAAAATTTGCTCTGACTACTCCAATTGCTGCCTATTAGTCAAACTGTGATTACTGATTAGTTTTGGTGTCCATCCATGAATATTTTACCCTAGAATTAAAAATGTGGTATTTTTAAAATTGGTTGGTAAATAAAATTTGTGTTGTGTTATTATGTTATGATGGCGGCTTTGTCTAGTAATAACACATTTAGTTTTTGTGTTGTGAAAGCCGTTTTTTTTTCTATGTAGGTATTTTATTTGCATGTTTATTTTGGGTGTTTATTTATAAATGTTTATTTTAAATTGCATTATTTGTTCATTCCAGTTATTTGTTGAAGTAATCGGAATGACACCGCTTTTGCGGTGTTTAATTAGTCTTTTATGTATTTTTATTATATTTTATATTTGCTCTGTGTTTGTAGAATAATTGAAGCCAATAGAAGATTTTTCTTTTATTTAATTTCAGAACATTTAGTATGATTCAATTATAAATATATGTTTTGGTCTTGTTCTTATATAGTCCAATCATTTGGTAGTTCTACCTGGAAAGTTTTCCGGAAGTTTTGAAAATTGGTGTTTTTGTAGATTTTGACGTGCTCAAGACAAAATTTCCTACAATTTATGTAGTAACCTTTGTTTTGTAGAATTAATAGTTTTAGCGTACGAGCGCCATAAAGTCCACTCCAACACGCGTTTTGGCCAAACTCATTTCCACACCACCCCATGAAGTAGAGTAAGTGGCGCGTTTTTTTTGTGGTATACCCAGTAGACCTAATCAGTTCACTTCCTTCGAAGCCATGGCTCTGAATATGCGAAGGACACTGTAGAACAATAAACCCCTATCTTTCTTTATGTTTCTCTCTCTCTCCTATCTACTGACCCTGATAGGTAGGGTATGGCAGTTGGAACTACGGGTCCGGATGTCTTTGTAAGGGTACCACAGGAGTTCCAGATCCTGAGCCCCCTGCCGGTTATGCCTTCGCTGGCTTCTCCAGCAGGTCCCGGACATGGGCTGGACTCTTGGTGGCTATGCAGTTAGCTGTAGAAGTAGGAATGTTCGTTTGCCTGGTTGAGGTCTGGCCAGGTTTCCATTTCGTACACAGCGAGCGGGTCCGAGTAGCGAAAGTCTTGGTGGGGCCCTGAAGCGAAAGGATCTGCGGGGCACGTGAGTTGTCCATAGTTGGTTGTTTTGCTTGGTGGTTTTCATTGAGTAGGCTTCCAACATCTCCGGCACTAGTCTGGAGAACTAGTAGAAGCGCCCGCTAGATGCAATGCCTTCGGTTGAGTCAGCCGCGTAGGATTGTGGAACTGACGAGGTGCCTGGATGGGTACTGAGAAGTGAGTGGGCTTACAACTCCGCCACCAAAGAGGACATTTGTTACCTAGTCGACTTTAGATTTGACGACCCGAGCACTGGAACTGCGAGTTGTACTCTTAGTGCAACGAGAAGTGAGCGAGCTCCGGAAAACTTTCCGGGTTACCTGGACCTTTTTGAGCACCAAATGACTGGACTAATAGCCGATATGCAGTCTTGACACTTCATTTATACATTTTATTATTAGGTTTTACAATTACGAAATTACAAACAAGACTAAATTAAAACAACTCAATTAAGATGTATAATTATAAAATAATTAATCTTGTGCTTGTTGCAACATGCTATTAATATAAATTTAAAAAAAATCCAAATAAATTTTCTTAACTGCTTTCTCACAATGATAATGAATAATTATTTTTTTAGTAAGAAACTAAAAGCGGATAAGGAGAAAGTTCGCAAACGGAAACATTCTACATCGTCGTCATCCGAGTCAGACAGTGAAGTGAGCTCTAAGAAAAAGAAGAGAATTAAGAAGAAGGTAAGTACCACCTTACCCGTATCATAATAGGGTATTTGACTACAGTTTGATCTATATTTTCATTGTAAACATTTTTTAAACCAATTTAAGCCAGCACATAATTTTAAAATAAGTATGATTTTTATAAAAAATCCTTAAAAAAATTATTAAATTTTTATGAAATTTCAAAAAATCAAATAAAAAGTCCTATAAAAAGATTATTATGACCAGGATTGTTTTAATGCCTGAATGGTGAGGAGATGACCCCACCTACTCCTCATTTTCGTATGTTCAACGATCTGCCGAACACCCTGTATAACGCATGGAACGCAGTTTTAGTACTTATAAGGACTAAGAGTATAGACGACTTTCGTATTTATTACGTTATTATTAACTGGGATTTAGTATTAATTATTATTTCAATAATTAGCGCAAGTCAATAGTGTGATATCATTTTTTATAAATAATTAAATAATACCACGGACCACGGCACACGGTGCGGCGGGTGGCCGTGGACCAGCGGGGTGGGCAGCGGTGCGATAATTTTATTATTAATAAGTACCTACTAATAATTTCAATTTTATTTTCTGCGAGTCCGACTCGCACTTGGCCGGTTTTTTTTTCATTGGACAGTATGAGGAAGTTTGGAACCATAAGAGATACAGAGAAACTGCCTTAAGCACTATTAGGTACAAATTGTATGAGAAAACATTTCCTTAAATTTAAAAAAATATATTTACATAAATATAATAATATATACAATCTGTCCCGGGAAGTAGTAATCTAACTTTAAGAGCATGATCTATGGATAATTTTATCGTTAAAAATATCTCAAATCAGGGGTCTGACCCGCCTCTCGCCAAATTACAAGAATTTAAACAATTTTACCTTCGTTTTGTAGAATAGCTCAAATACTAGTAATACGATGCAAATAAAACATACTTTAATGACCTTGTTTTTATGATATTTTAAAATAACTGAAAAAGACGTGAAAAAATGACATGTTTTTTACTTAAATCAATCCTTACTCACTCAAAATGTATAGGGTCCGTGTATGTTTGCTACTTCTACTAATAGGTAATCTTGTTAGCTATCGAAATATCAAATATTTGCTGATCAGTGTCAAGGTGCCTATGTTATCGCTTTTTATAAAGGATACTTCCTTTATAAAAAGCGATAACATAGGCACCTTAATAATCAAGACAAAAAAGAAAATACTAAAATAAGATCAATATGCCTTATTTTTATGTACAACTCAGTAGCATGCATTGGCAGAGGCTTATGTCCAGCAGTGGACTGATGTGGGCTGATTATAATGATGATGATGAACCATTAATATTTTGAATATTTCTCTATTAGGGTGACAAGAAATCCAAGGCAAAGGTGGCTAAGAGGCGTCGCGTCAGCAAGAAGATTAAGAAGAAGCTGAAAGAAAAACAAAAGAAGAATAAGAAGAAGATACCTAAAATAGAGAAGATTTCCGACGTCTCTGAGGAAGAAAAAAGAGGTAACTTTTTAAAATGTAGATTTATCTAAAATATTTAATTATTCACTAGACCACCGCCATCTGAATCATACTTAAAATGTTATTAAATAATTAATAATGCAATTTCTTTGTAGAGGTAAAGAAAAAGATAAAGAAGATCAAAAAGAAGAAACAGCCGAAACTAAAGAAAACACTAAAGAAGAAAAAGACGAAACCTAAATCCTCAAGCAGCTCATCAATTTCTAGCAGCAGTAGCAGTAGTTGCTCCGATTCAGAATCGAAAGTTCTCAAAAAGAAAAAGATAAAAAAGGACAAGGTTCTTTTGAAAAAGAAGAAGAAAGATAAAAAGAAGAAACGCCGGGTTTCGACGGATTCGACGCAGAGCGAGGAGGAGCTGTTTGACGTTAACGTATTGAAAAACATAAAGACCGAAAGGTTGACGGATGATGAGAAGAATCAGCAAATGAATGACTTCTCTCCTAGGAGGCAGAAGCCTAGAGAAAGAGAGATAATTAATGTTAAAGAGCTGCAAAACGATTTTGTTGGCAAGAATATTCTTATTAAGCAGGAGAAAGAAGATACGCCTAAAGAGGCTGTCAGTGTGACAGATAAATCTGTGGAAGAAGAGAGAACTGATTCGGAGATGAGTGATGAAAGGAAGTCTCCTGAATCTGTACACGACGCTTCAGTAGAGAATGAACCTACTGACGAAGTAGTTAAGGTAGGTTGTCGTTATCGTGTAATTTGTAGTACTGCAATTGAAGTATTAACAGATGACTATCTGCCTACTTTTGTGAAGCTATGTCTTGAATTGTATGTTTATTGTAGAATAGTCAAATCTACACAGCAAAAATATATTCAACATATTTATTATACAGTTACTTTTTTATATTTATTATATTATACATCCATATTCTGACAAACTGCTTAGCTGTTTATCGGCAAGTGGTCTTCATATTATGTTTTCGCTTCAAGTTGTCATATATTTAATATCTTGAGCTTTTTCGTGCTTCGGAAGGCACGTAAAGCCGTTGGTCCCGGCTGCATTAGCGGTCGTTAACAACCACCAATCCGCACAGGCGCGTGTGGTGGTTTATGGCCCGTTCTCTCTATCTATCCATAGATGGCATAGATGGCCATCAATGGCATAATGACGTTCATAAGAGCTATTTGTAGCCTAAACTGAATAAATGATTTTGAATTGAATTTGAATTGAATAGGGAAGGCTCGTGCCCCAGCAGTGGGGACATAATATGAGCTGGTGATAATGATGATGAATATATTACAGCGTGATATCTTATTGCAGGAACAACCTTCACCTATAGAGCGGGAAGAATTTTCACCAGAATATCTTTTACCAGACGACCGATCGATCCCGTTGCCTGATGACCCAACCACCGTCGTTCATGACGAGTCTAACATACCCTTACCAGAAGAACTGACAGTACAGTGCATACCAGAACCACCGCCACAGATTATACAACAAAACGGTGAAGACACGGTGAAAAGTATAGAAGTTCCACAGCCAATACCGCAGACGTATGAGTACAGTTACCCAGACGTTAGTGCAAGCCATAATGAGCTCTATGGCAAGGGAGTGGAGATAGATAGCGATGACAAGTTTGGCGAAGGCTATGAACATGAGAACTATGAGATGTATGAACAGATGGCGATGGCTTATCAGAGCGATGTGGCGAATCAGGTTAGTATCTTGATTAATCTATATATAATTTTAAATATTTATAAAAAAAAAGATAGTATGAAAAATAAAATTTTATAAAAAATCTTCATACAAAATGTCAATTTCATAGGTAAGGACCTAATAGAATAGGGTATCTTTTAAATACAATTATACTTATTTATTATTTAATTTATTTATTTAAGTGTTGTACAATGGCGTACAGTGCACGCTATAACTTGTCGATTATAACCGACTAGCAGTCAAAAGGTTTAAAATAAACTGCGTGTTCCCCCCAGCTAGTGCCGGTGGAACGATCCCCGACGCAGGCAGTGCGCCGTATAGAAACGGTAGTCCGCTGCCGACGACGTGGCGAGATCAAGTGTGACTGGCGCGCCGGAGACAAGCCCGCCTCCACCCAAGAGCTGCCCCGACCCTCGCGCTGGGGTGAGTCGCCCCATAGCTGCAACTGTACGAAGCTTAAGACTAATTTCACATTTCACATTTCGGTATCCACATACTTCAAAGCTGTCATTCTTAACCAATAAGCCGATTTTAATGATACTATCTTCCTTTGTACCATAAAACAGTGTTTAACACGTTGACTGCCGCAAAACCAGACACAATAGAACATTTATTGTTTGTCGGTCACCGGTGAACACCACGGCGATTACCACCCCATACAAATAAACAAAGAATAAGGTCCGAATAGTTGTTCCGTGTTTTGTCTCTTTTACTCTAATTTGAAATGACGTTTACATGACAGGAACAAAACACGGAATAACTATTCGGACCTTATTCTTTGTTTATTTGTAAAGCGGTTAAAGTTAAACAATGGCTAAATACGTGTTTAAAATAATCGATAAACATACATAAAAAAAAAAGAAATCGATAAACATACATAAAAAAAATATACGAATAGTGGAACATAGAACCTCCTCCTTTTTTGAAGTCTGTTAAAAGTGTCAGCATTTGTTTTAAGCATTATCTAACTTTAGCCATTGTTTTGTGGTAAAGCAGTCTATGTTTAAGAGAAAGTTGTATGAATAATGCGATTAGTATCGAAGTGCATAAACGTATATTTTTTAACTGTTTTTTTAGAGCTTTTGTATGAAACACTGAAATGCACTAGCTGTTCTCGCATCTGGACCTCTCTATATCTCTACCTGATTCTAAGCAGAAGCAGACTTCTACTTAACATTAGGTAGAGATGTCAATTACCATACATTCTGAAAAAAAATTCATGACGGCCACAACATATATTTTTATAGAGCTATTTCCGTTCAGGTCTGAAGCCCGGCGAAGTGAACATAGTACTGACAGGTGGGCCGAGCGAGCCTAATACTCCTGTGGTGATCCCAGCCGCCCCGATGGAGCAGTTCCCGATCAGGAGCGTGTTGGAGCCGGTTTATCGGGTTCAAAGCCTGGTCAACCGTCACGACGGGTCCAATAACGCTCTGGGGTAAGATATTTTATGTTTTCATTAACGTTTTGAAAGCTACAGTCGGCTATAATTGACAAGCGATTCGGTTTCCTGTACACTAGTGACGGGAATGATCGACAGTTACGTATTTATTTCTAGCTGCTTTCTTTCAGCAAGATACGTGAAGCAGTGCTTCTTTCATGTCTGGCATTTAAGGAAGACCAAAATCTGTCATGGTGTGCTAGCATTATGATTAGCAGTCCTCATGGACTGCTAATGTCATCATTATGCTGAGTAAATATTTAGACCGATTGAGTATTACTCTAAACTATTATTTTTCTTTTTCTACAATACTTGTGGTTTAAAAAATTCAAAATAATGACATTTGGAAATCAATACCTTATTTTTTGTCGCGATAGCTTGATAATGCTTAGTAAACGCACTCTGTCTGCGATTACACAGGCCGGTCATTGGATGAGTGATCAAAAATATGATGTTTTGGTCACCCATCCAATGACCTTTTCCACGGGCTCTTCCGAGCTTAAAAGGCACGTAAAGCTATTGGTTCTGGTTGTATTAGCGGCCGTTAACTACCACCGCACCGCACTGGGCCCGCGTGGTGGTTTAAGGCCAGTTCTCCCTGTGCTGTTTCTATCTATAGGGCAGGCTCTAGCCCCAGCAGATGTGGCATAAAAAAAAAAAAAAAGAAATAAAAAACTTTAATTTGAAACACAAAAAATAGGTAACATTACATAAAGTGCTCGTAAGTGTCTGCTTTAGTATTAAACTGCAGCGCAGCCACAAACGCCCACCTCGTGCGTGCGTGCGTGCGTTCGTGCGTGCGTGCGTGCGTGCGTGCGTGCGTGCGCGTGTGCGTGTGCGTGTGCGTGCGTGCGTGCGTGCGCATGTGCGTGTGCGTGTGCGTGCGCGCGCGCGTGCGCGTGCGCGTGCGCGTACGCGTGCGCGTGTGCGTGTGTGTGTGTGTGTGTGTGTGTGTGAGAGGGTGTGTGAAAATGAGCAGGTGATGATGATGATGATGACATAGTAACGCCTGTAGGTACGACGAGGCGTACCAAGTGACGTATGGCGCGGCCGACCGCCTACAGTATGGGGACTGCTTTGGCGAGACGACGCCTGCGCAACCGGCCGGGGGCGAAACCCCGCGCGTCTCCACCCTCGACGAGAGGATCATACGGGTGCTGAGAGAAAGCGGTGAGTGCTCTACTTTAATTGTCTGTCTGTACAGCCAGCAAAACAGAAATAGCTGAACGATTTTGTACATTGTCTTAAGAAAGTCACATTAACTTTCTGAAAGCATGATATATACCGGATCAAATTCACTACCAATTATCGTGGCTCCGTCCAAACCACTGAAACTTATCAACACTATCTACTCAATTACTTTTATAAGCCAAAGAAGCATTATTCAATGTCGACAATTACGTCATCAACATTCGATCTTAATATTTTTACAGATTGTAAAGATCAGTTAAGAGTTAGACAGGCTGAATTTATGGTTATTGTAACATTATCTTAACTTACTTATTTACATTCTTATTTCAGTTCAATTCAAGTTTGTTTGATTGAGGTATCCAAAAAATTTTCACTATTTCGCTAACTACTAAAATATAATAAAAGTTTTAAAGGTGTCAATCTTTATACCTATTTTTTTTGTGTTAATTACCTTTTTGTTGTGTACTTAGATAAAGGTTCCCAGCATTATTTAATACTAGCGGCCGCTCGCGGTTTCACCCGCGTGGTTCTCGTTCCCGTGGGAATATCTGGATAAAAAGTATCCTATGTATTATTTCAGGTTATAAACTATCTGTATGCCGAAATTCATCCAAATCCATGTATCCGTTACACCGTGAAGAAGCAACAAATATACGAACATACATACACACAAACTTTCGCATTTAAAATATTAGTAGGACTAATTATTAAAGTAAGGTAATTATTTTACCAAAAAATTTAAATTAATTATATTTTTATTTAGTTCTCGGCGATGTGGCGAAGGAAACTGACGACATGGAAACCGACACCGACACCCCCGAGAAAGGAATCCTAGTGATGTAAGTGACGTGACTAATATTTAAATGAAAAAAGAGTCTACTTGGAAGGTCCTAAGGCCCTTTTTTCGCTAAGTGTTTCGAGAGACACGTAATGCCAATATTTTTTTTTCTAAAAACTGAAGGCTGCCGTTTTTAGATGGAAAACAGTCCATAACTGTCCCACGGCTGGGCAAAGGCCTCCATCATTGGAATTAAGTCATCACCACAATCGGTGGGTAATGGCTTAATCGCCACGCTTGCCAAATACGGGTTGGTGATCACAAACCCGGGCTATGCATCGAAAAATCCGAAAACATAGTTTGCCCGACCTGGGAATTGAACCCGGGACCTTCGGATATCATGCCGAACGCTTTGCCACTCGGCAACCGAGGCGAGGCGTTTTTGGATACTTACTAATTTGCTTTTGCTGTCCTGTACCTATATTTTTTGTACATAGCCTATTTATTTATTTATTTATTTAATTAATTAATTAATTAACACGGTTATATCACCAATTACATTAATTAATCTATATAAATTACAAATATTATAAAATAAAACAAAACAGTTGCGATTAAAATTAGATTTTTTTTTTACCAAATGATAAATTACGTACATAATTGAATAGTACACTCATGCATCCCTCTCACAGAATCTCAGGCATTCAGACAATATATCCACCCATCCGTGCGCGAACACATCACAAGTAGGGTTGGCCTCAAGTAGAGCGCTAAGCGCGGCAAGTGTGCGCGGGGTTGGCGAATAGCGACGCGCAGCGGTATGGCTCGTGGGCACATAAAATAATTTGTGCTTTCTACTCCGCCGATATTTGTCAGGCGTAAATAGTTGAAACAGCTGGTTATTCAGATCTGGCGCATCAATATTTCCACGTAGGATTGTACACAAGGTTGTAATCTGATTTTTGTCCCTTCTTACCTCCGACGAATTGTACCCCAAACAGCCTAAAATAAATCATACATATATGGATAGTATCCCTGAGTACGCTTGTAAAGGTATCTGAGAAAAGCCTTTTGTACTTTTCCCAGTAAGAGCACATAAGACACCAACCAGAAAAAAAAGCATGCCTGGATTTGATAGCAAGTAATATAGAAAATGCAAAAGGATTAACAAAACAGTTATTTCTGTCTGATCATAATACATGCCAAATATTATCATTTTTAATAAAGAAAAAGGACTCTTACTGGTATGAAATGAAAAGGGACTTTAATACTGAAAACATGAAATTATTTTATCAACATATTAATTCTTTGAAATTTAATGACGTGCTTAAGCAAACAAATACTAATGAGGCTTTTAACATATTACATGACATTCTATGTTTGCTTTTTGAACAATGCTTTCCGATAATTAAACGAAGATGTAGTAATACTGAAAAAAAGATACCATGGTTTACTAAAGAACTTAAAACTAGCTGTGTCATAAAACGGAAATTGTATAAAAATTATATATTATGAGATAAAAAAAAATAATAATAATAAAAACAATACCAACAATATAATAAACTATTGCAAAAATGTATTCATGTCGCTCAAAGAATAAATAATTCAAAATATCTATTAAATGCTAAAAATAAGTGTAAAGCATCATGGAGTATAGTAAATAATAACATTAATAGAACAATGAATACAAACTACATACAAACAATAAAAATAAATAATGACATTTTAAGTGATATAACTGACATAGCGGAGACATTTAATAATTACTTTATAGACATATCTAAAAATAACGACACTAATACTGAAAATACTAATAGGTATAAAGTGAATTCCAGTATTTTTCTACTACCGACATCGGAAACTGAAATTCAAGACATTATTATGAAATTGCGAAACACGAACTCTGTGGGATATGATAGTATCTCTACTGAGGTCTTAAAAATATGTTCCAATATAATTGCTACTCCTTTGACTCATATAGCTAATTTATCCATGGAACAAGGTATTTTTCCCAATAAACTGAAATCGTCTATAGTAAAACCTTTATTTAAAAAAGGAGATGTAAATGAAATGGGAAACTACAGACCTATTACATTAATACCGGTGTTAGCAAAAGTATTTGAAAAACTAATGGCTAAAAGAATTAATGCTTTCATCAAAAAACACAATATTATAAAAGATAATCAGTTTGGCTTTCAAGAGGGTAAATCGACCTGTTTGGCTAGTTTCGCTTTTATTAAAAAGGTGACCGAGGGGCTTAATAATAAACTGCCTACTATAGCCATATTTTTATATATGTCCAAAGCGTTCGATTGCGTTCATCATAACGCAATCGAACAAAAACTTGCTAAACAAACTTTCTGACTATGGTTTGAGAGGTGCAGCAAACAAATGGCTAGAAAGTTACTTATCCAATAGGCAGCAATGCACTGAAATCAGTAGGATAGAAAATAAAAATAAAGTAACGACCCGTTCAAAATATAGGCAAACCGTACGAGGAGTCCCGCAAGGTAGTATTTTAGGCCCTCTACTATTTATTCTATACATAAATGATTTACCTGACATAACCAATAATGAATGCTTTCTTTTTGCTGACGATTGTACATTACTCTTCAAAATAAGAATATTGACCAACTTAAATCTAACATAAATAATACTTTAACTGACGTAATTAATTGGATGACTAAAAATAACTTAACAATCAATTTGGATAAAACTAAGGCAATACACTTTCGCACAAACAAGTTAAACAAACTTGACATAAATATAACACATAATAACAACAGCTTAGATTTAATAGAATCCACAGTGTTTTTAGGTATTACATTAGACGAACATTGCAGCTGGAAAAAACACATTGACACTTTATGTAAAAAAGTAAATAAATTTGTGTTTGCTTTGCGCAGAATCAGGAAGGTTTCATCTCTTCAAGTAGCTTTACAAGCTTACTATGGCTATGTTGAGTCTCTGTTACGTTACTGTATAATAATATGGGGTAATAGTGTAGATTTTGATAGGGTATTTAAAGCCTCAAAAATGCTGCATCAGGGCATTATGTAATATTATTCGAAGAGATTCATGCAAACCACTATTTCAGCAACATAAGATACTTAATCTACCCTGTTTGTACATAGCTGAATTGTGCTTATTTGTAAAAAAATATCCTGAATACTTCAATAAAAACAAGCAAATAAAATTAAATGTTCGAGATTCGAGGAAAAACAAATTTGCAATACCAAAATGTAATGTGACATTGTTTATGAAAAATGCATATTATATGGCAATCACACTATTTAATAAATTGCCACCAGGGCTAAGAGATCTTCCAATGGCTAATAATAAATTTAAAAACAATTTATTACATTGGCTTAATGAAAGAAATTTTTATTCAGTTAAAGAATACTTAGACTTTAAGGAATCTTGACATTGCAGAATTGAATATTTGTATAGAATATATTGATATGATTTCTTTTTTTTAATTACATAAATAATTAATTAATTCAAATTGACACATTGACATATTTACTGTACCACAATTTTAAAATGATGTTATTAATGTTTCTAGTTTATTGTGCTAATGATTTGTTATCGTTAATACTAATTTTATAAAATATAATATTTGCATGCCTACATTTATAAGGTATAATACTATTGATTCCATTTAATTGATTTATTATCCACAATCTATGTACATTTTTTTTATTTTTTTTTATTGAGAGATGGGCTTGCTCTTGGCCTCATTCTAATTCCTAGGGCTAAGAAGAGGCCGACGATGGAACAAGCTTGCCCAGAAATAGCCTATTCACTCGGGCTTTAAAAACTTTAGGGTTATATGCACTCGGGAACACAGACGCCGGTAGGGAATTCCACTCTTTGGCTGTACGCATTATAAATGTAGAAGCAAAACGCTTAGTGCGCAGAAGTGGAATATCAACCAGGTAAGGGTGGTAGCCAGCCGTACGTCTGGATTCTCGATGGTAAAATGGGGAAGGTGGAATGAGCTCATGCAGCTCAATAGCACACTCTCCGAAGTATAGCCTGTAAAAGACCGACAAGCAGGCAACTGTGCGGCGGTGAGCGAGACTGTGAAGCTTAGTTTTAACAAGCTTATCGTCACCTATAATTTTCTTGGCTCTGCGTTCCACCGAATCAAGCGCGGCGAGCTGAACAATCCCAAAGGTGGCAGCAATACTCCATGCACGATCGGACTTGCGCTTTATATAAAGTTAGAAGCTGTCCCGGCGTGAAATATCGCTTAACCTTATTTAGGACACCCAGTTTTAATGGTATTAAGCAAATAAAAATTCTATTCTATTCTATTCTATTCTATAAGTACACTCATGTGGATTCCAGACACATGAGCTGGTTTCCAGTTTGCTTCTTACAAGAGCACCAAAAATAAACCCAACAACATGAAGATTTTGGAACTCCCGGGAGTTCCTTAGAACAAATCGCCTAAAGCAGTATTTTGCCAACGTGACAATGTGATCGTGAAATGTGAGCTTTCTATCGAATGTGACCCCCAAGTCCCCCATTACTACAGATCTGGTAATAGCGTTGCCGTTAATCGTGTAGTCGAAATTTATTGGGTTCTGCATTCGACCGAAACTCATTGCGTAACATTTGGATGAGTTAAATTCCGTTGAGCTCCCGAGACTCCACTGCTGGTGAACCGCGTCAACGTCTTGCTGCAAAGCAACAGAGGTAGACAAAAGGTTTATTTATTTTATTTTATTTTTTACATTTTAAGGAAAACTTAGCTAAATAGAAGTATAAACATGTAACTATATTACTGAGGGCCATTTACAAGTTTCCACTGAAATTAATTAATTATTTAAAGACGGACATAGTTATAAAAAAGAACTGTAACTAAACGCTTGTAGTATAAGTAGAATAAGAATATAAAGTGTAATTATTGAAAAAGTTGTTTGCAAGTAAACGCTTAAAATGATCAACTGTCGTTCCGAATAAGTCGACGTCATTACATTTTATTATTTCATTAAAACACCCACTCGCCCTCGCAATGTATGAATTCTGCCTGTAATTAGTCTTCGCCACGGGGATGTATAGCGAACAAAATCTTCTGGCTCCAGAGCTCGGAGCCCGAAGACGGTAAAGAAGAAGGTTACTACATAAATTGTAGGAAATTTTCTCTAGTTTAATTTATCACACAACTATTTTCATCGTAAAAACAGTTGGAAAGGAGTTATTCTCAAACAGTTTGCAACGCAACTGACAGCAGGCGACTGACTCGGGTACGCCGACTTCGGCGTAGTATTTTTTGCCGCATTTAACAAGTACGCCGGCGGTATAATAAGACTTTTAACAATAGTTACTTTTTTTAGTAAGTTAAATGTTATCTTGTAACTACGGGTAGCATTGGGAATGCAAATATTAAAATAATAAAAATAGTCGGAACGGAACGGAAATATTTTATTTTATTTTATTTTATTTAACAAACATTGCCAGCATTACAGTATACACTAATGCACTGAACAATATGTAACATACACCAATAAACAATGAAAAACATATAACAAAGGACAGACCATTCAATCATCTCGCTCACAGAACTCCAAGCAATCCTTAAGTACATCAGTCAATCTTCCAGCAAACACATCACTCTGTGGTGCCACTGCCAGAAGCGCATTCAGATGCACCATTGCACGAACCAGAGGCGAGTTACGATGCTCTACGGTACGCGCAAATGTAAATGTAAATGTGTAAATGTAGGTATCTCGACACCAAAGGTTTTAAGACCACCTCGCGCTTTCGGACCGCTCAATATTATTATATTAAATAAACAAAACATACGTGTACAAACTGGTAAAACTTAGGGACTATTGCCATCATCCACAGTCACTTAATGTTGTGTTTGTTGTAGGAAATCGCTGGCTGCTGTAGAAGTGCGCGCCGTAAAGCGTGTGACCTTCGCGGACGGGTACCGGCCCGGGCAGGACTCCGATGTGGAAGAACCGCCCGTCAAAAGGGTAAGTAATACAGATTTACCTGTATCCAACTTGATTACTGTCATGTTTGCTTGTGTGTATACGGTGTACCTCTGAGTGCGTAAACAGCAGCGCTCTGTGTTTGACTTGTCCCGTTGTCTCCCTAGATAACAATACGATTACTCACAACAACAAAAAAATGTCTTTAACCTTTGGCGTAATTTCTACTTTCGACCATACCCAGCAAACCTGGAGGGCATTTAAGGGCAGGACCACTCAATGGTTCATCGCGAACGACATCGACATAGTGGGAGTTAAACGGCGAGCCATATTACTCAGCGCACTCACGGAAGATACATACAGGCTAGCAACCGACCTCGCGCTTCCAAAGACGTTGGAGGCAGTGCCTTATGAGGATATCGTGCAGCTTTTGGACACCCATTTTACACCAAAGCAAGTCGGGTTCGGAGAACGTCACAGTATTTATGCGGCTACTCAGCAGCGAACAGAAACGGCATCGCGATAGGCGGCGCGATTGCGTGGGCTCACAGCGCGATGCAACTTTGATAATGTTGAAGAGGCGCTGCGAGACCGATTTATTATGAGGATGCTGTCGGGAGCTGAAAAAGAAAAGCTGTACGTTCAGGATTTAGCCGGTCTAACGTTGGCCAAGGCTGTGGAACTCGTGGAGAACCTGCGGAGCACACGCGCGGCAGTGGCAGCCAGCTCCACCGTCACTGAACACGAGCTGTATAAAATCGACCAAGGAAGTGCTAGGGACAGTAAAAAAAGTGAAAAGTGAAGTGCTCGGTGTGCGGTTACCATAATCATAAAGCACACGAGAAGCGTTGCCAGATCTACGGATTTGTCCGTAGATCTACGGACTTTAGGTCTTGTTTACGGGCATACGGATTTTGGTCGCAAATCTACGGATTTTTTTTGGATTTCATCCACCCGACCTAAACAATAGTATAAATAATCAAATTAAATAAAATTTTGCATAAAACGAAACTTAACTCCAAAAATAGGAAGACCTGCGGCTCGCGTTTCGTTTGTTGTTATTTTGTCTGTAATGATTTCTCAAGATTTGGCTGTATGGCCCTGTACCATTGATTTTCCCTTCGTATATTACAACTACTATTGTCAAAGTCAACTTATTGTAGGTTGTACAATATAAATAAAAATTAAAAACTACTATTAAAATATTGTCTGTTCCTTTGTCTTGGCGATTTCTTTACCGGAAATCCGGCATTGAACTTCCAGTCAGTCCATCTTTAAATAGTCAGGTTTAGCTTTTAAAAAATGTCTGTAGATCTACGGATTTTTGTAGAGGCAATCTACGGACTTCTACGGATTTTTGAGCGTAGCCCTACGGATATTTAAAATTGGATCTGGCAACACTGCACACGGGTGTCGTTTCGCCAATTATACGTGTAATAAGTGCCACGTCAAGGGTCATTTACGTCGAATGTCTAAATCGATAAAATATGTGCAAAGGGACGGCGGGGAAGCGAGGGCGATGACGACGACGAAGACGGTGAGTTAATTGTAAATTCTATCTTTAATGTTAGATCTTTAAAAGGCGAGCCCTTAGTCGAAACGGTGTGTATAAAGGGTATAAGTCTGTAATTCGAAATAGATAGTGGGTCGGCGGTGTCGGTCATATCTGAAAAAACATATAGGCTGCATTTCAATAACGTGCCTATATCAAAAACAAATAAACGTTTAATAGGTTATACGGGCGAAGGATTGAAGTGTGCAGGATGTGTATGGTTACCGTTGTGAAAATTTTAACTGGTAATTGATGTATATTTGCAAACTTAGATATTATTATATTTTCTCTTTTGTTTTTTTTTAACATGTGTGATTGCCTTTTTTTTTGTATTTTTATTTGTGATGGAAAGTGTCCTTTTATGATAGGGCGTTTTCCAAAATTTTTGACGCTGTAAGGGTGAAAAGAGCTGGACACTTGCTGAGTTTCTTGCCGGTTCTTCTCAGTACAAGATCTCCCGCCCAGAGTAGACTTACGAACCGATGGCATAATGACGTTCATAAGAGCTACTTGTAGCCTAAACTGAATAAATGATTTTGAATTTTGAATTTTTTAAATTTTGAACCGTTGGAATGGAGGGGACGCACACGCAATATACAGGTATATGTTGTACGCAACGGCGGGCCGCCACTGCTCTGCCGTGATTTTATATCGACTTTTGGCTTACAACTGTCACCGGTATATAACTGTAATGTTTTTAAAGCTGACGAAATCAAGACCTTGCATCTACTGTATCCCGATATGTTTTCAGGAAATCTAGGGCGCTTTAATAAATACGAGGTGAAATTTAGGCTTAAAGAAAATGCTAAGCCTGTATTTATTAACGCCCGCACCATGCCATTCGCGCTTAAGACAAGGTAGACAAAGACATCGATCGGTTAATTATGCTAGGTATTTTGCGGCCAGTGGATCGATCAGAGTATGCGTCTCCAATAGTGCCGCTTTTAAAACGTGATGGGTCAGTCCGTCTCTGCGTTGACTATTCAGTTACCATTAATAGACTATTAGTTGTCGACCAGTACCCTTTGCCTACGATAAACGAGTTGTTTGCAAAGCTTCACGGTGGACAGCATTTCGCTAAGCTTGACTTATCAATGGCTTATAATCAACTGGTTTTAAATGAGGAGTTACAAAGGTATACATATACCGCCTTTACCACGGTGAATGCTTAGAGGAGCTCTTTGACCTCATTCCTTCCTCTCCATTCCTTTCCAGATCGACGCGTGCAGGTCTGAGAAGCCACCCTCATACCGTGCTGACCATCAAGACACGTACCGAAAAGTTTGGACAATCGTTCCTTTGCCGAACTGCCCGTATGTGGAATGCGCTTCCCGCACACGTGTCTCCCTCCTCTTTCTCTCCCTTATTTAAGCGGGGCGTGAAAAAGCATTTATGCAGGCCGCCATAGTGTGAGCGTTCGGCATAGCGTGGTAGCGCTGTGATGAACGCTTTCACTTCTTTGGCTTCACTGGCTGCTTTCCATCAGGCTGGGTGAGACCATTTTGGCGTGCCACAATTAAAAAAAAAAAACATGCGTTAATACACACCGCGGCCTTTTTGCATACACTAGATTAGTGTTTGGTTTGTCGTCCGCGCCGGCTTTATTCCAACGAGTTATGGAGGGATTGCTAGCGGGCATTAGCGGCGTTTTATGCCTGTTGGACGAAGTCCTGATCGCGGGATTTAATCGTGCTGATCACATTAATAAGCTGCATCAGGTATTACAGCGATTGCAAAAGGCAGGGCTCGTGTTACAAAAAGAGAAATGTGAATTATTTAAGGAAGAGATAAGTTATCTCGGACACGTTATAAATAAACCGGGATTTAAAAAATCCCCGGAAAAAGTAAAAGCCATATTAGAAGCGCCAGTACCTACAAACGTTAATCAACTGCAATCCTTTTTAGGATTAACAAATTACTACAGATGTTTTGTGCCAGGCGCGTCAACAATTTCGACTCCATTGTACTTCATCATCTCAGCCAAAAGACGTCCACTGCTGGACAAAGGCCTCCCCCAAGGATCTCCACAACGACCGGTTTTGTGCTGCTCGCATCCAGCGGCTTCCCGCGACCTTCACCAGATCGTCGGTCCACCTTGTTGGAGGCCTGCCCACACTGCGCTTTCCGGTACGCGGTCGCCACTCCAGGACTATCCCGCCCCAGCGGCCATCAGTCCTGCGAGCAATGTGACCTGCCCACTGCCACTTGAGCTTAGCAACTCTTCGGGCGATGTCGGTTACCTTTGTTCTTCTGCGGATCTCCTCATTTCTGATTCGATCACGCAGAGAAACCCCGAGCATAGCCCTCTCCATTGCTCTTTGAGTGACCTTGAGCCTTTTTATGAGGCCCATAGTGAGCGACCACGTCTCAGTCCCGTATGTCATCACTGGCAACACACACTGGTCAAAGACTTTCGTCTTGAGACACTGCGGTATATCGGACGAGAAGATATTTCGTAGCTTACCGAACGCTGCCCAGCCAAATTGGATTCGACGATTGACCTCTTTGCTGAAGTTGGACCTACCTAGCTGGACCGTTTGTCCCAGGTAAACATAATTGTCCACAACTTCAAGGGCAGAGTCCCCAACCTTCAGAGGAGTGGGTACGACACGTGAGTTCGACATAACTTTCGTCTTCTCCATGTTCATTTTAAGACCCACTTGTTGAGAGACTGTTGAGGTCACCGAGCATTGCGCCGAGGTCTTCCAGGGTCTCAGCCATGACCACTATATCGTCAGCAAACCGAAGGTGAGTGATGTATACGCCGTTGACGTTGATGCCGAGTCCTTTCCAGTCCAGAAGCTTGAAAACATCTTCCAGTGCAGCAGTGAACAGTTTCGGAGAAATCACATCTCCCTGTCTCACTCCTCGCTGCAACTGGATAGGTTTCGAGCTCTGGTCCTGAAGACGGACTGACATAGTGGCGCTTTCATACAAACACCTCAACACTTCGATGTACCGATAGTCAATTTGGCACCGCTGGAGAGACTGTAGCACGGCCCATGTCTCAATCGAATCGAAGGCTTTTTCATAGTCCACAAACGCTAAGCAAAGAGGCTGGTTATACTCTTCGGTCTTCTGTATAACCTGCCGCAGCGTATGTATGTGGTCTATGGTGCTGAAGCCTTTTCGGAAACCGGCTTGTTCGATAGGCTGAAGGTCATCAAACCTGCGTGCGAGACGATTCGTTATGACTCTCGAAAACAGCTTGTAGACGTGGCTTAGAAGTGAGATGGGCCTGTAGTTCTTCAGCAGGGTTTTGTCGCCCTTTTTGAAGAACAGTACCACCATACCTTCGTGCCACGTCTCTGGCGTTCTGCCCCCTAGTACCACGGAATTAAATAGCTTCTGAAGAGCTACGAGTACCGGTCTTCCGCCTGCTTTCAGAAGCTCGGCCGTAATTCCGTCAGCACCTGGTGCCCTGCCATTTTTGAGCTGTTTGAGAGCCATACTAATCTCGTATAGGCTGATGTCCGGGATGTCTTCGGTATAGTGCCGGGTTAACTTAGCTCTAGGGTCTTTAGCTAAGCTTTGTACAGGTGGCCGTGTGGATGTGTAAAGCTGTCCATAGAACTTCTCGACCTCTCCCATAACATCGGACCTGGTCGTGACAGTTCTGCCGTCATCGGTTTTCAGCGTCGTCAGTTGGCACTGCCCAATACCCAGATCTCTTGCGAACACTTTTGAGCCTTTGTTCCGCTCAATGGCCTCTTTAATACGGTTAGTATTAAATTGGCGCGTGTCGCGAGTCATAGACTTCGAGATCTGCCTATTTAGCCGCCGAAACTGAGACGCATCACCTGAGGAAAGCAGAACCATTGCGCGCCGCTCTTCCATTAGTTTTAAGGTATGGTCTGATAACTTTTTGGTTCCTTTTGCACGGTGGGTTTTAAAGAACTTGGACCCAACCGTTTGGACAGTTTCCACAAACCTGTTGCTGTATTCGTCCACATTTTCGCAATCATTTAGGCGCTCGAAGCGATTCTGCAATTCCATCTGAAAGCTTTCGGGGTTTTGGATTTGGATGGGTGCAGGACGGAGCGTAGACCTTACCAATCGACGTCTTTCCAGCTTAACGTTGATATTCAATGTGCCTCTTACCAACCGGTGATCGCTGCCAGTTTTAGACGCATTGATCACAGTGACATCATTGAATATTTGCTTCCTCGTCGACATGATAAAGTCAATCTCGTTTTTGGTTGCACCATCGGGACTCATCCAGGTCCACTTGCGGTGTTCAGCTTTCCTGAAAAAGGAGTTCATCATAAAGAGGCCCTCCCTCTCAAGAAAGTCCGCCAGCAGTTGGCCCCGGGAGTTCCGATTACCAACCCCAAATCGTCCCACTCTCATCTCATCGCCGCTTCGTTTGCCCAGTTTTGCGTTAAAGTCTCCCATGACAACGGTGTAATGAGTTTTGGAGGCTTGTATGGCTCTAGAGATGTCCTCATACGTAGCTTCCACCTCATCGTCAGGGTGTGTCGTAGTAGGAGCATAAACCTGTATGACCTTCAACGAATACCGTTTGGTTATTCTGAGTATAAGGTACGCTACCCTAGGCGACACACTCCCGGTCTCGACAACGTTGTTTACGAGGGTCTTGTGGACGATGAACCCGACACCACCTTGGGACAGTTGTTCGCCCTCCCGGAAATAGAGCAAGTTACCGGACTTGAGGATTATCGAGTCCTCCCCCTCTCTTCGGACTTCAGATAATCCAACTATGTCCCACCGTATCTTGCTCAATTCTTCCTCCAGTTCGTGAATCTTCTCGTCAGTCCGTAATGTGCGCGTGTTAAATGTTGCCAGGGCCAGAGTTCGTTGTTGGCGGTAGCCAGGTCTCTGCCGGAGATTCTTAGCACCCCCTGCCCCGTCGCTGCCTTGGCCGCTACCGTAGCTAGGGCGAGCGGGGCCGCCGGGGACTAGGGGCCGGTTTTTGCTGGTGTGCATGTCATGGGGGGGTATTTGCCATAATCGCCACGCTTGGCAGGCGGGTTGGCGATCGCAGTAGGTTGAAGGTAACCTCAGAGAGATGCTGCTGCCCATCCTCTGGAATGGTCCCTTAGTCGCCTTTTACGACACCCACGGGTTGAGATGGGGTGGTGCAATTCTTTATCCCCGGCACCACACGGGAAATTGTACTTACTAGTTATTAAAAAAGGGCTCGAAATGGAAATGGTCAAAAAATGGAAAACGATGCATTTATTGGCATAAAAAAGAAGTTGACGTCCGACCAAATATTGTCACATTTTAATTCAAACGCAAAAATAATTGTAACGGTAGATGCTTCTCCTAGCGGGCTGGGAGCAATTTTATCACAAATAGATTGTGACCAGCAAGAGAAACCAGTTGCTTTCGCGTCGCGCACACTAAATAGTGCTGAAAAAAATTCATAGATACAAAAGGAAGCAACTGCAATTATATTTGGCATACGCCGCTTCCATCAATATTTATATGGAAGGTCCACACCGTTTGTACTGCGTACTGATCATAAGCCTTTGCTATCAACTTTTGGACCGAATAAAAGTATCCCAGAAATATCGGCGAACCGATTACCTTTACGCTTTATTTTTAAGTGCCTATAATTACGCAATAGAATATGTAAAAAGTAAAGACCACCTGTCGCGGGCGAGTCTGCCCGCGCCGCCCCTGGCCCCGCCCCCGGGCACAGTGGGGGAAGCGGCCGACTGCGATGCGTAATCGTGCGAGCGCGCCGCTTATGTAAACTTTATTATAACACACGGGACCTTGCCGATAACTGTTCAAGCGTTACGGGATGCGACTTTAAAAGATGCAGTGTTAAGGAGAGTCATTAAATTCGTCTTAAAAGGATGGCCTAATAAAATTAAAGATGAATCAATAAAACCATATTAAAATGTCTTTGTTTTTATATAATTTTTAACGCAAATTTTGTTGCCAAACAAATTACAAAAACACAAATGTTGAAATAATTTCCACGTGCAGGATATGAACCTGCACCCCTCTGACACACCAATTCTCAATCTCAATCTCAATCTTAATCTCAAGTTCAAATCTCAATTGGGAGAGCGCCTGACCCGGTGTGTCAGAGAGGTGCCGGTTCAAATCCTGCTCGTGAAAAATTTTTAACATTTGTGTTTTTGTAAAACCATATTATTTAAATAAATCACAGCTAGCGTACGAAAATGGATGCTTAATGAGAGGGCACAAGGCAGTTATACCGAAGTCTTTGCGTCAAAATGTCCTTGATGAACTTTACACTTCGCACATGGGCATTGTGAAAACCAAGGCGGAAGCCCGTTCCCGCTTGTGGTTCCCAGGAATAGACGAAGCGCTGGAAAAAATAATAAGGTCGTGTAAGACGTGTATACAGCTGCGACACTCGCCACCACGGGCGTCGATATCACCGTGGCCGTACCCGCCACACCCTTTCCATAGACTTCATTTAGATTTCCTAGGGCCCCTAAACAGACGCATGTTTCTAGTTATAGTGGATGCGTACAGTAAATGGGTGAAGGTCTATGAAATGAGCAGTTGTACTTCAGTTGCGCTTATTGAAAAAAATTACGAATTTATGTCTCGATTTGGTTTACCTCAAACAATACATACATACATATAATCACTAATAAATAAATAAATAAAAAAAATCACGCCTCTTTTCCCGTAGGGGTAGGCAGAGACCACTTTTTTCCACTTGCTACGATCCATACATACTTGTTTCGCTTCGTCCACTTTCATTATTTCAAACAATAGTGACTGATAATGGCACGGCGTTTCGTTCCCAAGATTTTGAACATTTTTGAAATCTCAATGGTATTTGCCACGTGACTTCGTATCACCCCGCTAGTAACGGCCAAACGGAATTTTATGTAAAGGTCGTAAAAAAGGGCATTAAATCTAGTATTTGAGTTCGAAAAATGTTAGAGATAGTAAATTAAACCTGTTAAAATACATGTTCGATTATCGTAACTCGATACATTCCATCACGAATACATCACCGGCTCAATTAGTATTTGGAAGAAAATTAAGATCGCGATTAGACATAATGCATCCATCTACTGCGCCGCCACCGCCCTCAACTGCCTCGCTCGCTAATTGGGTCAAAACAAAACAGTGTTCGCAGGTTAACGAGGGGGTAATAATGTATTATTTACCCTTGGACAATAAGTATTATGTAAACGATATATTAATAAAGATAAATTTTGTTGGTGCAAAGGAGTGATTGTAAAAAAAATAGGTAACCGTTTGTATCTTATTAAAGATTGTGCAACTTCAATAGTTGTAAAGAAACACAAAAATCAAATAATTTTGTATAAAGTTTATGACGGCATTAAACAACTGTGGGATGTAACGGAATTGCTTACGACACATGACGGGGAAACAGTCTCATCAGCCCCACCATCATCCACGGAGCCTTCATCGCCCACTGACGGCGATATCGGTACTTCATCGTCAATAGAAGAGGAGGTGAGGTCCCTCCCGCCTGACTGGGTGACCGTTGCGAGAGGCGTCCGACGGCCCGTGGAGGCAGGCCACGATACGGCTTCGTCATCACCGCCCGAGGCCGCTCACCAGACCACGGACTTCTAGGGTGACGACTAGTAGAGTTCGGCGTGGTGCACAGACAAATGAAGAAGATGATTTTTATGAAGCCATAGATGCAGATACGTCGTAAGCACCTAGTAAGCGCGTAATCGGAACAGCAATCATCACACAGTCGAAGCATGTACCTAAGTAGACAACTAGTATACAATGTTATTTTTAGTTTATACGAAACCTGAAAACTGTTTGTTCAGAACCAGTAATAGAATCGATTTCAATATTTTTTATACCATGTTACATTTTGACCAAATAATATTTACAAAATCTCAAATAAATTATACCCTACTAAAAAACACACAACGGGGCAACACAAAAAGCTTGTAACTTCGTGAGTTTTCAAGATATTATTTTAATTTTTTTTGTACTGATTCTTTAAATGAAAACATTTGACCCGTGTTTCGATTTTCGTATAAACTAAAAATAAGGTTGTAAGGTTGTAAGGTGGTAAGGGTTTCGTATAAACTAAAAATAAGGTATTATCTAAAAGGGGAGGAATTGTCATGTTTGCTTGTGTGTATACGGTGTACCTCTTGAGTGCGTAAACAGCAGCTCTGTGTTTGACTTGTCCCGTTGTCTCCCTACATAACAATTACAAAATCCAACATTATTTATTCAGTTTATGGCTACTCAAAATTTGAATAAATGGGACAGAATACGTTTTTATTTACTAGTTGTCGCAACTGGTCTCCTATTTTTCGAGACCGAGCGCTGCTACATGAATATCGCTAGCTTTGTCCTCAACTTTGGCATTGCAGTCGCCGAAAATTATGTTTAATTATCTGTGTAATTTTTTTTTATAACTTATATTGTTGCTATTGATTCTAGGTAAAATTAAAGATGAATAAATATAAAAAAATGGTTGAATTGGTGTTATCAACTTTTCTCTGTTTTAATTAATAATAAACTGTTAAGAATCATTCTCGCTTGAATAACAGGGTCACCCCGTTCAGGCAATAGTTTTTATGTTTTTTTTAGGGATGGGCCGAATGTGGTTTGAACCGAATACGAACTTCGGCCGAACATTCGGTAAAAATGAAAAATTCGGCCGAACTTCGGTTCAATTTCGCCGCGCTTTTTCGTGTTGTGACTTTTTACGCACTTGCTGCAAATATTGCTAGATGTGCCCCGCCCGCACTCGCACTATATACGTTAGATAGAAGTATTCTTTATTTTCTAATTCAATTTACGAATGAACCTTATTAAGATGTGTGTCAGAAAAATGCAAAGTTTATTTAATTTTTGTTACAGATCTTGTAAAGATTTTTTTAGACCAACTATTAAGGAGACCAATATAATTTAGTATTTTTATTAAGTTAAGTACCTACCTATGCAAAGATTGCTAAAACTCATTATTAAGATCTTCCAGTTTCATTGTGTTTTGACTAGGTAAGAGATATTTCTAAAACTTGTTGAGAAGAGCAGTAAAATTTTGTTTTTTGATTAAGTAAGAAATATTTCTAAGGCTGGTTTGGTTAGTAAGAAGAGCGGTTTAATTTTGTGTTTTGTTTGATTAAGTAACCAAAGATTTTTGAGACAGGTAGTTAAAAAGACCAATTTAAGTTTTTGTTTATCACGTATGATTACTTTATAACAGACTTATTTTTATTTCACTGTTACTACAGATATGTTTTTTTCATTAATTTCTATAATGATAGTGCAAGTATATTTAGTGCAGAATGTTCGGCATTTTAACCGAAATTCGGCCGAATGACGAAGTTCGGTTCAAGCTGCCGAAGTTCGGTTAAACCGAATGTAAAACGAATTTCGGCCCATCCCTAGTTTTTTTAGAATATTAGATTAGAACATGATCTATAATATAATAAAGGGTGTCTCAGAATGTTTTTCTTATTTGAAAAGCAAAAATAAAAGTCTAGACTCATATTAAATAAAATAAATTTAATATCAATAAAGAGCAAAAATAAAAAAATTTTTTATGGAAAACAATCATTTTTAAATGATCGCCATTAACTTCCTCGCATTCATTTAATCTGGAACTGAAATTTTCAATAGCACGACGTAACATAGCGCGCGGTATCGCATTGATTTCGTTCCTGATTCTTTGCTTCAAATATTGAGATAGATTTTGCGGTAATGGATTATAGACCTTGCTCTTGAGATAGCCCCATAAGAAAAAATCCAATGGTGGCCAATCAATATGGCCTCGACGACTAATTATTGTGAAAAAAAAAACTGTGAATTCATAGCGTTATTGCCATATGATAAGATTTTGCTGTTGGTTTTCAGAATAAAATTTAATAAAATATAAAAATAGAAGTTTTATATTAACAATTAATATTTTGTATATGTAACTTGTAGAAAAAGAAGCCCCGTCGCTTAGGCTGCGCGTGGCCTTGCCCCGCCACTCACCCCGACCACGTGCCGTTATGGGACGCCCTGCCGCCGCCGCCGCCGCCGCGCTCCCCCCCGCCGCCCGCGCCCGCGCCGCACCCGCCCCTGCACCTGCTGCGGCACCAGCCGCCGCGCGCGCGCCAAAGGCTCATGCACGCCCAGGGTGAGTGATAGATAGTGTTCAATTCGTTCACTACCGGGTTCTCACTCAAATGAAACACTTACAAATAACACTAACTAGTATATTTTTCTTCAGACAACCTTACCATACCATACAATTCGCTCAAACCCTATATGGTTAGTTCGGGTGACATCTCAATAGCGCGATTCAAGTGATTGTAAATCAACGCCATCTAGTGACGAAAAGAGGAACTAAATAAAGTTACCTTTAGCATTGTGAAAGCCTCGCAACGCCATCTAGCGTGGTGAAAGGGAATTAAAAAAAAGCTATTTTATCCTATTTTATCTAAATATATAACGGAAAGGTGTGTACATAATTTTATATT
The DNA here is from genome assembly GCA_947562085.1 of Eudonia lacustrata. Lineage (NCBI taxonomy): Eukaryota > Metazoa > Arthropoda > Insecta > Lepidoptera > Crambidae > Eudonia > Eudonia lacustrata. The sequence goes on along the minus strand of OX387334.1, from coordinate 4,939,144 downwards.
CTTACTCACTTGTACATACTTATACGTTCTTATATAAACTTAACTAAATGATAAGTGAAATTGTTATTACTTGATCTATTTTTCTGTGTTTTCATAGGTTAGGTTTAGGAGCCAAAGCTCTAGTTTCTTTTTACATTAAATTTTAGTATTTGGATATATATTAAGGATTTTATTAGCATGGCTGTATAGTCTGCTACCAAGATAAGAGAAAACATGCATCAACACTAGCAGCTGCGACACAATCTAAGCCTTTCGGCACATGCTATCCGTTTCCCAAAACACCCGTTCCCAAAACATCCGTTCCCATCATTATATTTTCCTAAATTACCCTTTTCTCAAAATATGCGTTTCCTAAATGACATGTTTTTTAAAATATGCGTTTCCCAGAATATGTCTTTCCCAAAAGATCCGTTTTTCAAATCAGTCGCTCAAAAACACACACTCGCCTTCCCACGCGGGGTAGGCTAACAAATATAGGTACTATGTTTTGCTAGTCTGTCTAATTAATCTATCTTAAAGATTACGCTCGCAAGGACATCACCCTAACCGGTTATCTCGGAGAGAATTCGGATGTATTGGGAAACCGTTATTTTGGCATACGGATACTGCGAGAAACGGCTCTAATAGAACGCATGTTTTGGGAAACGGATAGCATGTGCCGAAAGGAATCTAAGTAATACATGAAAATAAGGTAACCCTAGTAACATTAACATTTTAAACTTTCTGGGCCTTACCAATAAACTATGTTAAAGCTTGAAATAGATATTCGGTGTTTTGTTCCCGTCATGTAAATGCATTTCGAATAAGAGTAAAAGGGACAAAACACGGAATAACTATTCAAACCTCATACTCTGTTTATTAGTATTAGTAGTCGATATATCGATATCGATATATCATTACATTACATTACATAATATGTGTACCCTTCATACGATTTATTAAAATTAATCCCTAAATAAAAATAAAAATAACGATGTATACATTATTGAAATTGTCCTTTTCAGATTCAAAAGCGAGTCTCCCCGTGTTTATGCCTCCGGAACCACCGCCGGGCGTCATCACCTTTCAGTAGTATTCATTCAGTAGTGACTTGACGTGTTTCTCAATTAAGTATTATGTAATAATACTTTTAGGCTTAAGTATATTATGTAAATAAATACACAATTTTCGAATACAAACGTTTTTTACCATATCATTGTTATAAGTTCATTTGCAATGGGTATTATATCTTATATTAAGCTAAAGGTTAAAATTAAGATTTATTTTAAACTAGAGACAAAAATAATTAAACATTTTTATTTACTTACATTTCAATCTAGTAAATCACTGATAATAACTTTCGTAGTAGAATTGGATGTTGAAAGCCCCATTATGTTTAGAATATCCATCACGCATACTACTATTATCACGGACTTCTTGAGATAATTTAAAAAGTGACGTTGCACTGTTTTGTTTAATTTGCCTACACTTCATTTGTTCGATAATCGGTTCAAAATACCGCGACAAGTGGTTTTGGCAGTCCTCTCGTGATGTTAACCTGACACTGCCTAAAGAATTCTGAAGAGACCGAAACAGGTGGAAATCTGAAGGTGCAAGGTCAGGACTATACGGCGGATGCATTAACACCTTCCAGCCAAACTCTCTTAATTTCTGCAGAGTGGCTAAAGATGTGTGAGGTCTAGTGTCATCATGATGAAAAACCACACCCCTTCTGTTGATTAATTCCGGCCGCTTTCTCTCAACTTCTTGCTTTAATTTCATCAGTTGTTCGCAGTAGAGTTCAGAATCAATGGTCCTGACTGGTGATAACAGCTCATAATGAATAATTAGGGAATTATTCATTATGAGCTGTTCGATTCATACATTCGATACATTTTAAAACAATGGTGGGATTAGAAGGGTCTAATCCCACCATTGTTTTAAAATGTATCGAATTTATTCATTAGATTCACTCGTCTTGACAGTAAGAAAAACAAATGAAAATCACACATTTTCCTAATTTAAATTTGGAAGTATCTTCTTCAAAATTTAAACTTTTAATGATACCAAAACCAGCCAGATACAAATAGTATAGCCAAAGAGATTTTATTACAAGTTCATACATACTATATGCGAAAAGGCTTTTTCCCTAACCTAATATTAGCTTAAAGGGTGCGCCGTCCGTAAGTGACAAGTGTCATATGTTTTATTTGAAATGTCGTCGTCCATATTTATTTGATGCCGCGCGAGTTAGGATGTGGGCGAGGGCGAAAGGCTTTTTAAAAAGCTAATTTATAAACAGATAAGAAGGTGTTGATGCTCGGAGGAGCTGGTTAAGACTGACTTTATTTAATCTTGTATTACAATATATAGTATACTTAATGTTCTTGTTTACATGACAAAGGTTATCTAATTAATGCTGTACATGAACTAGGTGGTTAGCAATCATGGTCATAACAATGGTGTTGATTGTCTTCGTTTCCTGCTACGTGTTATCTTCATGGCTGCTTCCTGGTACGTGGTGTCTTATCGTGCTATGTGGGTGGTTTACACCTACATAACTCCTCCCCTCTTAAGAGAAAGGCGCGTCGTAGATTGAAGCGGCTTGAGAACAACTTCTTCGCCGTCTTCTGGCGTGATACTCATGATCTTGGTTCTTCGAAGCCACCAGAATTTGTATGCTGCCGTCGTTAATGCTGCTATGATGATTATTATGTATAATAGTATGGATGACCAGCTGGGTGAGGTTGTTATCCATGACACTTTTTCTGGGGGTGCTATTTCTTTTGACCTTTGTAGTAGTTTATTTAGATCATCTAATTCGATTGTTTCTAGGTTTACTGCGATTGCAGATGGGTTTGGTGTTTTATATGCGCGTGGCAGTGGAATTGATTCCTTTATGTTAATGTATTTCTGATGTGTTGTTAGGTATCTATCTGCGATTTGAATGGTGCATCTATTGTCTATTGTGATTAAATAAACACCTTTAATTCGCTGATACTGGACATCGTTTCCGCATGTTGTTTTCGCTACTTCTTCTTGCTTTATCATCGCAATCCAGCTATTATCCTGAATTTGTTGAATTAGGTTGTTTCTGTAATTTGCTAGTATGTATGTGCAGTTATGTGGTTCTTGGTGTTGTATAAGTTGTGCTATGCAATCGTTGGATTGCTGCAGTTTTTGCCATTCTAGATGTTTACAGATGACATCTTTGTCGGTGATCTTCAAACATGGTTCGTGGGGGTAAGCAAACTCGTCATTTCCCAAGATAAGGTAAGGGTTTTGTGGAATTAGGATAGTGTTGTTGTTATTGGGGATGGGGTAAAGGTGTAGGAGGTTATATGGGTGTTCTGTCACTAGTGGTATCTCTAATATGAAGTTAAGTGTTTCATTAGTACCATATGCTTTTACTGTAATTGCCTTTTCCAATAAGTGGATATTTTTTAACTTAGGTGAGTAGGGCAATCTTAAGTTTAATTGGTTTTGTATATAATTTAATTCTTCTATGAGGTAGCTTGGGTCTATTATACTAGGGTGTAGTTTGTTTAAGTGAGAAAATGTAATTGCATTTTCTAACATAGACAATCTATTGTAGAGCTGTTGGAACGATCTTCCTATTTCACTGTATATACTTGTTATTTCATTTCTTTTTTCTAATGAATTTGTTACTTTTGAGATTTTATTAATAGCTAAAGCTATTAATTCTTGATTTGATTTTATTTGTTTAAGTTTAGTTTCGTATTCCTGCGTGAAATCTTTAACTAGTCCTATCGTGTCCTGTTGGCTATTTGCATTATTGTTTACTACTGTTTTAAGTGTTTTAATTTCGCTCTCAAATTTGGCTGCGTCTTCCTGATCTAGATTTCCTGTGATTGATTTTATTATTGAGCCTATTCCGTTTATTAATCCTCTTTTTTGTCTGTAACTTTTTCTAAGACCTATTCTTTCTAATCCTAAATATTCTAGTTTACTTTCTACTGTATCGATTAAATATTCTATTTGCTTGTGTGTTGACAAGTCCTTTATTGTATTATTTTCTTTAAGTTTTATTGTGAAGTAATTACTACATATTTCTATGTATATTTCTCGTAGTTGTGTAATATTATAGATGACTATGAGGTGATATGTGTCTAGTTGATATTGGGCCTTCGCTTCGGTTAGTACTAAAATTCCATTGTGGTTGTCTATTGGCTCAATGATCGCTGTTGCTGTGGTGAGATGGCATATGATGGTGATGCAGGCGATGGTGTTCCTGAAACATTTTCAGGGCGCCTTAATAAGCGGAAGTGTACTCTGATAGTTTTCGCGTTAATATGTTTTCCTACTATCTCTGCTATTTGTTCTGGGTGTATTCGTACTATTGTGTATGGTCCTAGGTATCTGGGTTCCTGCTTATTAGACCTTGCTGTTTTTGCTACCTGTTTATACACCTTGTCTCCTACTTTGAAGTTGGGTGTTTCTGTATTTAAGTTGTTTTTATCTATTACTACTTGTTTGTTTTTTGATAATTTTGAATTCACTAGTTTTTGTATGTTTTCCATAATTTGTTTGTGTTTAATTACATATTCCTGATAAAATTCTTGTGGGAAATGTAGTTCTAGTGGGTTTCTGCTACTTGTGTGTCCGTATAATAATTCGAAAGGAGTAAATCCTGTAGCTGAGTGTATTGTGTTATTGTATGCTATTATTGCGTATTTCATGAGGTTAGATGGTTCATCTTTATCTGTGATACGTTGAATTCTAATTATTTCTGCAAGTGTTGAATGTAATCGTTCTATAGGTGAATTTGAGTTAGGGTTATATGGTGTTGTAAAATGTATATGTATGTTGTGCATTGCACAAATTTCTGTTATAACTTCGTTGTCGAATTTTGTGTCTGAGTCAGTTGTTATTTTTATTGGAATTCCTATTGTAGAAAAGATACTTAATAGGGCTTCGGCTATGTGTATGCTTGTAGCGGCCACAAGTGGTATTGCTTGTGCATATTTTGTGAAATTGTCAATTATTGTTAAAAATGTTGTACCTCCGCTACTGTATAAATCCATGTACATATGTTCCATGGGTTTATGTGGTGTTTCTGTGAGTGATAATGGTAGTTTTAAGGGATTACGTTCGTATTTGCTTTTTAAGCATTTTTCACATTTGTTTATATATTTTTGTATTGATAGTAGCATGTTTGGCCAATGATAATTTTTGTGTATTTGCTTATAGGTCTCTTGTATCCCTCTGTGAATTGTTTTACCTTCGTGATATTTTTTTATTAATTCTTTTTGTTCATTAATGTTTTCTATTAGTGTCGCTCTATTTAAGCAACGGATTAGTTTAGGACCACGGTCATTGAACGTTGTTTTATATATTTTACAAAAGAGTGTGTAGTAATCTTCATGATGGAAGTAACAATGAAATATTCTGTCTGGGATTGTGTGTTCTAATAGGAATAATTTTATTTGTTCCAAAGTGTTATTGATGGGTATAAAAACGTCTTTTATTATTATTCTTCCTTTGGATCTGTCCTCGACTATGTACTGATTTCCCGGTGTTTTTCTAATATGTAACTGTTTTAATTGTCTGTCTATTGCGTCTTGTATCTCTGGTATTTGTTCAGTTTCTTTGTTGTTCCTAGTATCGATATCTTCGTTAATGGGTACTTCGGGTGTTAGTGGTGGTATGTCGGGTGTTATGGGCATGTCTAGTAAAGTACGTATATCTATATTTTCTAGGTCTAACTGTTCTTCTGATGTACTAGGTTGTTGTTCGCTTATTTCATTATTGTAAATTATTTTTACACGAGATAATGCATCAGCATTGGTGTTTAGTTTACCTTTTTTATATTGCACTTCATATTCGTATTCTGCTAATTTTAATCGCCATCGTGTTAATTTTGAATTTGGGTCTATTTTTTCTAAAAATACATTAAGCGCCATTTGCCGATAAAATTCTCTTTTGTTGGGGTCAGATAGTATAAGTGTACTTTCTAAAGCCCTTATTTTTTCTGAAAAAATATCTAAGTTATTATCTTTGTTCAGGCGCATTAATTCCTGTATTAATTGAATTTCATTACGGAATTCGCCAAATCTATTTTTTAACGTCGCTTTTATCTCGGACCAGGTTTTTGCACCTGTTCCTTCTGAGAGCGCTTCAACAGCTTTACCGGTTAGTTTGTTTCTTATTAAACAAGCTACACTGGGGTCGTCCCCATTCGTGATTAAATTTAGTGCGTTTTCTACGCCTTCTAAATAGAATGCTAACGTTCTTTTGTTGCCATCGTATGATGGTAACAATATAGAGAGGGTACTATAGTCAATTGCAATAGTTTTTTCCTCGACTGTGCTAATGTCTACTTTCTTTTCGTTGGCCATTTTTATCCTCAGATTAGAAATACCACAATTAACACAACAAAATATAGGTTACACAAGGTTAGTGTGAAAGGACTCTTGGTAGTAAACAGAGTTTTATGCTTACCACTTGAGCATTATCGATGATAGATTGAGTCTTCTGTTTGATAACTGCTGCCGACGACCACTGTAGATTCTTGACCCGCGTTACGAAGTCGAGCTCACTGATTCGAACTTGATTCGCTTATGAACGCGTGGTTTACCGACTGCGCCAGTTAGGATGTGGGCGAGGGCGAAAGGCTTTTTAAAAAGCTAATTTATAAACAGATAAGAAGGTGTTGATGCTCGGAGGAGCTGGTTAAGACTGACTTTATTTAATCTTGTATTACAATATATAGTATACTTAATGTTCTTGTTTACATGACAAAGGTTATCTAATTAATGCTGTACATGAACTAGGTGGTTAGCAATCATGGTCATAACAATGGTGTTGATTGTCTTCGTTTCCTGCTACGTGTTATCTTCATGGCTGCTTCCTGGTACGTGGTGTCTTATCGTGCTATGTGGGTGGTTTACACCTACATAACTCGCGGCCATACTAATTTTGTATGGGGAATTTAAGGTGCTTAATAAAAAATAATTATTTAAATAACCACTTGATGAATCGAAAATGTAGTCTAGCAATTTGTAGTTTATCCATTGACGATTGTTTAGACAAAATCAGAGGTACAATAATTTAGATAAACTATAAGAAATCTACTAAACGCCGCCACTCGTTTTCATGATTTTTGCCCAATTATAAATGATATTGTAGAAAAAACTATAGTGTTATGAATTTTTGGTTCTGACAAATTGTAAACACGTTCTCTATGATACTAAATATATATTTTGTTAGATAGATATAATTGAAAATACTATCGTATTAAATGAACAAAATATATATTTAGTATCAAAGGGAACGTGTTTACAATTAGTCCGATCCATAAATTCAGAACACACTATAGTTTTTTCTACTATATCATTTAAAGTTGGGCAAAAATCATAAAAACGAGTGGCGGCGTTTAGTTGATTTCTTAAAGTTTATCTAAATTATTGTACCTCTGTTTCATATACCTACTACTATGTAATATTAGTATTAGTGGAGTACCGAGTAATAGGGTGTTAGGAAGTGCATCTGCCTGACGTGGTAGCTAGTATCAATAACTTAGCCTTAATAACTTTTTCCTTAGAGACAGTTAAACAAAAATTGATTTAAAATAAATTCGTTCGTTGTCTGTTCGCCTTTTCCTCAGATCATAAAAACGCCATGTAAATGTTTCTCTACAGGTTAGAGACACATAGCCTATAATTTGACGAACAGCGTGTTGATTATATAACTGCGATTTCGAAGGAATGCTTGGATGTAAAATTATCTGTCCCATTCTCATTACTAGCACGAAAGAGCATTCCAATAATGAGAAATTACTACTTGCTATTGCTACACATATTCTAAGTGAAAATAATGCTTGTTAAAAGTATGCTTTTTCGGGTATGATCAAATTAAGTCGATAAGGCATAGGCAATTAGGCAGCTCCCCGGACGTTGCATCTGTCCATGGACGGCGATGACCACTTCCCATCAGGCGGCTCATTTGCAGTATTTTTACATAAAAAAAGTCTCAAATATCAATAGTAGATTTTAAGCTTTTTTAAGATTTTATAAGTGGTAGAGCCACGCTGCGTTGCAGCACGAAATGGGCCGGCTCCCCAGCGTAATACCACCCTCTCACAGAATATCGGCGTGAAACAATGGCACTCGTTGCTGTTGTGTTTCGTCCGGTGAGTGAAAGTACCGGAGGCCCACCTCTCACCCCTCCCCCCTCCCGATTCCTACTCCCTCCTCAAGATCCAACTCTTTTTTTCAAGGTCGGCAACGCATCTGCGATTACTTTGGTTTTGCGGGTGTCTATGGGCGGCGCTGATTACTTTCCATCAGGTGACCCGCCTGCTCGTTTGCCTCCTTTTAACATAAAAAAAAAAGCATGTTACCGGAGATGGGCTCGGAAGCACGCAAACAAGCATGACTGTTAGTAAGTTTACTGACTATCATCATCTGAGTGCCTAGTGTGAGTTTTGTTTACTATCCGTATATTCATTCAATTACTTTACGAAAACGAAAATTAGTATGGCATTGAAGCAGCGCCTCCTTGCGGCATACGAGAGGAGTTAAAAAAATTGTAATAAGTTATACCTACTTGTTCATTGTAAACTCTCGATAACTTAAGCTTAAACCTTAGTGGTTTTTAAAGTTATCGCATATATGATTTTTTGTAATAACTATTGAAATGATAAATAAAAAAATAAAAAAAAGTTAACATTTTGCCATACAAATTCTCGTTTTCGTTAACGTGATCGAATGGCGAATGAAACTCACACTTGGCACCCTGATCTAAACGTGATAATAGTATGATCAGCAGTTCTGACACTGTTTTTTCTTGGAGAGATATTGCTGATTGGCTCAGACGGCATTATCAGCTTCACCGGGCTTCGATACTGTGTGAAACGAATCACCTTCGGAGGTTTTCTAGGGGGAACGGCATCACGCAGTAGTGCGTGTCCCCGTGCCCTACTAGATTCTCCGAGGGGTTCGGAGCGGAACAACCCGAGGGCGTCTCTAAAGGCTCTGTGATCTCGGCTCGGGCGGACCGGGCCGTGGTTGTGGGAAGAAGCGTCCAGGTACATATCTGTACCTGGTATAGAGCGCGTGTGAACGGGCTCGTTGTACCCTTGTTCTACGAGTACGGTGTCTTGGGCCTAAATTAGTGTGCATGTTTATTTAGTGTATTCTATAAATGTGTAGTGGCATTTAGAGGATCGGTCCTGCGACTGGTCCGAGCCTAGAGATATCAGTGGTGGTAGCCAACTTACATTAAGAAAACGATAGTCAAATTCGAAAAGAATAAAATGTGTGGGATTGACATAAGATTGACCACGTGATTTAGCGCGGATTATGTCAATACATTTTATTCTTTTCGAACTTCGCTATCGTTTTCTTAATGTTACTTTGACTACTGCCACTGGTTCGACTCCCAACAGCGAGTACATTTTTTAGTCGGTTTGTTTAGAGGTAGCGCTTGTTTTAAATTCGGCAGGCTAATGCGAGTTTTATTCAACATTCGAAATCGAGAATTTGTATAGCAAAATTTTAATTCTTTTGGTATGTCACCGTAGGTAGGCGCTGCTATCGGCATTGGTCATAGAAATGGTCGTATTCGAATGGTCAATAAAACGCGGGTTGGTGTTGATCAAATAAAACTACAGTTTTAAAAACAATAAAATAGATTTTCATTTATTGTGAGACGAAAAATACAACAATGGGACTTATCACCTAAAATGGTTAGTGGCAGACTGTCGTGTCAAAACAATTGATTGTTAGGTATGGTCGCGCGTCACCACGCAACACTACATTACAGTATAGACTCCTAATTATGTCTTTCATTGGGGGACTCGTGGTAACGAATATCAACGAAACAAAAATAGTAATATACACAAAACGATACCATGACCACTATTCACTGAAATCATAACTAATTATTATTTATTAAACATGTGAAGTTTCAATAGTTTTCATTTTTTAACTAATTTTTTAAAAAGGCTTTATTGATTCGAAGCTAATACTTAATTACTTACAAGATTGTTTAATAGTTTTTTAATAGTAGTCGCGTCGCTCGTCCGCCGCCGTCGCCCGCTCCGCCGCCCGCTCCGTCGCCCGCTGCGCCGGCCGCGCGAGCGGGCGCCGCGGACGAGCCTCACAAATAAAACGTAACAACTTCTCAATACCGCTACCATGAAACGTTCTATACAAAATTGAACATTGCCGATTCGCTAAATCGTTTTGATTCAATTTATTACTAAAAACAAGTGGGCGGCGAGCGGTGCGCCGCTCTGGTGCGACTCTGGTTTCAACTCGTCACTAGTCGATAAATTACATGTCTTACTTTATAAGTTGAAAATGCCACTGCTGCGATCCTACGTCGCCTATGTCGGTGCCGGCGCGCGCGCACCGCGGACGGGTCGCGCGCGCGTCCGCACGTCCGCACGTTTGCACGTACGCACGTACGTACGTATGCGCGTACGTACCGGCCGCACGCAGCGCGCACGTGCGCACGCCCGCACGAGCCGCACACCGATGCGCGCGCGCCTTTGCTCGCTATTGCTCATAGAGAAGAAAATCCAAAATCAATTCGTTACACCGTAGACTATATCTTGTTTAATAAACTTGAAGTATTTATCAATAATCAATAAGTACATTATAATAATTGAATAATTAGTATTTTGTTTTCATAAGAGACTAGCATTACAAATAAATACCTTCAGCTATACAATTTAATGTTTATTTCTATTTTTAAACATTTTGAAGATGTTTAAAGTGGACTACCTCGGTTTTTACACAAGAATGCAGTTTGACGGTTCTTGTATAGAAACTTTTCAGTTGATGCGTCTACGCTTCGAGATATGACTTAAATGTATACTTAGATTTAGGGGGGAAAGGTCGTAAAAACAAAAAAAAAGTTATTGAAATTTATAACAAACACCTTAAGTAATACTTCAATAATTTAGTCCTAGTATATAATGTGCGTGGAAGGGGGCCGCGCTCGGCCGGATAATATCACTCGGCGTACGTACAAACGATGATGCTGCGCTACAAATGAAATAACTTTATACAAAAGATGAGACGACTCGCCGCGGGCCCCTCCCAGGCCTCCACAACGTGGCTTCGACAAAAGCAATATAAAACATTTCATTCCGTGTAAGAGATGACACGATGGTATGCGAAAATTTTATTTTTTTTCAAAAAACACACGCCCATTCGCTCATCCTTGCGCTTAAATCTAAAATTAATAATTAGACAATATTTTTTTTTATTTGTTCAACAGACGCGCGCGGTACGACGCGCGTATAATAATAAAATATTTTCAAAACAATCGAATAATTAAACACACTAGTTAACAATATAACTCATGCTCAGATACTCCGGTGAGGCGTCGGCGTCGGCGCCCCGGCCGGACGCGTCGAAATCAAATACGAAACTCGTACATCCTCGCTACATCAAAAATATCTACACACGAGCGTAATAGTCAGAGCGATGGCAGCGTAACGGTTCGAGTGTGGTCCGTGCGGCCCTAATACTGTTTAATCGCTAAGTTATTGCATGTGCGCGGCGGGGCGGGGGGTTGGGGGTCGGGGGTGGACAGGGCGTTACACCGCCGTCTCGGTGTGGCTGTGGCTCGAGAGTCGTTCGACGTCGATGTCCTGCGGCGCGAGCGTGTCGCGCGCGGCGTCCGCGTACTCGATGCTCGACGAGTGCGAGAACCGCTTCGACAGCGCGGTCTGCTTGCGCAGCGCCTCCGCCAGCGCCGCGTCCGCCAGCGAGCCGCGCGAGTCCAGCCCCTGCCGGAACGCGTTCACCACGCGGATCTGCGCCACGCACACATCAGCTCTACCACTGTCCCGAGTCAGCAGACGCGGCGCTCTCACTCTACACTCCTACCCGCTCGGCCACGAACGCGGTTTGCGACGCGGCGTGCAATTTCTCTTAATTGCGATTACCGTAGACTATAAATTCGCTTGCCGCGTCTCAAGATGCTCGTGTTCGTGGCCAAGGCCTACCACAGAGCTCTAATTCAGGGTTAAAGTATTAACTGTAAACTGCCAATTGTCGTTGAAATAATTCTAACTTGACCACTAGATGACGTCCGATTCGCTAAAAATCGAAAAGTTGAAAGCCTCCACGACTATTTAGAAAAAAAGTTGAGCAGGGGTGGGATATACAAAGCATGGCTTTCGTCGCTGACCGCCTATTTAATAAGGGAACGACAATCGGCACTTCAATGTTAGTACTTCAGATCTATGCTCTGTATCCCTACACTATTCCTAACCAACTAATGTCGGAATGCGGTAATCTAGTCCCAATTTACGCATAAGGAAATAATTAAGCAAGTCAGCTCAGCCTAAATTAGGCACGCTAGATTACTTTCGTCCGGCATCACTTTTCAGACAATCGCTGTTGGCTGCGCTAGATCGGCATGATACATTCACGATCATCTAATGACTGAGCAATGTACCAGCATCCATACCAGACAACCCCAATGCTATTGTCAAGAAAGGTTTTACAAGTGGGCCGATTGTAAATTTTGTTATAATAAACGTGCAGTGTTCACATATGTATAGTTTCAATTTCAACTATATTGGTCGGCCATTTTGTAAAGAACCAACAGCGCCTCTATCGGCCGTAGTGATGAAACTAAATTTTCTATACAAATCGGCCTTCGTATCTACAAAAACATTAACATTGAGGTAATTATAACAGAATTGACAATGGGCCTACTGTTTACTAAGAAAATTAAAATGTTATTCCTTCATTTTAAGCAACAATCATTTAATTTTCATTTATACCTAATTGGAAAAATAATTCGGGACAAAAATAAAGCTAAAATTTTATATAAAAGATTGAATCGAAAGCTAAATATAGAAGAGGAGATCTGTATATACATAATTGTTCATATATTACAAAGATTTTAGACAGATATTAGTGAGAGCGACACGAGTGCTGCAAGTCGCCGGTCGCGGGACACGACCGTCGACAAATTGAATGCATCATTGTTTATACATAAAGCACACCGAGCCATGAAAAAGGAGGCGAGAAAGCGATATGTAAAGGTTCAAGCACATATGGCATATCAACGAGCCGACATCGCCACAGCCAAGTCCAATCAGTGAAACAAGAGTTTCAATAATGAACATGTGTGGCTGTAAACTGGATGAAAGTCGCGCAGGGAGTGCCGTGGGGGTTTGTGTAGTGATGGGGAGCGGCGGGGAGTGGCGCAGCCTCTATAGCCCAATCTTTTAAACCCGGGTATTCACTAGGAGAGCTGGTAACCTTTTTCGTTGCACGTTACTGTCACCATAGTGTACGGGATCGAGTTCGGCTGTCGGTTTCTACGTCAAGTGCTTGCAGTAGGGAGCACATGGTAGCTAAAACCTCGTTACTGTATATATTAGGTTATACGAATACAGTTCGCTATTGAGTAACCGGCTAGACTCCGCTCCAAACAGTTTAAATCAAATCTGTGCATTTGAATGCCCCTCGTCGCGCCGCGCCGCTGTCATTCAGTTTACGGCCTTAGCATCTCTATAATAAGGTGTTGTATAGTGCGCGTTGCTCCATACAATATTGTGAGAAGAATTGACCTGTTTCGATGTCGACCCGCTGATAAAGTACTTAAACCTCAATTCAAAATTCCAGTCACAGATGTGGGGCCGTGTCAGTACCCGGTTCATGCCATGCAGTGATATATGGGGCAGGGGATCCCTCAACCAATTTTCTATCCAAACCATGACTTGGCAAACTTCTTTGACGTAAATGCAGACTCCATTGCGCTTCAAAATCAAAGCATTCCAAACGGCTTCAATGAAAGCAAGCAATGGACTCTGCCGACATTTGTAAGTACTAAAACACTGTCAGAGAAGTCAGCCAGTCGTTCTAAAATCGAGACTTATTATGAAATTTAAGCTGAAAATTGTAATAATAATATGCAAAGTACAAACATTGGTCTATCTTCGACGTTCAAAGTTGCAAGAAAACGCTAGGTACTGTAAAACGAATACAGGTACACTCGGAACTAACTTGAAAGAACAAACTGCGATGGTTCTATTCATTGCAACTCACTGAAGATATTGGTAACGATAACGTGCTCAGACGTGTAGTGCCAGTTTCATTATCATAAAAGTATTTTAGCATCCACATAGATGGCGTCACGGTGCAGTTTCAATCTCCGTAAACGTCCAATTGCTTTCAATCATTATGATAACAAAACTTACACTACGAACGATAAAGGCATCCACCATATCGAAGCACGAAGGTCCCACAACCCTGATTGAAGACTTCACATCTTCTAAAAGCCCCGGTGGCATGCGCTCTTCGTCTGTGACTGCATTTGGACGTCGACCACTAGTGGGCTACGCGAAGCTCTATCAGCCATGTTACACAGACTGCGGACTAAGCAACACCGATCCCAATACCCATCAGCGAGCGGGTCTGACCCACCCAGTGACGTCATAAGCAACCAGCCTATGATTGAGATAAAAAATTGACAAAACTAAAAGCTATACAATAATATTGTAGCGACAAATGCTGCTAACTCCAAATGATACCAAAAGCAATACGAACCCCTGGCGTTGTTGTGATGCTACAGAGTCTAATGTCACAATACCATCGTTGGAACCCCACAAATCGATTTTGGGTGCATTATGTGAGGCAAAATATAAATACGAAAAATCTATGATGCCATGATAAGAATGATGCAAACATAATATAAAGCACTTTCCGTAGGGAAGTCTATTTGTTATCGATAGATTTGCATTATGTAAAGCAGACAATAGTCAGGATTGAGATTTAAATACTGCTGATATTTAAAGAAGCGTGGATACATACACAACGGTTGAATTTACCTTTCTTTTATTATTTTTATACCTACGCTCACATGAAGACATGCGCAGACAAGGGACAGTCTTAGGCATATTCAATCCGTCAAAATTTATCACTTAGAACTGCATCGCGTTACGCACACGATTGACTGAAATGGCTATTCTGAGTGATTATTTTTGGGGATAAAATCACGCCCAGAACAAGACTCGTCTGCACTGGCCTTAAGTTGAAGTATGCAACCGAGGCTAGATGCCGCAATAGCGTCGCTGATAAGTGCGAGTTACACTGTTTTAGCCTTTTTAAAAATTTTGGGTTAAATCTTGTTGAAGCTAACTAAAATTTTAAAAGAATCAACGCAACGCCGTCATGCGATCATTCAGTTGATTTAACATGTCCATCACTAGACGGCGCTTCTTTAATTCCATACTTATTTTAAGCTAACTTCAACTTAATAGAACAATGTAAAACTTTACTCTCAGCACCAAGAACAGTAAAATTACGGTTCATGTCTCGGTCGTTACCTTAAAAACCAACAAGAGCCGTGTTTTATAAGCACGACAAAACTGAGAAGTCTCCACATATTTGTGATTTTTTTTGGGACAACATTATATACATTTCATATCATACATAACAATAAGCACAAATTGAACAATGAATCCCGGATAGAAACAAATAGAAACTGAATCAATTCTTTTATGATTTTTTTTTAAATGAACACCTCAGAATCTCAATCACCACAATATGATGTCCAAATGCAAATCGAAAGGTCTCTGAGGACGGTCGAAGTTACAACACAGTGACAAGAACGACAAACTGAAAAAAACTTTTATAAAATAAAAAACAGCGCATGCGTCAGGATATTGTGCATGCAAGATTGATGGTAAATTAAAGCATGCAATTATTACGGACCCATTTCAATTTCACAACATAATAACGTGTTCTCAGAAAAGTATTTTTAATATATATATATTTTAACAAAATTTTAATGTAACGGTAAAACAGATAGAATGTATGTAAAATTAAAATGTCCGTGTCGAGAGAACAGGCCAATGGGATAACAGTATAGAACGGACAAAGTTGTAGGTAGACAGTAGTACAGTATTAATAGTGGAACGTATAAAAACAAAAAAAGGTCAACATAAAAAGAGACGAAACGTGTGAGTGAAACAGCAGGCTTCCGGCATATATTGTGTCAAATCTTACAGCTTGATCGGTAGAAGTCTTGCTGTAGGGCACTGGTATCAAGCGTTCTTGCAACTCGCCACCTATGACCTTCCGGGTGCAATGGGTATCATGGAAAAGAAAATAAAATAGAGAATATGAAATAAAGAGCCACGACACGAGAAGGGGGCGGCATCGGGCCACCGCGGAAACAAATCGTCGAAAATACAGAGGGCAGTCGGCGGTCGAACGCGATTCTCACAAATTTACTATGAATAAATAAAGAAACAACAAAACACATAAGTATAATACTTAAATAAACATGGAATATCACATATTTAAAAAAAATGAGAAATAAAGATCATTTTTAGTTCATTTATTTTGCAACAACTAAAAATGAAATTTTATCTATTAAACCATTAAATAGTTTTCTTTGTTTAATGTTAGACCGAAAAAGCGTTCGACACCGCCGCAAGTGGAATATATCTTTTTTTTACAAATAAAATGTATAATATCAGAAATTACAGAAGTTCTTTAGGGACTGACGAAGCAGTGCCTCGCGAAGCAATGAACAGATTGTAGGAAGAAGAATAGAAAATATAATACAGAGTAGGATATAAAGTAACGCGGGGTTTATCCTAGTACCTTAAGAAGCACATTCATGGGGTGTGCGCTTACAACTATTTTAACACATAAATATTTGGTATTATCATTCGGTTTCCATCCAGGGCTCCGTTTAATTTGAACAAACGTGAACATAAAATAATGAACAGAATCAAATAAAAAGTAATACATCATTTCAACATTGATCGTTTACATGGAACATTTATCCTTGGCGTCTCTGTGAAGCATTACATAGTGTATAATGTGTGTGTGGCTTGTAGGAACGGCACTGAGTGTCTGTCCAGTCGTAGTCTCCATGCGAACTACTCGATCTAGAGAAGCACATTTATAATAATCACGTTGTCGCTCACATACCAGATCTATCGATGATAATTCACTAATAGCTACATCACTAGTCTATGTGTACACAAGCATAAAACACAAGATTTGTGTCCAATAGAAAACAGCTCTTAACCTAATGATGTTTAATATGTTTTTATCATGAATTGATCCCTCGAGTTTCAGTGCAGCAATATTTACATCCTACGGCATGGCAGTTATCTACAGCTACATAGCGTCTGTACAAAATTGAACTCTCAGTTCACACGCATATGTTTGAAAATCCCATATGCGTGTGCACTGTCAGTTCTTTTCATCTAGGTGATGCCTACTACAACATCTTCAGCGTGGAAGCGCCAAGCATCTAACATCCATCTAGACCGCACGACATTCAGGGCCCATGTTGGATGGGCCAACAACAAACATTGGACCAACATCGAACAAACATCGCGTCGGCCAGTTACCTTATTAATGCAGACATCCGTCTCGTGGCACAGTAGGGTGAAATGAAATTTACTTTGGAGTATAGATACTTTATTACTAAACTTTAATAAGAGACAAGCGTTAGAAGTGACGAGTTAACAGACAGTATCAGTTCAGTAGGTAAGTATAGCGGGAAATCATGCTTAACTATGGTTTAACTTTAGAGTGATTCTCAACTCACTATGATGCGTGTGGTTACCACTATAAGCGTAATTATTAGATTTTCCAAAAATCATTGTTTGTTTACAACTAATGTTGGTGTACACCAAGACATATGTTTATTTTAATGAGATTTTTTTAAACATATATATGTATATATATTTATATATATCTTTTCATATATACTATGTCTAATTAACACTCATGTAGCAGGTAATGATTTAAAGTTTTCACTACACGATGTGCATTGTACGATTTTTAGGAATCAATATTATATTTTAATTTTACACTATTTAGGTACTTAACATATAAATAATTAAAGATCACTAATATTCCACAGAACATACTTTACGGATAGTTAAATTTGCTTGAGATCCGATACCTTGAAAAAAAGTGAAATAAAAGAAAAAAAAAATTGAAGAGTATACAAAAGTTTGGAAGACCAGAAAATAGTGGAAAGTGGTGTTAAAGTGTGGTAGACAAGGTGACAGAGAGTGTTTCAATAATGCTTGTACAAAATATGAGTCAGCAAAGTACAGTCCAAGACATAAGCGCTTCACCATTGATCAACAAAATTAACAGGAGTAAGACTTATCATACGCCTTTGACTGTACATTAACGTATTAGAAATGTGTATACTTTTAACAGTTTAACAATCATGACTCTTTTTGGGTTAGCATATTTTCTACGATTATCAAAACACTCGAGCATAGACAATAGAATAGTATTTAGGTATCGCATTTTATAGTTATTCGTTTCTTCATCTCGCATGCATCCAGTGTTTAACAGCTCTATAACTTGAATACGTGTATTTATGCTAGATATTTCAACGGCATTCGATGTTTGCGAGCAGCTACTGTATTGCTATATCACTTCTATTCAACCAAAATTGACAAAAAAAAAAAAAAAATATATATATATATATATAAAAAGTTAAAAAATATTTCAGCATAGCAATCGTGTTCAGTTTTGTGATTGAAACACACACATAGGACCAACTACGGAAAGAAAAAATAGACACATAGAGCTCTCTATTAATAATAAAATATCTAAACATTAAAACACCATCATGTTATCATGACACACAATATCTAAAACGCATTCTTTCTCATACAAAAAATAAAACAAATAACAAGCAAATTTAAATATCACCCTATTTTTAAACGTTTATAAAAGCACTTGAGTAGCACAAATTTGTGAATTTGTTTTATATAAAAATGGCACATGGATTAATATATCGTATTATATATTTTTAAATTTTTAAGTACAACATATTAATCTTTATTTTGTTATAATATAAAATGTATAACGATGAGAGTATTTAGGAAAAGTTGTATTTACAGAAAGTAATTTTTGGGAATATATTTCTTTAAAAATAAATACTTCAGAATAAGCTCGTTTTGATAATAAACAACCCGTACTTTTGAAATGCCCATAACCTCATTTTTAAGAAATATTAAGTGTATTATGCTATTTTATCTTGAAAAGTATATATTTTTATTGTTTATAGTTCACAGTAGGGTCTGAATATATCGCGATTTGACATAGTTTCATAATATGTTTCGTTTCGGTTTTTTTTTCTGTTATTCATTAACGAATTTTAAAATTGAAAACTATTTTATTATATTTAATTAGAAAAGAATTACATAATTCTCATCTCATGGTGTCAACTAAAGTTGAGGGAATTCAGAAAGTAAAGGTTGCATATTATTACGAAACGAACGGGTTCGCTAAATCTAATAAACTCCATCTAAATAATGGTGCACCATAGTTACATATAAAACTATTAAATATATTTTGCGAATAGCTATTCTAATATTTCTCTTAATCTAATATTTTAGTAAACATTAATCGATTCTTATTACTACCGCATTTACATGTAAAGAGAAATTTGAAAAATGTTTTGTATTATTTAAAAAATCCACAGAGATTAATCTTTAGAATATTATATAATATTTTGTATATTTTTTTATAATATATTGTTAAATGGCAGTAGTTATTTAGTGTCAAATCTAAATTTGAGTGTCATAAATTTTGGTGGTTTTGTACAATGAGAATTTTGGGGGTGATTTTATATTCAAAATTTGATTCTTGGTGTTTTTGTATTTATGGATTTTGATTATGGGGTATTTTTTGGAATGTTTTTAGTCATCGCTCTGATGCGATACGGGGCTGAGTGCAGGCAGGGAGCTGCCGCCGGATTGCACGCTGATCCTTCGGTGCTCCGCCAAATAATTATTGACAAATATCCTGCGACCGGCCAATATGTCCGCCTTTTGCTGCAAACAACACCACGGACGCGTCAGTCAGCCGTCCGCGCTACGGTAACAAAACTGCTTTGTTGCCAATCGTACCAACAAACAGTGGCATTCCAAAACCAAATTTAACACTTAACACTTTCTTCGACGACTGTACTCTGTTTTAAATGGTGACGTTCCAAAATTAAAATGTACATTTGGCTTTAGAATCTCAAAATCTACAAGAAGGTGAAGAGCTGTAAAAACTAAGGAGTTTTAGAAAAAAGCAGTTTCGTTAGTAATAGGTGCCTAACTGTAACTAAGTATAGGGGGCATTCACACTAGCTGGGTCGGGGCAATCGAGGGCATCCAGTAGCAGTTACTATACACAGTGTTAATCTGACAGTGGTTTTTCCGGAACCTGTTTAATGTACCCGTCAATAGAACCAACTTTTACTTTGATTTTGAAGTCGATTCCATAGTAAAAGTAGCTTATATTGACGAGTGTATTAAACGGGCTTCGAAAAAACAACCATGAAATTAGCACCGTATATAAAAAGGAATAGGAATCAAATTCGTGTCGGAAGCTACTACTACGCAGAAAGATATAAAAAAATCCGGTATGTGAGCTACTCCGCGCTTGTACTTGCAATTGTTAATGAGTCCGTTGTATCACGCCGAGGTAATGAAAATGAAATATCCGTATCCTTTAAATAAATACTTTTATTAAGATGAGTTTTCAGTATTAAGATGGGTTTTTATGGTGCCGGTTAAGTATGTATTTTTTACAATAATAATCGTTACATCGAAATAAAATATTAATCATGAAACCAAGTTATTAAATAAGTACATACACAACCGAATTAATGATTAACAAAAAGTAAACAAAAAAATAATACATTTTTTAAATTTCCTATTTTACTAATTGTGGATATTATATTATGTGTATATCGACTTTTAAAAACTTATATTTTTATTATTTAAACTGCTTACATACTACTGTGTTATAAGTTTGGTAAGTTAATTTATCTAAAAATATTGAGAATATAATTTATTATGAAAAAAAAGTAAAACAAAATTCGGATATAAAACCCTTCACTGAGACTCCGATAATCAGAAAAGTTACACTACAAACTAGTAATTAAAAATAAAATCATATTAGTTATGAGAATCTCTACCAAACATCTATATCGAAAAAAAATAAAAAAGGAAAATAATAATATACAAATTGTGCATACTCACAGACACTTTTAAACATGCATAACACTGTAACATAAGCATAATCACACTATATGCGAAGCATTAAAGTAAAATCAACAACAATTTGTACCAAAAACAAAATAGAAATGTACATTTTACAATATATATACTGGAACTTAAAAACTAATCGAGCGGCCATTTCGTTTACGCGTGAAACAAGATGGCGGCTCGCGAATCTCACCTTGCGAGCGAGGTGGTCGTGTGACGTAACGTATCTAGAAAGCCGTTAGTCGGAGTGAACTAGTCGTTCGGTGGAGGCAAGCGCCGCCGCCGCGGCATGCAGGCATGCTATCGAGCTATCGTACCGTGTCGAGGTCTCGCCGGCCGCTCCTACGCCTACGCGAGTCAACACTACGCACACTTACCGTCAACATCTGAAATAGAGCGATGTGGCTAAAACTGGGCGGCCAAATCACTACCAGTGGCAAAAGAAAATGCTAAATGGTTTTTCTTCAAAATTTATTCAATGTAAATATTCCTCGATCACATTCGCGAACCAGGATAGTATTAATAATACATCTTAGTAGCTCTCGTCCGACGTCAGTAAGCGTGAGGTGTCTCATTCATACTAAACTTTAGGCGATACACACGTCTGTCACATAAATATATTTGATCTATACAACGATACAATCGTAGAAATATTCGTTCGAAACGTCACAGTGATCCTTAAGATCGCAGTTGTAAGTTAAGAAACGGGTTAAAAGTGGTCCCAAAATTTACTATGAAACAAAACACACAAGCTGCCCAGTAAAAGTATTCGAGATAACTTTACAATAAAATATTTCGTAACAAACTACTTACACAAAAAGCTAGGGAGAGTCGAAAAGTTTAAAAAGGTATCTCTTTAATTCTCATTAAAAATTCGAAGGTACTAATTATTTAAAAAGTTACATATTAATGTTTTTCAAAAATTTATTATTATTAATTATTAAACGGAGTCGTTCACTCGTTAGAAATAGCTACCTATACAAAATATCACCGCTCCGATATACACAATAGATAGACGAGAAAAAATTTTTTTTTTTTTTTAAATTACGTAAGTCCCAACGCGGCGCGGCGTCGCGACGACCGAGCGAGTCCATCCAGGTCAACGTGTGGGTCCCGGGACCGAGTCAACTATTAAAAACATAATTAAACGTTCTAGGGAACGTCAACAACGGAACGTTCACATAGGGAACGTCAACATCGGAACGTTAACATAGCGAACGTCGCTTCCTACCTACTAGTCAATAAATTCTTACGCTAAACGTGCTCTTAGACGGGCAATATTTTCTTTGTAACATATGGCTGCAATTGATTTGACAGAAACATTGTCACAGTACATTAAAACCGGTTATACCGGAAATTTTGCTTAACATAATATTTAAATGGCCGGCCAATTTTATTGGTATTTCACTTATTTTTCTGTTGTTTTACACAAATTCCTTAATATAGAAGGTAGGAGTAACTCCTTAGCCTCTATAATATATACGGCTGAGGTATACGACCTTCATGCCACAAAAGTGCTGATGTGACGTCAGCCTAGCTCAGATTTGCAGCCACACGATTGCCACAGAAATATGGCCCTTATAAGCACCACATAAGACCTAGGTCGAGGCGCGTTAAGTACGGTCGCGCGGAAGAACTGTGGGCCGGGTGCGACCCGTGATTCAGACAGACTTTACGGAGACTAGAGTCAACAGTAAAGATTTGCGGCTGAGGTCACCGAACCGATCGTACGCTCTTAGTAAAACCTATTTTTGACTGACACAGTCAAAATTGGCAGACCTTTGATTACTTATCGATTCATGCTGCAAGGTTATGTTTTAGCATTACTATTTTCAATGTTAGATACTGACTACAGATGGTTTGTGAACCGTTTTTAATAGAACATACGTGTGTACATTTTAAACGTTGTTTTGTGGTACAACGCTTAATGCAATAAAGCGACAGTCTAAGACCAAACACACATCGTTTCGAGATTTCCAACAACTTATTAAAATATATGAGATTTTATTTTAGATTTCGAGAAGATACGGCAATTGATTTCCCGTAGTTTTATTTAAATAATTAAATAACCAGCAATGTGTGTTTCATTCGCTTCCAATTATAAATGCAAGTAAGTTATGGTTGTTACAATTTTGACACGTCTTTTAGACGCACAATGCATTTGCATTCTTAACACAAACGTTTACGGTTCAACTTATTACAATAATTAATTTGCCATCGTCATTTTTACATTTACAATAACAGTTGGTAGTCAAATATTAACTATTTTACTTCAATTCTGAGTACTAAGTGCTCAAATCATCAACATCAGTGCCATCTTCATACTGAAGTTTGGAGATCAGTGCACAAATAGTCCTTCGGTCCCATATTACATATTTCAACTGACGATAGCTAAGTTCCGACAAAAGTTACATCACCGTTTACACTTACAACAACAGAAACAAACGCGTGCGTCAGTCCAGAACCTCAACCGCACAAAAAAGGAGGGGGGGCCTAAAAAATGGTAGTTTCAGTGCGCGCCTGCGCCGGGGCGGCGAGGTGTACGCCGGGCGCGTCGTCGTCGATGAACTGCAGGTCGGGGGGCGCCCGCAGCCGCGAGCGGAGCCCCGCCGCCGAGTGCGCCGACAGACGCTCCTCCATATCCTCCAGGGTGGACTTGAACGCGCGCACTACCCGCAGCTACAAATAAATTACACAGCTGCAGCCGCCGGTCACCCCGCGTGCCGTGTGAAGTGGATCTTCCCGTGTGACCGTTAGAGCGATGCCAGAGCGGAGACTGCTAGAGCGGTGCGTGTGCGCTGACGTATACAACCGGAACGATTGAGCGGTTTCCTTTCTTGGGAGACTCCCTTTTGTCACTTTAAATAACAACATTTGAGCGATGCCAGAGCGGAGACTGTTAGAACGGTGCGTGTGCGCGGACGTATTCAACCGGAAAGATTGAGCGAATCTTTTTCTTGGAGACTCCCTATGTTTGTTTTGCTACAATCTTGCAATAATAATGAGTTATGTTATCAACAACCTCGGAGAGAGATTGCTAATGGCCCCAAACGGACTTTTCAGCGTCTCCGGACTTTGGACGAATGAGCGTGCGCGGACGATCGTCTTTTGAGCGTTTTAGAGTATTAATATGAGAGCGTTGCCAGATCGCGTGTACGCAGATGTATGTTTGAGAGTGTGCGGGCGATCGTCGTTTGGCTTTTTTATAGTACCACCGTTCAAGTGTGTGCACACGTTTGCAATGTACACTTGTGCGTTCGCGGACGATCTGTTGGTTCTCTGACAGATACCACACCGTGATAAACCGACGCGTGACTTTCCAGACGGTGCGTACCGTTATAGTGTTTCGCAACATCACTAGTGTAATAAGAGCGTTGATCCGCAAGCTTTGCTGGTGTGTATCCGTGCTCCGCTACAGTGCTACGCAACCGCGAGCCCTTACTACCCGACAGCGACGATGATCGAGCGCCCGACCTCTCGAGCAAACGACCCGAGGTATTTCAGACAAAACGTGTATTTAAAAGAGTTGTTGTTGTTGTTGTTGTTGAGAAAATAACAAAAGAAAGGCGCTGGTACGAAACGAAAGAGACTTCTCATCTACAAAACAAAAGAAGAAACGAAAAGGTAAAACGAGAAACGTTCTAAAAAACAGTGAGAACAAATGAGTGTCGGCGGCCCCCGCTCGCGGGTCTACAGGCTGGGCCTTGGATGTGTCTAAGGGGTCTAGTTAGGGATGAGCGATGTTGGAGTTAAAGCAACGTTGTCAATGCAACCGCTAGCCATCGATATGTCCAAACGAAAGAGTAATATAATAATTTTTATATCCATCATTCAAAACTTTAAAGTCACAAGTTTAAATGGAAGAATGCCTAAGCATAAATTTGGATGAATAAGCTTTAAGTTATAACAGTGCTGACAGTTGTTTATAAAAAGTGAATAATCACTTATATTATTTAAATCATTTTGGCACTGACATTCAGATTGTCTTTATTAAAAACGTTCTTTCGATAATGTGCTGTTATCGACACCTTGCAAGATTTATTAGGATTTCGCCTTGCATAGTAATAATAAGAAAAACAAAAAACAAAACTTAAAGCATTACGTATTGTGACATTTCTACATTAAAAAAACCTCAACAAAATAGTGCAAATTTTTTATCTATCGATGTTTAAAAATTATCGACTATCGACCATCTCTATTCCACACCTTCACAACGATTTAGCTGTGACATTTAGTGTAAACAATACCGGTCATCCCTAAATCTAGTGAGGTGGTGTCTAGGGCAGGGTGGCTAGGGGACTAACGGGCTAGGGGAGTAGGGTACTAGGGGTGCGGGTACCGTGAGCGTCCTCTGCGTCGCCGCCAGCCGCCGCGGCTACACCTCCGTCTCCAGTACGGGCCGCGGCTGCCAACAACAGCGCTCTACGATGCGCGGCTCCACGCCCCATTCGACACCGTCCTATATTGCATTACATATAGTCCGCGCGCGACTTTACTGACCAGTGGTTGCGAACCCTAACCTTTGGTGTGCTGATAACGATTGTGATTGAATTAACGCGCGAGTTTTTGACCATTTCGAATAGTTGTGTTGTAGCAGCAACCCTATTTGTTTTATCGATAAAATTGTTGCAGTGATGCAACTTCTATGTATCGATAAAATCGATAATTAAATAAACATGACTTGAACTTCCATTTTAGTGCAACAAGGGAAGATTTTATTACTTGAAACCCGGATTCGATACCTGATGAGTTTCCATTGACTTCTTTTGACTTTTCTTTTGACAAAAGTCTTTCGTATAAACAAAATAAACGTCTGCGGTTCTTAAAATTGACGCATTTGTTTTACATTTAATTGTTTGTAATATTCATGTAAACTGCGAAAACAATATGATGTTATTAAAACCATCTTATATTATTCTTACTTTTGTTGAAAACACTTTCCCAATATATTTTTATGGGAGTAAAATAACACAACGTTTCGCTTGTAATTTGTGTCATCTGTGCCAGCACTAGCCCACAGACACGCACAAGGCGATATCTCGACTGTGACTTTACGTCCAAATGGTCATAAACTCGCGCGCCACTACACATACATACTTCTCACGCCAAAGTACCACAGAGGTAGGCAGAGACAATAGATCGTTGCGCGATTCTGACATATATCTCTGTCTTTCTCATTCACCGATCACACTAAACATCCATTTCATTCATGCACGTCCTATTTTATACCTAACTTTACTTGTGGCCGGACAGATGTGACACGCGTATGTACAGTGTAAATAACAAATAATAATAAAAATAAAACAATCAATAAACATCCCACTGTTGGGCACAGGTCTTCTCATGAACAGGTCTGCACATGTGAAGATCAGGCCATAACCCAGCCAGATACAGCTCGGTTGGTGTATATAACAACAGTATCGACAATATTATATATATTTAATTATGTTTAAGTTCACTATTTAAGACATGTTATTATAAATATTAAAACTATTAAATCACCAGATTTTATTTAGTAATAATGTTAAGACATGTGAACAAGTTTCAAATTCATTCCCTTAAAAATCACTAAACGTTACTCGAATTGAAGTATTAAAAAGAAAAACAAATATATG
This sequence comes from Eudonia lacustrata, assembly GCA_947562085.1. Lineage (NCBI taxonomy): Eukaryota > Metazoa > Arthropoda > Insecta > Lepidoptera > Crambidae > Eudonia > Eudonia lacustrata. The sequence goes on along the minus strand of OX387334.1, from coordinate 4,912,519 downwards.
TTTTTTTAAAATAGTGTGTAGGTTCCATGGCATCGCATGCCGGCCGAGTCTCGAGCGGCCAATGCGTGCCACATCTGCCTAACCAAGCAGGCCAACACGCAGAATAGACCCTTATAGAGAACAAAATAAATAACAGAATCGTGTGTACTCGTGTCGTTAGATGCGTGTACGGCCGTAGCCGGTGTCACGTGATACGAATATGACTCGGAAGAGTGCCAACCGAAAACACAAAACAACGACAAAACAAATAAAATATGAAAGTAAATAAAAGGAAAATGGGGTCGAGTCGAGGCCTTGCTACCCTGTTACAACCTCTATGCTATCCTACACAACGCTGGGGCCTACTGATGCTTGGGAAGGACGGTAGGTACGCTATTCTTATATCACGGTGAACACCTAAAATGCCACTTACTTTTTATTATTATTATTATTATATTAAACTCTTTGATATTCTCATAACGCGGCTCGCGACGACTTTCGGCGATAGGTTCTTATTATAACTATAACTACCATGCCACGTTAATTTTGTATTAAAACATATATTCAGGAGCCAAGGAGGAACGGTACACTATACGGTTTTTTTAGTAATAACGGAACAGTTCGTCTATCGTGGAATTATAAATTGTATTTTGGATATTTAAAAAAAAAACTTGCGTTATACACTCTAACACGCAAAATATACTGTTAAAAGACTACTTACTCCAAAGTGCTCCAACCGAGTTACCTCAGTAGTGGCGACGGGATTATAAGTATTCTATAACATTATATTATTATATTATAAACATTTATAAATAGCTTGCCTACTTCTTAACTGATCTTTAGTATTTGTAAAAATATTATGATCGGATGTTAATGACGGTAGTTGTTAACATTGAATGGGCGCCTTTGGCTTTCAAAGTAAAAAGTAAATAGTGTTGAATAATTTCGGCGGGCTGGTTAGAACCACGATAGCTCAATTGGAAGAGCACCTGACCCGGTATGTCAGAAGGGTGTAGGTTCAAACCCTGCTCGTGGAAATTTTTTCAACATTTGTGTTTTTTATTATATTATATTTTAGCGCGCCATATTTGATTAAAAACAGTATTTTTTTAATATAAATCATTAAACCGAAGAATCACTTAAATATTTATGATTCAATTTCTTAAACCTACAAGCAAATATCAACAACCTTACCTTAGCTAAGCGATAATCATAACAGCTAAGAAATTAATTCGCTATTCATCTAAGTTTAAAAAAAAATACTGTTTTATATTTCCACGATAAAAAAAAACTGTAAAACAAAACGTTAGAAAGCTAAACAATTCACTAATAAAAGGTTCGGTTAAAATATGTTATTTATTTTTTTGGTCATTAATAAAAAATAAGTAAACACTCCTAGAACGCTACATAATTCTATACTTACCGGGGAGCCGCGTCACCTACGTGAGCCGCTATATACATAACATAATATGGACACTACATCAAGCCTAACAAAACGCAAAATAACACAGTGAAGGCGTCTCAACAACAAGGCAAGGCAACTACTGATGACCCATCGCTGCCCGGTCCGCCCCTGGCAGCGTCACGCCACAGGGACAACATTCACAAACAAAAAAAAAAAAACTCAAAAAGAGAACGGAACAGAAAAAAAACAAAAACAAAACACAGACAACACAACGGCAAAGGGGAGGTTCGAACGGTTACGGTGGGGATGTTAGTATCGCGAGCACACGGCATGCTCTCGCATCGACTACGCTCTGTACATGACTCGATTTATCATTTAGAGAAAATCCACTCCACACTCAAATGAACGTTCCTTTCAACAGCAGTAACTAGGTATAGAGTACATTTAAAAATTAAAAAAATATATAATTTCCAAAAAAAGTATTGCAGTTGAATAATTTATCTCCTATAAAATGTTTATAAAAACATTACTGCTTGCATTGATATCGGTAACGCATGTTAGTTAAACGGCGTGCGGCCGAGCCCTTCGGGTTTTCGTCATACCAACGGCGTTCAAACAAACAGCAGGGTTGCTTTGGAACATTAGCGGGGTAACGGGTTGGCGTTTCACAAGCAAAAAAATACTATTCTTAAAAATTAACAAATAAAAAAAACAGAAAAATATAAAAAAACAGACAAGTAAAAAAAAGAAGTAGTAAAAACAAAATCAAACAGTCAGTATGACTCAGAGTAAAAAAAGATAGTAGAGAATAGATATAGAACAGTCATATTCATACCGCGATGTGGTTAATGTTCAGTGATATATCAAATATTATTACATCTATATGGAAGTCATAGTAACTGTTTGAGGGGGTAATACGAGGGATAAGTAACATCGTCACAGCCTACGGAATAGAGCATGCCAATAGGGTACAGTGGGTGGTACAGTCAACTTAGGTTTAACTCAAATGAACTCAACCGGGAAGCAATGGCGCCACGCATGCGCGCCAGCCCCGCTTCATGACACGACTAATACACAGGGGCGAAGTCCGAGTGGAAAAATTTAAATCAAAAATACATATATATAGCTCTAGACTAGAAGATGTCATGAAACCAGGCTACTAAGGAGTATAATTATATATTACTGTTTTTGGAAAAATAATTTTCTAATATAGCTTTTTTGTTTTGCTCGGTAGCCAATTTCGTTTTTTTTGTTTTTGTCAATTTTGATTATGAAAAATTTTGCTAACAAAATTAGTGACCGAACAAAGTTTTTGTTATCTACGTTAAGTATGGGCCAAAATAATATAGCGTTAACTACGATTACTCTGTAAAGTGTTTCTCTGTGTAGGTATTTAAATAATAACGAATGAGAACAGAAGAATAGGAGAGTTAAAAAAAAATAGAGACGTAAAAAGGAAAATGAAGTGGAAATTAAAATTTAAAAAAATGGAAAAACAAGAATATTGATTAAACAATAACGTAAAGTTATTTCGAAAGTTTTGAATTTAATATAAAACATCGAAGAATATTCGGTGTATTATTATTTATATCGATTTGTAAGATCGAGTGAGCCGGCTTACCGAACGGACAAATTAAAAACATGTGGAATATAAAATGAATCAGCGTAATCTATATTGTTCTATGACGATAATTATCTATAAATGGATGCATAGTATATTGAAAAATGGTAGTTATTCGTTTTGTATGCGAAAATAGTAAAAAGTATATAATATATAAATTGATAATATAGTCGATAACTTAGCGTCAGGATGCCCAAGGTATCCGAAGTGTTGACCTGATGACCTTGCTGTATATATTTTTTTTATATATAAGCTGCAAACTCAAAACTTATCCCTCATTCGTAAGCACGAACGTATTCTGCCATCCTATATTCCTTTTTATTTTGTAACTTTTTATTTTATATTTTTAAAAAATATTTTATTTTTATTGTTACAGTAATAGGCTATGTTTCGTTCGTAAATTGAAAAGCCTTTAGTGTAACAAAGAGATACTGTATCCTTTTTTTAAATACCATAGTATGTCATCATGACTTGAATTTACCTTTTAGAATATTCAAAAATAATGATGACATCTAAGGTAAAAATAAAATGTTGACATCTACCATAATTGACGAATAGATCAGTCTTTAAAAATACTTAAATCTAAATATACTTATTCGCAAATTCTAAAGCCGTATGGTAGATATCAACATCGTATATAAATAAAAGTCGATAAATATCAATTGAACTGTAACCATAATATAAGCATTTAATAACGACTTTTATCTATATCACATTAAGAGTCAAACTGGAATGTCTCCATCCTATTATTATTTTAATTCGTTTTCTATTATTTATCGATACAAAGTGGATCGTTAAATAACGGAACGCGTATTGCCCCATAAAGCTCCCGTTTCATAATTAACGAGAAAGTTATCGTTAATTAATATGAAATAACATTGAAACCCTACCTTTTTAACATTTAGAAAGTGAATCTTACCGTTGTAACACTTTAGAAATGTTAAAAAAGGTTAATTTTGTGGCGTAACGTATAACCCAAGCTGGATGAATAAGATTTCAATCTTTAATTTGAAGTAACTTTTTAAACATATAAATTAAATTAAATTTATAAAAAACTATGATTGCGCAAGAGCTTATTCATCCACATCCCAAATAGCGTAGCGTAGCTATGGTCGCTTAGTTAAATCTTTAAAAAAACTAAAGCTAAGTTTTTTGTGTATTAAACGTCTGCTTATTTAAATTAAGACATCGTTCAAAAGCTTGTAAAACCACATAACAAAATCTATCCGGAATAAGATTAAAAAGTTAAAGAGAATTGTTAATCATAACGCTCTTTTTAATTTAAATTTAAATTAATATAGGAACCTATTTAAATCTCACATACACTAAGCCCATAATAAGATAAAATGTTAACAAAAAATCTCGTTACAATCAATCAATTATTATACCTATTTTTACAAAAACTCCTCAAAGTATCAAGACCAACCAAGCGACCGTTAGCTCCCACCAGCCCCTAACCCCCCCCCCCACCCCTCCACCCACACTGGGGGCGTCCGTACCTGCGTCTGCAGGCGAGTGAGGCCGCGTATCCACAGGATCTGGCCGGCGCGCGGCTTCTTATCCAGGTCCGCGTCGTAGTCCGGCCCCGGCTGCATCGCGTCCGCCGACGGCTGCCCGCGGCCCCAACTGTACAACACCAGTCAAGTAAAGTAAATAGCCTCTATACTGTCCCACTGATGGGCAAAGGGCTCCCTCGTTGAAATCAAGTCGTCACTACTTGATGGGTATTGGCTAAGGGTCACTGTCCAAGGCACGTCATTTGACAAAATATGACGAAAGCGTGCATATGACATGCAGCCTACGCGCAGCTAGTACCTATTCACTTAAATGTATTTTTTTTGACAAAAAATTATTAACGTTTAGGCCTACCTGTCCACGTAAGCTGAACGTAGGCTGCATGTCATACGCACGCTTTCGTCATATTTTGTCGTTTGCTTGCATAAAAGCAAACTGTCCACAGAACGGCAATGTCGGAGTTCCCAATTGTCATGTATTCGTCAAATGACGCGCCTTGGACAGTGACCCTTACTCACCACGCTTGCCAACAACACCAGTGTTACATCAAAATTAAAATGTTTTACTAAAAATAAACTTTTACAGTACAAGATAAAGATTTACTAGAAAAAAATCAACGAGCCTCAGAAAGCTCGAGGGGAATCGAACCCACGACCTTTATCTTGTAACTATATATAGCACTAGCGGCCCGGCGGTTCGAACGGGTGGACATTTACAGCCACATTTACAGCCACAAGAAACTCGGCAAGGGGTATTTGTTTCTTCATCTAGCATAGTCCCATAATACCTTACTCGTTGAACAAGAGTAAGCGTACTCTGTTCCCACGCGCGCTTTTCTAGGTACAGACATGTGCCAGGAAGTTTTTCCGCAGCATACGATCCGCGTGATAGAAAACAGAAATCGCATGGACACTAAAGAAATAAGACTTGTGACATAATGAATATATACGGCGCCAATTGGCCATTGACCTTTCTAACCCAGATTGGCGACTCTTCGTCAAACTTTTCCGGTCTGCATGTGTTAGACTTCACTGAGACCCAGTATACTCTGTTTTTCATTATTAACAGTGTTAAAACAATTTGATATCCCATACAGGATAATTTTTTTTACCAGGGCGCAAATTTTTGGAGCGATTCAGAATCGGTAAGTAAACAATTTTCTTATAGTAACATGGGTTGAAATATGTCAAAAATGTTGAGACACTTCATACAAATCAGGCTAATCAAGTGTTCGCTAAAGTATGGGAAGTCCAAACATTTTTGACATATCTCAACCCATGTTACTATGAGAAAGTTGTTAACTTACCGATTCTGAGTCGCTCCAGAAAATTTGCGCACTACTAAAAACATTATCCTGCAAAAAGTAACTTTATCTGATTTATGATAAGATTTTTATTCTGTTGTCGTATTCCCAACTCCAGACTCAAGTCGAAAAATAAATATCTATGATGGATAGCATTGCTAATAACTTACTATTGCTATTAACTCAACTTACCTTGCCCAAAGTAAAGATACTTTGTTTATTTTGTTATGACCCAACGAAAGAGCGGGCCTCTTCTAAAACAGGTTATTATAAACTTAACAAGAGATTCCCAACCTTTGTAATATTTTTCTATTAAGCAAATATTTTTTTTTTATTTATCGCGAAATACGCTTTGTTAATTTGCTTGCTTGACTTTTTTCAAATATATACGACTCAGGCGGAATGGATTCCTAAACATTTTTTTGGATAAATCTGACTGGCGGTAAAATAATTTAATTAAACTTTTTATGCTTAACCCTTTTAAACTTCGGTCAGCATGTGGTAGACTCCACTAAGAACTCATAGTATACTCCCTGGTGGGTATAGCTCATGGTGTACTCACGACAGGGTCTTGGGTATCCTCTGGTGGTGACGGTTCTCGTAAAACTCTTCCGGTCATCATGTGGTAGACTCCACTCAGAGCTCATGGTGTACTCACGTGAGGGTCTTGGGTATCTTCCTGGTGGGCACGGAGGTGACGAGCTGCCCCCACACGAGCGTTCCCGCACCGAAGAACAAGCACCACAGCCACTGCTCCAGCGTCAGCCCCGCCGTACTGAACGCCATGCCGCCGAACTGTATTATCACCACCTGCGCACCACGAAACGAAAGGATAACTACGAGATAGCGAATAAATGTAATTTATATGTGTAGTGTATCAAATAAAGTTTTTTTATTTCTATTTAATTCGTTGAAAAGTTCCTATTGAATCAGCTCCGGCTAGCGGACGGCTAACGGACAAACCAACGAACGAGCGCTTCGCCCCGCGCGGGATTCAACCAGATTAGGTCCGGTTTTTCCGATACTTTTGTATTGCTACATAGCATTAATGGTCTTATAATCAGTGGTCGGCGTAGGTAGTGCCATATGGGGTGAATGACTACAAATGTATACAACGTTATTTTTAGTTTATACGTAACCTGAAAACTGTTTGTTCAGAATCAGTAATAGAATCGATTTCAATATTTTTTATACCATGTTACATTTTGACAAAATAATATTTACAAAATCTCAAATAAAGTATACCCTACTAAAAAACACAACGGGACTGCACAAAAAGCTTGTAACTTCGTGAGTTTTTAAGATATTATTTTAATATTTTTTGTACTGATTCTTTAAATGAAAATATTTGACACGTGTTTCGATTTTCGTATAAACTAAAATTAAGGTTGTATATTAACATGGACATCCCCCGGGATTCGAGATTTCAAAATCGATATTGAGTTTACTTATTTTTAACATAGATAGAACCTATAATTATTAAACTGTTTTCTGTGTGTTTATTCTCTGGAATTATTTATTGCTATATGGGATCGCAGTAAATTTTGTATCTCCAAACTTCAGTATGAAGATGGCACTAAATGATGATGATGATTCTCTGGAAGAGATCGCGTAAAGCGGTAAGACCGTCGAAATTGTACATGTGGTGTTTGTGTTATGTAACCATTTAAGTATTTTTGAATGGTGTGGAATAACGAATTACGACCAATTACGACCCGCTGCCAAGAAATATTATAGACATGACATAACGTGTTTGTAGTAATACTAGTTGGTCGTAACGTAGCAACGAAATTGTTTTTATAAAACTGCTGTTCTCTTATTGCTAACAAGGTAAGTATTATTAGGTAAGTATTATAGTTAAAAAAAATGGTGACATTTCTAGGGTGCGCACATGTAGGCAATATTTGAAGGTGGTTATTACGATCCCGGGATTTTGAAATAAGAGGGTATGTCCACGTTATACCACGATCGACAAATCCCGTGAAATAGCACTACCTACGCCGACCACAGCTTATAATTAAGCCATACTAATTTGGACTGAGTATAATCCGGCAAAATTAAGTGATATATTTTGAAACTACTACGAGTACTACTATAAAAATAAATCATAGCTTAAATAGTTTGACATATTTTTTGGTACTCCCCAAGAAAAATTAATACAGGATAAATAAAAAATACAACAATCTACGATATGTTCTCTTACAGCAATAAGAGTACGAAAAAGCTTCCAGTCAGCATAATATCATGAGATAAATCCTTGACGCTGCTGGATAGATTTTGTATTTTTGAAATTAGAAATCATGATGATATTAGTGTATTAAAAATCCGCTCGACAAGGAGACGCCATTAACCCTCCAGTTGCTTCTTCGCACCTCGTTGGTACACCTATTCCTATGGCTGGTGATACTTATGGAAGCATAACAAACCTGAAACATGGAGTAGAAAATGGAGTCGGTGATTGGTAATTGAGCAGCGTATCGTTGATTTTATGACTTCCGATTTCGTGAACTAGATCCGGTATTAGCACCTTAACCTTGTAATGTCCCATCGTGAAGTTTAGGGATAGGTGATAATCATAGTAGCATAACTGACCTGCGAGAGCGCGGTACCGATCCATATGGAGTAGAATATGGGGTTGGTGAACAGCCCTTGGAACACGTTCCGCTGGCCGTGGATCTTGCGCGCGTTGATCTCGTTGAAGAGGGTCATCATGACGAAGGTGTTGAAGATGATGGTGAAGTGCTGCGTGGGCTCGCCGCTTAAGTCCTGGCTGCGCCCCGACGGGATGTTGAGCAGTCGGTCACCTGGAAACCGGTGGTCCGACTCGTTTACATCAAATACTTTATTTATTAACTTTTTTTATTTTTAAGTGCTAATTGCTGCACTGAAGCTAAATTAAATATTTATAAAATACAGTGAAAAAATTAATGCCTACCCGACCCAGCCAGGAATCGAATCTGGGTCTTCCGCAATCTGGGCGGCTACACTGACCATTATGCTACCGGGAAGGCTGACGTAAGCACTGAATTTTTACACTGCTTTTTAATTCTGAGTGCTGATAGCGGCACGGTGCCATATCTAACGGTCATTGCATTGTATTGGGTCGGGTAGGCATTTAATTTTTTCACTGTATTTTATAAATATTTATTTATTTATTTAATTCCTCATTGCTTAAGGATAAATAAGCTTAAATTGTTAAGGATAATGATAAACCAAAAAGCATGATGTAGTTTAATATTATATTCCATGTGTTTACAAAATAAAGTTTAGTTTCTAGTTTTTAAAATAAATTATTTTCAAGGAACATTAATCAACCTTAAAATTGCTTCACCTCCTTTAAAGTGATTCATCATCATTAGCATACAATGTTGTGCATGTTGGTTGCAAATCATGAAACAACAAGATCTATTTTTGCTACAAGACCAAGAGTCAATTGACATTAATAACGCGTAATTTTATTGTAAGTGGCAGTATTTTTCAAAGTGATAAAGCAATTTTGTGGTCGACTCGACTATACATAAATACATTTAAATATTAAACGCAAAAATACATAAATAATACCAAAGAGTCTTTCCTCATACTCTATGGAAACCGCTGGCAACTTTATTTTTTGGCATGTAAACTCTTGTTTTCTTTTCTTTTCTTTTCTTTCCTTTGTTATTTGTCTATATTATGTTGTATGTAAGTTTTAAAGGACATAAATATTATTATTATTTGTGGATTAATGTTAGTATCGGAGTTCGATGGCGCAGTGGTTAACGCGCCCGGTCTGCGAGTGCTGAGGTTAAACAACGTTCACAAAGGCCGGTCATCGGATGGGTGACCAAAAGTTTATTATCTCGAGTTACGTTCTTCGGAAGGCACGTAAAGCCGTTGGTCCCGGCTGCATTAGCAGTCGTTAACAACCACCAATCCGCACTGGGCCCGCGTGGTGGTATACGGCCCGTTCTCCCTATCCATCCATAGGGAAGGCTCGTGCCCCAGCAGTGGGGACATTAAGCTGATGATGATGATGAATGTTCGTATACTAACCGACAAAGAGCAGCGAGAAGATAATGAATAGCTGATACAGCGCCTGTCCTAATATATTCTTCATCATGGTGCGGGAGATAAGCGCTTTGGTCCTGCCGTACGGCTTGCGCAGGAGCAGGTCGGGCGTCGGCATCTCCGTCGCGAGCGCGAGCGACGCCAGCGTGTCCATTATAAGGTTCACCCATAACATTTGTACAGCCTGCGGACGGAAATATCGTTTCAATATAACATGTGTGACAATGGCGAGCTAATCTGGGTGCCCAGTGTGAATTTTGTCTACTACCGCATCGATTCTTGTCATTTTGTATGGCAAAATTTTAACTATTCTCGTATGTCGCCAGGAGACGCTGCTCCAATGCCATACTGCAGTGCAATTCTCTAAGCAAAACAGCGTCGACCTCGACATTGAACTCGCGCATAACTTGCAAACGAATGTAGACTTTATTACAAAAACACAAATATTGAAAAAAAATCCCACGAGCAGGATTTAAACCTGCATCCTTCTGACATATCGGGTCGGGTGCTCTCCCAATTGAGCTATCGTGGTTCTAACCAGCCCGCCGAATTAGACTTATTTATTACTATTTAAAAGTAGGTTGAAATTCGTTTGCTAGTTATGAGCGAGTTCAACATCGAGTTCGACGCTGTTTTGCTTAGAGAATAGCGCTGCTGATTGTCGTTTTCACCACCACTAAGACTGGTCAGTGTAACCATGTGTAACTATACTAAATAGTCTATAAATCATAGAATACATGATACCACAGAGTACAATATAATGCACCATTTACACGGAGCCAATACTTGAGTCAATCCACTAAGCCAGTCCAATAAGCCAATCCAATGAAAATCGCAAAAATTCGTACATTCATTTACACATAAGCCAGAGAAGCAAGCCAGTTCAGGATTCGGACGCTATGGATAGACGAATTGCTTTGAGGGCTATGTTCAAAAATGTTTTAATTTTAATGCTTAAAGAGATTTTGGATATGTTAGAGGTAGAAATAAATTTTAAAAGAAGACAGGTATCCGGCTATTGAAAATAAACAAGTAGTGGAATGGCTCACTGGCTCGGACACGTTCACACGAAGCCAATACATGTGCCAATCCACTGGGTGAGTGGTGGGGGTAGCATTGGCGCCAGCCAATTAGAAATCGTTCTACTACAGTGGCCTGGCTTTATCAATGGCTTGAGGTCAATCCAATGTAGTGGACTGTCTCTATTTACACGATGACAATATTGGACTGTTCTAGTGGATTGTCTCAAGTATTATTCCAGAACGGGTTTGCGCTTGGACTTTATTTTATCTGAAGGTATATGACGATAGGGCCGAAATTGTAACTGCACTCCACCCGGGACACTCCACTCTGATGTACTGATTATTTAATATCTAACTATCAGAATACGATAATGCCACTAACAATTAAAAACAAGCTATAAGTCGAGTCCGGGATATTTGAGTATGAGGGCCGTAGTCTTTTTTTATACTTAGCACGGCAAATGACTTCATTTCACTTGATGTTGAGTGAAAATGGAGGCCAGATGCGAAGACAACTGGTGCAGCGTGAAAACAACGCAGCATCATCGTTTAACATTCATGCTATTATCTATATTGCCATTGCCATTATATTTTTCATGCTGAAAATCAGCGTTGTAGCTACAATTTACAACATGAGCTGAGCTGGTCAGCCCTTTCAGTTGTTTCTCACTATACCTTAGATATAAGAAACCTATTGTAATGTTTATGTATTGGAAGCACTGAATAAATGATTACTTACTTACTTACCAATGCTACAAAATAAACATGCCTGTGCTCTGTGACATGTTTATTTTGATGTAACGTCACATTAGGAACATTTCTATACTAATATTATAAAGAGGAAAGCTTTGTATTTTTGTATGTATGTTTGTAACGAACAAACTCAAAAACTACTGGACCAATTTAAAATAAATATAAATAAATAAACTTTCCTACACTCACACCAATTATCTAGCCCAAGAGAAGCTTCGTTATGAAACTCGTTAAATGGTTACTAGACAACGGATAAACGGAGAAAATTTATAAAAACAATAATTTCTAAATTGACACGACCGGGGATCGTACCCGGGACTTCAGAGATGGCGACACCATGAAAACCGGCGTAAAAACCACTTAACCAAGGAGGTCGTCAAATTCTTTCACCATTAAGCCCGTCACAGACGCAGCTATAATATATATTTCTATTACGTCACCAAAATATGTGGACAGATATAGCAAGAAATATTAATATTATATCATGGTATATACGACCGCGCACTGAATGAAGGCAAAAATATATATTATAGTATAGCTACCGTGTGTGGTGGATTGCTATAATATAATATATAGCACATCATATTAATATATATTATAGCTAAGTCTGTGACGGGCTTCTGAATGCTACATTAGGGATGAGTAACATAGGCAATATTTAAAAAAAAATGTCCATCCGTGCGAAGCAGGGACGGGCCACTAGTAATTAATGATTGCATAATAAATTAAAGTAACTCTATATACAAGATCTCAATCGGAAACACTTTGACACACGCTGTATATCACCGACCGGCAGGATACTCAAACATATTGACAGTACCTTGAGCGGACTGTCCTGTATCGCACAAGCGCCGATAAAGGCCACAATGACGGCCACCACGTTGACCGTGAGCTGGAACTGCAGGAACTTGGCGATGGAGTCGTACACGTTGCGGCCCCACATCACCGCCTTCACGATCGACGAGAAGTTGTCGTCCGTGAGGATGATGTCGGACGCCTCCTTGGCCACGTCCGTGCCGGCGATACCCTGGAGACACATTCAAATGTAAATTAAATTAAATATACTTACATACATATAATAATATAAACATACACAGAACACACAGGAGAAAAAATAAAAATCAGAGAGTAGTGGCGTCACCTTGTGTCGGAGGCCAAGACTCACTTTGGGTCGCTGAGCCATCAGAGTAAGTAACAACACACAGTACAAACTTATGTAGGACAAAACAAAAAAAAATGCAGTGTTTTTGTGTACTGTATTGACTCAGTTATAGATAGAAAGATAGTTTCTAGCTCTTACGTTTAGCAAAGAATACATTCTTTATAAATTTTAATATGTCTTCTGCTGCGAGTATCTGTACTCGCAGCAGAAGACATATTACGATAGAATTTTAATTCCATAAATTAGAGTTTTAATTGTTTGGCCACATCTCAAGGGTCCCTGCTGAGGAGACATTGCAGTGTTACTTGTGTACTTTATTGACTTGGTTATAGATATAATCATGTCACTATTTAAAGCTATCATGGCTACCAACTGATAACATCACAAATTATTGTAGTAAACCTCTAAATAAAAAAACGACGGGTTGCACTCCGGGAGTGCCGGCAGAAGTGAAAACTTGAATATTAACGTTGTGCATTTTTGATATTTTGGAATGGTTAGGGAATCATTTTGCACGAATTGCTTCAATTATCAGTATAAAAGTACTATCATTTATGTGGTAGAATACAATATTTATTTATTGCGCTATCGTACACAAACATGACAATTTATTCGCGCAAGCGCCCTGCGCCGCCTAAACGAAACAGCAGGCATACATTTTCGCCGCGCCGTAGAAAGAGAGGGGGATACTTCCTTTCCTACCGCCGCGCCGGCTGTCATCCGTCTTACGAATTTTCGATCAGGCCACGTGTCCTGACGCGAATTTTTTTACCCATTACAAAAAAAGTGTACAACGCCGCTAAAGAAGTTTTCACTTCAAAAATTATATCTGTTGCGTTCAGTTTAATTCAGGCGGGTCAACGAGCGAGCCTAGACGCTATCATTTCCTAACTGATACAATGTAGACATCAGTTATTAGTCGAATTTGAGCCTTATACCTAAGGACATAAGGTACATTTCTCACCATAGCGAAGCCGACATCAGTTTTTTTGAGCGCGGGCCCGTCGTTGGTCCCGTCCCCGGTGACGGCCACCACCTCGCGCGTGTCAAAGGCTTTATAGCAATACCAGTAACTATCATGTCCTAGCTTATGACAACTATTGTATTCAATAGAATTTGAGCTTTATACCAAAGACAGAAGGCATCATTTTCACCATAACGAAGCTCACATTACACTGCTTGTGCGCGTGTCGTGGATCCAGTCCAGTCGCTTTCATTTCTCAATTGAAGTCATATATCGCACTCAGTAGAATTTCAACCTTAAACCTATCCACATAAAGCAGTATTCTCACCATAGCGAAGCCGACATCAGCCTTTTTGAGCGCGGGTCCGTCGTTGGTCCCGTCCCCGGTGACGGCCACCACTTCGCGCGTGTCGAAGGCTTTGGACTCGATCATGCCTTTCACCAGAGTGTATTTGTCGGTGGGCGACGATCGGGCGAGCACGCGGAGTTTCGGCCACACTTTGTCTAGAAGGTGTTGTTGCACCTGCGGAAGGGGTTTGAAATAGTGATATTCAATTAAAATTTGTGAGAAGTTATAAATAACAATGATAAAGCATAACATAAATAATAGAGATGGGCCGAATATTGGTTTGGCCGAATACGAATATTCGGCCGAATGTTCGGTTTACAATGAAACGAACCGAATATAACTATATATTTAAATGCCTACCCGACCCAGCCCTTTTTAAATTCGGTAATTGAACCGAATATTCGGCCGAATACGAACATGGAAAAATACGCCATTACCGAATATTCGGCGCATCTCTATTAAATAACATATTGCTGTCTTATGTTTACGCCAATACTATACTATAAAATGAAACGACTGCCTGTTACGAATCTGCTCGCTTTTATTTTGCATATTGATTTTATCCTAACCCTTTGCAGAGTATGTGGTCACTGGGAGACTGAGGTGTTAGTGGTCTCATTTGTGTCACGTAAATCAATGTGTAAATAAACACGATTAGATTCGTAAAACTGGTTTCATTTAAATAAAAAAAACAAGTAAAAATTGCTTAAATTATTGATGGGATGATCAACCAATTTCAGGATATTAGGCGCTTTCCCAAACCATCTACACTATATACACTAGATATCTATATACACAAGATTATCATCGCTTAACATCAGGTGATAAGAAGGTGACAATCTACAAATGAATACGAATAAATACGGGAATCAGAATTATGGGAAAGCTTTAAATCAATTGTTGCTTTTATAATAATAATGATGACAGAGTTAGTCAAAAACAAACTCAAACCACATATCAATAAGGTTCGTTTTTATAAAACTACAATCTACTTTTGACTACTCATATTGTTACATACACACGTATATACGTATCGATATTTAAAACATCAACTGAACAAAATTGCTAACGTTATTAGTCAAAAACATACTCTATACACATCGCAAAATGGTTCGTTTTGTTAATTATAATACATCATGGGCCCGGACTAGTGGAGCGACGATCTTCGAAAGGTGGCTGGCAAGAGCTGGATGAGAGTAGCCGCGGATCTTGCTCGGTGGCGTGCACTTGAAGAAGCTTATGCCCAGCAGTGGACTAATATAGGCTAAAGATGATGATGATGCGCCACTGAACACATCACAAAACGTATCTTGTGACAATGTAAGGTCACATTTTATCAACTGCAAATATTTTGAGGATAAATTCAACAACATACATAAACTATTTTTATGAAAAACCCTTAAATTTTTATACGCTAGTTATCAGGAAAAACGCCAAAAGACATTTCGATTAAAAAGTAAAATAAAGTATTTTCGGTAGTTTCAATTCAAGGGAGCCGAAACAGAGAGGGTGCAATGCCTTCACCGCTTACACGTGCCCGTAGTTTCATTCAAAGGAGCCGACAGAGAGGCCGCTCTTAAAAATATTTCAATATTTGTTTCAGGAAAAGTAAAAAAAAATGTCTGATTTTTTTTTAAATCTAGGATTTAAAAAAAATTCAGACTACCTACTTTTTTTTGTCATTTTTAGACCTTGTTTCTCTGATATAATTAGATGTTTTGCCAAAATATTTGCAGTAGACAAAATGTGACCTTATATACGTATTGATAATAAAAACACGCAACAACTTACATCTCCGTTCGTGTCCCGGATCCGTTTGTTGAACTCCTTGCCCTCCAGGATGAGGAAGTCGTCCGTCGGCTTGATGATGCCGCACTTCACGGCGATGGAGCGCGCTGTGTTCACGTTGTCGCCAGTCACCATGCGTACCGTGATGCCGGCCTTTTGACATTTCCTAATGGCCTCTGGTACCTGGTTGTGGTAATGGTGAAGTTAGTGAAATGTGAATAAAAAATTAATACAGTTTTTGTAAAAGTTTGCCTTATTTAATCAAGCCTAGTCAATCCTTATAAGTAATTTTAACTAAGCCATTGAATCTAGCAACAGTTCGGATTTAAGGAGAGTCTTTGATCGACAAGAGCTGGCAAGAAACCCATTTGTTGAAATTATGGTTAGGTATATATAAATTTACGCAAATTTTGTTGCGAACAAATTACAATTTGAAAAAAAGAAAAGAAGAAAGAATTTGTCATGTATGTGATGGGGTGCTGGTTCGAATCAAGCTCGTGGAAGTTTTCACAACACTCTTATTTGAATTGTAATTTCTTGAGGTTTTAATCTTTTATATTATTAAGCGGATAAACGAGCAAACGGTTCGTCTGACCACCGCAGCCCATTATCGGACGATCCCACCGGACGCAACATCAAGAGTTAGGGCTCTTTCAATTTAGACGTTTCGTGTCGCACCGCTACCGTGCGGTTTCATATTAAACGCCAGCCGCACGACTGTTTTAATATGGAACGCAGTGCAGACGTGCGGCATCGGCAGTCGTACGACAACAAACGTCTAAATTGAAAGAGCCCTAACATGAGCTTAAGCCATTGTTAGTTCGGTTCGGTTTATCCGGTACCGATCCGAGCTGAACCCCTCTAGTAGGGAACAAGCTTGCCTGATGCCATTCTTTTTAGAAACCTTCTGATCTGACCGTGTTTCGATCACGTGGCTTGAGGAGCCCTTAAAATGTCTCGCCGCTTCCAAAAAGGTCTGGTGACGCTCTGTAAAGGGCGATTGAGGCTTACAGCAAACTCTCTTAAAAAAACCTTTGATAATAAATGTCCGTCTTACCTCTGGCCTGACCGGATCCTCGATACCCACAACACATAGGCACGTCAGGTTGTTCACAATGTTGTCTTCGTC
Source organism: Eudonia lacustrata (assembly GCA_947562085.1). NCBI lineage: Eukaryota > Metazoa > Arthropoda > Insecta > Lepidoptera > Crambidae > Eudonia > Eudonia lacustrata. Next base: position 4,895,482 of record OX387334.1, on the reverse strand, counting down.
ATCCCAGTTCGGCTCTTGGTCTATGTGCACCTGGGAGGAAGCATTGTGTTAATTGATTCGTTCATCATTATGTACCAGATATATTAGTACCATAAGTTCTGTTACTGTATAATATAAACGCATAATATGTATTAAAGCTTTTATTTCATTATTGATTGAAGATAGGCGTATATAATACATACGCCAATTTTCAATCTTTGACGAATGTTTAGAAGTATGTTAGGATTAGTAGCAAAATGCTTTAACTATCTATGTTATGAGGAAAAAGAGTAAGTTTCTGGGTGGCGCTCAAATATTCCAATCTTTAATTACTAAATGAAAATTGAAAAATTGCGTACGTTTATGTAGATGATCTTATTGTTAGGCCACGTTAGCAGTATGGAAGACTTCGTCTCTATCGTATCTCAAGTGATCAGTAACCTGGCTGCAGTAAGTGAGCTTATGTGGACGACCTCATCTCTGGCGTATCTCACACATGCCATATAACTTTACAACAAATTCTCGGCCATGTTGTGCTTTTGGTATATTCATAATTTTGCGGGGTTCTATAAGCATATTCGAAATTATACAGGCATAACCAAACACCCGGTATATCTCATCTGTACCTGGTTGAAATCCACTTTGCCGGGTCCAAAGTCTCTTAACCTCGTTGACCTAGCGTACTAGCCAATGCTGCAAGACCCGTAAACTCCTACATCCCCCACGTGTACACATCTCATCTATACCTGGTAGATATCCGCTTTCAAAGCCTCTTAACTTCGTTGACCTAGCGTACTAGCCAATGCTGCAAGACCCGTAAACTCCTACATACCCCACATGTACACATCTCATCTGTACCTGGTTGATGTCCGCCTTGCCAGGTACGAAGTCCCGGAACGCGATGGAGAGCGTCCGCAGCCCGTCGCAGGCCATGGGTTCGATGACCTGGCGTACTAGCCTATCTTGCATGTCGCGGGTGAATTTCTCTAGCCGTCCTTCGTGGCCGTAGATGAAGGCGCATCTGGAATTTGCAAATTATGTAGTAAAAATAATAATAAATAAAAAAATACATATAATATTGAAGTGACATCTAAGCAGAGTACAGTTTAGAGAGAAAACTGTCTATGGCTCAGTGAATGCAGGAGACTGACAAACTGTTGTTCTGTCATAGCCTTATATTTATGCATCGTTCGACTGCAAAACGTTAGTAATTGTAGGTAATAAAGTACACAGAACTCATTGATTTAATTAAATTCACTAGCAAATTAAATAGATGTTGCCTTACTAACTTCACTAACTAGTCGAGTAGATGTCACTGGTTTCACAATTTCAAACTTATCACGACAAATAATTATGTAATTTATGTTAAACCATCAACATGTTAACATATTATTACCATATCAGTTAGTCTTTCATTCTTCTCATTCTTCTTCAACAGCAAAAATAAATGACGTTTTCTAGATTTCTAAATTAAATTTCGAGAGTGTTAGTTATTATTTTGCGAGTTATATTTTATTCTGAAACTTTATCAATCATTACATATTTTTGGTGTTGACTGTACTGTTATATAGCAATTTACTTTTTGAGCACGATCTCGGAGGCGCCCTTGGTGTAGAGCCGGTAGCCGCCCTTGTGCGGGATGACGGTGGACATGCTCTTGCGCACGCTGTTGAAGGTGTAGACGCGCGTGAGGGACTCCTCGGGGTGGCGCTCGCGCAGCGCGTCGTAGCTCTGGCCGAGCGCGAGCACGAAGCCGAGTAGCGAGCATTCGGTTTTGTTACCGACCTGCATTGTGGGACCGCCCGGGTCTTGGGATGGCTGTTGGTACAAACATTTACATCAATATGTAATTCATCAATAATCATCATCATCAATGAATTTGTTGTTTGTAATTTGTATAATTTGGTAACGGCATGTAATATTAGGTCCTTACCTATGAAATTGACGTTTTTTATCACTTATTAAAAGGTGTATTACTTTTAAAAGTCAATACCGGTTGTTAATATTAATATATATCTTTAATTAGGACTATGTTACTTAAGCTTCAGTAATAATAATGATTATTAATTTTGTGTCATTATCGCCCAATTCTTTTTTTAAATTGACTACTTTTTTTGTTCGCGGAATTGTCTTTTTGTTTCATTGTACCTTTGAAGGGACTCGATTTTTTTTCTTTTTAATGTTGCTATATTTAGCTAGTGAAACAAACACTACTCTACAATTTTTATAGTGTTAACATAAATAGATGCTAAGAAAATTAAAAAAAACGTTAGTATGAAAAATAAAATTTTATAAAAACTCTTCATACAAAACGCCAATTTTATAGGTAAGGACCTAATATATTAAGCGGTGCAGTATTAAGTTCTCGTTCTTCTGCACAGCTAAAAAACGTCTCGAATGGGTGGTAGATAAAATATTTTGAGACGATTCAAAAACGCTTATCTTATAAGCTTACTTGAATAAAAAAATATTTTATTATATTATACATCATTGTCACCAGCTCATTTTATGACCCCACTGCTGGGGCACGAGCCTTCCCCGTGAATGGAAACACCAAAGAGAGAACGGGCCATAAACCACTACGCAGGCCTAGTACGGATTGGTGGTTGTTAACGACTGCTAATGCAGCTGGGACCAACGGCTTTACGTGCCTTCCGAAGCACGAAAGCAACACATACATATTAACTTCAAAGAACTTTAAATGCCTTAAATAAATAAATGACAAAATAAAGGCAAAGATAAATAACACTTTTAAAACCGTAGTATTTACTATATTATGTAATGATATTTCTAACATACTGACTATATTTATACAGGTTTTAAGAAAGAGTTACGTGAATACAAATACAGAACTCTCAGCTCACGAAGCTATACACAACATACTGGCTGTTTGATTTATCTCCCACGCTAGGAGCTAAATACAGTATTATGCATTATGCTGTTTCGCATAGTGAACTAATCCAATAGTAAACTCACCATGATTCTGGATGTGTAGGCGCTGTTGAGACTCATCCCCTCCACCATGGTGTCGCCGACCTCAGCGGGGATGTCTCGGAAGTTAGGTGTGACCTGGTACAAGAGTTACATAGTTATTTGAGTAATCATTTATACTAAAGTAACTTTGAAATGAAACAACTTTTACGGATCTCCTCGCGTTTTATTTACACTTTACTTTAATTAGTGTTTATCCTGACGTTTCGAACCCCTTGCAGGGTCCGTGGTCACAGGGAGACTGAGGTGTTGGTAGATCCGTAAAAGTTGTTTCATTTTGAAAACTAAAGTAACTTTTCAAGCTATCATGGTCAAACATAAGAATAATTATTATTAACGGGATTATTACCATGTTTTTTGTTGTGTGTGAGTATCCGATATTTCACAGGCACATTTGCATGCGCCATGATCACGGATGTACTGAAGTTATTGCGGGTAGGTGATTATGAGCAGACAAAACGATCTACCCTCTTCTTTTATACTAATGGTCAGCCAGTGGTGAAAATTTGACCGTTTGTTAACATATAAAATTGTAACAATTATCACACTCTCCGTCATCGTCATCGTCGTCATCTTGTCAGCTTTCGATATTACTTTCATAGGCGGTACGAAACGACAAGATGATCGGTTCGGCTTACTTCGGCATACTTCGTGTGTGGTTTATGACGTCATCTTGTCGTTTCGTGCCGCCTATAAAAGCAATATCGAAAGCTATAGACTTTAGCTTTTGATATTGCTTTCATGGGCGGTGCGAGGTGGCAAGATGACGTCATAAACTATACGCGTAGTCAAAGCGATTCTTCTTCTCGACCCTGATAAATATTATTGCTTAGATGAGCTGTGCCCTCCTCTCCAAGCTCCCGGCATACGGTCTGCCTGGTCAGGTTTCCTAGTGCGGGTTTCATTCGCAATTCGATCACGTTAACGAAAACGAGACTTTGTATGACAAAATGTTAACTCTTCTCGTATGCCACCAGGGGGCGCTGCTTCGATGCCATACTAATTTTCGTTTTCGTAAACGTAATCCAATGAATACGGATAGTAAACAAAACTTACACTAGGCACCCTGTTCTACAACTGGGTCGCCGGCTTCCTACATCATCATCATCATCATCATCAGTTCATTATATGTCTCTACTGCTGGGGCACGAGCGTTCCCTATGGATGAATAGGGAGAACGGGCCGTAAACCACCACGCGGGCCCAGTGCGGCTTGGTGGTTGTTTACGACTGCTAATGCAGCCGGGACCAACGGCTTTACGTGCCTTCCGAAATACGGAGGAGCTCGAGCTGATACATTTTTGAAAGCTGCTTAACCTCAGCACTCGCAGACCGGGCGCGTTAACCACTGCGCCATCGAGCCTCGGCTTCTTACACGAGCGTAGAGTCGAAGTACTCCCAGAGTGTTGCGCTCACCTTGCAAAGCTTCTCGCAGATGTAGGACTGCACGACGGTCATGCGGTTGGTGGTGAGCGTGCCGGTCTTGTCGGAGCAGATGGCCGTGGCGTTGCCCATGGTCTCGCACGCATCCAGATGCCGCACCAGGTTGTTGTCCAACATCATTTTCTGGGAACGAATACAAACAAATACTTTATTGTACGGACGACGCCTGCACGTCGACCTATCCGAAACTGTAAAATAAAATAAAATAATAATAAATGTTTCCCACATCAATTATCTAGCCCCAAGAAAAGCTTCCTTAAGAAACTCGAGAAATGGTTAACTAGACAACGGATAAACATACTTAATATACTTAAATACATAATTATTATACATAGGAAACACCCAGACCCGAAACAATTTAAAAAAACAGGTATTTCTAAATTGATCCGACCGGGGATCGAACCCGGGACCTTAGAGATGGCGACACCATGAAAACCGGTGTGCAAGCCACTCGACCAAGGAGGTCGTCAAAATGTCTTCATTACATAGACATATACATACACATTAATTTATTTAATACATAAGCACACATAAATACGAGGCGATTAAATTAACCAACCATCCATTATCTATCATGCTCTCACCTTAACAGAGTAAGCGAGAGACAGCCACCATCTCGTTCTAACCTTAACAAGTGCGAGCTAGTCGTGCGTGTATCTAGTGTGTTAGGTACAACAGATAAGGGAGGATTCTGATCCTGTGATATGTATCGTGTGTCTTTGTACGAAATCACGGCTGGCACGAGAGTACATCCATCTCGCTCTCACCTTAACAGAGTAATAAGACAGCATACATCTCGCTCTTACCTTAACAGAGTAAGCGAGAGAAAGTGTGACAGCGAGCGGCAATCCTTCAGGCACAGCTACCACCAGCACGGTGACACCGATGATGAGATGCTTAACCAGGTTGTTGATGTAGACCGCGCGCCACGGCTTGCCCTCGATGACGAACGTGTGCACGCAGAAGTTGACCACCAGGATGATGACGGTGAGCACGGCGATCGTGGAGCCCGCGTAACCGATCTAGGAGGTACAGTTTTAGTATTCGTTGTAGATTACTGGAGTAATATGATAATAGGATAGATTTATGTCTTTTTTTTATTTTCGTACAAAACAATCGATAAATGGTGTAGCACAGGGGTCGCCAAATGGCGGACCTCCGACTCATTTTGTGCGGATCGCGAGAACACAGCAACTTGCACTGTACGTAATTTAATAGATATGTTTTGCTTGCACCAATTTTACTCCAAACTTCAGACAGATAGTCCGCAACAAAAAATGACATTTTTCTCATTGATATGTAATAAAATACCTTTGTTATTTCCGTAATTACATTTTGTTTAATAAATATATTTTTTCTATAAAATGTTGTGCAGACCGCGATGGTCATTTCATTTCTTAAAACGGACCCCGAGCGAAACTAATTGGTGACCCCTGGTGTAGAACATCGATTTACAATAGTTTACATAAAAACGTTAATCTTGCAAATATATTTTTGACAAAGAGTACGCAAACGATATTCCGAATTCTGCAACTACTTTTTATCATTATGTATTTTATATTTTACAAAAACACAAATGTTGAAAAAATTTCCACGAGCAGGATTAGAACCTGCACCTTAAATGACGGTATTTGTTGACATTGAATGCGCCTTTGGCTTTCAAAGTAAAAAAGTAAATAGTGTTGAATAATTTCGGCGGGCTGGTTAGAACCACGATAGCTCAATTGGGAGAGCAGCTGACCCGGTATGTCAGAAGGGTGCAGGTTCAAATCCTGCTCGTGGAATTTTTTTTAACATTTGTGTTTTTGTAATTTGTTTGCAACAAAATTTGCGTTAAAAATTATATAAACAAAACAAAAACATTTTATTTTATGTTTTATTATTTATCTTTGCCTTTCGAGTGATCTTGATTTTTACCTTACCCTTCCAATCTTAAACTTGGCATTTCTTTAATGAGTTAGATAATAAAAGCGTTTTTCACCTGCATAACAAGTTTGGTCACCTTGTTTATTAACACCGTGAAGCAGTCCATGACCACGGCCGGTGCCAATCAATCAAAACGTCACCGTCGGGTGTAAAGGTATGCCTATATAGTACAGGCATACCTTTATACCGGACGCAAACTACTTAATATAGGCTATATATAGTAGTTGGCGTTAATCCCCGCTTTAAAACTTTGTTAACGCAAAAGTTTCACCACGACCAGCTCATTTTATATCCCCACTGCTGGGGCACGAGCCTTCCCTATGCATGGAAAGGGAGAACGGGCCATAAACCACGCCGCGGGGCCAGTGCGGGTTGGTGGTTTTTAACGACTGCTAATGCAGTTGGGTATGCCAACGGCTTTACGTGCCTTCGCAGAAGGGAGGAGCTCAAGTTGATAGATTTTAGGTTACTCATCCGATGACCAGCTGCGAAAATTTAAAAGTGTATGTTTTTTCTTTTTGAAAGAGATTGCTGATTGCCTCAAACGGCATTTTCAGCGTCACCGGGCTTTCTTTGGGGGCGGCGAGGTACGTAAAGGGTACCTCAAGCCGTGTGAAACGAATCACCTTCGGAGGTTTTCTAGAGGGAACGGCATCACACACTTAAAAGTGCGTGTCCCCGTGCCCTACTAGATTCTCCGAAGGGTTCGGATCGGATCGGATAATGTGTGTGTGTATATTGACCTGTATAGCGAGTTTGGTGAGCTTCGCCTGCAGCACCGACTTCTCCTTTTTGTGCGAGGTCTCGGGCGCGGGCTTGCTCTCGGGCGGCGGCACGTGGTTGTCGTCGGGGCGCGCGTGGTTGGCGCCGTGGCTGTTACCCGACGCTGGCAGAGTCGCGTCCTCCTCGCCTGAACGCGGTGGTGAGCGACCAATGTATTGCGTGTTGGAGGTACGTGTGGCTAGGGTTTGTACGACTGGTGGTTGCATGGTAGTGGGTCTTTTAAAATGTTTTATTTAGTTTAGGCTACAGTAATTGAGCTAAGCTTAGTGAATATACAGGGCAGGTTTGGCTGCCCGTTTATATATATTTAAAAAAACATATCATTACTATTACTACCCCCTGTGTGGTGCCGGGGTTAAAGAATTGTACCACCCCATCTCTTCCCGTGGGTGTCGTAAAAGCCGACTAAGGGAGCAGAGGATGGGCAGCAGCATCTCTCTGAGGTTACCCTCAACCTACTGCGATCGCCAACCCGCCTGCCAAGCGTTGCGATTACGGCAAATACCCCTCATATCCTTGGGGGAGGCCTTTGTCCAGCAGTGGACATCTTTTGGCTGAGATGAGATGATGATCATTACTATACTTAGTTTACTAAGTAGATACGCAACTAAACATAGTGTAGAGAGATTGTTTTATGAAAAATACTTCGATATGATCATCAAATTATAAGGAACTTCCCCACGTCACGTTAAATAAACAAAGTGAAGGTCGTTTCTTTGATTAAAAAATTGTAAAGTAATTTAGAAGGCTCATGTATAGCTATTGCTTGAGAAACAATAGTTTTTATAAAATAGTAATTGTTAAAAATTGTAAATTTGATGCTAAAGGCCCAATTTCTTTCTCAAAACATACAAATTTGAATGCCAAACCACGGTTTATAACCTGACGTTAGTTAAATATTTAATGTCAATTTAACAGTCGTACAAATCCTCGCCACACATAATGAAACAACAGAAACAGTTGTGGACAAAATTACTGTCACACTTTCAAATTGAGTGAAGAGGTGCAAAAGTTAATTGCAAAGTGATTTTTTTAACTATCCAGATATTAAGAGACCTTGGCTGAAAGTTAAATAATTTACTTGAAAATATCGTTTACTGCAACTTATTTATTTTTAAACAAGAGAAAGTTTAGAAGTTACTTTACACATCTTGGAAGAGTTATCTACAGTGAGTTCACTACAAATGCAAGAATTAAAAAAACTAATTTAGTCAATACAGTGTTTTAGTCGTAGGTATTGGAAGTGGAGAAAATTAGTAACTTTATACATTCGAGTTGTGTATGAAAATATTAGTATAGTTACCGATTTCTACAGCATTGCAAAAATCTAGTGATAAACTACAGATTTTTATATATTATTGTTATTTTTTTACATTTTGATCGTTGAGAGTACACTAAAGGACAGATTAATGTATTGTTTATTTGTTACCCACCACAATAAAGCCCAAAAGCTAAAGACGGAAGCATAAACAATTCCCACAGACAAATTAGACATATATTTAAGTCTGGCCCTCAGTGTACATAAAGGGTAGATATAAGCAGGGGTGTAGCAAAGGATGTTACTTACCGCCGGTCAGGCTCTTGCGCTGCGATTCCTTCTTCTGCTGCTTTTTAGCTTCTACTCTCATCAATTTGCGATATTCGATATTTTTTATAGATATATTTGTTTCGAATAGTAACAACAGGCATACACATTTATGACAGTGATAGATATGTATCGTATTTATACATCATGCAGTCGACACGACAGTAACACGATGCATTTTGAATGTGTATGTTTTTTATTTAATGTTTTTTTTAATATATTTTATTTATTTTCATCGACGACATGTAGGTTGGGCGTGCAGCAGGCCGGGTCGAGGGTGGAGAAAAAAAAAGTTGGATGTCATTGAACGGATCACACTATATGTTCGATGGCACTAAATCTAAAGGGTATTACTTTATACTATTCAATCACTTGTGAGAGTCGTGTCATGTAAAAAATGAATTCTTTTTTTAAAATTGCAAAAAAGTGAGTGCACGTTTTTTGTGATCGCAAGTGCTTGAACGTATCTACTGAACTGCATTTACTATTGCTTTAAAGGTATCATTTTAATTGTTTTTTTAAGGAAACTAAAAACAGAGATTATTTAACTTATTGATTTGGTCAAAGATTATGTAAACAACTAAGAAACTACGAAAAGAAATTTAATAAAAAATACGTATCGATGTTTCTCGAACGTGACATGCGAACAAGACATGGTTCAAGCCATTAGTAGGGCCAAATAAAGACACACACGATTGGACATGTCGAAACATTCAAACCTCACCAAATTACCTTAACCATGACAAACACGGGTGATCAATAAATAAAATAATCTCATGGTCAGACGTAACTGGCAAAACATATATTATATATTTTTATTAAAAGTTATTCCAGATAAACTAATTGAAATGAATTTAGTATAAAATATACTAAGTATAGAGTAGCCGGGGATCGTGCTCGGTGGCGTGCACTTGGAGAAGCCTACGCCCAGCAGTGGACTAGTGTAGGCTGATGATGATACCAAGTATTTTTTAATAATAATTTTGTTTTCTTTTGTCTTTTATGATTTTAAGATATTAAGAAATAGTGTAAAATTTTGCCAATTACATCCTCAGACAATATCACATAGGTCAGGGGGGCAGGGGTGCGGTGTTTCAGGGGAAGGGGGGTTCCATACATCACTAGCACTAAATATGCAACCAAGCATACAGTCGTACTATGCTCATTTAGCTTATCGTTATTGTATGGATTATTAAAAAAACTTCTTTTAATTTATTCAATCAAACATCACAAAATGTTAATAAATTGACAAAAATGTATTTTATTAATTTACAGTAAATAAATATAAACTTTTGTCAATAGAATAAATTAAGTTTATCAATTATTGAATGTCAACTTCATTCCCGGAATAAAATTTTAAATAATATTCACCATCACCAAGTATTATGACCACAAAACAGCACAAACAAAAACAGTTCTTATTCATAGACATTTAACATATGATTTCCCAAACAAAAAAAGCTTTACTCCATAAACATTTGGCTTTAGCCAACATTTTAATGATACGAAGCTGTTTGCTAATACAGGGGCAAGTAAACTTCGACCTTGTCACAATAGCATAAAGTCGATATTCAAACTTGAAAGCTGTGACAGCGATGACGCGGTTTCTAAAGCCTGTATATTGAGCGAATGCTAAATGAGCAAAGTGTATGACAATGCTATCTATTGTATGCAGGATGTTTGCTAAAGGCGGTACATTTTCTGATAGTTTTCATAGAACTTAAAGCTTATTCTTGGCATAGAATCAATATTACGTCTTATTTGCAAGTGCTTAAGATTCAATTTGTGGCAAACTTTATAACAGCCGTCTCCAGAAATGGAGTGAAGGCATATGAGTAGAATCAATTAAGTGTTTTGTCCCCGAGATCTAGTAATTGATATTATAGAATAAAAGTGATTTTCCACAATGTGATGTAATCTTTTCGTCCAATCTTGATCATACGATTACTTTTGATCGATGATTTTAATCGTTGTACAAAGATTACATCCATTGCCGCATTATTATATAACAATGTACTAAGGACATTAATTGAAATAAAATTAATCTAACCATATTTAAAATATGTTAGCTTTTTGTCATTTATTTAAAATCGATGGAGACAGAATTTTGTAGAGAAATCTGTGTGAGCAAGCCACTCCTAAAGAGATGATAATTAAAGAGCAGATTCTTATTGCAAAGGGATAACGTTTATTATGGTTAAAAAGGTTTTATTAAACAGATTTGATTCCTCATGTTTTTAAAGATTCTGTCTCGCAACTTCAACTTACCTAACAAAAATATGTGAGTATATCAATGTTTCTGTGCCTCTTTTAAATTTTCATAAAACTTAAAAATTTGCCACAAACTTATTGTCTATTATAAAATAACAATAAAAATCCGACCCATAGCTGGGCTTAGGCTATCCCACATTAATAATAAACTTGCATTCGTGGGTATTACCAACTGCCTTATTACCATACCGAAACAACAAAAAAAAATTGCAATTACTTCTATCAGAAAACGCACCGTCCACTAAAGGGGGACAATTCTAACTACTGTAATCCTACTGGCGCCTGGCACTGACCTTTCTTCATCTGCTTTATTTCCTTATCTTGTTTCTCAACAGCCGCGCCCAAGAGTGTGAAGATGATACCGGCCTGGGAGTTCACCCCCACCGCCGTTACCAACATCTTGCCTGAACCTGGAATTTGGAGTTACGGTGTTAGAGCATAGAGTGCTTTTTTGAGTGAACCGAAATGTGTAATTAAATACATCACCAAAAATCCTGAATCTGGAAATTGAAGTTTAAATGTAAGAGGATAAAGATTATTGCACAATGCACAGTGAGTTTATATATTCTACTATAGAATGTTTTGTTTATTTAGAACTGAAAATTGCAATTAAATTCATCACTGTATTTCTGAATTTCGAAATTGGAGTTTAAATATAAGAAGATAAAGGTTATTGTACAATGCACAGTGAGTTTCGGTATTATACTATAGAATTGTTCATATAGTGAACTGAAACCTGTAATTTAATTGATCTTCCGAATCTGTAAATTAGGACTTTAGGTATAAGAGAATAAATACTATCGACGACCTCCTTGGCTTGCACACCGGTTTTCACGGTGTCGCCATCTCTGAGGTTCCGGGTTCGATCCCCGGTCGGATCAATCTAAAAATACCTGTTTTTTAAATTGTTTCGGGTCTGGGTGTTTCCTATGTATAATAAGTATGTATTTAAGTATATTAAGTATGTTTATCCGTTGTCTAGTTAACCATTTCTCGAGTTTCTTAAGGAAGCTTTTCTTGGGGCTAGAAAATTGGTGTGAGTGTGGGAAACATTTACATTTTTTTTTACATTATTAAACAAAATCTCAGTCGAGTTTAATAGTAACTTAACAGTACCTTGTCGCTTCTATTGCAGCGGTTCCTCAAGTGGATTTAGCAATTAAGGGTTTTGCAGGAAAGTGAGAAGGGCTTCATAAATCAGTATTTCTTTATCTCTGATTTTAAATTGCAATGTATTTTATTTGTTGTTATTTTATGTGAGGTTCCATAAAATAAAAAGGATTTTTTTTAGGGTTCCAAAGCCTAAGAAGTTTAGGAACTTCTGCGTTATTGTATTCTCGTTGCCATTAAAAATAGCTCAACAGCAATTGTTGTACCAAGATACAAAAATACTTATCTATTATTGAATTCGACTGTACTAAGAGACGGTAAATCGTATGTAATGTAGTGGACAGAGAATAGCTGTCATAAATAGCTGGCTCATACCTGAAATTCAGATATTATGTTTAAGGTAATAGAGTCGGTTATATAATGAACCGGGTGTTCATCCTACTAGCAAATAATATACACATAGACATGGATTGTATGCATTTAAGGCTATTAAACATACTCGTTGTGGCTATACGTGTCAACCTATCTTAGATCGAGAGGTTCCGGCTTTGAATCCCAGCGGTACATTAATACATATTGTACCCACTCAGTTTGATTGGCGGCGTAACGCTATCACCACATAATTACGACAGTTGGAAGTAGATTGCTAGCTACTTCCGTTCGCTACGAGTGATTTGCCGTTCCACCTTCGACTATATCGCCACATCATCAGGTGAGGGTGAGACGAAGGCGAAACGCTTACCTTATTTAAAGTACGCTTCCATTTTCGGCCACTAACCGTGAGTAAGTACACACGGCGGCAGATCAACCTACCCAAAACTGTCAAATTTCTACAATCAATTTTGAACTTTATTGTTTGGTTATAAGGATCAATATTCATTGGAGAAATTTGACAGATTTGGGTAAGTTGATCTGCCGCCGACTGTACCTTGATTACTTATTTACAATCACGGTAGATAAACGAGTATAGGATTGGCCAAATCGCCAATAACACATAATGTTTGCCATATTACACGCTGGTAGTATACCAACCTTCCATAACGTGAGTACCGGATAGCACCATGGGATCAAACGCTTCACCCTTTTTGACATGGTCCGATTCACCCGTCAACGAAGACTCGTCGATCTGTAACGAAGCGTACGTTATATTACTCACACGCTTGGGATGGCAACATCAATACTAGAAAAACTTTATAGGTGATTGTTTGCAATAAAAAACAAGTATTAAACTCGTTTATGAAACAATAAGTTGATTAAATTAAACAATTTTTTAGTAATTATATTTATATTCATATTACTAATATACATATAATATATGAACTAGTGGTCGCCCAGTGGTTGAAATTCGACCGTAATTTTATTAAGGCTGCACGGATTGTATCCTAAGCAATGAAAAATTAAAAAAGATAGAATGTGAGTTAGGATTGGCATTGACAGTATATCGGCCGCTACACAGATAATATACGTGTGTGTCAAATACATGGTAGTGTGTGTAATGTTTGTTTTATTGACTTAATGTATTTTTATGCATAATTAAAAAAAAATTAACATTCGGTTAACCTTCTCTATATAAACTATAAGTGTGCGAAATTTCATACTCCTCCGTTCGCGCAATTTTCGTAAAAAAGGGGTACCTACAAAATTTTTGCTTCACGTGTTAATATATAGATATGGTATAGACACTGTGGTTTTTAAGAGTACGGCATTACATTTTGTTACTAGGAAAAACCGACACGAAAATTTGAAAGGGCATTTTTTCTGCCTTAATATGCCGTGCATGTCGTAGACGGACATTCAAATTAAAATCAACATTTATTTTTTTGAGAGACTGCTGATTGCCACTGGGCATTTTCAGCTTCACCGGGCTTGTTTTAGGGGCAGCGAGGTACGTAAAGGGTACCTCAAGCCGTGTTGAAACGAATCACCTTCGGAGGATTTCTAGAGGGTACGGCATCGCACACTTAAAAGTGCGCGTCCCCGTGCCCTCCCAGAGTCTCCGTAGGGTTCGGATCGGATCGGTAAAATCAACATACAAATAGTCCTAACAACACACAAGTACAGTTATATACGAAACTGTACCATAAAAGACATCATCATCATTAGCTCATTTTAGACATACAGTGGGGACACCCACTGCTGGGGTATAAGTCACATTTAAAATTCGTTGTGCCTCTCTGCGTCCATGGTGCCCTAATTCAGTTAAAAGTCCTATTTATACACTGTGGATATTATAATGTGTATACCTATTATACATGTACGAGTATATTTACACACAAACATTTATATGTAATATAGGTAATGGTCTACGAGTGCTGAGGAACTTTTGCAAAGGCCGGTCATTGGATGGGTGACCAAAAATGTATCATCTCAAGCTCCTCCGTGCTTCGGAAGGCACGTAAAGCTGTTGGTCCCAGCTGCATTAGCAGTCGTTAACAACCACCAATTCGCACTGGGCCCGCGTGGTGGTTTATGGCCCGTTCTCCCTATCCATCCCTAGGGAATGCTCGTGCCCCAGCAGTGGCGAGATAAATGAGCTGATGATGATAGGTAATTAATCATATCAAAGTGTATGTCGGTATATTAATATCCGCGTGTGCGAGTTTGTGAGGCACAATTATACTACTGGTATTCATGGTACTAAAAGAGTCAATGAGCGCTTATAATTTTCATCACCTGTTTGTCGGGTCAGTTAAATAAAAGAAAAACGAACTAATTATACAGTAATCGCTTATCATTTCTATATGATAAAATATTATAAAGCCTAAAACAAATATTTCGAAATCGGCCCGACAATTAAACAAATATGTCTTATAAGATAACAAAAAATAGGCTACAGATAAAAATACTGCATTCAGATTGTACTATCAACGACATACGAGGTGCGTAAGTATTTGTAAAGATTATCTATTCAATCAGGGCACTGGGTTGTCACACGAAAATAGATCAAAATGACACAAATGATAAGGCACTTTTTATTGCTATGCAACGTCTCCACTTTCAATTTATTGTCGAAGATTATGTTTTGTGATTTGAAATGAAAGGCCATGACAGGATCTTTTATACTGATACCAAGTTAGATCAGTATTTGCGTCATTTGACAGTTTATAATATTGAATATCAATAGCCATAATCATTGAGATGAAAAGAACTACGAGTAAACTGTTCAAGGAAACCCCAGATAATATCTATAACACAAACTGTAATACAGTTTGGTGTAGTTATAGCATGTTGAAGTTTTTCCTTTAAAAATTCAAAGAAAAAGTGTCTGAAAAAGAGGCTATCCCACATTTTGGGTTCAATCCCAAAAGCCGCGTTAGACCACTTTCGTGAACCTTTTCCTAACAAGCGTAAAAGCTTTCTGGGGAGAATAAAAGTACTATTACTCATGTGTTGAAAACACATTATTGAACAACTAGCGGCCGCTCGGGGTTTCATCCGCGTGGTTCCCGTTCCCGTGGGAATATATGTGTCTATATGTGGAAACATTGTAATTGTGTACTCTGTTATGTTTTTTTATGTCTATCTGTGTTTTTCGTTACTGTATTGTTTTCCAAATAAAATAAAAATAAAAATAAATAAAATAAATATCTGGATAAAAGTATCCTATGTGTTATTCCAGGTTATAAAATATCTGTATGCCGAATTTCATCCAAATCCATTCATCCGTTGCAGCGTGAAGAAGTAACAAATATACGAACATACAAACACACAACCTTTCGCATTTATAATATTAGTAGGATAATTTCTTACACAAAAAACAACAAAATCAACCTATTTGTGGTAATTTAACATAATGGGAGCGACAGACCTAACATTAATAAACGAATACAGGGTGCACATAACATTTTTATCGCCACCTCATATACAATACAAGCTGTCCTAAACACAACGTCCCGCCCGACCCGATCCGAACCCCTCGGAGAATCTAGTAGGGCACGGGGACACGCACTAGTGTGTGATGCCGTGCCCTCCTGAGAAAACCTCCGAAGGTATGATTCGTTTCACTCGGCTTGTTAAGTTTCTCGCTGCCCCCAAAAAGGCCTGGTATTGCTGAAAAGACGTCTGAAGCAATCAGCAATCAGCAATCTCTCTCCCAAAAAAATATACAACGTCCCCCATAAAATTCAATTAGTTACGGAGTTTCGTGTTACTACAACAATACTTGTCGATATTCGATGCCCCAATAAACTCTGCTATCGGCCGTTATCACTCCTATCGGTGACGCACGCGCCATACAAAAATCTGATAAGCGGCAAATATAGAAATTATTGCTACCTGTCAGAGATTAATGCAACCATCAATTTATTGCCGACGTAATACCTAGAAGCGGCATGGCGTCTTTTAATACGCTTTCAGTGCCTAACTAATAAACAAGAGTATAGAGTATATAGGACTAGATATATCGTGTTTTGTTCCTGTCATGTAAGCTTTATTTTAAATTAGCGTCGTCATCATCATCATCATTGGCCATCAGTCCTGTGAGCGATGTGCCTAACCCACTGCTACTTGAGCTTAGCAACTCTTCGGGCTATGTCGGTGACTTTTGTTGTTTTACGGATACCGACGGACCCCAAGCATATCCGTCTCCATTCCTCTAAGGTGACTTTGGATGACAAATTAGCGTATAAGTGGAACTCACACTCTGATAGTACGGGGGAAGCATTTTTGGTATTTCCCAGTGGCCTTTACAGCGGCGTAACTTGGCGTAAATTCCTCAAGACGTAGTGGCCGATCAAACCGTGGAGGTTATTTTAGGGTCGCACTACACATGTAGATTCTTTGGGACGTTTGAGTCGGACAGCCAGATACCGCCTCTAGAAGCTAGGTCTTGCGAGTTGACCGTGTCGTGGAGAAGTGGAACAGCGTTTTGTCATATGTCTGTCTCTGTACCTAGTGAAGAGTTCGCTTTGGACCTATATTAGTAATCATAACGTAATCAACCTAAATAAAATCCTCGTCAAATTGTCACAATCCTACTACCTCTAGCTTAAGTGACCGTACCATGACATGAAATGATTGGAGACGAAAAAAAATTACCAGTTTATTGTCGCTGAACATATTAATAACGAACCTGTTCACGCTTCAATGTTCTTCCACCCTATATGTTCATAAAAGTCAAAAAGCCCTGTATGCTATACCTTGAGATCGTTGCTCTGCAGCAGCATCCCATCAGCCGGCAGCAGATCGCCATACTTTATCTGGCATATGTCCCCAACGACTATCTCGCTGATTGGGACCTGGTTCACTTCGTTCCCCCGGATTACCGCGAACTTGTGCTCGCCTTCTATTCGGTTTTGTAGACCTCTGCAATTCACAATTGATGCTGTATTCAAAATAATGAAAATAAAAATACAATATTGGGAAATGGTATTGAAAACATTTGTTCGCAACATACGAAAAAAATATCCATTCTATTCTAGATTACTTCGAGAACAGGGGTTCTGTAGAGCTCTGCCATTGGCAATTGGTGCTGTATCATCATCATCATCATCATCAGCCTATACTAGTCCACTGCTGGACATAGGCCTCTCCAAGTGCACGCCAACGGTACTGTATACGATATGGTAAATAAAGAAAAAATTACTGTGACATTGCATCATTAATCATACTGACATTTTATGATTCCCGTGATATACCTATCAGTCAATCAACACATGAGTGAGTATAGTAACAGCAAAGGAAGTTGGACCAACCTGAATTGCCTTTCTTTCGTGTAATCGTTGAACGCTGTAACTATAACGACGACTATGACGGAAATTAAGATCGCCAGACCTTCTATCCATTGGTAGTGACCCTCCTCTTCGTCAAGATGCGCTGTAATTACATATAAAACATATATAAGAAATATTGGAAAATATATAGTTTGCGATACGACGAGACGTCACGTGGCAAATACACATATAACTACCCCATATATTATATTCTATATGATAAACATGAACTAAAATGTAAAACTACGTAATGGTGTCAATTCCTTTGTGGCTTATATGGAAATTGGAGGATGACCCGTTGGACAATTATGTCACAGAAAATCTAAATAAGAACGAATAAATGTTGAATATTTTATTTACAAGATGGATTCGCACTAGTACTTTTGGACATATGTACCGAGTTTTTTTTTCGATTTAAAATGCCAGACTTGTGATTTCAATCCCACTCGTGAATACTTTGTTAATATTAATATTCAAATTCAAATTGGTAATATTTTATTATTTCAGAAATAGCGATGTAGTATCAAATTGATTGTGACATATTTGTTCAATTCTATAAATAAACAAACATTGAGTTTTTAGCGTTAAAGCCCATTTTGGTTTTTACTAGTTTTGACCACGCAATATTGGTTACTGAGCTCAGAGATAAAATATCGACTTAAACAGGTAAGTTCAGTTTTAACTTGACCACACACACTAGCCGGCTTACCAATCGTTAGTTATGCCTAGTCAAAACTAGTGTTGACCCAAATTGGGATTGTAACATTGTCATCCCTCTTGCACTTCCTGAGTAGAAAAAGGAAAGAAATACTTTAGGTGCCGTAAAAACAAATAGATTTCGAAAGGCTACGCCAGAATCGACACCAATGTCGAAACTAAAAGTACTGGCCTAAGAAAATAAGAAAGAATTAAGATAAATAATGCTTATAAAGTCTGCTTCAACTTTAAAAAAATAAATGATTAATGCATATAGTAAGCTTTTAATGGCAATAAACTGATGTTATACATATTATGTAACAGCAATTTTAAAAAAAGGTATACAGTTAACAAATCCAACTTCAACGGTATGGATTGCAGTGACGTCATACCTTTTTTCCAACAAAAAAAATATAACAAACATGTAAGTGCATTAAAAAAAAATTGTTTCCTTTAAAAAACACAATGTTTGTAACATATATTCTTATTATATATTGTTCAATTGTACTATGGAATGATACGTTTACTAAGTGCATGGTAGGGATAGTCATATAAATTCTTTTATCTCCAAAATAAAAAAGCTTTGTTAAACTTAAATACTTCCTCATTCATTTCGTTCTTCAATTCATCAAATCCATTCATCATTTTAACAATCAAAAATATTAAAACATTTTTTCAGCGAAGCTATTTCTCCAAACTTTTCTTAACGGGATGTTTGAAAAACACGATAAAAAGATGTTGACCACTGCTTTGTTAATAAATGTTCCGACACGACCCTATTACAATTTCATTATAAGTATAGTTAGAGAGATAGATAGATAGATAACTGATAAACTAACATCGATAAGAAAAATATAATCACATAAATTACTTTTAGGAAAGACGTGCGCATAACAAAAATAAACTGTTTCAAACGGCTAACGTTGAAACTATTGGGGGACATAGGCGTGCGAAATTTTCACCAGCTTACTAAAACGGCTATTAAGCCAATAGACATTATCAATTCAGCTAACAATTACTGTTGGCTGTTGAAAACTGATAGATCTCATTAGATAGACTTGCTATATGCAGTACTGTGTGAGGGAGATAGCAAACTAGATCGCATGGCAGTTTAAGTGGTAGACACACTCCCGAATTATACGCTGTTAACTCTAAACGTTGTAATTACGCCCTTTGTATAACTGGATAACTTAACTGGTTAATCGTTAGAGGCGGCAGCTGACCTTAGTGGTTTAGCTATAATTGAACTTGCCCGAGCCACCGCTATCGCTACCCGCAATGAATCTAATTTGTGAAGTAACACAATTTCTGATTCATTAACTAAACATTAAAAGATTCAAGCGCTAATGGCGCCTCTATCAGTAGGGAAGACTTCATCACCAGAATTGGCAATTAATATAAACGACACAATTAAAAGTTACGGGCTAAAAGCATAACAAATATTACTATTTATAGAGTAGTACATTACGTGGAAAATTGATACGTATCGACAATACTAAATATTGCTTTATCTAATTTTAATGTCTATCTGGTCGATTACACGGCGAACGTTGAGTCCAGCTCACTGAATACGAACAGAAGATTGTAATCTATCCAGACCGATGGTATCGGTTCATTTGTGTTGGCGATTATAACTTCCTTGTTACCATGTTAGAATTAGATTCTTAAATAAATAATTGTTTTTGCGATGTTACATACTAACTAGTTGAAATTGAAACACATCGACAAACAGTCAAACATCGGTGACAATTAACACACAAGCGGAAGGACATACCAACCTAATAGGTATACGAAATACGGACATTTCGGGTGATTGGGATTAACTAATGTACTCAAGATTATTGCGCAACTAAACCAATAGATAAAGAAACTTGTCGAAACACCATGGTTGCCAGTCGTAGCATTGTTCAAAAGTTACCAGTAAAATTGCCCTAAAATTAAAAGCTTCAACTTCAGAAGCGTTTATAGTTAAACTACCATGGTGTGGACACAATAAGTTTCTTAAATTTAAAACAGCTACGACAACCATAATCGATTTAGTTGCTAAACACTTCAATGCTTTTAGCTTTTGTTTCAAAATGATCCAATTGTATATCATTAAACTTGAGTACCAGAGATGCTAGGGAAACGAGCAAATGTGTCATAATTAGATTATTTACATATTCTTACCAGGATCGTCTAATGATTCCATATCGTTATAGAAAAGAGAAAATACATTTTATTAATAATTATATCTCATCGTTACCGACTGCCTCTTTGCGTCGAGATAACAACGAACTAGTCGTAATTCTAGTCTAATTCTATTTTACAATGTCAGTGTTAATTGTGCTAACGATTTGGAAATAAATTTTGATGCAAATAAATAGTACGATACCGATTAAGTATTTCAACATATTTATAAAGCTTTGTATGAAGTTATTGGATCACATTCTGAATTAATCAAACGAGACAATGACAATGCAGTCTATACTAATCAACTTACCATCAGTTACAATAACAACGAAGATGCACCAGAGAATTTTTGGTTTGATTTTGTAAGACATCGTAACCATTCAAAATTCAAAATGTTCACAAACATTTTGTGAGATTAAAGTAGCCAAGAGAAAGCTTACAAAATCATATCCGACATATTATAGGTTTAGACATCGATCACGGGACGTGAGTAGCACACACAAACTGGCAGAGAACAACATCAAAAGCCTAGGGTTGAATAATTCAGAATGAGAGCTCCCATAAAAATTCGGATACGTCAATATTTCGCACTGGATGCTTTATTGGCGTGCTTTTATTAGAAATGTTGAGATAATATTCTGCAGTAATAACTTGTAAGTAAGTAATTTTTGAAGTTATATCTTTTGTAAATGCAACATCATCATTTTTGATAGAGAGTTCATTTGATCACTGACCTATTGCTACTGAGCCTTTACTTTTATTAAGGACTTCAGATTCAATTGTTTTCTTTATCTTTTATTAGTTATTGTTTTTACTTTTTAGTTCACTAGAATAATCTTATTTTCCCTCGTTATTATCTTTATCATTACAAATGTTAGGTCTCACCGGCATCGGTCGGGTCCTCCGGCGGCTTGTAGAAACTCAACCCTAACGAGACCACGGCGGCCACTTCTAGAATGATGAGCGTGACGTCCTGCAACGCCTCCCATACCAACGTGAGGAAGGTCTTCGGGGGTTTGGGCGGGATCAAGTTCGAGCCGAACACTTCTCGCCTGTGTTGCAGGTCCGCTTTCGAACCGCTAAGACCTGTGGACAATACAAATACATCATCAATAAATGAAATCCTATCCTATTAATATTATAAACGCGAAAGTTTGTTTGGATGTTTGTTACTCTTTCACGTAAAAACTACTGAATGGATTTGGATGAAATTCGGCATACAGATAGTTTATAACCGGGAATACCACATAGGATACTTTTTATCCCGATATTCCCACGGGAACGGGAACCACGCGGGTGAAACCGCGAGCGGCCACTAGTTATACATAAATCAACTCTTGACAAGGACAAATTGTTATTAAAAGCTTTCAAGTTTCTGTTGTAACCTGAAAATTGGAAGGTTACACACTGACATTGGTTCAGCCTTGTGGGTAAAATTATTAATAGTCATACTGGCGTGGAGATTATTTTAATCCAGGTAGGGTTACAGGGGTCTCCGAACCGAACGCACGGGCATAGACACATTATAATTTGAATAGCGAAATTTCAAAATGGTCGACACACAACATGGGCATAAGTCAATAATATTCAATTCAGTTTTTTTTCTTCAATACGACATTTAATTTACTCTACCGTGTGAAGTGACGTTGTTGGTTAAACATAGTCGTTTTCGGGCACCCAAATCTGTGTTTGTTTTCGGTACGTCAACATTTTCAAAGTCAAAGAGATTTATAGCCTCTCTAAGACACTACAAGAAAAGAACCGTTCCAATAATACAAACAAACACAGAAATACGAACACGTTTGAAGATTCCCCATAGCTGCTACTAATATTTGAAGTGTATCTATTTCTGATCGCGTCTGTTCCACCTTTAGAAGTTGGACTTTACTACGTAGGAGGTAGGTAACATTTTTGATTAAAATTACGGTGCACAAGTGACTTTGGGGTTTAGATAATAAAGTTTATTCGGGTCGTACGCTGTTCCATTCATGATAGATGAGCTCGAACGACGCGGTGATAAAATAAAGTGGCTGTAGCCCGTGAAATGAAACAGTGCGTGATGATATTTAACTGATATATGCTCCATTTACACGAATTATGGAAGTCACTACCAGCGGCGCTGCGCCGCCGGCGCGTCAATGTAAAACACGCCTGCACATATTGTCAAATTTCCTCAATAGACATTGAACTTTATGTATACGGAATATGGTTGAACATTCATTGAAGAAATAGTAGTAGAGATAGTTTTGGATAGGTTGATGTGCAGCCGTCTCTGTACGAAAGAGAGACAACATTTCACAATACGTGAGAGCCCATCAGTAGCATCTTTTAAACACAAATTGAAAGAGCACTACTTACCTCTCCAACTTGAGCAGTAATCAGTAACATCATATAGTGATACAGTCAGATGATAATATATACCTATATATCATATAATTATATATTAATATATATGTATATGTGTATAGGTATGTACGTATATGCATTATAATTAGTTTAAGTACCTATTTATTTTATTTATTTATATGTAAGGTATTTATTTATGTTATGGTCGACAATTGGTCCCGCAGACTTTCTTTTCCAACTACAGCTAGGGTTGGCTGGATGAGATACCTGCATTAACGGTATCAAATTACCTTTATAGAAATAACGTTACTTACCGGTACTTATATGGGAATTTAGTAACGGTATCAAGCCCTGATTTATACTCGTATAATGCAATAAGCTAAAATGTGTAAAGACATGAAGTTATTACCACCATTCATCATCAGCTCATTTATATGTCCCCACTGCTGGGGCACGAGCCTTGCCTATGGATGGATAGGGAGAACGGGCCATAAACCACCACGCGGGCCCAGTGCGGTGCGGTGGTTGTTACGACTGCTAATGCAGCCGGGACCAACGACTTTACGTGCCTTCCGAAGCACGGAAGAGCTCGAGATGATACATTTTTGGCCACCCATCCGATGACTGGACTTTGCGAAAGTTGCTCATCCTCAGCACTCGCATACCGGGCGCGTTAACCACTGCGCTGCGTTAACCAGTGCCCGCCTACTGCCGACTTTTTTAGGACTGACAATCGGACCGATTTTGCGCCGGTTGTTTTTATACCGATTTTGTGACGACGTAGGACGCGTGCGTTACAACATAGAATTTCATACGTTCCATTTTCACCGACAAAAAAAACGGTCACCGATTATCGGACGTGGGCAGGCGAGCGCTTACCAGCATTTGACTAAGCCTTTGACTCTTTTGTTTTATCGCATGATCTATTAAAAGTTTTATTCTAACCTTATCATCATCATCATCGACAGCCTATAAACATCCACCGTCCATGATTAGGCCTTCGTATATCTATACTAATCTATATTATAATATTATAAAGCTGAAGAGTTTGTTTGTTTGAACGCGCTAATCTCAGGAACTACTGGTTCGAATTGAAAAAATCTTTTTGTGTTGGATAGTCCATTTATCGAGGAAGGCTTTAGGCTACATAATATCACGCTGCGACCAATAGAAGCGAAGCATCAGTGAAAAATGTTGCAAAAACGGGAACAAGAGCCTAAAAAATTAAAAATGCTGCCGAAAGTCACTATTCCACGCGGACGAAGTCGCGAGCACAGCTAGTGTTACCTATAAAGCTGAAGAGTTGTTTGTTTGTTTGGTTGAACGCGCTAATCTCAGGAACCACTGGTTCGAATTGAAAAAATTTTTTTGTGTTGAATAGTCCATTTATTGAGGAAGGCTATAAGCTATATTACATCACGCTATGACTAATAGAACGCGGGTGAAACCGCGGGGCACAGCTAGTGGACAATATCACAAATGGAGATCGGACCACCGTTTCCTGACACAATGTAGTTTGATTGTGTAACTTAACAACTAAGTAATAATAGCTATTAATTCATCTTTATCAAATTGCTATGAAAACATTTAACTATTAGCTTTAACAACACAACTTTCCCATTTGTATATGTTATAAAAACCATTATTGATGCCGTCAAAATATAAGGCATAGCAAAGCTATTTCATACCCTTGACGCTTGGGTCCACAGAATTGAATCCAAATAATTTGTCAAATAAATTCCGCGTTATGCCGGAAGTCGGCACATAAAAGAAATAGATGGAAACAATTTTGCTTGTCTGTTTACAATTTCCCCATACTGGTTACGGGTGGCAGTTGAAATTTGTTTTATATGGGATGATATTATGTTGGTCTATCGTACGCTGACTCTCCGGTTCTGATTTCTGATTCACTACCATGATGAAATTGGTGACGGCGATCGTAAAAGTTAAGTCACATTTAGCGTGGTCAGACCCCAAAAGTGTACAATTTTTTTTTTTTACTTTCTGGAAGCTATCAGTAGATTGTAGTCGTTAAAACAGATCAAGACCGCGTCTAAAATCTCGTTGACTAGCTCAAACGGTTGATCACCCAATAAAATAATGTTCCACTGTCAAAGTAACTTTTTTGGCTATAAAATGATAGACAGAAATACTTCTAAAAAATCCAGTGGATCTGCCATGGCATTCTGAAACTTCGGACATAGACAAATTACACAAAACAAGGACAAAAACCCTTTGAAAAAAGAAATGGGATCGTTTACACCTTTCTCACAGAGACGCAAGAATGTTATTTCTCCGTAAAATTGGGCACGTCGTCGTTTATTATACCAAAAACTAGCGAAAGGTAACCTAAAATTGCGCATTCTTTGAATTCCTAATTCAGCACGCGATCGCTATGGAAAAGAGCGTTTTTAGGGTTCCGTACCCAAATGGTAAAACGGGACCCTATTACTAAGACTCCACTCTCCGTCCGTCTGTCTGTCAGTCAGTCTGTCACCTATATCTCATGAACCGTGATAGTTAGACAGTTGAAATTTTCACAGATGATGTATTTCTGTTGCCGCTATAACAACAAATAAAATAAAACAAATATTTAAGGGGGCTTCCATACAACAAACGTGATTTGTTTGCACGTTTTTGCTCGATATTGATAACGGCAACAGGTAGACGCTTGAAATATTCACAGAATATTTAGTTATATATTCACTTTAAAAATAAATAATTAAGTTAAAATAAAACAAATATTTAAGGGAAGCTCCCAATCCCATACAACAAACGTGATTTTTTTTTTTAAATCTCGGTTTTAATAACGATAAGTAACATGTAGAAACTTGAAATATTTTTATAGATAATGGTACGAAACCCTTCGTGCGCGAGTCCGACTCGCACTTGGCCGGTTTTTTCCATACACTAGCTTCTAGTAACTTGAATTAAAATGAAAGTCTAGGAAAAAATTATATTGCCATTTTAATCCAGAAACATATTTTACAATGTCCAGTTTTTGAGTTATTTAATCAGGTCTTAGAGCATTAAACCAACGCTTTAAGAATCAGGTAAGTACATGTCAGCGTCACCTTATTTTTATAGGAAGTCATTTTTTAAGCTTATCCTATAACAGATAGATCAAAAATGATCAAGAAAAATGTTTAGCACAATACCAGTGATTATCTATATATTAATACGTGAAGCAAAAACTTTGTACTCCTTTTTACGAAAATTGCGCGGACGGAGGAGTATGAAATTTCGCACACTTATAGTTTATATAGAGAAGAAGTGCAGAATGCTAATATTTTTTTTAAATTTCGCATAAAAATACATTAAATTAAATAAACATTGTTTCACACATTTTTCAAAAAAAAATTAAATGGAAGAGGAGCGGCCGAAATCTGTTGTCAAAGCCAATCCAAACTCACATTCAATCTTTCTTAATTTTTAATTGCTCAGTGCAGCATTAATAAAATATTGTTTAGTAAACAGGTTTTTATAAAAATTACGGTCGAATTTCGACCACTGGGCGACCACTAGTAACATACGAATCGCCCTAGCTACAACTTCCTTCCATAAGCACTATCAGCCTCTATTACATTTAGTTTCGTCATTTCAACTGAGTCATACTGTTTTTAAAGCAGCCCCTACTATTAAAACCCAACATAAAACTCGCTAGCGAGACGCTCAACGCCCGGTGGTAGCCACCCGCCCCGCACCGCAGTGTCGACGAAAAGTGCACTTTAGAGTTATCTTCGACATAGTGCTAAAAAAATGCTATTATTGCCGTTAATCAACAAGAATACTAAATAAACATAAGTCACTGTATAAAAAGTAACGCAGAATGAACTTTATTTATATACATAGTTTAAGGTAGCTGTTCATTTTCCCCGCTGTCGATTACAAGAACAAACCCTTATGATACTCACTATACGCTACAAACTGTTTTATAATAGCCCCACGAAAACCCTAAGTTATACAAAAAGACCCATAACCACCACAAAAACAATTTTTTAAGAATAAAAATCGTATTTCGTGCTTCGGAAGGCACTAAAAGCCGTTCGTCCCGGCTGCATTAGCAGTCGTTAACAACCACCAGTCGGCACTGGGCCCGCGTGGTGGGTGGTTTACGGCCCGTTCCCTCTGTGTTGTATCCATCCATAGGGAAGGCTCTTGCCCTAACAATGGGGACGTAAAAATGAGTTGGTGATGGTAATGAATGATACAGACGGAAAAGGGCTTCCAACTTAAAACAGAACCGTTCAGTCTTTCTTTTAGTTTTCTGTATCTTAAGTGAGTTGCAATCTACATAGACTCATGGTAGGGGTTAAAGCTTACCTGACGACTGCGAGTTATGTTTATTTGTTATTGTTTTGACGTTGATTAATTAATGCAGCATATAATTAATTACTTCTCTATTTTTACTTTTACTTAATATGATTACATTATTAGTGGCTTTTACTCGTAGTAGCTTTTGGTAATCGACAACTCGATATTGACATGTACCGTTGATGGTAATGATCAACTTTAAAATCGACCATAGAGCAGACATCCTCACATCGAAATGTAAAAGCCAAAGAGAGATATAAGTGTAATTAAAGACCAACATGATTAGAGAAGTTGCAAGATGTTTGGTTGGTTGGTTTTATTTGCGGAATTCAATCTTATCTAAACATTTAGATTACCAATTTTAGCTAAATAACAATTTAAATTCTTTACTCAAGAAAGTTTACTTAATATTATCGCGTGTGTAAGAGCTTACTCACATTTTTTTGCATATAAAGATGACTAAACCTCATACTATATAAATATCACGTAACAAAAGTAGGAAGAGCACAATTCAGGTGTAGTGACTAACACTCTTTTTTTATAAACTAATAAAAATTTTAATTCTTTACTCATTTTATCGGAGTATAAACAAATTTATTTTTGCGTACACTTTACGTATAAAACAAGAATGAAAAACGGTTTATCGACTATAAATCGACAGAACGAATGTTGCGCGCATGAGCAAACACACAAGCAAACCTGTGATAAAATTACTCGCGCAATAAAATTAAAATACACACAACAGCAACGTAACAAAATCGGGGCCAATGGTTGGCGCCAATCATTTGTGAATGGCGCAAATGTTTGTGCAATAAATAATTTAGTGTGCGGCGTAGGGCAAACAGTTTTTATGACTGTGCGTAATCTTACACCGCCGGATAATTTCCGGGAGGCTGACAGGGCCACATATAGGGGGTCAAGCTAACATCATCATAATAATATCAGTCTCATAACGAGTCTACTGTTGAACAAAGGTCATGATATGTAGGCTTCTTTTACGTCTTCAGAATTGCCCTCAGCTAGGATGTTTATTGAAGGCAAGTGAATTTTGGATCCTGAAGCCTAGGTAACTCAACGATTTCCAGTAGTAAAGGAGTTAGCATTAGCATTACAACTGCTTTTAATAACTGTCAGGGTACTACAACTCCTATACTAAAGTAAAAATTGACAATCACCCTCCATTAGAGACTGAAAGCAACAATCGACTTTTCTATCGTTAACACAAGAATCAAAATACACCTCTACGTGCCCGTTAATGAGTGAGCCATAACAACAAAGTAATTTGATAGAGTGCCGCCGACAATACTTAAGCCAGCTACAGCTAGGGTTGCCAACTATTTTTCAGGAAATTAAAGTAAATCTATCACTAACTTAAAGCTCACTAAGTTTAAAAAAAAAAAGATTTAAAAAAAAGTAAAGTATTTTTCAAATTTGTACCTACTCTTGGCATTATCTAATAATTTTGTATTGTTTCATAGCGCGTTTAGGAATTAGCGTTGCGTTTCGTTTCACTTCACCTGAGTCTGAGTATCATTCAGTAGTTCAGAAATTAAGTCAACAGGAATATTCCGTTCAAACGCACGCATTAGTCGGAAATAAAGTATTTTCCATACTTTATTTTTATTAACCTTTTCACCGCCCAACTATCCTGCACGCGATGTCCCGCTGTACGCCAACGTATAAATGTATTTTAATAAAGTAGGTACAAAGAAGAACTTTTATAGAAGTGCTGGCGTGGGGCGACACGAAAATCTCGAACTTCTATAGAAGTTGTTGGCGGTAAAAAGGTTAAAAAGAATAAAGTATGGGGATGGAAAATAAATAACGTAGGATACGTTATTTTAAAGACGTATGGTTGGCAACCCTAGCTACAGCACACAAACGCGAACACCGGACAAATAAATATTAAAGTTGGAGTGACCTTGACTCGGCTGGTGGCACGAACCGCCCGACCACAACATAAGGAGAGACTGCAGAAGGTAAGGTACACACGGCGGCAGATCAACCTACCCAAACCTGTCAAATTTCTCCAATGAATATTCAAAATTCAAAATTCAAAATCATTTATTCAGTTTAGGTTACAAATAGCTCTTATGAACGTCATTTTATGCCATCGTGCCATATTGATCCTTATAACCAAACAGTAAAGTTCAAAATTTCTTGTAGAAATTTGACAGTTTTGGGTAGGTTGATCTGCCGCCGTGTGTACATACCGCGCTCCAGCAACGCTCACATAAACCCTCTCATGGACACGGAATCTCGGAACAGCTCGCAACAGTCCGAGCGCTGCTTTTACGAGATTCCCTGTCCGTGTCACAGGGCTCGGAACCTTTTTGAAAAATAACGGTTTTCCGCAATAACGTTCCGTTCGGAGCGAAACCGAAATCCATTCCGTTCTTTAACCGAAATAAAACGGTTTACGCCCCGAGCGCGCGGCCCTCCCGCGTCAGCCTCAAACCTGCAGCGACAAGTATGAATGCGCTGTTTACTTCCCTCTCCACACGATATAAACCGGTATTAACCGGTAAAGAACGCAAACGTAACCGAAAACTTTATTGTGAAAATAACGATCTCGAAACCGGTTTCAAGGAACGGAAACGAAATTATTTTGTTCTTATGTACTTATAGGGCGATAAGGGTTTAAAAATTTAACCGGTTTCCGAGCTTTGCGTGTGAGGTTGTCCCATGTGAGTATTGCGCGAACGCGTTTGTATGAAGCATACTTTCTGCAGTCTCCTTATTATTTGGCCCGAGGTTGTAATGGGAAATGGAATGGGACATGTCCCGTATACTTTTCACTGATAGACACGCCATTTTTATGTGGGCCAAAATGTCGGCAGCCGCTGTTATCTCGGCACATGACGGATGCCAGCGCACCGTACACCGACAAACTCGAACGAAAAACAGGATAAATAGTATATTTGGTATGGGGAAAATGAAATATTTAAAAGGTAAATAGCGGCAGTGAATGGATTATTGACGGTACGCAACCTGAACAATCCGTCTTTTTTTCGTGAGCACAAGATTTGTGAGTGACGTAAAAGGTGACGTGGGGGCTGTAAAACCCATGAAGCTGTTGACAGCTTCATGGTAAAACCTATGAAAATATGAGGTGTCATTTCAACTGTCAAATTAAGCCGAGTGTGAAACTTTATTATAGGAAACGTGTCTGTATTTTGTCTACAATAAAAAATATACTATTCTAAATGTAAAGCGTTTATTTTTTTTTTAAATCTTGCCCTTTCCGAATTATACTTACCTTTATCTATAAGTATACATAAAAAAGTATATTAACATAGGAAACTCATGTTACATAGTACTTCTTACGAATCTACCAATAAAGTCAATACAAAACTTCCAGAATTGAACGAAACATTCAATATATACACATAGCAGTCACTTCGTCTATACAAATATAGCAATGGAAAGGCAAACATTTTAATATATACAAATATTAACTAATATCCCATTAGAATAAAAACAAATATCATTCGTACAACCAACAAGAGTAACGCGGGTGACAATGACGTCACTTGTTTAATTATAATTACTGGTATCCTGTTTGTCAAATGAAACTGTTGCCACACTACACTGACCTTTAACGCGTATTATTGCTTCTCGTTATACAATATTTCGTATAAATTTGAAGTTTTACATTTATTTAGTCCGTAGCCTTTGGACTAACACTACTCGTCCATTAAGGAATTTATGACCAATATGAGAAGTATTACGTAAATCGGTCTAGCAGGTTACCTAAAAATTAAAGATTTAAAAAAAAAACCTGCACACAAGTTGTAATTTGTCAATGATTAAAACAGTATGTTATTAATTGTTGTAGTTTAGTTGAAGTTAAATTTGTTAAAAAGTTTTGATTTGTTTGGTTTATCTTCTAATTAAAAAAAATTGCTTAACAGTATTTTTGAAAAGTTAGTGGTAAATACTTGGACGCCCAATGTAACCACAGTGCCAAAGAACAATTGAATTTCTATTGTGTCTGGTTTAAGAACAACTAAGTCGTTATACGGGTTTTCAATATTTGTCCAGAACGTAATGTCACGTTAGTTAATCTTGAGATTAGTTATAAAAGCTTACTTTGTTAAATAACAAAACAAATAGTTTTATTTCCCAATAAAATACATAATATGAAGTGAGACAACCCCAGACATACATACATACATATAATCACGCCTCTTTCCCATAGGGGTAGGCAGAGACCATAACATAACATAACCCCAGACAGTAAGTAAAAATATAAATATAAACTTTTATAAGTCGTCACATTGACGTACATTGACGTATATAACGTATGCACTTTTTAGTGATGCTTTTTTTTAATAGAAAGAGTTATTTATAAGGTAATGTTACAATGCCATTAGCATTTAATGAATAATGCATTTCAAGAATCGATCATTCAACTAATAAAATATTAATAAGTGTTTTGCGTAATAATTATGTTTCGAGTTCCTATAATTGTTGAAGCTAAGTTTAAAAAGCCTTGGCATAATTTTTAACCTCCAAAAACTACATTGTAATAATTTATTATTACAATGTAGTTTTTGTTTTTTAAATTATATTATTTTAATTTATATTGTTATCCTTTAAACATATGATAAGAAAAATAACTGTAAACTAAGATAGCACGAATCGTATTCCGATTGATATCAAAATGGGCTATGATTATATTTATCAGATTTAAAACGAAAATTACTTGTAGGACGCCGCCGATTATTTTTGGTAACTTTGATTCGCTGATAAGTTTAAAATATGTCAGATTATCAAGGATGATACAGTCACTATTATGACTTTGCCACACCCTACCACATATAATATAGGTACGTATAGAAGGTAGGTATGCACTGTGCTAAGTATCTGCATTTTTTTGAAAAAACAAAAAAGTGATTTTTATAGTTACGTATACATATAACTATATTGCCGGGCCTTCAACTCGCCTGATAATAAGTGACGATGGTGGAAGCGAAACATTTCATACGGAAACCTCAATAAAGCTAGAATAGAATAGAATAAATTTTTATTTGGTTCATAAATATAGTGATAAAAATACATTAAGCTTAATACACAAATTTATAGGTTCCAGAACCAAAAAGGCTGAAAAAAAGAATTTGTTTTCTTAAGTTAACACTAATATTACGGATCTATTTATTACCACACGGGAAGGCGAAGCTCAGCGTGAGATGTTAACACTTTTCTTTGAAGACCAAATCGGTATTACGATGAAAAAAGTTAATGTAAAGCAAACTCAAGTGTTAGTCCGTCCTCACGAAAGTGTGGTAACCTTGACATAATGCACAGCTTGACATCTAACCTATGCAATCAACCATGAACAGAACAGCCCGTTGCGAAAGAAGAAAATTTTACAGAAAGAGAAAGCAAGAAGTATAATAGACTAAGTATACGACACGTAACAAAAAAGTGTGGTCAAAATTAAAAGATCCAAAGTGTTTCCCATCCAGCAGCGCTATTCTCTAAGCAAACCAGCGTCGAACTCGACGTTGAACTCGCTCATAACTTGCAAACGAATTTCAACCTAAAATAAAGTCTATATAATAGTAATAAAGTCTACATTCGTTTGCAAGTTACGAGCGAGTTCAATGTCGAGGTCGACGCTGTTTTGCTTAGAGAATAGCACTGCAGAACATGTATGCGTTGTTATTAATACATAATTAATTACTTTAATTTGTCATGCAGTGGTTAATAAAATATTTATAATTGTGAAGTGATGCGCGTCAGGCGCGCATAAGCTAGCAACAGTGATCATAAATGTTACTAAACAGAGGTTACTAAACCACTAGGGCTGAGACTTGTTTATTTTGATGTGACATCACAATAGGAATATTAAATTAAAAATTGCATTAACACATTAAACTTAGACTTGATAACTCTGCATACAAGATCTACATCGGATACACTTTGGATCTTTTCATTTTGACCACGCCTTTCAGTTACACGTTGTTTAATGCTAGAACAGCGCTTAAGCTTACTGATTAATCCGTAAACAGATAGAATTAAAACAAAAAACAAACTCTGTTCTGGGAAGAACCCGCCTGAATGGTATCC
This sequence comes from Eudonia lacustrata, assembly GCA_947562085.1. Taxonomy (NCBI): domain Eukaryota; kingdom Metazoa; phylum Arthropoda; class Insecta; order Lepidoptera; family Crambidae; genus Eudonia; species Eudonia lacustrata. The sequence continues at coordinate 4,862,081 of OX387334.1, read as the reverse complement.
ACTCCTTTATCTATATTTGTCAGTTCGATAAGTTTGAGAATCAATAACAATAGGTATAGTAAGCCACTGCATTGCTGTGGTCTAGTAGTTAGACTACCTATTTCAGACCTAATGATCCCTTATAGACTTACACGATCGCCAAAACATACCATCAAACGAACCGTACGCGCAGTGGAAGACAGACTATGAAGAGTGGAGGTAAAAAAATTACGCTGCGTTTATTTTAACATAATGTAATTTAATAATAATAAGTGCAGAAACGACATTATCACACAATACACTAACTATACTTCGGCTTATCCAGACCGGATCGTGGGTAAGAACCATTGTCCCACTCGCTGAATGGGACAAAGGGTTCCGCAGGGCGCAGAAAACGAGCCGATCCCTTTCATAAAGTCATTTTGTATTTCAGTCAGATGTTGTACCCTAAAGGCAACGCGGAAACTTTTATAAAAATACTTTATTGTTTAGTGAGATAACTCCGCGGTGAAAATACAAAATGGATTCCACAAAACAAATTCTCGTAAATTACCATTTTGATTTGAGAGTTGTGCTAGTGCGAATTCTGTCTTGTCTCTCGTTTAAACAGCATTGGCGCGCCTATAGCAAGTTACGTTTACTATTCGAACCGTGTTAAATTAACTGCAAGTTAGTTCAACAAGTTCGTCACTGCCACTAGCTAGCCAGGTGGTTTCAATCCAATACATGATGTACCTAGTTAACTTTAACTAAATCGAATAGTGAATAAACTAGCATTTAGTCTAGGGTTGCCATAAATGCTGAAATGCCGACCGGGACATTTGGAATAGAAATAGGGTAAACCATAGATAATTAAAAAACACAATTAATAATAAAGACACATAAATCGTTTTTTTTAAATCAGACTCTTTTACAGGTTTAGGAACTTTTACGTTTCAGTTTTGGCAGATATTTATTTAAAATATTAAAATTAAATAAAATGTGAAAAAGCAACAATAAATATCTATAGAAAAAACGATAGCTTGATTTTCTTAGGCCAAACCGGGACCACTGACTTACTGGCCTGGACACAACGCTTCAAACCGGGACATGTCCCAATGTACCGGGACGTATGGGAGCCCTAATTTAGTCACTATGTGGCCCACCCAGCCCGGGTGAGCTACCAACTTTTGATGCGATGTATAAAACAAATACATTAATGTATCTATAGTTGATATTATACTAGTATTTTTATAGAACAACTCAACAGCGCTCATCCAGAAACCTCTTAATTCACTGTCGAGTATCATACAATTTGCACATTCCAAAGGATTATCTCGATGTCCTAAAAACAATACCTTATTGAGGTCGATGAACCGCGCAGAAGTCAATACAATGTAAATGCTATTATTTATTCTGTGGTAAATGGTACTAGGTGCTACTTATGAGCCAGAGTCGTTACTTGTAGCCTGTGATGTAACTATATAAAGCTAACAAACTACCAAGCCGTACCAAATAGACAATTTATATCTAAAACACGTTATCCCATTCTTTAAAACCGGCTAAGTGCGAGTCGGACCCGCGCACGAAGGGTTCCGTACCATTATCCATAAAAACAGCACAAAAAAAAACATGTCGGTTGTATGGGAGCCCCAATTAAATATTTATTTTATTCTGTTTTAGTATTTGTTGTTATAGCGGCAACAGATATACATCATCTGTGAAAATTTCAACTTGCGGTTTACGATTTATGACGTTTTAAGAAAAAAACTACTTATTAGATCTCGTTCAAACCAATTTTGGGCGGAAGTTTGCATGGTAATGTACATCATATATTTTTTCTAGTTTTATTATTCTATTATTTTAGAAGTTACAGGGGGGGGGGAGACACAATTTTATCACTTTGGAAGTGTCTCTCGCGCAAACTCGTAAAACTCGCAAATATCGTTTAGAAAAAAATTATATTAGAAACCTCAATATAATTTTTGAAGACCTATCCATAGATACCCACACGGGTTTGATGAAAGAAAAATTTTGAGTTTTAGTTCTAAGTATGGGGAACCCCCAAAATTTATAGTTTTTTTCCTATTTTTGTGTGAAAATCTTAATGCGGTTCACAGACGCACGCTACTTACCAAGTTTCAACAGTATACTTAGTTCTTATAGTTTCGGAAAAAGTGGCTGTGACATACGGACGGACAGACAGACAGACAGACATGGCGAAACCATAAGGGTTCCGTTTTTTGCCATTTGGCTACGGAACCCTAAAAACAGACACAATATTATAAAGTTTAATATTAAACACTAAATGGGTTGATGACTGGTTAATCAATATAGACACTTTTTAGAAACTGTCAAAACATTTTTATTCTATAGAAAATGTATGGGAATGGAAACTATGACGTCACTATTTTGTTAAGTCAATTGAGAGTATATTAAAAACATTATAGGTTACAGAAATTCATGCTTAGGTCAAATAAAAAATAGGTTAATGTTTTTAAGAATTGTTCCGTTCCGTTCCGTTTATATGTTTAATGTTCTAAAATTTATTATTGTTATAGTCAACTTCTTCATTGAGTCGTTATAAAATTAGTTTGATGCCGAGAATAATTACCGCGTCATGTCATGACCCATGTATCCTATGTCAGGTTGGAGTCGTTCTAAACAGACCCTCAAGGGTCGAGTCGAGACCCAGCGAACTCTAAATGGAAGCACTTACAGCGACCGTGATATATTGATAATAATACGATATCGGGAAGATAGGAAGAGAACGCTCTTTGTGAAAGGAATTTTCTATTGAAAGGAAACTTTTTGGAGCCGCTTTTTGCGGGAGGTGAATACCTACGGTAGGTATTATAATATTTTCGGACCATTAGTTTAAGACTGCGACAATAGGTTTCTGGTTTTTCCCGATTCTGTGTAGAAGATTCTTTTCGTTACTTTTAATCACTTGTTTGGGTGCGGCATGTTAACGATTTTCATTACACATACCTCCCTACTTGAATTTAATTAGAAGTAAATTCAAAAATATATATAAATTGTTTGGGAAGTCTTCGCACGTCTCTAAGTATACTTAAGTCATCATCATCACCACAAAATAAATCTTTAACAGTTCACTGTTGGGCGTAGACTTTCCTAGAAGATTAATTGCATATAAGGAGATAGGGCTGACCCAATGCGCGGTACGTAAGAGAGTTTTTTTGAAGCGAATGCTGTTGTCCTCTGATGGCCCTTTTGACAGCTGGACCTCCTAACAAACTTTACTTACCTTCATCATCATCATTCAGTGCCATTTTCAGTAAGTATACAAAATTTTCTGCGATCCCATATAGCTTGTTTACTTAGCTTAGGGTCCGTAAACTGGAGCCAGTTAAAATCCCCAATTACAGACAACACACGAGTTTTTGTTGAGTACCCCATCAGATTTGGCTGGTGACACTTCCTTGTGTGGCCTGACAAGGCGTACTGACCTCTATGTCAACACAAATACAACAGCGTTCGCTGTGTCCACACAACTAAGAGGATTATAACCGAGTGACGTCCTTCACACAATTGAATATTACAGCAGTAAGCCGTTGGCCGCTGTCTTAACTGTCATTGTTAGTGTGTCCAAGCGGTATCTGTTGTGTGAGGACTGAGGTTTGATGGCTGTATGATTGAGTTAGTTCCTCTCGGTTTGTTCCGAAGTCGGCGGGGAAGCGGTCGAGCGTTCTCAGCGACTATCGTTAAGCTGGCTTAGATATAAGATATAAGAATCACCAACGCGCACTGGGCTAGCGTGGTTCTCCCTATGTTCTCCTTTTTTTCATAAGCTAATTGTTAAAAAAGATATAAACCTTAATAGACGAGATTGAATAAAAAATTTTAACAAAAAAAAAAACCGACTCCAAAAAATTTGACTGATAAAATTGCACTAAAAAGTAAAAAATAAGCGTTAGACTTATACAGACAATAACTTTATTAAGAAAAAATATAGGTACAATTATTGTTATTTTTGGGGCCGGTGCCAGCCAACGAAGTTTTTGAAACCGGTGCCAGTCCGCGTTTATTAAAATTAAGTTAAAATTTCATGCATAAGATTGAATGTACTATTATGATTATAATATGGTATGTCGTTAAATGTTTATGTTAAAGTTACCTTGGCTGGCACCGACTCCAAAAGTAACAATAATTGTACCTATATTTTTTCTTAATAAAGTTATTGTCTGTATAAGTCTAACGCTTATTTTTTACTTTTTAGTGCAATTTTATCAGTCAAATTTTTTGAAGTCGGTTTTTTTTTTTTGTTAAAATTTTTGTTTATTTTTCGCTTTTTAGTGATTCGTTTCGATCTATTTATCAAAAGCGAATATGGGTAGACCTACTAAACACGCTGCTCGTATGAGACAGCGCCGTTTAAATGAGACAAGCGAAGAAAACGAGAAACGCCTATCTCAAAGTAGGAAATCAAAAACTGAGTTCCGGTGCCTGTTTTCTTTTGCTTCGTCATAGTCGCTTAACTATCTTAATCGAGATATTTTATCGCCACCCGTGAAATACTTATCATTGAAGTGTTCCGATGGCAATCTGTGGTCTTTTTCATCAGTTACACTTCATCAAATGATACTTTCTGAATGCAAATGCTTGACTTATTTTTGAAAATACCAAAATCGCGATAGATACGCCTACAATATTCGAGGAGTTCCCTCAATTCCTCAAGGATCCCATCATCAGAACTGGACCAAATTAAAATAGGACCACACGGGAAGCCCCAGCTTTCAAATAAAGAAAGAATCATCAAAATCGGTTCACTCAGTCGAAAGTTCTGAGGTAACAAACATAAAAAAAAAAAAAAAAAAAATACAGTCGAATTGATAACCTCCTCCTTTTTTTGAAGTCGGTTAAAAAAAAAGCAAAACATAGGGACACAACCAAAGCCTTTCTTTAATTTTTATGAAAAGAGTAATTAAACAGGTCCAGTTTTGGAGGAGGAATCAGGGGACTACGAAACGTTGATTTTGTCTACTTTTCATACATATTTTTCAATTCAGTCGGCCTTAGTGTTTCCTCTTAACATCAGAGCAGAGATTTTTTTCTTTTTTAATATTTAACGGGTAAGCACAGTGCCTTGATCTCACCTGATGTTAAGTGATGATAAGGCCAGTGATGGAAGCGCACTTCACCCGTTATTTTTGGAGAGAGACTGCTGGTTGCCGAGTGGCATTTCCAGCTTCACCGGGCTTGTTTTAGGGGCGGCGAGGTACGTAAAGGGTACCTCAAGCCGTGTTGAAACGAAACACCTTCAGAGGATTTCTAGAGGGGTACGGCATCGCACACTTAAAAGTGCGCGTCCCCGTGCCCTTCCAGAGTCTCCGAAGGGTTCGGATCGGATCGGCACTTCACCCGGGACCCTCAACAGTGGGGCACTGTCTATCTTATCTTTAGCTGCCGGAACAAAACAATGCTACTTTGATGTTATGGCGACATATTTAGATAAAATGTTGGTAGCTAGCCAGACGGACAAACAAGCCCTACCACCAACCAAACAGAGTACACAAACACGTACCCCCGCTGGGAATCGAACCCGGGACCTCTGGGTCTAAACCGGTGGTCTTAACCACTAGACCACAGAGGCGGGTCTTTTGCCAAACTACCAAAAAACTGTTTTCTAACAAAATGGGCGATAATTGAATTACATATGCGCAGTTCTTTTGGAACCCCGGTGTGCGCCGCCCGCCGCCGTCTTTCACGGACGGAATTTTGAATTCATACGGATCTTTACGTCGTCGTCGGCGTCGGGACTCGGGATCGGCCTTTATGCGAACACCGCGCTACCGCAAATGAGAATTCTTTACAGACTTCTCGTGAAGTTAATCGGCTAATTTATTTTTTGCACAATATCCCGTTTGTCACTACGTTGTTATAAAGCATTATAGCCATTCTAATAAGAGTTTACGTGATGCCATTTCATCATCATCATCATCAGCTCATTCTATGTGCGCGTGCCCCAGCCCCCAGCAGTGGGGGCTGGGGCACGAGCTTTCCATATGGATGGATATGGAGAACGGGCCATAAACCACCACGCGGGCCCACTGCGGATTGGTGGTTGTTAACGACTGCTTATGCAGCCGGGAGCAACAGCTTTACGTGCACCTTCCTGTTGAACCTGCACCCTTCTGATATAGCGGGTCAGGTGCTCTCCCAATTGAGCTATCGTGATTCTAACCAGCCCGCCGAAATTATTAAACACTATTTACATTTGTTTTTGTAATTTGTTAGCAACAAAATTTGCGTTAAAAATTAAAACAAAAACATTTTAATTCTTATTATATTTTTGAAAATATTTTTTTGAAGACTAGTGTCTGAAGAGAGTTGCCTTGTAGACAGGTATAGATAGTCCCTTATATCCAGGATAAGTGATCGTAGCTGTAAAGCACGCTCACTTCTCGTTGTACGAAGAGCACGCAGAGTTTCCACTGTAAACCAAGGATCAGTTAAGTTTCTGAACTCCTCAATTCAAGTAAAACCTTTTTAGAATTAAATCACAGTAAAAAAAAAGCGTTTCGTTTATCTCAATCGCTGAGTTTTCCGCAGAGGTGAACGGGACCGCACTGTTCCAATCTTATCTGGCCAGATCCAATCTCGTTGGTTGCAGAGGCAGACCCGCCAAATGAAACGGCCGAAACCGCGATAGTTCCCGGCTCACGTTGGCTGCCTAAATGGATTTGCGATTCCATGATAAATAGTTTAATCGAATATGTGAATGCAGACCTTTGCGACTGAAAATGCCACTTGTTGGAATTTCTCTAAAAACTTTGTCCCAGGGATTGTGAAAAATCGAGGGCTTATTTACAATCCACGAAATAGATGAGGAGCTCGATGGCGCAGTGGTTAACGCGCCCGGTCTGCGATTGCTGACGTGAAGCAACTTTCGCATAGGCCGGTTGTCGGATGGGTGACTAAAAAAAAGTTATCATCTCGAGCTCCTCCGTGCTTCGGAAGCCACGTAAAGCCGTTGGTCCCGGCTGCATTAGCAGTTGTTAACAACCACCAATCCGCACTGGGCCCGCGTAGTGCCCCAGCAGCAGGGACGTATAATATATATTTATTTACCATAAGAAATTGATATTTATAACATACTTAACTTGTTCTTTTCAATTGAATAACGTCACGCAGCGTATACATACAATTGCACTTTTGATTGTCCTAAGGTCGGGCTGCGGTGGTAAATGTCTCTGGACGTTGTGACGTCACTGCCACATTGACGTAATTTGACGTCACAAGTCACAACTCACAAGACAAGACGCGTATCGTGCCGCGGGAAAGTGAGGTTATTGAGCTAGGGCTCGTACCACATAATAAAGAGACTGCAGAATGTAATCTTCATACAAACGCCCACAACCAGCGCACACATAGACAACCTCTCACGAACACGGAATCTCGCAATAGCTGGGCTCGGACTAGGGTTGCCAACTTGCCAATCATACTTTAAAATAACGTAAAAAATCATCATCATCAATTTATTGTTTCTCATATTATTATTTTTTTCTTAATTATTTTTTTCGTATCCTACGTTATTCGACGACCTCCTTGGTCGTGTGGTTTGTACACCGGTTTTCATGGTGTCGCCATCTCTGAGGTCCCGGGTTCGTTCTCCGGTTGGGGCAATTAGAAATTATAGAAATTATTGTTTTTCTAAATTGTCTCGGGTCTGGGTGTTTTCTATGTATAATAAATATTTTAAGTATGTTTAATCGTTGTCTAGTAACCATTTAACGAGTTTCATAATAAAGTTTCTCTTGAGCTAGATAATTGGTGTGAGTGCAGGATAGTTTTTTTTTTCCATTCCTATACTTTATAATTTTTAATAAAAATAAAGTATGGAAAATACTTTATTTTCTACTAATGCGTGTGTTTGAACTTAATTTCTGAACTACTGAATGATACTCAGACTCAGGTGTATTAAGTTTAAAATTTTAACACAATGTTGTCTAGGCTGTATGTCTGTTTGCCTGTGCCTTTAAATTAAGAAAGCTGTTTCCGGATCCGTATATAGCGGTCTCTCGGTTTATGTTTTTTTTTGTCACGTACGTTGTGTCTAACAAATAAATTAAACTAGAAGAAATCTTGTTTTTAATCATTACCTCAATAGGTTATGGGCCCAGAAGCGCTCAAGTGTTCAGTGATTATTAAACAAAGAGCAGAAATACAGTAAAGTGCTAATAAAAATTGTCACAAATAGAAACGTGCCGTTCTAACCTATTTCAATATGGAGAGCAAGACAATGATGAGCCTAGAAAAGTTTGATGGAACTAACTTCAAACAGTGGAAATTTCAAATAAAATGTGCCCTGCGTGCAAGGGGTTTGAATATCGGCACACCAAAACCGGAATCGAATGCAACACAGTGGGACAAAGATGATGGCATGGCGATGTTTCTGATGACGTCAGCTATGGATTTGAAACAAGTAGCACTCATCGAGAATTGTGAAACAGCATTAGAGATGATGACAAAACTTGAATCCGTATATGAACAAAAATCGGAGTTGACCAAAATGATGATACACGAACGTTTTTATCAATATAAAATGTCACCAGTAGATAACGTAGCACAGCATATAGCTAAAGTAGAAAGCTTAGCTAAGCAACTAAAAGAAAGTGGAGAGGTGATCAGTGATACTGCAATTATGACAAAGATACTAAGTACACTGCCTCCTAAGTATAGATCTCTGCGTCAGGCTTGGATGTCACTGGATTCCAAAAGTCAAACTGTGGCTAACTTAACAGCTCGGTTATTGGATGAGGAGGCTAGCTTGAATGTAGAAGATGAAAATGATACAGCACTAATGGTGGCAAAACAAGGTAGTACAAAGAAGAAAGTTTTTCCATTTCAAAAAAAAAATATCCAAACAAGCAAGGAGTTAAATGAAAAACAACATCGTTTTATATGTTACAATTGTGGGAAACGTGGCCATTTTGCTAAAGAGTGTCATGCTCCTAAGCAAAAACATAACCAAGGAGAGAAAAATATGTTAGCATTCAATGTAACTAACAGTGTTTGGAATGATCAAGATGAAAGTGATCAATGGATATTAGACAGCGGTGCCTCAGCCCACATGTCTTTTAAACGTGAACATTTTGTAAAACTGTATCAGTATACAGGGTCTCCGCTGAAGTTAGGAAACCAAGATGCCATTGAAGTGGTAGGCCAAGGAAATATTTTAATTAACAAGTGTGTTAATGGACAGTGGGAGACAAGTATCCTTAAAAATGTCCTTTTTGTACCTAAATTGAGAAGAAACCTATTTTCTGAAGGAACTGTTATTAGACAAGGGTATCAAATTATTAAGAAACAAACTGAAGCATTGATATATAAGGACAATAAAATAGTGATGTGTGCATCATTGCAAAGTAACAATTTATATAAACTAAAAGTAAAAACTATTCATAACCCAGTGTGTAATGTAGTTCAAAAATTAGATCTTAAAACATGGCATGAGCGTTTGGGACACTTAAACATTAAAGAAATACAGAAAATGTGCAAAAACAATGTGATTACTGGTGTGGACTTATCAGACTGTAACAAGTTTGTATGTGAAGGTTGTGCTTACGGCAAGCATGCTCGTCAACCATTCCAGAAATCTAACAGAGGACCACAGCAACCAGGTGATGTTGTTTACAGTGATGTTTGTGGACCATTCAATGAGCCATCAGTGCAAGGTATGAAATACTTTGTTATTTTTAAAGACGCTGCTACCAGTTTTAAATTTGTGTTTTTTATAAAGAACAAAATGGATGTGTTAGACTGTTTTAAAAGATATAATGCAAGGGTCAAAAACAATTTTTTTCATAGTGTTCGCATATTGCATTCTGATAACGGAGGCGAATATACGAGCAAAGACTTTAAGGAATATCTTGACCATGAGGGCATTTCTCATGAGTTTACTGCTCCATACACTCCCGAACAAAATGGCCGGGCAGAACGAGAAATTAGGACCATTGTAGAAAGTGCTAGGTCCATGCTGTATGCCCGCAATGTACCACTTAATCTATGGGCAGAAGCGGTAAATTGTGCAGTTTACTTATTAAATCGCACATCTTCCAGTCAGACAACAAATATAACACCGTTGGAGATGTGGAGTGGTATAAAACCCAGTTTGGGTCATGTCAGAATTTTTGGGTGTGAAGGCTATGTACATGTACCAGATCAACTAAGAAAGAAACTAGAAAGTAAAAGTAATAAAATGATGTTAGTTGGTTATGATAACACTAACTATAGAATGTATGATCCAATAACAAAAAGAATTACAGTGTCAAGAAATGTCATCTTCAATGAACAGAAAAGTCCAGAATTCAGAAGAAATAAAGCTCTAATATGTATTAATGATGAAATTGAAAAAGAAAAAGAGGTTTTTGATAATTTAGAAAAGAATTTAAATAATCAAAGTTACGAAAGTGATGACAGCACACACACTGCAACTGATGAATATGATGAAACTTATAAGCCATCGCAAGAAATTGATTTTAGCAACATAATTAGGTCAAATATAACCTTACGCCCACGAAGAAATCAATTTTTTGAGGCAAACATAATGGAATTGAATGTTCCTGTTACTTATGAAGATGCAATCAACTGTGAGCATAGTAAGTTATGGTTGGAGGCCATAAATGAAGAACTAGAAGCCCACTCTAGCAATAACACATGGAGCTTGGTTGATAGAGGAAATCAAAGGACTATAACATCAAAATGGGTATTTAATATAAAAAGAAACCAGGATGATGATGAAGACAGATATAAAGCTCGACTGTGTGCCCGAGGTTTTGCACAAGTTGAAGGAATAGACTATAGTGAGATTTTTTCACCAACTACAAGGTATGAGTCAATACGAATACTGTTGTCTCTTGCTGCAGAACATAACTGGAATATTAGACAATTAGATGTCAAAACAGCTTTCCTATATGGGGAACTAGAAGAGGATTTATTCATGGAGGTTCCAGATGGAGTAAGTGCACCTGCAAATAAAATATGTAAACTGAATAAATCTCTTTATGGTTTGAAACAAGCATCGCGATGCTGGAACAAGAAATTTACAGAATTTTTATTGAAGTTTGGTTTTGTTCAATCACAAGCAGACAATTGTGTTTTTGTATGTAATTTTAATGGGATTAAAGCCTGGTTAATTTTGTATGTAGATGATGCCTTGATTATGTCTCAGTCAGATATAACATTAAATAGTATTGTGAGTTACTTAAAACAGGGATTTCAAATCAAAGAATTGAATTTATGTAGATTTGTTGGTTTGGAAATTATTAAGTCGGATACATTTATTTGTATAAGTCAAAGAAAGTATATTGAACAAGTAATACATAAATTTAATATGAGTACAGCACACCCCTGTAGTACACCTGTTGATGTAAATGTTCAAATAACTAAAAATGTTGATAGTGAGTATATTAATTTTCCCTACAGGGAAGCTATAGGATCATTATTGTTTTTATCTACAGCATCCAGGCCAGATATTTCATATGGGGTTAATCTGTTAAGTAGATTTATTAATAATCCAAGTTCACACCATATTGTTCAGTTGAAGAGAATAATTAGATATCTTATTAAAACTAAAGATTTATGTATAAAGTATCAGGGTCATGAAAGCTTAATTGGATATTCGGACTCAGATTTTGCTGGGGACACAGATTCAAGAAAATCTACTACGGGTTATATTTTTATGTTAAATGGTGGTCCTATATCTTGGACTAGTCAAAAACAATCGTGTGTTGCCCTGTCAACTACTGAGGCCGAATTTATGGCTGGATGTGAAGCTGCCAAGAACCTGTTATGGCTAAAACAGTTTTTTAAAGAAATTGATGTCAGTCAGAATTGTACAACTTTATGTATAGATAATCAGAGTACAATTAAATTGATTAATAACCCAGTTTATCACAAAAAAAACAAAACACATAGATGTTAAATTTAATTTTATTAGAGAAAAAGTCAAGCAAAAATTAATTATTATAAAATATGTGCAAAGTTCAGATCAGCTGGCTGATATTTTTACCAAAGCTTTACCTACTCTTAAATTTGAACATGTAAGGGATGAAATATTGTCAGTTATGTAACTTAATTTTTTTTGAAGCAGGCAAACTTAAATTAATTTTGTTTATATAAAATTTAGTGGGAGTATTAAGTTTAAAATTTTAACACAATGTTGTCTAGGCTGTATGTCTGTTTGCCTGTGCCTTTAAATTAAGAAAGCTGTTTCCGGATCCGTATATAGCGGTCTCTCGGTTTATGTTTTTTTTTTGTCACGTACGTTGTGTCTAACAAATAAATTAAACTAGAAGAAATCTTGTTTTTAATCATTACCTCAATAAGGTGCAGTGAAACGAAACGCAACGCTTAAATAAATAAATTTGGAAAATACTTTATTTTTTCTTCAAATTCTTTTTTTTTATACTAGTTAGTGATAGATTTACTTTAATTTCCTGAAAAATAGTTGACAACCCTAGCTCGGACAGGGGATCTATTTTGAATTGCACGTATGACATTGTGTTGTCGCATGCGACTTGCAGTATTGTAAAGAGTCTAGATTTCTCTCCATAGTTGGACTAATGTATCCAATAATATTAACTTTTAATTTGTTTTTTTTTTGTGACCGCCAGGGCTACCACAGCGTAATTTCTTTTGAAATCTTAAAAAAGCTGTTAATCTAAAATTATCCATTATTAAGGAAAAGTTCTTAGACAAAAGTTATTCATTATCATGTAGGTATACTTTAGAATAAATATTATTAACGGGATTATTACCATGTTTATTGTAGTGTTTGAGTATCCGATATTTCGTCACAGTTGCATGCGCCATGATAACGGATGTACATCCATGACTGTACATCCGTTTATTCCATCCATCCATTCCATCATTTATTCTCATGTATACTTTACCCTCCTTTCGGCTTAGTACCCACGTTCCGACTAAGGTTGTTTAATTGCGTTGTTTGAGGGCGTTTGCAAGAAAGCCTACCCTCTCCTTATTTTGTGAAACCTACGAGACGTTTGCGTTTCCGGTTCGATCCAAACCCCTCAGAAAATCTAGTAGGGCACGGGGACACGCACTAGTGCGTGATGCTGTTCCCTCTCGAAAACCTCCGAAGGTGATTCGTTTCACACGGCTTAAGTTTCTCGCCGCCCCCAAAACCGGGCTTGGTGAAGCTGAAATTGCCGTCTGAGGCAGAGATTAAACACTCACTGCCCAAAAGAAAATCACGTTTGCGAATGCGAATTATAGTTTTATTTTTAAACGGCACGTGACTGACCTATCAGCCGTTGTTTACGATGGTCCAACAGACATACGGTTATAGGGTTAACATACTTAACACTTGGAATGTGTACGGCGAGTTAGAGATTTATTTATTAGCGTTCATTTATCGCGTTCGCATGAGTGGTGTCGTGGGAGACTTACTTCAGTAGCTATACAATGTTATTTTTAGTTTATACGAAACCTGAATGTTGTTTGTTCAGAATCAGTAATAGAATCGATTTCAATATTTTTTATACCATGTTACATTTTGACCGAATAATATTTACAAAATCTCAAATAAATTATACCCTACAAAAAACACACAACGGGGCAGCACAAAAAGCTTGTAACTTCGTGAGTTTTCAAGATAATTTTTTTTTGTACTGATTCTTTGAATTAAAATATATGACCCGTGTTTCGGTTTTCGTATAAACTAAAAATAAGGTTGTATACAGTGCTCGTACTATAGCAAGCATAGTTTTTATTATAAAAATGTAATGTGACATGCAATAAACAAATTTGAATTTGAATAGTTTTCTATATAGCTCTGTGAACGCTAGATTCATCTAGTATAGAATTTAAAAATATCTATTGTCGATCAATTTATTAAAGTTATCTTTGTTGTTAATGGATATGCCTCCTGTCTGCTTGCTCTTTAAATGTGTGCCCAAGTAGGACCTTAATTTAATCTTTATATCTTGTAACGATCTTTATGAAAGCATTATGGTTAACACAGCATTCTGCTGCGTATTTCTTTTAAAATAAAAATAACGTATAACGTCATTTTGTGGACATTGCTGGTCGCTATTATCACATTACGAGTTCCTCAAATTTGTTTCTGCGAAGCATTTCATTTTAAATTAATATCGGGTAAGCGCACAGCATTTATAGCTCATAAGCCAAGCCTTATCTGTGGCATCGTAAACGTTTGCGTTGTGTTACCCTCTTTCCGTACGTGCGACAGACGACTCTAATAATGTCAGGGATGACAAACCAAGGAATGGCACGCGACGAGAAATTAAGGGGACAACGCGACGTGGCATACAAATGAATAATAAAGTAAGTAAATAGCCTATAGCTGTCCCACTGCTGGGCAAAGGCTTCCATCACTGAAATCAAGTCATCGCTACAATTGATGGGTATTGGCAATCACCACGCTTGCCAAATGCGGGTTGGTGATCACAAACCCGGGCTATGCATCGCAAAAATTCGAAACACATTTTGCTTGACCTGGGAATTGAACCCGGTACCTTCGGGTATTGGGCCAAGCGCTTTGCCACTCGGCCTTATAAAGGTAAACCTTTTCTATTAAATATCCATATATCTTATAAGTAAAAATAAACTACATCATCATCGCTTGTTGTTACTGCAGAACGGCAAAAAGGACGATTCAAAAACTTAATTTATTTGACAGTGTCATGTCATTCAATGTTGTGGCAAAGTCGTGCAATGTTTTTTACTCCTTCTACGAGTACAGTCACACAATGTAAACATTGTAAATTTTAATACAGTGGAATAAGAGTCAAAATTAATCAAAAGTATATACATGTTAATGCTCGTGCCTGTACATTAAAGGTCACGTAAGTATCAAATTGCTGCTGTTATTGATTGTATGTACAAATGTCTAGCACTACTCGCCCCGACTTCATCCGCGTAGATTTGAGATTTTGTAAAAGAAACTCTATTTTACAATAAAATAAGCTGACCGGGCGGCGGCGGACTTCGTACCGCTTTGACAGTTTCCATGACAACAAAACAAACAAATCATTCGTCCGCTTAAAAACACCCGTGTTCCATGATGGACCCTATAGCAGCGCCACCTACCGGGTCCAATTGTAAATCAAAACCATTCTCGAATCCACTTGAACAAACACAAAAAATTTCATCCAAATCGGTCCAGCCGTTTAGAAGGAGTTCAATAACCAGTGAAGCCCAAGAAGTGAAAGCGTTCATCACAGCGCTACCACGCTATGCCGAACGCTCACACTATGGCGGCCTGCATAAATGCTTTTTCACGCCCCGCTTAAATAACCCGGGAGAGAAAGAGGAGGGAAACACGTGTGCGGGAAGCGCATTCCACATACGGGCAGTTCGGCAAAGGAACGATTGTCCATATAGTATAAAGATATAGCCCATGTTACCCACACGAATGTAGCGTTCTATCAGTGAAAGAATTTTTGAAATTGGGTTAGTAGTTCCAGAGTAGAGGGACTACTCAAACAAGCAAACAAACAAAGTTACAAACTTTACCACATTATTAATAGTATAGATATAGAAGATAAAGATCTCGATGTCGATAATAAGTAGTTTTATTTTTAAAATTTTGTGTTTTTATCTAAGTGCTATCTGGCATAACTTGTATAAATTACGTAAATATTTAAAACTACTGAAGTAATCTGCAATCTCCCCTAAACCTCAAGGGGAAAAGGCGAAAATTTAACGTTCACACAAACACGTGTAAAACCGTTCGCCACCCCTGCCCTTTGCGCTATTTAACCTCCGCCTCCGTCCGTGTGGGCTACATGCTCGTGCCGAAGTGCAGTTACCAAGCAGTAATTAACTAAGCGACCCAAGCAGCCTGTCATAGCAATACCTACCTTACGTACACACGCCCGCACATAAATCTACCACAAACTGTCAGAATTTCCTCAATAGACTTTAAACTTATGCCTTAGGCATATGTTTGAAAATGTATTGAAGTTTGTGAGTTTTGGATAGGTTGATGTGCAGGCGTCTGTACCTACAACACCTAGGAGCTCTGGCGCAGTAGTTGGCAAGGCCGGTCCTCGGATGGGTGACTAGAAATCACCCTGAGCCACACACGCACTTAACTCATTCTTACATACATGCACTCCACATTTGCGCATTGCACCGTCCAATAATTAATTAATTTATTATTTGTTATTGTCAGAATCATACTGTGTAGTTATCGTTTGTGACGAATAGCCACATTGTTACCCTGCTAATCCTAGAGAATGGACCCCCACGAGCCAGGCCTAGCCTAGTGTGGGAGTCATTGTACACTCCTGTAATACGGCTTACTATTAATTTTTGGTAAATAAACATTTTCATTTAATTTAATTTAATTTAATTTCAAATGTATCATCTCGAGATTCTCCGTACTTCGGAAGGCACGTAAAGCCGTTGGTCCCGGCTGCATTAGCGGTCGTTAACAACCACCAATCCGCACTGGGCGCGTGGGGTGTGGTGTATGGTCCATTCTCCCTATCCATCCATAGGGAAGGCTCGTGCCCCAGCAGTGGGGACATGAAATGAGCTGGTGTTGAGTACCTACAACACGCGCTCAACATTCTGAAAACGTAGAATAATGAGATCGATTATATCTCAGATCTCTTTATTTTGTTCTGAAACCAAATGTTAATGGCTGCGTAATTGAATGAGAAAGATTAGGCGTTAACTTTGAGAAACAACTGTTTGTTAACAAATAAAATATGTTTTGCAGACAACTTTACATAATTACGGCCCGTTCCGGCTTCGCACGGGTGGACATTCCTTTTTTAATACCTATAGCCTATGTTACTCAGCGCTAATGTAGCATTCTAATGGTGAAAGATTTTTTTAAATCGGTCCAGTAGTTTTTGAGTTTATTCGTTGCAAACATACAAAAATACAAAGCTTTCCTCTAAATATTAGTATGATATGATAAAAACTAAGAACTTACTTTTTTTCTTAAAAATGTATAATTATTTATACTAGTGGTCACCCAGTGGTCGAAATTCGACCGTAATTTTATTAAGGCTGCACGGATTGTAAGTATCCTAAGCAATAAAAAATTTAAAAAAAAATAATGTGAGTTTGGATTGGCATTGAAAGATATCGGCCGCTCTTCTTCCATTTTTAAAATTTTTGAAAAGAGTATAATATAATGCGTGTGTGTCAAATACATGGTAGTGTGTGTAATGTTTGTTTTATTGATTTAATGTATTTTTTATGCATAATTTAAAAAAAATAATTCTGTACTCCTATAATATATAGTATATAAACTACTTATAAGTGTGCGAAATTTCATACTCCTCAGTCCGCGCAATTTTCGTAAAAAGGGGTACAAAGTTTTTGCTTCACGTATTAATATACAATTTGTCCAGGGATGTAGTAATAAAACTTTAGGAGCAGTATCTGCAATATATTTCATCGACGAAAATACCAAAAAAATACATAAATAAATAAATAAAATAAAATAAAAAAATAAAAATAATAATAAAATACATAAATACATTCAATTGACAGAATAGTTGTCTCTTTCTAACTCCCTAAAAAAAATCCGTATCTGCTCACACAACGCAACAAAAGACGAGGATCGCTTACCTGCACGTGCACTCGCGACAAAGGGGTCTTTTTAAACAACAATAGCTCTTAAACTATTAGACCGAGAATAGTGATTGCTGCATCAATTTTTTATGTAACTCAAATACTATTAAGTGATTATAAAAAAAAGGTATGTCAATGGTCTCGTTTTAGTACTATTATTTGATAAAGTGCCCGAATGCGCACAAAAACTGTAAAAAAAATACTTTCTCCTTTCGGCAATTAAAAAAAGGAGTTGTTTGATAGCGTGTTTTTATTGCACTAGCTAGCCTACACCTTTGCCTTTAAAAAAACACCAAAATCGAGCTCCTGCACGACGTAGAACTCAAACCGCCGTTAATTTTATGAGTTAAGCGAGTTTTGGTAAAATAAAACCAATAGTCTCTGCAGTTTTGTGGGGTTTTGGAATTGACCCCCCATAAGGGGTATTTTCGTCGATGAAATATATTGCAGATACTGCTCCTAAAGTTTTATTACTACATCCCTGGACAAACTGTATAGATAGATAAAAATCAATTGCTGCTTGTTTGTCTCGCTAAAACTCGAGAATAGCTGGACTGATTTGGCAAATTTTGATTTTGTAATATTTGTGGAAGTTCATGGAAGGTTAAAGCGGTGAGAAACATAAATAATAAGTAACGGAAAATACTAAAAAATGTCACCTTGGTTGTCAAATATTTATAGGTGCGTTCAGAAATTTCTCTGTTTTATATGTAGGTGTTACGAAGTTCACCGGGTCATCTAGTAATAATAATAAATGTATGACCCTGTAAAGGGTTCAAAATGTCAAGACAAAATAATAATAACATGTAAATTAACATAGGTGACACATCGCTTCGTAAAAAAATTTCATTCAATATTAATGTGCTGTGAATGTGTTAAGAATAGGTTCACGTCAATAGTTTAACGTGTTAAAGGGATTACCTAGGGGAACCACGTTTTCTACCACAGTTAAATTGGTAACCCTCGAAACATACATCATCCTCGGTACATTCGAAATAATACATCTCTTTAAACCTGACAGAAGATTCAAATGCTTTCAAAGCTGTCCCCTCGACCGCGCATCACATGTACGCGATTTATCAAATCAACAAAATATCAGAGATGTTTAATTAAAGTAACAACTGTTGGTACGCTTTGGCACTCCATTCGTATATGATTTATCCGCGGTGCAAAATCACTAACCGATACCTATACGTATAAGCAGGTAGGGCTAGCAACTGAAATGCGCGAACAAAACATTAATCGAGCCAGGCAGACTGCGGAGCGCGTGCCAACTAAACGACGTCCAGGGCGCTAGATCTCCCCCGCCCCCCTCGGCGCTCGACAGGAACTATTTGGAAGTAGAAGCCAATGAACTGTTGGGGGTCTACGTAGGCTGGGCATGGAGTACTGGCAGCGGCGTCTGCCAAAGGGCGGGAGACTTGAGCGTGCAGCATCCACGAATATGACGCTTGAAAGAACTGAAGTGTGGCAATGTCGTGTCGTGATGCTCTTATATTTGTTGCCGAACCAACATATAAAACAACTGTTTCTTCTGAAAAGCAATATCTACAAAGTGGCAGATAAAATATAGACAGCAGTACTGGACTATTTAATCGCTCACAGGTAGTTGTGAAACTTTAGATTGACAAACAACACACTACAAAAATTCTATAGCGTAGTCAATTTTCTAAAGCCACTCACTCATCTTAAATTGTTTAAACATATTCACTCTATCATCTTAAATTATTTAAACATATTTAGTTGCTTACGTTTCAACGAGATATAAAAATCCTAACAAAAGTCTCTGATCTCTTACACGCTAGTCTTCAAACGTCATGTACAAAAATTAGATTATGTAAATCATAATTGGTTGTTCTTTCAATTTAATGCTTCAGATGCTCTCGATCTTTTGAGTCGTTTGCATGTCGTTTATGAAACTTTCGACCCCGTTTACAACAATGTTTTCTAAAACACATTAGTGAGTTTATTAATTGGATTTATTTATAGCAATTAGGAAAATTATGAAAACACTGTGAAAAACGACGCTACGCTACGGAAGATCAAATAAAATTTTACAGAAAAGCCCTTGCCAAAAAAGCTTGCTTTTAATTTTTTTCGCGGCCACTTTTAAAACACAGAATTTTGAATAGGATATAATTAATTGAATAAAGCTTTAGAATAGGATACCTCTAATTTCCTAAGAGTCTCTCACATTGCAGATAAAAATAAATAAGTAACAAATCATTAGAAAAAAACATTATTAAGTACCTGTACGTTTATATTTAAATATTAATTTAATTTTTATTATAATTTATAGAAACATATAATGCAAATAATGCAATGCAGTGTATTGTATATACATTTCATTTAGCCATTAACTTGTACTATTATGTATTCTGTGGCCATGATGCAATCCGGCTGAACGTTGACCTGCCGTAATGCAAAATAAAAATGTAATAATACTATTAGTAACATAGATATATGACCAACAAGTAGTATTAGAGCAAGTACAAAAGTCCTAAACACATTGCAGTTTTTAAAAGTTTAGGTCTCTGTATCTCGGTATAGACTTGAGTTTAGAACATGTGTGCATTACCATTTTTACAAGATATAATAAATCCTAATCGAAATTCAACAACTCATTACTGGCCGCGAGAAAAAAAAGGTCCATACATAATGGTCATTGTTTTTTAAAAGTCAATTCTACTAAAGTTTCGTTGCTAATTAAAAAACCACACTCTCCGAGGAGGGGGGGGGGGGGGAAATGTAAATGAAAGGAATAATGGGAGAGCTCGCTCTAGAAACAAAACGTTTCAGACGAACTTATAAATAAAACACGTAGAGAAAACGGTCACTAGCGGATTGTCTGCAATAAAACCTGGTGAGAATATTTCGAGCGACCATTCCTAGAGAACTGGAAACGACGCTGAAACAAATCCTGATTGAAATTAGCACAGGGATATAAAAGCAACGAACGGTAGGTAATAAGAAAGATTTGTGGCACACAATGTTTAGAAAATGGACGCGTGACACATAACCTTGCTAAAGATAGGTATATCATGAAGAATGATGGTTCGTTATAAATTTAAATTTGATTACAACAATACAATTTTAGAGTATCTATTTTGGCTACATGGAAACTTTAAGAGCCAACCATTTATGTGGAGAAACGAAAGGGAATGTTCGGCACATAAAGAATCGTTGAAGAACCTTTTAAAGAGTCTCGGTCAGGAGGAATGATTTGTATCACACACAATGTAAATGGGATTTCCATTAAGCGCAATATTGACTTAGACACGGTTAAGAGGATTGGAGTGTGGAGAAGTCTTCTAGTTAAATGCAGACATTTCTTTGGCGTCGACGAGATTACCCGAGGGATTATAGGGGAATAGCAATTACCGGGAACACTTCAGGTCGGATCTAAATGGGAGCAAGTCTATTTTTGTTAGACCGTGTCTTGTTCTGTAGATATAGGAAATAGATTAAATTATCTATGTCAGTTACGTACTTGAAAAAAGCAATTGAAGAATTTTGTTAATTTTAAACTAGTTTTGTATTTTTAAGTAAGTTTTTTAGTGCTTACTGCTGCCTATCGTATTAACACGAGAAACAATTTCGCCAATGAAAATCGAGACAATAACATTTTTTCCAAATGTTTAAGACTACTTCCAGAATTATATCGTTTCAATCACAAAACTATTCAGTGTCCTCTAGTCGCGATATTCCGGCAGTGACCTCGAGGTGGCTTTCGATAGCGTTAAGCGTCTGTTTCGGCCGGCCGACAGTCCCGACCTATTTCAGTCCGACGGCCACCAGAGCTACGTTTTAAAACAATGAACCGAGTGAGCACGAACGGGCGCGCCATACGTCCAGGTTGTAAGACCGAGCGGGATGAAAACCGGGCGTCACGCAGGGAACACGCTTAGTACCCGCTGCGTTCTATTTCTGCACGTCGCAAAACATGTCTCGGAATTCGTTTCTATGTGTCTGGGAACATCAGAAATCATGTGACTAATGATCCGTACGCTAAAATTGTAGATTAACAGTTTACGGGAATACTCATACTAATTGTTCAATTCCGAGGATGACGTGTGCGCTTTATTGGAGCGTGCAAGCATGATAGAATCTATTAAAAGTCATGACACGATGCAAGATAATGACTACGAAACTATCACCTTAGATGACATCACGACGTTATGAAGCTTATGTGCTGTTAACATTTTTGTCGCTTGCCAAATTGGACCTATGATCTGTTTGTCAACAAAGTGAATATTGACGATAAAACTTTACGAGGCTCGCGTGATAACGGAATGTTGTGTGTGCAAAAAGAAATGGAGCTAGACGTTAACGCTGTTTAAGATCGGCATTACGTAACGGCTAATAAGCCGGTACTTATGTACTGAACTAGCCGTATCCACTTCGTATAAACCTGGTTAAAATAGCTCTATTGTTTCCTGTAGTTTACTGTACGGTCCACATTAACCCGTTACAGAGGTAAATAAAATGATGCAGCGCCTGAAAAACGGCCTCGCGAACGGTATGTTGAGAACATATTGGTTATTTGTTTTAGAGCTTTTCGAGTTAGCTGCTCGTCCGTCTTTCGTTAGACGAAGGTTTATTTTAATCTCAGCATTAATATTGTGTACGAAAATACCTGGTGTTCAATCATAACCAGTTGCCTGGTTTGTTTCTGTTGCGAGCAGTTTAGTTACGTTTTAGGTATACAGTTTACGCTACGCGTTTCCGTTAGGT
The DNA here is from genome assembly GCA_947562085.1 of Eudonia lacustrata. Classification (NCBI taxonomy): domain Eukaryota; kingdom Metazoa; phylum Arthropoda; class Insecta; order Lepidoptera; family Crambidae; genus Eudonia; species Eudonia lacustrata. The sequence continues at coordinate 4,839,788 of OX387334.1, read as the reverse complement.
AACACTGGCCTAATGGTTGCTGGGTTTAATAGCAAAGCGGTGTGTAGAGTTACAATACTCGTGTTGGCGACAATTGGAGGTTGTATTTTAAACCCTATTAGTATGAAATTGATGGATAGCCAATTTGAAATTTAATCTATCTAATTTTGTTTTTTCGTGGATATTTCGCCAATTGTACATTCATATATACTGTCGTGCAAAAGGTAAAATGTCAACAAGCCGCCCGCCGGCAGCTTCTAAGAATTCTTTTTCTCTGAGATTTTAAATTCAAAAGAAGAGTAGTCTATCAACTGTGCAGAAGTTGTCGTAGAAGAACATAAGTTTTACTAGTCTAATCCACGCGAGAAAAGACGCGTGAAAATCTAGTTCCAAAAAATAAAGTAAAATGCACCGTCTACATACCAGAAAACTTTTAAGATAATAAAGGCAAAGAAATTCTTTCTACCTACCAAGAATGAGTACAACATAATCACAATGGAGCCTAAATCATTCTAATTAACGATAATAATATCCCCAACATTACCAATTGGAAGACAAGACGAAACAGAAAGACGGTGTCGCGAAGAGCGGAAATAGCCGTATCCTAAGGGGTATGTTGGCACGGCGTGGTGCGCCAGGGTCAAGGGGAGGAGAGGGGGTGACGTCATTGTGGAAATTGATTCGAGGGCGAAAAACGAGGCCGCAACGAAATCGGCGCCGAGACCGTCGTCGGCGGGGCATAAATTACTAGTACTTACTTACATACATTTACTTAGTCGAAATGGGGGCCTATCTTTTATTACGGCTAGTACTAGACGTATTGATGACGCAACGGCGCGACCGGCTAAAGAACCTTGAGATAGTCATACTGATAGTAAATAATATGATTTCAAACCTATAGTAAATAAAATAAAACACAATATTACATCGTGAAGTCATAACAAAAATAGAAGAACTTGAAAAGAATTGAGGAATGTTTTAGAGAAGTGTCTGTCACTATAATTTAAAACAATTCCCTAAATGTTTTTAGCTATGGTCTTTTGAACAAACAGAGCGTTAATATATCAGCTAGGCGCATCCTAATTTTAATAGATTATAGTAATTAAACATCCAACAATCAAACTGAATGAAAGTTTGACGCACAATAGGTTTACGTTAAGGGATATGGCAATAATAACCAATTAACATTGTGCGAATTATTAGGAAGCCGCATGGGATAAACAGACGTCACATCCCCTCGGTAATCCATGTGGCATTAGTACCCTCTTGCAAATAAACTGAGTAAAAGCTTGGAATAGTTATTCGGTGTTTTGACTCCTTTCATCCGATTCAAAATTATATTTGAATGACATGAATTTCTAAGAGAAATTTATTGCTAAAAGAAATCAACAAATATAATAAGAATATAATAATGGAAAGATTTAGTTTTCTTGCACTAGTCTGCGAGTTAAATTTATATGACATATAAACAGAGTCAGAATGAAAGACAGACGGACAGGACAGACTGGACGTAATTAAAGAATTTCCATTACAGTATCATAACACAATACACTATAAGCATATTGACAACTTTGCATATAATACAATTACTCGTATACAGACATCTGATACAACATACTCGTACATAAATAATGAATGTGTTGCCAATGATCCTTGAAATTTTTATGCCTTCTCAAATTGTATGCCCCAACTAAACAACAGCTCGATTGCGCGTATTTGCATTGGCAACATGAATGAATAATGTATTGAATCAGTTAGGATTTTCAGCAAAATATAGGGTTTCATATTTTGTTGAAAATCTGAAGTCTGACTGAAAGTGACAAAATAAAGTGACACTATAAACATTTTGTTTATTTTACGTTACTGTTAAGGGGTAAATACTTTTTGTACATTTACATACTTTTATATGTCTAGTTTCAATCTGCCAACTGTCTATTGTTTGCTATTAGTCGTCGTTTGTCATCGCTATTGATTTATATGTCTCAATTTTACTTCTTTATACTTTTACTTTGTATTATTTTTTCTTTAATATGTATGTTCCTTCAATTGCCATCGCCATTTTGCAATCACAATGTTATTATGTTACCATACAATTTAGAGACAAAACTATTTGTACGCTTTCAAAAGCATCTCTGAATGGCCAGATTTTACATTCCAACCTGGCATTCTACTATGAGATCATTATTCTCGTCTCACCTAAATTGTAAAAGGACAGCTAATAAGAAATTAGCAGTCTGAACATCCTGATATGACATCATCGGACGTCACTATTGTATGCGAGTCACAATTCACAGCCATCTTGGAATTAATGACGTCACCACCTTGAATCTAATTCAATAATTTCTCATACGAGTCGATATAACTACTAAATAAATACTATGTGATACCAATAATGATTTTTTAAATTAAAGATTTAAAAACGATTTTGACATTATTTTACTCTGCTCTTCTTTATTGTTATCTTAAATCTTTACTCATCAGAAAAATTTAACATAATTAGAAACGTGCAATATTGGCTAGGAGTTCGATGGGGCAATGGCTTGGGCTTCGGTTTGCATTCTTCTAAGTTAAGCAAATTTGCTATGCTGGGTCACTGAATGGATGACTTAATTTAAATATCATGAGATATTACGTGATTTGAAGGGTACAGTAAGCCGTTGGTCCCATTTGCTGTCCAATCAACCGACATTAAAAGTGTGGTAGGTAGTTGTGGCCCAATCTTGGAGAGATTTATTGTTAATGTGGAGACTAAGGGCAGACATAATGAAGTTTGGCTTCTTCCAAGTTTTCTCAGAAGTTTTTGTGACTTATTATTTAGACGTTTGGTGGTAACATAGTTGCTATAGCCTCCTGAAGGGTGAATATTTTGTTTTTTATATTGTATTTAGAATCAATCTGCTAAATAATGTAAGTATCGACATTTCGTAGGATACAATTTGTGAACAAGATGTTATTTAACATAAACGATCTAATGAAAGCTAAATATTGTAGTGTAAAACGCTTCTCTTAGCACCAATTTTATAGTAGAACTGAGTCAGTTGACTTTTGATTTATGAATCCGTTCTGAGCCAGAAATCAATTATTCATATTATAGTACAATTTACAATCTTACATATTTTACACAAATGCATTTTTTAGAATTGGCCCGTATCTGTTGTGGTCCATTACACTTTAAATACTGGGACCATTTCCAAAATATTGATTACTAAAAAAACCTTGACATATTTATTATACAGGAAAGATAAAATTAAGTGTCAAGTACGTTCATAATATTAAAGAAAGCGTATTTGATTGAAGAAATTTATATTAGCAACGTTCGCAAAAGTCAAGCTAATTTGAGCGCGGTCCAAATTAACAGACCTGATTCTTTCTCCATGTCAAGCCACTGGTCCTGACCGCCATCAAAAGATCACAGTCGCAAAAAACAGCCACGTCAGACGCCTTGAAAAAGTCTAACATCAGGTTAACCTTGCGGTTTATACAAAAAGAAACGAACCGTTGAAAAAACAACATGCTTTTGGAAATGGATCTTGAGATACCTATATGCACTCGACTGTGTAAATGAAAAAAGTAACTATAATCAGTTAGTTAATAGTCAGATAACAAGAATCTTAAAAAAATATTTGGCTTCTTCTTAATTTGAAAGGCACGTTAAGCCGTTGGTCTCGGTTGTTGTCATAAGATGACAGTTGTTAAAAAATCCCCAATCTGGGTCAGTAGTGCGGTAAAATATGGCTCGATCTCCCCATTGGCTTATTTATGAGACCTTAGCACAGGAACGCCACGGGTCACGGGTATGAGGATGAGGTTTTACTCGTCATCATCATCAGCCTATCATCGCTTTGAGGGTTTTACTCCAAAATACAATAAACACAAATAATGGTGAAAATGGGTATACCTACCTACCTACCAAAGGTATTTAAAAAGGGTATGTGACGAAATGAGACGCATTCCTACGAGGTGTGACGAAACGGTACTCTGACAAATTGCCAATAAGCCGTTTAAAGTTATATAATAAAAAACTTTAACGTAAGTAACGTTGATCGCCGTAAAAGTTGAAAAGGTCAACCTTCTCGTTAATAAAGGGTGGCAAATAATCAGGCCGCCCTTGAAACTTTTATGGAGACAGTCGCTGTTAGCACCGGATTGTATGCAGACGGACGATGCCAAAAAGATTTTACTCTAAGGATCTTTGGGTCAAATTAGATTTTCATTGGAAGGACTGCCATGGATAAGAGTAGCCGCGGATCGTGCTCAGTGGCGTGCACTTGAAGAGCCCTATGTCCAGCAGAAGACTTATATAGGCTGCTGATGATGATGATGGTGATGATGATGACTTATGCAATATACAGCGTAACAGGAAGGTTTTACTAGCGTTAGCCGAGATTAGAATAGTCGCTATTACTAGCTGTTTGTAACCAGACCATGCTTTAAGACCTCAACTTTGTAACAATTTATATTTGACTTCGCCACCGACCCATTATACATTGTACTGTGCAATGTAATATAATGTTAAACCTGAAACACTCTTTTAGTACCTCTACTATGTAAGACGATTTTGAATATGTATTACTGTTGTTGTGGTGTATTTCTGGACATATTGTATTCGTTTTAGTTGGTATTAGAGCTTGCTCTTCGTCTTCTTGGCTAGCTACCATCATAACATCTAAAACTGTCGCCATAACAATAATGTTAGAAGTAGTATTGTGATCCTAGTTTCCAAGTTGCTAAATGAGCTTCCATTTTCAGCCGTATCATCATTTTCCATTAGGTAAGAGTGAAGGTCAAACCATTCCCCGTCGTATAAAATATACATATTAAACGAAGGCACCTGATTGGTCAAGCAACGCTGTTATAAAAATAATTTGGGTTCATATCACGCTTGTCTGCGTCCGCCCTGAGATCGGAGGGTATTAAAACAAAGGCGGAGAGAGGTCGGACGAACGTTTGTGTGAGCTGTCAAACGCAATCGTGAGGGAGCCATGTGTGACGTCAGATGGACTTCCAGCCCACAAATATACAGGAATATTTACGTTAACACAAATAAACGATATACAGCCAACTGTTGAAAACTGTTTATGGATTCGACCTTTTTGCAATGCAAAAAACAAAAAGTAAATAAAAAAAACGAACACAAAAGTTCCTTTTTTGAAATGCTCGATTGTGTTTTGATTTTAATTTAATAAACGAAGAAAAGCAGAGCACATAGATAGAAACTAAGGTTATGCATGGTACTTCTTATAATTGAGACAGCACTCAGCTTTAGTGGTTAATGTATGATTAATTTTACTCATGAAGTGTATGTTTTGTTAGCTGTCCTTTTCAAAATAAATAAATAAATAAACTTAAAGAAATATGTTAAGTATTTAAGAAATATCATGTGCTATTTAAAACTTTACATTTATTTATTTATTTACTTTCATTGATTTTTGTGTTAGTTTTTTAAGTTGTTAATTTGATCTGTATATATATATACAATTGTAATGACCTGTTGCATGTCTTAGCGTTGCTATAAGTGTAGCAGGTATTTAATGTTTAAATAAATAAATAAATAATAAATTACACAGTACCAAGAGTTCATGGAATATATAAATCTTGCTAACCAAACAATTCTTTATTCAACACAGAACACTTACACAAGACTAACTGCGTACTAACAGCTAATACTATAAATTTATCGGATGGAAGTGAACAGCAAAATGTAGGTACCGCACATAAATATAGTCTGCATCGACCCTCGATAGCTAATGCGATTGTGGGCAACCTTCGCGCATACCAGTCCATTCAGGCTGCAATTACGGGTCATGAAAATGGTTTATCTTCACGCTGCTGGTATATACTGAGGCTCGCTTGTGTATAGGTAAATAGGTAAATGCAAGTTTGAAAGAAAGAAAACCATGCGTTGACTTTGTGCCTTGGACGACATAACAATTAGGATAAACCAACATAATATTTACTACGTAAACTTTCTATGTGCAATCTATAGTAGGAACTCGTGTTTGTTTGCTCTTAAGAGCGTTTACGCCGCACACTAGCGCCACTAATGTAAAAAAAAACATATCTAGTAATTAGAGATAGAAAATCAAATTATGCTCAACAAACTATTTGAATGAAGTAATTTAGCACTTTTACGTCACCTAATGAACACCTCACATGTTATGGTTTAGTTAAATAAGACGTTACGGCCACTTTTAACTATAACGCCATATTTAACTAAACCATAACATGTCAGGTGTTCATTAGGTGACGTAAAAATGATAAATTACTTCATTCAGATAGTTTGTTGAGCATAATTATGGGGGTTAAGGTCACTCGCGTCCGTAGGTTTACCCTCGAGACCCTACACGTGACCCCTGGGTGGTGCTAAATTGAGTGACACTGACTGAGTGGTAGAGCCACGCTGCGTTGTAGCACGCATAGGGCCGGCTCGCCCGGTGTAATACCACCCTCTCACTAAATACCGGCGTGAAATAATGGCACTCGTTGCTGTTGTGTTTCGTCCGGTCAGTGATAGTTCCGGAGGCCCTATCCCCCCCCCCAAATTTAGATTTACCCCAGGGGGGTACCTGCACCTCCAGTGTAGGAGAATCCCCCCCTGAGCGTCCACGCTTAGGCTGCCCTACGTATTCTGGGGTGGGCAAAAGTCCGCTCGTATCAGCACATGCTGCAGGCAGGAGTAAGGCAAGACATTCGGCACCCCCTCCTACGCTTCGCGTGGACTTCTGCAACATCAGGGGAATTCACTCCAACTTAAGCGCCGTCCATTACCACCTTGAGACGGAGAAGCCGGCCTTGCTTTTCCTTACTGAAACGCAGATATCCCCCCCTCCTGACGTCTCCTACTTGCGCTACCCGGGATACAATCTGGAGCATTCGTTTGTGCCACGCGCCGGTGTTTGTGCTTACGTCAGGGAGGATATGTGCGTTCGTCGCCTCGGCAATCTTGAAGTTAGGGACCTCTCCATCTTATGGCTGCACGTCGACTGCGGACACCACCCTCGCGTCTACGCGTGCCTGTATAGGTCCCACAGCGGTAACATTGAGACTGACCAACTTGTCGAGAGCGTCCAAACGGCCACAGATTCCCTTCTCCAACGGATCCCCTCTGCCGAGATTGTGGTGCTGGGAGACTTTAATGCCCACCACGTCGAATGGCTTGGTTCACGCACTACTGACCATGCGGGTAGAGCCGTTCATGACTTCGCTTTGGCCTACAGTCTGTCCCAACTGGTTGCCGAGCCTACGCGGGTACCAGATGTGGAGGGCCATACACCTTCCTTACTGGACCTCTTGTTGACCTCGCACCCAGACGGCTATCAAGTGTCCTTTGATGCACCACTAGGCTCATCAGATCATTGCCTGATTCGGAGCACAGTGCCTCTCACAGAAACTTTAAAATCGCAACGTGCGGTCAGCCGTCGGGTCTGGCATTATAGGTCAGCGGACTGGGATGGGATGCGAAGTTTCTTTGCGTCGTACCCATGGTGGCGAGTTTGCTTCTCGCTGGATGATCCTGATGTCGCCGCCGATTCTGTCGTTGATGTGATACTGTAGGGAATGGAACTCTTTATTCCAAACTCTATGGTTCCCGTTGGCGGCAGATCCCAACCATGGTTTGGTCGATGTTGCAAAATAACATCTCGCCAGAAGCGCGAGCATTACCAAGCCTGGGCTAATGCGGTGTCATCAAAGGATCCAAGTACCAGTGTGCTCAAAAAGAACTTTTACAACTTTGCTGCCAGGTCTTTTAAGAAGGACATTGCCAAGGCGAAGTCATCATTTATAGGTAGAATTGGGGAGAGGCTAGTGCGTCTTCCTTCGGGTACGCGTGCATTCTGGTCTCTCGCCAAGGCTGTCTTGGGGAATTTCTGTCGACCGTCACTTCCACCACTGCACAAGACCGATGATTGCCTTGCCCATACTGCAAAAGAGAAAGCCGATCTCTTGGGTACTCTTTTCGCATCAAACTCGACCTTGGACGATGGGGAAAACTCGCCACCAACAATACCGCATTGCGCTTGTTCTATGCCAAACGTTCGGTTCCTGCAAAGGTCAGTTCGTAAGGCTCTTTTTTCCCTTGACATTCATAAGTCGAGTGGGCCTGATGCAGTCCCTCCCATTGTGCTTCGGACGTGTGCTCCTGAGTTGGCGCCGGTTCTAACGCGCCTCTTCCGGCTCTCTTACACGACTGGCGTTGTCCCGAGTTCTTGGAAGATAGCCCTTGTCCACCCGATTCCCAAAAAAGGTGATCGCTCAGATCCGTCCAACTACAGGCCTATAGCCATCACCTCTTTGCTCTCCAAAGTAATGGAGTCCATTACAAACTGCCAGCTCTTGAGGTACCTAGAAGAGAATCAGCTACTAAGCGATCGCCAGTACGGTTTTCGCCGCGGTCGTTCGGCTGGTGATCTTTTAGTGTACCTCACTCACCGATGGGCGGAGGCAGTCGAGAGGAAAGGGGAGGCACTGGCAGTTAGCTTGGACATAGCGAAAGCCTTCGACAGGGTATGGCACAGGGCTCTTCTCTCGAAACTTCCATCATACGGGCTCCCTGAGAAATTGTGTGCGTGGGTCGCCAGCTTTCTTTCTGGGCGTAGCATCAAAGTCGTAGTTGACGGATCATGCTCTGACCTGAAGCCCGTGAATGCTGGAGTCCCGCAGGGGTGTGTTCTGTCGCCTACACTGTTTCTTCTGCATATCAATGACATGTTGCATAACAACAGCATTCATTGCTATGCAGACGACAGTACTGGGGATACGCTTTACACCGGACGTACTAATATAATACCATAACATGTGAGGTGTTCATTAGGTGACGTAAAAGTGCTAAATTACTTCATTTAAATAGTTTGTTGAGCATAATTTGATTTTCTATCTCTGATTACTAGATATGTTTTTTTTTTCATTGGCGACGCTAGTGTGCGGCGTAAACGCTCTTAACGAGTAAATCTATATGTTACAGTTTATAATTATACAAATGCAAATGGCCGCAAAGAACACAATTAACCGACTATTCTATTATAAAAAATATTGACGCATATACATAACATTGGATATCTCTTATCAGCAATATCAGCCTTGTTTAACAGAAAAAGATAACAATAGATTCAACGTTCACAAAGTTTTTAAGACTAGTCTCCAACCATAACTGCACAGATGATAGCAAGGAACGTGACTGCAAAACAACGGACGACACCAACCTAGGCAGATTAAATTTCACTCATCCCACTATCAACGCGGCCCAAGGCTTGTATAATTCGAGACGTGACGCAATTCACATTTTATTGATGCCCAGTAAGACAATGGAAGCAACGATGCGGTATTATAGTCAATCACGACGATCGATGCGGACAGAAAGTTTATGAACGAATAAAAGTCAGTCTAGCTGGTGTATATCACGCTAAAACGTGTGATTTAATCGCATATAAAAAGGATGGTAAAACTGTTCATGATAATGGAAACGTTGCAACCCAATTTGAGCATACCGCCAGTACCGCCACACATAATTAGAAGCTCTGGTGAAGCGTACGTGGACATATTTGAAACGCACATCGACGGGCATCGTTGTGCCCACCTGTTAATTGTCTAATTCAGTCGTCAAATGTACCGATTACAAAGTAGTATTAGAATTGGCAAAGCGTCAAAATTTTAAAAAAGCTCCCGAATACAATTTGATTATGTTAAATTCAAGAAAGCACATCTTCAAGCTGTACAGATGTGAAATGAAATGTGAGCGGTAGACAAAGACGCTGTTAGCCAGAAAATCGGGGAAAATCATTTTTCGCGTGCCGCAAGCGCTTCTTAGCGAAACAGTTGACAGGAGCGATCTATCACGCGCCCAAGAATATCATGCGAATATCCTCTTTGTTCCACTACAAGTAAGAACAGAATTCCGTTGACGTGCACTCGGAGTAATCGACCTGAATGTTTTTGTCGCAGCGTAGCCTCGTCTAAAAAGGTTGTGCATTTATGCCACTATACTTCTTTGATATTCTCATTAATGGGCATAATATTTAGCATTCAAACACCAAAAAGCTTTTTATCTCAAGATTTAATGCATCACGTTGTACTCAAAAATTATGTTACCAACATTAAAAGTGATTCGTAGGCCAAAGCTGAAGATAAAATGTTATTTGCTTTAAGTAATTATTTCGTTTTATCAATCGTAAAACGTGTTAACGATTATGATTCAATTGATATCATCCTAACTGGAGGCTTATTAGCGTCAAACTTTTATTATCACGGACAATTTCCATGACGCCAAAGCGTTTATGTTTCCAAATATCGATCATAAACATCGATCGCTAATAAATATTACAGTAAAGGCGTTAACTGCGTGCCCTGCAAGGCGAACCTTGATATTTCATAATGAAATATTACCCTCGGAATTAGCTCATTAGTGACAGCTGGTATCCAAGTAAATTTCTGAAAGTACTGAAAAGCACTCTTACGAATCAAAGCTAATGGTCGGGCGTTATTAAATTTTCAACGTTTCGCATAGCACAAAGTTCATGCGGAGACCTTCCGCGTATCGATCATGATGGTTCAACGAACTTGGCTTCAGAACCAGTGTTCAGTAGCACAGTATGTGTATGTGTTACTAAAATAAAATTGCCCGTTCACAACGCTACGTGCTTAGATGTGAAGGAACTGCTAGTAATATAAAGTCAACTATCATTGGTATTTTTATCTTCTTGAATACGTCTGACTTCATTGAATATTACATAATGAACTCTCTATTAGCAAGGAGTTAAAAAGCTAGTTTTATTATTCTCAGAACCTCGTTGTCGCAATTCAGAAAAATCCCTCTGAAAGTAGTGATGTCAGCATCGTAAAACATCGCCGAGTAAGGCGGTGCCTCATTAAAGATCCAGTAGGTGTTCCGAGGCTCATAAAAATCATCACTAAATTGTGGATCTAAGCCTCCTTTGAGTGTTCGTCATATCCATTTATAAATTAGCGAAAACGCCGCGTCGATGGAGCGACTGTCTCGAAAAGAAAATGGATCAGTGTAATGGCGACGTCGTCGGCGCTTGACTCACAATGTATTTTAGTTAGCGCTAATTACTTTTTGATGAGGAAAGTGTGAGTACGACATTACGGTATGCATTAAAAGGACCTGATGACACATACTCAACTCCGTTTCCATAAAAAAATTCTCTTCAACTCAGCAGTTGTTTACAGTTATTTCAGTAAGGCTCTTGGCTCAGTGGCGTGCACTTGGAGAGGCCTATGTCCAGCAGTGAACGTGTGTAGGCTGATGATGAAGATAATGATGTTTTCAGTAAGCGTCAAAAAAGAAATTGAACTCTGTATTTAAATAAACAAATTCGGAAGCGTAGAAGCGAAGCTACCAACATTCAGTAATTGAAACACATTATCGTCCTTACGTTATATTTTAATACGTAACAATAATAATTTGCAAGAGTTCACGAACTTCAAAGAGAGATACGTAGACCCTCTGCGGTAACGATCAATGCGATCTCTAGACTGCCGTCAGATCAAAGTTTACGAATGCTAATCTCAGCGTAGCCCGGGGAGTTATTGCGGAATTGTCTTCTGCAGTCGCCGTGGAAAGTTTCATTTCGCCTTTGTTTGCTTCGGCTGCCTTTTGGTGATCACCGCCTGACACCGATTTCTAACGCTAATTCCGAATTAGTTCAGATGGTGACGTGGGCTCAATCAAGGAGTCTTTGTTATCAATGGCCTAAAAAGGATCCGTGATATAATGTCTATTGGAATTTTTCATTTCAACTTGTTATCTAGGGACTGGTTTTGTAATTTTAGTGCTCAACCGGTCACAGTTTAGCGGTGACCGTTCATCTCGAATCTCGACGACTGAACGTCCTAACGTTTATTTTACATAATATTTTTTACAAGGTTGCGTGTATCGCAAGTTTCGTAATTTCTAAAACAATTGCATCTTCATAATTTCAAAAAAACTCATAAGTTTGTATAATCATCATCATTTAGTGCAATCTTCATAAGTTTGTATACTGTAGAAATATAGATTCAATTACTAAATAAAAACTTCTTGTTAAATCTTATATTAAAATTGTTAATAGTTACTGTTACATCCTTTTTGTAATGGAAGTACTTGCATTATACGGTGAAACAAACAAATGCCTATAATCTCTGTCACCGTACGGCGTTGGGCGTATCCAATTTGTTATCGTAAGAAGGCTGTGGGGAACAATGAGCCTTGCCGATCAGAGATATGGATCTCATCGCCGGTGTTTACGATAGCATCGCTATGACTAAGGTCAATGTTGGATTAGTAGGTCAATTTGACAGGGATACATATCCCTATCTCGTTTTTGTTAATAAAGAAGATGAGGGCAACATTTGTTTTGATCGGGGTTTAACGTTAGTCTACATTTTGTTATAACAGAGATTTTTGCAGATCAAGTAGCTTTACAGATCAAACTGTAGGTATTTTGAAATGCATACATAGCAACATCCTTGAAAAGGTGTAGCATTGTTTCAAGACATATATCCAGTAAATACTCGTACATCCCAGAAGTTTTAGAGAAACGTTATATAATCACAGATCCGAGCAGGCATATTTGGGATCTAGTATTAAGTTTGAACCCCTTTGAGATATCACCTTGAAGTTCAGCACAAAGTCTGGCGTCGTTAATTAAGATACGTATTGTCGATAGCTCATCAAATATACGACTTTGTCCTTGTCTCCATTCACTTCTGAAAGTAAAATACTGAACGCATTCACTAGCGTGAAGTACTTCACTTTCAGGCCAACTATTTCATGTGTTTGGTGAACTTCTAAAAGGTCTCACTTAAGATTTAATATGAATGAGGTATTCCCTTGAAACATTTAAACAAATAGATTTGAACATTCTAAATTACAGGAAATTAGTCGTTAACGGTATTAATATAATGCATAAATTATCTACACCTCAGGACGGATTTTCATTAAAACTATGAGCAACATTTAAAACAATTTTGCGTTACCAAATTGCCGTGACATGACAACGTCTACGAAAGTTGAACACCCTGTGCGAGTGGTGTGACAGACAATCAAAGCGTTCCACGTCTTCATTGTTCCCAATAGGGACATCGTTCGTACAACGCGATGAATTATAAATGACATAACGGAGTCGAACGAACCGGAAAATTCAATTGGCCTACGTGGCGTAGAGTTATGTGGCTCATTTCCATCGATGGCAAATCGTTATGTGGTCGTGGGACAAAAACCTTACGAACTTGTGGTCTGTAAGGTTATAGAGGTTGTGTGACCGGTCAAAGCCCTTGAGCTATTTTTGATGAGCCGTCACGACTATAGTTCTTCACACACGGAAGTATCAATTGTAACTTTTTTCATTTAGTGTTGTTTCATTAAGGTGTGGCAAGGAATTTGCACAAACTCTTCCTTCCACAAGCCTAGATTTGCACTTCATCGTACAGTAGTAGTTCTATTTCATCAATAATGATTATGTATTATAGATTATATTCAATAAGTGCTCTAACTGCTTGTGTTTAAAGCTAAAATTGTTTCGTTTGCGCAGCGTTGAAGCGGTCAAAAAGTCGAGGGGTTAGCAATCTTTAGCAAACGAACTTGAAATAACCTATGGGTCAGAAGTGATATTTGCCAAATGAAATAATTACGCGTTGACGCAAAGAAAAACCAGAAAAAAGTTCGATACAATGTCCTTTGAAGAACTATAACCTAAGCAAGGCAGTTCAATCATGTTTATTAATCATAACGTCGTTATACCTATAATTAATTTCAAATATAACAGCTTGACAACCCCACAGTACATTGACACGATGTAAAAGTTAGTAACACAGAAGATTAAGTCACGCCAAGGACAGCGCATCCGCATCATAACCATTACAATAACATATCACTTGAAAAAATCCAGTGTTTTAAATTATTCAATCATAACATGGGGAAAACTGAATTCTTTTCTCTACCAGTAGGTAGGTATAGGTAGTAAAGAGCTCTTACTTAAGCAGTATTATTACAATGTTTTTGCAGTTTTGAAAACGAGACGCGTGTATATAATGGACTATGATATATATAGGGGAGAAGCGGAGTCTCCAAATACAAAAATAAAATTATTTTGTTTATTTTTTATTTTATTATATTTTTTTATCCGAAGCTTGAAGCTTTTCGTTTTATAACCGTAACAACACTGCAAGAATATCTACTTCTTTTAAAGCTTATGGTAACCGACCAAGCCATGCGTTGAACCATTTATTTTGTGACACAACCTGTAATCCCATTATATGGATCATGAACCCACCTGTCAAACATGAGACTATTTCGACAAAAGAAATATCCAGAGTATTATGGTGTCAAAGTACTATTATGTATTCTGTGGTCAAAGTCTTTAAGTCAAGGCTTCATGTAATTAAACTTACGTCCTACATATTACGTCTTTCTGTTGTATGTCACATGTAGTGCATTATTAGAGGCTACTTTTCCAGTGCAATTGTCAAAGGTGGCCACGTTATATATTCTTTTGAATGTCAAATCGAAAATAGCATTCTGAACGGCAGAGCTTGTGCATTATTGATTCGAAAGCTCAATACCAGTTTGCAAAGTAGGTTACTAAGAAATGGAACCCTTTTGTGAAAGCACTTTATATCGTGATCTGTATGCTGCCTTGCCTTGATGTCTAACTATATCTTAAAGGATATATTCTAAATCCTCCTTGCAGTGTGTGGCATCCAAAGCTGAATGAATGTTATTTATTTATTTGGTTCCTAGATAACATGTTTTCTCCATTTCAGCTGTTAGATCTATATATAAGACAAATCAAGTTTTTTAAAGTTTAGTTTAGACGTAGCACTCCCAAAAGTCTATATCGACGTGGTTGTTTAATGCTTATGAAAGCAATCCTCGCTTAATGGAACAATCAATGGGCAATAGAATTCTCATTTTAGAAGTCGTATTATTATTACTCTATTATATTAATATCTTAATCCAAAAGTAAAAAGAAAGATAAAAACCAGTTCTTTAGTGAATAAAATTCCGGGTGTAGTGAGGTTTCATAGTCCGCCATGTCCAACTACCGTTACGTTGAAAAAACGCTTGCAGAGCATCCGAGAATAAACTAAAAATGTACGTACCATCTGTGGGTGATGTGTAAAGCTTTTTGCAGAGCTCCTGCGGTCCGCCCAGCGCGTTGATCTTGGCTAAACCCTCGGCGCCCCGCGACTCCATCAGCTCGCGGAGCTGTCGCAGGGAGACGCCATACTGCGCCGGCCGCCCCTCCACGGTAGCCATGGTGCCGGGGCCGCGGCCGCCACCCGCACCACGCCCGACAACCCTCTAGATCTGGAACAAGAGAAATCATCATCAGTCACAACTCACAGGTAGGAGCCCAATGACAGTGGCAAATAGGCAGAGGCGTCAACTCAAAGGATTTATAGACATACATTTAGAAGAAGAAAAAACATTTACTTTCAAACATTTATTTTAACACAGACAAGAGACAATAGGAAATAGAAGAAGTTAACAAAAGAGACAAGAAAAATTTCAGTGTCTCACGGCTGCGTCAAAATAGGTGTATTTACGTTCAGTTGACATCTTATAAAAGTTTATTACCTTAATATATCAAAGAGACGTCGAAATACAATGCTCAAACCTCAATATCAAGCTTTAAGAGAGGATACTACAAGGGTCCTTGAGACCTCGCTTCCACCACCAAGGTAAGAAAAAGTGGCAATCTGTAGTTTCTTTCGACCCCAAAGGGAAAACTTTTCTCAAATATTGTTATCAAGTACCTCTATTCTGATTACTCTTAAAGTCCTAATGCACGTGAACTTTTTCGAATCGGAATCATGTTACTAAAACTTGAAAACCTCTTTTTCAACATTTACAATTGCAGTATCACTTTTTAATTAGGTTAAAAAGCGCCACGAGGGTGGTAGGCCACAAGCCACAACAATGATAATAGTAACTTTATAAGTTACAAACTCTATCTCAGTAATAGCACTCGTAAAGAGGTCTACAGCACGCAAGCTAATGATGAATGAAATTGTTCGTGTCATGCCAGGCTCGTACCCTTTAACAGCGAATGAACGAACGGTTCGTTGGCGAGAACCCTTGCGGTTAACTTTAAACATAGCTACTTTTTTAATAACGACACCGGCAGTGAAAATTTTATCAAAATCTTTTTAACGAAGGGAATACTTATAATCATTACTACAGTAAATATGAACGATATTTACTTTTGAATTTGGAAATATATTAACAGTAATAATAGAAATATTGTCTATGGTTCAATATCAGTTAGTTTAATTAGCGTGTTTCTATTAAAACACAATTGCTCATTACATTGTTCAGTAGCCGTAAAACTAATAGACAATTAGCGGTTATAAATAGTTTGCAGAGCTTTTCTAACTGTTGAAATATTGCTGCTCACACCGACAAACTGTGCTATTTATAGGACTGTAAAGTTTCCTGCCGGATGCACTTTGCCGTTAGCAGTGCATAATTAAACGCGGGGTTCAAGCCTATACGGAGCGACGTGTCCCACATAATTGTTGGAGGCTTTAAAACATCCACATTACTCGATTTCACTGTACATTCCTTGCAAACACTCAAAGAGCGAGCAGGGCGATGCATTTGACATTCATAAAGAGCCCAGGAATTGGTATACGGATGTTCTAGAGAGTGCGAGATGAGAGAACTTTACGGAAAGGGCTGGCACTTTGCATATAAAAGAGGAAAAGCCAGTTTGGGTAGTAGAGTAATCAAAAAAAGTATTCGTTGCAAAGTAGACAACGTTATTTTAATCATAAAGCGAGGCTCGTAAACGTTTTATCATGAACATCTGTAACATAGGAGTTACCGGCTAATAAGCCGGAAGAACGGGATTGTAATAAAACAACACGAGTAAAAGGAATATCTTTGCAATAACCAAGATTCTTTGATTTAAAAGGCATTGTAGTCTCTATTGTTCCTTATCGCATTGAAGTAGGCTTTGTGTCAAGTTCTCGTTGATTATATTTGTATTAGCTTTGAAGACTATTGAAAATGTTTCCTGGGACAAGAAATTGTATACTAAACTTTGTGAATGTTAAATTCAATTAAATCAGTTCCATCCAAACCGTATCCGAATACGCTACAGCAGAATAAAGTGAGCGATCACCACATTAAGTTAAGACCATGTCGCATCGTATGTCACTGGTTTCGCAAACGTAACTTTAAACTTTAGAGGCATTTTAAAGTTTGCTCATGAACTTTCAACTCCGGTATTAGTTTTAGTTCAGTAACCGAAGGTTAAGGTGTAAGTTTCTCTAAAAGTTAAGCTAAAGTAAACTGCCTCAAGTATGTTGAAAACGCTACTACTACTAAAGGATCTTAAAATATTTTGGCTCGACCTATTTCTTATTGTCGGTATCTTCATTATTTGTTATTTTGTCTTAAGACAATACTTCATTAAATATCAAAAGAGTGGCGTCTGGATTGCATGGCAGGTATACACTTGCAGTGGCTATAAAATGTTTAACAACGCTATAAAATGATCTGACGCCTCATTTCGGAGCCATGCATAATTTAAAGGGCCTTAGGTGTAATAAAATGGGTCGTCATGAGCTTGTTTGTATGAACTGATGGAGTTTTGAGAGCTGATGTTGGGGCTTGCAATTGTGTATGGTTCACGGCACTGCTAGCTCTAAATTGGAACATCAAATATTGCTGACGTTTATTAATTAGTGTTTCTATAAAAGGAGGACACTTCCTCCTTTTAAAGGAAATCCTACGTCATGGACAATAATAATCATTCGTCAGAATGGAATATTACTACAGGAAGGAAATAAGTTTTAGCAACACCTATTAAAGTGGTTTGTCGAGATTGTTTGTCCTGTTCATAGCTAAATAGTTATAAATAGTAATATTTGTTTCAATTGAATTGAAAACAAGAAATGAGTAAGACAATATTATAGATTATTTACTAGAAAACAGGATACAGCTTAGATACCTAATAAATATTTGTTTGTAATATCTAATTTGTTCGTAACAAAATAAGCGAATAACATATGTATTAAAATGCATATTTGAAAATAATTCGAAACTGAAATACAAATAGAATCTGCTTTTTTAAATGCTCTAAAAAGCAAAATATCAGAGGGACAGACCTTAGAGGGGTCCAAGACAATTTGTTGAATCGGTGGTATATCTCAAGAGCTTAATTATATCGTTAAGGTCTGAGGTTTGGGAATTAGGTGACCACGGTTTACGCCTTATTTCTATGCAAATATGTCGGGGACAACGGGAACGCTTACTGCCTACAGATAGGTCCGTAAATTTACGTGGTGAATAGAGCTACTTATACGTATACTGAGGATTCAAGATCTTTTTCAAAGGCATGGGAAAAAGCTTTCCGGATAAGTCTTGGTACTCACTTAACCTGTCGTCTGTTGTGAATACAGACACAATAGAATTTTAATTGATTGAAGGACAGATCTGGCATTAAGCTGACGAAAGGTCATTATGAAAAAAATATTATGTAGTTAGCCATAATCTGCACATGTAAATGTTTCACTATTATAATTACATCATTATGAACCTTGTTGGGGACCGCAAAATGTTAGACAAGAGTGGGCCACAAAGGAAAATTCTTGTAGTGGCTGTTTTAATATTGGACCACAACGCTTCGTCGTGGTAATGAGAAAATACCACAACGCATTCTGGACCAACAACATCATATGATCTAATCTCAAACTAAAGCTTTTAGTTTAGAAATAAGAAACACCAAACGAATATCTGCTTTATAAATAGGCAAAGCATAATCCACTTGAACGTTAGCATAATATTTGTACAATTCTAAGGCATAAAAAACCACAAAGAAATGTTTAATGACCAATAGACGATATAAGTAAAGCGACTGTCGTTCATACGCAACATCTTCATAAAACGTACCATATCTCCCCCTCTGTGTCTGTGTCACAAGTACCGACAAGGAGTTGCCAAAAGCAAGGGTTAAGCACCTCATAAACCGTACAGAATACACAACGGGAAAGGGTGTTAAAAAGAAGGGGGTCGTGCTTTACGACCGACTCGAGCGTTTCAAGCATCCCAAGCGGAAATTATGCATACTTTAAATGTTGACTTGCTGTGTTGGAACTTGGCGTGTTCCGTGAACAATTAAATTATTGGCTGTCAGAAGCAATGCGTTGACCTTCAGCGCTGTAATGGGTTAGCCGTAATGAATACTGACGTAACGCGATGAGCCGATCGACCGCGCTTGGGGGCTGAGTCCTTTATTCCAAGTTTGCAATTAACAGAACGCTCACTTGTTTTACTAGCGTCCAGCTAAGTAATTGTAAGACATTAAGCTAGATGATGACGTAACTGCCACCAACATATTATGAAAAGCCAGTGGTTTTGTAGGGTGTTGCAACACAAGTACTTGTAAGTAGTTTTTGGAAACTTTAAATAAGTTATAGTTTTTCTTTATAAATAGTATTGTAAATTATGTTTCTGTGTAAAAAATAAAAAACTTGACATTCAAGTCCAATCTAAACATATAGTAAGAAATAACACTAAAAAAGCATAACACGATAAAAATGTGTAAACGCAACAAACTAACAAACATAGCCGAAAGAGAAGCAAAAAACTAACCCTATAAGGACGAGAGTAAGAGGAAAAACAATACAAAATGCTGCAGAACAGCTGGCATACCCACCAATCGGTACCAAAGGAGAAGAGGCCTTCCTATAAATAGGGGCAGATATCGTAAAACAAATGAAAGATCGTTGTAAAATTGGAATCGAAGCGAACGTAAGAAAAAAAGAAAGAAAAGAGATTAACGTACACGGTGAATCCGAACGCGCGCTTACCGAACTTAACACCAATAAAATAAACTCGAATACGTGTCTTAACCCTTCTGAGAGTGGGGGGGGGGTTGGATTGTCCCCCGAGGGCCGCAGCATCCGGGTTGAGTGCCGTTGAACGGCCGGCAATTAGGTCGGCCGAGTGGCCATCTACGTTCGGATCTGCCCGCTTTGCAGTTGCCAGAGGAATCTTCCGCTTTCCGAATCAGTTTTCCGATTACAAGGCTTCCTATACAGTTACTTTTGCAACTAGGATTTTTAGAACCAACGATATCTAGTAAATATTCCGTGAAAAATATGTTTCAGGAAGCGAAGGAAACTTCCTAAGTAAGAAAGTCTGTTATCATAAGGGGCTTGCCTTGATTTGAAGATGATTTTTACAATTTGGTTAAAGGTTAAATAAATAGAAGGTAAAGAAAACAAAAGATAATGATGATAATCGACGAGCTCTAATTGCGATGTAGTCATTTTCATGGTAGGTATATTTGTTGCTATAAATTAGAACATTAATTAAAAAGATAAATATAACGGTAGACATCGAGAGTAAGAGAAAATAATGGATCATTCCATAGATCCGTAGTACTTTAGAAGTAAGATAACATAAAAAACCTTCAAGTTGTGAATTTATGAAACTACTTTAAATGTTTACTACATTTCGTTTCGTACACAACATTCAAAATAGGATTTTTATTAAATAGGGATCCCTAAAGTTCTTTGATTTTCGGGGGTACAAAATACAGTAAAACATTCCTCATGTTTTACTGTATTTTGTACCCCCGAAAATCAATACAATAATCTTGCCTTTAAATGACAAGATTCTCATATCTAATAAGAACTTGTCTTTGTATAAGTCACACTGTATCTTGCTTAAACAGAAACGAAAGAGGAAACTGAACCTTACAAAGTCAGAAGCAGATCGATCAGTCGGTCGATATTACATGCGGCAAATTGCTCATCTTCTATAGATGTCGGTGCACCTTCTTTAGTATTTCATTTCTCATAAAACTAGCATCTAGCAAGCAAAGTGGGTCAATCATCGCGTTTCAGAGCAAACTTGGCACAACAGAGCAAACAATCTTGATTGAAAGTACCCCTAATACTACAGTGAGCGGTATTAATCGATGTGTGCCGAACTGCCTGCCTGGTGGCTGGATTGATTAATGACTCATACGCCCTGATATATTAAAGCCGAGTTTTGCGTACGTAATTACGACGATGATCTTTCGGGAACAAAGGTGTTATTGATGACATGGTACGGGGGTAAATGGTAAACACATAGTTGAAAGTTTCGAAAGCATGTGGGTAGATGTTGTTACATACCTAGTGCTTGTGGCGTATAAGGTACATGTGTTTTTGTAATTGTAATTTTTACAGTGATCTGTCTGTTGTCAGACAAATTTTTGTAATCTTTATAATATATTTTTTTAAGGCATTTCCTAAAAAACTAACTAGATTTTTATAATGAACAACAACTATCGCCTTTTTCGTTGAATCTCAAACCCGAAGTCCCAGATACATATTGTGGTCGGTTTGCGCGATTTACCATCTTATTTTTTTCTAATTCCACATGGCTAGCTACCACCATCTTTGTATGTCAAAGTAATTTAATAATAGAGTTATTTTCTGTCAACTGGATGTAGCTAGATAAAACCATATAAAACTAGATAGTTTTAAACCTCAGGTCGAGGGTAAAGAGCGTTAATTTCCATTTTCAACCAATGAACAAAAGAGAAGCTAGTTTTGAGCTTCATTAAATAACGAAGATCAATTTCTATCAATAAATACCTGTATCCAATACAGTTGTGATTTACGGTCGGTTCGCGTGAGCCACTATCTAGCCACACCTGGTGTTTCGGCTCGACTTATTGGCCGCAGAAAAGCTATCCGCAATTATTTTGCAAGCTTTTAACGCTGCCTCGCCTATTCCAGCTGAATTTATCCATATAAAGCCCAGGGTGAAGACTGCTTTTAAAAAATAAGCTGACGCTACTAAATCAACGTCCATTGTAGCAACATTCGTTGTTGTAAATTTGGTGGTAATTAATCGATGCTCTGAAAAGGCGGAAAGCCGAAAAGTTCGTAACGTAATTTATGGAACCTCAAAATCTAAACTGGCACAACAAATGGGCGAGTCATCTAAAAAAAAAAGGCTGGTGTGGTGGCGACCTGAATTATTAAATTGCAAGTCGGCGTGACAGCGGACTGCAGTATCGACGGGATCGGTGACGTCACGTCCGGCGAGCGAGGCGGCTTAACAGGAAACGTGGGAAAGTTTAAATAAGTGACGCGGTCAACGCTGACGCTAACTTCACGTTACACTGCACAATGGCGACTGTTACAATTCAAAAGTACCAACGTTTTGTACTGTCGCTTTTTTGGGTGGTCGTACAAATTGAAGTGGCAGTGCGCTTACTTTTATATACCTTTAGGACTTTAGGTTTTAAACTACTACGGGATTTGCCAGAAGAAAAATGGTTTACTTAGTTAACGAATAGACGTTGGTCTATCGGGGAGCGAACGCGAATAAGAAACTTATATTCGTGGGTTAGAATACCGCAAGGGGCAAATTTTAAATCCGTATCCTCAAAATAAGTATTTAAACTTCATCAAGTCAATCGAAGATGATTCTGTAATGTTTTATCATTACTATTTTTGTGTCACTAGCATAATTATGTAAAACAGAATTCTTGTCAAAAAGATTTTTCATTTGACTTTACTTTATTTTTTACATTACGTTATTGCAAGTTATTGCATTGCTGTTTACAGACTGGGCCTTCAACGCGCTTTATGTCCTATTCGTAAACTGCCATACTCTTAGTACAAAATCCTCTCGCTATAAGCCCTCAGTATCTCAAACACCATTTTAAAACCCAATTTCTATCTTGAAACCAGCACCTGTACTGGGTGGATATAAAGTCCAAACCAAAACGTCTTCCACTACGTCAAACCATACCTAATCTTCATTATTCCAATCACGTACCCCCCAACACTTTATCCTGAGAAATAGTTGCGGACCAATGTAAACTTTACACAGTACCATATAAAGGAGGAAATAAAAAATAATGTCTCTTACGTCTTATAAATATTAGAAAATATTAGAAGTCTTTTCGCGGGAGAGCACACAGTAGCATGTGGTGTGGTATGAATACCAATGAGTGGGCGACTTGGAGAAGTGTTGAAGTAATAGCCCATCTTTATCACTTTATGGTGTGTTTTACCGATTCTGCAGATCTGTAGTAGGACAAGTTTAGTTCTTGGACTCTTTTCCCAACGCTCGAACTCGAGCTCGAGCTGAACACAAAGAAATTCAGGACAATATGTACCCCATATTGTCCTGAATTTCTTTGTGTTCGAGCTTCTTTAATTCCGCCTGGATAGTTAGTAGTTACCAAAAACTTATATAAATCTGTCGCCGTATAAACAATTTTAACAGAATTGCGTTTCACCGTCGTCGGGGCACTTTGGGGGACCGAAGCAGGTTAGCATACCTCCCTTACGTTTACGTTGTTGTAGCGATGATTTGATTACACGATGGAGGCATTTACCCAACTACAACTATTTGTTTTTATTTATTTTTATTTACAAGTCTGTTTTCGTCTAAATTAAAACTGTTGAATTTGTCACAAAACACACCTAGTATCAAAGTAAGGGCAAAGTATGTTTCATATTTGTCGATGCATAGCTCGGGTTTGTGAACACCAATCCGCATTGGCAACGTGGTGATTAAGTCAATACCCATCATTTGTACCGATGACTTGATTTCTATTTCATCATCATCATCATCATCATCATCTCAGCCAAAAAACGTCCACTGCTAAAATTTCAAAAAAAATTTCGACCACACCCACTCCAGTCACATTTCAAACTCGATCCAAAACCAGCAAGCCAATACGTACACAATTTGTGGCTTGTGCATTCACAGCGGGAGGCATCTGCGGACTTATAATGGCCACTTACTCTTTGGTAACTGCACTTGGTAGCCTTAATACAACTATGTACTTGGAGAAAGAAGAAATACTCTTCGTTGCAGCCATTAAACCTAAGTGTTTTAACAACAACAACAATAACAATATACTTTCATTGCACACAAGAATATACATCTATATATTAATACGTGAAGCAAAAACTTTATAACCCTTTTTACGAAAATTGCGCGGACGGAGGAGTTTTTTTAAATTATGCATAAAAAATACATTAAATCAATAAAACAAACATTACACACACTATCATGTATTTGACACACACTATCATGTATTTGACACACACTATCATGTATTTGACACACACGCATATACGCTTTTCAAAAATGGAAGAAGAGCGGCCGAAATCTGTAATGCCAAACTAACATTCTATATTTTTGAATTTTTCATTGCTTAGGATACAATCCGTGCAGCCTTTATAAAATTACGGTCGAATTTCGACCACTGGGCGACCACTAGTACATATAAATTAACACACAGGCTAATTACGAAACAGGCGGCCTTGTTGCTAACAAGCGAGATAAGAAAGAAAAGATGTATGCCAGACAACATGGCATGGGTGAAAATTATTGAAAGAAGAAGAAATTATACATTATATTTGTTTAAAGATACTAATTGTGCAATATATATGTAGTAAAAGAAATATTGTTGTTAACTGTATTAAAATAAAAGCAAATGTCATAAAGGAAAAGTCTGTCTATTTACAATTAAAAGTATAAAAACTATTACTAACAAAATATAACATAACACAGTAACAAAATACACATAAGTTGAAATTGTTAGTCATTGTTAATTTCCATGAAACGGTAATCGAATTTTTATATACCTATATTTAAAGGATGAATAATCTTTAGAACACCTCATTTTAAAAGCATCAGCAAATGCTATAGTTCTGTTCCCATTCATACATTTTCAGCCCGTATCAACCGAACCGACTAGTAGAACCCAGCAGTGGGCACTGCTGGGTTCTACTAGTCGGTTCTCTGTAATTATTGTACACGGCTTGGTTGGTGTTAAGGCATGTTCTGTTGGACCATGTAGTTTGTGTATGAGCTTATCTAAACTCAATCTGTTTAGAATATAGTTTTTCTATATAGACAGATGTCACTTCTTATAACACGGTCTGTTCGGTTCAGACGTTGTATGTACTAATATAAAACTTTTACGGGACAGCTGATGTTTCTTTTAATGCCGGAGCCTCTCCTACATGTTTTACATGCCCACCTAGTTATCTGGTGAAAGACAAATAAGAAGTATGTAAGTAGTGTAACTACCACAACAGAACTTGAAGATTGTTCGTTATTATTTATTTCCAGACATTCGAACATAAATTCCTTTATACAAAATATGAGTCATCCTTAGAATGACACTTTAAAAGCATTAGTAAATGCTATATGGTGCGATTCCCAGCGGGGGTACATAATTATGGTTCACTGTTTGGGGTAAGGCTAGTTGTAATAAGCTATGGAAATCTATATCTATAAAAAGAGAATTCCTGACTGACCAAAATATTAGATCCTCCGCGCTTTGGAAGGCACGTTAAACCGTTTTGGTCTCGGTTGTTGCCATGAGAACTCCAATTCTGCTGGTTATCCATCCACCCAACCCAGTAATATCACAATCACCCATGTGCTATTCATGAAGGAAGGAGTGAGCCTAGCAATGTGTTGATAAAGATTATGATGATGATGATAAATTTCTTTTTGTCCCAAAAATGCATGCATGCACTTAGTAATTCTAGTAATATAGGAATAGCGTTGTGGCAGCAATGAATAGCTAAAATGGAGTTACTCGCGTATTCAATGCACGCGCGATGTCATTGCCATAGTGTTGCTACTAATTAGACTATCTCGTGACCGCGATCAGGATACGGGAACAACAGCTAAAATAGAGAGAGGCTTTTGGAAAAGCTTTTACTTTGTCCAGGAAAAAATCTTTTGTTACCTGTCTGCCGCAGTAAAATAACATTTCTGTGTCAGTGGCAAAAGCGAAAGGCCTATATTTAGCAGTCATGGTTTATATATATTGATAATTACATCATCTTCATTTAAAATATTCGAGAATACAAAACTAACTTTAAAGACAAGGAATCACTTAAGTATGCAGACACAGTCAAGGTGATATTAGAAATGGCTTTATGAACAAATACTGAACAATACTCATATCGAATCTATTTATATAAACTTACAATGAAATTATTCTGCATTTAACATCCCTCAACTCGAAACACGTCAATGCAGGACAAAGCTGCGGCAACAGAAATAGGTATGAGGGTTGTAGGTATGGAGATATAGAGGGCAATAAATGATTGAATTGAATGGAATTAAATAGGTAGCCATGGAGATGAGTTTTGGGAAACCCTACCAAGGGCAAAAAGTTAAGTTGACAAGATTAGAGACCGAACGTGAACCATTAATAGTATGAATAAAGTAGTTATCTTCATAAAGCTTACTTAGCAAGCAGTTTGAACTGGACCTTTTCTGTACCAGTGTACCATCAGCGAGGCGGATGTTGAGCGAGCAATTCTTCGAATCCACATAATATTAATAACTATAGTATATTCTGTTGCGGTAATTACCAATTCGTTAATAGTTTGAGCGAGATTAATAATGCGTTGCTTAGTGCTTCTAGTTTTAATTAATATGTAACTTATATCGGTGAGAACCTACAAGTGGTTTTTATGTGTAATTCTTTGTAACCCTATTTAAATTTTGTAAACCTTGGTTTTCCTAAGATAATAAAATAAAATAAAATAAAATAACTAAACTAAATAAAAAGAGTCTTGACTGACTGCTTTTAAAACGATCATCATCAAAATCCGAAATTTTGCAGGCAGTTCTTTTCCATGACCTACGCAAAAAACAAGATGAGATTTTCCAAAATTGTCTCAGGATCACGAGATACGGAAGTATACGCGACAGCTAGTACAGTTTAAAAATGCAACTGAATCATTTACTATTCGGATTCTACAGAACTAAGTTCTTTCGTGTGTGAGAAACTTACTCGTTCCTTCAACTGACACGGCTCAGGTAAATATACCAGCAAGTATTCAGCGCACGTCCTGGCATTCGAACTGTCTAGAACTAATCAGGACTTGCCGCCGACTTACGCCGCCGTCGTCGTTGCGTTGGTTGCTTGCGGTACTCCAGTGTTTGTGTTGCCGCTATCAAGTTCCCTTCACAAACTCCTAGCCATTTAAAGAGCATCGTTAATGCTTTTAAAGTCTAAAAATGTTGACACAGAAGTATGATTCCTCAACTTATTATCTCCAAAACAAACTGATGAAGTTAAGCTTTCAATTAAAGTCACTGTTCCCTCGTTTTAACGCGAGGGTTTTCATTAAAAGTTGATCGACGTTTAAAAGCAGGAATAATATGAAAAAGTTTAATCTACAAGTCTACCAGCCGTTTAATTAACCGGCGATAGTTAAAACAAAAATGGTTGCGTTTGAATTATATTAAATCCTGAATAAATTGCCCGTTAAGAGGCTTTTGGAGCCAATTCAGGAGCGCGTTAATTGCATTCACAAGATGTTTACTTTGCCTTTTTATCGACAACCTTATTTATAACGCGGCTTTTCATTCGACTATCTATGGCTATTCTTATTCATTTCTATAACATTATAGAAATGAATAAGAGTTCAGGAGTACAGTCGAGCGCACATCTAGCTACATTTGGCCTTGAAGCTCTAATTCTGTAAATAATAAAGGCAGGGGGATGTGCAGCGCGGAGGAGTTTGGGATATTTTAATTGGGCCACACATCTCGCCAATGGCAAAAGTTGCCTAACTTGCAAGATTATGTCTTTAATATTTTAAACAACGGGGCGGGGTGATAAAAGCAATCCGGAGTTCCGGACGCAGTTTTAGGATTTCAAATTAGTACAAGAACATGTTGATAATATTCAAAGCAAAAGATGATAGAAAAAGTGTAATTTCGTTGCTGCCTTTTAGGTACGTGCTGCTAATGGTTCGGAACTCTACAAAAAAATCTGAGACAACCATAAAAACTGAGTTCAACGAACTTTCCAGAATAATGGTGTACTGTTCCGTCTCTTTGCTATTGTGGTGTTCGAAGCGTTATTCAACTTAGAATTTCTACCAAAAAGACTTTTAATCATTTTAAAAACATTTTTAATGTTGTTTCGAAATCGGAAGTTGGTGTTTTTATTTTAACTAGTGGTCGCCTAGTAGTCGAAATTCGACCGTAATTTTATTAAGGCTGCACGGATTGTATCATAAGCAAAGAAAAATTAAAAAAATAGAATGTGAATTTGGATTGGCATTGCTCTCATCAATGGAAGAGGAGCGGCCGAAATCTGTATTTCGGCAGCTCCTCTTCTATTTTTGAAATTTTTAAAAAGAGTATATATGCGTGTGTGTCAAATACTTGGTAGTGTGTGTAATGTTTGTTTTATTTATTGATTTAATGTATTTCTTATGCATAATTTAAAAAAAAATCTGTACTCTATATAAACTATAAGTGTGCGAAATTTCATAATCACTCTCATCACTTTCATCAATGGAAGAGGAGCGGCCGAAATCTGTATTTCGGCAGCTCCTCTTCTATTTTTGAATTTTTTAAAAAGAGTATATATGCGTGTGTGTCAAATACTTGGTAGTGTGTGTAATGTTTGTTTTATTTATTGATTTAATGTATTTCTTATGCATAATTTAAAAAAAAAATCTGTACTCTATATAAACTATAAGTGTGCGAAATTTCATACTCCTCCGTCCGCGCAATTTTCGTTAAAAGGGGTACAAAGTTTTTGCTTCACGTATTAATATATAGATAGATCACATCACATCACAGTCTTTAGACAAGTCACAACCATAATATTTTTTGGTTTAACAATAAGTACCTACTTAACGTACTGTATGATCCTCGTACTCCTTCTTACCTCAAGGAGTGTTTCCGATTTCTCGGGGTGGATCACAACCGGGATCTCAGGTCAAATACAGTTAATGTCCTAAAGCCTCCTTTTACTCGATCTGGATATGTTAAGGACTCTTTTACAGTCAAAGCTACGTTCCTTTAGAACCGACTACTTACCGCCGGAAATCCGTCATTCTAAATCACTTTCCACCTTTAAATTCAAACTGCACAAGCATTTACTAATTGAGTCCATCTGCTAGTAACATGTTATAGTCTTGATTATTATTTATTTAATGTTAGCGCACTTCTTCTATCTCTTTCTTGGATTATCTAACCAAAGGTTGTCTGGAAGAGATCGCTTGTAGCGATAAGACCGCCTTTGCCCATATACTAGCTTTAAGTTTTTTGTTTCCATTTGTGTGTGAGCAATAAAGAATTTATCCATCTATCTATCTAAGTATTTGAAGACAGCCATTGACAAAAAGTACAAAATGTCTTCAATAAATGTTCAATCATATGCCATATACATAAAGTTCAATGTCAATTAAGGAAACTTGACAGTATGTGGTAGTCTGAAGTACTTAAAGTTAGTCGCTATACAGACTTGTAGCGAAACCGTTCAGATGAGATTGAGAGATAGCCTTAATTTTGTAACAATCCAATTTCCCGTATAGCCAAGACAGGACAAGTTTGGCTACAGATCGCCTTTCACGGACGAGACTAGCGTGGGTTCAAGTTAAGCTGCTTTCTCTCAACAGCCATATGGAAATAACTAGCACTAAGGCTGATTTAATAGTGATGCTTGCGGCCCGCGTGAAATGCTAGCGCAGCCAAAATGGCTGACGGGTACAGTATGGGTCAGAGTCGTAACAATAAAAAAGGGGGCAGATCTCACATTTGCGCCCGAGTCACTCACCGTAGGCGCTGCCACTACAGGAGATACAGGAGTGAACGACTAAGTTTGACGGCAAAGCACAGTTGCGATCTTTCAAGTTAAGCAACTTTCGCAATGGCAGGTCACCGCATGGGTAACCAGTTTAAAGTTTATAGAGCTCCCACGCTTCGGAAGACATGTTAAGCCGTTGATCTTGGATGATGTTATAAGATGGCAGTCTTATCACATTTAACGTTAGGAAAATTTATATTTACGACAATAATTTTTTTCGGGCATAATAATAAAATAACCCTTTTTCTAACTTGTATTTTTATCAGTGAGACTAATAGAAAATAATCTAAAAATAATACAAGCATGTATTCTACTTCCAGAGTCCCTTAAAAATTACTGCTCATAATTTTAAGCTCCCTATAAAAACTGAAATAACAAAGATTCAAAAATAATATGAAATAAAAAACGAGAGAGAGAGCATAATAATATACATCAATTGTGAAAACTTGTATTCAATGATGATTCATGGAACACTGGGCTTGGTTTGTTAAACTGGTTCTCTGTTACACACTAACGATTGGACGATGTCTGCAAAGCTGTTAGTTCGCGAATCATTACCTTTTTGTCTCAATGGGCAAACAATTGGACGTTGCCTGGATCTTATTTCAAACCACTTCTTTAGTTAGGTAGTGGTAGTTGGTAGATTGGTGTTACGAATCCGCTTGAAGACAACCCACCATTATCCTACTAATATTATAAACGGCGAGAGTTTGTAAGTATGGATGGATGTTTGTTACTCGTTCACGTAAAACTACTGAATGGATTTGGATGAAATTCGGCATACAGATAGTTTATAACCTGGATTAACACAGGATACTTTTTTATCCCGATATTCCCACGGGAACGGGAACCACGCGGGTGAAACTGCGAGCGGCCGCTAGTCTCATCTAATTCTGTCGAAAAACCATTAATTATAAGCAGCATTGGTGTTCTAACAGTTAGAGCTAAGAAATTAATTTCCTCGGTGGTTGAATACTCCAGTTGAGGTAAGCTACCTCCTTTGGCCCTATCATCGCATTCCATAAGTTGAGACGAAGGCCAAAAGCTTCATCGTTGTGGAATTTTAAAAGTATCGCTCAACTTTATTCGGTGATCGTAAATATTTCATGCGCAAATGTTTCATTTTCATATTTACCTCAATTTCAGTAAATTCATTTGTTAGTCTGCAATCTGCATTCTCTTGGCCCGCGCACAAACTTGTAGGTTTCGTAGCAAATATTGTTCGCAACGTCATTCATAGTATCTCTTGTTCCAGTTATAGTTTCAATATGGGAGTTATGAACAACAATCCGCTGTTGTGCTCGAGTTATAAAATTGATTATCCAACAATAGGATGTGTTGAATCGCGAAAACTGGTTCACACAATCCTATGGATTATGCTGTTGTGATTTGTACTCAGATATATTTCTTGTTCTGAAATTGGTATTGGCAACAGCGTCACTATTCATACAAACTCTGCTAGTATTTTCCGAAATGTCGTTAAACTTTTTACTTAGTATTAAAGATATGCGTTAAAGATAATATGTAATGTTAACCGATAAGACGTTCACGATTCTGCACTTATTAAACTAATTGTCGTTCACTTAATACCTACTCGTAG
Source organism: Eudonia lacustrata (assembly GCA_947562085.1). Lineage (NCBI taxonomy): Eukaryota > Metazoa > Arthropoda > Insecta > Lepidoptera > Crambidae > Eudonia > Eudonia lacustrata. The sequence continues at coordinate 4,808,600 of OX387334.1, read as the reverse complement.
TCAATAAAAAGTATTTGAAGTAACACCATTTAAAAATGATATATTTTAAACATATAATATATGTTTCAGTAGCGGTCTGTTATTTCCGTGTCCTCTGGGAACTAGTCATAATGATAGGTAATGGTAATGTATAAAATCATACCATCAAATCCAGTGTTCTCTCAAAATCTAGAACAGCTGTAAATATATAAAAATGGTTACCTTTTAAGTTTCCTCAGTTGCTTTAGATAACAAATAGAAAGAAAGAATTGATAAATGCTGATATTGAAAAAGGCTTAGTAAAAGCCAAATCTTGGTTAGAAGTAGATTTGATTATTTATAACTAGTTGCCGCTCGCGGTTTCACCCGCGTGGTTCCCGTTCCCGTGGGAATATCGGGATAAAAAGCATCCTATGTGTTATTCCTGGTTATAAACTAAGTATCTGTATGCCGAATTTCATCCAAATCAATTCAGTAGTTTCGTGGTTCCCGTTCCCGTGGGAATATCGGGATAAAAAGTCTCCTATGTGTTATTCCCGGTTATAAACTATCTGTATGCCGAATTTCATCTAAATCCATTCAGTAGTTTCGTGGTTCCCGTTCCCGTGGGAATATCGGGATAAAAGTATCCTATGTGTTATTTCCGGTTATAAACTATCTGTATGCCGAATTTCATCCAAATCCATTCAGTACTTTTTACGTGAAAGAGTAACAAACATCCAAACAAACTTTCGCGTTTATAATATTAATAGGATATTTATCGCATTGCAAAATAATTGCTAATTAAAGAATGATAGATTTAAAATTCTTCTAAGATACAGTACAAACTTTTTGCTTTGAACCATTAAAAAAAACCTTAAGAGAGAACGGAAAGTAAAAAAAGAGAGGAATGTAATTTGAACAGACGCTAGTGAATATTTCATTGCATTACGGAACCAGGACATCCATTTAAATGGGTAAAGGGGTACGTACGTACCCAGCATTGACATTTCAGAGACTTTACTGAAATGGAATGTACTCTAAACACTATCTAGAGTACACGTAATTCGATTTGCGTGAACCTCGCCACACTCTGGCCACGGACGTAAGAGTAATGCAAGGCTTTTGCCTACTCTTGACACGATAGAAGAATATCATAATGTAAATCAAGAATGGTTAAGAGGAAATCCTTCTACTATTGCTGAACTTGTCATATTTGCTGATGATATAATGCTTATGAATCTGCTTCTGCTTAACATCAGGTAGAGCGGAGTCAGCCTACTCACACACAAAAATAACTCTCATAATTTTACGTCCATGTACCAAGGCAGGCTGTGCTGTAGTTATAATTTTAGCGCCTTACAAATAAACAAAGAATAAGCTCCGAATAGTTACTCCATGTTTTGTTCCTGACACGTAAACGTCATTTCAGATTAGAGTAAAAGAGACAAAACACGGATTAGCTATTCGGACCTTATTCATCTTACGTCTTTTCTGTGTGTCCCGCGCCTAACGATAACTTTATATATGCAATTGTTGTCAACTCACAATGAAATTGGAATTGAAAAATATACTGATTTGTGGGCTTTAAGGCTAATAAGGTAAGACAATACAAGGGACCAATTTGGAATGTTTGTCTTGCTTGACTGAGCAAACAGAAACCAATAGACAAATTTAAAAATAAAATGGCTTTTATTATAGTGAGTTTGTAGTCATTAGAACACTTTGTCCCAAAAAAGTTCCTCGCAAAATGGATGATAGATAACCATATTTACTCACCGGATAGAAATTAAACTCAGAAAACATGTTGTACCATTAAAAATATACCGGTAAGAATATCGGTTTCCAGTGAAGCGCTCGCATCGATTTTTACTAATAATGCGTTGGAAAGTATCGTCGAATCGCAGTTGATAAAAACGAGTGGCATATCGACATCCGAAATGCGAGCAGTGTAGTAAGTGCTATTCGACAAAAATACTTTTATAGACAAGCAAATCTTTAAAAAAGCATTTTTATTTGTTGCAATTGCAATGAAAGCGACGATGGTTCAGGTACAGATACAGATACATACAATACTATTGAAATTGCTCCTGAATAATAATGAAATATATAACTGGGAATAATCAAGATATCCATACGAACGTTATAAAATTTACTTTCTGTCATAATAAGTGCGCTAACGCTTCAAACCTAACCTCAAAAAAGATAAGAAATTGTTGATGATCCTTATAATACCCTAAGAGGCATTTGAAATAATTCCGTAATATTTAATTCAATGCACGCCACCACATGGAAATACCAACGCAAAGGAAGCAACTGATTATAATTGTAAGAATACTTAGGAATGAGCGTGCCGGGAACTTTCAACTTCCAAAGGAGGCGCTCGAGAGGGTCTTCAACAATTCCGCTCTTGAGAGCCGGTATATTTAGGTAACATTCTATAAGTCCGTTTCTATGCCTGTTTCGATCTACAAATAAATGTTATTATTCAATTTATTTCATTCGAGATCGTGATAAAGAATGCTTTACATTTGTTTATTAGGCAGTATTTAAATTTGAAGGTCTTCACATTTTAACAGAGTACTTATCTCACTTATCTCGAATGATTGTAAAATTTTCATGTCACATTAAACTTTTGTTAAATAAACTGTTACACTGTTTTCTTTTAGTGATTGCATCTTTTCCTATCCATCTAGATCTTTTTTGAGCGTCGCCTTAAAAAGAACTGAGGCAGTAACTCAAAATTAAGTGTAGGTACTAAAGTACAGGCAGGCAACAAGGTGGACCGTTGACCTGGTGAAGGTCGCGGGAAGCCGCTGGATGCGAGCAGCACAAAACCGGTCGTTGTGGAGATCCCTGGGGGAGGCCTTTCTCAAGCAGTGGACGTCTTTTGGCTGAGATGATGATGATGATGATGACTAAAATACAAAAACAAAGTACATACCACGAGTGCGTGTCGCACCCGTCTTTCCGCCGCGGCGTATGGCTCCCTATTATGCTGCAGGTGGCGACCTGAAACAAGCAAAAAACAGTAAGTCGCACACACAAGGAAACCATTAAACGACAACATTTTGCAATTTTAGTTCTCCAAGTTAAGGAAAGCTAAATGTCCAAACATAAACAAGAAACGACAAAGAAGGTTTACTTTAGCAATTATACCAAGTAGGTGCCTGTTTCCGCGTTCCAAACAGTTAGTCCATTAGACAACCAATGAGTAATTATGAAGCTTAAATTGTCTGCATTCAGAGCAGCTCGAAATCGCACAGGATGCAGTTCTGGGTAGCGTCGTTTAACTGGAATCCGAGAGACTGTGGAGCCATTTGCTGGAGACCGAGGGTTTACTGGGCCCGATTCTATTTAGGGCGCGCCGTATTGGCTTACGTATACGTGTTGTACGAATTAATTATTGTGTTGCCACGAATGCGGTCGGGTATTAAAGTCCCTACTATAAATTGAAGTTAAGGGACCGCATTAAGCAAAATAGATGAAGGAGTTAATGTACAGAAACACGTAACCTGCGACGCCGCTTATGTTAATTAAAGCTATAAAATTATTTCAATGATAAGTTTTTACACAGTTGTTTTTATGCAGCAACTGATAAAAAGATTTCCAACTTAATACCGCATAATGTCAAAATAAACACTTACAGAGTTATCGTCAACGAGCCTGATTCTATACAAAACCTAGACTTATCTGACAGTTTTATCATACACAAGACCACTTCCCTGACCTCGAAACGTTGGAACGTTGGAAGTAAGCCCTCGTAGACGTAGATCTTATCTTAACACCCCAAGAACTCAATATCTCGGGAGCAGTGTACACAATAGGAGAGGGCTAAGGGTCCAAGGAGGAAGGACAAATAACCAATTAAGGTCAGACTTTGGCCGGGGTGGACTTGCAAATATTTGAGAAGCGTCTTATAGGGACGCATTAGTCAGGTACACGTTATTTACGTTGGACGCACTTTCGTCGTTGATCACCGTCCGCCGATTCGATACGTGTCTGGATATAACTAGATACAAAAGAGGTTGGGCCTGGTTGGTTTAATGCTCTAAGGGCCTGGTAAACCTAATATTTGCGAAAATATTCGAAGTGGCGAACGTAAATGTATTGGAAGCACAGTATAATGTAACGTTTAAGATTAACGATATATTTTCTATGAAATGGCGATTAACGCGATATGACGATATGCGATATGACGTTACAAATGGAGTTTATAACACTGTTATTAAATAATAACAGTGATAATCCCCATTTGTAAGCACTTGTAGCACTTGCTGTTAAATAACAGCAAATGCTTTAGTTAATAATTTAAGTGAATTGAACAAAGTAGCTTACTTATAATCGAGTGGACTTAATTACAGCAAACGTGCCGATCTCGATGTCTCTACTAAATTAAAATAGTCAGTCGAGGTCAAACTTTAGTGATTTAAACGATTTAGGCTATTTGTCACAGTCGAGGGTTTTTAAACTTCACAAGTCACGGTTAACGATGTCAACTGCACAGTGTACTGTCGCGGTGTGATGGATATGACACCCGGTGATAGTAGGTAACCTTCCTACTGTTCTCTAAATAAAACCGTAGACAAATAAGATAGCATGCGCACATACCACACATAAGATCTACGTGATAGTGTGCACTGTCACGTTACCGGCTATCGCATTACGACAAATCTCATATAAACATTATGCTAAAAAATATATGGCCGCAATTGCGGTATCAGTCTGGCAATTTGTTGCTAATGAGTGGGTAAGAAAAACTAACAATAGTACTTTGTTTAAAGATTAGCGTACGCAAATATTAATATTGATAGAAAATGCGGAACTAGTTGGCGCAGTGGCTTGCGCGTTCAGGAGGCCTAGTAGCGAGTTTCATGTGCGATTCAATCACGTTAGAGAAAGCGAAAATTATGGCAAAAATTTTAACTCCCTTCGTTTATCACCAGGACTTGAGACTCTAGTGCAAGTTAAGCTACTTTCGCAAATCCGGGACTCCTGGTTAACTTATCTGGATCTGTTTCGTCCTTAAAAGTCACGTTAGCCGTTAGCACAGGTCGTTGTCGTTAGATGACAGTCGTTTCAAAAAACCCGCCATGGCCCTACTGTATTGGACGACCGCAGACCTTTCTGTTTGCTGAAATCCCACTGTAGCCTGAGCACAGCAGTGTGACATTTGCGAGCTAATAAAATAGTAGAATTCGCAAAAAATAACATCTTTTATACTGTCGTTTTCTGCTTATTAATACACTAACAAAACAACAAATTAAAACAGATATGTCAATTCGACATGAACGCGATTACCACCCACCTACGTATCGAATGATTTGGCATCAGACTCTGTTACATAACGATAGTAAACTGCTAAAAGAGTGATGTCATTACATCAATTGAACATGGTATTGACCTCAAACAATATGCGTGAACCGAAAGACTGCGCTGTGCAAAAAAAGCAGGCTAAACTCGTACGCACTCAACTTACCTCGATGATGTAATTATTGACTCAAAACATTTAGTAAAGAGACGGCTAGCGGATAGACAGAGACGTATGTGTGTTTGTGACATTAAATACTCGTATAATATACATATGTACAAATATTAGTTCATGTACAATTGTATTTATGAAGATATTATAATTAAGATGATAGTGTATGAAATAAACAATGTAGGTACCTAATGTTTCAAGGCTTGAATAAGTCTGCCGGGATCATTCGATGTTGTTCAACCTCATGAATGAGTGTTAGTAGTTTTTTAAATGTGCCTTTGCCGGCTTAACGACCGGCAATCGTGTGCGGAGGAGGAAATGATTCATACGAATGATAATTCTGTATTGCAACTGTGACTTATTGTGATGACTTCACTGTTTAAATGACTGCGATTTAAAAATAGCCACCTTGGTTACCACGCGGTGGGTTAACGGGAAGGATTGTGTTCTGATCTTTTTATTGCATTTGGCCGGCAATGGAACGTGTTAAGGTTCAAGAATAAAAATCGGTACATATAAAAAAAATATTTTTACCATTTTTAAAGGCAAAGTAATATTTTATTACACTAAAAGTGATTGTCACCTTGCCGTTAAAAAACTGCTCTACTTCACTGCAAACATATTACATTATTCTGTAAAAAATAAACATAATAAAAAAATATGACACTACCAGATCAGTGTAAACATTTCCAAATATTACACTGTTCCGTGACAAGTTTTACTACCATAGTTAAATAACCCAAATGGTTCCATCAAAAAGCAGTTTACAAAACCGCATTGTATCTAGTTATTTCTAAATTACCACAATTGTAGGCGTTCTGGCGCATGTGTTTGTGTCGGTTGCGTAAATTACGAACCCGGCTAAGATTGTGCCGAATGGCGGTCGTTGGGCGTACAAACCTACTCGCAGATGTGAATCAGAATGCAGAGGCAATAAGCTAGCAAGAGCCGGTGATGTCATCGAAACGTTACCTTATTATGTAGCTGGAGTTGGACGGTGTCATGGCTAACTGTCCTTAAAAGAGCACTGGTAAATTCTCTCAATTTTATCAATCTGAATAATTGGTTACTTAACGCTATTGAAGTATACCAAATAGTTTCGTGCACTGAAGGTAATAATATAATAACTAAAACGATTGATCGTCTTACAATGGCATATGTCAAAAATAGGCCATATAAGATTACTCACTGACCTTTCGACAAATAGAAGAGATACGATCGATGCCGAAGACAAATTCGGGTGAGTCACATCTCCAGAACCGCCCTTGATGGCTCGATGTATAATTACGAGTATTGTGTCTAGACTCCCGGCGACAGCTAGGCGTCGCCTATGGAAATATAACGATACTAGAACATATTTACTGGTATCAATAAAAGCGTAGGAACGCTTCCAAGATTGAGAATAATGTTAAGCGGTTCCGCTGCCTACACGATAACGCGGTCGTGTTTCAGGCAGCGGTGGCGGGATATTACGTACCTGAAGATATAACGAGCACAGTAATAAGGCAAGAAAGTACACAGGACGGAAAGCACGAAGAGGTGATGTTCCCGGAAAATCTTCTTATCTCCATATCACTTTAGGGGGGCACCAAAAAGTCCACGAAAACGGCGCTCCTCACTCATCGCTAAAAGCGATTTTTAGATTCCTTTCAGGCATCGAGTTTTTCACCAAATTCATCAGGCACTTGACTCATAATTGATTGTGAATTTTCGCGCGGTACCAAGGGGGCACACATTATAAGAAATAGTAACGGAGACACGTGCTTTCGAGGCAGAGAGGGACGGATTCACTGAACGTCCTTGGCGCGGGGGCGCGCGGGGCGCCTGCGGCATCAGACGTTTCAATCATCCCCCGGGGGACAGGGATGTAAATATGCTTTTGTGGCGCGTGCGAGCGAGACAGCGGTTGCCGTGCTATTGACCGGCCTGTAGACCACGCCCACCCGGGCGAGACACGAGCGCGCTGATGCTCCAAGTGAAAATCGAACGCCGGCCCGGGCAGACGCGGCGGGAGGCCGGCTCAGTTGCACCATCAAGGTTATCCCTACGTACTTACTACTTATGCACTTTCCCTTCCCATTACTACGAGACTATTCTCAGAAAACGTTGGTAGTAGCCCTGCGCTGCTTCCTATTCCACTGAAAATTTCTGAGGACTTAAACGTATTTGATATGAAAATCTATACAGCTAGCTGGCCTTTTCGGTTCGATATGTACGGACTTGGCACGGAAACTATGTAGGTTGCCAGAAAAGGACTTCAGCAGAAATGAAAGAGAGGAGGCGAAAGAATAACCGGCATGAATAGTTACGAAACTCGTCACACCACTTTTCATTTTAATTAGAGTCGTACGGATTTTGTTTGGGAGGAAAAAAAAGGAAAAGTTTATGTGTGTCGAGATTAGCGGGTACTTTGTTCTCTTTTAAATGGCTGGGGGTCGGGTTTCCGCCGGGTTATGCAAGGCCACCGTTTTCCGTATGGGTTGTACTTCTAAAAGCTTTTCATTAATGGAAACTCTATTGGTGATAACCTCCTCCTTCGGGTTGAGATAAACTGCTTATTAACAGTAGAGATTATTGATCGATGTCGTAGTACAGTGAGTAAAATAGTGGTTGTATTGTAGCATTATAGGTGTACGCTAACGCGGTGTAAAGTTACGTAACAGCCACTCGGTCCGAGGTTATGCGATCATTAAAGGCTTATTTCAGATTTCGTGTACCTTTTTATATTTAGCTTTGAAGTATAAATATGGGGCTTTTACATTCGCACAAATACATAGAGGGAAAGAAAATTATGCTAAAGTTTTTGTTTGCGTTCTGAATTTCTGTTACGCTTACGTCTGTGTCCCAGTAGAGGTAGTCAGACATAGATTACAAACCTTAACTATTTAACCATACGAATTAACTTTCTTAACACTTACTTAACTACTTAATATAAGAGGTCATTCAACTTTTGATACGCTCCTGACGTGCAATGGTTAAAGCTTCGTTCCTAGACCAGGAGTTCCTGGGTTACATTCACAGCGAGGTTACGTACTGTAAGTATACGGTTTAGCTGGAGTTTGGGCTTGATATAACTTCGCTTGACTACCTACCACCCACATCGTCTATTTTCGTCATAGAAACAACGATAGTGTTCAGGAAGTTAGAGAGTCAGCTCCTTCCATTGCAAACAACTATTCTGATTTTGATTTCTCTGTGGCTAAATCTATACAGTTAATAAAGAGGTAATGTCTGTGACTATGTTTGTTTATATGTTGGGGCTAATCTCTGGAACTACTGGTTCAATTTCAAAAATTATTTCACTGATTAAAAGCTACATTTCTTGCGGGTAAACATAGGCTATATTTTATTTTAAAAAGAGTTTCTTTTTAAATCTCAAAGGAGATGTTCGTTTTTGGGCCCTTATTTTATTACAGTTTTAAACTGATGCTTTTCTGATAGATCTGCCTTCTGAGATAATGTTTTCAAAAAGAAAAAAAAATATAAAAAGGCCCCAACATAATTTAAAAAATATTTAAAAACTTGAAATGTTGTTTTCTTCATCAAGCTTTTCTTATTATTTTTGGGTTCTAATTAAAGTTTTAAATGTTTATTATATTTTGCTGAACTTATATAAATATTCTAAAAGGTATTTTAAGGTTTCAATGCAATTTCCTGAAAATAAAACCACGCGGCTGCTGGCTGTAATGGATAGTACCATTGCATTACTAATTTAAAAAATAAGTTATATTTTTTAAATACATCTACATACGTTAGAAAAGCGAAGTTGCTAAGGTAGAAAAAATTTAGGGTTGCTATTTTATGAATTTTTATTATCTGACCTTTTTTATTATTTAATAAAATGTTTGGGTATGTTTAAAAAATATAATATTACATGGAAAGGTTTTTATTTTTGCTCTTTTCATAAAATATAATTTCATCACTGTAAGAATTAGGGGGCCCAGCCAACATACAAAAATGGAACATCTCCTTTACGCGGACGAAGTCAATGCGCTTTCACGTTCGGCCTTATTGTCAATCACCATAAGGTTAGACTACAGCAAAGCTCGCTACTTAACAACCACAGTTCAAAACCAGGAGCTGTTATTACCACCACACGTTTAAAAATACAGAGCTTTTCTATTCAAGTCTCATACTGCGATTCACATGTAATTATTAATTGATTAATTAGGCATCCCCGGTAATACAACAGTTGTCGTTACAACTCGTATAGCGTCGATTTCTGACGGTCGGGTAAATGTTCTGCACAAAGAAAGTTGACATCTGCGGTTCACAAACGATCTTTGACTTCGAATACAATTAGGCGTTCGTGAACACACAATATCCGATGTCACGCGAAGCGGGTGGGCACCTTTGACATTTTCTTAAAATAAAATTATGTAGAATTTTTTAAATCTATATTTTAAAATAGAAATAAAAATGCTGTTTGTTGGTAAGTGCATTACTTGAGTACGGCTACGGCTGAACAGATTTGGATAAAATTTTGCACAGACAGACCCGGATTAGGGCATAGGATATTTACGGGCCCGATTTTTATCCCGATAGGATGGTAGGAGAACAGTACAGTCAACCGCAAAGGTAACTGATGATTGGTCAAGTTTCAAAATATGAAATCAGTATGAAATCAAAACTTTTTAAACGCATATCGAAACTTCTTCGAGTTTCTACTAGTACCTGCAGATGACTATAGTTATATAGAAAATACCGACTTACACTATCGAAATTTAATTTTGAAATCTAGTAAACATCATCTACTTTTGCTGTTGACTGTACATAAAAAAGACATTACCTACATTAAAAAAACATTATTATAGAGCGAGAAGACCAAGACGAAGAAGGAAGGACGACTTGACTGGTACAAATGAAACTGGCAAGACGTTGCAGGGGGCCCGGAAGGTGTGAAAAAAGTGTGGGGAGGCGTTTGCCCAGCAGTGGGACAGTTAGGGCTGACATAATAAAGATGGTATCTATTTGAATAAATAAACTTAAAAAAAGTTAAAGTTAAAATGAATTTGGTTTGGTTTAGTTTAGTTAAAATTAATATGGTAGGGCTAATTTAAACCCACCGAAATGTAATTCCAACTCGGAACAGTATTGAAAAATTGTTCCGATTTCATCATCATCATCATCATCTCAGCCAAAAGACGTCCACTGCTGGACAAAGGCCTCCCCCAAGGATCTCCACAGCGACCGGTTTTGTGCTGCTCGCATCCAGCGGCTTCCCGCGACCTTCACCAGATCGTCGGTCCACCTTGTTGGAGGCCTGCCCACGTTCCAATTTATATTAATATTAATACTCTTTATATTAGTACATGACAACCTTAACAGGTTCACAGTCCAGGCCAAATCGTAAGATATGCCCAAGTCCAAGTAGGTTTTTGTAGCTTATAGTTTGTTCTATCAAGTCCACTTTTGTAGGCTCCAAACCTTACCTCACAAAAAAGTAAAGAAAGTGTACGGGGTGAACAGCCCACATACGGGCTGTGGACTGGTGGCTATGGTCACAGCCCATATGTGTGCTGTGGACAGTGAACCTGTTAACCTTGTCTTGAGAAGAATCGGTTAACCTACACCATCAGGAAAATTTCGTTTTTTTTAAACTCTTCAACAGCATTAAATAATTTCAAATTATGCTGTAACGAAGAACTTTCCATTACAAACTACAGAAAGCTGAAACGTTGTAAGTTGCAGTTACCACAAAAAGGTTAAACCAACCTAATTCCCAAACGTCTGGTTCCAAACTTGAACAACTTTGTGTTTCCTTAACGCAATGCATGTCGTTAGTTAACCCTAATCTTATAGCGGCCCCCTCACATGCGAAGCAAAAATAGCTACGGGTCAAGGTGACCCACGCTGCGCTACCCCGACCGACGACGTCGATCCGTGCAAGCCACTTAATCAGCTTTTGACTCTAACAATACTATACACTGCTATAGCCAAGACGCTGTGACCGAGTAGGAAAGCGCTCAGCCAGATACCCGGTGGTCTTGAATTCAATTCTCAGGTCGGGCAAACCAACAGTGGGACACCACACTATACAATGATATTTTAAAAAGGCACAAAACCGTTTAAATTCAATTTGTACACACAAAGCCTGACAGCCATTTAATTAATTTCGGGAGCAAAGTCACAAACTATACAATAATAGTAATAATGTTGGTTTCTCCTTCTGCCTGTAGCCTCGTAATAGGCGCGCATTCAATTCTCATTATTTTGTTGAGACCATCGCATGCGACGCACTACACCTTATCTCTTGGATCTTAGTATAAAGATAAAAAACTTTGAGATCCTTTCTTCCTGTGGTGGATCCTGGTGGGTGTATGAGGCAGTGGACCACAGTCCTTCGTCAGCCGGGCGGTGAAGATGGCCGAGGGGCCGAGGGGGGCAGATCCGAGGGGATCTGATGGACTTGATAAGGATTGAGCGATAGAATGATATCGCCATCCCGCATGACAAGAACCTTGTGAAAGCCGAGAAGGACAAACTTACTAAGTACCTTGACTTGGCTCACGAGGTGACCGCTATGTGGGATGTGGATTCGTCGATCATTGTTCCCATAGTCGTATCTGCAAACGGCCTTATAGCGAAGAGTCTCGACCAACATTCAAGAGACTTTAGCTGGATGGCTGGATCAAGGGTCAGATACAGAAGGCAACACTCTTGGACACGGACGCATTGTCAGGTTTCTTTCTCTGCAGCCTTAGTCGCCGGTAGCTTGAGTCTTGTTCCGCTGCTGGCGGCGTTCTAAGTTTAGGTTTTTATGAATTGTATTTTTGTATATTTTGTTATATTTTATTTTTTATATAATTTTTATAAAACCTAAAACTAAGATTTGAAATAAATATAGAGTGAATAAAAATAATAAGTATTTATTTCAGGATAACTCCATAGACTGTTAGTATGTAAATTACACTAGACTAATATAAATAATTATTAATAATAATAATAATTATTATTATTTATTATTAATATATATTTTTTTATTAATTATTATATATTATAATTATAAAATGCAATATAGATTTTAGCAAGTTCTAGGAAAGCTCATGTTTTATCGTTTGCGAAAATGAAAAAGTTTGGTATCGTGTATAGTTCTATACCTACCTACTTAAAATAACGTTGTATAGTACAAGCTAATTACTAGCAACGTACATAGTGTCACAAAATCGTCCTACTCGTTTCTATGCCGTCCTCTCTTACCAAGCAACATTAAAAACTTATTTTTATACCATTGTAGAAACATGAAACCTTATTACAACAGTTGGTGTTGAAATAATAAGTATCATAAAAAAAAAATATTCAAATTAAAGCTCTTATTCTTGAAACCAACAATGGTAAAGAATAAACGAATCCTCTCTCCACGGACAATATTGCACAACACAAAATAGAAACTTAATCCTTAGAAAATTGCTTAAGCGGAATCCATTTTATAGCGGTGAGTAAACAAAGTAGCACTATGTACAGTCAACCGCGTATTAGAGTACTCAGTGCGAGTTTTATTTGCCATTCGATCACGTTAACGAAAACGAGCTTTTGTAAAAGTTGAATTTTCGTCGTTTATCATCATGAGGCGGGGCTAAAGTCGCACTAGGCAGAAAGAAGAAGGAAGAAAAAGTAAGTAAAAAAAAATAAAGTTAAAGGAATATTCGCTATGGTTATATGTGTTATTATAAAATTCCACAAGCGGGATCTGAAAGTGCCACCTGTTCCCGGTAAGTCAGAGGGAGCGATTTCATCCATATCCAATCCATAGGTAGCTGGTTCATATCCGGCTCGAAGGACCATGGGCTAGTATAAAGGATTTCCAATTAAAAAAAAAGATTGTTCACTTGTTAAATTTATTATTATACAATACAGGACTGCTCTTTACACATACCAGGTGAGAAAGAATATTTTTATAATCAAAAATAACAACATTATTTTACTTTGAATGTTGCCAACACCCAAAATACCTGCCAAATCCAGGCTTGTATTTGATTGAGTCGTAACTCGTAACGCCTCGGCCCGATACCCGAAGGTCCTGGGTTTAATTCCCAGGTCGGGCAAAGTGTGTTTCGGATTTTTCGATGCATAGCCCGGGTTTGTGATCACCAACCCGCATTTGGCAAGCGTGGTGATTAAGCCATTACCCATCAATTGTAACGTTGACTTAATTTCAATGATGGAGGCCTTTGCCCAGCAGTGGGACCATTATAGGCTGTTTACTGTACACAATAATAACTCGTATCCCAGTCGTGTGTCAGTTTGTCAAGTCAACACTTGTTGAGTTCGCTTATGGTAAATAGCCGTGTGATATTAATGCACGTTGCATGCCTACAGTGCATATAATTACGCTGATTACTATGATTTAACCGCGCCACAAAAGCGGTCACAATATAAGGAGACTACAGAAGCTAAGCTTATTACACGGACACTGTGTCCGAACATAATGTGTCCGAAACGTCAGCGAGTCCTCAGGACATCTTACCTCACTTTGCGACTCTATACATAAAAATGTCAATACATTTCTTCAAAGATCTAATGCTAATGTTTAGGTTAAGCGTTCGACTGTCCAATAAGCATTTTGAAAGAGTACCAAAACCATTGCATTTGTCCATAGAGGCAGAACAATGAATGCTTCATCACATTCCATACAATGTGATATGGCATTAAAGTAATGCTTTGCTTAAACGAAGGTTTGGATGTTTTCAAAATGAAGAAATTATTAAAATTGATCAAAGTGCTAATCGGCGGTCCGGTCACCAAGGTCTAATACCCTAAATATCCAGTTTTCGAAAGTCTATTGTCTAAAAGTCCATTCCTCAAATGTCTTATTCCTGGAATGTCTATTCCCCAAACGTCTATTTACCTGTGTGTCTTGAACAGTTGAACGCTTAACCTAAACATTAGCATACAGATCTTTGCAGAAATATATTGACATTTTTATGTATAGAGTCGCAAAGTGAGCCTTTTTCTATGAAAATAACGGGGTGGGCGGTTAGATGTGCCCCTGACATACCGCGCTCGAGCAACGACCCCTTACGGACACGGATCTCGGAACAGTTCAAGACAGTCCGAGTGCAGCTGTTGCAGTTTCACGATTTCGCGTCCGGAGATGTTGTCGGTTGCTGAGGAGCTCGATGGCAGGCGCAGTGGTTAACGCGTCCGGTCTGCGAGTGCTGTGGTTAAGCAACTTTCGCAAAGGCCGGTCATCGGATAGGTGACCTAACACTTATAATCTCAAGTTTCTCCGTGCTTCGGAAGGCACTTAAAACCGTTGGTCCCGGCTGCATTAGCAGTCGTTAACAACCACCAATCCGCACTAAGCCCGCGTGCTGGTTTATGGCCCGTTCTCCCTACCCATCCATAGGGAAGGCTCGTGCCCCAGCAGTAGGGACATAAAATGAGCTGATGATGATGATGATGATGATGAAAGGTTGTCTATGCGTGCGTTTGTATGAAGCTTACATTCTGCAGTCTCTTTATTTTGGGACTGCGCCACACCTCCGTAAATTACGTTATGTGTAAGGCGTGGACTGTGGGTACAGTCACGACCATTAAGAGGAAACACTAAGGTCGACTTAATTGAAAAATATGTATGAAAAGTAGACAAAATCAACGTTTCGTAGTCCCCTGATTCCTCCTCCAAAACTACGACCGATTTAATTACTTCTTCATTAAAAATTAAAGAAAAGCTTTGGCTGTGTAACTATGTTTTCCTTTTTTTCGTAAATTAATTATTAAAAAAGATATGAGCCTCAAAAAACCTTAAAAATTGGCCAGATTTTCCGCTGTGTTTCCCAAATTTGACGAGATACATACATATACAAAAAGAAGCAAAAAAAATAGGGACACAGCCGAAGCGTTTTTTAAATTTTTAATGAAAAAAGTAATTAAATCGGTCCAGTTGTGGAGGAGGAATCAGATGACTACGAAACGTTGATTTTGTCTACTTTTCATACATATTTTTCACTTCAGTCGACTTTAGTAACCTCTTAACAACTTATTGTAAACACTAACTCTTAACACAATGGAATAAGAGTCAAAACTAGTCAAAAGTGTATACATGATAATGCCCGTGACAGTACATGTTACGTGCACGCTTCTTGCTTCAGTGTGCTTCAGTGTTAAAATGCTATTGTTTCCGGAATACATTCAAATAATATTTCGCTAGTTCTGTGTGAAGAATTCATGATAGGGTCAATGTCACGGTAGGTAGCTGTGTTCAATTTATTTTTCTATTATTTTTAATATGTTTGAATTCACTATGCTATATTATGTAGATTACAATAAAGGTTTCCAAAAAAACGGTGTTTTAAATGAGTTTTATTAGAAATGTATAAGGATTTTAAATAAAAAAATATATATGTTATTCATTGGCCTTTTATCTAGTGATTTCGGCTGGTATTTTCACGATATTTTACAATTTCCTGCATCGCCATATTATCAAACATACGTTTTATTAATAAACTAAATATCATTTTATTCAAGCTATACACCGTTTCAGACAAAGAAAAATATACCAAACCAATTGTCTTTGAATATGTAATAGTTGTCGGCCATTATAATTTTAATAATAAGTAAACCTTCAATAAAAACCACATTATTGCCTAATTCGACGCTCGCGCCATCATTCAGTCCCGAGCGGAACGCCTGAAATCTCAAAGTCGGAAACGCTCGCCTTAACTAGAAAAAATCAACAAGTCTCCAGGAAGCACGAGTGGAAAGTGGGAATCGAACCCACGACCAAGGGTTAATTAATTTTTATGATCCGGGGTAACTCGTACAACTTTATTTTGCACTAGTTGTCGCCTGACTACACTATCCCACAGGAACCTGTTACCGGGATAAAAAGTATCCTATATCCTAGTCCGGGTCATGGTCTGTATATGTGCAAAGTTTTATCCAAATCCGTTCAGCCATTTTCACGTGATGCGCGGTCAAATAAACAGACAAACAGATAAAAAATACTAAAAACTCTTGGAACGTGTTCTGTTATCGATTCTAACCCCCTTATTCATAAAAACTATTTAAGCTTTATTTAGTTAATTATTGTTTTTGTCTCTTTTTCTCAAATTCAAAATGACGTTTGTGTGACGTTGACAAAACAATATTTAACTAAATAATGCTTGAATAGTTTTTATGAGCAAGGGGGTTAGTATCCCCAGCCAACTTTTTTCGAATATCTTCCATGTACAGACTTGCGTTGCGGCCCTCTTTAGCTTTATTATATGTATAGCTGGAAAAGTGTTGTAATTCAAGTTCGATGGACTATCTACGAAGTCCATGATCAGTTGATCACTGATTGACACTTAAACCAATGGAAATTGAAACTTATACCGGATGTAAATTTGATATATTAGATTTGTTTATTTTTTGTTTTTTTACATGTTGTGGTTGTCTTCTATATTTTTTGTGTTTATTTGTAATGGAAAGTGTCCTACTATGATAGGGCATTTTCCAATTTTTATTTTTTTTGACGCTGTAAAGGAGAAAAGAACTGGACACTTGCTGAGTTTCTTGCCGGTTCTTCTCAGTGCAAGATCTCCCGCCCAGAGTAGACTTACGAACCGATGGCATAGCGACATTCATAAGAGCTACTTGTAGCCTAAACTGAATAAATGATTTTTGAATTTGAATTTGATTCTTTGATCTCCAGGGTGCCGGTGTGAGTTTCATTCGCCATTCGATCACGATAACGAAAACGAGAATTAGTATGGCATTGAAGCAGCACCTCCTGGCGACATATGAGAGGAGTTTTGCCAAACAAATTCTTGTTTTCGTTAAGGGTGCGCCGACAAAAAAATGCCAAAAATGCAGTTACGGTTAAGTAGATATAATTGAAAATACTATCTTATTAAATGAACAAAATATATATTTAGTATCATAGGGAACGTGTTTACAATTTGTCAGAATCATAAATTCATAACACGCTATAGTTTTTTCTACAATATCATTTAAAGTTGGGCAAAAATCATGAAAACGAGTGGCGGCGTTTAGTAGATTTCTCATAGTTTATCTAAATTATTGTACCTCTGATTTTGTCTAAACAATCATCAATGGATAAACTACAAATTGCTAGACTACATTTTCGATTCATCAAGTGCTTATTTAAATAATCAATTTTTATTAAGCACCTTAAATTCCCCATACAAAATTAGTATGGCCGCGCGGCATCAAATAAATATGGACGACGACATTTCAAATAAAACATATGACACTTGTCACTTATGGACGGCGCACCCTTAACGTGATCGTATGGCGAATGAAAGTCTCACTAAGCACTCTAATACGCGGTTGACTAGTGCTACTTTGATTACTGTCCGCTATAAAATGGATTCCGCTTAAGCAATTTTCTAAGGATTAAGTGTCTATTTTGTGTTGTACAACAACCATATCCGGTTCTTGGCGGGAAAGTGAAGAGTCATGTCTGCGATTTGTTTTATTTTCTAAATTTTGTGTTATGTCGAATATTAATGTGAAATAATGGTGGATTATTAACCGTTAAGTGTTCGTGAGTGTGCATGAGTGTTGGCAAATGAAACAAAACAGTGCAACTTCACTTTTCAAATTCTCTCAAGAAGTCTGCCGAGGACTTAGTAAAGCCCCACATCTTTACTGAGATACTCGAGGGGTTGGGGGGTATATCATTTCTCACTTCTCATTTCTATTATCATTCATCATTATTATGTACCCTACTGGAAGGATTTGTATATTTATGTATTACTTGTAAGAAAATTACTTTGACACTGGCTAAATGTGCTAATCGCACGAAGCCATCAACTAAAAGAAAAAAAAAAACAACCATGATCACAATACGTGTACTGTTTGTTATTGAGGAGTTTTATTATCTCCATCAGATCTTTACCTTTAAATATGAACATCTCGAGGTAAATCTCTTTTGATCTAAAATCGAATCATCTAAATCGGTTTATAAGTTATGCGCGAACAAACATTAAAAAATATACAATACACATGAATTGAGTTGAGTACCTCTTCCCTTTTTGAAGTAGGTTGAAAAGAGTTGTCACATCCCTCACCTCTTTATGGAAGCGCACCGATTTGCGTAATTATTAAAGGGCTATCAATCAAGGGTTAAGCCAATCGAGAGGGACATGGGCGCTATCGAGAATCACACGCGCGCACAGCGAGGGGTTGGTGATGTTCTACAGCAAATTACGCCAGAGTGCGTAAGAGAGTGAGTGAGTGAGTGAGAAAGAGAGAATGTGAGAGAGATAGTGAGAGAGAGAGAGAGAGAGAGAGAGAGAGAGAGAGAGAGAGAGAAGTGTTGAGTGAGAAAAAAAAACTGACCACACGCCCACATAGTGCATAGAGCATAAATAGTGCTAGTTTTATTTGTAACTTGATAACGTTAACGAAAACTAAAATTTTTTTCTTATTCTGTTTTTCACTCAGGATGCTCTGCATCAATGCTACACAACCTCGCGCACCGAGGATTCCGTATAAATTGTATGTTAATAGTTCGTTCATCATGGTGATCGAGTGTCTTCATACATCGACATAGGTCGTGATTAGATAACTAACTGCAAATAAGTTTGTAATCGCAAAAAAAACAAATATTTGTGATGGAACCACAAATTAACGATTTTTGTTTTTTTTCCTTTACTTGTGCTTTAAGACCCTCCTTCTTGCCAAATTTCATGATTCTAGGTCTATGGGAAGTACCCTATAGGTTTTGATTCTCCTGCGAAATGTTAGAAAATAATTTACTTGTGCTTTAAGACCCTCCTTCTTGCCAAATTTCATGATTCTAGGTCTATGGGAAGTACCCTATAGGTTTTGATTCTCCTGCGAAATGTTAGAAAATAATTTACTTGTGCTTTAAGACCCTCCTTCTTGCCAAATTTCATGATTCTAGGTCTATGGGAAGTACCCTATAGGTATTGATTCCCCTGCGAAATGTTAGAAAATAAGGCTCAAATGGCCGTATCTTTCTTGGGACTGCGTTGATTAAGAACGTTGATTTTATTACAGCTTCAAAGAACCGAAGACATAACCCTAGATATAGTATAGAAGTACTAGATGTTAATTTCAACTTGATACCAGTCTTGACAGACAGACGTACAACAAAATGATCCTATAAGGGTTCCATTTTTCCTTTTGTGGTAAGGAAACCTAAAAGGTATGTTACCTATGATACTTTAACTAATTAGTTTGCGATAATCCCCGTTAAATATAATTATAATGAACCTACAGTTTGGCAGCAAGCTTCCGTTTGATCAAACGGTTAAGTAGATCGGACCAGCTCTTCAAGGCGAGCTGAAATGTCAGAGGTCAGTCCAAGAGTGCCTCCGCTAAGCCCTTCATCCATTTTGATTAGTGCTTCCATGTCAATCCCTTGACCCTCTTGTCATTGAGGACGTAATAAAATAACTCTTTGGTTGATAAATCTCAATATCTGATGATTTTGTTGTTTTATATATAACTGACACGTTTATTTGGATCTTTAATTAAAGCATATATTGCAGCTTTTATTAAAAAGTTTTATTTGAAATAAGCTTTCAAAAGCAGTTGGATGGCGGCAACCGCATTAGGTTGTATAACTTAAAATTAGGTTATAAAATGAATTGAGTAACAGCGAACTCTAGCACATACTTAAATCTTAGTGATTTGTGATGTGCTGTGAATGTATGTTTTATTTTAATTTTTATTGAGAATAAATAGGTAATAATAAAAAAAAAACAGTAATTGACGTCAAAAGCGATAAAAATTCTCAAAACCTACTGGATCTACCACAACCTGTGTTCAAATTCAGGGAGAGCCTTCAAACGGATAACCAGTCCCGTATCGGATCTCCCAAAGCCTATTGTTCTCTAAAATTTAAATTTTATACACCTTTTTCTTTACCAGAACAGGGTAGCTTTGGTAAGCTTTATTAAATAAATTCATGGGGGTACGGGAACGACCTCTTCATGGTCAGGAGGCTCTTTTTATGGAGTGCACTTCACCCGTACAGTTAGGGTTGGCAACTTTTTTTAGACCAAATATAGTATTTTTGGATTCAGTACCCATAAAAATATAGTAGAGGAAATAATAAAAAAAATATAGTAAATAAGAAAATATTAATTTTATTTCTTAAATGAATATTTTTGCTGCTTTGAGCTTTTATTAATAAGCTTTTATTTTTAACCATTAACTCTGCTTTTATCAGACCGATACTGGCTCTGTTGCGCTCATCTTTCCACTTTGTGTTCATCACTGAATACTATACTTAGTAAAAATATAGTAGTTTCGCCTACTATAATACATTTTTAAAAATAATAGTAGTTAGACACCTAAAATAGTAGGATACTTTATTGTTTAGTAGGGTTGGCAACCCTACGTACAGCTGGTACAGCTCACACAAAATAGGGAGACTACAGAAGGTAAGCTTGACTTTACAAGAGTTCAAGATACAGTGGATTAGACCGCTTGCTAATTAGACCATCTGACTTTTAGACCACTTGCTAATTAGACCAGCTGCTTTTTAGACCAGGGGCCCGACCGCCTAACCGATCGCTTTGACTTCGTGTGTGGTTTATGACGTCATCTTGTCGTTTTGTGCCGCCTATGAAAGCAATATCGAAAGCTTATAGCCTTTAGCTTTTGATATTGCTTTCAAAGGCGGTGCGAGGTGGCAAGATGACGTCATAAACTATACGCGTAGTCACTGCGATCGGTTAGGCGGTCGGGGGGCAGTTGCTAATTAGACCAGCTGCTTTTTAGATCAGTTGCTACTTAGACCATTTGCTTTTTAGACCAGTTGCTACTTAGACCAGCTGCTTTTTTAGACGAGATGATACTAACTCAGCTCAACGCGCTCGCGCAGCGCACACATAGACAACCTCTACGGACACGGAATCTCGAAACAGCGCGATCGGGCTGTTCTGAGCCGTTCCGAAATTCGTGTCTGTCTATGTGTGCGTTGCCCCGCCCGATCCTCTGAATACCACTATACATTTACAGAATACTCTAAACATGCACACTCACTAGTTTAGGCGTATTCTGTGCCAAGACACCGTACTCGTAGAACAAGGGTACGACGAGCCGGTACACACGCGCTCTACACCAGGTACTCCCGATCCGATCCGAAACCTTCGGAGAAACTAGTAGGGCACGGGGACACGCACTTTTAAGTGTGTGATGCCGTTCCCTCTAGAAAACCTCCGAAGGTGATTCGTTTCACACGGCTTGAGGTACCCTTTACCTACGTACCTCGCCGTCCCCAAAAAAGCCCGGTGAAGCTGAAAATGCCATCTGAGGCAATCAGCAATCTCTTTCCTAAAAAAAAAACAGGTACAGACATGTACCTGGGCGCTTCTTCCCATCCCCCCACGCCCACGACCCGGTCAACCCGAGCCGAGGTCCGAGCTTTTAGAGGCGCCCTCGGATTGTTCCGCTCTCCGATCCACAGCAGTTTAGAAGTTTTGTTATTCTCTGACAGTACAAAAAAAGATCAGAACGTAAATGATAACAATTTAATAATACAAATCATAAGCATAGTGTCACGGTTATAATTATTATCTAGGTATATGGTGCAGTCTACTGAGTTTACGATAATTACAAAACTATTTACTAACAAAACGGCTGTTATGTTTTACGGCTTAGTGATGGGCCATCCATACTGTTTGTGCGTGCTAAATGAAGTTGAACTGAATATTTGGCTAGTTTAAATAATTATTACCTGTGTTAGTGGCATATCAACCAATACTAATAAGATATTTTTAAATCGTAGGGTAGGCAAACGACTTCGCGTTGTTAAGCAGAAATCAAGCTTGATACCGTTACCAAATTCTCACTATAAGTACCGGTAAGCAACGTTATTTCTATAAAGATAATTTGGTACCGGTAATGCAGATATCGTTATCTAGAAAAGTATCGCTACTTTTTTCGTCACATATTGCACTTTGGCCAATCCGCGTAGAGCGGTTAGTTAATTTACTGGTAAAATGCCACCCAGGTAACGATACCAAGCATACCGGACTTTTTAGCTGGTATCTTCGTTTGATAGAAGTATCGATACCAATTTTTAACGATATTTAAAGCCTTGGCAGAAATACAGTAGTAATACGTAATTAATACGTTTGACTGCCTTACGTAAGACTACGTAAGACATATAGTATAACTCATCACACGACCCAACTGGTAGGTGGGAACGACTGCCATTTTACGACAACGCCAAGGAATAACGGCTCAACGTGCCTTCCAATGCGCAGAGGAGCTCGAGATAATTAAATTTGGCCACCCAAAGTAAGGACGAATGTTGTTTAGTTGAATCAGTAAATCATTCAATAGTAGGTGGGTTGTTACCTATCCATGTTAATTATTAAACATGATATATACGTTGGTTTTTATAATAGAATCAGTGACTGATAGCCAGAACGGGTTCAATTCTCAGGTTCCGCAAAGTGTCAAACGTATTTGTCAATGCACACGGTACGGCGTGAAAAAGGTGACCTTTTTCCGAGGTTTCTTAGGCGCTTTTTGAGCGCTTTCATACTATTTAAGCCATTAAAAAAAAAGTTGTGACACCAACTTGTGACTAGATGCCGCTGTCACGGTCATATACAAGTTGTTGTAAACTTTAACTTAACCGAATAAAAAAAACCGGTACTCTGATATCCAGATAAAAAAAGAGACGACGAAAGTGACGTTAGAGTGCATTGAACAATTTCAACGAAAAACTAGACATTATTAAAAGCCCAATTGTAACTTTATATAAGTTTAACATAACATTACAATTTCCTTAGTGACATAACATCACATGGCATTAACACTGTTACTGAAGCGACATAATATGGCAATACATCAAAGTATAACTTTAAAGAGCTGAAAATATATCAAATTAAGTGTAACATTCCTTGACCGAAATCACCGTGAAAATAGCGAAACAATCCCTAATGAAAATTATTTGTAAAACACTTAGTTACAAAGTCGAAATTACAATGGCAACAAGTTTGCTCTTTAAAAATGCGTCGCGTTTAGTTTAGCTACTAAAGTGGTACTGCGCTGCGTGACAAAGTAGCTGCTTAAGTCTATAATTATATGAATTATAATAAAATCATGATATTTTCATGGCACTGCAAGGCACGATTTTGATACATTTACGATAAATCGATATAATTGCCCAAAAAAAGATTCCTACTCATAAAACCAATATTTGTAAAAGACAAAACAGATAGGCATTTAATTTTTTCACTGTATTCTATAAATATTTAAATCAACTTAAGCACTTAAAAATAAAAAGTAAAAATTTACTATTAGCGTTGTGTTATCAAATTTGTGGTATTTCATCTGTAAAGATGACTCTGCATAGCCATCGGTTGCAATAACCGTTGGATAGATGGCACTTTGCCGCTAAAAAGCAGTCAAAATTCAGTGCTTACGTCAGCCTTCCCGGTAGCTTAATAGTCAGTGTAGCCACCCGGATTGCGGAAGACCCAGGTTCGATTCCTGGCTGGGTCACTAAAAATAACAATGTATTACATTTGGCTTCGGTATAACCAGATCTAACTGCTTCTCGGAGCTGATACAGCGTACTCGCTAAATCAGCTAACGAGGCACTTCATTGTATCAATAATATTATTAGCGTAAGCAATTAAGTAATCGGTGGAGCTATATCAATCTTTGATGGAACATAAAACAATACAGTTATAAACTTACAAGATTATTATGATTCAGAAGTAAAGTTAATATATACGGCCTAACTAACCGAAACCAGAAGGCTTTGCTTTCGGCTCTCAAAGACGCTACTAAACTTATAGCATCTTTATTTACAGAGGCAGAAGAGTGAGAGGATGGGATTACACAGAAGATCCCGATGGGTCGAAGTGCTACTGGGAGAAGAAACCTTACCTCCAATAGAACATAAGATAACATTACTATATAATTCAGAAGTGGAATGACATTAGAGACTAATGACGATGATTATTATAAACACAATCTACAAGGCTACAAGAACAAAATTCTTTAACTGCGAGGACATTATCACTTCCCAAGGAGCCATAGCTAACATAATAAACTTGAAATCCATTACACATAATTCAAGGCACAACGGAAGTACAATAAGGATCTAATACGCTCGCTTCGTACTTTATGGACTTAATGGAATTTATTCCGTGACATTTATAAGGATGCCATTTAAGAAGTTTAATATCAAAGCACAATGGGAGTTCTCAAACGGATTGCGGGACAAGCTAATAAAGTGGACGATACTAGGTCACTCTGTATTATGCAAGTTTGCGTGTCACACAATTCAATAAGTTACATGAAGTGGATTAGATTGTGGCCGGTCAGTCGGGAGGATATCAATGATAGAGTACTACAATGGAGCACAATTGGTCTGCTCCCTATCAGATTGAGTTGAGCCATTTTGATGAGTGTCCAAACAGATCGACTTTAACAGATCGTTTTAGTAATACTCGTAGTTGATATGTTAGAGCTAAAATTATTGATATAGATAGTAAAAATATCATGTTTTTATGTTTAATTAATACTACATTTGCATGAATCAATTTATGGATAACATTAATACGGAGCTAACGTTTATTTGTGTATACAGAAATTGATATGCCTTGGCGATAGCTTTCTGCGGAACCAAAAGGAAGTAGGCGCTGCTAGAGCCACGAAAAAATAACAAAAAATAAACTAGAAACTAACCAACGTATTTAGTGTAAAATCGATACTTTTTCAACACTCATGATGCTATTGAAGACGCGCGTATACTTAATCTGATGCTGTCACTGAAAAGTTTGTAACAGCTGACAGCTAGCTCTGTTCTATTTACGAGTACAAACATAATGATCAAATATTCAATTTATAGCGAAGTCCCTCAGAATCAGAAATAATCGGAAATACAGTAAATAGGACAAATGGAAATAGCTAGTTACGTGTTGCTTGTTGCCGCACTACGGAGATCAACGTTGCTCAGTCTGCGAAACGTCTAAAGGTTAAATGAAATTAAAAACCACAACTCAACAGAGTCAGACGAGATCGTAGAGTACCTACATGCGGATCAAAACCAAATTTACTGAGACGGTCGAGCGGTCGGAGTCCCGCCACAATGTGAATTTTAATTCGTTTGTGGTAAAGAGCACCGAGTCATAAATAAGGTGACCCCAGAAGGTACGCTTAATACGCACCTCGCTCGAGCGACGCACACATAGGCGCTCCCACCAGGGCTTTAAATACCGATACCAATATAAAAAATTGGTACTGTAAAATGGGGTTTAACATTTAGAACGACCTTTTTTATCACGCTTATTCATAAAACTTGCTTTTATGTTTTTGAACGAACTTCATTTTTTTAAAGTTAGCAATGTTTTCCTTTGACAGTTGCCATTTTTCGCGGTATTTCAGTCAAAGTCAGTCGACCAGTTGCAACTAGATATGGTGGTGATTAACTTTGCAATTATACCTACCACTGATGTAGTTATTTGCAACAGTATTAATGTTATTAAAAGCTATACAAAAAGTGTCACAAATTGCTTTATAGCTTAGGTTAGCATGCAATCTTTATCAAGGTATTATTTTGTTAATGTTTAATCTACAAATATTCTCTTTCGATTTCAAAGGTGTTATTTTTCACCCCATATACCGTTTCTAGTGACCCCGTATGAGGTGTAATTCACAACAAGGAATATTTTAGTCAAAGAGTTGCTTTATTTCAATATAACTCCTTCTGGGGTGAATAAATACGATAGAGGCGATCGTAACTCATGTAGTCTATGTATTATCTTTAAAATTCAATACAAATTGACAAGAATGTGAACTAGTTAATTATAAATAATGTTGTTATTCACCCCATTTTACGGTATCGATACTTCTGTCAAACGAAGATACAGTAAAAAAAATTACCGGTATGCTTGGTATCGTTACCTGGGTGACATTTTTACCGGTAAATTAACTAACCGCTCTACGCGGATTGGCTAAATTGCAATATGTAACGCAAAAAGTAGCGATACTTTTCTAGATAACGTTACCTGCATTACCGGTGCCAAATTACCTTTAAAGAAATAATGTTACTTACCGGGTACCTACTTATAGTGGGAATTTGGTAACGGAATTAAGTCCGAGCGCAGCCGTTGCGAAATTCCGCGTCCGTGAGAGATTGCCTACGTGTGCGTCGCTCGAGCGCGTTTGTATGAAGCCTACCTTTTGCAGTTCGTTGATTTTCATGAAAGCGGAGTTTTGTCCGGGAGGTGTCATGTTCCGGTGTTCCGGACCGGCTACCGGACACCACGCTGCGTCACACGTTGCCTCTTGGTCATTACGTGTTAAGTGTTATGGTATATTTTCCGGCGGTTCCGGACCGGCTACCGGACACCACGCTGCGTCACACGTTGCCTCTTGGTCTTTACGTGTTAAGTGTTAAGGTATTTGTTCCGGCGGTTCTGGACTGGCTACCGGACACCACGCTGCGTCACATGCTGCCTCTTGATCTTTACGTGTTAAGTGTTAAGGTATTTATGGGACAGTGCTATCTGATGTAAATAATACCTTAGCAAAACCAAAGAAATCGCAGATGCGTTGCCGGCCTTTAAACTACTATCACCACATTCCCATATTTTTGGAGATGGTGTATTTTTCAGTGTTGATTATATGTATACGCTGGAATAGCCATAGGGATCAAGTTAGTCTCACACACACACATTTAACTGTTATATATTGATTCTCCTTTTTGTTGTTATTTTCTTCTGTTTCATATTATACTTGTACCTTGTTATATTTTGGTGAAGCCAATAATTATTTGTTCATTCTTTCTTTCTCCTTAAAAACACTTACGATTCGGATTTGGTGATGATACCAGCTACGATGATAAACGCATACCTGGAACAAATAATTCAATAAATTAGTATTATAATTATCCACATAATATCGATGTATTTGATTAAAAGCGACACTGTCAGATATTTTCAAGACCACCCAGTAAAACCTAATCAAATAGTAGTAGTAATCTCAACCTTAAATGTATTACAAATTACAGTGTCTTACAGTTCTCCAAACATTAAAAAACTGTACTTGGTTTGACGAAGCCCGAATCCTGGTAATTAATCTAACAAGTGATAACTCAACGCTCAATTAACGAAGCGTTATTATAGTCAGTGACGTTATACTTTCGTATTCCCACGCAATTATATTTGTACTACCAGCATCAGTTTAATTGAAGCATACTAAATGGACAAAAACATAATCCGTACCGATGTAAAAAATCGAATATTCCAAAAACTTTACCATATTTTTCAAAAACAAAAAATATCTGGTTTTAATCTGACGCTTTCTGTGTCTGCCTTTATTAACAAAATGAGACAGCATCCGTTTAATTAAACACGATTCAACTGCAGTCCACGTTTTGTAATAACTGGGAAACAGTTTGAGAGCGATATGTCTGTCTTTCTTTCTTAAATGTCAAGGACATTTTCGGCCAGTTCGAGCGATTTAATGCTCTTTATTTTATTTGTTTATAGTGTGTTTATATTATTAAAGAATTGTGTCTTCTGTTAAGCGGCTTGACCTCAATCGTAACCGTTTTGACTTTATAGTTGTATCAAGCTTGGTCTGATCATCTTATTTCTGCTACAACTCCTAGTACCGGTAGTAAAGTGGCTTTATCTTGATATACTCTTGCGACCTTCAATTCTATTTCTGACGTGAGTTTATAATCAGCTCAAACCTTGTCTTCACGATGCGATAACATTGTTCCATTTGCTATAGCTACATCTGTACAACAACATAGAACATCAATATTTATTTACAATAGTTTGTATTGTCCAATGGTGAGTAGAGAAATAGTTTTAGTACGTAAGGTGTTTTGAGAGCTTGATTGCGCGTACGAAATTTAATATGTGCGATTTAAAAGATTTTGAAGATTTGTGTAATGACTGACCACAAAACTATTAGTATTGTACCAGCTTCAGTTCCTTTGGTCAGAATCATACATTGACATTATTTTACATTTTGTTAAAGTCTCATCTTCTTTCTCTATTTCTTATCTCTCATCTCTCTAACTGCGGACTGGGTAGAGATTAAAATGTGAATAAATAGTCCCTTTTATACACATGGAAAGTTGATGACAATTACAGTATGACTTCAATAAAAGGCAATAAAATGTATGTTTCAAAATCAGATTATCATTAAGTACTAGCAAAAATATATTGTTTCCATGAAAAACAATTGTGCCATTCTGGTTTAAAATATACAAAAGTTGGCTAATGCAAATACAATAACGTTTGCAGTGCTGTCGAATATTTGTCTATGCAAATTAGGGTTTGCCGGTGCCACAATCGGATAATCGGATTATCTACATAGCAGTTGCATGTATCGATTTAATTTACCAGCCTGGTGTGAACAATTAAATGACTAGGCGGTTTATATATGACTAAGCCAATTGATTGACTAGCCAAAATTAGGACTGCTAATTATGGAAGTTTAATTGTTATGGTGTTGTAAAAACTATGTGGTTCAAAATTATAACTGACCATACTTTAGAGGCAGTTTAACTATACAATCTAATCAGAAACTAATGTTGTCTTTCTGAAGTTGGAAGTACCAGAAGTCACGAATAAATTATTAGGTTTGATAGCCACTTCGGGTGATGAAACAATTTTGCGGCATCAAAAATGTCACTAGCAATATCAAACAGCTGAATTTTCCGTAGCACGTCCACCGCTCGGGTCTGGAACGTTTCATAAAGCTAATGCCACACAATAAATTCGAAGCGACACGTCTTGAAATTCGAATAGCACTCCGCCAGACGCGGATCAGCTGAAAATAACCATATCTCTTCGGTGTTTTTAAAATGAAAGCGCGCGTGCGATAGTGTGTTTGAATAAGTTCTTAATTATGCTAATGGTCCGTTGAGAATTCTAACAATTCCGAGTCGTGGTCAGTGGCATTCTTTTGTTTTCAGGGTTCTGTTTTGTAGTAAACCCTTATTCGTATATCGCAGCTATATTACTCGCACTGATCATATAAATCAAATTCTGGCAATGATTATATATATATAAAAAAATAATGAACATATTACAAGACATTTTTAAAAGACAAGGTTAATTCACAACTGCTGATTACCAATACTTTGCCGAGACAGAATTTTTCGAGAATTCACAGAATGCTGTAGACGAAATTCTAATTAAATATAATCAAGGCGATTATCCTGGCGCTCTTAGGTTTCTACAAGACAATCTTTAGTCCCTCCTAATCGCTGTCTCATTACGGCCCACCTACGTGGTATTACGACATTGTATAACTCATGAGCCCGTTGAAATTTCTCGTCGACTCGACAGTAACTTGTTTTATTTAACTCTAGTGTTTGGACAAGCCAACTGATGTTTTGGCGCGAATGTTTTAGTAATGTTTACGCTTTTTACTGGGCGGCGGTTAATCTACTATCCTGTTTCAAAAGCTATACATACGGTGCTTGCATTCAAATCGATCAGCTGGTGTTTACTTGCGTAACATGCCAATTGGTAAAGATTCTGAATTTAAACATTCAGTAAAAGTACGTTATTGAAAGTAGTTTATGAATTTGTAAAATACACGTGTTAGGTGACCGACTACCACTATCATAATATGATAGTAATGACCAAACCTTATTGAGACACTAAAGACACAGTTTAACAAGTTGACATACAATATTCAAAGAAAAAAAGACTTTAAGAAGTAACAGCAAAACCTCTTCTAACATTGGAACTAGTGGTCGCTCAGTGGTCAAAATACGACCAAAATTCTTTAGAAAACCCTTAAATATTTCGGCTAAAGGGCTTGTACCCATGGCCACCAAAATTTAAAAAAAAAAACGGATTAATATGTGTTGGACAATGGTTGGACAATATCAAATTTAAATCATCCGCATTTTGTATTTTACTTCGAAGATTTTGTATGAAACACATTACATATTATCTTTCGCATCTTCTGAATAACATAGATACCTACTTGTAAGACATATTGTGAATATTGTAGTAATAGTGTGTTGCATGAAACGGAAGCAGATAGTAGACAACATGGATACACATATCAATTGCTTGAACAGAAAACGTTGAAACTGCTGTACAATAAGATGCTGGAGAACATCGATCTAAATAATCGGATGCATTAGAAATTTCCGCTGTAATGTTATCAACCTATCACAATATTTACGATATATCAACATCTGGTATCGACAAAGAACATAACAAAGTCAGCAATGAATAAGATTTATTTGACGATATCAATGGCGGAACTTTTCAGAATCAGTCGGTTTGTTCAAACGTTTATGAATTCTGAATAACTACTCACGTTAATGAACAATTTACTTTACAAGAAAAAAATTAAAACCACAAAAACAAATTGATAAAAGTTGAAAAAGTTTCGAATTTAGAAAATTCGATAAGATATTTGAACGATTTCCGAACTAGTGAACTGTAGTAGAATATTCTTTTCTCTTTACCTAAATATACATCGTCTCTTAATGTAAATAAATGTAAAATGAATGTAAGTTGGCTATTATTTGTTCATTGAACTATAAATTGACCTTGATCATTATTCGTTTTCGGTGAATCGAATAATAACGAAAACCTGCTTCTGACATCATCGCTTCTAATAACATCACATTTTTAAAATAGGTTTTTCATTTTGTGTCATAATTTACGTTATTCAGTCATACCACCACATAACTAGTTCGAAGTAGTTTCTGAATAACATTGTTAAACTGGTAATTTTTGTGCAGTACCGTATATTAAAGTTGATTAAATTGTTTCCTAGACTCTAGATAAATGTCTAAGTGTGGCTTTTTCACTCGACTTCAGTGATACATTTTTGATTAGGTAGTCGTTTTATTTATGGCACGCTTGTTGGTCTGAAGTCTGAAGTCTGAATTGTCTGCAATGTTTTCAGTACTTCGGTTTCACTTAAATGTCTTTACCAATTTGTGCTGAAATATACGGTATAAGATGATAACTTAAAGTAATTCACTTAGCTCGTTTAGAGGTAGGCTTGCAAACGACTTTGTTCTTGGATTTTAATACTTTAGTCATAATGAGTTTGTCACAATGATTATACAAGATTCGTAGGTGAAAAAACGAAACTTCTAGCATAATCTTTGCAGTAAGTTTATACTTTAAATATAAACAGTCGTTAACAACCATCGCACCGAATTGGGCCGGGGCGCGGCGGCGTGGCATGGCAAGTTCTTTCTGTGGTGCTTTAATTTACAGGGAAGGCTCATTGCCCCAGCTGTGTGGCTGACATAAATAGCTGGTGATGACATCATCACTTATAATACTTCATCACCACATGATGATAAAGTATTATAAGATAACTTTTCACAAATTGAAGTTTGTCTACCGCTAAGTATGTTTGAATCTTCTTCATTGTACAGACAGAGTGTCATTGAAAATAGAAAGGTTAAGATTAGGTCATTTCACACTTTACAGCATACATCAAACAAGGTTTCAATGCTTTTCACACCTCGATAGCTCCGTTCACTTCATGTTTTAACATTCTATTTATTTTTTTAAAGAACATTATGCAACCTTCTTTATTCAAGTGAAAATTTATCGCTCTTTGGTTTGATTTTAATTGCACACTATACATATTTATCCTATACTAGAAATAGAAATAGAAAAAAATCTTTATTCGGTACAATTACACATACACATTCAAAACACAGGAACATCACTTTTGCATACCAAATTGGTTTCCACTCAGCTTATGTCCTTGTGTTAACCACGCCCTGGTCTTCCGCGGATGCCGTATTTAAATTAAAAATAATATTAAGAAAAAAAAAATATTTGTTTCGAGGTGCCATGACACTGTTTACATTTATTAAATACATCTTTTAAAATACACACATTTGTAAAATTAAATGTTAAATAGAATAATGCATACATTTATGAGTTTAGATAATAAATAAGTATAAATAAATATCAAATATAAATAAAATGTAATAAGTAAGTAACCTAAATAAGAATATTACCTAATTATATTTATACTGCGAATTCACGATTTCTGAACACAGAATATTTTTTGTTTTTAACTTTAAAAGTTTTATTAGTTGTGTAATTCCTGATGGGGGGTGGGATGTTATTCCAACAACTTGTCGCAGCGTATCAAAAACTACCTCGAAAAGCGGCTGTTTTATATTTGGGGCAAACTAAACGGGCAGGTACTCTTCCACATAAATACGATGTACTTTGACTTTTAATAATACCGGAGAGTAGTGAAGCAAAATGCAAGGTACGCCGAGATTCCATATTAAGCAAATCGTTTCTGTTCAGATAGGGTGTTATGTGAGCTCTTCGGGGGATGGAGAAGCAATATCTAGCACAGGAGTTTTGTACACGTTGGATCAGTTTTTGTCTGCGTAGTTTAGTTTGGATAAAATGAGAGTCTCCCAAAGATAGATTCTCATCTCCATGCTTAGGTAATCACGTATCTGATACAACACTTTCAGCCGGTAATAACTATTACTGACAATATCAAGCACATGCTTTTAAAATTTTAGATTGCTGTCTATACTATTTTCTGTTGTCGAAAATGATGCACTAAGTTCCGATCAAAGTTTAATGATAATAAAAGTTACGACCAGTGCTGCACGAAGGGTTAAGAGGTATTGTTACAAAACCTGAATAATCTAAGGCATGGATGCACAGACTTATTAAGACTAGGGGCCACTCGGGCAAATTATGAACTGATGGTGGGCCACCAGAAGTATAGGTAATTAAAGACAATGAAAAATTAATGTATTCAAATTGAAAAAGAATTTATTAATTTGAAGCGTGGCACTGCATAGTGCTTACAATCTTTTTTATATTTGGCTCAAATTTACTTGTAGCAACACGTAAAACTGCTTCCAAACTTTCATTTGCAAGGCGGTTTCGATTTTTTGTTTTATTATTATTTAGGATTGAAAAGGTTTGTTCACATATATAGGTAGAACCAAATAAGCTTGCACATTTCAGAGCGTTTATGCGCAACTCTTTGTACGTATTTTTATCAATGCAGCGGTAAAAGTTCAGCAAGTCTCCTTCGTTGAATTTGTTGCGTAAATCTTGGTCGTTCTGAATGTCGATAATTTCTAACTGCATTAACTCTGGCGCATTTTCAACTGAAATCGTGAAAGGATTGCTAAATATGTCCAACAGAGGTTTCACTGTTTTAAACTCCGAAAATCTGTCTTGAAAAGATTGAATCAAAATATCTAGCTTTTTTACATAACTGAAATTAATAGCAGTTTTTTTGAATTTTTCAGCCATTTTCTTATAATTCGGAAAATGATTGTAATTTCCAGAATTCAATTGCGATCTGAAAAGTGTCAGCTTGCATTGAAAGGATGATACATGTGCGTAGAGCTGGGATATCAGTTGATTTTTGCCTTGAAGCCGTGTGTTCAAGACATTCAAATGATTTGTAATGTCAACTAAAAAAGCCAAATCACACAACCAATCAGGACTTTTAAGTTCCGGGACGTCCCTTTGCTTTTCCGCCAGAAAAATATCAATTTCTTCTATTAAATTTAAAAATCGTTCCAGTGTCAATCCACGACTTAGCCACCTTACTTCTGTATAATACAGTAAATCTCCATGTTCGCATTCAATGTTATCAAGGAATTGTTTGAATTGCCTGTGATTGAGTCCTCGTGATTTTATGAAATTCACAGTCGAAACTACCACTTTCATGACATTTTCAAATTCAATTTTTTTAGAACAGAGGGCTTCTTGGTGTATAATGCAGTGAAACTGCATGAGATCTTCAGCGTTTAAGTTTTTTTCTTGCAAATGCTTTTTCAACAAAGTAACTAGCCCAGAATTGACACCAATCATCGAAGGAGCACCGTCAGTCGAAACTCCCGATAATTTCGATAAGTCCAAATCAGTTTTTGAACACTCGTCCAAAAGTACATTGAGTATATCAACTCCTCTGGTTTGACCTTTCAATGAACACATTCCTAATAACTCTTCGAAGACTTCAAAATCTTGAGTAACACCTCGTATGAATATAAGAAGTTGAGCTGTGGAACTAATATCAGTGGATTCGTCGAGTGCTAATGAAAAAAAATCAATTATCTTAGTTTTTTCATTTAATTGTTCCGCAATATTATCTGACAAAGACATAATTCGTCTTTGGATGGTCATACGATTCAGTTGAATTTTCTCAAACTTTTTTGCTGCTTCTGGACACATTTTCTTAGCGGCAATTTCTATGCATTCTTTTACAAAATCCCCATCATTGAAGGGGCGACTCCGCTTTGCTATCATTCGAGAAATTTCATAACTAACTTCTGTAGCTGTTTCTGTATCTTGAATGGGTTTTGTAAACATAGCTTGTTGACCAATAAGCTCCCGTTTTAAAGACAAAACTTTTTGCTTTCTTAATTCGCCTGTAAACTTCGTAAAAGTAGGATGCTGCGTTTCATAGTGCCTTTTTACATTATATTCCTTTGCAATCGCAACAGAATTCTTGCAAATTAAACAAACGACTTTGTTATGCGACCATACAAAAAAGTATTTCTCAGTCCAAATTTCTTGAAACTGCCGATTTTCATCTTTAACCTTACGTTTTTTACTAGTTCCTGGCATGTCCATGTTGCGTTTTAATCCTGACTAGGATTACCACAGCACCTAAAACCAATTACAGTTCCTAATTAATTACCAAAAATAATTGATAAAATATGTAGATAAAATTAATAACAGTTTTACTTACGATTTCACAACACAATTATACACGGCACTTGACGGGAAATCTACGTTGAATGTGGATCAAAATATATTATAATTATGACACCGGCTAGTCGAGTTAAAATCTACACTAGAACTAACGACACTTTACTCAAATTAAAACCGAACTGTCGGTCGCTGCGGTTAGCGTGGCTTTTATACCACGCGCATAGAGTCGAAAACTGTCTGGAGAAATCTCGAAACCGACTCTGGAAGCTTCGTGTATCTACCTACGCGAGCTATCGGGAATTTGGGACTATTGCTATCTCGCTCGCTCGAACAGTATAATAATAACGCGGCGCGCTTCCTCAAGAAAACGAATTTAACCGAGATCAGCACGAACATTACCGACCGCTGTTACCGACGCATGCACGGCGCACCGATAAGATTGATAGAGCGCGCGCGCGAGATTCAAATTACTTTTCGAACATTTGTTATTGGTTTTATTCTGGAATAGAACTCAATATTTTCGAATGTACGAGAGTATTATTTTTGCTGTCGGCGGGCCACCAGTATTCGACCGGCGGGCCGCATGCGGCCCGCGGGCCGTAGTCTGTGCATCCCTGATCTAAGGTGTATGACGAACAGTGTGCAAACATAGTATCACATTGTGACGGGGAAATTAAATTCCTACATTGACGTGTTAAGAAATAAAACTGCTTCTAAATATGTTCGTCGATTTTAAACCTTTAAACTTAAATTTGATTTCGTTAGTTATAATAGGTCTACAAAATAGAAAAAATACTAGAAAAAATCAAGTTCTCAAGCAGCTCGAGTGGGGATCGATCGTGAGACTAGTTGATTTTTTCTAGTAATTTTTTTATCTTGTTACTACGTATACGTAAAACCTAAAGTTATAATTTTTGTGTTTATTTGTAATGGAAAGTGTCCTGCTATGATAGGGCATTTTCCAATATTTTAGACGCTGTAAGGGAGAAAAGAGCTGGACACTTGCTGAGTTTCTTGCCGGTTTTTCTCAGTACAAGATCTCCTGCCCAGAGTAGACTTACGAACCGATGGCATAGTGACATTCACAAGAGCTACTTGTAGCCTAAACTGAATAAATGATTTTGAATTTGAATTTGAATTTTTTGAATTTGAATTTGAATTTTGAATTTGAATTTTGAATTTGAATTTATCAATTAGTAACTGAAGTAGGGTATACATAGGACAAGCAGTTTGTCTATAGAGAGAAAAAAAAATTAGAAATCTTGTGTTTATATTAAATGACCGTCTATTGCAATTGAGATAATTGGGATAATAAATAACAAACAAACTATTGTATATTTTTAAAAAACCTAAGAAAAGTAAGACTATGAATTTATTAGAGGAATTCAAATCCACTGGACATCAAAAAAAATATTTATAATTTTTACCTTATAAGGTAATTTTTTTTTGACAATGACTCGTATAGCATTGTAAATGCATAAAACTAAAATAATATAAATATTCGGTCTACTATATTATATTTAAAACGGCAGTATGTTTTAGATTTTTGGATGCATAGCCCGGGTTTATCACCACCAATGGCTATACAATAACAACTTCAAAGAATCATATCATGTTAGTAAACAAAAAAGTATCATTCAGACTTAGAAGTAACAATTCTGTCACATAAAGTAATTTTCTGGCTATCTTGACTATACCCATTCCTATTATCTTGCGAGTGGATGATCCTAAGAAGAGACTGAGATCGCAAATTGATATATGTATATAAAAAAATGACGTCATCACGGCCTCATAAAGGTGACAAGACAAAGACATTCAACTCGCATGTTTAGCTATGCTATTTTCTTTGAGAGAGATTGCTTTTTGCCTCCTTTTACAGAGTAACCGGGCGTTTTGTTGGCGGCAAGAAACTTAAAGGGTTCCTCAAGCCGTGTGATCGAAACATCCTCAGAGGGTGTGCCGCCTTTCCCTACTAGATTCTCCGAAGAGTTCAGATCGGATCAAGAGCGGGACAATCCGAGGGCGTTTCTAAAGGTTAGATGAAACCTCGTTTTAAACTTAATCATAACTGTCTGGTATTAAACATTTTCATTTTGTGTCATAATTTACGTTATTCAGTCATCCCACCACAGAACTAGTTTGAAGTAGTTTCTGAATAACATTGTAAAACTGGTACTTTTTGTGCAGTACCGTATATTAAAGTTGATTAAAATGTTTCCTAGACTCTAGATAGGATATATTTAAGGATTATAACTTTTACCAAACCTTTTTGTAATTGACTGTACATGACTACCTCAGATTTTAACTGTTGTACGAGTTGACGACACTGCAAATAATAGGTAAAATCAAGAGGTGCCAGTCATCTCGCACACCTGTGCGAGTTCAAAGTGTGCGAGTTGACGAATAACTCGGTCGTGGGGGTGAGAAAAAACGCCCAGGTACCTACTTGTCTGTACCTGGAATAGACCGCGTGTGAACTGGGTCTTCTTGATACTTTAAGTGTGCAAGCGTAGTGTATCTGAGTGTGTAAGTTTTGCTATGCGTGAGGGCAAACCGACATCAATACGAGAATCGTGAGTGGTTGCTATAATTCGATCAAGTACTCGCGTGTATTTCCCACAGGTGCAGTGCGTGACCTCAAAGTTATTTATCTTGTACACACGCCTGTACACACGGCGACAGATCAACCTACCCAAAACTGTCAAATTTCTACAATCAATATTGAACTTTATTATTTGGTTATAAGGATCAATATTCATTGGAGATAAGGTACCGTGCATATAAACCCGGAAAATTACAAATATACCTGAAAAGCACCATAATTATGGCCGTGATATTAAAGTATTTTGACACTAAATAAAATTGCAAAGTTAACAACCCAAGGTCCAGCTGATGCATTGCTCTTGGTCGTCAACCTCATGGTCCAAACGAAACAGAACTTAATGCATGTCAGGGGCCTGATCGCCTAACCGATCGCTTTGACTTCGTGTGTGGTTTATGACGTCATCTTGTCGTTTCGTGCCGCCTATGAAAGCAATATCGAAAGCTATAGCCTTTAGCTTTTAATATTGCTTTCATAGGC
Source organism: Eudonia lacustrata (assembly GCA_947562085.1). Classification (NCBI taxonomy): domain Eukaryota; kingdom Metazoa; phylum Arthropoda; class Insecta; order Lepidoptera; family Crambidae; genus Eudonia; species Eudonia lacustrata. Next base: position 4,770,457 of record OX387334.1, on the reverse strand, counting down.
GGTGCGAGGTGGCAAGATGAGGTCATAAACTATACGCGTAGTCAAAGCGATCGGTTAGGCGGTCGGGGGGCAGGTCAGGACTAGTAAAAGAAAATGTTTTAAAATAAATTTAAGATATTTTATGGAACAGTAAAAATTCGTAAATATGATTTTGCATATTACCACGATGTCCTGTATGGTTGCATGGCTATGTTACGGTTAATACATATTACCGAATACTTGTACATTGAACTTTGGCTATGGCATGGTATGGTTAAACATTCATTGAAGTAATAAATTTAATGGTTTTGGATAGTCTAATGTGCAAGCGTCTGTACAACAGAGCCCCAGAAATCAAACCACAGAATAACTAACAGAATAAGTAACCGATGATTGGTCAAGTTTCAAAATATGAAATTAGTATGAAAATCAAAACTTTTTAAACGCATATCGAAAACCTTCGAGTGTCTACTAGTTAATACCTGTAGACTTTGACTGTTGTTATATAGAAAATACCGACTTACACTATCGAAACTTAATTTTGAAATCTAGTAAACATTATCTACTTTTGCTGTTGACTGTACTATAGTTTGATTTCTGGGGACTGTATCTAGCGTGTTTTGTTCCCGTCATGTAAACTTCATTTCATATTAGAGTAAAAGAGACAAACCACGAAGTAACTACTCCAAGCTTACACTTTGTTTATTAATAAGCCCCTAACCTAAGTGTCTAACAAATAAACAAAGAATAAGGTACGAATAGCTATTCCGTGTTTTGTCTCTTTTACTCTAATCTGAAATGACGTTTACGTGACAGGAACAAAACACGGAGTAACTATTCGGAGCTTATTCTTTGTTTATTTGTAAGGCACTAAAACTATAACTACAGCACAGCCTTTTTTTTTTGAGAGAGAGATTGCTGATTGCCTTAAACGGCATTTTTATCGTCACCGGGCTTTTTTGAGGACGGCGAGATACGTAAAGGGTACCTCAAGCCGTGTGAAACTAATCACCTTCGGAGGTTTTCTAGAGGGAACGGCATCGCACACTTAAAAGTGCGCGTCCCCGTGCCCTACTAGATTCTCCGAAGGGTTCGGATCGGATCGGGGAGCGGAACCACCCGAGGGCGCCTCTAAAGGCACGGACCTAGGCTCGGGCACAAAGTAGAGCCCTACTTTGTGGCTCGGGTAGACCGGGCCGTGGAGGAGGCGAGAAGCGCCCAGGTAAGTATAGTCGACCATGAAATTGCTTTATCACTTTTGACAAAAACTTCCATGACAATAAAATTTCGCTAAGGCTCATTGTCAATAATGACAACGTATCCGTCACTTGGTCTTTTAAACAAAAATAGAACTTGTTGTTTTATTATGCAAAAAAAATTCACTTCTAAGGTGGTAAAGCAATTTCATTGTCGACTATACATGTATGTTGGTATAGAGCGCGTGTGAACCGGTTCTACGTACGTCCTTGTTCTACGAGTACGGTGTCTTGGGCCTAAACTAGTGTGCACGTTTAGTGTATTCTGTAAATGTGTAGTGGCATTTAGAGGATCGGGCGGGGATTTAGAGGATCGGGCGGGGTACAGCACAGCCTGCCTTGGTACATGGACATACAATTATATGAGGATTATTTTTGTGTGTGATAACTGATAAGGTTAAGACTCCACTCCATTTGATAATAGGTAAGCTGAAGTGGAGGACTACTTAGTGAAGCAGGATTGTGCCTCACTAGCTGTTCTCCCTCACCTTGCCGATGCCGACCCGCAAGTTGCTTCTTCACTCCTCATCATCAGCTCATAGCCCATCTTATTGCTGACTCGATGTTCAAAAAAATGTAATTTAAATAATATGTAGTGTTAATTCCGCTAACTCACTCGTTTATACAGCTTGGATGCAGTACGCATGCACCGCCCTCCCGCCCGCAAAAAGTATGCACATGCAGGAGAAACAATGCGTGCAAGCGAAAATGCACACCAACACCGATACCCGACACGTGTTTCGCCCCTCCACGAGGCATCCTCAGGAGCTGTTGACTGGTCGAGAGCTGCGCACCGACTGTTACGGCTACGCAGCTCCCGGCCGCTTTTATAAAGCGCCATCGTTTGACATTTGTGACGTACTACCCGCGACAATACGTAATAATGGGGATGGAACTAAATTTGTTTGGTCATTCAACAGCGCATGACTGTCATTATTATGTTTCATTATTTCTAATTGCTCCAACACACACAACCGAAAACTTTTATTACAAACATGTAAACTCGATGTTGTTTAATGGTTGTTAACGCCATCTAGCGACAGCAGCTATCACCCACAACTAGGTTATTCCAAAACGTTCGAAAAATAATGAACCTGATTTTATAACTGATACTGTTATGTGATTCTAAATTTATTACCAAAATGGCGATTTTAATATTAACCCATCGTTGGCCGTAAATACCAGACACAATAGAATTTTATTGTTTGGCGATTAATGTAACCGCTCGGCCAACGATGGGTTAAACAAGGTAGGTACTTTAAATATTTCTAATTCACGTTTTGGAATAAGACGACAACAGTTTAACGTGCCTTCCGAAGCACGGAGGAGCTCAGACAAAAAAGGTTTCGCTAAACATAAAGCCCAAAATCCAGTCATCGGTAATGCAGATGTAATAATAACGCCATTATGAAATAACAACGTAATCATTCAAACAAATGGCACGAGATAACATTAAAGCGGGTTATTCCCATCCGCTACAAATCTATTGTTCTCCAAAACTCGTTATTCCGAAGATGAATTCCCACGAGCTCCAAATTTTTGAAGGTGGAAGATTAATTTCCTTTTAATTTTAGCCTTGATACAATCTTGGAGCGCATGGGAACAACCCATTGATACAAACTGCGAACCGCGGCTGTCGCGGGTACCGCCGCCGACGACGGAGTGGCGATAATTACCTATTGTCGGCCATCTTGCGTGACTCACCACAGACGCCTACGCAACATTGCATTCACCAGACACTGTTGGTATACGAGTATATCAAAACATATTATACAGACGTACGGACGCACCGACGACGCTACAGTTCAGTTTACATTAGTGTCATGTTATTTTATAGAAATATTATGTTTGATAAATATGAGCACCTTGAGTGCTTTCCAAATGAAACCAGATTATTTTCACTATCCACATTCTTGCATTGCTTTTCTTTACATGATTTACTTTACATTTGACGTCCCTGACTAAGTGAGTACCTAGTTCTGCAATAAGATTCAATTTTGGGACCGGTTAAGGTATCGCTTTTAGCGATAATGCCCTTGCTTACTTTAGCGTTTCGCTGATGACGTAACTGTTAATCGAGGAGGTCGACAGCACAGCGGTCAGTGCGTTCTGTTTGGTATCTTGCAAATTAAGTAATTCTCGCAATGCAGGATCACCGAATAGGTGACTAAATATCTTCGAAAAGTGTGACGGGGGTGAGAAAAAATACGCTATAGAGACCTCAATACCATCCCGACACTGTCGTGGCGACGACTCGAGACCGTGAATAACAAGCACCGGAAGAGTTCCAAGCCAACTCCATAAATATAAAACACTAGCAACCACCCGCGACATCTTTCGGGAGCATATTCGAGAATATCCCGTACACGTTATCCCAAGGAAATTTTGGAAAATCAGTCCAACTTATCTCTTGCCTACATCATAAAAACATCTGTGCAGAATTTTAGCTTACTATATCCTATGGCCGGGATTTTCCTTTTCATATCATTAACATCACCAGCTCATTAGGTCCCTACTGCTGGGGTACGAGCCATAAAACTAACACTGCTAATGCAGCCAACACCGAATGCTGTACGTCTTTTCATACACTAATAACTAAATAACGAAATAAACTATCTAATTTAAACGTAGGTAATTGTATAACAAATGTTCTATTCCTTAATCTTCATTTACAAGTTCACGTTGATGCCCATTCCGCCATTAACTATCTCATAATTAAATCCGGTGCTACTGTAAAAACGTGGAAGGAATGCTGAAACAGCTTCCTTCCTTTATGTTTTGTCCTGCTCGCTCACCCTTCTATTGTTGTATGCTGATAAATATTAATGAATTTTAGGTATCTCTGAATTAGTAATGAGGTAGATGTTGAGGTGTCTGTAAATGTGTTTAGCAAATTAAAGACAAACTGAATAAAGGTGTGTATAATGATTTAATGATAAATATATAATTACTAGCTGACAGGCGGACTTCGTGCCGCTTTAACAGTATCCATGACAACAAAACAAGCAAATCATTCGTCCGCTCAAAAACACCCGTATCCAATGATGGACCCCTATTGCAGCGCCACCTACCGGGTCCAATTGTAAATCTAAACCATTTTCGAATCCACTTGAACACACAAAAAATTTCATCCAAATCGGTCCAGCCGTTTAGAAGGAGTTCAATTTCATACACACGCACAGAAGATTTATTCTACCTCTATAAAGATTTAAAAACGGGACTACCTATAAGTGCTGTGCTCAGTTGCGTGCACTTGAAAAGGTCTATGTCCCAACAGTGGACTTATAGTAAACTAATAATAATGATGAAGTACTGTAGCGTAGGTAGTTATTGACAACATAAGCTGATGTTAATGATAATAAGTGCTGAAGTGTTGTAATTGAAAGAGCTTGGATGCGAAAGGTCATAGATTCAACTTCTACCTGATTTATTAAGTTTTTCCAAATGTAAAGAAAATAAACGAATAAAGAATTAAGAATGCAATACTAACAATTAAAAATTGTTGAAGGTGATAGTATATTTAGTATTTTCAATAAAAAATAGACCATTAAGATAAACCTTAAATTTTCTAACGATGATAAAGTGCCTGAAACAGATGGTAAACTTGGAATATAGATATTACGTGTTTTTTATTAAACTTCATTTCAAATTAGAGTAAAAGAGACAAAACACTGAACTATGGGGTTAGTGTTTTCAATAAGAAATAGAACATTAGGTATCTTAATTTTTCTAACGATGATTAGGTACATACATATCAACTTGTTAGAGAAATCATATCATATTACCTATATCATGCCACTGATTCACTACAGAGTCTACCTACATGACATTCCACTTCATCTGTTCCAATTCCTCAAGTATAACGACCTTCTCATTGGCACACCCACCTGCGACTTTTAACCTTAGGTTAAAATGATTTAGATTTTGATAAGTGTGACACCATTCTTAGAATACCTAATGAATTATTGCACCATGGTAATTTACCAAAGTGATTTGAACCTTATGTAGTTTAAAATAAGGCTATTTATGTGTACCTGGATGTTCAATGTGAGTCATAAATTCGTGATGCACACTTTGCACGAGTAATTATTTATTCAGTACAGTAACTACTATGTGTATTTTATTTCGCTATAGTATTATGCATTTTTAAAGCACCAATTAATATGTACCAAGTCATATTATATGGGAAAGCCCAGAGCTGCTGAAATGAGCCCAGTAGTGGGACGTTTATTGACGGATGAAAGCTTGGATGTGAATAACGCATTTGGAATAATTTGGATAGTGTGGTTTATACCTAACGTGACCATACGTCCCGTTTTGAACGGGACCGTCCCTTTTTGCGGTCCTCTGTCCCGGTGTCCCCGAAAAAAGCTTCGGGACGCAAAATTGTCCCGTTTTCCATAACCGGTCCTTAAGGCAATGTTAATAACAAAGGTAAACATTAAAAAATCGAGCCTAGAATTTTATTCTTATTTACAATCATCACTGAAGAATATACAATAACTGAGCATTTGTTTAATTACTTTTTTCATTTGTAATACCTACTATTTTGATAAATAAAATAAAACTTAACAAGAAATTATTATTTTTTTCACTGTAAACCTATCAATTGACGTACTACGTGAACCGAAGTCCCGTTTTGAGTAAAAATATAAATGGTCACGTTATTTATACCCAGCAGTAGGTATCTAAAGTTTAGATTCTAAACTAGGTGTTTGCTGAAATTGTGATACCTACCAATGCATTTAAAAAAAAAGTGAGTGAGCGAGTGAGTGATCAACAGTAAAGATAACGTTGTCTTGAATATCTTAAATCACTCATTCAGCTCAAGCGTGACTTTATGCCAATTCCATGACACTTGTCTAGCAGGCAGGTTTAATAACAGCTGGGATCAACGAACAAACTTTTGGTAACCCATCCCGGTACAGACCGCGCCTAAGATAGCTTAATTATCGCGATCTTTGCAATGGCCGCCACCGACCTGTTCTTCCGAGTAAAAAGTAAAATTCCAAGAGCGAGGTCGGCAGCCGCTATCGCTATCAGACTAGAACAAGTAAGCGCATTTTATTGGATGAAAGTGCCATATTTGCTATTTCACTGTGTCAGTCGAGAAAGCTTTCGAATTCTGATGTAATTTTAAATTTTGTGCATAAGGTATGTAACGTGACCATTTATTTTTTTACTCAAAACGGGACTTCGGTTTATGTACACACGGCGGCAGATCAACCTACCCAAAACTGTCAAATTTCTACAATCAATTTTGAAATTTATAGTTTGGTTATAAGGATCAATATTCATTGGAGAAATTTGACAGGTTTGGGTAGGTTGATCTGCCGCCGTGTGTACGTCAATTGGTAGGTTTACAGTGAAAAAAAAACTAATTTCTTGTTAAGTTTTATTTTATTTATCAAAATAGTAGGTATTTATTACAAATTTAAAAAGTATTCAAATAAATGCTCAGTTATTTTTATATTTTTCAGATAAACAAAGTTTTTATGCAGCTGGTGATGATTTTAAATAAGAATAAAATTCTTGGCACGTTTTTTTATTGTTTATCTTTGTTATCAACATTGACTTAAGGACCGGTTTTGGAAAACGGGACAATTTTGTGTCCCGAAGCTTTTTTCGGGGACACCAGGACGGAGAACCGTAAAAAGGGACGGTCCCGTTCAAAACGGGACGTATGGTCACGTTAGGTATGCTATTATTTATTATGTATTTGATACCTACATCTTTGATATTATGTACCTACTATGTTTAAATATTCGAGCAACACAAAACCGGTCGTTGTAGATTCATTTTTTTAAATATAGGTATTTCACGAGTAAGAACAGAGCCTTGATCTCACCTGATGTTAAGTGATTCATCCTAGGAGGAGCCCTTTGATCAGCAGTGGACGACCAGCTGCGATGGTGGTGATAATAATGACGAAACGAATTATTGCTAGGTGTTCAGGCATTTAAACACTTTAAAACTGATTTATCATTTCATCATCAGCCTGAATGCTCCCCGATCCGATCCGAATCCCTCGGAGAATCTAGTAGGGCACGGGGACACGCACTAGTGCGTGATGAAAGGCTTGAGGAATCGCCGCCCCCAAACAAGCCCGGTGAAGCTGAAAATGCCGTTTGAAGCAATCAGGAAACTATCTCAAAAAAAAACAGCCTGAAGTACCCTCGACCGTATTACTATTATCTCTTGTGTGCTGATAATAGCTATAGACTAACTATAAAAAACAGGGCATAGTACAGGAGTATTAGATTCATTCGCTTTTGACACTGTCTTCCCCCGACTCTAGTTGCTGCAGTGCTGAAGCACTAAAGTTGAGGATTCCAAGTGAAGTCAATGATATTAGGTCCTTACCTATGAAATTGTCATTTTGTATGAAGATTTTTTATAAAATTTAATTTTTCATACTAACGTTTTTTTAATTTTCTTAACATCTATTTATGTTAACACTATAAAAATTGTAGAGTAGTGCGTTTGTTTCACTAGCTAAATATAGCAGCCATTAAAAAGAAAAAAAATCAACTCCCTTCAAAGCTCATATCATATCATCATATCATCTGGTCATATTACGTGGTTTAGATTACAGAGAAACTAGGAAAGTGATATATTATACGAAGGGACTTTTCGCAAACGGGACCTTTCGCGAACGGGACATTTTGCGAATGGGACATTTTGCGAACGGGATATTTAGCAAACGGGACATTTTGCGAAAAGATTATGTTTTTAGAAGCGGGACATTTTGCGAAAGGGACATTACCGTCCGAATCGTAATAATCATTGTTATTACTGAAGCCTAAGTAACATAATCCTAATTAAAGGTGTATAATAATATTAACAACAGGTATTGACTTTTAGACCTTTTTATAAGTGAGAAAAAAACGTCAATTTCATATGTAAGGACCTAATATTGTTAGTGTTGTGCGCTTCCATCTTCGCCCTTATCATACGTCATTATTATATGAAAATAATAAAAACGTAGCGCTTCCAGTTGTAAAATAAATTTAAAAAAAACATGTTTCTATTAATTCAACCCTCAAATGTTGTGAAAGTAACAAACCATTGACGTTACAGCCATAAAATAAGGAGACTGCAGAAGGTTAGGTTCATGTTACAAACGCGTTCGAGCAACGCACACATAGACAACCTCTCACGGATATACTACTTGACAGCCCAATACACATAAGATAAGCTAGGTACACTCTGCAAAAAAAATTGACACAAAGCTAAGTGAAGACACCCACCCTCGAGGAGATAATGAATGTAAAGAAAGAAAGGAAATATTTTAAGGACTTTGCCGGAAATGTCATTAATTTAGTGAATAAGAGGAATAAGGACGTTTAGTAATTAGATATTATAGTAGAAATTAAATATTATAAGGTAAAGCAAGACCACAAATGTGACAAGATTTTATCGGGGTAACATAAAATGTATGTATAATTTATGACGAATGTTAAGGCAGGAAAATGCAAATAAATAAGAATATAAACTATAAAACTAATGTAAACAGAATAAATATAAGAAATATATTAAATATAAGAAATGTACTAGTCAATAAGAAAGCATGCATTAGTATATAAGAAATAATGTAAAACAAAATAAACAAAATAAAATTGTATAAGAAATAAGAGTAATATTGTAAAAAGAAAAAGACAAAATAAAAGAAAAGAAAATAGTCAAGCTCTTATAGCTCCAGTTTATTAAAGCCCCAAAAAGAATTTAAAAGAATAAAAAAGAACAAAAAGTCCCGCAAAAAAGCGGGGAGTAGCTGCAAAAAAAAAACCACTCACGGACACGGAATCTCGCAACAGCTGCACTCGACTCGGACTGGTCTGACATGGTCAATGTTGGTGAGAGGGTCTGTGTGTGAATTGCTTGAGTACGGTATTTAAGCTTACCTTCTGGCTATCCTAATTTTGTGTTACAGCGAAGCCGAGCGGCGTGATAAATAGCGGGCGCAAACGTTCCCCGGACGGATTTAGGTGTTTTTGGATGAGAGATGTCATTTGTCATCGTCCTTTTCTGATGGGGAATTCGGGAAATCCACTTAGGGTGCTCAATAGAGTTGCCATTTCCAACCGCATTATTAAAAGTATAAAGGAAATAATTGAACTATTTTTTTCCCATTTGTTCCTTTTGTACTAGTGATAGACCTTAAGGCTGTACTGTACAATAATAAGCTAGCTATATTCAATCATAACATCTCTATGTAGGTACAGAATTTTGGAGAATTTTGTCTTTTAAGCATTCATAAGTTAAGCATCGCTGGATGCGAGCAGCAAAAACCGGTCGTTGTAGAGAACCTTGGGGGAGGCTTTTGTCCAGCAGTGGTCGTCTTTTAGCTGAGATAATGATGACGATTGATAAGTTAGTTAGTTAGTAAATTCCCATAAGTTGACAGTATAACAGCTCTATAAGTAGAACATCTTGGGCGTCCAGTGATGGACAGTGGAGTCAGTTATAATTCAGATATTTTTTTTTATTAAAACAGATTGCCGCCAAGCTAAAGAAAAAAAGTTAGTAAATAAGTCAGAACATTTTTTACATGTATCGATCGATAAATGATATTTTGGGTAACCCTATTGGCCAAGGGCAGCCATCTTTCAGATTGCTCTGTAACGTTCGATTTTATCGCAACGTTACCGTAATAAAATTAAACGGTCATAATTCGGACGCCCGTAAAGGGGCGTAAAGGGGGAATCGCATTATGTCGCGATCCTTTTCCAATGTAATGAGGGTCATCGAAAGATGTTTTTCTTGCTGGGAAATTAATTAATTTAAATAAGATCCTATCGACTGAAAATCATAAAATAAATGTGGTAGGTATATTGAACAATACACACAATGCCCTTAAAGTTTAAAAATGTTTAATATAAAAAGTGGAGGAGTCCACTAGGAGTGGGACACTACGGCTAATATAATAACGTTAAATATTGAAATTGAGTTTTTTTTCTTTTTTTTAAAATTCTAATAGACAAATATTTGACCGCGATCTCACCTGATGGTAAGTGATAATGCGGCCTAGGATGTAGCACACTTGCCTAGATGGAAAAACAGCACAGTGAGATGGAAAAATCTGTTTTGCAATCAAAACGTTGCTTGGTGCGGTGCCTCATAATGAATTAGAAATATTATCAGCAGTGGCGATAGCACATAAATATTCAAGGGCAACTTTTATCTTGCGCCCCATATTAATTCCTTATCGCTCTCCCGGCTTTGTTATGTCAAAGAGACTTTCACTTTGATCGCTTGACCCAATTCCGGGCGCGCTGATACGTCGGTGACGTCACACATAGTGTTGTCAATGCGACGCGCTGCTTAGAATTCAAGGACAGTTATTAATCTTGCGAACAACTCTCTTTGTTATTAATACTTTAACTGCTGTTCACCATTTATGATGACAAACGATGACGTCGTCACGCACAAATCATAGACAAAAGTAGGGTTAAGTGACGTCATTGCTCTTTGTCTCGAAATAGGCGTTTGCGACTTCGACAAATAGCAGTTGTCAGACTTCCTATCAAAAATTATGTCAGCTAGCAAACGGAGACCTTCGAAGATTTCGTTCGGCACATAAAATATTTAAAATAAGACATAATATTATGCATTTAATAAAAGTTTTGTTAACTGTCGCCAATGTCGCCATTGTCTGCTGTAATTCGATATAGTCTATTGAAACAGCTGATGAGCGATTAGCGCAGAATTGCTATATCAATCAAAATTGAACCTTGGAGACGGCCATGGATGAAAAAAAAAGATTCAGGCATCATTTGAAATATGTGCGTAATTTCATTTTTAGTGTAAAAACGAAAAGTCTGCCAAAAACCTTCCTATTTTGTAAAGTTTCTAAAAGTGGTGTTTTTGGCATAAAGAGTTAGATTATATAAGTGTTAAAACTTACAAAGTTAGACCATCGATACACCATTGAGGACGTTTTAAAATAGTAGAATCTAGACCCAAATCTGACGCGATGCTTTACTTTCTTCTGTAGCTTAATTTTTCTTTTGGGGCATTTGGGGCACTTATTGCTATTCAAACAGCTGACAGTCAGTCGAAACAGCGAGTGCAATCGAAAAATTACCTTAAATTCAGCGGGCTCGACCCCAGTTTCCAGGAACACTTTCACCCGTTCTAGTAACGTTAGTAACGTGAGCCAGGCGTGACGTCACAGCATCTAGGGTCACCAGTTTTCTATTCGCGTGTCGCAGTGACGCACGCGCCGGTGACGCGACCGACCGACGGACGCTACACGCTTCAAATACATAGTGACGGGATGTTATAGTTTCTGGATGTCTCGCTGGGCACGGGCGGAGACAGTAATTTTTTTTACGGATTCCTATTCGGCTCCCGGCTGCAGTCATCTGCGTCACGACCGTCTGGTGAATTCGGAGCTTTCACATTGAAATAGTTTTACATAATCTTTGTTTTTAGCAAGTAGGTAAATGTAGTATAGATAATACAAATCGGTTTAATTTTAACTTGTAGTTGTCGTGTAAACGCCTCGGGGGCCGAGTGGCCGCTCGGCCTGATTCCCAAAGGTCCCGGGTTCAACTCCCAGGTCGGGCAAAGTCTGTTTTGGATTTTTCGACTCAACATTATCCGCATTGTAGTGCATTGACTTGATTTCAATGATGGAGACCTTTGCCCAGCAGTGGGACATTGATAGGCTAAATACCTACTGACGTGTAAACATTACAAAATAATCCTATGTACGGAAGGCGTGCAGCGCACGCTATCGCTTGTCGATAATTGCCGTCGGTGGCAGTAAAAAGAATAACACTATTTTAGTCAGTTAAGTTGACAATAAATAACGTTCACTATGACTTGACGTATAAGCGGAATGCATACAATACGAGAACTCAAAAGAAAATCCATTCAGTCTCGAAGTCCAAGTCCAAGATTTAATCTTCAGGGAACACACAACAATATGTAAAAAGGTTTCATGCCTGCGAACGCCACAACCACGGCATCTACTTGTTATTCAAACGCACCACACGTTTGAATAGAAATGCAATGTTAGGAATTGGAAAGATGAAGCAAGTGTTCCGACTTTGAATCCGTAAACAGCACTTTTTTAAAGGATAACTTTAGCAGTGCTGTTGACACATTTATAATAGTCCATTCCACCCTCCAGAAAGCTTAACTTTTCTGCTGGTCTAGACCAGACTGAAAAATACTGGTATTAGTCGCAAGTGATAGTGATGACGCCGTTACGTCATCACATCATATTTTCTTATCTTATCTTATCGGGAATAATCATGATTTTCCGTGCAACCCTTTCATTTCACTCTTCTTCTTCAGTTCCCACTGAGAAGACATTGTCTCCACGACTGCCATAACTTTGACAATGAATTTGAGCGTTCAAGATCTTTCTTAAAGTGTTCAATCTCTTCGCCGACTTCTGGTTTCACATAGATCGAACCCAGGAGTCTCTAATATTTTTCAAGTCATGTTACTTCCTTGCTTCAAAGTATCCATTAATCCGCTGTGTGCAGTGCTATTTGTCGCCCGCCGCACCAGCAGTTGTATCGCGAAATTTTAATATTAAACGCATATTCAATGCTTTTGGTATAGTGAATGGGCGTTATGTCAACGACGCCTGCAATTAGTTTGGCAATGTCTTTGAAGGCGAAGATCTTTAAAATTTCCTATAGGCTTAGCCAAAGTAACATTAAGAAAACGTTAGCGAAGTTCGAAAAGAATAAAATGTATGGGATTGACTTAAGCCGCGCTAAATCACGTGGTCAATCTTATCTTATCTTATCGCCGAACCAAGGAGTCCGCTCTATTGTTCACACCCTGTTACTTCCAAGCTCCAAAGTATACATTAATCCCCTGTCCCCTGTGTGCCATTTGTCGCCCGCCACACCAGCAGTTGTATCGCGAAATTTTAATATTTACGCATATTAAATGCATCTGGCATAGTGTATGAGAGTTGCAGGCGAGTTCGCTGTACCCACCCATATTTCAGTTGGATAGTGGTCACCCCACCCCTTAAACCACTAGCCCACTAATGGCGCCTGGCGTACGGTCCACTGCCAAAATTACTTGTGCGTTATTGTTCTGGAGAATTGAAACCAGCACAAAATGTAATGGCCTTAGTGGAATAGTAATCAGAAAATATAATTACATTGAGTACACTTGAGTGATAAGATGGAATGTGCATTCTATTGTGAGATTTGTGTTACTAGTGAGGTCTCACTATAGGTAGGTTTTCTATGATACGGCGAATACAGCCGGGATTCCTTATAGTTTGATGATGATGAAATCCTGATCTGATGATCTCTCATCAGGGACATGAAGCTCGCAGTTATAGTTTAATACCAGAAATTTCGCGACACTTCGCTGTCGTCGGTCGGTGCTAGCAATATGGGCCACTATTTTTACAATGTTTCTTCGTGGAAACACTCTTACCCAGAAAGGGTAAAGGGCCCGACCGCCTAACCGATCGTTTTGACTTTGTGTGTGGTTTATGACGTCATCTTGTCGTTTCGTGTCGCCTATGAAAGCAATATCGAAAGCTATAGCCTTTAGCTTTTGATATTGCTTTCATAGGCGGTGCGAGGTGGCAAGATGACGTCATAAACTATACGAGTAGTCAAAGCGATCGGTTAGGCGGTCGGGGGGCAGGTCTAACTTTAAACCTGGTTTAAAAATGATGTTGTCGCTATCTGCTCTTAGACACAAAAATAAGGCAGCATTAGTCTTAAACAAGGTCAAATTTTAGTCAATGCTTGTTAATTTAACAACAACCATTGTCAGTAATTATAGTAACAACTAAAATAAAATCCCAATTTTGCTTTTTGAGAAAACAATGCATCATTCAACTTTACGTTACAAATTCAATAATAGTTCGTTTAGTCAATAAAAGTATCTGGCCTCAATAAGTCATAGACAATTGTAATTACAGTGTTCACTTACTTAAACGGCTGATTGTACCTACCTAATTTGCCGCCCCAGCATATTTATGAATAAGATAGAAAAAGATTTATTGCAATGAATGAATACTTAATTCCATGCGGAGTTCTGTCCTATATTACATGTTGGAATGTAGCCAAGTGAAACATCAATACAATTACATATAAAAACCCGAGCGGCTGTATTGCTTTACGGCTCTTCTACAGAATTTTATGATGGCTGTAACATGGTAAGATATTTGAGACGTCGCATGTTTTACTTATTAAAAAGAATATGCTGGCAGCACTTCTATTAATTGGAAATTGCCCAATATGGCGTAGTGGTAAGTAAGTTACACCTAGAAGTCCAATTACTGATACCGAGATATCAACTTTACTTAGTATGGTTGGCGTGGTTGTTTTGACACAATCAGATGCTTGCAGCATCATGGATATCCTCAATGTTGTTGTTGTCGTTAGCAAAATGGAGCTTTTTATTTTGAAGCTGGACGGAGCTTTTTTATTTTACCCCTTTGTATGTCAAGCCATTACATCTACTGTACCGTACACTGTGGAAAAGGTAATTTAATTTTTATAGAACACTTTTTCCCAAACTTAAAAATTTTTTTTTCCACAATTTAATTCATTAAATCCTAAAACTTGTGCTTGGCCTCACAAAAAGTTTAAGTGCCTTACAAATAAACAAAGAATAAAGTACGATTAGTTATTACATGTTTTGTCTCTTTTACTCTAATTTAAAATGACATATAAATTACAGGAACAAACCACGGAATAACTATTCGGACCTTATTCTTTGATTATTTGTAAGGCACTATGAGTGGATGGTAGTAATTCTGATAGATTTAATGTGGCCACCATCAATTGGCGGTAAAAATAAACAAACAAACAGTTTTATAAAAAAAGAAAAATTCTAGTTAGACATTTTAATGCTTATTTGCTTTTTTGGAAATTACCTTCATCATCATCATCATCATCATCAGCCTATACTAGTCCACCTTGAAATTGCCTTATATGGGCAAAAATATTATAGGTTACTGGCCTAACATGTTGCCATTTACACCATCGACACAGGCATTCCGCTGCAAATTATCCTGGTAGTAAGTCGCTAGGTTCAGAGTTTCAGACATTCTCACATGCTATGCCATATGATGTACTAATTGGTGGATATTAATTACTGTAATCTTATTAATTACATAAATTATAGAGCTGTAACAAGTGATTTTCTACAGTATGAACATCTTAAGGTTCTAATATAGTTTTTATATCATATGATAAACAAACAATTGAATTGTTATTGTGTCTGAGTTTTGTGCAGGCAGCATATTAAGAATATTTCTGTCAAGGATTTTATTTTTGGGTTTATATACCTAGCATGTTTTATACAATTGTTACATAAAAAACATTACATAACATACCTTTCAAAGCTAAAAGAGTCAATAAAGAGAAAATACTTAGGTACCTGCTAATTTAATAAATATGTACATGTATCTAGTTATTTCTAGCACCCAAAACAAATTAGAAACAATAACATTGCTCCAACATATAATGCCAATGTGTAAATGAGTTTTTTATAAAAATTAATAGGTATTTAAAAAAGTCAAGTTTACTCATACCTACAAGTAACCTCATATAAAATAATTAAATCAGTAACATTTACATTACGAAGCAAAACAAATATGTATAGATCGTAGCAAGTGGAAAAAAGTGGTCTCTGCCTACCCCTACGGGATTTACATTAGTGCTGGTAAAATCCTTGTTGTAACAACTTATTTACCGAAGTTTTGTCCAACAAAATTAATAATAATAATGACAATTTATCCCAAAAACCTTTTTTTGGTATTTAACCGAGAACCTTAAGTCAAAAGAATAAAGTTATAATTATGGTATTTTAAATTGAATATTGAATACTGTTTTCATTTATTGCTTAAAGCAGTCAATTCAAACTAAATAGTGTCAAGTAGCAAGATACAGATGAGTAAAATACCTATGTTTGTTAACAATTGCTACCTTTATCAAATAGAAGATGAATATTTGAAAATGTTTAATTTATTAAATTAATATTCGAAACTTAAAGATAAACTAGTTTAATGCAATTAAAAATAAATTAACCCAATATGAAGTAAGCAGGTTACACAAATGATAAGGGACTTTGTACAGGACAATAAATAAATATATTTATAAACAGGACATTCTATGTGAATATTTCGTTTATTGATTATTTAATAAAATGGTTTGAATTATTTCTAAAATATTTGCCGCATTCATTAAAAATCCTTTTTATAATGTTTTATTGAAACTCTTAAAGTTATTATCCCAAAAATGTAATTTGTTATACTCATAGGCCAGTAATAAAAAAAATAATCGGTCAAATAGTTACCATAGCAGAATAGCTCATATAACTTAACGCTTAGGATTCACAATTGCAATTTATCAATGAAACGTTTGACGTGACCTATTCCTATTTGACATTTATCTACCTCACATTTCGCTTATTGGAAATAAATATTACCTACCTAATTGTACGTAATTCGGTGAAGAAATAAGTTTTACGGAGCTCGAGGCACATTGTATAATAGTCACAATTAATACCACGTTGTCTACAGCAAAGCCGGTTTGTCTACTAGCCCATAAAGACGTGTTTATTTTTACCCGTTACGCGTTCACGGCAGCTGTCTGGTATATCACTGCCCGGCCAAGGGAAAATCACTATACAAATCACAGTACGAACGACCAAACTCAATGTAATAGGTTACAGATTCCGAAACGTGTACAAAAAACTACGATTACGCTATATTTGGAACCCGTTTGCAGAGAGCCCGCACTAGAGAAATTGGCTGCCCTCAATAGCGGTCTAGCACAGAAATAAAGCCGCGCTTTGTAGTAAATCAACGTTCCATACCTTTGTCGTTCCCGGCAGCAGAAAAACTCACGTTCCCCAAAACAATATCCCAATGAGAAATCACAAAATTCCGCACTGTAACCACAGCGACAGTACACGGGTGTGCAATCACTATCACAGCCACTGCCGGCGTGGAAAATTCACAACGACTAGGCTTACTACACTAAAGAAATTAGAAAAAAACACAGATTACACTAACTTAAAATCTATGATTTTCACAAGTAATGTCTAGTTGAAATAAAACGAAAAACCCGCCAACTGTCAAAACTAAAAAAACTACGAGCACCGACGCGCCGCGCAACCGCGCGGTTCGAGTCCGCTTAACTGACTGACGAAGGTCGCTACACACGATCCTACACGACGACGTTCGTGTCGTGCGCCTCACACCACCCGACACGACCAACTGCACGGCAAGCTATCGGCATGCTTCTGTCGTACTTTAATTTTCATTTATATAATATAAGTAGCAACAGTCCCACTATCGCATAATTGACAAAATATTGTATCTACTAGCGTCGGCGTTATCTATATCGCGATGCGACAAAATGAGATAGGTACATAAGTATCCGTTCGAACGTGAATTCTGACGATATGTAATGCAACCACGTTGAAAAGATCTCTACGGACTACGAAAATACGTACAAGCCAACACTCATCTATATCCGTACGGGATAGACGTTAGCCAGACGCGCATGCGTCAGTCGAGCCTTGGGTCGACGTCAGTGAATGACAAGCCCTGCGCTTGTATTAACCGATCGATTTCGAAAGAATTGTAGTATATTCAGTGGTGTTATTAGAAACTGCCTATAAACTTTGTACGTTTAATGTAAAGTAGTGGATCGTACGACTCACTGCACGTGAACGTTTACTCTTACACACAAGCCTAACTACTCGTAGTAGCGAAATTGTTTGTTTTGTTCTTCCACATCAAAACGGAGCAACGGATCGTGAGGACTACCTATTTGTACAGAGATAGTTGAAGGGCCCGAGAGGAATTATTATTAAAATGTTCCTTTATTTATTAAATTACTAAAAGTAGCATATTATATGCTAAGACCAAGAACTAAACAGGGCAAGCTAAATAAATCCATTTAAAAACAGGACGCAGGCGGAGCCGCAAGCAGAAGCTAGTTACATGATTCGAAATGTCATCGTATATGTAGGCTGTATGGCTAGAGTTCAAGAGCCAAAATTAAAAAAAAATCATGTCGGTTGGTTTGCCGCGTGAAATTCGGTATCAATGTCCCGAAACTTTTACCGCACATGGTAACACTGTCGTACTTTACGACCTAGTTGACCGGGGTTCCCCAATTCCCCATGTGGTGTTACCATTCATATGGAAGTCTCATGCCCTAGCATTTGGGATTAAAAAATGAGCTGATAATGTTTTGACTAGGGTAAAAATTTGCTTATTTTTCACATAAGGATTAATTAATCCATGCTTAAGGCTTATTTTTGAACAAAAGGAAGAGCAATGAAATTTATTAATTTTTGTTTTTGTATCAAAAAGCCTTTTTTAATGGTAACTAGTGATAAGATAGAATGGTGGAAATGCACTTCATCCGGAAACTTCAGTCACCGGCAAACTGGATATTTTATCTCTTAACACAACAATGCTTGTTGCTTGTTGTACATAATTATAACAACACATTGTTGTTGTTGTTATAATTATTGCGACAGACTTAAATAAGTGGTGCTAGCCAGGTGAACTTAAAACACATCGATATACATACCACCACTGGGAAAAGAAGCATGACCGATGACGGAAGACTAATTTGTAAAATTTAATTTGATAAAGTTTTAAAGTTTGACGACCTCCTTGGTCGAGTGGTTTGTACACCGGTTTTCATGGTGTCACCATCTCTGAGGTCCCTTCTTCTAAATTGTCCATTCATTCGTCTATTTTTCTAAATTGTCTCGGGTCTGGGTGTTTTCTATGTATAATAAGTGTAAGTATGTATTTAAGTATTTTAAGTATGTTTATCCGTTGTATAATAACCATTTAAAGAGTTTCATAGCGAAGCTTCACTTGGGCTAAATAATTGGTGTAAGTGTAGCAAAGTTTAAGTTTAAAGATAAGTTTACAATTACAAGTGCTTTTTTTAAGACAGAAACCACTAAAATTAGAAGGTTAGCTTATTACATATCTAAATAAATAAATAAAGAAATAAATAATATCGCTTTTTTTTTGGAGAAAGATTGCCGATTGCCTTAGACGGCATTTTTAGCTTCACCGGGCTTGTTTGGGGGAGGCGAGAAACTTAAAGGGTTCAAGCCGTGTGAAACGAATCACCATCGGAGGTGTTCTAGAGGGAACGCAACGGCATCACGCACTAGTGCTACTAGATTCTCCGAAGGGTTCGGATCGGATCGGAAAATACTAATATTATAAATGCGAAAGTTTGTGTGTATGTATGTTCGTATATTTGTTACTTCTTCACGCTGCAACGGATGGATGGATTTGGATGAAATTCGGCATACAGATAGTTTATAACCTGGAATAACACATAGGATACTTTTTATCCAGATATTCCCACGGGAACGGGAACCACGCGGGTGAAACCGCGAGCGGCCGCTAGTAAATAATATCGTGCTCCCAGTTCTAGTGCATCAGCTGTTTCGAGATGCCGGTGTCCGTGGGAGGTTGTCTATGTGTGCTTTGCTCGAACGCGTTTGTATGAATATTTACTTTATTTTTTTTAAAGGCTTGTCTTCTGAAGCCTTCTTATTTTGTGAAGAAACCGTCAAGGGAAACTTATTAGAACTGGAAGCTATTATATTAGTGTGGTCGTGTCGTGTCACGCTATTAAATGGCATTCCACTAGAATATTTTACCATTGCATTGCATCTCTAATGAAACGACATTCTTACATTAATGCAATAAATGGAGAGGTCGTGCTACGTCTGTGCCTCACGGATATGCCCATATTCCTTTTCACAAAAAAGTAAATTTGACGTTGGCGGGAAAGCACTTCCTTTTTTTTAAAATAAAAGCTCGTTTTTAAAAAGTTTTTTTTGTTTTAATTTTCTTTTTAACTTTTTAGTTTTTTTGATGCTAGATTGACTATGGCGTAGTTTGCAGCGCGTAACAGTATTTTTTCGTTATGTAGCCCGTAGTACGCTCACAATGTGATTTTTTAATAGCTTTACATATTCAAAAAACAGAATCCACATTCATAACAAACGGACGAACGAACTTATTTTCTCGAGTTCCTATGCCCATCTTCCAGCTCCATTATCAGACCCTGGTTACCATCTAGCACAAAAGTACTCGTCATGAGGGATCAAATGAGTCCAAACTCGATGGGGTTGTGTCGTTTAACTACCGAGTTTCTATGGCCACCTTCCGGTTCCATCATCAGATCAGCTCCATGACATAATATTTTGGCATTGTCATCCGATTTACACATGCCTGCAAATTTTCAGCTCAATCGGTAACCGGGAAGTGGATCAAATTTAACTTGCAAGATTTGATTACAGACAAACATCGGGACAGGTGAAACTAAATAAAAGCTTGTAAAAAAATAAAATAAAACTTTATTCCATTAATACTAGTGACCAGAGTTTGACTTCGAACCAACCAAATGGGAAAAATACGATCGAAAGAATCAGTAGTTGAGCATTCCTGGTGAAGTCCCAGAATAAGTAAAGTATACCTACTGTGAAGTACGCTTCGCCCACCTTCGGCCTTATCATCACAACACCAGGGGACACGAAGGCCAAGTAAGTACCCGTAATATTATATTAAAATAAAAACAAGTCCTTTAAGTAACATTTAAATAACTTACTAGATACTCTGTCTGATAGGGGATGATCCAGGGCAATTTTTATTATTCGATATAGCTTTTATGACTTAATTTTAATTAGTTAAATTTATAAGTAAATGAGAATCCAAGTAACATTGTATCTGTATTTAAAATAAAAGATAAATTTCTAGGAGTATCTTTGATTTAGGAGCCTTATCAAATGATTTAACATTTCGATCGGAATAAATACAGAGTGTTCTTTTCTTTGCCTGTTTCGATTCTCGGTTCAGAGTGCGAGTTTCATTCGCAATTCGATCACGTTAACGAAAACGAGATTTTGTATGGCAAAATGTTAACTCCTTACGTATACCGCCAGGAGGCGCTGCTTCAATGCCATACTAAATAAAAAACTCACACTAGGCACTCTGATGTTAAGTGGAAATGGAGTCCAGACGCGAAGACAACTGGTGCAGCGTGAAAACAACGCAGCATCAGTCAACCTCACTCTGCCGGCCCACAAGGTGCTTCTTCACGCCTCATTCGAAGGACCCCATATCATAGGAAGGAGGGAAAACGTGTGCTGGTAGACTATTCCATCTTTTGGAGGTGCGACAAAGAAACGAGTCACCAAATTTCTTTGTGCGCGATGGGATTTAAAGATGAGATACAAATATAGCTTATATGACTTTAATTTTAATTAGTTAGTTCAATTTTTAAGTAACATTGCACTTATCTGTATTTAAAATAAAAGGTAAATTTCTAGGTGTATCTTTGATTTAGGAGCCTTATCAAATTATTTAACATTTCTATCAGAATAATTAAAATACAGAGTGTTCTCTTTCTTTGCCTGTTTCGATTCTCGGTTCAGGGTGCCTAGTGCGAGTTTCATTCGCAATTCGATCACGTTAACGAAAACGAGATTTTTTATGGCATTTTAACTCTTTTCGTCTTTTTTTTTGTTTTTCTTTTCAAGTGCTGATTGCTGCACTGAAGCTTAAATAAATATTTATAAAATACAGTGAAAAAATTAAACGCGCATCCGACCCAGCCAGGAATCAAAATCAAAGTCAAAGTCAAATATTCTTTATTCAAATAAACTTTAGAAAAGTGCTTTTGAATCGTCCATAATTTTTTTACCTACTACCCATTCAGGACGTCTATTTTTTAGCTGTGGAGAAGGATGGGCAAGAAACTCCACAGCTTTAATTCAGTATGTAACGATATTTACTGAATCGAACCTGGATCCGCAATCCGGGCGGCTGCACCGACCGCTATGCTACCGGGAAGGCTGACGTAAGTTTAAGTCTTTTCGTATGTCGCCAGGAGGCGCTGCTTCAATGCCATACTAATTTTCGTTTCCGTAAACGCAATCGAATGAATATGGATAGTAAAACTCTAGCACCCAGGCAGGCGAATTTTATCATTGATGCCAACATTATAATGTAAACCATAACTAATTGAAAAGGTTTTGTGTGATTAAACGCAAATTTTAGTAACATTCACAGTTATTATTGGAATCAGGCGTTACTATGCGGCATTAAAATTGAAATTAAACTAATTTAATGCAATTCAAATATGTATTATATAACTAGTTGCCGTTCGCGGTTTCACCCGCGTAGTTCCCGTTCCCGTGGGAATATCTGGATAAAAAGTATCCTATGTGCTATTGCGCTGGGAGGACGAGGTCGGTAAGGACTTGCGCGAGCTCAACGCGGATGACTAGCACCAGTTGGCGCAAAACCGACCCAGATGGCGACTCTTATTATCGGAGGCCAAGACTCACTTTGGGTCGTTGCGCCAGTCTTGTTAGTTTTTTTATGTGTCATTCCAGGTTATAAATTATCTGTATGCCGAATTTCATCCAAATCCATCCATCCGTTGCAGCGTGAAGAAGCAACAAATATACCAACATACACACAAACTTTCGCATTTATAATATTAGTAGGATTAACACTACAGATTTTTAATTATAATTGTTATACTTACTTCTGTGTTTAAATTAATTAACGCAAATTTTGTTGCGAACTAATTGCAATTTGAAAAAGGTGGTGTTGAAAGGGATGAAAAGTAGTTTTTTTGTTTCTTTTTGGTGGAGGATGCGTGCGGCATTTCAGTTATGTCAGAGGATACGGGATCAATTCCCGCTCGAGGAGAGAAAAAAACAACAGTCCCAAATTATATACTTATTTATAGTTATATAACTAGGTATGAAAAATGCCACCCTCCACACAAAAACCACAAATAAATAATTACTTTATGTAAAACACTCAAAGATAATGAATATGATAACGACCAACAGTTCCGCAGTCAAATAATCTATTAACGACAGTCCTTGGTGCTGATTAGCGATCAAACAGTGTTATCTTAATCTCTTGTTAGTTCTTGCGTCAACACTGTACGGAGAAATAGGACCATATAAAACATTTACAGTTTTGTTTTCAGGGTGTTTGGTAATAGGTACCTGTACAATCCCGAATATGACAAATAGGGCATGCACAGGTCGTAGAACCCCGGAAAATAAACATACATACCAGAAAAGCACCATATGGCCAATATGTTAAGGTTGCTTGTTTACTAAGTAAAATTATTGTAAAGTGACAACCCTAGTTCAAATGATACATTGTTCTTGTTCGAGCGCGGTATATAAGGAGCTTACCTCCTACAGTCTCCTTCCCCGATCCAATCCGAACCCCTCGGAGAATCTAGTAGGGCACGGGGACACGCACTAGTGCGTGATGCCGTTCCCTTTTTTTAAATATTTTACGGGTAAGCACAGTGCCTTGATCTCACCTGATGTAAAGTGGTTATAAGGCCAATGATGGAAGCGCACTTCACCCGGGAACCTCAACTAGTGAGGCACTGGCTATCTTATCTCTAGCTGCCGGAACACAACAATGCTGCAAAC
Source organism: Eudonia lacustrata (assembly GCA_947562085.1). NCBI lineage: Eukaryota > Metazoa > Arthropoda > Insecta > Lepidoptera > Crambidae > Eudonia > Eudonia lacustrata. The sequence goes on along the minus strand of OX387334.1, from coordinate 4,746,749 downwards.
ATTGATGTTATGGCGACATATTTAGATAAGATGGTGGTAGCTAGCCAGGCGGACTAACAAGCCCTACCACCAACCAAACCGAGTACACAAACATATGCCCCCGCTGGGAATCGAACGGGACCTCTGGGTCTAAACCGGTGGTCTTAGCCACTAGATCACAGAGGCGGTCGAAAATCTCGGAACCCTCTAGAACACCTCGGACGGTGATTCGTTTTAAAAAACTCGGTGGAGGCTGAAAATGCCCAGAGGCAATCAGCAATCTCTCAGAAAAAAAGGTACTCGAAAAATTATGTAACACGTTACACATTATGTACCTAGTGGCAGTTAATGATGATGACGTAACACATTGTGTGGGCAAAATCACGGCACGTTATCGAATAAACGAAATCGCGGAAAGTTAAATTTATGCGATAAAATTAACACACAAACCGAAATTCCAGATACGCTTATACTACAGTCACCGTCGAAGTAACCTGAGTGTCTAATGCCAAATTTATTTTCTATTCAAATACATTTGATCACGTTAACACATACGTGATGGTAATAGGTGCCACAATATATTATTAACTAGTGGACCCGGCGGACTTCGTACCGCTTTGACAGTTTCCATCAAGTGATTAAATTCTCTTTGGTGTCCATGACAACAAAACTCCTGACAAAAAATCTTATGTCTAAATCTAGGTTATAAACTATCTGTATGCCGAATTTCAACCAAATCCATCCATCCGTTGCAGCGTGAAGAAAAACACATATACATACACACAAACTTTCGCATTTATAATATTAGTGTGATAACAACTCTATGTTATATGTCTTCGTAAAGTTTAGACCAGTAAATTAGTCCATAGTGTAGGTACCTATATGCACCATAATATCAACCACCAACCCGCACCGGGCACGCGTGGTGGTATATGGCCCGTTCTTCCTATGCATCCATAGGGAAAACTCGTGCCTCAGGAGGGCTCGGGGGGCGAAACCCCCCGCCACAAAGAACAGAAAAAAGGGGTTGGTAAGGTTTGGAGTGGTTAGGTTAGTTTAAATCAGTGCGCCGGTTCTAAACGCACCAACGTGCGAATGAACCGACACAGGTTATCACACGGGCCGGGCGTCACGGACAGTCAGGGTGAATCCCAAAATTCAAAAATTCAAAATTCAAAATCATTTATTCAGTTTAGGCTACAAATAGCTCTTATGAACGTCATTTTATGCCATCGGTTCGTAAGTCTATCTACTCTGGGCGGGAGATCTTGTACTGAGAAGAACCGGCAAGAATCCCGCGGTTCAATTCCCCAGAGGCCCTTCGACCTTCACTGTTTTCTTTCGGAGTTTGGTCCCTCAGAGGTTTGTCTGTTTGGTCTTGGGCTTCTCCCTTGACAGCCGACTGGAGATAATGACGTCTCCGGATAGTCGGTGGGTTGTGGAAAGGCGGACGGGCGAGTCCCACATAACCATCAGGCCTCCTCAAGGCCAGGTAGTCTTAACGGCTTCCTCTGGGTTAAAAAAAAAAGTTTAAATCAGTGACCAAACCAAACTACAAAGTTTAGAAGATTATTATTGTATTGTTTAAAAAATATTTTTATTGTATTTTGGTCAAATTAATTATTTGTAAAACGTACTTTTTGTTTTCTGAAAAATGTTGACATGTCAGTTTATCTTTTAAAATAAAATAAAATAATGATTTTTAAAATGACAGCTTTGCCAAGTTTATGTTTTGATCATGGTTTTGATGCCATTATTAACCCTTAGCAATAGTCTGTGAAATGAAACATTAACAAAATTGGTGCTTGTGAAATGAAAATTTCCTAATGAGTTATGTGTTCAATGAAATGTTGTAATGAAACATTATAGAACCGGTCGTAACTTATCATGCTTTAACCAGGAAAAAAAAAGATGTTTTCGCGGGTTACCTTCGAAGTTGCAATGCGAAAGTTTCTTATCTTACAAGATTGTAAGCCACTGAAATAATACGTTCCATTATTTGCGAGTTTCTCATATGGTAATGCGCGGCAGTCAACTAACCGTGAGTAAACTCTTCATAGTTGCAGGACAATGTAATATTGTTACGATGCGACACAGAGTGGTTGTTTCGGACCGAGTTGTAGGCGGAATAACATTTTAGCTTATCGCATTTTTTAATCAAAATACTGTTTCCTTTTTTTTACCGCTGTACGTACCGTCTCAAACATTAAATCGCGCATAATAAAATTTGTTGACTTGTTTCTTCCAAAAGATGGAATAGTCAGCACACGTTTTCTCTTCTTCCTATGACATGGGGTCCTTTAAACGAGGCGTGAAGTTTACTTATTGTTTAAGCTATTTTCCCCTGTATCATTGGAATGGGTATTTTTTTAAAGCTACTTCTTGTGTACAACTTTTAGGGTTAGGGTAGGACCGAGTTAGCTCTGAATCCGCGTTAACCACAAATCAGACTTATTTTTTTGAGAGAGATTGCTGATTGCCTCAAACGGCATTTTCAGCGTTACCGGACATTTTGGGGGCGACGAGGTACGTAAAGGGTACCTCAAGCCGTGTTGAAACGAATCACCTTCAGAGGTTTTAGAGGGAACGGCATCGCACACTTAAAAGTGCGCGTCCCCGTGCCTTACTAGATTCTCCGAAGGGTTCGGATCGGCTCGGGGAGCGGAACCACCTGAGGGCACCTCTAAAGGCATGGACCTCGGCTCGGGTAGACCGGGCCGTGGAGGAGGAGAGAAGCGCCCAGGTACATGTCTGTACCTGGTATAGAGCACGTGTGAACCGGTTCTACGTACCCTTGCTCTACGAGTACGGTGTCTTGGGCCTAAACTAGTGTGCATGTTTAGTGTATTCTGTAAATGTGTAGTGGCATTTAGAGGATCGGGCAGGGGGGTTTAGTTGGTATATTTCAGTTTATCGCGTTTTATAAATTGAAATACTTAGTTACCGATTCTTTGTTATTCTGTAAGACAAAGTAAAATTAGGTAAGTACTTATGCTTGTGTAGTTAACTAACCGTGAGTAAACTCTTCAAAGTTGCTGAACAATGTAATTGTTACGGCGGCGACGCGGAGTGTTGCTTCGGACCGAGTTAGTTGTTTTGCTGAATTCGGAATGATAATGGTGGTAATTCGGTGGTGGCGCAGTGCTTAACGCGCCCGTTCTGCTAGTGCTGAGGTTAAGCATCTTTCGCAAAGGCCGGTCATAGGATGGGTGGCCAAAAATTTTTCATCTCGAGCTCCTCCGCGCTTCGGAAGGCACGTAAAGCCGTTGGTCCCGGTTGCATTAGCAGTCGTTAACAACCACCAATCCGCACTGGGTCCACGTGGTGGTTTATGGCCCGTTCTCCCTATCCATCCCTAGGGTAGGCTCGTGCCCCAGCAGTGGGGACATAAAATGGGCTGATGATGAATGGTGGTAATAACTTCATGCCTTTACACATTTTAGCTTATTGCATTATACGAGTATAAATCAGGGCTTGATACCGTTACCAAATTCCCATATAAGTACCGGTAAGTAACGTTATTTCTGTAAAGGTAATTTGGTACCGTTATCTAGAAAAGTATCGCTACTTAAAAAAAAAAGATAAACTGTTGACTTAATATTTAAGAACTTTATTGTACACTTTATAATTATTTCTATTTCGTTAAATATTGCGTTAAATTTTGGGCTCTAACCAATCCGCGTAGAGCGGTTAGTTAGGTAATTTACCGGCAAAAATGTTTTGCAAAATTCTTTTTTTACCGATGTCCAGACCCACTCTTTGAGAAGCATTACTGAGATCTCCGAGCATTGTGTTCAGGTCTTCCAAGGTCTCAGCCATGAGAACTACCTACAACTTCGGTAAACCGAAGGTTTGTAAAATACTCGTCATTAATGTTGATGCGGTATCCTTCCCAGTCTAGAACCTTGAAAATATCCTCCAACGCAGCTGGGAACAGTTTCGGAGAAATAACGTCTCCCTGTCTCACACCTCGCTGGAGTTGGATATAATAGAGCTTTGGTTCTGTAATTGGACCGACATAGTGGCGTTTTGGTATAAGTACCTCAGCACCTCGATGCACCTGTTGTCTTCCTTAAGAGCGTTTACGCCGCTCACTAGCGCCGCCAATGAAAAAAAAAACATATCTAGTAATTAGAGATAGAAAATCAAATTATGCTCAACAAACTATTTGAATGAAGTAATTTAGCATTTTTACGTCACCTAATGAACACCTCACATGTTATGGTTTAGTTAAATAAAAAAAACATATCTAGTAATTAGTTACTAGATATGTTTTTTTTGTTTGTGCGGCGTAAACGCTCTTAATATAGATGTGCTAAACTGATTTGTTTAAGTGATGAATGATCGATCACAAACAAGAATTGTAGTCTTTTTTGGTGACGATATAAATTACATCATCATCATCGTCATCTCACTGCTGGACAAAGGCCTCCCCCAAGGATATCCTCAATGACCGGTTTTGTGCTGCTCGCATCCAGCGGCTTCCCGCGACCTTCACCAGATCGTCGGTCCTCTTTTACAAATTACCTAGAACTAATTTAAAATTCAACAAATCTATAGAAATAAAAATAAATGTTGCTAAGTGCAAAACTCGAGAACGGCTGAACGGATTTGGATGTAATTTTGCACATAGACAGACCATGACCTGGACTAGGACATAGAATACTTTTTATCCCGGTAACAGGTTCCTGTTGGATAGTGTGGTCTTCGCGAACGAAGTAAAGTATTTAATAGTTACAAGTACTAATATCAATAATTAACTAGTATCTATATCATCTTCAAATAAAGGCTTCTAATAAATAATAATACAATGTAATGTATCCTTTTGCTAGTTAAACGGTAACGGTTCAACTGAAATAGCAATACCCAGACAATACACAGACTAAACAATAGTTCGTATTAACAGTTTTATTGTCTGCAAACGATCCATTACATACTCTCTGATCTACATATCAATCACAGTCCATCTGGGGGCTGGCCTTTAACCACAAAATAAAGAGACTGCAGAATGCAAGCTCCATACAAACGCGCGCGAGCAACGCACACACAGACAACCATCTATCTATCTATCTTAGTTCACTGCTGGACATAGGTCTCTCCTAATGAGGCAGGGAAGCTCGCAACGACTATGTCTGCGTTGCTCGGAGCACGGTATATATCCCCGATCCGATCCGAACCCCTCGGAGAATCTAGTAGGGCACGGGGATACGCACTAGTGCGTGATGCCGTTCCCTCTAGAAAACCTTCTGAAGGTGATTCGTTTCACACGGCGTGAGGAACCCTTTTAGATTGTCGCCGCCCCAAGCCCGGTGAATCTGAAAATACCGTCTGAGCCAATGAGCAAACTCCCAACAAAAAAAACGAATATAACAAGAGAAATACAAAAGAAAAACTTGTATCACTGAAAGGTCTTTTTTTAATAATTTATTTAAGTAAGTCCGTTCTGAGTTAGTGTTTTTAAATAGACAAGATTCATTTTAGGAATTGTTTTTTTTTTATAAATCAATTAATTATGTAGATAGCCAGCCACCAACCAAACCTAGTACAGTCAACAGCAAAAGTAGATGATGTTTACTAGATTTCAAAATTAAGTTTCGATAGTGTAAGTCGGTATTTTCTATATAACTACAGTCAAAGTCTGCAGGTAAGTACTAGTAGACACTCGAAGGTTTTTCGAGATGCGTTTAAAAAGTTTTGATTTTCATACTGATTTCATATTTTGAAACTTGACCAATCATCAGTTACTTTTGCTGTTGACTGTACCATCGTACTGGAAGTCGAATCTGGGTCAAAAGAGGCGGTTATAAATTATTTCGATCGTCTTTAAGGATCTTGAATTTATTTATTAAATGCTTATCAGTTTGCTAGATAATATCATTAACAATGTCATTTGTTTGAATCGTAGGCAATTCAATACTTAATTACTTGTATGCACGCACATAATTACGAGTTTAATTATGTGTCTTGTCATATCTTAATACAACATTTTTATCAAGAAACTGTTCTTGATAAAAATGTTCCTGTTGGATAGTGTAGTCTTCGCGAACGAAGTCAAGTATTTATTAGTTAACAAGTACTAATATCAATAATTAACTAGTATCTATATCATTTTCTCTAGTATTGTATTATTTGATTTAATTTGTAATGTAATGTTTAATCGGTAATCATTTTTGATATTTTATAATGTTCTCAATCTATTGCCTTGGGCGTGCCTGTTATGATAGATCTGAGTTGTAAAAAAAAATAAAAAAAAAAATAAAAAAAATTTAAATAAAGATTTCTAATAAATAATAAAACAATGTAATGTATCCTTTTCCTAGTTAAACGGTAATGGTTCAACTGAAATAGGCACTGGCCTAGTGCGAGTTTTATTCGCGATTCGATCACGTTGATCACTTGAGGAGCTCGATGGTGCAGTAGTTAACGCGCTCGGTCTGCGATTTCTGAAGTTAAGCCACTTTCGCAAAGGCCGGTCATCGGATGGGTGATCAAAAATTTATCATCTCGAGCTCCTCCGTGCTTCGGCAGGCACGTTAAGCCGTTGGTCCCGGCTGCATTAGCAGTCGTTAACAACCACCAATCCGCACTGGGGGGCCGCGTGGTTATCTCCCTATCCATCCATAGGGAAGGACATAAAATGAGCTGATGATGATGATGATGATCATGTTAACGAATACTCATTTATACAATGTTATTTTATAGTGAGGCACGAAGCACATCCAAACGAAGCACACCCAGACGAAGCACACCTAAAGTATTCGACGAAGCACACCCATAGGTGTGCTTCAAATAAAATTTAAAAATTATTAATTTTCTATTCCACGAAGCACACCTACGAATATCACTCGCATAGTGCGGGGACTAAGAAATAAAGGAGGTTTATACGAAACTTGAAAACTGTTTGTTCACTATCAGTAATAGAATCGATTTCAATATTTTTTATACCATGTTACATTTTGACGTGGCGCTGCATCATGGGATGCGGGTCTTCTTAAGAGCGTTTACGCCGCACACTAGCGCCACTAATGAAAAAAAAAACATATCTAGTAATTAGAGATAGAAAATCAAATTATGCTCAACAAACTATTTGAATGAAGTAATTTAGCGTTGGCGTTACAGTTAAAAGTGGTCGTAACGTCTTATTTAACTAAACCATTACATGTGAGGTGTTCATTAGGTGACGTAAAAATGCTAAATTACTTCATTCAAATAGTTTGTTGAGCATAATTTGATTTTCTATCTTTAATTACTAGATATGTTTTTTTTTCATTGGCGGCGCTAGTGTGCGGCGTAAACGCTCTTAAGCGGACGAAACCGCTAGCGGGCCACTAGTATTTCATCAAAGTCTGTTATTATAGCGAAAAAAACTATCGAACACTGGGTTTTAAATGTCAAACACTGGTGCCATTACTACGTCGATGAAATTAAGTATTATCCGTAATACTTGTTTTAAAAAGTACGCTAAAGTTTTTTTTATAATAAAACATCTAATGCCGTAAAAATAAACAAAGAATAAGGTCCGAATAGTTAACCGTGTTTTGTTTCTGTCATGTAAACGTCATTTCAAATTAGAGTGAAGAGACTAAACACGGAATAACTAATTCGGCCCATATTCTTTGTTTATTTGTAAGGCACCTAGATTTTAAAGAAACAGCGTCTGACTTGAATTCATTACATCTATTTGCATCCCTTTTGCTTGTATGCAGATCGATAGAGAGCGCTGTTTCATAGTTGTCTGCGATAACGTGATCGCACGGCGAATGAAAGTCGCACTAGGCGTTGCCCATTAACAAGAATTTATATCAAGCCAATGATTGCGTTATTATCACAAACAAGAACAGTGCAATGCGACAAACTTATCTTATCTTATCTGTCATACATAATAATCAACTCCTTAGAGTGTGCGTCAAACTGACTTCGCATGCGTCAGTATTGCTTTAGTGTTATCGTGGTATTTTAACTGAATTCTTAATCCAAAATGAGTGATCTGATAAGTTGTAGCTGTTTAAAAAAAAGTATGGTTACATCAGAACTTTTTTTTGTTCGTGCCTTTCCTTTAAAGGTTTTCTTTTAGACCGTGATTATGACCGAATTAAAAAACCAACCAAGAAACCAGTTATCAGCTAGCGGGCTAGCTAGGTTATTAGCGGTTGCAATAACCGTTGGATAAATGGCGCACTGTGCCACAATTAGCACTCAAAAATTAAAAAAGCAGTGACAAAATTCAGCGTTTATGTCAGCCTTCCCGGTAGCATAGCGGTCAGTGCATCCGCCCGTATTGCGGAAGACCCAGGTTCGATTCCTGGCTGGGTCGGGTAGGCGTTTAATTTTTTCATTGTATTTTATTAATTTTATAAATATTTAATTTAGCTTCAGTGCAGCGAAATAAAAAGTAAAATTCAGCCCTTACTGGCAGTGGCAATTTATTTGCCATCGTAATTTGAACCTTTTTTGTTTGCAATAGCATCGAAAACCAATAAAAAATCTATAATGCTGCACCAGTCAAAGGGTTTAAAAATAGGGGTCAGCAGCAACCGACTCCTATTTTTAATGATTAAATTTTCGAGTGGACGGGAATAGCGAGTGCCACTGAACTTTTTCGCCTGGCCAAAGACAGGACCAAGTTCGGAACCCTTCCGAGAATCTAGTAGAGCACGGGGACACGCACTAGTGCGTGATGCCGTCCCCTCTACAAAACCTCCGAAGGTGATTCGTGTCACACGGCTTGGGAACCCTTTAAGTTTCTCGCCGCCCCCAAACAAGCCCGGTGAAGCTGAAAATGTCGTTTGAGGCAATCAGCAAATTATCTCAAAAAAAAACGACGGGTTGCACTCCGGGAGTGCCGGCAGAAGTGAAAACTTGAATATTAACGTTGTGCATTTTCGATATTTTGGAATGGTTAGGGAATAATTTTGCACAAATTGCTTCAATTATCAGTATAAAAGTACTATCATTTATGTGGTAGAATACAATATTTATTTATTGCGCTTTTTAATGTAATTACATTAAAAAGCACTCGAACATTCGCGCAAGCGCCCTGCGCCGCCTAAACGAAACAGCAGGCATACATTTTCGCCGCGCCCCGTAGAAAGAGCGGGGGATACTTCCTCTCCTACGCCGCGCCGGCTGTCACCCGTCTTACGAATTTTCGATCAGGCCACGTGTCCTGACGGTTACGTGTCCTGACGCAAATTTAACATTTTTTACCCATTACAAAAAAAGTGTACAACGCCGCTAAAGAAGTTTTCACTTCAAAAAATCAGTTCTTCTTCTTCTTCTTCTTAGGGTGCCTCTCCAACTAGTGAAAGTTGGCAGTCAGCTCTGCATACTTTTTTTGAAGTGAAAACTTCTTTAGCGGCGTTGTACACTTTTTTTGTAATGGGTAAAAAATGTTAAATTTGCGTCAGGACACGTAACCGTCAGGACACGTGGCCTGATCGAAAATTCGTAAGACGGATGACAGCCGGCGCGGCGTAGGAGAGGAAGTATCCCCCTCTCTTTCTACGGGGCGCGGCGAAAATGTATGCCTGCTGTTTCGTTTAGGCGGCGCAGGGCGCTTGCGCGAATGTTCGAGTGCTTTTTAATGTAATTACATTAAAAAGCGCAATAAATAAATATTGTATTCTACTACATAAATGATAGTACTTTTATACTGATAATTGAAGCAATTTGTGCAAAATTATTTCCTAACCATTCCAAAATATCAAAAATGCACAACGTTAATATTCAAGTTTTCACTTCTGCCGGCACTCCCGGAGTGCAACCCGTCGTTTTTTTTTATTTTAGCAACAATAAAATACACAGAGAGACCACCTCTTTGCTAGCTGTAGCATTCAGTAATTTTTTTTGCGGCAAAAAATGCTGTCGAAAATTGGGTTACTATGTCGAAGACTGGCAACTACGATACCTACCTAGGTAAAAAAAATTGTGTTCATTTTAAACTATGATATTTTATTCTATTTTTTTTTAGTACTCGTAATTAAGGATTCTGGCCGTAGCGTAGTGTGCTTCCATATTTGTCTTTGTTATCACTTACCAGCAGGGCCTCAATTCTGCTAATTCAAAACGTCTCAATAGTGTGTCGGTTGTCTGATATTGACATTACGTCTATAGAAAAAATCAGGCCACTGAAACACGACTGTGTTTTTTTTGCCCTTATCGAACTAATACCATTGGTATTAATTTCGTGGTATTGGATTGGAATAGATCTCGAAAATTTATTTTATTAAATGAAGTATGCAAAACTATGTAGGTAATTGATGTAATTCTATTCTATTCTATTCTATAATAACTTCTTCCTTGAAAGCCCGTTTCGAATCCCTCACTCTAAAACACATAACACACAAAACAAACTAAACAAATAACACAAAAAAAACACTAGATTTACAACTAGTAAATTGTAGTTCCGTGCTTCGGAAGGCACGTAAAGCCGTTGGTCCCGGCTGCATTAGCAGTCGTTAACAACCTCCAATCCGCACTGGGCCCGCGTGGTGGTTTATGGCCCGTTCTCCCTATCCATCCATAGGGAAGGCTCGTGCCCCAGCAGTGGGGACTTTATGAGCTGATAATGATGATGATGATGATGAAATTGTAATTGTAAAACTAGTGTTTTTTTAGGGTTCCGTACCCAAAGGGTAAAACGGGACCCTATTACTAAGACTCCGCCGTCCGTCCGTCTGTCTGTCTGTCCGTCTGTCACCTGGCTGTAACTCATGAACCGTGATAGTTAGACAGTTGAAATTTTCACAGATGATGCATTTCTGTTGCCGCTATAACAACAAATACTAAAAAACAGAATAAAATAAATATTAAAGGGGGCTCCCATACAACAAACGTGATTCTTTTCCAATTTTTTTCTCGGTGTTATGAATAACGATAACAGGTAGAAACTTGAAATATTTTTATAGATAATGGTATGAAATGAAATGAAAATGAAATGAAAAATATTTATTCGGAGCATCTATGACAACTTGACATAATGGACATTTTAAATTTATAATTATGCAACCGAAATGGTCACCACTCAGCTTATGCCATGATATTGACGTGCCAAGGCGCTGATATTCTGTGGAACCAGTGGAATGGAACCCTTCGTGCGCGAGTCCGACTCGCACTTGGCCGGTTTTTTAAGGGCTTGTGCTAGTTTTTGTATGACATAATTTGTATCTCTCCTCGTATTACCAGCAGGCTTATTACCGAAAAAGCAACCAGTCGCTAATTGCACAATGGCTACTGGTTGCGGTTGCTACAATCGGTCGCTTTATTTTAGAGCGCCGGCCGTTATGCACTTTTAGTTCGTCAGTCGCTCGCTTGTGGCGCTATCGTAGCGTTCTACGTTCCGTAATATGAATAAATAAATAATAAATAAATAATGTTTCCCACACTTACACCAATTATCTAGCCCCAAGAAAAGCTTCCTAAAGAAACTCGAGAAATGGTTAACTAGACAACGGATAAACATACTTAATATACTTAAATGCATACTTATTATACATAGGAAACACCCAGACCCGAAACAATTTAGAAAAACAGGTATTACTAAATTGATCCGACCGGGGATATGAATAGGAATAAATGTGTTTTGTAAATTGTCGCGATTGCGACTATCGCTTAAAGATTGTTTTTTATTAAAATGAAACAACTTTTACGGATCTACTCGCGTTTATTTTACACATTACTTATTTAATGTTTATCCTGACGTTTCGAACCCTTTGTAGGGTCCGTGGTCACAGGGAGACACACACGGACCCTGTAAAGGGTTGTGCAAAAGTAATGTGTAAAATAAACGCGAGTAGATCCGTAAAAGTTGTTTCATTTCAATGTGTAGTGTTCGCGTAAACTTTAGAAAACAATTGTTTTTTATGTTAAAAGGAGGCAAACAAGCAGGGTCACCTGATGGAAAATAATCACCGCCGCCCATGGACATCCGCAAAACCAAAGTAATCGCAGACGCGTTGCTGGCCTTGAGGAAGGAGTTGGATCCTGAGGAGGTAGGAATTGGGAGGGGGGAGGGGTGAGAGATGGGCCACCGGTACTTTCACGACAGCAACGAGTGCCATTCGACAATTAGCCTACCGGTCGGCACGAGCCGAGCTCCAGCCTAGAGGCACCCTCGGGTTGTTCTGCTCCTGATCCGATCTGAACCCCTCGGAGAATCTAGAGGGAACGGGCACACGCTTGCGTGATGCTGTTCCCTCTAGAAAACCTCTGAAGGTGGTGTAAATAGGACGTCATTAGCAAAATCTCTCCCAAAAAAATCGCCTCATATTCCACCAAGAGCAGCAGCTTCAAAGTCATACAAAGTTTAGTTTTCATTAATACGATTAGTAAATGAAACTCGCACTAGGCGCCTAGACCTAGAGCGATTTTTATTTGTCATTTGGTCGTTTTAACGAAAACGAGAATTGTATGTTGTTCATGGCATTGAAGAGTTCAAATTTTGCATTACAAATTATCGTTATTAGCCAATAAACTTGCACTAGGCGCTGTAGGTACCCTACTTAGCTACCATTCGAGTTTATTGATCTCTGATTATGTTAATTGATTAGCATATTTTCTTATTCTTCATATCAACTGATCTTTACCGTTCGGAGGCGTTCATGCGGCCCACCCGGCGGCGGTGACGTCACTGCCGGCGCGCGCAGCCGCCATCGATCCGCGCCAACCGTCTTTCAGCGCTTACAGCACCACCATCTCGAACGATCAACTCCTCCGCCCGCAGGGAAAGCGGTGAAAGCGGTGAAAGCGCTTAACTCAAAGTTTTTAAAACGAAATTGGAACACGACAAAAGATCGTAAACGCCGTAACGTCACTGACAAATGTCGATGCTATATACAACACGCTTGGGAGCTTACTCGTAAAAACTGGAGTAGCGGTTTAGTTCGGTATCGCGTTATGGTATTATACGTTTCCGTAATGGTTTCACTGACGATTTTCTCGGAAAAAAAACTGTTTTTTGGACAACAAATGGACGGTAATTGGGGTGTTGTATCTAATTAGTGATTTACGATTAATATGGTGTAATAAATATTCGTTCGTGTATAATCGGAAACGTTGTTGTAGGTAAAGCTCGTCGATTATCTTTGATATTTAGTTAAAAACAACTGATTGGATCGTAAATTAATAAAACTTAACGGATGTCTAGAGTAGGCTATTGAACATAACTTATAGGGATGCTTACGTACGGACGGTCACGTAACAGTTCTATACAGCATTAACCATTTTTTTTATTTGAATTAATCATGAATTTCTGTAACCTAAAAAGTTATTATTAAACACCTAATTGACGGAACAAAATAGTGATGTCATAGTTTCCATTGCCATACCATTTCTATTGAAAGAAATCGTTTTGACAGTTTCTTAAAGGTTTCTCTATTGACTAAAATTTATTATACAAAATATTGTAAAAAAGCAAAGTGGACTTCTTGGCGGGAAAGTGAAGCGTCATGTCTGCGGTTTTGTCTTATTTTCCAAAATTTGTGTTATGTCGAATATTAATGAGAAATAATGGTGGATTATTAACCGTTAAGTGTTCGTGAGTGTGCATAAGTGTTGGCAAATGAAACAAAACAGTGCAACGTCACTTTTCAAATTCTCTCAAGAAGCTCGCGTGAAGACTTAGTAAAGCCCCACATCTTTACTGAGATACTCGAGGGGGGGGGGGGGGTGTATATAATTTCTCACTTCCCATTTCTAATATCATTTATCATCATTTAAGGAAATATTGTTTATTTATGTATTACTTGTACGAAAAATTACTTTGACACTGGCTAAATGTGCTAATCGCACGAAGCCATCAACTAAAAGAAAAAAAAAAGCAAAGTAAATAGTCTTTAATAGTGACCCATTGCTGGGTAAAGGCTTCCTTTTTGTTTTGTTTTGTTTTTCTTTTTCACTATGATTGTTAGTCTATTTTGGAAATAGGCTGCATTATTGAATAAAAAAATTGGTATTTTTGATTTTATTTTATGTATATAATAATTTAAGTATTTATTTAAATGTGTATGTGCATGTATATGTATTGGTATATAATTATAAAGTATACAATATCTGTATTTATATCTAAGAGTATGTGTAATCATAGTAGGTACCTAAGCAATTAGCATTGTAAATTAATTTTATAAGTTAGTTTTATCCAAATAAGTGTGTTCTTTCTATCCGTGGATAACTATAATTGGCTTACGAACTTGTAATTATTATCTTTACACAATTACTACTGTAAAATGCTGTTGTTATCCCTAATAAAGAAAAAATAATAATAAAAAAATAATAAAACAAAATCATTGAATTCAAGTCATCGCTACAATTGATGGGTAATGGGTTAATCACCACGCTTGCCAAATGCGGGTTGGTGATCACAAACCCGGGCTATGCAGCGAAAACTTTGAAACATCCTTTGCCCGACCGACCTGGGAATTGAACCGCTCGACCCGATATCCGAAGGTCCCGCGCTTTGCTACTCGTTGGATTTAAACTTAACTGGTTGACCGCCGTTCGCGCCCAGACACAAAAGAAAATCAATTGTTTGTCGGTCAAATGACGTGAAAGTAGTTAAATTATGACAAAAGAGAATTAAAGGTTTCACTTTACCTATACCTATAATAACACAGCCGCGCAATTTATGAACGCAGTAAAGAACATGTGAACAGTTTCGAGAAAATAGATCGTAATGTCAGCACCTCAAATATCACAATCACAAATACAGTAAGTTGTACTTACTGCGTTCATAAATTATGCGGCAGAACAGTACTTACTAGCTGACCCGGCGGACTTCGTACCGCTCTTTGACAGTTTCTATGACAACAAAACAAACAAAGCGTTAAATAATCACGCGTGCAGGCGTATCAAACAAACAAACACAAAATAAACTCACTTTTTTTTAAATAAAAAGTATCCTATATCCTTCCCAATACCTTTGAGAATATGTGTACTATGTTTCATGATGATCGGTTGAGTTTCTGCGTGAAAGCGTAACAAACAAACTCACATTCACATTTATAATTTAGTAGGGATGTGTGCAGCAGCGAGTGTTCTGCAGTGAATATGTATTCAGTAGATATATATATATCTACTCATGTCGTTCTGCTGCTTGGCGGTAGAATAAAGGGTGTTTTTTTTGCTCAGAAGGAATTTTCAGCGCCAACGGATTTTTTGGGGGCGGCGAAATTTAAGGGGTTCCTCAAGCCATGTACAACGAAACACCATCATAGGTTTTCAAAGGGGGAACGGCATCACGCACTAGTGCGTGTCCACGTTTCCTACTAGATTCTCCGAAGGGTTCGAATCGGTTAAAGCCCATGGACGCTGAAAATGCCGTTTGAGGCAATCAGCAATCTCTCTCAAAAAAAAAAAAGGTTCGAATCGGATCGGGGAGCGGAAGAACCCGAGGGCGCCTCTAAAGGCTCGGACCTCGGCTCGGGTTGGCAGGGTCGTGGGGGTGGAGAGAAGCGCCCAGGTACATGTCTGTACCTGGTATAGAGCGCGTGTGAACCGGGTCATCGTACCCTTGTTCTACGAGTACGGTGTCTTGGGTCTATGCGAGTGTGCATGTTTAGTGTATTATGTGAGTGGCTTTTTGAGGATCGGGCGGGGATAGATGGTGGGATGGTATTCATTGCAGCAGCAGCAGGCACTCATCGTCATCATCAGCTCATTTTTATGTCCCCACTGCTGGGGTACGAGCCTTTCCTATAGATGGATAAGCAGAAAGGGCCGTATACCACCACGCGGGCCCAGTGCGGATTGGTGGTTGTTAACGACTGTTAATACAGCTGGGATTAACGGCTTTACGTGCCTTCCGAAGCACAGAGGAGCTCGAGATGATAGATTTTTGGTCACCCATCCGATGACCGGCAAAGGAAAGTTGCTTAACCTCAGCACTCGCAGACCGGGCGCGTTAACCACTTCGCCATCGAGCTCCTCAGCAGGCACTGTGCTAGTTTAATTCACTATTCGTTCCGGGAACTTGTATGGAAATGGTGCGTTGAAACAGCACCTCGCCCCTAGCGCCTCAGTAGTTGAGGATTCCGGTTCTTTAACTTTGCGTTTCCACCTTCAGCCTTATCATCAATTAGGATAACGTAACGAAAAAGAAAATTAAAAAAAAAAGCTCGTACTCATAGTGCTTATCCGCAATGACGTCAGCCATTTTGTCCGTTTGTGTCTAAACGAACTAAAGGTAGCGTTCACTGAAGCGGCCGCGCTTTTGTATGGAGCGTTCGAGTAACAAAGGGACACACTTGCTGGAGAAATATAACCTTCTTTTTGTAGGAGGCTTTGAAAATACTCTTCGTTCTGCGAATACACTGCTAGTTTCACTGGATATCACTTGGTAGAAACCGTTAATTGGTATTAGGTCAGTATTGTTACGAATTGCGACCCTTGCCATTAATTTTTTATGCATGTTCGGAACTGACCGTATGGCCGTGGTTCCTTTGCCTTCCAAAGGTTTTTTTTGTTTTTATGTGCGACTGACAGATGTCATGTCGTGTCAGTTTGAGTAGACATTGTCGTGTGACATTGACAGCTTTGTTGTCTGTGCTACGGGCCTCGCAGACCCAACTCCGAGCTGGTGTGGTATTTAACAAAGCAAATAAAGTACATTGGTTAATAAAAGGTAGAAAAAAAGTACATTGTGTCAAAATAAAGTACGATTATTTATTTAGCTTAAAAACATACATCTCATTGCTTTTAGCAATTATTAACAAATAATTGTCCCTGCTAAATTTAGCATTAACCGTTAAAACACCGTTTAACAATTGCTACACAGCAACTTTTTTGTGTGTTTTAACGGTTTAAGTAATAAAAATCCTAGAGAAATAAAATATGTGAAATAAAGTATTTTCGCGTACTTAGTACGGGTGGCAACCCTACTTGACACGTGACAATGTACCTGACCTAATGTACATTACCCGAGCCGAGGTCTGAGCCTTTAGAGGCGCCGTCTGGTTGTTCCGCTCCCCGGTCCGATCCGAACCGTTCGGAGAATCTAGGCACGGGGACACGCACTAGTGCGTGATGCCGTTCCCTCAGAAAATCTCCGATGGTGATTCGTTTCACACGGCTTGATAAACACTATAAGTTTCTCGCCCCCCCCCCCAAAAGCCCGGTGAAGCTAAAAATGCCGTTCGAGGCAATCAGTAAACTCTTTCCAAAAAAGAATGTATTGTCGATTAAAATTTCTTTTTCCATGATGTTTAGTTTTATTAGTTCACCCAATCGAAGCCCTCGCTGAAATCGCTGCGCTATCAAACCCAGTCCCGGTACATGAAAACTACATAACAGATTTCTAAAAAAAATAAAGTTAACTGGCCGTGAGACGTGGGTTTTCCCCCAAAATTATTCATCCCAAAGGAGTTGTTATTTCAAGCGTCCTATTTGTTATTTCAGGACAGGAATTATGCGCGCGCAAAATAATATTACGATTTCTTGTTTGGTCGCACACATTGAATATATTTTATAACATGGCGGAGTCAATGAACATAATTTAAGCTTCCGAAATAAATTAAAGAGTTGATATTTAATATACCTGCTGATAATTTTCATTTGATGAGTGTATTTCTGTTTTTACAAGCTTTTATTTGTTTTACTTGTTCCGATGTTTGCCGTTTGTTTGGCTGTAATCAAATCTTGTAAGTTAAATATGATCCACTTCCCGGTTACCGATTGACCTGAAATTTTGCATGCATGTGTAAATCGGATGACAATGCAAAATTATTATGACATGGAGCTGTTCTGATGATGAAACCGGAAGGTGGCCATAGAAACTCGGTTGTTAAATGACACAACCCCATCGAGTTTGGACTCGTTTGATCCGTCTTGACGAGTACTTTGGTTAATTAATGGAATCAGGCGTAATTTGCGGATATCCATGGTACAAAAAAAATGTAATATAAATAATATGTAGTGTTAATTCCGCTAACTCACTCGTTTATACAGCTTGGATGCAGTACGCACGCTCCACGGGGCATCCTCAGGAGCTGTTGACTGGGTCGAGAGCTGCGTACTTTGTTACTAGATATGTCATATCGTTAACGTTGCGCCTCAGGGTACCAGGGCGAACCCTGTTGTACTGAAGCCCTTATCCCCTTACAATAATACTAAAAAGTTAAAAATAAAATTAAAAGACAAAATCTTTTATTACTTGTTAATAAAAAAAAGAACTAAAAGGTTAATAATAATTTAAACCTGATAATAAGATTTTTTTTATAAATAAAAAGAATTAAAAAAGTTATTTTTTTAAATTAATTTAGAGTAGAATAGAGAGTTCTAGTTCTATTCTATTTTCAGCATTAGATAAGTAAGATGCTATCTCCGTTTATAATAAAATACACATCGTAATTGTCAAAAAAAGAGGCACCAATCTTTTGGTTACGCGACTATTTCACTAAAGAAAAGCTAATCTTTCTTTTTTGTCTTACTTTCTTTCAAAATTAAAACGGAAAAAAGTATGAATCAAAACTTAATTCATGTTTAGCAAATTATTCTTATTTGGCTTTGTATTGAGATTCCTTTCCTATTCTAATTATTATTAAATTAAATCCCAGTAATTAAGATTATTTACATACTATAATTTTACGCAAATATTTGTTACGAACAAATTACAATTTGAAAAAAGACAGGGTTGAAAAAATACCACGAAAAAACTTTGGATAAATTATTTTTGTTTGTAGTTATACAAATAAGGCAGAGGAGCTGCACCATACAGCCTCAAAGTTGATTTTTTTGGTTGATTTAGTTGTCTTTTATATTATTGATTGATTTATGTTTATATATTATAATTTTTGGATTATTTTCAATTTTATTGTACTTAATTTTTAATTTTAATGTATTTTTGCATGCTACCGTGGTTGGCTGAATGGGATGAGCGTATAATTATCACAACATCTCCCCATGTACCCTATTCATACGCAAATAAATGAATTTCATTTCATTTCATTTCATTTTACGAGTGGGATTCAAACCCGCACCCCATGACATGGCATTCGATGTAAATAATCATAAATACAGCTTGCCTATTCTTAATTGATTCTTCAATATTTGTAAAAATATTAAGATCGGATGTTGATGACGTAGTTGTCGACATTGAATGGGGCACCTTTGGCTTACAGAGTAAGAGTAGATAGTGTTGAGCCACGATAGCATTGTTGGCAGTGCACCTGACCCGGCATGTCATTGTTTGAATTCCGCTCGTGGAATTTTTTCAAACCTGTCTTTTTCAAAATTCCAGTAATTAGCTAAACCGAAACTAAAAAATATGATGATTTTATTTAAGGTAAGAAACGCATCTGTTTAAAACAAAAGGTACGTAGCATATTTCAAAAGTTTCAAAATAATATATCTACAATCTAATTAATCCTTTATTGTACAAATAAATTTAAACATTTAAACACACGTTACACAGGACATATACAAAGGTGAGCTTATCTCTAGAAGAGATCTCTTCCAGCCAACCCTAGCTGCTGTGGTGTAATAAACAAGTATGCGGGACTAATGAATTGTAAGTAATACTATACTAACAAACATATTTACACTAATTACCAAGGACTTAACTAAGTAGATCTGTGTGTGTCTGTGTGACATCAGATTCCGCACACGGTTCGAAACGATATTTTTTTTATATTAAATGTAAATTAAACGCAAGTAGACCCATACTAAGATACAAAGTCTTTCATTTTCAAAGTGTAACTAGTAGGTCCTCAATGTGTTAACTAGTGTTCGCGTAAATAGACGACATCAAAAAGTGGACTGGACTTAGTTATCGCCCCTCCGGCCACATTGGCAGCTGAGATTCACAACCAGTTGCCAAAGAAGAACTTACATTCTTGCTACTCAACCAGTTGCCAAAGACGATAGATTTTTCTTTTGTCGCATCTTCCTCACAGTTTTACATCCAGTTGCCAGAGAAGTACTAACTTTCTTGCTACACAACCATAATTACCAACGCCAGTTAAAACAAGCTATATCGGATCGTAGAAAATTATGTAATACTGATCTCCAGAACTTCAGTATGAAGATGGCACTAAATAATGATGCATAACTTTATAACTTTGATAATTAGCACGCTACAAGCAAAAGCAGATTAATATTTAGTTAAAAATGAGTAAATAAACGATTTACTTACTTATTAAAATTGTTGCATTAACAACGAGTTTTAACTGGATTATCTCGCCTAATTTTTCCGCCATAATCCCGGGGCGCGTAATAATTTGGCGCGTACTACCTACCGCAAATTCAATATGGCTTCCGCGGGAGTTCGTTAGCCCAGCGGCGATTGTGGCGACACGTCGCGGCGTAAAGAGGAAACAACTCAAGCAATTTCCTTGAGTTTTCTCAACATTTAAGAATTAATTGACCTATTAAAGGTGTATTTTATAAAAAAAGAATATTGTTATAATTTGTTTATTATGCAAACAAGAAACTAGCTAGTTCAACAGTTTTTCCCATTAATCATATAAAAATACGGGTCAACTACTGATTTTTTAACTTAAGCAACCAATCCTAGCGTCAAGTAAAATTTCAGTGAAATTCTATTTTATTTTTTGGTGACGAAATTTGATGGCGATCTGGTGGCGTGCTGGTGGGGTTACTGTGTTGAATACTGGTTACCATATACAACCACGATGATCGATGTAAATAAAAAATATATAAATAAATTCTTAGCACAACACACAACTTCACTACAAATCTAGGTTTAAAAAAAACCGTTTACAAAAAAAGGTTCAATGCAACTAAAACAAAAAAAGTAGTTTTCAAAAAAGAACACTCGAAGTTACTCCACACCGTAGCGTACGCCAAGCGCGGATCCAGCACACAAAAATGGTTGTTGTACGGCCACCCAAAAATCGGCCCATAACAAAAAACATACAAAAAGGATACATAATGCCATACACATACATACATACAAAGCGATAAGACCGCCAAATTGTAACTTTGTAAATTATTAATTTTTTTGTTCATGATTATGTTTTATAGTGTTGCAATAAAAGTATTATCTATCTATCTATCTAAATTAAAACTCGTCCAGTTTTAAAAATACAAATAAGTAGCACTAAAAAAATATCTTCGATCTTAATTCTAAAGGTTGTGGGCATGCCCAGGCCCACTGTGCCCACAACAGTGGATCCGCGCTTGGCGTAGGCAGAGTTATTGTTGAATGTTTCTTTGATTTACGCCTCCCGTTCCCCATAACCCGTAACCTATCATCCGTTTTTACGATCAAACTCGAGTTTGTTTGTGTCGTATGCATGCGGGCTAATTCTGGTGCAAACGCTTGCAGAACTTATAAGCAACGTTCGACAAATGGCCTATTGTAATGGCGTTGAGTTTATGCAAAGTTACATACAGGCTGTTGAAAACCTTTGTGGTTGATTTAAAACTATATTTAATGAAAAAACTTAACTAACTTGTCTCTCTGCGTTATAGCTTAAGTTTGTATGCATACTATTCTCAATTATTTTAAATCTGAGAACTTAATAAGTCTCACTTCATCATCATCTCAACCAAAAGACTAATTTACTTATGTACTGTTTTATATATGATAGATTGTTGCAAAAAAAAATTTAAAAAGACTTACTTATTTACATAAAGGTACTGTTTTGTATATGATAGGTTGTTGCCAAAAGACTTTAAAAAAAAGGAACTAGATAAGTACCTCTACCTCGTATCTCGTGACCCCGAGGGAATATTGGAAAATCTCGTAAAATTTCTAGCTTACGTAAAGAAGGGATTTGGCTGCTAATTTTCAGCGTTCAAGGTCTATCGGCAAACCTCTGACCGATCAACATCACATAGCTTTTGGGCTTCCTTATACAACCTTTTTTTTTAGTTTATACGAAACCTGAAAACTGTTTGTTCAGAATCAGTAATAGAATCGATTTCAATATTTTTTATACCATGTTACGTTTTTACCAAATAATATTTACAAAATCTCAAATAAAGTATACCCTACTAAAAACACAACGGGACAGTACAAAAAGCTTGTAACTTCGTGAATTTTCAAGATATTTTTATAATTTTTTTTGTACTGATTCTTTAAATGAAAATATTTGACCCGTGTTTCGATTTTCGTATAAACTAAAAATAAGGTTGTATTCGCTATACTTAGTAATTTTCTCACTTTTGAGGAGCTACATGGCGCAGTGGTTAACGAGCTCGGTCTGAGAGTACTGAGGTTAAGAGGAAATACTTAGGCCGACTGAATTGGAAAATATGTATGAAAAGTAGACAAAATTAACGTTTCGTAGTCCCCTGATTCCTCTTCCAAAACTGGACCGAAATAATTACTTTTTTTATTAAAAATTAAAGAAAGGTGTGGCGGCCTGCGGTCGCCACATAATTTCTTATCCTCACGTATGGTTAAAGAGTTTTTAAACGCATTCCTAATCGCGTGTAGATCTGATTAAGATAACACACGGCATCCTCCCTCCAACATCTACACAGTTTATATTGTATAAATAGTCTTGTAAGGTTTAGATAATAAGTCAGTCACAATGTAGTCACTGTAAATAAACATAAAGAGACGCAGTCGTTATTTACCATCGCCATGGAAATCTCCATCATCACAACCACATATGCCTCGCCGACGGGAACAAAAAAGGCTTTGGCTGTGTCCCGTCCCGACACGTTTTGTTTTTTTTATATAATCTCGTCAAAGGGAAACACATCGGAAAATCTGGCAAATTTTTAAGGTTTTTAAAGATTCATATCTTTTTTAATAATTAATTTATGAAAAAAAGGAAACATAGTGACACAGCCAAAGCCTTCCTTTAATTTTTAATGGAAAATGTAATTAAATCGGTCCAGTTTTCACTCATCAGGAGGAATCAGGGGACTACGAAACGTTGATTTTGTCTACTTTTCATACATATTTTCCAATTCAGTCGACCTTAGTGTTTCCTCTTAAGCAACTTTCGCAAAGGCCGGACATCGGATGGGTGACTAAGAGTTTACCGTCTGAAGCTTCTCCGTGCTTGGGAAGGCACGAAAAGTCGTTGGTCCCGGCTGCATTAGCAGTCGTTAACAACCACCAATTCACACTGTCCATCCATAGGGAAGGCTCGTGTCCCAGAAGTGGGGACATAAAATGAAGTTTACATGACGAATACAAAACACGGAACATGTATTCCAAGCTTATTATTTGTCTGTAAGGCTCTAAGAGCAAAAAAATGTTCAGCAATCAATGCCTTAAGATTGGTGCGATGTTGTCCGAGAATTGACATTAGAACGATTAATGATGGCTGACCGTATCACTTGCGGACGGAACGGCGAAAATAAGTCTGTCACACTCTGCCACGCGACTATAGAAACGATAGACGGAGATAGATTGCTCCGATTAAACTGACGCTGGTGTTGATGTACAGTCGGCGGTAGATCAACCTACCCAAATCTGTCAAATTTCTCCAATGAATATTGATTCTTATATCCAAACAATAAAGTTCAAAATTGATTGTAGAAATTTGACAGTTTTGGGTAGGTTGATCTGCCGCCGTGTGTACCTACCGTCTTTCACGTTAAAAAAAGTTTATTATACACTTATGTAACGAAAGCCCTGTTGGATTTGCGATAGCCTAAAATTCAATCTGTTTCTAAATAAATGCAACAAAAAATACTAGAAAAATGTTGTTTATCTCTGACAGAACTTCGCGCAAGTGTCTAAGGTGCAAATTGTGTTTTATATTTTTTGGTGTGTTGCTCGGGTTTGTGATCACTGATCACTAACCCGTATTTGGCAAGACTTCAATGATGGAGCCCTTTGCCTAGCAATGGAACAGCCCCGCTACACACGACTTGAAAGTTTATATTGACACCCCCCACCAACCGTTAGGTTATAAAGTTAGGTGTCAGACATCCTTGCGCAAGCACAAGGGACCATCTGCGTCAGGTCATAACGCCAGATCAGGACGCGCCGAAGCGCATTCTTCATCCGAAACTCTTAAGACTAGTGTCTCGAGCGAGTTGCCCCGTGGACACGTATAGTCCACTACCTATTATCCAGGTTACCGGAGCTGTAAGCTCGCTCACTTCTCGATGCACTAAGAGTACAAATCGCAGTTTCCACTGCGACAGGACAATGGGACAGTATATAGGTTAGTTTCTTTTACTTTACACGTAACGAAAGCTTCAGGAGCTTTTATCATCATCATCATCATCATCTCAGCCGACAGGCGTTCACTGCTGGACAAAGGCCTCCCCTAAGAATCTCAACAACGACAGTGACGGCGAGTTTACTCAAAATTTGTGGTTTCGATGCTCTGTCTTGTCTACCCACATTTTGGGAGAATGACGTGAGTCTATTGAGACGAGGTCGATAATAAGCATATTTTTATACCCTGTCAAAGTAAGATCTGTCAATTAGGGCGACAGGGTCCTTCTATCCTTTCTTCTATAGGTATACTTCTTCTCCTTCTTTCCGTGTCCATCATATTTTTCCTGACTAGAAATCTTGAGAAATTTGGTGACTCGTTTCTTTCTTTCTACCAGCACACGTTTTCTCTCCGTCCTATGACATGGGGTCCTTCAAACGAGGCGTAAAGAAGCACCTTGTGGGCCGGCAGGGTGTGGGTGACTGATGCTGCGTTGTTTTCACGCTGCACCAGTTGTCCTCGCGTCTGGACTCCGTTTCCACTTAACATCAGGTGGAGTGGAGTCATTTACCGAGCTAAGTATAAAAAAATCTGCCTCGTCAGCAGCCCTCTGGTCAGGCTCCCATAGTGTTGTTATTGGACTCCATTGTGAGTATCGTAGAGGCACCAGTTCGACACAGAAACTCCAGTGTTCAACTCCAAAAATAAATCAGGGCTTCATTGAAATTTTACTGAATGATGAGCTAGGAAGCAGGTCTGTATTCAATTGTTGCACGTGGTAGTCAAAAAACAACTGACCTATATTTCAAATGCAAAAATGAAAAAAAGTATCGATCACTCAACTGGTTCCTGTCGACGAACATCACTGTGCCACCACCCTTAGGTAATTGAAAAGCGACTCACCTTAATGGTTTCGTCAGACCAACGCGGACTGCTTCTGGGCCCGTACACTCCGCCGCCGCGGCCGCCGTCGCATCACACTCTCCACCAATCACAGCAGCCCCACCCTCGCGCGTCACCAACCAGCGCCAATCACCGCCAATCACCAACCACACATGGTATAAATTAAGGCAAGTCCATAACTACAGCACTCGAAATGCGACAGTCAAATTAGGCAGTGGTTACAGTATCCAAACTCTACCGTCTCCTAGTCTATTACCTACATTCGCGCTCTTTGTTTGTTTTACTACGCGACGGAGCTCGCGGTGTGTACCCGTCTCCCTCCATATAAGGCGTTTTAGAGGGTGTGCGGTCGTCTGTCTCTGTCACTCGGCTCGCGCGTTAACCTGTAACAAGAGAGAGCTTGATTAATCGCTTTGTGGAGACTGGAGATCATGCTGGTTATCCTTATACGAGTATATTTTATTTGTTAAGAAAGTCCGCATTCCTCTCTACTGAGAAACTTCAAAAAATGTAGTTTTTTTGATATTCGATATGGCAACATTGTAGTGTTGCTTACAAAAAATGCCGTGTGGTGCCGGTCTAGAATTGCACCACCCCAACTCTTCCCGTGGGTGTCGTAAGAGGCGACAAAGGGACAAAACCGGGGGGCGGGCAGCAGCGCCCCCTGTAGAACAACTCCATCACCACACACTAAACTGCGATCCCCAACCCGCATGCCCAGCGTGGGGATTATGGGCACTACCCCCCTTATGATGATCGTACAAAAAAAAGGAAACGGCCCCTAGTTCCCGGCCGCCTCGCTATTCCTGGCCATGGCAGCGGCCATGGTAACGGCGGGGCAAGGGGTGCTAAGAATCACCGGGCTACCTCAGGCTGCCACAAACAACTGACCCTGGCAACGTTTAACGGACGCACTCTGAGGCTTGACCACCATTTAGCGCAGTTGGAAGTGGAGTTAGAGAACATTAAATGGCATGTTCTGGGGTTATGTGAAGTCCGTAGAGAGGGGGAGGACACCGTAACCCTAGACTCGGGCCATCTTCTCTACTTTCGCGAGGGTGATAAAACATCCCAGGGTGGCGTAGGCTTCCTCGTCAATAAGGTCCTCTCTAACAACGTCGAAGAAATCTCCAGTGTGTCGACCAGAGTAGCGTACCTGATCATTCGGCTGTCAAAGCGTTACAGCATGAAGGTCATTCAGATATACGCACCGACCTCGGCACACTCAGATGATGAAGTGCAGGATATGTACGAAGACATATCCAAAGCCTTGCATAACACCACTAAGGCTCATTTCATCGTTGTTATGGGAGACTTTAACGGCAAGGTGGGAACCCAGACTGGCAACGAATCCCGGATAGGACCGCATGGTTATGGAGTTAGGAATCACAGGGGGCAAATGCTTGTCAACTTCCTCGAGAAAGAGAGGCTGTTCTTAATGAACTCCTTCTTTAAAAAACAGCCTCAAAGGAAGTGGACATGGCAAAGTCCCGATACTGTGACCAAAAATGAGATCGACTTCATCATGACGGATAGCAAGCACATATTCAGAGATGTCTCAGTGATCAATAGGTTCAATACCGGATCTGATCACCGACTCCTCCGAGGCTCTCTAAATATCAACTTGAAGCTTGAAAGAAACCGTCTGATGAAGTCCACGCTCCGTCCTAACCCAATCCAAATCATGGCGGGCACCGAGAAATTCCAGCAGCTTCACGGGGACAGATTTGTTGCCTTGGAACCCACTGATGACGCTAACGAGACCCTACACAATCTGGTCGAAACGTTGAGGGACGAGGGCATTAAGTTCTGCAAAAAACAGCGTACTGGCAAGAAATCCAAACTCTCGGCTGAGACTCTCGGGCTGATGACAAGAAGACGGGAAACCACCCAAGCGACTTCGTCGGAGAGGTCAGACCTGAACAAGCGAATTGCGAAGATGGTACGGCGCGACCTTCGGAGCTCTAACACACGCCTCATTGAAGAGGCGATAGAGCGAAACCGAGGGTCCAAAGTATTCACTCAGCAGCTTGGCAGGAGCCACCTGACGAAGCTTAAAACGCACGACGGGAGGACCGTATTGTCGAAGCCGGAGATCTCCGCCGAGATAGAGGATTTCTATGGCCGATTATACGCTGCACATGCCCCTCGTTCCCGACGAGACGACCACGATTCCAGAGCCACCCTGACACGCCACTACACCGACGAACTGCCAGACATCAGTCAAGACGAGATCGTGTTAGCTCTGAGACAGCTTAAAAATGGAAAAACCCCCGGTGAAGACGGAATTACATCAGAGCTTTTGAAAGCTGGAGGAGCCCCTGTTATACAGGAATTGCAGAAGCTCTTCAACGCCGTCCTTCACAGTGGGAGAACTCCAAAGGCGTGGAGCGGGAGCTTGGTGGTGCTCTTTTTTAAGAAGGGCGATAAAACTCTGCTTAAAAATTACAGACCCATCTCGCTCCTGAGCCATGTCTATAAGCTTTTCTCATGAGTGGTCACGAATCGTCTCGCCATGAGACTCGACGAGTTCCAGCCACCGGAACAGGCCGGGTTTCGCGGAGGATATGATACCATAGACCACATTCACACAGTGAGGCAGATTATACAGAAGTCTGAAGATTATAATCAGCCCCTGTGTCTGGCTTTTGTGGACTATAAGAAGGCCTTTGACTCTGTCGAAACCTGGGCTGTTCTGGAATCCTTACAGCGATGCCAAGTGGACTGTCGTTATATCGAGGTGTTGAGATGTCTTTACGAATGCGCCAAGTACAGGGCCAGCAGTCCAAACCCATCCAATTGCGCAGAGGAGTGAGACAGGGGGATGTCATATCCCCGAAACTGTTCACAAGCGCGTTGGAAGATATGTTTAAGACGCTGGACTGGAAAGGGAAGGGCATTAACATAAACGGTGACTACATCTCACACCTGCGATTCGCTGATGACATAGTCCTAATGGCGGAGTCGCTAGAGGAGCTGAACCATATGCTGGACGACCTAGCTTCAGCCTCGCGACGTATCGGTCTTGGCATGAATTTGGAAAAAACCAAAGTCATGATCAATGGCCACATTGATCCGATACCGGTCGTCGTACATGGCCACCTTCTTGAAATCGTTTCTGAATATACTTACCTCGGGCAGATTCTGCAATTAGGTAAAAACAATTTTGAGAAGGAGGCCAAGAGGAGGATCCAGCTGGGCTGGGCAGCGTTTGGGAAACTACGTCGAGTCTTCTCGTCATCCATACCGCAATGCTTGAAAACGAAAGTTTTCAATCAGTGCGTCCTACCCGTCATGACCTACGGAGCTGAGACGTGGACACTCACGGTAGGGCTGGTCCACCAGTTTAAAGTCGCTCAGCGAGCTATGGAAAGAGCTATGCTCGGAGTTTCTCTGAAGGATAGGATTCGTAACGAATACATCCGACAGAGAACCAAAGTCATCGACATAGCTATAAGAATTAGCAAGTTGAAGTGGCAGTGGGCCGGCCATATCTGGCGAAGAACCGACAACCGCTGGGGTAAACGTGTTCTTGAGTGGAGACCACGACTCGGTAAACGTAGTGTAGGACGCCCTCCGGCCAGGTGGGATGATGACCTGCGAAAGACTGCAGGCAGATGCTGGATGCGTCAAGCTGAGGACAGGGCGCTATGGCGCTCATTAGGGGAGGCCTATGTCCAGCAGTGGACTAAGATAGGCCGATGATGATGATGATGATGATTACAAAAAATATCAACCAAAAGTCAAAGGAAAGTAGTAAGGGGTGATGGAGGTGGATGACCAGTAATGGAATAGGTAGGGTTTTAAATCTGCCTAAAATCACGAAGGAGATCTAACACTCGTAGAGCTGATAAAACTATCTTTTTTAAAACAGTTCCAGTAAATAACCCAATATTGACCTAGTATTGATCAATTACATTAAAAGCAGTATAATGTTTGAAGTGCCTTTATGATAACTTCAGGAATTATACTATATAAGATTTTTCTTAATTAGTGTCATAATCATGTAAATATAAGTAAAAATATTGTATAAGTATATTTTACAAACATTAAACATATTTATTTTGTACCTATATTAAGTTAAACAATAGTTACGGGTCATTCACCGAGATTCGTTTAAAAAATGAGCTACTAACTACGAACTGCTACGCGACTGTTTTCTATAAAAGTAATCTTCGTAGCAACGTCTGTAGCGTTTAAAAGAGGCTTAACTCCGCCCCGGGGTGTATTGTATAATATACCAAATAACTATAAACAACCCACCAAGTATAAACTTGCTACGGAATATAACGACTACTCGTACAAGAGTAAGGCCCTCTGCAGAGTGCGCAACATTAGTTGCAGAAACTATCAACTTAATTAAATAGACTTTTTTTATTATTCTCTTTTGTCATTAACATTTTAAAAGTTTTGTTAAAGGTTGCCAGTTGAAGCAACAAAAATACCTATAGTTTACGGTTACCGATATTCTATTTTTTTTCAAATGGTCAAAATTAATTCTATCAGCGAATCATCATCATTTAGTGCTATCTGCGTACTGAAGTTTGGAGATCAGTATACAAAACTTTCTGCAATAACTAAGTCCAGTCCACTTAGCGAATGCAGCACCTGAAAACTTCTGAGTTTTTGCCGGTTCTTCTCAGTACAAGATCTCCCGCCCTGTGTAGACTTACGAACCGATGGCATAGTGACATTCTTATGAGCAAATTTTTATAGCTTACTGAATCAAATATTTTGAATTTAGAATATGGAAACCGCTATTTGAGAGTTGCCTGTTGCCGCAATACGGAGATCGAAGTTGCTCCGTCTGCGAAGCGCCTAAGCCTCGTAACGCCGTAGCAACCGTAGCAAATAAGGCTCAACTCCGTTTGAATAGAAAAAAGCCTCACTCAGTTGCTTGTTTACCCACGCGTACTTTTTTCGCGTTTTTAACTTTTTTATACGTATAAATATTTTTTTTTATTTGAGCATAAACTTTTCACAGCTATCGTCGTACAAGTTTGTCTGTTATTATTTCTTTCCAATTTATACTTGGCATTGTGTTTGTAACGATTTTCGATAAGCGTATTTGTAACTATTGCTTTGGTACTGAATCTCGATTCTACTATTTTAAACGCCATTATTGTATCTCAGTGGCCTGAATCTAACACTTTTTCAGTATTAATGTAGAAAGTATATAGATAGATAGATAGATAGATAATACTTTTATAGCAACACTATAAAACATAAACATGAACAAAAGAAAAAAAATACAAAGTTACAATTTGGCGGTCTTATCGCTTTCAAGCGATTTCTTCCAGACAACCAGTCGGATGGAGAGAGCTAATAAACTGTAAGATCAGAGGTGAAACTATGAAAACATGCTAGAATAATGTGTATTTTATAAATGAAGCAAAATAATAATAATAATGGTAATGATAATAATGATAAACATATATACATAATATATATATATATAGTACTCATGTAGAAAGAATGAGTGGGGTAAAATTGACCTTAAAGGCATACAAAACAAATGTGGAATGGGGACGACCTAGGCGGATGTTTCCTGACCAAATTGAGGACATTTAATCGGAAGGCCACGTCAAGACTGTGTTAAACCAAAAATATTGAAATAATGAAGAAATTAATGAGAGTAGATGAACCGAAAGATCTCTTTCGCTTTTTAAAATCTCCTCGATTTCGTCAAGGAACATCATAATAGGATTCTTAGCAAGTGGCAGGACGCAGTCTCTGCCTACTTCTATGGGAGACAGGCGTGATTGTATGTATGTATGTATGTATGTCAAAATGAGACTACCGATATACTAGAGAGAGAGAGAGAGAGAGACTTTGAGACTTTATTGAATAAACAGACTTAAGGCCCTAGTTTATAAAATGATATGTTATCGTAAAGAAACCAATTATGAGTACATAGAACATCGATTTAGAATACCTAGATACACCGTCACCTACAAATTCAAGTCGAAAAAGTGTCCCGACTCGCTTAGTTGTAAGTATACGTGTATAGTAGACAATTTAAAAACGTAGAATGTGCTAAGACCATATTTATAAAAATTAAATACAACTTTATTCCCCACAGATAAGGTTTTATTTGTATTGCACGCGTTAGGCGGTTGTGACATTACAAAATGCGATCATCGCGAAAGTCGTAATATTTAATGACCTCCGCCTCTTGTAGGAACAGAGTAAGTGGAGTCGTGTTTAACAAAGTTATTTTCATGTACGTTTTATACAATTTGTAAAATTGGTGTAATGCTAGTTGCACAATTTTTTTATAAATTGTAGTAAAAATAAAACAAATAACTTATTATTAAAACATATATGTTTATGTACCCTGAAACAAAATTTAATATATTGTTAACTTGTCGTTTCGAAGTACATAATTTTTTTTAAAGTTTTCTTTTTTACAAATATAATGCAGACGCACATCCACATATTTCTGAACTGCTGATTTTGTCAGTTGATAAATATGGTGAAATTGATCACTTGTATGAGCATTTGTATTTTTAAATAGCTTCATGTGCATTAGACATCGCAGTATTTGCATCGTTAAAAAATTTACCATTATACCGCCCTAACAGTGTACTTATTATAACACAAACCGCCAACATGGCCAAAATGGCAATTACATTATTTCGTTCACCTAATGCGGTCACCGAACTTGTTTACTACTACATAAGCCAACGATCGTTGTTATCACAATAATCTGTCCGCCTACGTCATTACCTATAGTCACCTTCTGTCTCCATCATCAGACCAGCTAGATGGTACCATCATATTACATTTTCAACGGACTTTATATGTTTGCAAAAAAGCTCAATCGGTTGAGGAGGATAATTGCTTTAAAATCCATTTGCAAGATTTGACCCGAACAAACATACATTCATACATACAAACATACTTACGTACATACTTACATACATACATGCATTGCAATTTAATACAAAGCGTGTAAAAAATAATGTTTGACAAACATCAGTATTTATGACCGATAAGTACTGTACCTAATGTACTTCACATTAGGTACAGTACTTATCGGTCATAAATAATTATTATTTTCGCTTTGATCTGAGTATTTATTATAGTAGCTGAAAAACATTTATTCATTTTAATTCCAAAGAAACATACCAACATACCGCCAAAAGATGTGGACAACAAAACTAACTTTAAAAAAAACTAAACAAGCGGCTCTATATATTTGGTTTTTAACTATGTTCTACTTTTATGAATCTTTCGTCCCTTTTAACACGTGAATAGCGTCACACGAGGGAAAGGGACAACCGCGTAAGCGATTTATTCAAACAATTTTAGAAAAATAATGTTTTTACTTAGGTAGAAGGTAAATTTAGCCACAAATTCATTAGATTATGAAACCTTGAATGAATACTTAGCAAAAATACGAAACCCCATCCTTTTTTAAGCTATTTGAAGTATTATTTTTGCACTTTTTCACGGAGCACTTAGGCATGTTGACTTGACGGTGATCGGCGCGCGACTACGAGTGAAATTGTGCTAGAACGCGTTTTTAGCACAATTGATTGAAGCCGCGTGTGAGGCGTTGTTGGTGTATCTAGGTATTCTAAATCGATGACATAGAACTTATGAACATGTCTGAGAAGCATTTAAACATCGACACATCGACATCTATACTAATATTATAAGGAGGAAACCTTTGTATTTTTGTATGTATGTATGTTTGCAACGAATAAGCTCAAAAACTACTGGACCGATTTAAAAAAATCTTTCACCATTAGAATGCTACATTAGCGCTGAGTAACATAGGCTACATTGAAAAAAAAATGCCCACCCGTGCGAAGCAGGGACAATCCGCTAGTATTTAGATAAGAATCTAATTAGGTAGACTTAAAAAGCCACCACCAATTAAACCATTAAACCGAGTACAAACTTGAACCCTCCGCCCGGAATCGAACCCGGTACCTCTGCTTCTAAGACCTGTGGTCTTAACCACTAGACCACTCAGGCGGTTAATATTGCGAAATAAGATTTTTTTTAAATTATGTTAGAAGGAGGCAAACGAGCAAGCGGGTCACCTGATGGGAAGCAATTACCGCCGCCCGTGGACGGACACCCGCAAAACCAAAGGAATCACAGATGCGTTGCCGGCACAGAACACAAGAAAGAGGTGTTGCCGGCCTTTAAGAGCGTTTACGCCGCACACTAGCGCCACTAATGAAAAAAAAACATATCTAGTAATTAGAGATAGAAAATCAAATTATGCTCAACAAACTATTTGAATGAAGTAATTTAGCAATTTTACGGCACCTAATGAACACCTCACATGTTATGGTTTAGTAAAATATTTTTTTTTTTTTTTATACTTAGCTCGGCAAATGACTCCATCCCACCTGATGTTAAGTGGAAATGAAGTCCAGACGCGAAGACAACTGGTGCAGCGTGGAAACAAACGTAGCATCAGTTAACTTCACTCTGCCGGCCCACAAGGTGCTTCTTCACGCCTCTCTTGAAGGACCCCATATCATAGGAAGGAGGGAAAACGTGTGCTGGTAGACTATTCCATCTTTTGGAGGTGCGACAAAGAAACGAGTCACTAAATTTCTTTGTGCGCGATGTGATATTTGAGACAGTGAATCGGTGACTCCGAAGAGCAGCACGTGTACTCCTATGAAGAAAGGGAGAAGGTGGGATGAGGTCAAAGAGCTCTTCAGAGCACTCGCCATGGTATAAGCGGTAAAACACGCTGAGTGACGCAACGTCTCTACGCAATTGCAGAGATTCGAGAGTATTTACCACTTCTGCATTGCCGATAATGCGTTCAGCGCGACGCTGCAATCTGTCCAAGGCATCGAGAAGGTACTTAGCGGAACCGTCCCAGATGTGCGAGCAATACTCCACGCAAGACCGTACCTGTGTCTTGTACAAGAGGCACAACTGGTCCGGCGTAAAGAATCGCCGCACTCTGTTCAGAATTCCGAGTTTTCGTGAGGCTGTTTTGATCACGGCTTCGATGTAGTCCCTTTGGTACTACGTTACGGCCACTTTTAACTATAATGCCATATTTAACTAAACCATAACATGTCAGGTGTTCATTAGGTGACGTAAAAACGCTAAATTACTTCATTCAGATAGTTTGTTGAGCATAATTTGATTTTCTATCTCTAATTATTAGATATGTTTTTTTTTCATTGGCGGCGCTAGTGTGCGGCGTAAACGCTCTTAAGATAAAATGAAACAGCTATTTAATAACTTTGAAGTTGTACCTATTTAATAACGCTACTCACACTCGTAGTAGACCTTCTACGAGTACTATTCAAACTCGATAAATAACTAAGACCGAAAGAAAAAAGAAATAAGACACCGTCCACTCACAGATTATGCGCGGACATTATTCAAGATTTTTAATGCATTTTCCTGTAAGTAACTCGATATGGCTTTACAATTTATTCCTTCCTTCCTTTTCTTGCCTGTCAGTTTTAGCTTGGAAAATGTTATATCAACCGTGAAAAGAGGGTGAACCTTATGTCTTATTTCGTAAGGTGTCAAGTTCTATTTGCCCTCGTTGTTGTGAGAAAGTTCAGGTGGACGTTTTGCATCGTACAGTTTTACGGTGAGCGGCTCTCATTTTAACGATAACTGTTAACCGTGTGCGAGTTTGATGGTATAAAATGACGTTCATAAGAGCTATTTGTAGCCTAAACTGAATAAATGATTTTGATTTTTTTTTTTTTTTTTTAGTTTTATTTATGATTCGATCGAACGAATATGGAATTTTGTATGGCATTGAAGCAGGGCCACCTGGGTAGGCACCCATGTGTATGGCATTGAAACACTGCCTCTTTAGTTTAGTGCGAGTATTATTGGTCTTTCGATTACAATAACGAAAACGAGAATTTCTATGGTAATCTTCGATCAAATTATGTACAACTAGTTGTCATTATTTAAATGCACCATTTAGTTTTATCCAGACACAACTTCAATGGGACACATTCCCAACGAGACACAGTTGCAAATAGACACAATCTCTTACGGACACATCGGTACTAGGTATCAAATACAATAACATAACAAAACTCTTTAGTTAGTAGATGATATCTGGCCACTTACATCAAGTACCTACGAGATAAAATAAAATGACATTATGACAATAACAATTGTCATGTACTTATTGCTCATTATATTATTGATTTTGATGATTAATGACATATGAAAAAGATATATTTGATGACAGATGATAATCACATTTCTACTTGATGAAACTAGTAGCATTGTACATTTGCCGTGTTCATAATGACAGGAGGTTTGAGTTTTCCGTTATATATTATTCATATATACATATGACTTGTCCTGACTGAATGATTCATCATCGCCGAGACGAAACCGCTGAAGCTAATAAGATGAGGACTGTAGGTTAATTGAGTGACGTAACCAGCCACTAAGAAAGGGTTTAACGGAAATTATTTCTTATGGGGGGTGAAAGTTTGTATGAAAGTCCGTCAGTTTTGAAGTAAGTGACTCAGGAATTTTGTTTATATTCCTTTAAAACAGTAAAAAAGGAAAAAAAATTTTTTTTTGAAGTAATTATTTTTAAAGTAAGAACTATAAAATTAACTATTTTAATCGATAGGTAATAAGATTTTTCAATAAAAATAAAGAATTACGAGTTTTAGCATTTTTGAAAAACCTACCCTAGAGAGGTGAAATAGGGGTGGAAAGTTTGTATGGAAATCTGTCATTAAAGTTTAATCAATGAATTTCGGTATTTGGCTTGGTTAGAAATTATGAAATGTTTCAGGATAGGTATCCCTTTATATACTTACCTTTAACAAGTTTGGCTTTATCACAAATAATCACAAATTGTGTAGCCCACGTGAACAAAGCAGCTAGCAAAAGCTAGTTTGTCATTGAAAAGCGTTTGCGCCCCGTACCATAAGAAAAACTGATTTTTTTCTTTCCAATTAAAACTACAAATAAGTTTAAAAAAATGAACTAGCATATTGAAGTGTGTGTTAAGACTAATTTACTAAGAAAATTTAAATACTTAAATCGGTCTGGTTTGCCTGTAAAATGCAAATCTATGTTTTAAAAGAGGTTACTTTGATATTTTTTATCTGTTATAAAATTTTACAAATCGTGTTTCTGCAACTAGTAAAATGAAGTCAATTAAATGAAAAATATCACTTTCATATGTTTTGTAATTGTTGGGAAAAATCAAGATCCCCGCCACGTAAATTTTTAATGCGTCGCCTTAATTTATATTGAAAATATCTACAAATTAGGTACTAAAAATCCTACTAATGAATATTTCAAATATCATTATAATTAATTATATGCTAAAATCATAAGTTAGGTTAGGACAAAATAGAAAGCTTTAGAGGAGGCATTTTTAGAAGGACAAATTGAAAAAGAAAAACCAATAGTCAATAATAAACAAAAGTAAGTAAACAGAGAATAGAATTATGGATTAAAGGTCTTGTAAATCATGAAATGTTATTCTAACAAATTAAAAATTATTTTATTTCACGTGTTTTTATACGAAAGAACACTAATTACATAGCAACATACATTTAAGAGCGTTTACGCCGCACACTAGCGCCACTAATGAAAAAACAAACATATCTAGTAATTAGAGATACATAATCAAATTATGCTCAACAAACTATGTGAATGAAGTAATTTAGCATTTTTACGTCACCTAATGAACACCTCACATGTTATGGTTTAGTTAAATAAGACGTTACGGCCACTTTTAACTAGGTGACGTAAAAATGCTAAATTACTTCATTCAGATAGTTTGTTGAGCATAATTTGATTTTCTATCTCTAATTACTAGATATGTTTTTTTTTCATTGGCGGCGCTAGTGTGCGGCGTAAACGCTCTTAAATTGAATTTTAAATGGTCCGGTATTTTAACTAACACATCTGAAGTTTTCAAGTATTATATCCTGGGTCTCTATTCATATTATAGAACGTCAGAACACATTTGTGTTCTACCTTTGACATTTGAACTTTAAAAAAAATAATATATAAAGCTTAAAAACTCCGGTTCATCATCATCTCAGCCAAAAGACGTTCACTGCTGGACAAAGGCCTCCCCAAGGATTTCTGTGCTGCTCGCATTCAGCGGCTACCCGCGACCTCCACCAGATCCTAAAAAACTCCTGATTATTTAGTTTAAATATCGAATTTCTAGTCCAAGGATACTATTACTTATTCTGTGTCCAAGGTAGCGTGGAGCGTTCTCTATAGGAAGGTAGGATAGGTACACTTTGACTTACCTAGTATCTCCGTGAACTATTTACGCACTAACGTATATAACCTTAACCTAAGCTAATTAGCAAACAAGTCCTTGCTTACAAGTCGAAAGATAATCAGAGATCTGGCATCCGTTAAATTGCAGCCAAGATTACGCTATTGATGCTATGAATATAAAAAAAATTAAACTCATCAATAAATAAACACAAGCGTATTGTTGTTTTCTAAAGTTTACGCGAACACTACACATTGAAAAGAAACAACTTTTACGGATCTACTCGCGTTTATTTTACACATCAACCTATCCAAAACTGTCAGATTTCTTCAATCCATTTTCAATCATATAACTTAGTAATAAAGTTCAAGGTCTATCGAGAAAAAATTTGACAGTTTGTGGTAGGGTGATGTGCAGGCGTGTGTACTTACAAGCGTATTGACTTTTGTTTTTTTGTTATTTTATTAATAAGTAAATAGAGCAATAATAAAAATATTTATAAAATTTGGATCAGCTATCTAAAACTCAAAAAAAACTCATACCTAGGACATATTATCATTTATCATTGAAAAACAATACAGACATCGAACGTGAACGCAGGGCGCTGGCTGTCCGGGGTAACATGTTAGATCGCAGGTTTCTTCGTATTAACATTATTAAGGCTTATTGCCAATCTTTTTACACGAGCAGCTTGTGGGTCAATTACACTCAAAGGGCATACAGCGCTCTGCGTTTTTAATATAATAATGTTTTCAGAATGCTGTTGCGGCTGCCGGCCGCGCTTCTGTAGCGCGTCCGCGACGTTCGCCGTCGCCGACGCGCGTACGGATGATTTTTATGCGATCAGGCGCAAACGTATCTCCTCACTGCTACGCAGAGTGAGTGGTAGCATTACAAGCATTCTGAAGGCAATATCAGATAAACATGATTGTCCAATACAATCTTTTTTTATAAAATATGTTATTGAGGCAGTTAAATAGTTTTTTTTAATGGTGATTTAATATACAATTTTATTAATATTATTATAAATTTCTTATTATTTATTTAATTACTAACATACCTACTTTATTAAGTGCCCATTGTTACTAACAATAATTGGATCTATTGTTATCTTTTAATAAATTAATTATTATTATTATTATTAAAAACAGCAAAAGGTAATCCCAGTTTCTACATCAGTGGTGGTGAGAACTTCTCTAAACGGTCAAGTGCCAGATTTTTTTTTTACGTTTTTGGGGTGGTTTTCGAACACATACAGAAGGACAAAGTGTTGAGAGACACATAGCGTCGGAGATTTGAACCAGCTCTCCGATGTACTGGCTTACTGCGTAGAACCTGATCACCCATAGATCTTCATACAGATTTTCAACTTTAATCTTCGGTTCTGGTGTAACTTCGTCACCGCGATTCAGCATTTGGGTAACATAAGCAAACTTTAAACGTTAAATGGAAAGAAAACAAATTAATTTAACTTAACAAAACAATGTTTCTACTTAAAGTGTAAAGATAAAAGAGGTTTACTAAAAAAACACGAGCTTTTAACAGTTAACACTAGAAATAACTCACATACTTATTACAATTAGCGCCATCTATTATGATCTACAGGAAGCTTTTAATAACGTTTGCTTAAACCTTTATGCTTTCTTGGTTATATAGGCACAAAAAAACTATATAGGTTATAACAATTACACAATTAAGATAAAAATTATTAAATATTGTTGACGTAATTACTTACTAATTCGTCAAGATTAACTGTAAAATCAAATCGTAATGTCGATACATCGATTCGCAATGTGACAACTAGTGACATCTATTAACATTTGTAAGGAAACCACTACGCTTGCCAATGAATGTAATGTAGATTATAAATGATCGCATTCTCATACCGAATCGTTTGTTACATAATCTACTAGATTGTTTCTTTTTGCTTATTTTGCAGGCTAACCAAAAACTTCCAATACCTAATTAAAAACAAATTGTAAAGATTTTATTTTTCTACCGTCAATAGTTTAATCACACTATAATAATATTATAATGCGAAAGTTTGTGTGTATGTATGTATATTTGTTGCTTTTTCACGCTGCAACGGATGGATGGATTTGGATGAAATTCACCATACAGATAGTTTATAACCTGGATAACATAGGATACTTTTATACCGATATTCCCACGGGAACGGGAACCACGCGGGTGATACCGCGAGCGGCCACTATTCATATATACAATTGAGTATTACGTATTCCGAGTTAATTAGAAAACGAGTCATAATAATCAGTATTATTAGTAAGAATAAATAGCCAATCATACAGGATATTTTTTTATCAGTGCGCAAATTTTCTGGAGCGACTCAGAATCGGTAAGTAAACAACATTCTCATACTAACATGGATTGAAATATGTCAAAAATTTTGAGACTCTTTATACAAATCAGGCTAATCAAGTGTTCGCAAAGTATGGGAAGTCCAAAATTTTTTGCCATATTTCAACCCATGTTACTATAAGAAAATTGTTTACTTACCGATTCTAAGTCGCTCCAGTATAGCCATTTAACATTAAGAAAACGATAGCGAAGTTCGAAAAGGAAAAAAATGTATGGGATTGACATAAGCCGCGCTAAATCACGTGGCCAATCTTATGTCAATCCCATACATTTTATTCTTTTCGAACTTCGCTATCGTTTTCTTAAATGTTACTTTGGCTACCGCCACTGAAAATTTCCCCCGACTAAGGGAATATTCCAGAGGATGGGCAGCAGCATCTCTCTGAGGTACCTAACCATCAACCTACTGCGATCGCCAACCCGCCTGCCAAACGTGGCGATTACGGCAAATACCCCTCATATCCTTGGGGGAGGCCTTTGTCCAGCAGTGGACGTCTTTTGGCTGAGATGATGAGATGATGACTGAAAATTTGCGCACTAGTAAAAACATTATCCTGTATTCATATTACCGCCTTCAGTTCTTTTTTTGTTTTTTTTTTAAAGAATTTGCTGACTTCCTCGAAATTCAGCGTCTCCGGTCTTTGTTTGGGTAGGCGGCGAGAAAATAAGGGTTCCTCAAGCCGTGAGATCGAAACAACGTCAGGGGTTTTCTAAAGGGGACAGCATCACACAAGCAGCGTGTCCCCGGTCCCTACTAGA
The DNA here is from genome assembly GCA_947562085.1 of Eudonia lacustrata. Taxonomy (NCBI): domain Eukaryota; kingdom Metazoa; phylum Arthropoda; class Insecta; order Lepidoptera; family Crambidae; genus Eudonia; species Eudonia lacustrata. The sequence goes on along the minus strand of OX387334.1, from coordinate 4,706,417 downwards.
TTCTCCGAGGGTTTCCGATCGCTTCGAGTCAGTTTTCCATTAAAAACGTGCGTATAAACTAATAGTCGCATACTTTAAAAGGGGTCTTGTTTAACTGGTTACGAGTGTTAGCTGCCCGTCATTGAAATGTAGCCAAAATTTTGCATGTATTGGCCAAGAGAAATAAACTGTTAGTAATTATATCACATACATACACGCATACATACAGAGCGAGTGAATTTATCGCTGTATGTATATACAATTAAGGTCGTACGCATCTTGTGCGAATGATAAGTTCATTCAATTTTGAACCTTATAAACCCTAACATAAGCATTAAGCTGTTAACTGACAAGATGCTGCAATATAACAGAAATAACAAACCTATAAAATTTATATTGGCAAATTAATTTATATAAACTTGGTATGAACATAACGTGCTAATTAACTTTTACCATTTTGATTTTATTTTCGTTTTTCTTCAGTTTTCATCATTATTATTGTTTGTTCGGCTAAGGCTTCCCACGTTGACTATTTCCACCAATCGCTGCTCACGAAAATAACAGAGACTCGATATGGTTTCCGAGTCTGCTTCGTTACGAGAAAATTAAAATTTGCCTAGATATTGTCCCACTGCTGGGCAAAGGCCATTCTTAAAATCATATCGTCGCTACAATTGATGGGTATTAGCTTAGAATAAGAATAAGAATAAAAGACATTTATTGGAATCACATAACAAAACACACAAACATACAACATGTAACAAAAATTATAAAAATAATAACAATTGACATTGTGCCCTGTTATGTGATGCCAACACTGTGCACAGCTCAGTATACGCAGCAAGCGGGGCCTGCTGCACTGGTATTCTGCTGTACACAGTAGTGACATCATGGCACGAAACAGGGAAAAAACAACCATAAAACTTAACCATGTTTATTGTTTTCTAAAGTTTACGCAACTAACTAACACTACACATCGAAATGAAACAACTTTTACGGATCTTCAGGTACCAACTCGCTATTTTATACATTAGTTTTAATTGATATAAATCCTGACGTTTCGAACCTTTTGCAGGGTCCGTGGTAACCATGTTTGTCGAAGCGGGTTTGGTTAAAAACCCTGGGCTATGCGTTTAAAAATCCTAAACTAGGCAGAGTTTAGGATTTTTAAACGCATAGCCCATCCTTGTATATGAACCCAGGACTCCCGAATATCGGGCCGCACGCTTTTCCACTATTAACACATTACAGTCCTGTTCTTGGTGGGTAGAAAGCTTATTAAGCTTGTGTAAGGCATAGGTTCACGTTAGTAGTCTAACGCGTGGGAATTGAACCATGATTTCTCGTAAAATGCTTTTGTTTTATTTACAATTTTTAACGCAAATTTTGTTGCAAACAAATTAGAAAAAAACAAATGTTGAAAAAATTTCCAAGAGCAGGATTTGAACCTGCACCCTTCTGACATACCTTGTCAGGTGATCTCCCATTATTGAGCTATCGTGATTCTAACCAGCCCGTCGAAACTATTTAAAACTATTTACTTTTTACTTTGAAAGCCAGATGCGCCCATTCAATGTCAACAACAATTGGGAGAGCACCCTGACCGGGTATGTCAGAAGGGTGCAGGTTCAAATCCTGCTCGTGCAAATTTTTTCAACATTAGTGTTTTTTTTTAAATGATTTCTCGTATTAACTCGAAGCGTCTATCCGTTCGGCAACCGAAGCTTCAATAAAACGCGTAACGTTATCATGCAAAAAAATATACTTACGCATTTATATTACTAATTACATTACTAGTAAATGTCGTCTGGGAAGGCGATCTGCAAAAGCAGACCAATAAACAGCCAGATATAGAACAAAGAATGCCGTTAACAAGGCCAATGGGATTAAGTCAAGGATTTGAAGATTTCCCGTCATGGAGATCTTAGGTCATCCTCTAAGCGGTAGCGGGGTTTTATAGGGAGCGGCGGGGAGGGGGTGCAAGTAGGGCTGTCTAGTAGACAGTGTCTACTTTCAGAAGAAAATTTGTATTCTTAGCGCCTGCTTAAAAAAATATTTATTGGTAAATATTTGATCTTTTTGTGGTGTAGAAATTGTTAGTGACGATATTGTCTTTAATAATTATTATTCAGTACAAGATTTCTTAACCGATAAGTTAGTTTAATTTCTTTAGTTTGTAAGTAAAAATTTGCATATCATCTATGGCAGAGTGAACAAGGTTTCGCTAACAAAATGTAACAACTTATTATTTGTACCTACATTAATTGCAATTAAATATATCTGTTATATTCTATTCTATTGTGTTTATTGTGACAAACTTTATTGATTATTTATTAAAATCCTATCAACCAAGTTGTAATGGGGGCTGTGCACTATCGGGCAAGCCAGGATGACGAGAAAGCAGTATATAAATGAAATTATAATGAAATTTATGCATTTTTTTAATAAAGCATACACAATTACCTTTAAAATGCTACGCATAGAAACCTGACGATTTGTCCAGGGAACTCGCCTCGTCTTGCGAAGAGTGTAAAGTCAGGCATAAAAGATTGCAGATTCAGAGAGAAAAATGTTGTAACATACTTTTTATGACATGCATCTTGCATGCATTAACATTTTGTATGTCAAAGGTAGCATTACTGCTTACAAACGGCAGAAATTAGAAAAATATCTGTAGTACGAACGGACGGACCGGACGGTTCAAAGGAAGAACCTATGCACAGTAGCTAAAGATGAGTTTGCTCATTGTCTCAAGCAGCATTTTTAACGTCACCGAACTTTTCTTCGGATGAGTGCGATGCGTTGCGATACGGCAAGCCCATTTCTGGTTCAATGCGCATTGTTCATATTACGCAAGTCATAGCCAACGGCAATAGAAAGAACGCAATGAATCGCCGAGCGGTTAGGAAATGTTCCCGATCCAATCCGAACCCCTCGGAGAATCTAGTAGGGAACGGGGGCACCGAGAAACGTACTAATGCGTTATGCCATGCTCTAAAAAATTTTACGGTGCTTCGTTTCACACGGCTTTAGGAGCCTTTTAAGTTTCTCGCCGACCCCAAAGATGTCCGGTGTCGCTAAAAATGCAGTTTGAGGCAATCAGCAAATTCTCCAAAAATAGGGTTGGGAAAAACTAAATGTCTGAGTGTAAGTCAATTTAAATAATCACACTACAAGATATGTTTTTATTAAATGAACTATGTTGAGGTGACAACCCTGGCACTCTGTCGGGACTTAACCGCCGGCGCGGCGGCAGGGCGCCGATGCGGGTCTGTCAATACCGCTCTCGATAGCGCCCGTAACTCTGTGATTCCTATTTATTTTCATGTCAAGTGACCTATTTAGCGGCGCTCCTTTGTCTATGGTAATTGTGAGATTGTGACAATATTGTGGCAAGAAAGTTGGTAATTTATTTAATTGATTGTAGATTTGTAGTCGAACGTAAGTTTTATGAAAATGAAAAATGTTTTCACTATCTTTAACTTTTTTTCGGGGACGTCTTGGAAAAAGGCCAGGTCAAGAGTACCCTAAACCGAAGAGCATGTATGAAGAAAATAATGAAAGTGGACGAAGCGAAACATGTATGTATGGATCGTAGCAAGTGGAAAAAAGTGGTCTCTGCCTACCCCTACGGGAAAGATGCGTGATTATATGTATGTATGTATCTTTAACTTTTGAGGCCCGTTCTCCCTATCCATCTAAAGGGAAGGCTCGTGCCTCAGCAGTGGGGACATGAAATGAGCTGATGATGATGATTATTTACATTAAGGTGGAATTTTCTTTTAAGCAATAAGTATGTTTTGCTTGTTTTAAGAGATTCTGCTCGTCGTTGTCGAAGTTATTTTTTTAGAAAAACAAAAACGTCAGTTTGTCGTAAATGGGGAAACTTTTACTAAGCTTAGACGCTTTACTCAAATTAATTTGAATGAACTAAAATGTTGGAGCGACTTCGTAGATTTGTGTATGTAGACTGAAATATACGTACTTACGTCTAGTTAGAATAATGGAATAAAATAGAAACATTTAACTATTCAGTATCAATCACAAAAGATAAGGTTAAGTTATTATGATAAACCCAGACTAAAACCTGCGTCAAGCAAGCAGTAAACCTTAAAACGTTTTTCCAAACAACCTTAAAATCTCTACTAGTTAAAAAAAAGGGAAAACTTCACCGTAACCGCAAAAGGTTCTACTCGAAAAAGGCTTTTGTGTAATTAAAAAAGAAATAATACCCAGCCAGCGTTAAACGGAAGTTGTTGGGCGCAGGTGTCGCTGCGGCGGGCGCCACTTCCGGCCGCCATGTTGACGCGGCCATTTTAATATGTTAACGCCGTGACACATGACTGTCACGTGGCATAATGAGCTTATTTGGGCTTAATAGCTTTTTGAAAGCTATTAATGCTGCATCATTTTGGTTATTATGATGTCGGTGCTGCGAGGATTTGATTTTTTTTATTACTACAGGCTTTGGGAAGGAATAATGGAATTATATTGTTATTCAGGACCTTCGGGAGTTTACTTAAAACTAGTGGTCGCCCAGTGGTCGAAATTCGACAGTAATATTATTAAGCAATGAAAAATTTTAAAAGATAGAATTTGAGTTTGGATTGGCATTGACAGATTTCGGCCGCTCCTCTTCCATTTTTGCGTGTGTGTCAAGTAAGTGTTAAATAATACACTTCAACTAACAAAGAATCAGTATTTTATTATTTATATGAAATAACAGGCATCAAGCCATGTTGCTAACCACAGCGGCTTACAGGAGACAGAGCGGAAACAAAGACAAAAAACATAGACACTAAATCTATTTAGAGTGCGTTCAGATTTACTATTTTAACACCCCCCTTCAATTTTAAGTATCCTCATTCATCTTTCGACTTTACAAAATAACTTAAAATTGGTACGACAAAAGAAAAACAAAAAAAATGAAATTTTCAATTTCAACAACTTTCTCAACTCTCAAAATAATCTAAACAAAATTAACAAGCTAACATATTTTTACGAAAATAATTAAATTTTACAGAGTTCAACGGTTTCGTCATGATATCCGCGATATTCTCATCAGTTTTAACAAATTTTACAGTCACTAAATTCTTATACACTATGTCTTTTACAAAATGAAATTTTATATTAATATGCTTTGATCTTTTGGTGTTCTCACAGTTTTGCATCATTTTTATTGCACTTTGATTGTCCACTAATAACACTGCACTACTTTCTTTACTCAATTCACTGGTTAGGCCTTTTAAATACAATAGTTCACTCATACAGGTAGATGCAGAGATGTATTCAGCTTCAGAAGATGAAAGTGAGACAGTCTGCTGTTTCTTTGAACTCCAAGAGACCAGGTTGCCATTATGATAAACAACCATACCGCTCACACTCTTTCTATCCTGATGATCGCCACCCCAGTCGGCATCAGAATATGCTGAAATAGAATTTTGTTCACTTTTCTTATAAACAAGTGAATAATCCATTGATCCTTTTAGATAGCGGAGAATTCTCTTTCCAGCCTTCCACAATTGCTCTGTTGGACTGTCTAAGTATCTGCTCAAGTAGTTTGTAGAATATGTAATATCTGGTCTGCAGATCATGGATAAGTAGTTCAAGCAGCCAATGAGCTCTCTAAATGGTACTTGAATTATTTTTTCTTCAGCTGCCTGAAAATTGGATTCCATTGGAGTAAGTGCAGGTTTGCAGTCATTCATGTTGAATTTATGTAATAATTTTTCAATAAATGTTTTCTGTGAAAGGTTCAATGTATTTTCATTTCTTTGTATGTCAATTCCTAGAAATCTTGAAATATATCCCATATCCTTTGCTTTAAATTCCTTTTGAAATTATTTTACTATTTCGTTTATTTGTTTATTTTCTCCTATTAACAATAAATCATCGACAAATAGAATTAACCATATGCCTCTTCCTGTATATAAACATATGTCATATTTTGACCTTTTTAGTTTAATTTTATTTTCACAGTATGTATTAAATCTCTCATTCCAACACTTTGGAGACTCTTTCAAACCATATAAAGCCTTTTTTAATTTTAAAACTGTATCTTTTTCTTGTACTTGTATTCCTTGAGGTACTTTAATATAAACCTCTGTTTTCAAAGTTCCATTAAGGAATGCAGTAGGTATATCCATTTGTCTTATTTGAAAGTTATTATTTACTGCCAAAGATAGTGCTAGTCTTATAGTACTCATGTTTGCAACAGGTGAATATATGTTGCTAGTATCAACATTTTGCTGTTGAAAGCCACGAGCCACCAATCTAGCTTTTTTTGTGTTGTCTTGTTTTGTTTTAAAGATCCATTTAGCCTCAATTGCTTTACTTTCCATAGGTAGTTTACTTTCCTGCCATACTTCTAGATCTGTCAATGATTTAATTTCTTTATTTATTGCTTCCTTCCATTTTTCATCTTTAATAGCTTCTTCATATGTAGTTGGATCTCCTTCAATTTCTGATATCAAAACATAAGCCATGTATAGGTCATAATCATGTAATTTTCGTGGTATTTTTATAGTTCTTTTTGGTCTTTCTAATATTCTTTGTGATTCCTCTTCACTATCATTTATTTCACATGGTATTTCTTCTTGTTGTTCATCTTCTACATATTCTTTTTCTTTTTCTATATCTTGTAGTATAATTTTATTTTCACTTTCTTCTTCCTCACATTTTTCATCTTCCTGTACATATTTGAAATTTCCTTCCTTTATTTCTTTGTATCTTAATTGATTTTCGTCAAATCTAACATCTCTTGATTCTATTACTTCGTTTGTCGTAGGGTTCCATAATCTGTATCCTGTTATGTTTGAGTATCCAACCATTCTAACTTCATTTGCTCTCTTTTCGAATTTATCCTTTTTAGGTACAATTGTAGCCCATGCCTTGGCTCCAAAAGTTTTAATTTTCTCAAGATTCATCTTATTTCCAAATCTTTTTACTGGTATGATGTTGTTGATCGCTTGAGATGGTGAACGCTTGATTAAGTATGCTGCACATTTTATTGCTTCACCCCATAAATGTCTAGGTAAATTTGAGTCATTCAACATTGTTCTAGCTTTATCTGTAAGTGTGCGGTTCATCCTTTCTGCAGTGCCGTTTTGTTGTGGGCTATAGGGGTAGGTATATTCTAGTGAAATTCCTTGACTTGCACAATAATCTTTAAACCATCTTGATGTAAACTCACCTCCATTGTCACATCTTATTCTTTTTATATTTTTTGATTTTTAAGTCTAATAATATAATCTTTCAGATTTTCTGCAGCTTCAGATTTGTTTCTTAGTAGATACACTGTAGTGTAGTGAGAGTAATCGTCAATCACTGTTTGGTAATAATGGTAGCCCTCGTTTGTTTTATTTTTCATTGGACCAGCAAGATTTGTGTGGATTAGTTCTCCTATTTCCCCAGACTTTGGTTGTAGTATTCTTTTGAATGGTTGTCTTGTTGCTTTATTTTCAATACATGTACCACATATCTTTTGACTGAAAGGTAGATTCATTATCTTTAAGGATTTTTTATTTATGTGGCCTAATCTTCTATGCCATAAGTCTTCTTCTGTTACATATGCTATTTCTTCGCTTCGTTCTTTATTTATTATTCCTTTTAGTGTATACAGCTGTCTTTCATCTTTCTTTAAATAAAATGTGTGTGTGTTATTTGTTAACTTTAATCCCTTTTTGGAAAATATTGCATAATAATTTTTTTTATTCATCTTCATAACACTCAAGAGGTTATTTGATAATCCTTCTACTATTAAGCCTTCAACCGATACACTAATATTGTTTGTGTATATCCATAATTTTCCTTTCTTTGTAGACGTCAAGTAACTTCCATTTGCAATTTTAATTCTTATTGGCTTTTCCAAGTTTTCTATATTTACCATAAATTTTTCATACTTTTCTTGTATTAAATGATCTGTAGCTCCTGAATCGATTATAAATTTTACTTCTTGAGTTGAATTTTCTTTAACTTCTGACGTTAGTGCATATAAAGCTGCTTCATCATAGTTATTTTCAGTCTGTGCTGAGTGTACTGAATAACCTCTACCTCTTGACCTTGACCCTCTAGGCCTTGTAAAATTTTGCTCTCTTCCTCTGTAGTATCCTGATCCTCTGTAGTTGTCTGTGCCTCTGTAATAACTTGTTCCTCTTCCTCTGTAATTGTCTGTCCCTCTATAATTATTTATTCCTCTTCCTCTATACTGACTTCTCCCTCTTTCTTTACAATCTCTGGCAAAATGATTAGCTTTACCGCAGATGTAGCATTTAAATGACTCACTATTGAGAGAAAATTCTTTTTGAGTAGACTGTCTATTACCTTTATCGGCTGTTTTTAATTCTTCATCTAGGAGTCGAGCTTTGACAAAATCTAAAGTGCATTCTTGCTGTAAAGTTTCAATGGCAGTGATGACAGAGTTGAATTTCTCTGGTAAACCGATGAGTAAATAACATACTTTGTCTATATTTTCTATTTTTGTATCAGTACATTCTAGTTCTCTTACAGTATTGTCAAATCTCATGAAGTAATCCTCCAGACGCTCGTTATAGTTGCATTTTAAAGTTAAAAGCTGTCGACGTAAATGAATTTTGGATACAACACTTTTTCTTTGGAACTGATTTTTAAGAATTTGTAACATTTCTTTTCCTGTTGAAGCATCTTTGAACACGTTGAGATGTTTGTCTAGAAGACATTGAATTATGATAGATTTTGCCTTTGCATCCTTTCTTTTAAATTTTTCTTTGTCTTCTTCTTTTACTGTAATTAGGTCTTTTTTCGTGATATCTAAGAGTTCCTTTTCATCGAGTATACACTCTACTCGGTACAACCAATTGCTAAAATTTTCTGGTGAAAGCTTGGGATATTCAGATGACGCCATTTTTTTATTTTAAAAAACACTTTTTATTTTATATAAACTTTCCTACCTCTATTCTTTGTCATCTGACTTACTGTTATGGTTTTCTGCTGGGCCCATAACCTGTTAAATAATACACTTCAACTAACAAAGAATCAGTATTTTATTATTTATATGAAATAACAGGCACCAAGCCATGTTGCTAACCACAGCGGCTTACAGGAGACAGAGCGGAAACAAAGACAAAAAACATAGACACTAAATCTATTTAGAGTGCGTTCAGATTTACTATTTTAACAGTAAGTACATGGTAGTGGGTGTAATGTTTGTTTGTTTTATTGATTTAATGAATTTTTTATGCATAAATTAAAAAAATATTAACATTCTGTACTCCTTCTCTATATAAACTATAAGTTTGCGAAATTTCATACTCGTCCGTCCGCGTAATTTTCGTAAAAAGGAACTCTTCTCGTATGTCGCCAGGACGAGCTGGGCGCCTAGTATGAGTTTAATTTTACATTCGATTACATTAACGAAAACTTAAATTACTTAGTCCATGCTAATAAATTTTCTTGTGTAATCATAAATCTTCTTGTATGTCGCCAGGCGCTGCTTCAATCCTTAAAGCAGCGCCTGGCGACATACAAGACATACAAGATTTACAATTATGCCATACAAATTTTCATTTTCGTAAACTTAATCGTATGAATACGGATAGTAAACAAAACTCACACTAGCTAGACACCCCGTTACAAAAACACAAATGTTGAAAAAAATTCCACGAGCAGGATTTGAACCTGCACCCTTCTGACATACCGGGTCAGGTGCTAGGTATGTCAGAAGGGTGCAGGTTCAAATCCTGCTCGTGGAAATTCTTTCAACATTTGTGTTCGCAACAAAATTTGCAGTAAAAATTATATAAACATTTTCACATTAATTTACACGTCCTAGACTAGAATGCGGGATGGGAACAAAACTAACAAGATTGTAAATATAGGGTTATTAATGAAGTTTCAAGTAGAGCAGTAAAAAAATCAATTAAAAAGTATGATTATGCAACACAGTTATTTTTATTCAATAAAGGCAGTTCTTTACCTTATGTTTTTCCGTGGTTTGTCGCATACTTGTTTTTAATAAAAATAGGGTTTGTTATACGATTCATACCACGATGTGTTCGGACTACGGTATGAATGGTCAAAGAGCCCCTTTTTGAATTGGTCGATTGGTCTCTCCCAATTGAGCTATTGTGGTTCTAACCAACGCGCCGAAATTATTCAACACTATTTACTTTTTTACTTTGAAAGCCAAAGGCGCCCATTCAATGTCAACAACTACCGTCATTAACTGTAACAATTGGGAGGGCACCAGTGACCCGGTATGTCAGAAGGGTGCAGGTTTTTGTAATTTGTTCGCAACAAAATTTGCGTTAAAAATTATATAAACAAAACAAAAACATTATAGACACCCTGTGTTCGATACAGTAATCCAGAGTGCGACACAGACACAGGGTGCCAGGAGCGAGTGTCATTCGCCATTCGTTTACGTAAACGAGAATTTGTAAGGCAAGCAAAATGTTAACTCTTGCCGCCAGGAGGCGCTGTTTCAATGCCATACTAATTTACGTTTTCGTAAACGTCTTCGAATGAATACGAATAGTATACAGAACTTACAGTACGTACCCAGTATTCGTTTGCACTAGATAACATAGAATTGAAGTTATTGAAATTTTAACTGTTGTCATCATCATCATCATCATCTCAGCCAAAAGACGTCCACTGCTGGACAAAGGCCTCCCCCAAGGATCTCCACAACGACCGGTTTTGTGCTGCTCGCATCCAGCGGCTTCCCGCGACCTTCACCAGATCGTCGGTCCACCTTGTTGGAGGCCTGCCTTAACTGTTGTACCGTCTTTAAATTAATTTGTACAATTATACAACAATTAGATTGCCTGTGTTGTGTCTCAGGAAGGCACGTCGGCGTCGTCGGTGCGAGTTCGCGTCTGGGCATGCATATTTATGAAGAAAACTAATTTAATACGTAATAAGGTGCACGCAAGTTTCACTCTTATAGTTATGTATTTTCTTTACCTTTGCATATGTATATTTATTAATTAATTAATTTATGAGTTTGTATACAGAGTACACAATTAAAGAATTTAATATTTTGGAATTTTAACAAAAGCGATAACGATAAACCGGTATTAGTTTAGAATTAACGGTAACATTGACAACTGCCTACAGTCCCACTGCTGGGCAAAAGTTTCCATCATTGAAATCAAGAAAAGTTTGATAAATGTGGACTGGTGAACACAAACCCTGGTTATACATTTCGAAACATACTTTGCCCGATCCGGGAATTGAACTCCGCTCTTCCAGATATCGGGCCGAGCGCCAAGCCACTCGGCCACCGAGGCGTTAATAATAAAGTAATTAAAACACTTTTACATCTTTATTTTCATCACAATATGTATGGATCACGGATCTATCCGCCTTTGCCTACTATTATTTTAAAATTTCCTGTTATTTGCTATGTGTATACTTGTGTAAGCAATAAAGTGTTTATCTATCTGTTTATCTATCTATCTATCTATCTATCTATCTAACGTCAAACTGCTCAATCTACAAAGTAAACTCATTTGTGGCTAAAAAAAGCATCAATGCTCTCTCACAAAAAAATTACGCTTAAAACAAAGCTAATAAAATTGAAATAGTTCGGCAAGACCGCATGCATCGGCCATTATGGCGGGCGGGTGGCGCTGATGCCAAGTGACGTCATAGCTATTACTATGTTACGACAATGACGGTGCTACGCTATGATTTATATGTCTGGAGTGACGATTATCTTTAATGACATTAACATAAACCTTGTAACCAAATATTGATCATCTCGAGTTCCTCCGTGCTTCGGAAGGCTCGTAAAACCGTTAGTCCCGGCTTCATTAGTAGTCGTTAACAACTGCCAATTCGCATTGGGCCCGCGTGGTGGTTTACGACCCGTTCTTCCTATCCATCCATAGGGAAGGGGGGCCCTAGCAGTGGGGACGTAAAATGAGCTGATGATGATAATACGTCTGGGAAGCGTTTATTAAGTATCGCTGCTGATCTTGAAATTAAATATTGAATGAACTGCGGTTCAAATTAACAGTTGGTAATGGGAAGATCGAGTTTAACGTCACTTAGCATGCTGACGTTTGCTCAAAGCAGGTTGGTTGGTTGGGTTTAAACTTTAACGAATGCCTCCTTGGAACGTTGTCAAAGAATGGAAGAAAAGAAATGTTAGTTTCTTGTCGGTTCTTCTTAATACAAGGTCGGGAGCCCTTACGAATTTATAGCGTACGTGACAATGTTTATGACCACAATTATTGTAGCATAATCCGAAGAAAAATTATGTTAAAATTGCTTATACAAGGTGAGATGTCAAATGTTACACATCGTGCGTGTGCTTTGTTCCGCTGGCGAGCGGTGTGTGTTGTGTTGCGTTTCAAATTATACTCAAAATGTCAAGCTGTGTATACTCCTTTTGGATTACCATCTAGCTAGTAAGGTTAACCAAATATGTTACTGTACTCATGCATTGATTGTAA